>CM048651.1:63183265-65683265 GCA_026413185.1 Pueraria montana var. lobata
CAACAGGAAACAATAGAGACTGAAACAAGGACATATGGGTTCCATCTTCGTAACTAAAATATTTTGGTATGCCAGGAGACTCTTCTCACATTCATCCAGCCCATGAAGGATAATTTACCAATCAGCAGAAGCCTTTGACTTTCATTGAGGCCTATATACATGCTTCCAGATACCCAGGTGCATACAATTCAAAAGCTCTAGGATCCTTGGGATGATTTGTATATCCGATATGCAGCTATGCACATTGTGGCATTACCTATAACAGTCAGTGCCGCTTGAAGAGCCACCAATACCTACAACCCATTAGAGAACCCCAATCATTTCATATCTTCAGCCTAATTCACAGTTAATCAGATTTTATTACAAGATGGAAGGACCGTATTTGTCTATTATTGTAATCCGACACAACAAATTCCTCAACAATGTCAGACTAACATAGATGACAATGTGTAATGGATAAGAATGAGTTCACAGTACAACTCAGTAATTCTACTTTGCTGTATTCTGCCAGGAATAGATGGTAGGAGTAAATTGGTACATGTGTTTGGTTTATTTGTAGAGAAATAGCAAATTTTAAGTCAGTGTTCAGATCCAACTGGCTAGTAGAAATTCTCCCACTCTGTCTCTAATTCTTACTTTTTCCAACAGCCCAGTATTCTGTTTTTACCAACTAAAAGGAGAGAAAATTGACATTTCAAATCAACTATAGAAGTCCACGGTCCACCACCAACACTCATTTCCTACTTTTCAGAGACTTATCTTTAAATTGTAATTTTTTTTTTATATGTTTCAATTTAAAGCAGGTTTTTATTCAGCTTCTAGATATAAAAAAGAGAAAACTAATTTCATCTGTTGTAATGAATGAAATTAGATTTCAGTTTATAAAAGCGAATGATAAGTGGTGACGGTAGAAAAGGAAACGGGCAGAGCTTGGTTGGTCTAGAAAAAGGATTGGCAACCTCTACCCAAAAACCCTCACTCTGTTTGTTCAAATTCAATCTCCCCCCCATCCAATATACACACAAAGAACATATCTAATGTTTTGATAATTTGGTTATTCCTAGACAACAAAATGCTTTCAAGGATTGGTTATACGTGACTTATAATCTAAATATTGAATAGAAACAGTACTCTGCAGCCTAAAGAATGTAATTTTCAAAGTATCTGTATTAAGAATATTTCAACAAGGATTAGTGCAAACTGCAAAGTCAATGTAGAGTTTTGAAATGCTCTTAAAAGATAAGCATACAAGTCCAGACTCTTAGGCTTAGTTTAGATATCTAATGGTGAGTGGAATGGAATAGAATGAGATAAAAAAAAAAATGGAATGAAATGGAACAAAGTTATCATTCCATTATTTAGATTTTTTATGATGTAATGGAATAGAATGCATTCCATAACATTACATCTTATTTTAAACCATCCAAACAATGGAACACAATCTCATTCTATTTCATTCTTTTCCATCAACCATTCAACCCAAACATAGGTAAGCTCCAAAGCCATATAGAGGAGTGTTAATGAATTGGTCTACAGGATCTAGAATAGAAGTGGACTAGTTGATAGTAGACGGAGATGCAAAGCGAAATATAGAAATTAAAGAATTCTATAGTCTGAATGCAGAGTTTAGTGATCATTGCTGTCACAAATAAAATGTCCAAGTGCGTGTTCTTAAAATTGAAATATATGTTGTGAGAGAGATATTCAGGCTAAAAATCTCCAGTAGATCATTCATGATGTTCTGTTAGCTTCGATAAAGTAAGCGTTGCACAGTTTTCTAAGTAATAATAGTAGTTGTTCTGTATGAAGGATGAAAAGCCGTCTTACCTCGAGGGACTCAGAGTTATAAAAGAAATGCCATGTGCACGCACAAAAAGCTCCACCAAGTAGAGGTACCTACAATACAACAATCACAAAATATGAGATGGAGGAATGAATAAATAAATAATGGTAGAAAACAGGAAAAGAAAATTGGAGAGTGAAGAAACTGAACTGACTCACTTACCATACCCCAAGAAAGGCCCTTCCAGGCTTGGTATCCAGATTTGTCCGCGTATTGCCACACCAAAGCCATGGCTATGATCCTTTGGAATTGGAATTGGGAATGAAATGAAGAGTGTAAGTAAAGGCATCATCTAAAGGCAAATGAATGAAAGTAGTAAAGTAACCAACCATTCAGCGACACTGGAGACGTGAATGGCCCAGGTGGGCAAAGACAGAGCATTGGGGGGTTCGTGGAGTTGAAGACATGAAGCGGGTTCCACAAAGTTTAGGAAGTGGAACAGACCCAGTCCAAGGAGACCCGCTTTCGCTTTCGCTTTCGCTTTACGACACTTTACAGTTCCAATTCCACTCTCGCTCACTCTTGTTGCCAACGGAATTTTGGGAGTACAAGATGAACATGCTTTTGCCAAGTACGACGTTGCCGCTGCCATCGCACCTCCCCGATTCGGATAACACCCTTTCTCCGTCTTTCATTTCATTTCATTTCCACGCCTATTTTAAAGTTCTAAAATAAAATGTACATTTATCAAACATTGGTCATTTTAATTCTTTTATCTGGCGAGTAGAACATATTATTTTTTAATTTATTTCAAATCATTTGTTTTTTTAATCGTTTTTTCTTTTATTTTAATTTTATTATGTCTAATAAAATAAATTATGTAAAACTTTAATTAAATTAAATAATGTAAAACAGGGCTCATAGGCTAAACAACACGAGAAAGCCCAAAGTTACTCGGGTCCAAACATCAAAATGCATTAGTACCCAAAAAAAAATATTGCGCAAGTATATGGAAGAAAAAAAGAGTCTTGGGCTTGTGAGCGTGTGTCCAAGTAAGTTGCCAGCTTGATCTTTGGGTAACTTTTGCATCCCATCCCAACCTTACTTTCGCCTCTACTGTTAATTTCATGGTTGAAACTTGAGAGTTTGCATAATAGGTAGACCCAAAAAGCAAAAACTTTGTAGAGATTAGTTTCTTCATCACATTGTTACATTACATCTTAATAATTTCAAACAGAAACTATTATAATAATTTGTTGTTAAATCAACCGAGTTTTTGACTTATTCTGCATTACGTAGAAAAAGTTTAGATAGCAATTATTTAAGGTGAAATATATTGTCTTTTTTTTTTATGCAATATATTGTGTCTAGATAAGCTTTAAAAGTAAACTATTTTACCTTGCCATGTATAAAAAAAAAAACTATTTAATGATCTAAATTTTTACTGATTTTAATTTTTTAATTTATCATTTTTTTTAATATTTATATTTTTAAATATACAAATATATTAACTTCAACTAGATGTTCCAATTTGAAAAGTACCTCTTTATCAAAACACAATTAAATGGTTTCACATTTTACTTTAGAAAACCGCAAAATTCCGATAACAATTAGGGACTTTCTTTATTTTGATATTTCCTTTTCATGTTTCTTTTTAGGGGGTGTTTAATAATACAACACCTCCCTTACAAATATTCAGCAAAAAAAAAAAAACCTCCCTTACAAATATTTAAGAAGAAACGTGAGGGAAAAAAAAGACAGTTGAAAGATCTTGACCAAGTTAACCACCCCACTACTATAGCTCAGGCTGAAAAGAAGGAATTGAAAGATGTGCATGTTCAGCATTAGTAAAAGCCAGTTTTTAGTTGTAGGTCAAATTGTTAATTTGTTATTTAGGTCTTGTATGTAGGACACTATAAATACGTTATTGATAGTGAAGGCAATTTTTGAGTATGTCTATGTTTATGTACCTTTCGTGGGAATTAGTCCACTCCATACGGAAATTCTTGCTGGAAATATTATTTGTTGAGATTCTTGCACTTATTATTTCCAGCAACTCTTTCATTTAAATTCTGTTCCTTTGAAAGGTGCCTATCACCGAACCCACTAAGTTGCAGGTAACGGACCTCAGCCTTCAATTAAGACACCACACCACCTTGGTTTGTGCATTCAAAAAAATAAAAATTAAACCACAGAAGTTACTGATGAACGGGATTTTATTGATCACAAACTTGCTTATTTGAGGTTCCTAAAATCTAAAAGAAACAGGCTACTGGTCATGAATAGATATGTGATATTAATACATTATCACTATGACTGTCATCTGTACCTCCTAGTAAGCAGAAACGATGCTCGCTACAATACAAGATGGACCAATTATCACTGTGACTGTCATCGGTCCCTATATCCATACCTTTCAGGAGCCGTGTTTTATCTCACTCTTTCCTCTTCTGGTCCAAATCAGGACAAGAGCAAATCCCATCAAAGACATAATTGAAGTCTGCAAGCAAATTTGGCAACTTATATTGCAATAGCATAATCATTTTTAAACAGCACTACACCCTACTTCTCTAGGTAGACTAGTCATGCAATAATATATGTTAGACTCGAGAATTACACACACAAACTAGGTAGTTTTGTTTATATATCGTTTGGATTAAACCAGAACAGAGGTTACAACAGATTCCAAAGAGTATCAGAACATAGGACAAGGTCCCTCACAGAGTAACATCTCTCAATACACAATAACAGGCATAAGCCCCCAAAGCGAGTCCTCCTCTCTAAATGGTTACTAAGCACAAAACTGCCCAATAGTTACCAAATGCATAAAAAACTACCATGCTGTTCACTCTTCACATAACAGTCCTATGACTCCTGTCAATATATTGTTTACTTTTATCGCATTCCATCTGTTCCCATAAGTGACATAACTGTCTTATCAATATAGATAATTAGATACTTTAATGCCTTCTATTTTGTTGACCAAAAACAAAAGCTTTGCATTTTCCAAAACATCGAAGCAATCAGCTGGGTTGCTATAAGTATGCAGTGACGGCATATAAATCATATATCATTCTATCCCTTTTTTTCAGATAGTTAAAATCGTATATCATTCAAGCAGAACATACATACACAGAGCCACACATACATGTGACAGAAAAGAGACATTAAAGAGGATTTATATTGCCAAACATATAACTGTAATTGAAGTCTAACTGGAGGGGGAACTTACAGAAATTGCTGGAGGAATAGCCACTACTGGATCTTCAAAGAACTTATTAGCAAGGGCCAGGGCAAGCAGGCTACTTTGCATTCCTGCCATTAGATAAATGAAGTTATTAAAGTAACGTGCTATTATAGGCATTTGATGTATGAAAATGGAGAAACTTTGTACCTGTCTCATAGGAAATCGTTCGTTGCAGTGCCTTCACATCATGAGAATCACGGAAGACATATCCACTGAGGATATAACCAGCTATAAAAGATGACAAATGAAAAGCAACAACAAACAACAAGATAGCGACTCCCAAGGGGGATTTCATAGTCTCAACATTAAAGGCAAGTGGTGCTCCAGCACAGATAGCTGCCACCAGTACTGATAGCGGAGGCAAAAATGGTCGAATAACATTACAAATACGAGGAAAGAATCTGTAAAAATGAATGGGTAAGAAGATGAAACCTTTTAAGAAAACACTGATATTAACATTTATCTGAGACCATAGTATTACCGATTTAGAATCAGGCCAGCTGCAATGGGTACCACCACAATCTGTGTAATGCTATACACCATTCCTTTTACATCTATAGGCAATTTCTTCCCAATGAGCAACAGTAATAAGAGTGGCGTGACAAAAACTGCGGAAGCAGTGGACAGTGATGTCATAACTATGCTTAAAGGTGCCATTTGTGGATCCGTCAGGAAAGTAGCATAACTTGAAAGCTGGGCACCACTGACACAAGCCACCAATACAATTCCTGCGCCTGATTCATTTTACTGCCAAAAATTAGAAAGTGCATCTGAGCAGCACTTTTTAATATTAAGACGAACCACCCTCACCTACTGTTGTTGGTAGGCCTAAAACAGTTACTGCAATCATGCAAAACAGATATCCAAGAAGAGGCTTCACAACAAACTGGCCAAAATAACCAGTGACAATTTCTGCTGGCCTCTTAAATGCCTCAAGGAAGTCATTTTCATTTGAATTAACCCCAACTGCAAACATCAGAAAACCTAGTGCAGGTGCATAGTATCTGCAAGTAAATCACTTAATAATAATAATAATAATAAATTATTGCTGCAAATATTTATAAGAAAAAAAGTTATTTGTCTGTTTTCCATTCTGGATTTCAGATATCACTAGTTTGCAGCATTACATTCCATTTTGCATTTGCAGTTTAAATTTCAAAGAGATGCAGCATGAAATTCTACATAAGAGCTAATCATTGTTCCTTCATTAACTGCAAATAATCTCACTAGTTGTGTTTGCAAAATTGCAAATAATTGTAAAACAATCTTGTTATATATCAATTCATCAGAACATCCACAGACCTGCTGGTAAACCATGTTAAAGAACGTGGGTAGACTAGAGCTAGCAGTATACTAGCAATGAGTACATGAGGCAGATATGAATTTGATTGCTTCAGAATCTCCAGAATAGACATTGAATTTTGCTCCATCTGAGGAAAAAAAAAAGTAACCAAAAACAAAGATGCGCTACGTAATTTTGTTTTGATTACATGCATGGTAGAAGCCTGCATAGTGCAGGTGCATAGTATCCACAAGTCAAACTTGATTACAGGAAATTATCGGTCTGCCTAGGTTATGACTTGATTGATTGGGATTAAAAAGAGTAAAGTCGAAATTGACCATGTTTCTGGACTCCAGTGAGTCCTAACCCCTAATTACAAGTGTCTGCTAAGCTATTTTTGGTGGTTTCTCGAATTAGAATTGGAAAATCCATCTAAGTTCAGAAAAAGAGTTTAAACATTTGAAATCTATGTTAGTGAGGAGTTTGAAATGTGGTAGGAAAGAATAAAAAATACCTGAGTCGGGGGAGAGGGCGGATCGGGTGGCAGCGGTGCACATTTGAGGGGAATCTTGGGGCTCCGGTCTATGAAAGCAGGCATAAAATAACTGACAGTTATGTATTGAGAGAAATAAAGATGGATGGAAGTTTCAAAATGAGAGAGAGTAGGTTACATTACATACATGAGAAAGGTGAATTGAAACGAATGGAGAATGGAGAAGAGATGTTATTGTTGGTCCGGCAGCGGCAGCATGGGAGTATAACTGGGGGTTTGGGTTTGGGAAGAAGAAAGAGCGAGGGACGCGGGGAATGAACATTGTGCTTCACTCCACTTGAAATCATAGTATTGGTGAGCGGAGTGAAGAACTGCACCGCTGCTACTGGGATGGGATGGGATGGGATGGGACTCCTCTTTTACCACCTGATTCTGATTTATCAAATCACCCAATTATCTTTCTTTCTTCTGTTCCTTCAAAACGTGATGACTTACCTGACCTTTTATTATTATTTTTTAACAATAAAAAAAAAAAAATCCCCGGCAAGGCAATGCCCAATGAAATTGGGTTGACTTTCTGCTCGTTTCTTTTAACTAATTGCAAAGTTAGTTAATTCATTTAATAACATTAAATATGTTAATGAATATGAATTAATTAAAATTATTCTTAAAATGATTAAGATTCATCATTTTATTCTTTTTATTTAACTATTTTTTACATAATTAATTAGTTACATTAATTATCTTCTTCAATCCAAATTAATTTATTTTATTAATTTATAACATTTATTATTTATTATCTACAAAAATTATAAAGTAATTAAAAGTATTTTAACAAAAAAAATAATTAATATAAGGACAATCTAAAAATAGTCTTATAAAAATGGATTAAAAAATTCAAGAAAAAAAAAAGTCTTATATATAAAGAGGGAAGCAGCATGACAAGGATATTATTTTATTTATTTCCATTTTTATGTGTTTAGTAGACATGTATTGTTTTTTGACAATTTTCAATCTAGTAGGTCTTTGTTTTTTTTTTTTTGCTAATCATGGTATTGGTACGAATTATTTATCGCCGAAAATAATGACTAAGATCATTCTCTAGACTAAGATTTATTAACAACTCATATATGAGTTTAGTTTGTAGACAAGCGAATCAAGTCACTTATTCTCTAGCAAGGGTGTTTTGATTCAATGCTAGTTCATAGTGTTTTGATTACTCTCCTGATTGTATCAATGTTTTGCTTACTGCATTTTACAGTAAAAAAAAAAAGTAGACATGTATTGTCAGTATATATTACACCATTAATTAATAAGAAATTATTTTTTATATGAATTTTAAAGTAGTTATTAAAAAAATTAATAAATTTATTATACAAATAGTGTGTGATTGGATGACAGTATAAAAAATCGTTGCATTTTCATATATTATTTATTTTTCTTTTATATTAATTACCTTTTAAGATAACATATATATTTTTAAAAGACTTATTAATTATATAAATTGCTATTATAAAAGATTTTGTTTACAAGTTATCTTAATAATGTGAATTCATTTAAATGTTTAAATGAGATACCAATAAATGAATATATTGTTAAAAAAAATTAAATATTTTTTATTTAAAAAAATCGTGTAAAGAAATATATAAGAGAAAAAGGGTTATGCACTAATAGTGTAAAATAGTTTTACACTGTCATCCAATCACAACCCACCATATATGGTATGTGTTGTTGACTTTTATAAAATTATCTTAAAAGTCATAATAACGGTAATTTGTGATTGGATGACAGTATAAAACTATTTTACATTGTCAGTACATCACCATTAAACTCAATATATAATGTAGTACACAAGGAGTATATTTTTTGAATAAATAAAGTATACATTGATACATCTAATCGTATATGTTAAGTTTATTGATTTTTTTTTTTTAAAGCAAAAGAGGGGATAGTTGCGGTTAGATCACTATTGACATCCCAACTATGTTGGCACCCCAATAATCAGGTAACAAAAACAACACTCCCATGAATATATTATAAGAAAATGACAAACAGATGAACAACCATGGGGGGCATAGAACCAAACCCATGAAACTACCAAAAGCCGCTCTATCTAAATCTAAAATTAGGACGAGCGTTCCTATCATTTACAAAAGAAAACTGTAAAAAGGTTGGGCAAGAGTCCCACCAAGACAGCCCATCAATATTGGAACCATGAGAGGCTAAAGTGTCTGCACAAGTGTTTCCCTCACGGTAGATATGGCCAATTAGGAATTCCATAGATTTAGCTAATTGCATACTGTTCTTCCATCTATTTATGATATTCCAAGGGACTAAGAGCTCATTATCAACAGCTTCCAAAATCAACTTGGAGTCAGACTCAATCCACAGCTTAGTCCAACCCTTGTCGTTAGCAATTTTTATAGCAACTATGACCCCCATTATGTCAGCAAAAAAAGACTTTTGAACACCAAGATTGGCAGCAAAACAACCTAAACATTCAGCAAGATGATTTCTAAAAATACCTCCGCAACCAGCTCTGCCCAGGAAGTCTTTGGCAGCACCATCAGTATTACACTTAACCCAGCCTTGCAAGGGAGGGTACCAGTTAACCTGGCGGATGACAGGGGCCTTCGTAGGGTGACAATCAACACCAAAAGCCTTTAGGGACAAAAGGTCATCCACAGATTGATTCATAGTGCTATTAGTTGAGTTTCCGGATAGGCGAATGTTGGCTGCAATGATAGAGCAAGCTGTGTGGACTGGGATTTTTTGGTTGTTGAATAAGCAGTTGTTTCTAACATTCCAAATCATCCAAATGACGTTAGTTACAGCTGCCATTCTAACATCATTTAGTTGTGCCGAAGCTTGGGGAGAGATTGTCGACAAGATGGAAGAGGAGCTAGACTTGTCGATGGAGCAACCAATTTTGTTCTCTAGCCAACTCCAAACCTTGGCAGCATAGGGACATCTCAAGAATAAGTGGTTTGCTGTTTCGTAAGCTTGCAAACTAAGTTTGCATCTGGAAACAATGAAACAGCCACATCGAGCCAAGTTGTCATCTGTAGGCAAGCGGCCATGCAAATACTTCCAGAGAGGCATGGTTCTGGATGGAGGTATGCAATTCCTCCATATAGATTTGACCCACGGTAAGACATTATTACTTCTGGATAAGAGCTTGTAAGCTTCTTTCAAGCTTAAAGTTCCATAATCAGAATTCCTCCATATTGATTTTTTTACAATAAAGGTAAAATACTAAAATGGGCCTTATGGCATGAAGATATTACTACTAAATGCTCATCCGGAAAAATATTACACATAACTAAATTGCATTTTTTTTTGCTATCAAAAAAATGTTTTTATTATATGGTAAATAAAAAAAATTATGAAAAATATTAATATATAAATTACAAAACACACATTTACATTATATGTCAACAGTTTCTTTAATAAACATATTAATTAGTATATAAATCATATTAATAAATGTTTTTATTATATGTTAAATAAAAATTTATATAAAAATATTAGTATCTAAATGATAAAAAAATAGTCATGTTTATATCATGTATGAATTATATTTAAATATATTATTTATTATAAATTAATTATATAAAAATAAATATATAAGGCATAGTGACATACATTACACTACACCAGTTAAATAACTGATAAACATAAAAACAATAATCATAAAAAGAAGCCAATTGCTGAAAAACAAATTTAATTGTATTATTATTGTGGAAAACAACAAAAGAAAAGAAGCAGAGAGGTGAGGTCCAGTGTCCACATATCCGAAACGACAGCGTTCAATTGGAGGCAAGCAAAGAAAATTTGATTTGATTATTTTATTATTATTATTATTATTATCTTCCGCATATTCCCTTCATTTCATTCCTTGGCGGGGGGTGTTAGCGGTTGCGGTTTCCGTTGTGCTGAATCTAAACCGTTATTTTGGGGGCCACAAATCGCCGATACTGTGTTCACTTTCATTACCGGTGGCGGCGAAGCCACCGTACCACCGACACCGTCCAATCCATTTCGAATTACGATGACGTATTTCGAGGAGGATGCCATTAACGTCGACGGTGATCGCACCAGGGACGTCGAGCGTAATCACGACGGTGGAGAATACGTCAAATTGAGGTGGGACCCACAACCGGAGGCCACGGCCACCAACCGGAGAGGATCATCGCGTCTCTGCTATTGGGTTAAATCGGTGCTCTGTTTCCTATGTCTGGGCCTCTTGGCTCTCGTTGCTTTCAAATGGGTTGGCCCACTCTTCATAGAAAAGGTTTCCTCTTATTCTTCCTTTCATATGCCTTATGATGCATTGCATTTGCATATGCTCTTAATTTTTTTTTTCTTTTACTGTAATGTCTTTTCATTGTTCACATCATTTGTAAATTGAACATCAGACATCCAGTCTCATAGGTGCTTTTAGTAATAATCTCTTATCAGAATTGGAGTTTCACTTCGATAATCTGTATAATAAAAGTTTACATTAAAAAGGTAATATTTCAATTTTGATTGGAGAACAACAACCGGAATACTTAAGAAATTGCATTTGAGTTTTGTACTTGTAAATTACAATGTTGAATGTTGGAACTCCTATCTTTTGGATGACATTACTTTTTTTATATTCAGGTGATTATTCCAATAATAAATTGGGAGAGGAACACATTCAGTTCTCCGGTGTTAGCTGTTCTGGTGTTTGCTTCTATAGCGTTATTCCCTACCCTAATTTTGCCATCCTCGCCTTCTATGTGGGTGGCTGGGATGACATTTGGTTATGGCTTTGGATTCTTGCTAATAATTTCAGCAGCAGCTGTGGGAGTATCACTTCCTTTCTTGATCGGTTCAATCTTCCATCGTAAAATTGAAGTATATGTCTTGTGACTATAGTATAAGTTGGTATCTGTGTCTTCAATCTTCATGTGTCTGCCTAACATTTGCTAATTAATTAGGACCCGACATTTCATGTTTCTTGGCAGGGGTGGTTAGAAAAGTATCCAAAGAGAGCTTCTGTTCTAAGAGCTGCTGGTGGAGGAAATTGGTTTCATCAATTTCAGGCAGTTGCTTTAATCAGGGTTTCCCCATTCCCGTACATAATCTACAACTATTGTGCCGTGGCAACAAATGTTAAGTATTGGCCTTACTTGTTCGGATCCTTGGTAGGAATGGTGCCAGAAATATTGGTTTCAATTTATACGTAGGGTCTTCTTCTCACTCACTCTCTCTCTCTCCAATGCACACTTTATTGGCTATACTAGGAGTTTGCTTTTGTTATGCCTGGCCATTTACATACTTGGTTTACTTCTCGAATATCTAATAATTGTCTGTAGATGTAGAAGTTGTCGTGTACATCAGAAAATATAGGTGACCTGTTTTTGCTCAATTTTGGGTGCCCATACGGCCATACCATACCATACTTTGGATTTAGGTTGTGTAATTGGTTCAGCTTGCTTTGCCTCCTCGAGCATGAGTATATTTCACCATAGTATGGTTATTTCAGAAAAAGACAATTGCTTACATCATGACTAGTATCATTTAGTGATAATTGCTTCAATTAGGTGTTATGGTTTTAAGATCTGATATAATTGAGATTCTTGCATGCTCTCCAACTTGCTTTAGAATATCCCTTTGTTGTACATTGTAATATGTTGTTGCTCACAATTAGTCAAGTCAAATAAATATATCTAGAAATGATTTGGTGGATTAATTAATCTTAATAACTCACTAGGATCAGCCTAGTAGTGGAAAGAGATTTTGGTAGTTTGCATGAGGTCATAAGTTGCAACCTCATTGCTGTCTTTGTACGCCCCAAAATAATATAATGATAAGGCATAGCTTTTTTTGTTTTTTTTTTTGTTAATTTCATATATGCCAAGATTCTCCTCACCTCTAGTTTTTTCAGTTCATGGTTGTCTTTAATCATAAAATTTCTTTATCGGTATTTCAGACCAAACTCAGATTTTTGTGGGTGGTCTCCAAAGTTTGTTCATTTAACATATCAATACTTGTTGATCCATTTCCCTTCATAAATTTTACACTTTCATCTTTGAAACAAGTGCATCTCTTATTGTGTATTTCTCTCTGTCCTCACTATTTGCTACTCCATGAAGTTGCCCATGCAAAATATATTGAGCAGGTGAATTGATATTTTACCCATGAAATAGATGACTGTTTTTCTTAGAGCAGTGGTGTCTTTCTGTTTTTATTTAGATATTCACTTGGATTATGCATTATCATCTATTCTATGACTTTGTCTATATGTAAGCGAATGATCTGTTTTCATGCATGATATGTGATGTGAATGTGATGACTGTGGTTACCTATGGAACCTCTTGTGCTCATAATCCCCCCATCCCCACCCCCTAAGCTAAAAATTGAAAATAAAATTCTATCTGATTGTTCTTCCTCTTCTTAGATTGCTTGCCACCGTTTTATTATTTAAATAAATTCAGTATGCCGTGTTATTAATGAATGTTATAGAGTATTTTTTTTTTGTATTCCTATTTTTGAAAGGGTGTTGGAAAATAAATACAACTATGTAAGTATAGATGAGTTGTTTGATTCTCAACAGCTAGATACAATACTATCTGAATCCTTTATTTTGAAAACGCATATTTACTTGGCAGCAATAAACATCATTACCGTGTCCATTCTATGTTGAACTTTTTCTTTTTCCTCTTATGCCCTGCCATCCCCTGGGTCGTTTTCGAAAACTCACACTCACTTGATCTGCCATTTCTTTGCTTGATTTCATCTATCTCCACTAAAATCTTTTTATCAGCTAATAGCAGTGATGATAGCCCTTAACTGATACTTCTATCGTTGCATTTTAACATGTATTTTATGTTGTTAGCCATTTCAAATGTTGATTTGTTTATACTGTTTATAAAGATAGGAATTCGGAACTAATGGTGCGAAATATCCTCTTGAATTCATTGTCTCCTTTTCTTCCACTGCAGGGGGATTTTGATAAAAACATTGGCTAATGCTTCACATCAAAATCACAATCTATCTACTCCACAAATTGTCTTCAATGTTGTTGGTTTCTGCGTAACTGTAGCTACAATAATCTTTTTCACAGTCTATGCTAAGAGGCAGCTCAAGGAGTTACAAAAAGAGGATGATATGCTGTTGCAATAATCCAGTAGGTTTAGTCTGGGTTTATTTGCTAGCAGCACGAGGCAGATACCACTATCATATACTGGCACATATTGATGCACACTGCACAGTCGAGTGAGGTTTTATTTATCAAGTAACCTCATCTATGGGAGGGTTGAACGTGGCTCACCGCAGAACAACCTAACACGGCTAACATCAGCATTTCTATTTCTTTTTCCATATGTTGCCTACAACAACTGTTTTCTTTGATGGTGCTTCCGTCTCATTTCACTACCAGCATGTTTGGTTCTACATTTTGGATGTGATTTTAAGAAGCTAATAGTTATAGTTTCTACATCCTAAATGTAATTTGTTTCATTCTCAATCGATTTCCAAACACACTATATGTGTATTAATATTAAATGGAATTCCCACTTTTAGAGTGATCGTTTTCAACTCGTCAAGATTCCTCTGTGTAAATCAAGTATATTGTCGTTGTTGACTTGTCATATGATCTATGCAATGTTCTAGTCCTCTTCGTTTTGGCATTTTTCTTTTAACCTTTTGTTATGACGGAAAGCACAAGAACCAATAATACAGAAATGATGGAAATGACGCAGTGATTTGTTCATCTCCACCCTACCCCCACCCCTGCTGCACCCAACGAATCTGAATTATTTTAGATTTGTTGGTTATGAAAAATGTTTGTCTCACATTATTTTCATTTACACTATATTTCTTGTAAAATTTTAAATCACTGAACAGAGGGAGGAAAGAGAACCAAAGTAGTTCTTTCTCATTAGGCGTAAAGATAAATATACAAATAAATGACGTGAAATAATGAGGCCTACCTTAAAGTTAAAACTTTTTATCTAAGATTAAAACTATGACCGGGAGGGCAGGGAATGAGTTCGTGTGAGCCATGAGTTTCTTTTCGTAGTCCTTAATGCTCGACTCGACTATTTAAAATTCTTCTGTATACAATATTTTAGGTTTAATGAACTGGATTCAGTTAAATTTTAATCGAATTTATTATTTACTTTCTGCGTACAATTCACATGGAATTTGTTGATTTCCCTGAGTTTGACAAGTTATATTAATGTTTCCTGTCTTTTTCTAGCTACATGCTTGTCCACTAATGATCTGATATCTTCATTGGTTTGTCGTATAGGTTTAGCTATCACATTCACACCTTTTCTGTTTAGTTGTAAATTGTGAATATATTCCACTAAAAGAAAACTTTAGAAATTGTGCGTTGAAAATAGGACAAGAAAAGAGTAGTGAAAGCTCGACGGGGAAATGGTAATCTGCATGGCATGCTTAACTACATAAATGTCATGTAAATTATAAGAAATATTAGGAATTAATCATGAATTACAGAATTAGAGATGGGTTTTCTAAGAGTCAAGATTGTCTCCATCCTATTCATGCTACAGCTCTCATTAATATCTCTCACACAATTTTTCTTTTGTTTTTATCGTGCTCTGTGGAATTTCCTTTTTAAAATGCTCCTTTTTTTAGTAAACATAGGACAATGATTGATGAAAACATCTCACTTGTATCAATGTTTGAATGAATATTTATGCAGTATGAGCTTGATAATAAGATCTCACTTGTTATGCACCCTGTACATTGTTGTAGAGTGCAATGGGTTTGGTTTTCAACGATTATTCGGAAGTATAGTAAGGGTTCAACAATGTCACAATGGATAAGGTTGATTCTCTTGCACCATGATGAGTGATATAACGGAATTATCTTGATGTTATTGGTTTTTTTAGGATTGGTGGAGAGAGTCTCATTGTTATTTGTACCCGTGGGGCATATTAAAAATTGGGTACATGTTTATAATATATTTATATTATTATTTATATGTGTGTATATATACACGCACATATATAGTGGGTTATGTATATAATTGAGTGTGGTACATGATGTCTGAAATAACATATGGTATACACTTTGTAGTGTTGTGGAGTGAGCTATCGTCTCAGATTCAGTGCGGCACAGCTCAGTAGAGCATTTTGTGTTTGTTCTCCTTGGTTGTATTCACCGTTCATACAAACGTTAGAACTTAGAATGACGCGTATTGAATTGAATATATTACATTACATTTACATGCTTAAAGCTACATGTCTTTAACAATTGTCTCAATGTGTTGAAGACTCTCATCTACTGTTTCACAGTGACATAAACACACAGGTACGGATTCGAATTCGATTACAAATGAAATGGGTATATGACGTGGACTCCATAAATGACATTGAACTGTTGATGTCAGTTGGCCCTCTTATTTGTTTTCTTTTGGGGGACATGGGTCAATATTGGTGCGTACTCTTTCGTGGGAGGGAGGGCATACCTGGTAGCTGATCCATAAGATAATAGAGCCACAGAGGCACCAACCAAGGATGAAAATGAACTTATTAGATTTGCTTCCCTCTTCTACAGTTTAAGTACTTAATTTATAGAATGTTGAATTGAACATGATATCATCAGAGGGTGTATAAGTATAAATATAATTTTGCAAAACAAAAGAGAGAGAAGGATCCAAAGATAGGACATTGGACAAGGCTTGCTTAGGAGGACCCCGGGGACCACAACTATATGCCAGCAATGACTTTTATTATTATTATTACATTACATATTAGATAGAAAAGGCATTGAATTAAATGCATTTTCAAACCGTGGCACGAGGGAAACCTACCTTTTGAAGACGTTGATTTATGCTTACATTGTATGTGTCAATGTGTCATTTGCAAAAGTTGAGCTTTTTAGCCGTTGATTAAGTAAGAAAAATCCCCCTTTACATAAAAGGAAAAGAAAGAAATTTCCGTAACAGAAGTGGATTCTGGTCCCTCTTTACTAGTCAAATGCTAAAAGACAAATTTGAACAAAAGGGAATAACGTTTAAGAGAAGGACTTTTCACACAATTGAAAAACCAAAAAAATTAAAACAAAACGTTTAGAAGAAGTATAATGGGAAGGACCAATCTTTTTCTATTAAAATCGGACGGCCAAAATCACCTAACATAACAAGTGAACTCTGCGTGTCAAGAATCGGATCACCTACGTATTTTTCTACTTTGCCTTGCACTGTCTCATTCTCATTGTGGTCGCATCGCAGTGGCTGCGTTAACTGTTAGAATATTCTCGTAATTTTTTAATAATTTTTAGTTACTTAAAAAATAATACTACATTTTTTTACAATATTTAAGACATCAAGTAAAACAAAAAGATGTAATAATATTTGTTAACAAAATATAATAATACTTTAACTACTAACTTAATGCTACATCTCCATTTTTATAACTGTAAGTTCTGTAACATTTGGTCCACTAGAAACTTTTTTCTAAAAAAATCTCCTTCCTAATCCTTAAGAAAATGAAAAGAATTAAGGCTAATTAATTACACCAACATATGAAATGCAATTATAAATACTAATTTGATGTGACTAGTATTTTTTTTTTTTTCTCTCTTTTGTTGGCATTGTAGATGATTAAGTAATGAGCTGCTAATTACGACGAATTCCAACGAAAGTGTCGCGAACGAAACGGATAGATAGAATAAAGCAAGGAGGGCCAGGAAACGGTACTACAGACAAACAAACACACTCCTTAACTCTTTGTTTTCCACTCTCCTCTTCTTTCTTCAATTTTTCTTTCCCCAATATTCCTAACCCATTAACTATCTCCTCTTGCATATTAATTGGGATGGTGTTGATGATAGCGATGGGGGTGGTGGTGGCTTGGTTGGTAGGGAAGAATAAATGCCGGGTTAGAGAAACAGGCCCTACACAACAACACAAGACATGGTGGTGAGATGAGTGAGATTAGTGGTACTAGTAAGTAGTAGTAATTCATTACTCATCAAGCTCACACTCAGACACAGATTGGGTTCTCATAGTTAAAGGGTATCATTGGTTTAGAAAGTCTATACTCTATAGAGAGAGAAAGAGAAAAGGGTCTCTCTCTCTACTCTCTAGTCTCTACTACTCTCACATGCACGTGGTTCAGCCTTCAGTTGGTGGCAATCTCTGAATTTATATATCACAACCTATTAAAAGAAGTTTATTTAATTCCCTCGCACTGTGTCACCTGCTTCCTTTCCAGCAAAGGTACAGCCACCATTTCCACCTTCTTCATTTCATAACATTTACTCTTCTCTTCCCCCATTCCACCCTGCCCTCCATTCCTTCTCTCTCTTCCTCTCCAAAAGCTCCCATTTTTATGCCACCCCACTAAACCCAAACCATTAAAAAACACAAAACACAAACATGGGCATTAATGAATCTTTGTTCTTGATTCCTACACAGAGATCCCAGAAGGAAAAAGTAGAGAGAGATTAAACGGGTACTAGTAGTACTTTGGTTTATATAATCAGTACTACAACTTTATTTTATTTTATTTGTTTGGGTTTGTTTCTCTCTCCTTCGATTCCAGTCTTCTTAATGAGAATGCTCCCAGTCGGTGATGATCGTGATGTTTTGTTTCTTATCGGACCAACGTTTACGAGACCCGAAACGTTGTAGCTGAGGAAACAACACCTCAGAATCGCATCCAGTTCGGTTGAGACAGCGAAGATGCCAAAGGGGTGATCACATTGTTTCGAGCATGAGAAGACACCGTGAAATTCATCTCTCTCATGCTCTATTCTGCACCGTTTTCTGTTTGCTTGTGACAGCTTCTGCAGCAACTGAGAAGGAAATTTTGCTTGAATTTAAGGGTAACATCACGGACGATCCACGCGCCAGCTTGAGTTCGTGGGTTTCAAGTGGAAACCCGTGCCATGATTACAAGGGTGTTTTTTGTAACTCTGAAGGGCTTGTGGAGAGGATTGTGCTTTGGAACACTAGCTTGGGAGGGGTGTTGTCCTCTTCACTTTCAGGGTTGAAGAGGTTGAGGACATTGACCTTGTTCGGGAACCGTTTCTCGGGTGGTATTCCAGAAGGGTATGGTGATCTTCACTCGCTTTGGAAGATCAATTTGAGTTCCAATGCTTTATCTGGTTCGATCCCTGAGTTCATTGGTGATTTGCCTAGCATTCGGTTTCTAGATTTATCCAAGAATGGCTTCACTGGGGAGATACCTTCGGCTTTGTTTAGGTACTGCTACAAAACCAAGTTCGTTTCTCTTTCTCATAACAACCTTGCTGGTTCAATTCCTGCCTCCTTGGTGAATTGCTCCAACCTTGAAGGGTTTGATTTTTCCTTCAACAACCTTAGTGGGGTTGTCCCTTCGCGCCTTTGTGACATTCCAAGGTTGTCATATGTGTCGCTGAGAAGCAATGCCTTGTCAGGGAGCCTGCAGGAGCTCATTTCCTCATGCCAAAGTCTGGTACATTTGGATTTTGGTAGTAATAGGTTCACTGATTTGGCTCCATTCCGCGTCCTTGAAATGCAAAATCTTACCTATCTCAATCTATCGTATAATGGGTTTGGAGGACATATTCCTGAGATCAGTGCCTGTAGTGGGAGATTGGAAATCTTTGATGCTTCAGGGAATTCTTTGGATGGGGAGATTCCCCCCAGCATCACTAAATGCAAGAGCCTAAAGCTCTTGGCGTTGGAGTTGAATAGACTGGAGGGGAATATCCCAGTGGATATTCAGGAATTGCGGGGACTAATAGTCATCAAATTGGGTAATAATTCCATTGGTGGAATGATTCCCAAGGGCTTTGGCAACGTTGAGCTGCTTGAATTGCTGGATTTGCACAACCTAAACCTCATTGGCCAAATTCCTGATGATATAAGCAATTGCAAGTTTCTTCTTGGGCTGTGAGTTCTGTAACTTTCTCAAATTGCTTTACATTTATCTTAAACCCTCTGAATAAAATCTGAGTTTTTTCTCTTATGTTGCTGCAGGGATGTTTCTGGTAATAAATTAGAAGGAGAGATTCCTCAGACTCTTTACAACTTGACAAACCTGGAATCCCTTAACCTACATCATAACCAGCTTAATGGAAGCATTCCCCTAAGCCTAGGAAACCTGTCAAAGATCCAATACCTAGATCTGTCACATAATTCACTTTCTGGCTCAATCCCTACTTCCCTTGGAAATTTAAATAACTTGACACATTTTGATCTCTCATTCAATAATCTCTCTGGTGCCATTCCTCCTGTTGCAACCATACAGCGTTTTGGTGCATCTGCATTTTCCGATAATCCTTTTCTCTGTGGTCCTCCTTTGGACACTCCTTGCACGGTAAACGGAACTAGTTCACCTTCAGCTCCTAGGAAGGCTAAAGTTCTAAGCACCTCAGCAATTGTTGCAATTGTTGCTGCAGCTCTAATTCTCACTGGGGTTTGTTTGGTGACCATCATGAATATGAGGGCGCGTGGTAGAAGAAAAGATGATGATCAGATTATGATTGTTGAGAGCACACCTCCTGGATCAACAGAATCAAATGTTATAATTGGAAAGCTGGTTCTCTTCAGCAAAAGTTTACCATCAAAATATGAAGATTGGGAGGCAGGTACGAAAGCATTGCTTGACAAAGAGTCTTTGATAGGTGGTGGATCAATTGGTACAGTCTACCGAACTGATTTTGAAGGCGGCATCTCAATTGCAGTGAAGAAGCTTGAGACTCTGGGAAGGATCAGAAACCAGGAGGAATTCGAGCATGAAATTGGGCGACTAGGCAACCTTCAACACCCTCATTTAGTTGCTTTTCAAGGTTACTATTGGTCCTCTTCAATGCAGTTGATTCTATCAGAGTTTGTCCCAAATGGAAATCTGTATGATAATCTACATGGGTTTGGCTATCCTGGAACCAGCACTAGTAGAGGCAATAGGGAATTATATTGGTCTAGAAGGTTCCAAATTGCTGTGGGAACTGCAAGAGCCCTTGCTTATCTCCACCATGACTGCAGACCTCCAATTCTTCATCTCAACATTAAATCCTCTAACATAATCCTAGATGACAAGTATGAAGCTAAATTGTCTGATTATGGATTAGGAAAGTTACTTCCCATTTTGGATAATTATGGTCTGACCAAATTCCACAATGCTGTGGGATATGTTGCACCAGAGTTGGCTCAAGGCCTGAGGCAGAGTGAGAAGTGTGATGTTTACAGTTTTGGAGTCATTCTTTTGGAGTTGGTTACAGGGAGGAAGCCTGTGGAAAGTCCAACCGCAAATGAGGTGGTGGTTCTGTGTGAATATGTAAGAGGTTTGTTGGAGACTGGCTCAGCTTCAGATTGCTTTGACAGAAATTTACTGGGCTTTGCTGAGAACGAATTAATTCAGGTTATGAGATTGGGGCTAATTTGTACTTCGGAAGATCCTTTAAGGAGACCAAGCATGGCTGAGGTTATCCAGGTCCTTGAGTCCATTAGAAATGGATTGGAATCCCATTAACCAGTAAGAGCATTTCCATGCAGTACAGTTCAGAATTGAAGTGATTGCTTATTTTGTTAAATTCTTCCTGGAACGGATTGTATCAGATTTAGGTATTCAAGCATACACATGGAAGGAGATTTGGATCGGGATCGACTGTGTATACAAGAGGGCAAGGGAGAAGGATGTTACTTAGGCATTCAAAACGTAAAAAAGACGAAGGACAAAAATTCTTTTGTATTCATTTTTATATTGCCATTATTTTTTTTTTCATAAAATTTGTAACATGTGCAAATAAAGGCATTTGTTTATTCCATTACTTCGCGTGTTTTCAAGGGGAAAACAAAAACTGCCTATGATTCATTTCCAACTTTTTCTCTTTTGGCTTCCATAACATGTTATGAGGTACAAACGATGATATGAGAAAATGTTGAGAAAGCATGATGCCATACGACGGCTCTGTTAATAATCTTTATCTTTTTCCTCTTGGCCTTTTTTCTCCCAAAAGCGAATGAATTCCTTTTATTACCCATATTCTACCTAACACAAATGTGTTTTCTTCTTATGAAGATCATTTCTAGTGGTTCAGTTTGTAGCCATTCAGCGATGTCTCATAAAATGCCCCATTAAGCAAACAACCATTTTTGCCTAGGTTGTCTAGGGAAGTTGCTATCAACATTAAATTTGATCCATCCTCGTGAAGGAGGAGCACCCCTGATAAAGCGACTTCAGGAATTCCTTAGAAGGAGTATGTCATTAAACTTCAACAGCTAAGCAAGCAAGAACACTTATCAAATTCTGCCCTCAGGTTTGTCAATAATTATCACACCAAATATTACAGTAAATAATACAATAGGACCTTCCTGCTGAAATATACAAAGCTTGAAGGATATGTGATTCTCTAATATAAGTTTATGAAATAAAAGCAAATATAAAAAAATGAAGGTGAAGAATAAAAAATAAAAACTGCTATCATGCCCATAACCAAATTGGGTTTTTGCAAGGAGTTTTTACTTTTTATCTTTCCTTTCTTTTCATATTCTTTTCTCATTGTAAGCGGGTTAACTTGATAGCATCAGTGGTGCCACCGCTTCTTCAGGTCAACATTAGTATTTCACTGTTTCTCCTTTGATTGCACCTGAAGCCATTTCAGTACTAATTTGAAGACAGCAGAAATCATCTACCAGGTTCCGACACTACACATTGAAATATTTAAGTCTTGATGCGTAGGTTTTAAAATTACAATTTACAACCTATCATTTTGAAGCAACTCCATTGCATAACACCATATGTCCATGTCATCCAACTACCCCTTGGTGATTGATTATTCCTCCTAGGAAGATGCTGGCTTCTTCAAAAGAATAAAGAATCAATAAACCAACTAAATTTGCAGAACTAATTGATCCCACATCAAATATGTCCATTTGTGGCATCAGCAATTCTCCGAATCCGTTCCATCACTACAGAAACATCTTTTTCAGTCGATGTAGCAAAACAAAAACGAAACCATCCAGGTTCAATACAGTGACATGATGATCCCGGGGTAACATTGATCTTAGCAACATTCAACAATCTATTCCAGAGCTCAAGCTCCCCCTTTTCACTGTAAGGGCGGATCAATCTGCTCATGTCAGCCCAGCAGCAAAAACCACCACTGCTCCTAGTACACTCAATCCCCAACTGCTTCAACCCTGCCACAAATGTATTATACATTTTCTGCAGCCTCAATCTGTTAACCTCGATAAACTTTTGCACAAAACTTGTATCTGAAAGCATGGAGATGAGCAATCTTTGGGTTGGGGCAGAAACAGTGGAGAACCTTGCCAATTTGCTAGAAGCAGCCACGACATTGTCATTATAAGAGTAGATAACACCCACCTTCAAACCTGGAACAGAGAGCTCATTTGATAAACCAAACACTATGTGAACTCTGTCCTGGTCATGATCTTCTGCCTCAATGATTTCTGCCATGCTCACAAACTCTTCGTTACCATAAGAAGAGCCTGCAAACATTTCATTAGAGATTATGTGAATGTTCTTCTCTCTAGCAAAGTCCAAAAGATCCAACAGTGTTTCCCTATTTAACAATTTGCCAGCAGGATTTGATGGGTTGTTTATTATAATTCCACGAACTTTTTGACCACGCATTTTTGCTTGATTGAAGGTTCTCTCAAGTGAAGTTATACTTAAATTGAAGTCATCAGTGCTGCGGCAGGGAACAGGTACTATCTCCACGCCAGTGCGCCATTTTACAACACCATCAAAGCTGCACAATTTATTTGAAACTGTCAAAGCACGTAAATGTTTTAAAACGGTCTGTGACAGAAATTGTAGCCAACAACATCGAAGTTTTTGGAGTCTCTTTAATAGTAGTTATAGTCACATCAGTCTATTTCTAACACAAAAATGCAATTGTGACCAATTATGATCACGTCGGCCTATCTGCAATATTTTACAATATCAAAGATTGCGATGAAAATGTGACCATGACCAATTATGTTCACATTAGTCTATTTGTAATTTTCTACAATATCAAAGATGAGTCTTGACAGTAATTTAAAACCTGCAACATGAAATGAGGAGTTGGGGAAGGGAAAGTGATTGTTACCCAGGGCTAAGAGGCGTGGGAACAAGGAATGCATTTCCATGATCTGCTAGACAGAAGCTTAGAATCTCAATGGCAGAAGTGGCACCTGCAGTTAGTACCATTCTGGAGGTGTTGAAGAAAATCAGGTTTTCCAAAACTTGAGACATGAAACCAGCCACAGCCTGCAGGATTAGAGAATCAAGATAGAGTATTTATCTAACCTTCATAGCAAGAATCACTTAATCATATGAAAAAACAGAACACAGAGAAGGGAAATGATATGAATTACCACTTTGAGCTCCATCAATCCATCGAGAGGTTGGTAAGGAACAATCCTAGAAATGCCGAGTGCTGTCCCCAAGTTGTGGTTAATCCAATCTTGAATCAAGTCGAGAGATAGCTACAGCCAGCAATGAACAGAGTCAATTATGGTTTAGTTGAGAAGAGAAAAGAAAAAGGAGCTTAACTCACGGTGTTTTGGTGCAAAGCAAGCTGGATAACACCATCAGGATTATGAGTCTGGTGGTAGGGATCATCAGTGACCTTGTGCAAACTTAGGAAGTATGGAGAGTTAGCAGTTGTGATGGAATTGGCACGTGGGGAGACGTAAGCGGAGGCAGTGGCAGTGGCGTGCCTGTGGTTGGGAATTGAGAGAGAGCGATGGAAGGTGGTGGAACTGGAATCCTCCTCGTCCTTGTGGTTTTGGGAAGGTGGAGGATGGTGACGTGTCTTGGTTTTGAAGTAGAGTTGAAGAAAGTAGAAGAGGGCACAAGGAATGACTGAACCCCAGAAAAGACCTCCTGTGCCTTGAACAACGCCTTGTAGAGGCACTATCACTCTCATCTCATCGCTCTCTTAAGTCTTAACTATTCCTCTATTATAAGTATAACCATTCCCGCCAGTTGTGTTAGTACTAACTAATCAAAGGTTGAAGCAGAATGCAATGCAAGAGAAGGTGTCCTTGTTAGTTGTTACTTGACGTGTGGGCACTGAACTGAATGAGAATGAATAATGAATATACTCTTCTCAGCGCCAAAACAGCCTCACAATTTTGTCGCTCCTTTTGGCCTATCACGTCTCTCCTTTTAAACTCACTGCACGCAATCATCCATCCATCCACCCACCCTCCAACTCCATCCACTCTCTTTTTGTTTCTTTCCTTCTATGCTCTTTTTCTAACCCACTTTTTTTCTTCATTACTATATTTGTTGGAGCATAATAATAAAATTCCCGACGATAATACAGAGATATTCAGTGTTGAAGGAACTAATGGGTGAATGACAGATCATTACCCGCAAAGTGTATCTTTCTGAAATAATAATGTGGAAAGGATGGAAATCATGAATTGTAGCTTTTATGGTTTTCGTATTCTTTTGGTAATGTTTATGGTTTTCGTATAGGCGAATTCGTGTTATTTAGCAATTTTTTTAAGTAAAAAATGAAATACTCTTCACCTATGCCTTTAAATTTGCATTTAATATACGTAAAGCCGTGTAAGTTATGTTCAAAATACTGTTTCATATGTTTATTTAAATGTCTAAAGTAAGAAGTTATTATTTAGGAATTTATTGTCTAGCGTAAATGCACTAAGCCAAGCCAATTTCCTTCAATACGAGCATGTGTACTCACAAAATCAAGTCACTGTTAAATAATAGAGCAATATTATTTTTACTTATTTTTTCCACTACAACTTTTACAATAAAAATAAATAATAAATGAAGAGAAAGAAGTCTAAGATAATACAAGTGATACAATAAAATTTTTTTTATAAAAAGTATTATAAAATTTTGAAAAAATAATACATTAATGCTAATACTGCTCATACTTTAAACTTTAAACTAATTTAATAAAATAAAACTATACATGTGGTTTCCCCTCGTAGCTGTGGTATGCACAATTCATGCAGGGAGGGGCCAATTGGTTTGTGCACCGTTCAATTGTATGTTGATTAGAAAGATAGATAATAGAGGCTGTCGACAATGTAGGTCAAAGAGTTTATCATGACTCATGAGAATAATGAGCGAAATGAACGGCAAATATGAAACACAAATGGAAGTAAGTAACGAAACAAAAAAAAGAGAGTATCATGACACAAATGTAGGCCACAAGCTGACATTTGGCCGCAGACTAAGATTGTTCTCCTGCACAATCAATGCGATGATTCATGTATGGGGGAGAGAGACAAAACACAATTGAGTGGAGGAAAGATCTTTTATATAAATTTTTCACAATGATTTTTTAAGACGAGAGAAGATAAAAAAAAAAAGAGAAATATAAAATAAAATATGTGAAGTAGTGAAAATAGATAAAAAAAATATTATATATGTGATTACTCTTTCAATTTGCTATTATGGAGCAATTTTTCCATACATTAGAAAGTTTAAAAACAAACTTTAATATTAAGAGTCCGTGACTGAGTCTGAGCCCAGCATCAGCATGATCATTCAATCATGCATAAGATCATGCATAAGATCTTTATTTGCCTCTTCAAAAAAAAAAAAAAAAATCATGCATAAGATCTTTTATTTACATATAAAAACAGGGACGGGGACGTTTGAGGTTGAGGCTTGGATGAGAATCCGGTTGCGTGTAAAGTTAATGCTAACAAACAAACCATGTACCATTGCCAATTTCATGACTGAAATTTTAAATTTTCTTATACCACACAAATAAGTTTTTTAATATAAAAATGTTAAATTAATTTTAGAGAATTTTAAATGTCAGTTATATTAGTTTTGAATTATAGAATATATATGTCTTTGGGAATTTGAATATGATATTAAATTTAATCTAATCCGAACTCAAAGAAAAAAATTAATCTAATCCCAATCAAATTAAAAAGAGATTCAAGTTTTTTTAGAGTGAGAAAAATAAGTAATCTTAATTATGATACGAAAGTTAATTACCAATATTAAGTGCACACATACATAATAGATCGAAAATGTGTTCATAAATAAAATTATATATTTGTACATAAGTTTGATTTAAATTAGATTTAATTAATTGTTGAAAAAATAGACTATGTACTAATAATGTAAAATAATTTTATATAAATCACATTCACAATTGTTAATTTATGATTGGTTGATTGATAGTGTATTTTACATTGACAGTATTTTAACAATATTTTTCTTTGTTTTTTAAGATATATAATTTCATTATCTAACAATAATGGTATTTTTTATCTCTTATGTGTTTTTAATTTTACTTAAATTAAAATAAGGACTTGAAATGCACGAAATACTTAATAGTATATTTAATAAACTCCTTCAAAAGTTAATAAATATAATGAGATACGTAATTGATATTGGTAGTTTGATAGTTGATAACTTGATACTACTTCTCGATATCAATCTAATCCATTAACACTTCTAATATTTTTTGCTTTTTATTTTTGGATAAATTATGTTTTTAGTCCCTGAACTTTCACCAATTTTTATTTTTAGTCCTTAAACTTTTATTTGACCGGTCTTGGTCCCTAAACTATTTTTCCATTTGGTTTTTGTCCCTGCCGTCAAGTTTTTCCATTAATTGATGACGTGACAGTTAATTTGTGACGATTATTTTTAAAATTGCCAAAAATTGCATAATGAAACCACGTAAAATATATTTAACCATTTTCTGACGGCTTTTAGCCGCCAAAAATTGCTTTCCTAAAAATAACAAAAGAGACATTCATTACACAAAAACACAGTTTGCAATTCACCCAATTTACAAACACAATTTACAAACCCATCCACCACATCTTATTCTTTTTCCACACAAAACCACTTAATTTTATAGTGAGCAACATATGCGATTCCAAGCTTTTATATTGTTCTTACCAAATTTTGGTAAGCCTCCCGGTACGGTGGCTCCGCCGGGATCTCCTCCGTGACTGGTGGGGGTGTACCTGTAAAGACACTCTGACTCTCAAGTTAGAGGCGCAGAGGTAGGAGACAGGTATCACAATTGGGATTAGAATTTTCGTACCTTGGTTGGAATGAATAGTTCTGTATTTATAGGGTGTAAAGAGATAGATTTGATAGGGTTATTTTCCTATCAAATCTCCTCAAATCTTGTGATGAAGATAGAGATAATTATATCTTCTATTATTATCTTTTGATCTGATCTTTCTCTATCTTATCGTATGGTAAAATCTGTTCTGTTATTATTCTCTGGGTCCGAGTGAGTCTCTACTTGGCTAGCTCGACTACTCGGTGGGATGCCGAGTCTGAGTAGTACACATGCCCTCCAAGCTTTGAAGTAATGTAGGAGCTTAAGTATGATTGTACCGACTTCGGATTTTACTTAGCCGAGACGAGTTTACTCGTTCCATTTGGACGGGTCTGAGTACAGTTCTTGAAGCGTCACGTCATCTGGTGATGGTGTCATTTCAGACTTATTAAAGTCGTAACGTTTCCCAAGGACGGCAACAATGATTATTTTTGAATTTTGAAAATGTCTAGGGATTCCCAAAGGTCTCAAGCCTTCCTAGCTGTTGATTGGCCTGGTGAGGGGTCTTGATCCGACGGTTCGGACCTTTTCGCCTTTTCGTATTCGAAGAGCTTAGGGCCATATATAAAGGACACTGTTGGCGCCGGTGTTCACTTTCTTCTTCGCGTTTTATTTTCCTGGCGAGATTTTCCTTCCTTTTGTCATTGTGTCCTCCTTCTTCTAGCTTTTTCTTTTTCCTTGTTCAGGTACGCCCTTCTCCTCTTCATTTCTCTTCTTTGTTATTCTAAAATGTCTTTTTTTTTCGAGGATTCGGGGTGTTCCGGCGGAGGTCGTATGCTTGCGCCGGAGGTTCACCTCATCGGAGAGGGCACCGATGACGGTTCTCCTTTGTGCCGCTCTAATTCTGGTGGAATTAGTGACGGTGCGTCGGCGACAGACGCCGCCCTCGCAGGTGTCAGGGTGGTTCGTCCATCCGTTGACCCTGCACAGGTACCTTTAGTTGTTCTTGCTAAGGGGGTGGTGGTTCTAGATGATTCCGAGGCTACTGAGGATCGTCCTCTTGAGATTCGGCGTGCTCGACCTCCTTTTCCTCCCACTCACCCCCAGCCTGTAGAGTCTAGGGATAACAAAAAGGTTTATCACCTGTTACTGCTTCCGGTTATTCCTGGGTAGCTGGAGAGGTGGGTGCATATGCCTCTTGGTATCAGACCGAGGAGGCTTTGTCTTCCCTTCTTGAAACGATTGATTTGTGTCATTCGGACAGGCCGGGTATGGTCCATGCCGAGCCCTGTGGGCCTGATGATCAAGTCTTCATGTCTATTGTCCCGCACCAGTCTCATTTTACCTTTGTGTATGAGGCTTTATTTTCGGTTCTCGGCATCACGGTGTCGTTTGACCAATTCGAAGCCGATGTTCTTCGGGCATTGAATGTTGCTCCTACGCAGTTGCATCCGAATTCCTAGGTTTCGCTACAGGCTTTCCGGGTGCTCTGCAGTAAATTTTTTATTACTCCTACTACTCCCAAATTCTTATATCATTACAAAGTTAAAGAGAGTCAGAAGGGCGGCTGGGTCTCCCTGACCGGGATTCCTGGTCGGTCCATCCTTAGTCCATATACCTCCTCTTGAAAAAATTTCAAGAGTGGTTTCTTTCGTGTTCGACCGGGTCCGGAAGGGGACGTCGAGTTTTTTGATAGTCGTGGGAGGCCGAGGTTCCTCTTTACTGGACCCGTTCCCCAAACAAACGGTTGTCTTGGCAGGTTGTGAACATGTCTCCTGAAGATCAGGATGACATAGTTACGATGTACAAGTTGCCGCGTTCCCTATCTTGTAAGACGGTTGTGGGGATTCCTACTTCTCGGACTCCGAGAGAGGACTGAGACGGTGAGTATCTTCTTGTTATTCAGTCTTCTTTCTTTTATTTTTTATTGATGTTTGCTTCTTTTGCAGCTGTGATGGGGAAGTTCGACTATAAGACGACCAAGAAGCAAAGGCTAGAGAAGCTGAAGAGCAAGGAGCCTGGCGCCGAGGCTATCCGAGTTGCTCCTTCTGCTCCTTCTCCTCCTCCTCCTCCTCCTTCTTCTCCGAAAAGGAATCAACGAGAGGCTGTTCTGGAGGGGATGGCCCTTCCAAGAAATCGAAGTCGAGTCCACCTGGTGCTCAAGCTACGAGTTCTGCTGTTGAGAAACATCCGACTTTTCTTTCTATGAAAGATGGGCGGACTTCACTTTGGGGGAAGGACTTCAACCCCGGGGCTCTCATTTGTGCCGACAATCTCGGTCAAGCCGATCAGGATATGTTGAGGGATGTTGGGCCACTGCTTTCTATGGAGGCTGTTTGTCGCTTCCAGGCTCATTCATGGGCTATTGCCTAGTATTGGGCCGAGGAGTTCGACCGTGGCCACCGGGAGCTGGTCATGGTGAAGGAGGCTGCCGCTAAAGCCGAACAAGCCCTGGTGGAGACTACCCGGGCCAACGAGACTCTTCTTCAGTCTGTTGAGGAGTCTCGAAGGTCCCAGTAGGGGGTGGAGGCTAAGTTAAAGGAAGCTGAGGGCTGGGAGAAAAATTTAAAGCTTTCCTTAGCTGCGTCCGAGAACTCAACCCGGGAGTTGCAGGCTGAGGTGGATAGGCTTATTCTCGAGCTTGCACAGGCAAAGACTGAGGCAGCTAAATCTGAGGCTAAGCTTAAAGTCGATTTAGGCGAGGCCCTAGATGAGATCGTTACGACCCATGAGGCCGGGTTCAGCAAGGCGCTTCACCAAGTTCGCTATTTCTTCAAAGATGCCGACACCTCTCTTTTTGATGTTGATAAGGATATCAATAAAGAGGGGCAGTTGGTGGAGTAGTCTACTCTTGAGGATGAGGATGCTCCCGGCTGCTCTACTCAAGAGGGGGAAGATGCTCCCGGCGGCCTTACTCAGCCTGCTGCTTAGTCTTAGGAAATTTTCTCTTTTCTTGTAAGGCTGGCGCTCGGCCTACCGAATAGGGTGTTTTAATGAATTTATTTTTCTCTTTAAGTATTGTATCCTTTTACAAGGTCTACTCGGCTTCGTTTAACTCGCTTTAGTATCCTTATAAAGGTCTAGGCGATTTTTTATGTTAACTCGCTTTTTGTATCCTTTATGAAGGTCTACGCGGTTAAGGCTAACTTGCTTTTTGTATCCTTATAAAGGTCTACGCAGTTAGTTTATTGTATTGTGGTTTGGTCATTCTCCTTTCGGGATGCCGAGTATTGCTCTGGCATTTAATGTCGGTATCCGATTGGTCTACTCGGTCAAATATAAATAGATAATTTGAAGAAAGGAGTTTTATTAATAAGAGAAATTGGGTGTGCCTCATTAAAACCTCTTTGACAAAAAATCTCTTGGAAAAAAATGTCAAAGTAGGAAAAAGAGTACATCACCACTTACAATTTTTCTAGCTGTAATAAAACTTTAAGTGTGTCGCGTTCCAAGTTCGGCGGATGGTTTTGCCAGATGGATGCTCCAATCGGTAGGCTCCATTTTCTAGGGACTCGATTACTCTGAAGGGGCCTTCCCAGTTGACTGCCAATTTGCCCTCTCCTGTAGCTTTCCTAGCTTCTCCACACTTTCTCCAAACCAGATCTCCAACTTCGAAGTTTCTTGGTTTGACCTTGGTGTTATACCTCTTCTTGGCTCTTCTTTTACAGGCCTCTATTCTGATTCGGACCTCGTTGAGGGTCTCTTCGATCATATCGAGTGCATGCATTAGTAATTGGTCATTGTTTTCCTGGACGAAATTTGCTCTTCGTAGGGAGGGTTCCCCGACTTCTACTTGTATCATGGCGTCTGATCCATATCAGAGTCTGAAAGGGGTTTCCCCCATTGTTGATTGCGGTGTGCAACGATATGCCCAAAGGATTGCGGGAAGTTCTTCGGCCCAACTTCCTTTGGCGTCGCCTACTCGCTTCTTCAGTTCTCCGAGTATCACCTTGTTTGCGGCTTTAGTTTGTCTGTTGGTCTGCGGATGTTCCACTGAGGTCACTCGGTGTCGAATCTCTAGGTTTTTGAAAAACTCCTCTAGGTTCTTTTCGGTGAACTGTCTACTGTTATCGGATATTATCGAGTGAGGGATGCCGAATCGGCATATGATATTTTTTCATATGAATTTTTGCACATTGTGGGCGGTGATGGTGACCAAGGGTTCGGCTTCGATCCACTTCGTAAAGTAGTCGATTCTGACGAGGAGGAACTTCACTTGTCCTTTAGCAGGTGGAAAAGGGCCTAATATGTCTACTCCCCACATGGCGTAGGGCCATGGTGCTGTGATATTGTGCAACTCTTCCGCTGGTAGATGGGATATGATGCCAAATTTTTGGCATTCTTCACATTTTTTCACGTATTCGGCGCAGTCGCGGCGCATTGTTGGCCAGTAGTATCCGGCTCGTAGGATTCGGGCAGCCATGGTCTTTTCTCCTGAGTGCATTCCGCATATTCCTTTGTGTATCTCGTTTACCACGTACTCGGCTTGAATCTTCGTGACGAATTTCAGCAGCGGTGCAGTGAAGCCTCTCCTATAAAGGTCATCTCCCTCTATGACGTAGTAATTGGCCCTTCTTCTGATTTTTCTGGCCTCTTCTCGATTTTCTGGGAGGGTTCCCTCTCTCAGAAAGTTCCATATCTCTGTCATCCACTCTCGATCTGCCGAGCTGACACTAGAGACGACTTGGTCGATACTTGGAGCAGACACTATTTCCTGTACGACAGTTCGGTGTTGTCCTTTCTTCTTAGTACTTGCCAATTTTGAAAGTAAGTCGGCCCTTTCATTCTGTTCTCTTAGAATGTGGTTGAGTTCGAATTTGATGAACTCGTTCTTCAACTGGGAGGCCAGGTGGTAGTATCTTGTCATCTGGAGGCCCTTTGTTTGATAGGATCCATTCATCTGTCCAGTGACCAGCTTTGAGTCGCTCCAACATCTAAGGTGTTTCGCCCCCACCTCCTTAGCGAGCTTCAGTCCTGCTAGTAGGGCTTCGTACTCGGCTTGGTTGTTAGATGAGTCGAAGTCAAATCTGAGTGATTGTTCCAAGATGATCCCTTCAGGGCTCTCGATCATGACTCCTGCTCCGCTGCCTTTCACGTTTGAGGAACCGTCTACGTAGAGGATCCACCATGGGGAGGGTGCCTCTTCTACTGGTGTTAGTTCCGCAATGAAGTCGGCTAGGCATTGTGCTTTGATAGGTCCTCTCGGTTCATATTTGATGACGAACTCGGATAATTCGACTGACCATGCTATCATTCTTCCGGCTAATTATGGCTTCATCAGTATTTGTCGTATTGGGTGATCTGTTCGCACCACTACCTGATGGCTTTGAAAGTATGGTCGTAGCCATCGTCCTGAAGTGACCAGGGCTAGTGCTAGTTTTTCTATCATCTGGTACCTGGTTTCGGCATCTTTCAACACTCGGCTTATGTAGTAGACTGGCTTTTGCGTCTGATTCTCTTCTTGAATGATGACCGAACTGATTGCGTCCCCTGAGACGGCTAGGTATAACACTAAATCCTTGCCGAGTTCCGGTCATGTTAGGATTGGTGGTGACGAGAGTAGTGTTTTTATCTTAAGAAAGTTAGCTTCACACTTTTCATTCCATTCAAACACTTGTTGCTTCTTGAGCAGTTGGAAAAAGGGTTTGGCTACCTCTACCGCTTTTGGCAAGAAACGGGACAGGGATGCCAACCTTCCAGTTAGCCTTTGTACTTCATTCATGTTATTCGGACTTCTCATGTTTATGATAGTTGTACACTTCACCGGATTGGCTTCTATGCCTATATGGGTGAGCATGAATCCTAGGAATTTTCCACCATGTACTCCGAATACACATTTCTCAGGATTTAGTCTCATGCTATGTTTTCTGACCTCGTCGAAAATTTCAGCTAAGTCTCCTGAATGTGAGTTCGGATCTCGGCTCTTGACCACCATGTCGTCGATGTAGGCTTCAAGATTCTGTCCGAGCTGGTCTGCAAAAATCTTGTCCACCATATGCTGGTATATTGCTCCTGCATTTTTTAGTCCGAATGGCATTACCGTGTAACAGTAGTTGGTCGTGTCGGTTATGAACGCCGTCTTTTCTTTGTCTAGTGGGAACATGGGTATCTGGTTGTATCCGGAGTATGCGTCCAGAAAGCTCAGGATCGGGTAGCCGGCTGCTCTGTCTACCAGCTTGTCGATGCTTGGCAACGGGTATGAGTCTTTTGGACATGCTTTGTTAAGGTCTGTGTAGTCAGTACACATCCTCCATTTGCCGTTTGCTTTCTTTACCATTACCACATTTGCAAGCCATGTGGTGTATTGCACCACTCTTATGAAACCGGCACTGAGTAGTTTTTCAGTTTCCTCTTTGACCGTTTTTCCTCTTTCGGCCCCTAGTTTTCTCTTCTTTTGGGAGATTGGCTTGGCCTCTGGACAGATGGCTAGATTGTGGCAATGGAAGCTCGGGTCAATTCCGGGCATGTCGGCGGCTGACCATGCGAACAAGTTGGCGTTGTCTAACAGGACTTTGGCGATTACTTTTTCGATCTCGTTTGCTAACTGAGTCCCAAGTTTTGTGCATTGCCTTGATTCTCTTCCTATTTGAAAAGATTTTACCTCCTCTGTAGGCTCTGCTCTCGGTTCAGCCTCCCTGGGGTCGAGATCGGCTTCCTCTATTGGTGTTACGAGCGACGCGCATGCTACATGTTTTACTGTTGGTTCTAGGACCTTTTTGCCGCGGGCTATCTTTAGACTTTCTAAGTAGCATTCGCGGGCTGCCTCCTGATCAGCTTTGACTGTCACTATCTTCCTTTCTGAATTTGGGAATTTCATCACCAGGTGTGGAGTTGAGATTACTGCCCCTAGTTTGTTGAGTGTCGGCCTGCTTATGAGAATGTTGCATGAAGTGAGGGCGTTGACTAAGAGGTACCTGACCGTGATAGTCTTGGACCCCTTCTCCTCATCTCCAAAGGTAGTGAGGAGGTCAATGTAGCCTCTGGTATCGATCTTTTCGCCTGCAAAACCGACTAACTGCTTAGTGTACGGTTGTATCTTACTTTCGGGGATGTCTAGCTGTTGGAAAGTGGACCAGTATAGGATATCCACCGAGTTGCCTTGGTCGACTAAGACTTTGCACATCAACCAGTTTGCGACCTCAACTTTGACCATCACCGGGTCATCGTGATTGGGTTCTATGCCTTCGAAATCTGCGTATGTGAAAGTTATAGGAGGCATTTTCCTGTGTATTCTAGGGCTTGTTGAAGCCGAGTTCATTGATCGGAGGCTGCGTAGGTGTCTCTTCCTTGCCGAGCTCGAGCTTCCTCCTCCAGCGAATCCTCTTGCTATTGTGTTGATAACACCTCGGAGTCGTGTCTCGGGAGGTTTAGTCGGTTGCTCCTAGCGGGGCTCTTCCGTGCGTCTGGTTTTTCTGTCGCGATCGTCTTCCCTATCCCGGGTTCGTTCTCGCTCGGACTTTCAGCTGTCATCTCGGACGAAGCGTTGTAATTTGCCCTGTTGGATAAGTTTTTCAATCTTATCTTTCAGGGTGGTGCAATCCTCTATGGCATGCCCGTGCACTCGATGGTATCTGCAAAACTTAGACCTATCTGCTTTCTCTGGAGAGCGGTTCCGAGTAGGCAGGCTTATCAGCTCGGCGCTGCAGGCTTCTTCCAGAACTCGTGCTCTGCTATCTGTTAGAGGGGTATAATGGGTAAACCTTGCACGGGGCAGTCTGTCGCGTCTAGGTTTGCTACTCCGCTCTCGGCTTGTTCCTGGTTTCTCTCGTTCTTCCTGCTTTTTATAGGATTCGCCCCTGACTCGTTCCCTGAACTTGGTCATTTCTTCCATCTGAATTTATCCTGCTGCTCTAGCTCTGAGCTCGTTCATGTCATATGGTGGCTTCTTGCAGAGGCTGTTCGAGAAAGGTTCGGACTTTAGCGCCATAAGCATGGCGGTCAGTGCTACCTGTGGATTCAAGTCTCGGATCTTGACGGAGATTTCAGCGAATCTCTCCATGAAGTCCCTGAAAGTCTCGTTATCCTTTTGTCGGATGTTGGCTAGTGCTACTGCCGTCAGGTGGTGGGGTCGACTCGTAGTGTATTGAGCACCGAAACGAGCGACTAACGTGGCAAAAGAGTCGATCGAGTGGGGGGGAAGTCGTGTGTACCAGTTCAACGCTGCCCCCTTCAGGGTTGTTGGGAACACACGACACATGATGGTGTCGTCATTTGTGTACAGGTTCACCTGTGTGACGAACGCGTCGATGTGCTCATCAGGGTCGGTCAGCGCGTCGTATCGGTCCATGGACGAGGGCTTCCACCCGGCCGGTAGTGGAGTCTCCATGATTCCATCTACGAACGGGTGTCGCCTCGTTATCTCAGGTATTGCTCTTCGTCTTGGGGGTGCCCGCGATCCTAAGGTGGGTCTAGACTCTAGATGGGTTGCTGTTCGGCCTGCCTCGCTCCAGGTGGTATCTTCCTGCTCTATTCGGTCAGGATGTCTATTGGCGGTTGCGTGAGCCGCCGATAGTCCGTTGGAAGCGGCGTGGGCTGCCGAGAGTCCGTTGGTAGCGGTGTGGGTTGCCAAGAGTCCGTTCCGGTCCTCTTGCAGTTTCTGATACTGCTCTCGGAGGGTAGCGTTCTCCTTGCGGAGGTCCTCTATCTCCTTAGCGTTGTTCTGCTTCAGCGTGTTGACTTCCCTTTGTAGGGCTTGGATCAACAGGTGATTCTCAAGCGCCTGACGCGGGAAGGGCGCCACGTTGTTGGGGTTACCTCCCTGGGTATCCCCTAGAGGCGGTACACCCAAGATTTGGGTTTCCGCCCCCTGTGGTCGCTTTTCGTGGTTCGCTGTTTTGCTCTGGGTTGTCGCCATTGGAATTATGTCGTCTCGATTGGTGTGGCTGGGAATAGTTTCACCGAGCCCCACGTTGGGCGCCAAATGTTCTTACCAAATTTTGGTAAGTCTCCCGGTAGGTGGCTCCTCCGTGATTGGTGGGGGTGTACCTGCAAAGACACTCCGACGCTCAAGTTAGAGGCGCAGAGGTAGGAGACAGGTATCACAATTGGTATTAGAATTTTCGTACCTTGGTTGGAATGAATAGCTTATAGGGTGTAAAGAGATAGATTTGATAGGGTTATTTTCCTATCAAATCTCCTCAAATCTTGTGATGAAGATAGAGATAATTCTATCTTCTATCATCATCTTTTGATCTGATCTTTCTCTATCTTATCGTATGCTAAAATCTATTCTATTATTATTCTCTGGGTCCGAGTGAGTCTCTACTCGGCCAGCTCGACTACTCGGTGGGATGCCGAGTCCGAGTAGTACACATATCGTATGTAGAAATGGATTAATTTTATATGTCAAACTAAGGAATTGAAGTTTCAAACCAAATGAACGAAATGAAAGAAGTTAAAGCATTAAAATCGAAAATCAACCAATTAGCACTAAGCAAATATTCAAGAAAGTAAGCATGTCTATCAAATATATAGATGAAGTGAGAAAGAACTTAATGGCCAGATGAATAAAAGATAGGCGTGAGTCAGTGGTGGGCGGTGGTCGTTCACAAAAGATATAGAGTATGAAAAGATTGGGAAATTTTCACGAAAGCTATAGAAAGAACTTTTTTGTTGAATATCGCGTGACTTCGACATCCACTCCGCGATGTTCGCGCGTCCCATGGAGTCCTTCTTTGACTTCGCTGAGTCCATCGTCAAAGCCTCCGTCGCCGCTCCTTCGGCTTCATCATCCCCTCCGATGACGCCGCCGCCTCTGATGCCTTCGCCCAAAATGACTCCAACTTCACAGCCTGGCTCATCCCGACATCCCAAACATCAAGTCCAAGGAGATCTTCTTCTCCGAAATGGACCCCTTCCATTATTTCGATTACTCGACGTCCTTCCAAAACAACAACAGCGCTGAAACAACAACGTCGTTACAGTTCAAACCAACCCCTCTCTCGCTCCTCCCCTTATCAATAATCTTCATCGCCGGAAACAACGCAGAGGGAATGAGGTTGGGTCAAAATTAAGTGGTTTTGTGGAAAAAGAATAAGAAGTGTTGGATGGGTTTGTAAATTGGGTGAATTGCATACTTTGTTCTTGTGTAATGAATGTCTCTTTTGTTATTTTTAGGAAAGCAATTTCTGGTGGCTTTTTTAGCCGCCAGAAAATGGTTAAATGTATTTTACACGTTACAATTTCAGGCAATTTTAAAAATAACTGCCACAAATTAACTGTCACGTCATCAATTAACAGAAAAATTTGACGGTAGGGACAAAAACCAAACGGAAAAATAGTTTAGGGACCAAGACCGGTCAAATAAAAGTTTAGGGACTAAAAACAAAAATTGGTGAAAGTTGAGAGACTAAAACATAATTTACCCTTTATTTTTTCTGGAGAAAAATGTAAACAGAAAACAAGGATGAGATGTATTTTTGAAAGAATCCTGAATGTAAGAACAGGTTAATAGTTGATAAGGATGAGTTTTTTTTTCCCCCTTATACAGAAAAATGTCTCAATTCATCTCACTATTTGGCATTGGCTCTGTTTGATATAGATGATGAAAATATGAGGGATATATTTAAATTAAAGTAGAGTGTAAAATGTGTGAGATCCACACTAAAAAGATAAATTTCTCTTCTCCATCTCCTGTATTTCTCTTCAAACAAATAGAGGATAGCAGAAAATAAAAAAATTATATTAATTTTGTCCTTGACTTCTTGATCATTTAATTTAAGTCATAGCTCCAATCGTGTACGTACATGTGTTATAGACTTTTGAGTTTTGAGCAGATGTTTATCCTCGTGAAAAACTAGGAAAAGGGGGAACACGCTGCTTGCTTGGGTCAGTGGACTTGACTTTGGATTGCATAACAGTGTTTCCGGGCCCGGCCCGGCCCAGCCCAATAGAGAAGAAAGAGAGCCGTTACGTTAGGGAGAATTTTGCAAATATGATGGATTGCGAAAGGTAAACGAGGAGGCGCCGAAATCGCAGAGTCTGAGCAGTGACCACACATAACGCAGCCCAAAGCATCACTTCCCTTCAAATTGCAGCACTCGGTCAGTCTCACTCTCATATCCAAAGGGTGAATCCGTCCAAACACACTGTCCCATACAATTCAAATTTTGGATCGTTGGTCGTTACTCACTTACTTCTCACGGGTCCCACTGCAACCAGACAAACAAAATTACGAAACTGATTGCAGGGTAAGCCTACTAATACATCACTCAATTTCTATTTTATTCATCGTAATTATTAATTAATAATTTATTATATTAGATTTCTATTTCTATTTCGTGTAATTGCAAAACCTCAACACTGAACTCAACACTACTTCAAGGGTGGCACTGGCAACCTTTCTTTCAGTTCAAGAGTTTGAACGCACAGAAAAATATTTATTTACATTAAATATTAAATATAATAATAATGATAGTGGTGCGATTTGGCATTTGAATTGAAACGTATCTCAGTGAGGAAGAAGAGATGATGATGATGATGGGAGAGGAAGAAGATATGGAAATAGAGGCACAGGTGTTCGTTGCTCACGAGATTGACTTGGATTACGAGTTCGACGCAGTTCGATTCTTCGATTTCAGTGCACAAGAAACTCCCGCTCAAGCTCGCCAAGCCGAACTCTGGTTTCAATCCGCCGGGAGCTACCCTCCTTCTCGTCCGTTTAACCCTCTTTTTCTTATTTCCTTTCGTTTTTTCCATAAATGCGCATTGTTTGCTAATCACTGTTTTTTTTTTTTCAGCTTTTGTGGCGAAGTTAGTGGCGAGAGAGGACGACGTTAGCGAATGCGCAACCACCGTTCACGCTGCCAAGTCTAATGTTCCGTCCGGGATTGGATTTTCCCGCACCGTTTTTCACCATGACGGTATGCAATCCTCTTCCCTTGTTCTCTTGATTTTACTCTCGTGTCGCTAAACACACTCTGAACTCAAATATTGTGAGCATTGGTCACTTCAGTCCTTGACTATAGGCTCATCTTAATCCTGATTTTACAAAACGACATTCACTCTAATCTAATATTTTTTATACAAAAGATTAGGGACTAATCTGAGAATTTTGTGAAGGACTAAAATGACCTATACTTACTCCAATTTTGTATTATATGTTATGTTAGAAGGGGCATGGCTCTTGGCTTACTGATGCTTTCTACTTGTCAGGTTCAAAAGGAGGGGGTGGGAGTGGGAACATTTCTGCCTTGCTGAGTGGAGTTCCACGTGATCTTAATATGAAACTTTTACAAGTAACCTCAGGTAATCAATATTAATATGCAACTGTTGTTTGAATTGTTAACCTAATTTATGTTGAATTTAATCTCTTGTGGCACAGCAATTTTTGTTCTGAACTGTAGTTTTTTCTTAATTTATAACTCATTAGATTTTGCTTCTATTATTTATAACATTATGTTTTTGCATCTTTCTTTATGTATTTTTCCTTTTACCTTATATCTCAACCTGTTTTTTTTTTCCTCTGAGCTTGACATGTAATTATGTCTTTCCAGGAATGATCTTTAGCAGTAAGACAATTGGTGGCAATTTGAATTCTAAGGTTAAATCTGCTGTGATGAAGGGTTCAACACTAATGAAACCTACTGCTAGTCAGTTGGCTAAGCAAAATCGTCCCCATCCAATTGTTAGCTCAAGGTGATCATTGGAGAAACTTGTCCTTTGTCATGGTTCAAGGCATGAATTATTAGTGAAAATCAAACAGTCAAGCAACACTTGATTAGTTGGCAAGCATTTTCTGAATTGAATCATGTCACTGCATTCTACCACAAGAATCTGTTTGCACAACAGTCAAGCATTGATTTAAATGCTCTCTTGCTTGGATGGTTACTCTGTCCATTATGAAGTCATGAATTCTTATTAAGTAGGAGTAGGACTACCGGAGTATTACTGCATTTATTCCCTACTTTTTCTCCTTGGTGAATGATGATTTATGGTTGTATTTGTATCTAGCTTTTCCTTATATATCTACAACTCAACTATTCCATTGTCCTCAGGTTTCTGAAAGTACAAGATCATAACAAAAAAATGAATTCATCTACCTCTTCTGGGATAGAGTGTCAAGCTGCCAAACGGCAGAAATTAGAAGGCGGCAGCTTGCACAAGGTCTGTAAATTTGACTATTCTACTTCTTCCTGTGATTATCTAATAACTGAAGAAGTGACTGTTATGTTTGTCTCTGCTTGAATGCTTAGATATAGGCTGGAAATTGATCATAAAAATTGGGCATATAGTGCTGTAAAATTTTATGCAGCTCTTAATAAGTTGCTGATGATACATTTGTTGTTAAAATTGTGTTCCATTTTTTTGTATCAGAAATGCTTTAAGGTAGTTATGAGAACTTAGTTGATTTTTTTACATGGTTAACAATTTAATGGATTATAGATTATTAGAATTAAATTTGCCCCCATGTTTGGCTGGTAGCATGGAAGTACTTGAAACCATGAACTGAGAATTTGAATGTGTCTTTACTATTGCTGGCATTCCATTTATTTTAGACAGGGCAATTGAATTGCTTACTGTATCTTCTCTATGATAGGTTGGTGATGTGAAGCAGCAAGTTAATTTTGTCCACAAGGCACCTAAGAAGGTAAGGATTGTAATGCAGACTGCTTGAGTAGATTGTACTTGCCAAATATATTCTTCATATGACTTGTATGATGCTCATATTCTGTCCCATATTTATTTTTGCCCACCCCTGTTGTTCATTATTGCTTTCTCTATTTGATTTTTGTAAACAAATGAACAAAAATTCCATCCTTATTGTTTTCCTGATACAACACTGCTGTTACGAGTGGAAATATATCAAATAATGGCTAAGGAGGTTACTCTTGATAAGTGTCTTAATTACAAATTTGAATAGCAAAAATTCCTAAAATAGTTAAATTCCTTTGGGCAAAGGGTCATATTTAATTAGGGATAGGGAATAGGTTCACATGATGGTGCTCTATAAATTTGCATATTCTTGCAGGTTGCAACTGTTGATCAAAATTCTGGACATTCCAAGCTGAAGATTACTATTCCTAGAGAGCCTGACCTAGAAACAGCTCTCAGAGCACAAAGGATTAGGTTTGTTATTCTAGTGTAGTAAAATCTTAATGAAGATGATTTTTCTTCCTCACAATTGAAGTCAACATATTATACATCTGCTTTCCAGACCTAAAACTGCTGCAGAGGCAGAAGTTGTGACAGTGGCTGCCCCCAGATTCAAAGCACGCCCATTAAACAGAAAAGTTGGTACTAGCTGTTTTTAGAATTTGTTTTGTTAGGCTAATCTTGTTGTAATCTTCTACATCCTTTCCCCTAACTACTTATGCTCATAATCTAGATTCTAAATGCTCCTTTGTTACCACTTCCCAAGAGGAGCACTCCACGATTGCCAGAATTTCAAGTAAGCTCTTGACACTTGCTTTTGTAAGAATTGAACCAATGATTAACCAGACAAAGCATTATTTATCTTGAAGCTCATGTTCTTTTATGTCTTCTTAGGAATTTCATCTCAAGACACAAGAGAGGGCCATGCAGCATACATCTGCGACTTCATCATCTTCACTTCATTGCAATTATTCTGATAAGGTTAATTTAGTTCACAAAATTTTAAGTAGTAATATTAATGTCTCTTCACATAATTGTATTCTGTCAATGTCATTCATTTTTTCTTGTACCCGATATATGAATTACATTGGTTATGAAATTTCTGAAGCTGCAATTGCTTGTGATTTTGACCTGCATTTTCTTGCTTTAGTTTCTTGTTACAAGATAGATATGATTAGTGATCTCAGGGGAACTGAAGTTTGCTGGTTGCAGGATTTGGACAAACATACAGCTGTTTCTGCTCAAGAAAATAGAATCAGGGATTTGAGAAGGTAACAAATGCGATGATAAATGTTAGGATTAACATTCTAATTCAATAAATCATGAAACAATGGTACTAACTTCAAAATACTCCCTTTGCATAGGCCATCTGCCATGGGTGCTCCAAAGCATGATGGATTGGATTTTACACATAGTTTTAAAGCTCGTCCTCTTAATAAGAAGGTAATGAGATATTGGCAATAAATTTGGTATGAAGATACCTGGAGGACTACAGTTTTATGAACAAACAAAACAATGAACTTTAAATTTTATTCCAGTTGTATGAGTTAAGATTTTCAAATTTCTTACTTTTAACCAAGCATCTATCTCCAATTAAAATTAAAATAGTTTGTACAATCTGTATGACTTTAATGAATACATGTAAGCAAATTGCATAACCAATATGAGGTTTTTATCATAAAACTTGCTTATATATCATCCATACAAATACAATATTCAGTTTTTAGTTATGATGAAAGTTGCATCTTAAAATTGCTGCTTTGTATACAAGTTTTCAGACTCTTGTTTTCATTTTCACTTGCATTTTTTTTTTTTTTTTGTGAAATCAGAAGATATTTTATTTTTATGACCCAGTCTTAGGATTAACATAAAATTATTTCTGAAACAATTTGTCAAGAGAATTTCCTGTAAAACTCAAGTTATTGTACTTAATCTCAAAGTCAATATAAATAATGTGAATGAAAATATGGTAACTATAATTTGTTTATAAAATTTTCTTTTGCTTATGGTTTTTCTGTATTGAAGTAGTTTGATCATTGAAAGATGTCAATGAAAAGGTGGAAGTTCACATGAATTTCTATTAGAATACTTCATTTTCATTCTGTTATCCGTATCAAGTATGTTCTACCCTTCTTTCCCCTGTTATTTTTTTTATCTGCTTTACTACCAACTGTAAAGTGCCGGTGCAGATTCTTTCAAGTAAAGGAGATATTGGTGTTTTCCGGAACAGAAAGCAGGAAACCACAGTGCCAATGGTGAGTTGGTTTGCTTGTTTTTTCACCCCTTAATAATATCGGGAGTCTGGATAAAAAAAATATGACGATATCACATCTTGCTTCAATTCATACAGGAATTTAATTTCCATACGGAAAAGAGGATTCAGCATAACCCACCAATCGAACTCTTTAGCAAGGTGAATTCATGCTCATCTCTGTCTCGCTCCTTACATATTTTTTTCTTTACTGCAATTTCTTTTAATTTAATCCCGAGCCATTTTGCATTGAAGGCTCTTCACATAATCGGTACTATTACTTTCGATAAAAAGATATTTAATTCTCATTCATTCTCCTATCGTAAAATGTTGGCAGATGTCCCTAACATCCGAAGTCCAGTCAAATAATGGATCTCAGTTGAAACTGCCTCGGCATTCCAGAGTGTTCAGAGAGGTTTTCCTTCTATAATTTTTAATTAAATGTGACTATCAAGTATCATGTGTTATTTTTTATTGGTCTTGATATCATACTGAGTTATTTGTTTCTGGGTGCAAGGATTCAAAAGAAAATATAGGAAGTTCATTTCATCTGGATGTAAAGGTAATAAATAGTGCTGCCTGAAGAATACATTTAGCCTATGATTTTCATTCATATCCATTTTTGTTCCCCTCCCCCTCTCTCTTCTATTTTGAATGTTTTTCTTTTACTGATTCATCATAGACGTTAAATATTCATCTTCTTGCTGACACAAATGGTGTAGGAAACGCCTTTCGTATTTGGGGGAAGGCAAATTCATAGTGGGAGGGAAGGTTGCGACAGTGAAGCTGGCACTCTGTTTACTGCAAGGAGGTATGCATAATTGGCACTACTACTACTGTTCATGTTTGGTACATTTCATTGGCTATATTATCTGCTTTCAACTCAAATGGTGCAGGAGCTTGGGAATTCGATGATGCCAATACAAACAAGGGCGAATGTGCAACATAGCTGAGAAAATATTTTCTCTGCCAGAGTTGAACTTCGATAGCAACATAGCTGAATCTAACAGGCGCCTAACAACTTTTCTCAGATTCTTTTTATTAGTACACAGAATCTTAGAAAATTACTGTTAGGACAGAAGTTAGCATACTAAATTCTGCATCACTTGTATCTTGTACAACTCCCCCTGGATCATAATCCAATAATAAAATCGTTAACAGGCAAGTGTATTATAACTTTTAAGCCTATTTTCTGCCTTTTAATTAGCGTCAGTATGTATAATTTGTATAAATAAAAAAATATACGGTTTAGTATTTTTTACTATTGATAATATGTAAAGAAATTATAGATTTTGATTTACTAAACCGTATATTTTGATTTATTCAAATTTTTATGAGCACACCTACGATTTTTAACAATCGTAAAATAAAGAAATTATAAATTTATTTAAGATAATTATGTAGTTGTCAAATACTATTTGATCTCATCTTTTTTCATCATATTCAAGATGTGACATAGTTTTATCGGATGAAGTGGATAGTTCTAATAAGACCAACCATCGTTTTGTCAAAATTGGATAAATTTTGCATATCAATGAAGGCTAAAAAGATATATTTCTTCGAGTTGTTTTAAAGAATCAAAATGCCTAATTATTAATGGGTAGTTCCGAAAAGATCTATGATTTTTAACAATCTAATTATTAATGGGTAGTTCCGAAAAGATCTATGATTTTTAACAATCATAACTAAAGAAATTATAAATTTGTTCAAAATAATTATGTATTTGTCAAATATCGTTTCAATTCATCTTATTTCATCATATTTAAGATGTATGCTAGTGAAACTAAATAGTTATAAAGTGTGTCACAAATATATGCTTGATATTTTTGAACTAGAGACACAATAATACAATATTAATCTGTGTATTACTTCAATTCATAGGTATGATTTTTATTTTCAAAATAAATTATCAAATAATATTGAAATAGATATAAAAGTGACAATAAATTAATTAAGATTTTGGTACACAAATAAAAACTATCCATTTGAACAATTTAAACCTCCATTTTTTTAAACACCTAAATAACACCATATCTCAGATCATATTACTTATAATACTTGTATTTTTCTTTCTTTTAACATTGAATTCTATATAAATGTAAAATTGTCTTTTTGCGTGTAACTCATCAGAACGGAGAGGAACATAGACGCAGGCTATAATGGGGGACCTTATAATGTCCCCCACCGTGAAAAACTAATATGCACCGTTGGATTTTGAGATCAATGTGAGACTACCATACAACCGTCCACACTAGATTTCTTTTTTTAAAAGGGATTTTTTTTTTCTGTTTAAGTTTTTTTTTTTAAAACGACAATTCTTCTCCGTTGTTGCTTTGTTTCTGCCTCTCTTCCCATTTTTTTGTCCGTCATTTTATCTTGATTTTTATTTTTAATCCCTCATAATTTTTTTTATTATTTTTAGTCTCTAATAAATTGTTCTGTTCTGTTTTATTTTTAGTCCATCATAAATTGTTTTGTTCTATTTTTAGTCCCTAACATTAATTTCAACTGTCAAGTGATGACATAAACTGTGTGTGTGAAAATTTCCTAATTAAGTTTCTAGTGACTTTTAACCGCTGCAAATTTTTTGGTGGTCATAAATGTTTATTTTTGTAACATTTTTTGTGATTTCAGAAAATCTAGTGTTCAAAATTTTGATTTTTGATTTTATTTTTTAACATTTCTGACAGTTTTAGTTTGCCAAAAAATTTGCGGTAGTTAAAAACCACTAGAAACTTTAAACAGAAGAAGAAGAATCTCTTTTTTTAAAAAAAAAAAAATCTAGTGTAAACAGTTGTATGGTAGTCCCACATCAATAAGCAACAATGGAGAAGAATGGTCGTTTTTTAAAAAAAAAACTTAAACAGAAAAAAAAATCCCTTTTTAAAAAAAAAAAATCTAGTATGGACGGTTGTACGATAGTCCCACATTGATCTCAAAATCCAATGATACATATTAATTTCTCACGATAGAGGACATTATAAAATCTCCCATTATAGCATGCATCGAGTAACATATGGCAATGTTGGGGCGATACGTTATAGAACACAGCTGTACGAAGAATGTACTCTCCGCCTATCGGTGACGGACCTCGTTCATAAAAATCAACACACAAGAGATAGGGCGGGCATTACCATGCGAGCTCATTATCTTAATATTTTGTTAGGGCTAAATACCTAGTTGTACTTGGACAATAAACCGTCCCAGGCCAGCAAATTGTTGTGAGAAATTACATTTGTATATCTTTTTATACAAAGATATAAAAAAGAAGAGAGAAGCTGAGATAAAATAATTAATATGACAGACAAAGGTAAAAGAATAACGCTATAAAAAATGTTATAAAAGAATTATTATACCAATAATATTATTCCTCGATTATTGCAGGTTCCCTTCCTTGTTTGTCAACTAGTAAATCTATGACTAATCGGCCATCGTTAATCACACCCATTTTGTTTTCCACTGCATATATATATATATACATGCATGGCACTAGGCCAACCCCAACCCCAACCCAAGTAACTTTGCATTTCTTTACCAAATTAAATTGCAACGATGGAGAAAAGCAAGTACGTGATGGAGCTTGCATTTCTTCTCGGCCTTATTTTCATGCTTAGTGCCAACCCAACTTCAATGGCCGAAGAGCATGGCAACAACTTGCAAACTTACATTGTTCACGTCAAAAAGCCAGAAACTATACCTTTTCTTCAATCAGAAGAGTTAGATAGCTGGTACCACTCGTTCCTACCTCAAACCACCCACAAGGACCGAATGGTTTTCTCTTACCGCAACGTGGCCTCTGGATTTGCGGTGAAGTTAACCCCAGAAGAAGCCGAAGCTCTTCAAGAGAAAGATGAGGTTGTGTTTGCCCGTCCTGAAAGGAAACTTACTCTACACACAACACACACTCCATCTTTCTTGGGGCTGCGACAAGGAGTTGGATTGTGGAATAGCTCCAACCTTGGCGAAGGTGTCATAATTGGAGTTATAGACACAGGAATATACCCTTTCCATCCATCTTTCAACGATGCAGGGATGCCACCTCCACCAGCAAAATGGAACGGACACTGCGAATTCACGGGGCAAAGGACATGCAACAACAAACTCATTGGTGCAAGGAACTTGCTCAAAAGCGCTATTGAAGAGCCTCCTTTTGAAAACTTCTTCCACGGAACCCACACTGCTGCAGAAGCCGCGGGAAGATTTGTAGAGAACGCTAGCGTTTTCGGCATGGCTCAGGGCACTGCATCTGGCATCGCACCTAATGCTCACGTGGCAATGTACAAAGTGTGCAATGATAAAGTTGGGTGCACTGAAAGTGCCATCTTAGCCGCAATGGACATAGCCATTGACGATGGTGTTGATGTTCTTTCTCTTTCCCTTGGTTTAGGCTCTCTTCCATTCTTCGAAGACCCTATTGCGATTGGTGCATTTGCGGCTATTCAGAATGGGGTTTTCGTTAGTTGCTCAGCTGCAAACGCTGGCCCTGACTACAGCACTTTATCCAACGAAGCACCGTGGATTCTCACCGTTGGTGCAAGCACCATTGACAGAAAGATAGCAGCATCAGCAGTGCTTGGAAACGGTGCAGAATACGAAGGGGAATCTTTGTTCCAACCGCAAGACTTTTCCCCTTCTTTGTTGCCACTCGTGTATCCTGGTGCAAATGGAAACAACAACACCGGGTTCTGTTTCCCAGGATCCTTAAACAACGTTGATGTCAAGGGAAAGGTGGTGGTGTGCGACATAGGTGGAGGCTTTCCAAGTGTTGGCAAAGGACAAGAAGTTCTAAAAGCTGGTGGTGCAGCCATGATCCTCGCCAACCCACAATCCTTTGGCTACAGTACTTTCGCTGTTGCTTATGTTTTGCCCACAGTGCAAGTGAGTTACGTTGCTGGGTTGGCCATAAAGTCTTACATAAACTCAACTTACTCACCAACCGCAACAATCTCCTTCAAAGGAACCGTGATTGGTGATGCACTTGCTCCCACAGTTGTTTCGTTTTCTTCAAGGGGTCCAAGCCAGGCAAGTCCCGGGATTCTAAAACCTGACATTATTGGACCCGGAGTGAACATTCTAGCTGCATGGGCTGTGTCCGTAGACAACAAAATCCCAGCATATAACATTGTTTCAGGAACCTCAATGTCCTGTCCTCACCTTAGTGGCGTTGCTGCATTGCTCAAAAGTGCACACCCTGATTGGTCCCCTGCGGCTATAAAGTCCGCAATTATGACCACTGCTAACACAGTCAACCTCGGAGGTACACCCATAGTGGACCAAAGGCATATAACTGCTGACATTTTTGCCACTGGTGCAGGCCATGTCAACCCTAATAAAGCAAATGATCCAGGGCTTGTTTATGATATTCAGCCAGATGATTACATTCCCTATTTGTGTGGCTTGGGTTATGAGGATAGAGAGATTTCAATTCTTGTGCAAAGGAGAGTGAGATGCTCCGGTGTAATATCCATACCAGAAGCACAGCTCAATTACCCTTCGTTTTCTATTCTCATGGGGTCTAGTTCACAGTACTACACCAGAACGTTGACCAATGTTGGACCTGCACAGTCAACTTACACGGTCGATCTTGATGTGCCTTTGGCCTTGGGGATGAGCGTGAACCCTAGTCAGATATCGTTCACGGAGGTGAACCAGAAGGTTACATTCGAGGTGGAGTTTATCCCACAAATAAAAGAAAATAGAGGCAACCATACTTTCGCTCAGGGTTCTCTCACCTGGGTCAGGCTCTCTGACAAACACGCCGTTAGGATCCCCATATCTGTTATTTTCAAGTGATGCATGCATGATGCCAGAGGGTGAGGTGATGCTCAAGAAATAAAGAAGGGAATGAAATGTCTTCCAAGATTCAAGAGCTGCTCCTATATATGTGTTAAGTCCCTTTAATTAGTAGAAGTTCATTATTTCATTAACAAATAATTTGTTGTGTCAAGATCATCTCAGATGGTTTGAAATGCACCAGCATTTCTTTTTTTTCTTTTTTTAATGGAATGGTTTTCTAATTAAATATATAGTGTTTGCTGCCCTTAATCGATCCTTAGATCTAATACAAACGCTTGTCTTGATCTTCTTAAGCCCTGCAGGCTGGATTTCATAAGTCAACATACCACTTTGAAATCACCGAATATGATATTTGTTTAGAATTGTCATTTTCCCAATGGTATTTGAATACATCCATAAAGGTCGTCTTCTAAGTAGGGAGAAATTAGGTACTTTGGGACCATCTAACAATTTCTCCCAGAAGCATAAGTTTAGATTTTCTTAATTAGGTCTTCTTGACCATTAAGAAACTGTTTGCTCTGACAAAAGTACATGCATGAAATTCAATTATAATATAAAGAAATTTTAGTGACCAAAACATCATGACTATACAAGAAGATCGACGTTGCTCGTATATTTCTCATCATTTCCATAATGAGAAGACAGATTTATATATATATATATACGTGACAAAGGCAACGGTTAAAAAGGTCCAAGAGACAGTCTAGTCGTATCGCGAGGCCTTCTTCATATGTTAATTCTAATGAGATTAAAGCGTTCTAAACCTCTAATTAAAGAGAGCAAGAAAGATAGACTAGTATGAAAATTGATATCAAATATTTAGTTAGAGAATATTCTTACTAGCTAGTGAATATTTGAAGATGTTTAAGTTTTATGATGAATTAGCCATAGAAAGTATACGTAATTCTCACGCACAGACTCAAGTTATTAATGCTGAATATACCATCAGAACTTCTTCCGCAATTTTCCTTTATGTATAGGTTCTAGTAACCTCAAAATTTTAGTTGCAGAAAATGGAATCAACTACAATATAACCAAAACAATATTGTGACTTTCCTTTTTGCAATTTTAATTTGTTTGAAATACTTTCTGATAGATTGAACCGCACCAATATATAACTTCTAATTCTAAATAAATTTAATACAGTTAAAAAATGCTCTGCCCTATAAGCAGGAAGGCAAAGTAGCAGGTAATTGACATGAAACTTAATTTCATTGTACGTACGTAATTAGTTTTTTTGTCAAACCATTTTGATTACATTGAACGTAAATAGTAACAGGTGAAATGATAATAACACATTAATTTTTTTATTTCTCTTTGAAAATTCATTTTTTAATTGGTGAAATCCTATGCTAATGATAATCTCTTGTATTATCTAATTTTCCTTACTATTTTAAAGAGATTCAAGTCACTTATTTTGAATTTTAACTCAACTTGTTTTTAAGAATATAAATTTTAGAGTATTAAAATAGAAAGAAAAAAAATTATCTATTTTATTTTCTGTTAGATTTAATTTCAAATTTTATTTGTTTTCTTCTATTTTAATTTTAGATTATAAAGAAGGGAAACTGTTGAAACTGTTAATAATAATAATTAAAGAGAAATTGAATGTTAAGAAAAAAATGTCAAATGTGTTAGATGTTTCTATAGACAGTCCCAGCTGGTTTCTCAATACAAATAATCACCCACAGTTCTCAGATGCTAACCACATCTGGTTGTAAAATAGAGCGTAACCTGCTGATACCATTTGTGTCTAATGTCACCAAATTAGCGACCAAACCAACAACGGGTAGGGGGCATTTTGGGTTAATTGTTATACCATTGCCTGGAGAGGAGTACTGTTTCCACGACATCTCCCAAAATTTTTACAACAAGATGAGACGTTAAAGAAAACAGACTTTCTTTTTTCTATTTTAATTTATTTGCTATATATAGTTTCTGATATCTCTTTGAACGCTTTTTATATATTTGGTGAAATCCTATGTTAGCTTTGTTGGCAAAGAGGATATTGACAAGAAAGTGTCAAATGTGTAGACTCTCTGATTTCTCAATGCAAATAAGTTAACTAATAGCTGTGAGCTTTTCTGAAGCTAAGCACCTCTGGCAGTAGAATAGAGCATAACGTAATAGTAATATTTTTAAACCAAGTTCATTGACTTTGTGCCTAATGTCATCAATATTTGCGACCAGACAAACCAATAGTGGATCACGGGCATCACCATGCAACTGCCTTAATTTACGTTATAATTTCTTACCTTGATAATTTCTAACCAGCTGCATATATACCTTGAAATAGTCGATGACAGCCTTCAATATTAATATGATTCCCTACGGCCATCGTTAACACCCATGTACTCCACAGTATATAACTGCATGGAGTGCCCAGTTACTAGCAATCTAAGAACCAACAATTTTCTGTTTCTTAATTCCCCAACATGACAATAACCAAGCAAGTGTTGTCCACCAAGATGGAACTTGCATTGCCTCTTGCCCTTGCTCTTATTTTCGTGCTAATTAGTATATGTCCAACTTCAGCTCACCAAAATCCAGAAATTGCGGATGCAAAAGAAGAACACTATTTGCCAACAGAGAAACTCGATGTTCCAAGCAGCTTATTGACTTACATTGTTCTGGTTAACAAGCCTGATCAGGGTGATGATTCTCTTCAGTCTGAGGACTTGCATGGTTGGTACCATTCACTTCTGCCAGCTAGTGCAAAAACTGATCAGAACCAGCAACGCATTACTTTCTCATACAGCAACGTGGTGGATGGATTTGCCGTGAAATTGACCCCAGAAGAAGCTGAAACTCTTGAAGAGAAGGATGAGGTTGTGTCAATCCGTCCCGAAAGGACATTTTCTTTACACACAACTCACACTCCAAGCTTCTTGGGGTTGCAACAGGGACTAGGACTATGGGGCAATTCCAATTTTGGCAAAGGCATCATAATTGGAATTCTGGACACAGGCATAACGCCTGACCACCTTTCTTTCAATGATGAAGGAATTCCACTTCCACCAGCAAAATGGAATGGCCACTGTGAATTCACAGGGGAGAAGACTTGCAACAACAAGCTCATTGGTGCAAGAAATTTTGTCAAAAACCCAAACTCAACCCTTCCACTGGATGATGTTGGTCATGGGACCCACACAGCCAGCACAGCTGCAGGAAGATTTGTGCAGGGTGCCAGTGTCTTTGGCAATGCCAAGGGTACTGCAGTTGGCATGGCACCTGATGCACACTTAGCAATTTACAAGGTATGTGGCCTCTTTGGTTGTTCTGAAAGTGCAATACTAGCTGGAATGGACACTGCCATTAAAGATGGTGTGGATGTACTTTCTCTCTCCCTTGGAGGCCCCCCTGCTCCTTTGTTTGATGATCCAATTGCACTTGGTGCATTCAGTGCAATTCAGAAGGGAATTTTTGTTAGTTGTTCAGCCGGTAACGCTGGCCCTTTTTATAACTCTTTGTCTAATGAGGCTCCCTGGATTCTCACCGTTGGTGCCAGCACCATTGACAGAAGAATTGTAGCAACAGCAAAACTTGGCAACGGGGAAGCATTTAACGGGGAATCGGTGTACCAACCCAGCAACTTCACGTCCACGTTACTACCACTTGTGTATGCAGGTGCAAATGGAAATGATTCATCTACCTATTGTGCCCCAGGATCCTTACAGAACGTGGATGTGAAGGGAAAGGTAGTGTTGTGTCAGATAGGTGGATTCGTTAGAAGAGTAGACAAAGGACAAGAAGTTAAGAACGCTGGTGGTGCTGCCATGATCCTCATGAACTCACCAATTGAAGACTTCAATCCCTTTGCTGATGTTCACGTTCTTCCTGCTACACACGTAAGTTACAGGGCTGGGTTAGCCATCAAACAATACATAAACTCAACATCAACCCCAACAGCAACAATATTGTTCGGAGGAACCGTTATTGGAAATCCACTTGCACCCGCCGTTACTTCCTTTTCCTCAAGAGGTCCAAGTTTTGCAAGCCCGGGAATTCTGAAGCCAGACATCATTGGACCAGGACAGAACATTCTAGCTGCATGGCCTGTGTCTTTGGACAACAATCTTCCTCCATTCAACATCATTTCTGGCACCTCAATGTCTTGTCCTCATCTCGGTGGCATTGCTGCTTTGCTGAAAAACTCTCATCCAGACTGGTCTCCTGCTGCAATAAAATCAGCAATCATGACCAGTGCTAACACAGTGGATCTTGGAGGGAAGCCCATATTGGACCAAAGGCTTCGACCAGCTGATGTGTTTGCCACTGGTGCTGGACATGTTAACCCTTTGAAGGCCAATGATCCAGGGCTTGTTTATGATCTTCAACCAACTGATTACATTCCTTATTTGTGTGGTTTGAATTACACTGACAAAGAAGTTGGACTCATTTTGAACCAAAAAGTGAAGTGCTCCGAGGTGAAAAGCATTGCGGAAGCTCAACTCAATTATCCCTCGTTTTCTATTCGGTTGGGGTCTAAGTCACAGTTCTACACTAGAACGCTCACAAATGTTGGACCCGCCAACATAACCTACTCTGTGGAAGTTGATGCACCTTTGGCAGTAGGTATAAGCATAGGCCCTGCTGAGATAACATTCACGGAGGTGAAGCAGAAGGTTACATACACGGTTGGATTTGTTCCTGAAGGCAAAGAAATTAGAGGGAAACACCAGTTTGCTCAGGGGTCTATCAGATGGGTATCTGGCAAATACTCTGTTAGCACCCCTATAGCTGTCGTCTTCCTGTGAAAATTTGGACAAGTTAGAGCATCATGTTGTTTTGTATTAGAGGAATAAAGGTTGGAACCGGAACTCTCCAAACGTGCCGTGCAATGGCATCTGGGAGCTTGTTTCACTTTCTTAAATGTTTTTCTTTCTTTTTTCTTTTTTTTTTTTTTTTTTGTGAAATGACTTTCTTAAATGTTGATCTCAACTGTAACTCTCTTAATAGTGTGAATGTGAAATTATTGGTCTTAAATAACATGTTGTATGGTTGACTGATAATCATGTCCCTTAACCATGTGATTAATTATTCCATCTCATATTTGTGTCTTTGGAATAACATCTATTAGGAGAAATCTAACATCTTAAATAGATTTCAGTACTCTATGTGTGCTATGCATTAAAAAAAGAAGTCTTATATAATTTATTGATATTCTCCTTTTTAGTGTTTATGTTTAATTAATTAGAAAAAAGAAACTCTGGGTAGAACCAATCAAGTCTTATTTTGTTCAACCAAGTTTAAAAGGGGTAATTTTTCTGTAAGATAAATCAGTTTTGGTCTTAAACCAGCACAGCAAGGCGAAATCAATGAAGTCTATGTAACTTCTTTAGCTGGGAAAATAAAATACACTGATTAAAGCTTTTTTAGGTTGCAGCAACGATTTTACATAGTTACATACCACTTGGTTTCTGTGCATGAATTTTGTCCAACTTTTATATTAAACAAAATTACGATCTCCCCAATAAGCATTCTCTAGTCTTCCTCCTTTAATACTAAAAATTTAGTTTGCATTGACAAGAATTATGGTAGGTAAGACATTTTAAAATATTTTATCCTTTGACCAGGATATTCCTACAAGTATTGGGTGAAAGTGAAACGAGTCCTTTAAGGCTTTAATTACTGTCAGGACTCAAGAGTAAGAGATTCTCCCAACGATTTTTCTATTTTTCTCCAAGATTTAAATTTTGGTCCTTTCCATATAAGTGTAATGCGCTCTCCTTTTGTCTTTACCATCAGGTTTGGCAAGCTCCTTCCGATAACTGATGAACCGATTTTTCTTTCACTAAACAAGATTTTAAGCTACTTTTTACTGTGTGCAAGTGCAGCTCTAGTCCATACCATCTGACTGAAACGAAAAGGTGAGATAAAACTCACCCTAGAAACACAATCTGAAAGCTAGTATGTCTCTTGTGACATAAAAATGGAAAAATAAACGTGTTTCTTCATGTTCTGTGACAGAAAAATGGAAGCACACCAGCACATAAAAATATGAAATGCAGATTTCAATATCATCTAGGCCCCAACAATCTCAAAACTTTCATAAAATTTAAGACCTTTGAAATTCTTACTCTCATTAAACCAATATCAGCACCTTTGCTGACAATTTTCCAGAGGGGAAAATTGCCAGTTTAGCATAGGGATAGGGGGCATACTATATACACACAATTATGTTTTGGTCAATCTAACTCTAATCTAAATCTAAATTTTGTACAATTGGTAAACAAGCCTCAAATTAACCGGAATTGAATCGCATTAATATGAGGTTCAATATCAAGTACTGATTTTAGTCAATTACAATTAACTTCCATCTCGTCTTTGCTATATGTAAACAGGAAAGGGTCCTCCTTGCAGATGCCGACACCACAACACAAGTGCAAAATTTAGCTGACGAAAAGTTAACATGTTCGCATATTGGAGGAGCAGTTATATCCATGGCAAAGATGACTGATGTATCATCCCATGAGAGTTGCTCCTGTCTCTATCAACCCCGTCTTCTATATTCCTGCAAAATACATCCTAGCTATGGAATCACTGAACTAACTACTTATGATTTGGAATTTGGTAACAGGAAAGATCTTCACCTATCATCATCATGCGAATTACTTCTCAACAATTCCAGTTGTTTCCAAGATGGTTTAGTTGCCTGAAAGAATTTTGACGGCTTGATTATGGTTTCCTGTGACTGATAAATACATGTCTAGATAAAAATAATAAATAAATAAAAAATTGCAAAATGATATTGATCTAAATACTGACACTGATGCGTAACTGTTTCTTGCATCTGCTATGGACCTCCAGGTATTCTTCATAGGACTGCAACCAACACAACATACACACAATCAGAATTAGCAGAAGAAACATGCGGTAAGAAACAAATACAGCTATACCAATTATATATGTGTGCAGAACTCAAACAACAAAAATCATTTCTATGGTAAGCCCTAGGCAACAAATTTTGATCAATAGCTCCAAGACCTAAATATTTCTAGGAATTTGATATCCAGTAAAGGTACAGCAGGAGGCTTCCATGTCTTCTTTGGGATATAGGAACAAGGGGAGGAAGAATTTGAAGGGCCTCAACAGAGAAGAGATTCCTATAAGAAATTAAAACTGGGAAATTCTCACTTCTAGAACATCAGTTTAACAAAAGAACTCAAATACACAAAAATTCAAATAAGCAAGTATAATAATGAGGGTTGCTTGTGGAGGACTTGCTTGTTCTGGCTTCACATGCTTTTCAGCTGTCCAATGATCCAATCCAAATGACAAATTGATCCAATCTATGCTCTCTAACCAGATCTGATCAGTGTCCTCAAAAACCAATATTAAGAAATATTCATTTATTGTGATTATAATTACAGAGCAAAGTCATATTTAATATATTTTTTTCTAAAAATTCTTCACAAATCAGGAGGCTGCCTAAATGGTGATTCTATATTTCATTCTAATAGCATAAATAGACATTAGTAAGAGTTTCTTCCAGGTTAAGACCATGTGAAATATAGCACCTCTTTTCAGGACAAAAAACCTCTAATATTGGCTTTGACTTTGTCAAATCCATATGATTGCAGGCATTTCCTAAAGAAGATTCTTAAGGGCAACTAAACAACATTTAGAAACAAAAAAGGACAAAAAACAAAATAATTGATTAGAGGATGAAAGATAAATTCCCAGTACCATGTCAAGAAAATCATCCTCAGTTAGGGTACTAGCTAAAGGGCTTCCAGAAGATAGGCCCCAAGAATCAAATTGAGAAGTCACATCCTTAGAACGTTTAATCCCTTTTCCTGACACTTGTGATGACTCAGAAGTGGTTGGCAATATTTCAGTGAACATTGTCCCACTGGTTCTCTGGTTTGTTGAATGAAATTTATTTACTTCTGGTTGATTTTGGTAAAACAAGGAAGAATAAGGCATGGGCATTGACCACGGCATATGCAGTGGAGGAAAGTTACAGTCTTTATCTCCCATTGAACTTGGAGTATTCGCATAATGCCCTTTCAAAGAAAATTCATCCCTTGATGAACTGCAAAAGCAAAAACCAATAAGCAGCAAGCCTCCTCTAAATGCAGCTGAAAACACAATATATTTTACCTCTACAAAATTTACCTGGTCAGCAGGCCATCCATATCATTCGTACCATCAAGAAGTTCACAAAGAGCTAGACCAATGTCTGGAGATAACTCCTAGAAAAGGCACTCAACTCAGAGTCACATAATATATGCACAAATTTCAAAGGTCCAAGAGGGAAAAATAAGAGAAAACCTGGCAATCTCTGCTAATTTTGACAGGCTTATAGTCATTCAATGAATTCTTGAGATGTAGAGTCTTGTGGAAAGGCAAATCATTCAAACACAGCCATTTGACCTTAAAACTGCGACCCCAAGGATTACTTTTACCAGTTCCCTCACTCCAAACATTGTCTCTCCCCCTTCCAATGGAGGACATCATTTGTGCATACCCTTGGAAGGAACCACTCATGTTGACACTAAATATAAGGATTACACTGCCTGAATTCTGCAAATATGCAAATAATTCTCAAGAAAGTTCTTTTTATCTTATTGTAATTCATTTCCCAATTCTGGACAGAACCTAAAGTATAGAACAATTTCAAGAATATAATTTGAGATCAGAAAAGGAGGTTTCTTACATGAAAAGCTTCTTCTAGAATCGGTTCATTCATGATTTGAGTAGCCCAAATTCCTTTCTCAATCGACAAACGGATGTTTTGATGGTTCAAACTCTTAATGATAAAGTATTTTATATTTTGCCATTTTTCCACTCCAATTCCTGTTGGATGCCCTATCTGACCATGAGAATGTCCCCCTTTATCTGCCCTAGTTGGATTAATGTTTTCATTAAACTTGTAACCTGAGCTCTCTAACAAAAGGTTATAAGTCAGAAATCAAAATAGGAAAAAAATCAAATCTTAACACAAAAGAAAAATGAAAAGAAAAAAGCTCACATGCATGTATTTATGTTAATAGAGATGTGCATGCATCTATGAAATGTTTCTGAGTATATATGATCAACATCCTATTCCATGCTCCACTACCATTGCCAAAGTCAGTGATCATCTGGACACACTACAAGAAAATTTTGCTAATTAAGGGTATGTTTTGTCGTTTTGGATTTCTGAGATTTGATGGATTGAGAAGGTGGTTCATCAGTTGGAAGTACAACTAAACAGCAGAAGGGAGGGAGTGGGCTGGAGGGGGATGCATTACCCCTCCATACATGCCCAGCAAGTTTGTTTTGATTAGAAAATTGTGACTTTACTTCTTTTTTTGTCCATCACTTTATTTTATATGGAATGTTCTATAATTCTGCATTTATAACTTTTCTAATTCCATTTCTTCCCCCACAATGTAAGCTCCTTAAATCACATGATACGCATGTGACAAGAGAAACATTATCAAAACCTGGATCATCTGAATTTCCAATGTCATTCCTCCATTCAGTGACTGATGAATCAACTACGGATGCATTTTCCTTTGCACTATCAGAAGACATATCCAAATTGACCTATCATGAAATTATGAAAGTTAAAATCAGAGTGCATAGTAGACGTTACAACCACCCAATTTTGATAAGTTATAATTTTGTTAAACTTAGTAAGATAGTTCAAAAAAGTAAAACAGATAACCCACACGTGTTCCTTTCAGCATATTCATTCATAGGAAATATTAAACTATCACTCTGCTTCTGCCCGTGTCATGGCAAAATCAGCATCTTAACAACCACTAGGATTATGTTTGTTGCCCCGTTAAAATTAGGGGTGAAAAATTTATGGATGAATTTTACCCAGAAACCTATTCTTTAACCGAAGTTGCCAAAACAACCACACACCTATCTCTCTCGCCACACTCAATAACACAGTTAATTAAAATTCCTAAAGTCGAAGCAAAGATATTAATAGGTATTAGTATTACAATTAACTACAGTATGAATTAGAAAAAGTCGAAGAAAAGATGAGCAACATATCTCTGAGTTCTAAGAGCGGTATGATAGGTGAAGAAGTAACGCGCAGTGTGAAGTAAAAGAAGAACAAAAGGTAACATTTACCATAACCAAGCTCTTAAACAGCGAAACGGTTGCAAAGCTAATGAATGCTTAAAGTGAAAGCAGAGCTAGTGAATCGTGATTCATTCAACACATTCCATTTTGGTATAAAGGGGAAGAGATTTGGATTCGAAGTTTGAAGAGACTCACAGAAGAGAAGAGTGTGGTGTCGGAGGCGTCGCTGGTAGTGGTAGCTGCCGCGTTATCACTTACTTTGGCGTTCTATCCTTATCTATCGCTAATGCCCATGCTGGACTGCTTTTCTTTTCCTTGGCTTTCCTTTTTGGAAGTGTTTTATGGTTACTTTTTATGTCTATATATATTCTCACCCTTTTTTTATCCATTTATTCAAAATTAAATTATTGTATTGTATTTATAATCTATTATTGATATTGTATTTATAATCTATTTAAAAGAAAAAAAAAAGGAAAAATAGCAAGAAAAAAGAAACCTAAACTCTCTGGAAGATTACTCCCCTAGCATCATAATCCAAAGGCAGGCACAAAATTATATAATTGCATAACAAAACGATAGTTTGTAAATTTATGTTGTGTAATTATATAATTTTGACTCTTTTTTTTAACTTTATATTTATTAAAAAATAAATATATATTGAAAAAAAATTGCATATGCAATAAATGAGAAAAACAAAATATATATTAAAAATATAAAGTTAAAATTGAAGGGCTTAAAAGATAAAGAATTAAATAAAAAAATTAAAAGATAAAAAATTAAATTAATTTTTTAACAGATAAATAGCCAAATTAAATCTAAACAAAATGATAAAAACTAAAAATGCAATTTAGATTATTTGTAATTATGTTGAACATTTTTAACTTGTTGCATACTTACATCGTAAAAATAATATTTTGGATAAATAGTCATTTTCATCCATGAAAATATAAGATGATGACAATTTAGTCCTAAAAGATGATAATTCTGATTTAGTCATTGGTGTAAAAGTACAACAATTACCTCCTACCGTTAAATTTCGTTGGACTAGATCATAATTTTCGTTATTTCAGAACTAAATTGTCATTGTTTTACACTTTAATCCAAATATATTTAGGGGTGTTCACGGATATGGGTACCCATGAACCCAAACCGACCCACCACAATTCAAACACTTTGGGTTAGATATTTTAGGTGTTTGGATCAAACCCAACCCAACCCAATCAAACCCATTGTTGTTTGGGTTGAATATTGGTATTGAACCCATGTATCCAACTCAACCTAATTAATTAACATAACATATATTTACTTTTAATCTATTATTTGTACATGTTTTATAAAAAATAAAAATTGAGAAAAATCACATATATTTAAACCACATTATACTATACACGACTACACAACACAAACAAGCATCGATACTTTTTAATTCTCAACTAGGGTTCTTTAGTTCCCTTTTTTTCTTGTCTTCCTTTCTTGCCCTGACCTCCTCGCAGAAAGCATTCCTTTCTTCCCCTCCAATCTTCGGTGAGTACTTACTCCTTCTTCGTTTTTCATCATTTGTATCATATTTATTTTTTTATGTCAATCTATATTTTGTTAATAGCCATAGGCATATGATTATTTGGTTCTTTCCTTGTAATGGAACCAGTATCTTGAATTCACCCACCTTTTTGATGCATTTTTTGTTTAAAGTTTCAATATGCAATGTCTTATAGTATGTTTGGAAACACGTTTAAATCATGTTCAATGGAGATTTTTCACATTCTGATGCAAAATTCTAAAAGCAACTGATGTGTTGCTTTTCAACGAACGTTGATTACATTTAGTTTAACGCTTTCGCAAACAGGCACTTACACCTTTTTAATGTATTATTAGTTAGCATTGTTTAATTTGACCATGTGGTAACATAATTCGAAAGTTATATCAAAATTTCATTTAAAAACAATAAGGGAAAAATTTTAATTTTATTTTAAATTGTAAAATAATTTTTAATTTTTGGGTATCCATTAACCCAACCCAACTCAACTCAACCCTGTTGATCGGGTTAGTTTCTTCGGATTTGATAGAAAAACTACACAAATTCAATCCAACCCAATTCAACTCAAATTATTTTTGATCGGGTCAGATAATGGGCTAGAAGAAACCCAACCCTAAGTATATTTTGCAAAATGTGATTTTCGTCGGTTATAAATGAAACCGATTTAAAAGTTATGTTATTTTTATCACTTCGTTCCCAACCCTCGCGAACTATCCATCGTTCCCAAAGTTCACATTGGCGCCGCTCAGTTCGTACCAGCGTTGGTGCTAGCTCCACCGTCGACATCGTTCGCCACCGTCGCGTCGAGTTCAGGAAGCTCGGCATTTGGCCATTCTCGCTCTGTAAGTTTCCCTTTCGCTAATTCTCTCTCTCTTTCCTCGAGCTTTGTTTTGCTTTGCCCATTCTCTTTGACCCAAGATCTAAAATTGTGCTTTATTTCTGATATTTTGTTGGGTGAATTAGAGGATCCAAAATTAACTAGGTTAGGAAAATATCTACTTTAATTTTCTGACAACCCGTCAACATGAATCCATTATTGGGGTTGAGGGTAGGTGCTTTGGCCTTGCTAGGAAGAGAATTAATTTCACACACAGCAGAAAAATCTTGACTAGGTTTATAGATAGCCTTTACATTTTTTAATTGAATTTCTGAGGTGCACAATAGTTTACAACATTGAAGAATTCAGTTAGATATTAGCTGTATCATCAACTCCTCCAAAACTCTCAAGTTATATAGTTTTCTTTCTTAAGGCCATGTGTGGAGCATGGATTGTGTTTCTTTGGGGGTAGGATTAAGAATAATTGATACAGAACTTGGGTTACGTGGTAATACCTGCATGCTTCTTAGAAAAGGCTAATTGGCAGCCATGATCTTTGGAAAATTTGGAGAAGTCATAGTGCATGGGCATTTCAAGACTCTCGTTAACAGAATATGCTTGAAAAACTTGTGATCATAGGGAAGAGTTTAGATGTACAGATTTGCAAGTTGGGTAGATTAGTTGTATTTTCTATTATCAACTGCTTGGTCCTCCTTGGCCTTGGTGGTTTAAAAAATGTGATAAATGATGTTCTGTGAAAGAAAGATAGATAAAAGATAATGAAATAAAAAAAGGGATTAAATATTGTACAAGTATATGAAAAGAATTGTTGAATTTATTTTCACCTCACATCCCCAAGTTTAACTAAACATGTAAAACCTTGGAAATTGCAATAAAAAGCCGGTTACCAACTTTTAGAAACAATATACTACTCAAATTACCTGCCCTCTACTACCAAAATAAAAATTACCTGTTCTATTTGTTTATTTTCTTTGCCCTTCAATTAACAAAAGAAAAAACACAGTAGAAATAACTAATAAAAAACGAGTTGCATCTTTCCCCTTACGTTATGTTATTGTTAATTTTTGTAAATTTTGTTATTTATCCATTATTTAAATGGGATATTGAGCTGTAATTAATTATTTTTGTCTATACAGGTACATGGATGATTCATCAGACATCACTCCACAAGGCAAGTCAGATCCTCAATCTACAAAAAAAAGGGGTAGAGGTCCCACATGCTTAAAGAAGTTAAGACTCAAACGTACTAGAGATCAGAAGATATCAATTGAGTTTGATCAATCGACTGGCAATGCTAAAGGGCCAAACAGGACAGAGTTCAACAATTATGTGGCTTACCTTGCTCGAAGCAAGGTTAGTATTTTGCATGAGGATTGGGATCATGTAGAGGAGCACGTGAAGAGTATGATTTGGGAAACTATCATGGTACTTCACTTTTACCCTCTACGTTTGTATAATTGTATTTTACCATGAAATTATGAAACACTAACTCCTCAATTTTGTTGTGTAATGTAGCTCTCCTATGATGTTCCGAATTCTGAGTTCCTCAAGAAAAAAATAATTTCATATGTTGGTCAACGTTGGAGGGGATTTAAGACACAACTCACTGGCCATTACATATATGGGAAGTACAAAGACAAATCTCCTTGTGATAAGTACCCATTCCTCGAGGAGGAGACGTGGCAGAGATTTGTTCAGAGTCGATTGGACCCTGCCTTTCAGGTTAATTACTTGGACTTGTAGTTTTTTACTTAGCCAACAATATTTATTTATTTTTACTGAATTTAGTGGTGTGTTATTATTTATAACAGGAGAAAAGAAAAAAGGCACAAGAGGTTCAGGCAAATAATCTCTACCCTCACATATTGTCTCGTGGGGGCTATCAGATGCTTGAGGAGAACATGATGCAAGAAAAGGAGAAACAACTTGAAGAAGCATCCCAATTAGATCCTTCGTTAGATGTTGATCCTCCATCTCCACCCAAACGCCATGACAAATGGAAGAGAGCCCGACAAAAGAAATCGGGAGATTATATTAATGAAGAAACACGCCTTATTGCTGAAAAGATTGTAAGTAAATACTCAATTCTACTTGTAATTAACCTTATGCTTGCACAGTCTTACACATGCTTGTGAATTATATGTTGTAGGATTCCCTCGTTGAACAGAGCACGCAAGGATCCTTTGTTCCACATGGACGTCGAGATATCTTGACTACTGCCATTGGACAACCAGAGCATCCTGGTCGTGTCCGTGGTGTTGGTCGAGGTGTGGGCATTAGGCAATACTACGGACCACCTCCCCGTCATCCTGTTAGCATGGAAGATTTGGAGGTCATTACACAGCGGATACGAGAGCAGGTCACTCAGGACGTTACTAAGCAGCTTAGTGAGCAGCTAGAGCACAAGCTCAGAGCAGATCTTTCACAACAGTTCCAACAACAAGTGAGACAAGAGCTGGCATCTCTAGGTCTTCTTCAACAAAATACAAATATCGAGCCAGCACCTCGGTCTCCTATACATGTGCGCACAAAGGGAAATTATGCTACTCCCGATCCATCAGTGGAGGACAATCACACTAATATCCCTGATCAGTGTGAGTTGTATGTTGATGTTGATCCTCCCCGTTTAGTGGCAATTGGCAAAGTGTATAATTTGGGGTCAATCATACACCACAAGACAATAGAGGATGACCATGTGAGGGTGGTGGTTGAAGAGGTTCGAGATGCAGATGCTCAAGTTCCTCTGCCCACCAATGAGGTTCAAACAGTGGGACAGGCCCCCAATCAATTCATTCAGTGGCCGAGAAAACTTGTGAAGTCTGTTTCAACCAAGGTATTCATAATCAATTGTTTACTTATAGCTTTCTTTATTTACAATTACAATGACTTAATCGTGCTTACTAATATTGTTCTATTTTTGTTGTTTAGGCTATTGTTGAATCTAGCAAAGATGTTCCACACAAAAGGTTGGAACCTCAACTTGATTCGCTTGAACGTTTGTTGATAATAGTAAGCAAAATTAGGAAGGATCATGTACAGCTACCTTGGGATCTTGATGTACTAGGCAAGCCCTCTACCATGCCATTTTATATCAATCGGAGGGATATTTTCGAATTATGTATGGGTAGCGAGATGCTAAACATCTCAGTTATACAATTATGGTTGATGTAAGTACATTTAATTTCTAAATCAGTTAACTAATTAAGTATCAAACTATTATAATTAATATTTATTTCAATATCTTAGGTATCTGCATCACATATGTACTGATAAGGGGAATGCACATATCTATGGATTCATGGACCCGCAATCCATTCAGAGTGTTGGGAATAATGCAACAGAAGTTCAGGGCTACTTGCAAAGTAGGCTACATGAAAGCAGAAAACAATGTTACCTAGCACCTTACTTGCATTCGTAAGTACAACTTTAAGGGTTATTTCAAATTATGTGTCACTAGTCACTAATTGTTCTCCAATGCAGGGGTCACTGGCAATTGCTGATTATTTGTCCTAAGCAAAATGTTGTGGTGTTGTTGTGTTCATTGCACAAGAAGACGATCAACAAAGAAATGAAAACTATAGTTGATTTGTAAGCTTTTATTTCTAATACATTTGTTTTTTGATATGTATTATAACTCTTAAACCTAAAATGCAATTTACATATTACTTTTTTATGATAGAGCTATGGACGAATATCAAAGGTTGGTGGGTTCGCAGTCAAGATCTAGAAAGAGGAAGCCTACGTGGATTTTGCCCCATGTAAGTAATTTACAACCCAACAATCAATTACAATTTATAATACTTTAATAGTAGTTACTAATTTTATTAAAATTTGATATTCATTTGTAGTGTCAAACACAATCTCAGGGTTATGAGTGTGGGTATTATGTCATGAAGCAAATGCTCACCGTTGTCACCGTAGATATTGTTGATTCATGGAAGAAGGTAATACAATTTTCAACAAGTTAGCTTAATTATGTTTTGTTTTAGTTCATGAGCTAATATTTTATTGTATGTTATTTTAACTTTCAGATCTTCAACAATTCGGGTCCATTCCCTGAGGAGGATATTGCAAACATTCAACAACGTTGGGCAGCATATTTACTTCAAATTAGTAATTTGTAAACTTATTTGTTTAGAATATTTATTATAGGTTTTGTAGACCTGTTTGTTTAGAATGTTTATTATAGATTCAAATAGTACATTTGTTTTTATACTATGTTAAGAAAATATATTTGGCTGTGATCAACCTGTTTATGTTGTTTACGTGGTTGTTGTGTGTGTCTATTTTTCAAATTACAGGGAGGGAAATAGTAAAATTTATCATATATTTTTAAAACATAACTTTTTACATTGATTATTTTTGTGATTGATGTAGAAAGCTAACTGTTTACATTTGCTATTTTTATGACTAATGTAGAAAGTTCATGGGTTGTTTTTACATCTGTTAGTGTTTGATGTAAAAAGTTGTTACATTCTATATGGTCTGTATTGTACAATTGATGTAAAAAGTCATTTTAATCGATGTAAAAATTCTTTACTAATGTAACATGGACTACGTTTTGTAAAGAGTAAACCATCAATTGATCTTTTAATTATTACTTTCTCTTAAATGATCTTTAAAGTAAGAAAAACTACTCAAGTAGTCCAACAAGTATAAGAAATAATGTTAAATAGTCTATTCACATTAAAAAAATCTTTCGAAATTGTCTTTAAACTTTATTGAAATATATAAACTTAGAGACTAAATTGATGAATATCCTATACTTTAAGCATTACTTAAATAATCTTATTATTTTAAAGACTATTTTAGAGAGAATGTAATATAGTTTGAGGATAAAATTGATACTTTACACATTTTGTAAAATAATAGTATTGGTACTTGTGCAACACATAAAATGCAAATAATTTATTGATGTGTATTAAGAATTGTATTAATGATATATATCTCTTTTAAAATTAATAAGAGAATAAATTGAAACTGTTGGTAAAAATAAAAATACATTAGAAATTGAAAATATATTAATAATATGTGTGTTTTTGTTTATTTTTTTTTATTTCTACGTGATGTAAGATTGCCTCTAAATTGTAATACATTTTCAAGCAATTTGTTTTTTTTTTAATCTATTTATAAGATATATTTGCATCTTATAATCTATATATTAATAAAAAAAATTATATAATTTTTATTCTATACTTTAATGTAAATAGTTTTTAGATAAACTAAATATTTTTTTAACTGACTAAAATATTTACCTCAGTTATCCATCTATTATAGGAAGAGAGGGAGAGGAAAATGTGTTCTTGTGCAATAAATGTCTAAAATACATTTATTTTTACATATTTTTTAATATAGATATCTATGCCATTTTATAAATGTACTTATTTTTTTCTACCAAACAATTATTGCGTAAAAAATTATCTTATTTTTTATTTATTTTTTCTAAACCAAACATACAATAACTGTTTTTTGTTTTGTTTTAAAGAACTAAGTACAAAAGGTAATAATATAATATAAAAATAAGACATATTATGGGATTTATTTAAGAAAATTTGATGAATATTTTTAGAAGAAAAATTAATTGAATTATTTAAAATAATAAAAATGATATAATATAATAAAAAAGTATGAAAAATTATAAATATTAAATTAAGAAACTGGAGTCTGGAATGTGTTTCTACATTATTGGAGGTGTTATAAAGCTTCCATTTGGTTATACATATTACAGCAATGATATTGATAGCGACTCGTATAATGTTTTCGGAAAGAAATCTGAAGTTCCTTTTAATTGATTAATAAATAATTTATGACTATATAAAAAAAATTATGAGAAAGGACAGCAAGATATTCTTAATACACTCTTTATTATTTTAACTGAATTTTATTGGATTTTTTTTTTTGAGAAAAATTGGAAATAAATTTTTATTTTGTGGGTTTCACTTCTTATTTATTGAGTATCTTTCATGACTTATACTTTTCAATAAATTTTGACTAATAATATCTCCATCCTTAAATATAAGATTCTTTTTTCAATTTATTTGTCCCTTTTTATAACATTTTTTTCAAGTTGACTCTTGCATTAATTAATTTTTCACCAAAATATCTTTAATTGCTTTACAATAAATGATAAAATTAATAAAAATAAATTCATTTTCTCTCTCATGAGGATTGAAGAAGATGACTAACACATTAACTAATTAGGTAGAAAGTAATTAAGTGAAAATAGTGAGATGACGAATCTCAATAATTTTAAGGATAATTTTAGGAAAAAAATTACAAATTGTTAAAAAATTTAAAGCTACTAATTAAAATAACCAATTTCTTAAATATGTGAATTAGTTAAAAAAAATCTTATATTTAAAAACAAAGGTAGTAATAAAAAGTGTGTATTAGAAAGAGTATGTTAGATAATGTATTGTCGGGACTCGTCTATTACAACGTCGTTGCAAAAAGAACTTTACAATAATAGAAAATGTGTTGCTGAGAAATTACTTGGTGGTCCAAAGCATCATGGTTCTTAATTAGTAATCTTTATATCAAATGTAGTTAAGTATTATCAATTCATTCTTGTAAATTAAATTTTTTTAATACATGTCACATAAAGATTGATCAGTATCATAGACACATAGGTATTTTGGACTAATAATTTCTCTATTGATGGGTTAGTTAATTAAGCAATTCTAGCTTAGCTTAAATAGTACATTTTTTATTACTATGATACAAGTATGAAATATCTATCAACTTTATTAATAATTAATCTCTACTGTAAAATTTGACTAATTACCTTTTAGTGAATTTTCTCCAAACCAAGCTTGTGATATACATTTGATGGATATATAGTTGGATTAGCTCAATAAAAAAAATAACAATTTAAATAAAGTCAAAACCGCATATTTAATTTACAAAAAGGAGACATAAAGGAGTAAAGGACTTCAACTTAATTTGCATAATAATCATGAATCAAGAAACAAACTCAAATAAGAATAATATCAATACTATTTAGAACAAACTTAGCATGATGAGGCCACTCCGTCTCCGACATCCATGGCCTATTTTATTAGTACAACCCATGAGAACTAAGAAGTTCATAAGACAAAAGCAAACAGTGATCAATTTGGGAGACCTTCCTGATCCTTCCTGAACAGTTTGTGCTGAATATGCTGAGCAAAAGTGCGAGGAGGAAAGCGTGCTGGTTCTTTTTCAGTAACAAGCTCGGGAAGTGGCTGCAGGATGATCTTCTCCTTGGGGGGTTCACAGAACACTGCCCACGATATTCTAACTTTTTCCTTGTTCACCAACCCCCTGTGAAGAATACTCTTGAACTTGCCGTTGCTCAGAATCTCAATGGTGTCACCAATGTGCATGAGAATGGAATCCGGGACGCATTTTGCTGTGATCCATTGACCTCCATAGAAAAGCTGCAGACCTGGCACCATGTTATGAAGGAGGAAAGTGAGTGAACTTACATCAGTGTGGGCTTCAACTCCTAGAGCAAGTTCTGGCTGGGGACATATTGGGTAGTAGTTTATCTTCAATTGAAGTAGAAGCTCTTCCATCCCACCAACTTCCTTCTCCAACCTCCCTCCTTCCAGCCCCAATGCAATAGATAGCGCCTCCAATATCTTGGTCGCAAGCCCCCTCAGTCGTTTTGCATAATCGCTTGTAACCTCACTGCATCCATGCCACCAATATCAATTAAGGTTAAATTACTATCTATATTTAAAACCTTGAGAAAGAGATAATAAAAGTCAAAGTTAAGTTTTTCTAGTAAATCTAACCCGGTGAATAGAAATCCAATTATATTGAAATTGACATGTGTCATGGTAGTTAAGAAAGAAATGATGAGGAGTGTGGAGTGAGTACTCACATATAATCAGCGGGTTTCTTTGGCCAGATGGAGAGATCGCGCTTGTCCTCAGGGAAAGCAAGGTGGAAGAAGTAGTCTTCCCACTCGAGTTGGCCACTGGCATTGTTGGCCAGCTTGCTTCCATACCCTTGAATCTTCCCAGAAGTCTGCTCATTCGCGTACTTCTCCTTCTCCTCAACCGGCAGAGCAAAGAAAACCTCCCCTGCTTTCTTGAGTCGGTTTATGAGCTCGTCAGGGATCCCATGGTTCACCAAGTGCATCACACCCCATTCCTCCGCCGCTTTCTTCAGCTTCTCACGACACTTCCCTCGAACAACCTCGTCCTCCGAATCTATCTCTCTCAAGTCAATTGTCGGAACTTGAGGCCCTTCCTTCTTTTCCTCCTCAAACACGTTCCCTATGCTATTCAACTCTTCTTCAGGCCTCACATATTCTTTTGGGATAGATTTTATCCCACTGCTCGCCAAGCTTTCAACTCTAGGAGCCCCCGTACCCATATGTCTCAATTACCAATTCCTCTATGTTCTCCCCTTCCTTTTCAACTAGCTCTCAGTCACACTTTCAACTCTGAATTGAAGACCCCATTCCACTCCTTAGGGTATATATATAACATGTTCTAATGGTAAGCAATATGTCAATGTCCGTAATAACACAACGTTGTTGGTTATCACGTGGCTAACTTCTCAATCGGAAACTCAACACTGGGTTGACTGGAGGTTAAGCTCACGATCCGCACAGGACTCTGCCTAACCGTCGCATTCTCTCACTTTGGCTTAGATTTTTTTACTTCCACGGCTTGCACATTCTATCAACCTTAAATTAAGTTCCCCTCAAACAGTGCGTAAAGAGCAAATTCTGTGGCTAAATCCTGTTGCTCATTGCGCGAGTTCATCATTAATTTATTGAAGGTTATATACTTGTTTGGATCGAATAAATTCTACATTCAACCAATTTTGCATCAATGAATTTATTAATTTAGTGGGGAACGGGCCAATTTGTTCTATTCAGTCATTGATCTTTCTAAGATGGGGTGGGGTGGATTTTTTTCCGATCCCTAATAGGGTAGGGTGGGGTGGATTGATATGCAATTGGTAAAATAGGTTAAAAAAATCTCAAACTATCAATATATATTAATGAATTCACTAAATAATAATAATAATAATATTTATTCAAAATAATAATAATAATAATAATAATATTGTTGTTGTTGTTGGATAATAAACTTTGATTGTTTTTTTTTTCTCCTAGATCAGAGATCACGGATGTCCCCCAATCCACTAGGTCTAATTTCGCTCGCGGTGTGTAGCTGCTGCTGGCCCAAGAAAATTTTGCACACGGAAGAAACTTTGATTGTTTTTATAACATAAAGGTAAAATACATTATTTTTTTATAGTAGTTTTTTTTCTCAGAAAATGTTCTATCAACAGTAAAAATAAAAATGTATAATATAAGATTTCCACTTTTGATTTTAAAGTGTATCTTTTAAATACGTATATACATAAAAAGTAAGATATAAATAAGAAAAAAATTATATATAAAAAAATAAGAAAAAAATTATATATAGTAACATTTTTTATGCTATAATTCTCAGAAAATGTTCTATCAACAGTAAAAATAAAAATGTATAATATAAGATTTCCACTTTTGATTTTAAAGTGTATCTTTTAAATACGTATATACATAAAAAGTAAGATATAAATAAGAAAAAAATTATATATAAAAAAATAAGAAAAAAATTATATATAGTAACATTTTTTATGCTATAATAACGAAATTCATTTCTATTACATTTATATTGAGAATTATTAGCCGATAATTTAATTGAAATATATTAATATTATAAAGTTTTTATATTTTCATTTAATTATAAATTTTCATATGAATACTAATTATTAATTTTTATAATAGTTATTTTAAAAATTGTACTTGAGATGAATTTTAATTAGTTGATAATATAAAAATATTTACAGTAACATAATGTTAAAATTAATTAAACCCATGAACAAATAAATAAATAAAAATTATATTGGATCGGAGAATGGTTGATAAAGTCAGAGGCATGCCACCAAAACCATCAGCCACATGCATCGCGGTTTCTATAACATGTTTCCATCCATTCATCCTTAGCAGAGTTGTAGCAGTTGATATTCGATAATTCCAAGCCACCTAACGAAAACGATGGAAGAGACGTTAATAATTTTTATTATAATATTTATTTTATTTTCTTTCCTATTCTTGTACAATTATTATTATTATTTTATAATATTATATTGTAAGAGTTAGTGCATGTTTGGATTTGCTTCCGAGACACGCGTAATGCAATAAAGTCACGCCCAAATTATCAAAATGACGCAGAAGCAAGGTAGAACAGCTTCGGATTGATACGCATATATTTATAGGGATGTGAATTCAAACATGCTGTTAGAAGTAGTCGAAGGTCAACAACGAAAAAGAATAGAAATAAAATATACTGTAATTGAAGTGTGAATCCAAGGAATAGTATGTTTATCAATTTATTTTCCATTCCTTTGTACTAGGTCACTCATCAGATTTTTTTTTTTCGCTACCACTCATCAGATTTTCAAATGTTGCACAAAACTAATGTCTTTGCCAAAGATTTTAAATGATCAAACATAATGTGACAAACTATATATAAAAAGGTACAACAGGTACAAGTGATGTAATCCTTCGCGAGTAAATGTGATGACTTTGAATTCATATGTTTATACGGTGAGAGATTGAGAAAGCTTATTATCTGTCTTGTGTTATCATGTTCAGCTCAGAAGCAGAGACGTTAATAATAACTAATAAAATAGCAAAAGGATGAAGAATAGGTGAATTAGCCAGATGGGGTATAAGATTTTCATAATAACTAGTCGGTAACTCGTGCATTCACACGGGTCGTGTTCGTTGTCTGTACGCATTTTAAAAAAAATAGTTTGTATATAATTATTTTTAAAAAAAATAGAGTATATGAGATAGATTCAATCATTTATACGATAATCAAACAACTTAAAAATTCTATTTATATTTATAAATTAAAAAAAACATTAAAGAAAATGAAATGATTTTATTATAGACCAGGAGAGACATTGTAATTCCAAAAGTCTGAAGAGGTGGGACAACTTAACAAGAAAGTCATGTACCAGGGAGTGTTTTGGTAAGATACATGTGCATTTGCATAGGTTATTTTGGGTTTATAAAATTCAACTTTTATGTTGAGACAAATTCTTCAAAAATGCAGAAAAGTGAGAGTATTCAACAATAATTCAACAAAATCCTAACTTATTAGATTTTCTCCACCTAGTGATGTCGGAGACCTTAATGTTTTTATTTTAAAAATATATACAAATTATGTGATATAAATTTTGTTTATGATTATTTTTATTTAATTCAAAATATTTAAAATGACATTTAAAAATTAAAAATCATAAAATTTATAAAAAAAAAGTATTACATTAAAAATTTCAAAAAGAAAAATCCAATCAGATTGTAACAAATTATATAAAATGTTGGGTAAGCTTATATATTTAAATCAATTTTAATCTTTACTATTATCAATATATATTAGTTTATAAACTCTAATCCTGTAAATCAATTAGATTATATTTTTTTTATAAAAAAATTACATGCCGAAGACACTATTATTTCGTTCTCTCACATTTTTCGTCTTAATTGAAAAGTAAAGGTAATTAAAAAGAATAGCAAAGTTTGTAACTTTGTAAGAGTTTTTTTTTTTTCTAACTTGAGAAGTAAACTCTCAAAACATTAAAAGTACATTGAATAAGCATTAGATATGAACCTTCCACGCTTAGCTCGCAACAGGAAGTATAAACATTATGATGTTGCTGCAACTTTGACCCCATGGGAAATGTTATGCATAGCTTGCCATATAAGATGTTGGCATTTTGCGGGCAACATGTACTTGCCATATCTTCTTCCAGATAGCTGCCCTATTTTCACTTTTGGAACAAATATCATCATTTGCTCGTTCTATTTTGTATCCGGGTTTAACTATATTAAAACTATCTTCTGTATGTTTCAAACCAACATATCATTTGATAAAATTGTGGAATAGGGAGAGCCAAGATATGAGAAGCCATTACATGTGGAAAAAAGGGACTCTACCAAGTTTGAATTCCATGTAAAAAGGGTGCTTCCAAGTCGTTGGGGTTAATGCACTAGAAAAATAATGCATGATCACAGAAGTAGACATTGAGGTTGCTGTCAAACAACTGGTATAGTCTTGCAAATGCAAACAACAGAGCATATTAGCCTCCCATTGTGCATCACGTTTAGGTAAACTAATTTTAGTCTTGGAAACAATAAAATGGTAAAAAAGCATAATTTTTGTTTTGAAATTTCTGACTAATGCTCACTGGTGCATCGGATGATGCAACCAAAGCATTATAAGGTGTGGATATAGACATTCAGGAATCTGATTCAACAAAGCCTCAGCTAAATCTAGTTGTAGTGCTTAGCTGCAAGTGATTGAAAGTGTTGCTAGAGTTGAATCATATGGCTTAAAATTCTTCTGCTGCATTGTAAGATGAATGCTATAAGTAATAAGTAATAGATGACATTGATGAAACAATCTCATTGCAATTACAATATTTGAAATCCATTTTGGCATTTTGCTGATTATTTTAAGCAGTCTGCAACTTGAATATGCATATGAATTGCACAAATGGGGTAAGTTATGCTAATTGAGTTCTAAGATCCATTAAGAAGCATGCAAGATCATTATTGAAAGCAGAAAATATCCAACATTTTTCTATAATAAAAAATGCATACACTTCATAATAGAGAAAATTTTGGTGGCAGATATCAAAGCATGTCAAAGACAACATAGTTCCCCTAAAATAAGCAAATGTACTCAGTTACTTGATATCAATGGTGCTGGCTTGGGGGATGCAATCAGGTACTTTATTCAAGCAAAATATATCAAAAAAAAAGTCATACCTTGCCATCTATATCCCCAATTATACTCAAGTACATGCGCCAACAGAGAATCAACACCCGCCCTCTTTATAGGTAAGTGGAATGCATTTGCAGCGGAAGGTTCAATGTACAGTGGAGTTTGTTGAATAAAAAGAATAGAAATTATCAGGCAAAAAGATGGCAAATTCTTAGCATGGCAAATTAAATGTGTAGGTTGTTTTGTATGAGGCACACAATGTGAAGATTGGATACTGCCATAAACTGCTAGTGACATTTTGGTATATAATTGTTCTGCTCTGCCTTTCCCTCCACCATTTCCTTTTAAAAGAAAATATTAAAATTAGCGGAAGAATACTTTAAAACCATTTTTCTATTCCCAGCATCCAAATCATATATTGAGAAACCATGTGAGGTAGACTGCAAGAGAACTTACATAGTAGATGTATTGTACCATCAAGATAAATGTGCAAGCTTGAGAAGGTTGAATTTGGTCTCAAAAGATCACTCATTATCTGAAACTTGTTATTTATTATACAGATACCAAGTAATAGCTAACATACATTGCAGAAGGATCATATTTGACATGCTGCCAAGTGTACTCTTTTCATCCTCAAGAAGTTTCTTGCATTTTGGTCACCTTGCTCAAACTTGAATACAACTATTTGCTCTCATGTAAAGAATAGGTTGATTATAGCTATTTGAATACACTGCTCTCTAGTGGCTTGCATCTTCCCAATGACCCTTGCAAGATGGAACAACTTCTTTCTGAAAATACTACAAAGAAACTATGATTGATAAATGTGCAAGCTTGAGAAGGTTGAATTTCGTCTCAAATTGTGATGAAATTTTGATATAAATGTAATAAAGCATCACCAGGCAAAAAATTTATAGTAGGAACTATTTATCAAACAAATAAATTATAAACCATAATAAGATTATACATATCAAAGTATGAATGTTGTATGAATAAAAGTCAAGAAAAATGATATTAGAAGCAAAAGCAACTAATACGCACAAAGTGTACTACATGGTTAAGATTTATTTTTGACACCTGTAACCACCAATAAATGAATCCACCACCAAAGTAGTACTCATCCATAAATGCAGTCCAAGACCTTAAAGATAGATATTAATTCCACCCATTATGTCACAGCTTAAGCTGCCATTACATCACTCCCATACGGTGTAAATTCTATTTTTCCTACTTTTGCTGCATTTATACTATTACATGTTTAGGAAATACAATGATGTGGTTAGTTAGTTCATGTGATTGACTTTTGCTTTAGGTCATAGACAGATGCAGATTAATTATACCTGTTTTCTCTCTCCCTCTCTCTCCCTCTTTTATTCATTTTTTAAATATAATACTTCTCTTTTGTTGATATAAAATATTTAGTGCCTATTGAAATAATATAGGATTGTAATATGACAAAAAATTATATCAAAATGAAAAAAAAATCCTGAAATGTGACAATGGATTTAACACCAATTTCCATTGTCCAAGAAAATCCTTAATTCTTGTGAATTGTTGCATTAAATTTCACTGCTATCATTGTTCCTTACCATTGTATATATATAGTTCTAAAGTCAAGATGCACTCTAGCAAATTAGATTTGGGGGCTAACCATGAGAGAGAACTATATTAGGATGCAAACTTGACTTTAGATTTGTCAACCATTTTTGCACACATCATCTAATTTGTCTTTTGTGCCCCAAGTTTATTTCTGCTAAGCAACTTTAAAACATTGACAGGCAAATCACATAGGTAGTCTTCAGGCAATGACCTCAATTCAAGTTGAGAAATAAAGGGATTAACCTCCCCTTTCACTAAGCAAAAATCTATGTAGTCTATACTGCAAACACTGTTCGTAGGTCTAAAAAAAGGAATGAAAATTGAGATGATATTTGTAAAGTACTATTGAGGTCTAGAAACATTTGTTACACTCATTTCTACCAAAACCTTATTTAAAGAAATTATTCCCAAGAGAGAGCTAGATTAAAGAAGTTGGAATATCTCTGTTACACTATTTAAATGCATAAAGTCTTTTTTCCAATACTGATCAAATATCAGTTAAAATAATCAATAATTTAAATAACAAACTCTCTTGGACAATTGATATACAAAATAATGACTTGGGTAAAATGAGAATTAAACTTGAGCCTATGAAGATTCATGAGCTATAATATCACAATCTTGTCCAGGTAACATAAAGCAAAATAACTAATAGTTGTCTTACATTTTTTTTTTAAAGCCAAATAATGCTTAACAATCTTGTCTAGTATGTTCTCAACAATCCACCTGCATATTATATTGAAATACAGTTAGATCAAACTTATAATTTTCTATATTGTAATGCTTAATTGATCTTCTATTTAACAAACACTCCAAAATTGCAAGATAAGGAAAATTTAGAACATCATTAACATAAAATACAAAAAGCATTGTAGCTTTCAGGTGGAAGATTCCTGCTTTAGAAGATGTTTTGTCTGTAAACCTCCTTGTTTGAATTCCCTTGGTGAACCTCAAAGAAATGTTGATTGCTACCAATAGATGATTGGAGATAGAAATACAAAAAGAATTAGAGTATGACACAAAATGATAAAGTAAAAAGAAGAACAAATGTCCCTAATGATAAAGACTAACCTCCTGTGTTGTCCAAGTGGTCCTCTTTGTATCGAAAATATTCATATAACAAAAATCAATGCTTGTTGTAGTTTCTCAGGAAAATAACCAATCTTATCTCTCTTACATAATAATAATAATAATAATAATAATAATAATAATAATAATAATAATAATAAACGATAGCTCCTCTACATCTCAGTATCCTAAGCATGGGATTTTAGGATATGTACTACCATGGCCTCAACAACTCCTTTTCACATCTTTGTTTTTATCCAATCATCCCTTGAACTTGCAAAGAAAAAGAATGAGCATGGGTGAGAAACTTTATATAAGAAAAGAATTGAAGATGACACACCAATGAATGCCATCTTGCACCAAACATCATTGCCTTCCCTACTATTTTAACAACTTAAAAGCCAATCACTTATCTCTTGGAATTAATAGCACACCGAAATCAGGCTTATTTTTTTGAAGTATTAGGTTGAAAAAAATTTAAATATATAGCAGTTGCAAGTTATGTAAACATTTACTCATAACATCAGATTTTATCTCATGTTCCCCAATCTTAGAGGAGACTAAAAAAAATAAAAACCAACAACAAATAGAAATTTTGTCCTATATCCCCTAATCTTAGACAAAGGAAAGCAAAAAAAAAAGCATGAATTAGAGAGCTGAAGTAGAGGTTTTAATGCATCTCTGTCATCAATAAAAAACCATGGTGCATCACATTTCTGTATGAGCAGAGCAAGTACTATCTATTTAAAAGCCAAGAATAACCTCGTGTTTTATCTCATGACCCCCAATCTTAGAGAAAGGAGACTTAAAAAAATAAAAACCAACAACAAATCGAAGTTTATCCTATATCACTCAATCTTAGACAAAGGAAAGCAAAATAATAATAATAATAATAATAATAATAAAGCAAAAGCAGCAATTAGTGAAGTAGAGATTTTCATGCATCTTTGTCATCAATCAACAAACGTGCTAAATGACATTTTTGTATGAACAAAGCAAGTACTATCCTATATCCCTCAATCTTAGAGAAAAGAGACCAAACAAATAAAAACCAACAACATCCCTGAATCTTAGACAAAGGAAAGCCAAAAAAAAAAAAAAACTGAAGCAAAAGCAGAAATTAGTGAAGTAGAGATTTACATGCATCTTTGTCATCAATCAATAAACTTGCTACATGACTGTATGAACAGAGCAAGTACTATCAATTTAAAAGCCAACAATAACCTCAAGTTTTATCTCATATCCCTTAATCTTAGAGAAAGGAGACCAAACAAATAAAAAACAACAACAGACCAGAGAGGTCAAGTAGAGGTTTCATGCATCGTTGGTTGTCATCAATCAAAGGCATTTATGTATGAGCAGAGCAACTACTATCTATTTAAGTACCAACAATAAGATCAAGTTTTATCTCATATCCCCAATCTTAAAGGAAGGAGACAAAAAAATAGAAATCAACAACAATAAGATCAAGTTTTATCCTATATCTCCCAATCTTAGACAAAGGAGAGCAAAAAAAAAAAAAAAATTGAGGAAGAACTATTAACTTAAAAGTCAACAATCAAGTTTTATCTCATATCCCCAATCTTAAAAATGGAGACAAAAAAAAATCAACAACAAACCCAAGTTTTATCCTATATCTCCCAATCTTAAACAAAGGAGAGGAAAAAAAAACCTTGAAGCAAAACTTAGAGAGCTCAAGTAGAGGCTTCCAACCATGTATATGGTTGTTTGAAAACCTGGAAAATATTAAAAACGTAATTGCACATATTGAAATTCAGAAGAGAAAATGTGAATGGAGGAAAAAAAAAACCTAAAAACTCAATTTTTTTGGTAGAGAAGGGAAAAGTAAATGGAGAAGAGGAAAACCTAGGTCTTGCCATCAAGCTTCCAATTTCAACATGAAGAAGAAAACCTCCTTCTTCTAGTTCTCTCTTCTACTTTTTCTTCTTTCTTCTAACATGAGGAGTCTTTGTTTGCAGAGTGGGAGAGTCCATGAGAAAATGAGAAGTGGGAAAGTTAGTGTTTTGAAATAGGGGTAAAATAGTAAATAGAGCAACTATCTTTTCTAAAGACCAAAGTACCCATAAAAGGGACAGGTGTCAAACAATTAAAAAGGGTTATTGAGTAATTGTGCTAGCCTAAAAAATTCTTATATTGAAAGTAGATTTGGATCCAATTTTTAAAAATAAAACTAATGTAACTCTTAGTAACAGGAAATTGAGACAAAAAGAAAAAATAAAAATAAATAAGGAAGAGAGAATTATGTGTTAGGCCTACTGTACGCACTGGATGAGTAGCATCAGAGTGGACAAATAAAAAGAGAGAGGGAGAGAAATCGACTTGCTTGATAGGCCCAATATGCTAAATAATTGTAGATAATAAAAGCTTAGCCTTTTGCTATTTACGTTCTCCCTATTTGCTAAATACATGGCGCAGAGGGTGATGGTGACGACGCAGATAGATAGCGATGGTAGCAACGATCATGAAGATGGTGGTTGAGAGACACGCAATTTTTTTTTTAATAAACAAGACTCATATCATTTCATTGAAAATAATATCCTGAATACAAGTTGGTATGTAATAAAAAAATTGGGAGCTAGCATACAAATTCAACGCCTTAGCTAAAAGGTCGGCAGCGAAATTAGCTTGCCTCATAGTAAAACTTAACTCAAAGTTTGGTAAAAAAGCCAGTCTATTTTTGCAGGTTCTAAGAATGGCACCTAATTGAGATTGGGCAAAACAGTGCCCTTTGACCCCATCCACAACCCCTTTACAATCCATCTCAATAATGATCTTTTGGAGCCCAAGATGTAACAACCAGTCAATAGAGTGAAAGAGCGCCAAAGCCTCAGCTTCCATCGAAGGGAGGTTACTATCAAAACAAGCTGTCTTAGCACAACAAAATTCTCCTCTGTCATCCCGAATGCAGAAGCCTACCCCAATCTTACCTTGTGTCTCAAAAATAGCAGCGTCTATGTTGCACTTGAAGATCCCTGTTGGAGGTTTCTGCCATCGGGTCAGTTGGGGGCAATTAGAATGGTCATGATTATGATGTAACCTAGCTTCTTCCCACTCCTTTAAACCTCCTTTAGCTCTATGCAAAACAACAAACAGGGGGTGAGACACTCCTTCCCATATCTTCGCATTTCTGCGCCACCAGATACCCCACAAAATCATGACCACTTCCTTAATTTTGGTCTTTGGGAGAGCATCTAGCAAGCTAAACATAAGGTTTGAAATCCATCCGCACGATCCACAAAATGCTTAATCCAATTCCAATGCCCCGCCTCTCTCCAAATTTGGCTCAACTGATCACACCCTACAAAACAGTGCCATTCATTTTCAACATTTATTTCACAAAAACAACAACAACAAGGACATTGCACTCCCCGATGTTGCAGTCGATGACAAGTAGGAAGGCATCCCCTCATGGCTCTCCATAAGAACACCCGCACCTTGTTGGGGATTGGGAGTTTCCACACAGCATTCCAATTGCCATGAACTTTAAGGTGAGAGGTGTCTAACAGCTCTTCCATGAAAAAAAAATATGTAGACCTGACAGAGAACCTGTCGTCCCTACTAAGACTCCAGTAAAGCACATCTTCCCCCAGACCATTGCAAACAGGAATCTTAAGCAACTCTTGAAAGTCACGTTGCTGGAGTAGGGTGGCAGCAAGAGGGATGTTCCAAGACCCAGAATTATCTTCTAGCAAATCAGCAACTCTTAGATCCTCAGTTTCTTCTAGGTGTTGGCATTCCACATACGGGTTAACCTTGTCTCTAAGCCAGGGGTCCTTCCAAAGGTTGACACTTTTACCATCTCCAATACTCCATCTCAGTCCTCCTCTAACAACTGCCTGCGAAGCATGGATGCTACGCCATGTGAAACTTGGGTTATGGCCTAAACTCGCCCCCAAAAAAACCCCTTTCGGGTAGTATTTAGCTTTGAGAACCCTTGACACTATAGCATCTTGGTCTGTGGATAATTTCCACCCCTGTTTCGCTAGCATAGCTATATTGAAACCACTGAAATGGCGGAAGCCCATTCCCCCAAACTCTTTCCGCATAGCTAGTTTATCCCAGCACAGCCAATTTATCCCCTTACCATTCCCTCGGTTACTGCCCCACCAAAAAGAGTTAATCATACGTTGAATTTCTTCACTCAAAGACGTTGGCAGCAAAAAGGAGCTCATACAAAAGGTCGGGATGGCCTGGGCAGTAGCTTTCACCAACACCTCACGACCCGCTTTAGATAAGTGCTTTCCCGGTTCAGTGGTTGATTTTCTTCCACACCCTATCTTTCAAAAAATTGAAGATAGCTTTCTTTCGTCTTCCTATCATAGAAGGAAGACCTAAGTACCTTCCAGTTCCTAGGACCTCCGTGACTCCCAAAGTGGCAATGACTTCCTCTTTAACTTCATTAGTGGTATTTCTGCTGAAGTAGATTTCTGACTTAGCCAAATTTATAACTTGGCCTGAGGCCTTCTCATAGGCATTGAGGATGCTTTTCATGCACTTGCTCTCCACCACACTAGCCCTGAAAAATAAAAAACAATCGTCAGCAAAAAACAAGTGTGTGAGGATAAGGGCTCCTTTACACACTTGGATCCCATGGAGGTGAGACACACAACTATTCTAGCAAATTTGAGCCAATGGTAAAAAATAGGTTAAAAAAGAACTGGCATTTCTCATATAGATATTACCCCAATCATGTGACTTACTATTATCCTAGTCAACATTCACCAGAGTTTGATTAAGGTTAACTCCCTACCTCGAACGATGCATTATAACCCATTCACATTGTGAATTAAAATAAGATAGGATGATTTAACTTTTAAATGTGTATTTTAATGAGTGTTTGGATTCACTTTAGATTATACAAAATCACATTGAAACAATAATTAATATAATCTTAGATAAATATTTGCATGTTTAATTTTATGTATAAATTGGTTATGACTTTATTATTAATTTTTAAAAGTACTTTTGTGTTCAATAAAATTTTATATTAAGTTTTAGAACAAACTACTATTTTAGTCCTTAAAAATGTAAAAAGTTGTTTAGTCTTTAAAATTAGAAAAATGTTAAATAAATCTTAAAACTTAAAATTACTGTCATTTTTGTCCGTGACATGTACAACTTATTATTATTATATTCCTTAATTTTTATAAATTGCTATCATTATAGTTCCTAACAGAACTAGCAACATAGTTCCTAACAGAACTAGCAACAAGGATTAATATAACTAACAAGTTTCAATTTTAAAAATTTATTTAACATATTTCTAATTTTAAAACTATTACGACAGTGTTTCACAATTTCATAAACTAAAATAATATAATAGTCGATTATGAGTTTTACTAGTAATTTACTTTTAAAATAAAACTTTCAAACATAAATAATTTTACTTCAAAATAAATTTTACAAACACTCAAATACACGTTCAAACTGGTTTATCAAAATAAAATAGGAATCATTTCATTTTCCTCTAAGAGGGTGTTTGTTTCACAAAATCATCTTGCATTCCCAGTAATCATATTTCCAAGAAGAGAAATGTTAGTAACACACTCTCTATCACACTTTTTTGAACACACCCTCCATGATTGATTGGTTAAATTTTATCAAAAATCATAAATTTTTATGAGTCACACTTGTTATTTAATGACTCTCTCTCTCCTGATTTTGTAGTTTTAAAATTAAATTTCAACCAATGATTGAGTGTGTGTTGGGAGAAGTGTGTTAGAGAGTGTGTTGCTAGCACCCCTCTTTCTAGGAATATTGTAGCTAGGAATGTTATTCCTTAGCATATACTCCCTCCATTCCAAATCATATGACGTTTTAAAAGAAAAAAAATTATTCCAAAATAGATGTCGTTTTACAAAACCAATGCTGCATTAAATATATTTTTCCAGGACTACCCTTAATTAATACTTAGTGGGAGTAGTGTATTATGAGTAATTAATTAGAGAGATAAAAGATATATTAGGAAGTTACCTAATATTTTCTAGAAATTCAACAAATTAATTGCATTCCTTAATACATGTGCCAAAACCTTAAACATCATATAATTTGGAACGGAGGGAGTATAAAAATGTGTTTGGTTAACTTTTAACATTCTTAATAATATTTTTAAAGTTTTAAAATAATAAACAAAAAATAAAAGTAAAAATGAAAGTTATAATAGAATTAGAAAGTAACTTCTCATATTTTCATGGGAATGTAACTTTCTCACCTCCATTAACATGAGAATAAAAACTATATATATATATATATATATATATATATATATATATATATATATATATATGAAAATGCAACTTAATTTTTTGAGAATAAAAAATATCTAAAAATATTTTTTAATAACCTCCTAGCAAAGAATAAATTTTCACTTTTATATTCTAAAAAATACAAGATAATTTCGAAAAACAAATGGCCTAGGGATTCCAATTGACTCCTGTATAAAGGTGTGAAATTCTTAAACGCGGGAAATAAGCTACATGCCTACATCGTCTTGGGTGGCCACATCGTCAACAACACTAGGTGTTTTGTGGGAGCCACCTCTGCCCACGTGACAAGCCATGGCAAACACGAGGCCAACAGAAGAGATCCACATGGCCACAAGTAAGGGAATGGGAGGTTTGTATTGGACACTTGATGCAGTTCACAAGACATGTGAGAAACCTACGTGAAACGAAACAAAGTACTCGTACCCAAGAACACGATGTGAAGACAAGAAAAGAAAAAAAGGAAAGGGAGAATAAGCTGTTGCACTTCCCTCCACACATTCATTGTTGCCTTATCTTTTCCTCTATTTCATTCCCTCCTCCAACCAAACAAATTAAAAATGGCCCTCAATTTCCCAAATGCACAAAATATATAAAACCATTACTAAACAGCACCAGCACCATTATACTCTCTGTTGGTCATCATGGCTAGCAAATTGGCCTTCACACTGACTTACCCGCGTCCATTCACTGCTCCTACACCAATCTCTTCCTTGTCCTCCACTTCTGCTTCTCGACTCCACCTTGTTCAATTCAATGGCCGCCACCTATGCCTTCGCCGCCGGCTATTTGTGTTTTCCCCCAAGGCCACCGCCGATCAAGGTCTTGTGTCTAACATCGAATATTAGCTAAATGATATGAGTTTCTCATTTACGTACCTTTTTTCTAAAATCTGAAATGCATAATTTGATTTTAACTTACGAAAAAATCTCAATTTATTTTTACCTTCTTATTTCTTCTACTTATAAAAAAGTTTATCCGAACATGTTAACGTTTCATACATTGGTCTGACACTATTTCCTCTCTCTCTTTCAGACAAGGTTGAGGAAGACGCCGTTGTTGATGGTAAAATCCTACAATATTGTAGCATAGACAAAAAAGAGAAGAAATCAATTGGTGAAATGGAGCAAGAATTTCTTCAAGCACTGCAAGTACGGGAAGAGATCGACCCTAGTTCTTTTCTAACACCCTTTTAGCTGAATTTGTTATGCGTTATGATTCTACAGAAAAGAGGGACTGTTTTATTTAACTTGAAGTGGGGCTTTGCATGTTTTGTTGATGAACAGGCATTCTATTATGAGGGGAAGGCTATTATGTCAAATGAGGAATTTGATAATCTTAAGGAAGAACTCATGTGGGAAGGGAGCACCGTTGTGATGCTAAGTATATATATATGGAGCTAGCAACTTCATTGAGAGTAGCACTAGCATGAACTCCTGCTAACTTGTAACTTCATCTAATTTTTTAGTCTTTATTGGTGTGCTGTGTAGGTTCTGATGAGCAAAAATTTCTGGAAGCGTCTATGGCTTATGTGTCTGGAAAACCAATCATGAGCGACAAAGAGTTTGATGAGTTGAAACTCAGGCTAAAGGTTTGCTATTAATTCTCATATATCATACGTAGCGAGTGGTGCAAAAATGAGTTAGTGTGAATTGATCAGTATCTCACTATTAATTGAGAGGAAAAAGAAAAAGGAGCGTGATGCTGACAAGAAAAATGGTGTAGAACGAAACTATAATTGTTTTATAATTATAAAATAATAACGGAAACCATTCATTCTCACTGTTAATTGACATTATAGAATAATGTCACTTCAAGCAGGACAGATTCAGGGCGGACAGGGCCAGCTCTCCGTTCTTAACACACACACTTGTTTCATTTTTATTTTTTAAAAGATAAATATTTTTTTGAAATTATTATATTATATTTTATTTTCATGTGTGTCACATAATTATTGAGATATTAATATCAAGTTATAAATTAATTATTTGAAAAATTATAATTAGTGAATAAAAATAAAAGAAATATTTTTTTGTCTAATATAAATTAAGAATTTTTTTAAAAATTATAAATTATACAGTCATATATTGCTTATATATTTATATATAAGATAAAAAGACATTTAAATCGATTTAAATTTTAAAAAGTAAGGGCAATTGATTTGTTGTTATGTGAAAAATAAAATGTTTCATTACTTAAAAAAATTAAATATATTCCTATAAACTTAAATTAATTCAATCTTTTTCATGTTTAATGACACATACTGTATTCTGTAGATAGAAGGGAGCGAAATTGTGGCCGAGGGTCCACGGTGCAGTCTTCGTAGTAGAAAGGTATGTGTTAATATGTGTAGCCGTTTAATGGATTAATTAAATCATTCAAATAGATACATATGCTCTTTCTTGTGCTATTATCAACAGATTTGTTTTTGACTTTGACAATAAGTCATCGAGAAATGTTTATTCCTAAGTGACATCCTTTATCAGGTTTACAGTGACCTGTCTGTTGACTATTTAAAGATGTTCCTGCTGAACGTCCCAGCGACTGTGATTGCACTTGGATTGTAAGTAGCTCTCTTTTCTAATGTGTATATATGGAGTGCATCATGTATTTAATTTAGCCAAAATTTTGATTCCTGCTACTGCCATTAGTTGATCTCTATGACACAGCACAAGTGGTGAAACCGAAAGTTCGAAAAAATGTCATACTAACCACATGTTCGGAAAGATATTTTTCATATTAACATCCATTTTTTAAATTCGTTTAATCAAGGTTTTCATCCCAAGTGATGGGAAAAAGTATTTGTTTCCTTGGCCTGTTTTTATAGCAAGGCCAAGTAATGTTGTTAGTCTTGTTACTGTTTGCATAAATTATATCTTGATTTTTTTGCTTTTTTTTTTTCTTCCATTTTTTCCCCATATAATCTGTCAGGTTCTTCTTCCTTGATGATGTGACTGGATTTGAGATATCATATCTGATAAAGGTATGCTCCCCTCATTTTTCCTTGTTCTAGCATTATTAACTGGTTATTTAGATGTAGTTTGATTTGAATGCCATAGTATCAGACAGGCAATAGTTTCATTCTGACAGTTCCCTCTTATATTCCATTGCCCTTTTCATATCAGGAAGCAGTTTAGCAGTATTGTTTATCTTCTAGTCAGAAAAAGATCCTCTAGAGTGCAAGGTTCATTTTACAGAGTAAAATGCAAATGGGTCACCATTTGATATCAAAATCAGAAGCACATTATAACGTGCTGTCTAGATGTTGTTATAGTACATGATGACCAATTGACCATATTCCTCTTTTTAAGCACCTTGAGGCTAGTTCGTAAACCCAAAAGAAGTAAGCAACGTTAGTATAGAATTTCTGCTATTTATCAAACAAGATTTATCAATGAGAAGTCAGGGTTAGCCGAAATCATAGCTAGGACAGTGAGATTGATTTATCTCCTAGATTAGAAATCATTTCTTTGAAATTTGAAAATAGTAAATATTACACCTTTAATTATTCTAACTAATGTCGTGAATTGTTAAGTGCAGATTCCAGAGCCTTTTAGTTTCATTTTAACTTGGTTTGCCGCTATTCCCTTTATTTTGTGGCTGGCTCAATCAATTACAAGGGCAATTGTACAAGATTTTTTGATTTTAAAGGTATAATTTTGGTTACACTGTCTCTTTTATATTGAACCAATACATATACTGACATAGTTTTATCTATAAAGGGCCCCTGTCCTAATTGTGGTACTGAAAATACCTCGTTCTTTGGGACTATACTGTCAATTTCAAGTGATTCCACCAACAAAGTCAAATGTGAAAAGTAAGTATAAAACTAATTACCACTGCATTATACGAGTCCTGTCACTCCATATTATTCATTTTCCTATCATTAAACTAAGATGATTTATGAATTATGATAGATCATTAGTTTAACCATTCAAAGTTATATTTTGCCTCAGCTGTGAGACTAAAATGTTGTATGATTCAAAAACAAGATTGATTACATTACCAGAAGGAAGTAATGCCTAAATGGAGGTACATTCCTTTTATACTCCAGAATATCACTGTTAAGTAGCTAGCATGTATTTTTGGCATATGAACAGCTTCAAGTTTGTCTTGTGTCCGGTTAAGAATTTGCAAGTGAAATTTATCATAGTTTGTTTTATTTTGGGGATTTTCTGCAAAGACATCCTAATCTACATATTATATGTATTCTTATACTTACAGGCACGCTTGATACTATTGCTTCCTGCAATGAGATGAGATCGTCATGGGTAGAAGCTACTTACATGTGGAAGCTAGTGAAATCATTGTTCTTTATAGTTTATAGGCCATGAAATCATTTTTCTCCATAGGCCATGAAACCATTGTTTTCAATGTCGCACACTATATATGCTAGTAAGTTGTAATTGTATGAACTTTGTATAGCATACGTAGGATCGTCCACAGGAAGAGATGAGTTATATGAGGATTTACTTAACATCATTGATTGATATAATCCAACCTAAAAAAATATAAGGTAAAATATGTTTCGGATCCTGTAAAATATGAAAAATATTAATTTTGTCCTCCTAAAATTTTTTGTATTAATTTGGTCCCTCTAAAAGTAATACATATTTTTATAGGTTCTCGTTGATAACTCCGTTAGACGATAGTCTGACATGACTAACGGACTTACATGTGGAATTTGATTACAAAATTTTATAATTTAAATTTATCAATTTTCCATGTACTTTGAAGTTCATTGAAGGAAGAAGAAACGACGTTCAAGGGTTCGTAGAAAGAGGAAGGAAACACTGTTATTATTGGATTGATACCTCGTTTTGAGTAGAGAGATTGTTGAAGTACGGTGGGAAACGACGTTTAAAATTGTAACGCCATAAATAAAATGTATTTTGGCATCCCAATTTCAGTCTTGCTGTGTGCGTCAAGTTGAATCGCTAGAACCAAATTTTGATTGGAGATTGTGGCAGAGTTGATTTTGACGAATCTCTTAATTCCAAGCGGTGATATGTTGAGCGGTGCCTTTTGAAGCTGCGGTGTTGCAATTAGCAATTTTCATCAAATTCCAATTCATGATTCAGATTTCAATTCAATTGAAATTGGATTTACGTCACTTTATCTCTCGTCAACAAATTCCATTCGGTGCCTTTTATCCATGTATCCTTGTTTTATTGATTCAGGTATTTCTCATTTGTCGTCCAGATTGAAGTTGTTTGTGCGTCGCCCACCACGACCACGTGACGATGATGCCTCCATGTCCCTTCACCACACAATCACAAGCATGACAAAGACAGACAGATACGGGGAAATGGGATTAGGGTTCTCTATTCCTTAAAATAAACATTTTATGGAAAGGAATTTACATTATTAAAAATGAATTATTAAATGATATGGAAGACATATACACATGGCTAAACAAGCATAGACATTATAATCCTCCACGTGTAAGTCTATTAGTCTCATCAGACTACCATCTAACGAAATTATCAATAAAGACGTACAAAAATATGTTTTAGTTTTAGAAGAACCAAATTAATACAAAAAATTTAGAATGACAAAATTAATATTTTTTATATTTTATAAGGATCCATAACATATTTTATCCAAAAATACATGTTTATAACACGTCCGTGAAGATTTATAATTTGTTGGCACGCTTTGGGCTTTTGCAAAATTCTGCGTGCGCCAAATTTTTTTTTTTTGAGGGGTACACATAATTAAAAAAGGAAGGCGAATGATTAAAAGTTGATGACAAATTTGATCCAGCTATGCTACTACTTTTCACAATGAGAATGAGTATAAGCACGATGAGTATAATGAGTATAAGCCCCAATTTTTAAATTATGTGTGATTTCGATTTTTAATTTTTTTTAGTTAATTAAATTTCTCTATTTTTTGTAATTTCATATTCTCATTTTTCAAAATTCTTATAAATCAAATCAATTAAATTATTTTAAATTTTATTTTACTCAAACTCACCAATTAAAACATTAAATTTCATTTAAAAAGTAAAACTTCCTTTTTTTTTTCTTTCTCTTAACCTTAATTTCTTATCCTCTAAAATCCTTCAATTTTATAAAAAAATTCACTAAACTTCTAAGTGCTTAACTATTAAAACTATTTCATATATCAAATCGATGATAAACTCTAAAATATTTAGAGAAAAAGTAATAGCTTGATGTTTTTAAGTAGATAAAATTAAAATTAGCGGTAGGATCAAATTTACTTAATTTTAGGCTAAAAAGTTTAAAAAACTAAATTAACACATATAATATATTTAAACCAAACTTTTATTTTTTGGTTTGTTCTTGGTGGGAGGGTTCGTGGACTTCATTAGTTCAGAGAGTGGAGTCAGTGGCTATATATACGTACTAGGCAAATTAAATACGAAAGTCAGATATATTGAAAATTTTGTTGACTAATTAACAAACTTAAAGAATTATTACAATGACTAATGAGAATGGATTTTTTAATTGCTGCTCGGTGGATGAAATACATCACGCGAACGTCTATGAAACTTGTCCGCACGTTTTCACTCAAAATATATACTTTTTTTTTTTCCGCTCGCTAATGGATTATGGTCTGTGGATGAATCATCTTTTATTAAGCAAAAAAATAAACTAAAATAAAAAAATAAAAAAAAGTAGTATATTCATCGTGAGGGATCGGGATTTGTCTTGTCGATTACGTACATATATACCTTTGTCTAACCATATTGCTGCGGGGCAAAAAAAACAAAAGAACAATATTGTTGACTTTGGAGTCGTGGGGATCACTAAGGCAAGACGTGCTGTAGGAATTGCACTTCATATATAAAGGATACATGTACTTGTCAATCAGCATCGCATTGCATTCCTTCTCCTCTAGAATTTAACATAGCAGCTATCATCAGCTATTCAAAACTTAACCATGGCCTCCAATATTCTTCAAGCTTGTACCTTGTTGCTTGCTTTTACAATGATGTTCACGTTCATGGGAGAACGAGCAGTAGCTGGGGGAATATTTCGACCCAGTCAATGGGCTCTTGCCCATGCCACCTTTTATGGTGATGAGACTGCTTCTGCCACTATGGGTATGTTATCTTAATTAATTCCTTAGTACCACTAGTCATTGAGTCATTTCAACATTAGTGTCGTTATTATTCAATGCCTTATTACTTTAAACCGGTGTTTAAAGTGAACTTATATAATTTATGTTTCTTATTATGAAAATTGGGTGGACTTATAGGAGGAGCATGCGGGTACGGGAATTTATTTCAAAATGGTTACGGGACAGATACGGTGGCTTTAAGTTCGACCTTGTTCAACAATGGTTACGTGTGTGGGACTTGTTATCAGATAAAATGCTACCAATCCAGTGCATGTTACAAAAATGTGGCTTTCACCACAGTCACTGCCACCAATCTTTGCCCTCCTAATTGGTCTCAACCCTCCAATAATGGTGGCTGGTGCAATCCACCACGAGTGCATTTTGACATGTCCAAGCCCGCCTTCATGAAAATTGCGCAGTGGAAGGCTGGCATCGTCCCAGTTATGTACCGCAGGTAATTAAAAGAAAGATCTCACTTCAAAATTTAATTAAATTAAATGACATACAATTGGAATTGTAAGGCGTGAAATTGATATACAATTTAAATTTTCATGGAATAAAAAATGTAGGTAATAAATAATGGACACGTTACTTGAATTCCTAAGATGTAAACCATAAATGTGATGTGTTTATTATATCAGAGTGCCATGCATAAGGAAGGGAGGGCTTCGATTCTCTTTCCAAGGAAATGGGTACTGGCTATTGGTATACGTGATGAACGTGGGAGGTGGAGGAGATATTTCAAGCATGTCGGTGAAAGGAAGCAGAACTGGATGGATTAGCATGAGCCACAACTGGGGGGCTTCTTATCAAGCATTTGCAACTTTGGGTGGCCAAGCTCTTTCTTTCAGGATTACTTCATACACCACCAGGGAGACTATTATTGCATGGAATGTTGCTCCTTCCAATTGGAACGTCGGACTAACTTATTCCACCAACGTTAACTTCCGCTAAAGAATCTTTGTGGCGGCCAGCCACTCCTTTTCAGTGTCTTTCAAAATTAAACTACTACGTACACTTTTTTTAATCCTTTTTTTTTCGAAACTATAAGTGATTGTGTCTGCTGCAAATGAGTTTTTCCTCGTGCTAGAGCAGCAGGTTCGTGTAGCTAAATGTAAAGAAGTTGTCACTTTGTTAGTTTGACAAGCTTAAACGTATCCAGTGAAGTTCATCTTTCCACAAAGTTGACACATAGCTGGAACTTTGCAATAAAAACTAGTTATAATAATGGCTTAATAGATCTGCACAAGCTTAACATGAGTACTTATTATGTATATACCGTGTATTATAATAAATATTTGAGTATAATCATGAGCTAGTTACATAGTAGTGTAGACTATTTTAATTGAAAATATTATAATCGTAATCGTCATTATATATGGAAGGTAGCAAGGAATTCCATCTGTTGGTATTTTTCCATAATTTTATTATACAACAAGAATAATTCTTACTCGCTGAAAATATTCTTTTACAAGCAGATGAAAAGTTGATAATAATTAAATCTTAATAAAAGTATAGACTTAATCATAAGCTTCATTGAGAAACTTATTCAAAATTAAGAAACATGATTTAATACATTAAACGTCTTTGTAAAATTTAATAAAATAAGTAATTGGATTCTTTAAGTAAGATATTAGGTTCAAGTCTTATAGATAAAAAAATATTGTTTAGAAAAAAGAATACATTAAAGGTGGTTAGTTGAATTTCTTAACAAATATTAGTCATAAGCAAAACATTTGTATAATTTACACTTATAACGTGTTAAAAAAAATATTCCTTAAATTATTTTTAGAAAAATTTATTTGAACTTATTGAAGAAGTTTATAATTATGACCATATTATAAATTGTTTAACTTAAATGAGTTTTATTTAAAAAAAAAACTTATTCTAATAATTTTACAATCAAATTTATAAATAAAATCTTATTTAATAAAAAATTATCAAATAAGTGTTTAATTGAAATAGTTATCTAAATGCGTCTTCAATACTTATAGATGAAATCTTTATTTTCGTTTTATTTTTTAATAAAAGGACTTATAATGATCTTCAAGCCATCATACAGCCCACCCAACTCCAACCCAACATATAGGAATGGACCATCATATGGTTCACATTTTCATAGAAGTTTTTTTTTTTTTTTTTTTTACTGAAAGATACTTATATCATTTCATTGATAACCAACTGAGCAATACAAAGAGGAACTTGCTGCAAATTATGGAGACTAGGATAAGATGGAGCCACCCTAGCAAGAGCATGAGCAACCCCATTTGCTTGCCTCCTAACAAAACCAACATGATAGGTTTGATTACTAGACAATAGCAATCTACAATTCTGAATTATATTGCCTAATTCAGAAAATTCTACTATTTTTTAAATCACTGCAGCACACCACATAATATAAAAAGAAGATAAAATTCTACTAAATTGCTCTTTATTTTATCTACAACCAGTTTACTATCTATTTCAAATTTGACATCCTTCAAACCATGTGCAGTAGCAAACTGAATAGCATAAAGTAGTCCCATAGCTTCACCTTCCGAAACTTCAAGACAAGGAGAGATCCAAGCAGTTCTAGACAACACCACAGTCCCATGCATATCTCTGATACATAAGCCAAAGCCTGTCATATTCCTTTCCTTGAAAAATGCTGCATCAGAATTACACTTGAAAGTACCTGGAGCTGGTTTGGTCCACTGATGAAGAGTATTCTGCTGTTGTATATGAACTTCAAAGTCAGTAGTATTTTTTGCCTTGAACCATTCTTGACAGAACAAATCCCCTCTGTGAATAACAGCTTGGTCTGAGCACAGTTTTCCTTCCCATAAGCATTCATTCCTCCTCCGCCATATACTCCACAACAACATAGCTACACGCTGCTGATTCTGCAAATGTAATGATCCCATCAAGTTAAAAAATATTTGAGAAAAGGACTCCCCATTCATAACAAGATCATCAATGACAGCTCTCATCTGCATAGAATCCCAGCAAGAGGCATTGACTGGACATGTAAAAAATACATGGCAAGTAGATTCAATGTTTGACTCACATAAAGGACAAATTGATGGGCAATCTATCCCTCGGTTTCTCAAACTGTTCCTGGTAGGTAGTACTTCCCTGCATGCCCGCCGCAACATATTCTTCACTCTAGGAGGCACATTCATCTTCCAAATTACTTGCCAATCACCAATTATACTCAGTTCATCATAATTCATGAAATTATGCATAATAAAATGATAGGCACTTTTAACTGAGTACATACCATTACTTGTTGCAGCCCAAATTCTTCTGTCCTCAGACGCATGAGAATATAATGGAGTCCTCAGGATAGCATCCACATCATTGGAAGAAAAAATTTGATTAATGAGCTCACTATTCCAGCTGCCATACTCATGATTTATAATTGCCGACACCTTCATATTTTGCAAATTGTCAGGCATAGGGGATGTAATATAGGGACCAGTATTATTCCTCAACCAAGGCTCCCCCCAAACATTTATTTTTTCTCCACTCCCCAATCTCCATCTCCATCCCTCTCTCAAGACCATTTTAGAGGACAATAAGCTCCGCCATGTAAAGGATGGGTTATGACCAAGAACAGCACCCATAAACTCCCCTTGTGGGTAATATTTGGCTTTGAAAATTCTGGCTGGCAAAGCATTTGGGAAAGAGATAATCCTCCACCCTTGTTTCCCTAGCATAGCCAAGTTAAAGGCATATAGATTTCTAAAACCCATACCACCATTCTCCTTCAAAATACACAATTTATCCCAAGACAACCATCTAATCCCCTTTGTATCCCTCCTATTTGGTCCCCACCAATAACAATTCATCATCCTCTGAAGCTCATCCCCAATAGAATGAGGAATTTGGAAAATGCTCATACAGTAAATAGGGATAGATTGAACTACAGATTTTAGCATAACTTCTCTACCAGCCATAGAGAGCATTTTTCCTTTCCAAGAATTAATTTTCTGCCATACTCTTTCTTTTATGAAATTGAAAATTGCTTTTTTATTCTTTCCAATAACAGATGGGAACCCCAAATATTTACCACTCCCATAACTTTCCTTAACACCAAGAGTTGATGTTATCACATGTCTTAACGCCAAATCCACATTTCTACTATAAGTTACCTCAGATTTCTGTAAATTAATTAATTGACCCGAGGCCGCAGCATACTCATCCATAATTCTTCTGATCACTTGTGCTTCATGATTTTGTGCCCGAAAAAATAAGAAGCTATCATCTGCAAAAAGCAAATGATCGAGAAACAACAGGAGCCCTCCTACAAATTTTAACTCCATGGAATTCCCCTTTTCTTTCAGCTTCCTTAATCAAAGTTGATAAACCTTCAGCACAAATAATAAACAGAAAGGGGGATAATGAGTCACCTTGACCCTCTGAGGAATAATAGGCCCAACCACTTCATCATTAATAGTCACAAAGAATTGAACAGATGAAACACACAACATTACCCATTTCACAAAAGATTCATGAAAGCCAAGCTTCAACATGATAAGGCGAAGATAATTCCAGTCAATGCGATCATAGGCTTTACTGATATCAATCTTCAACGCTGCATCTCCTCTTCTTCCTCTTGTTTTACATTTCAGATAGTGCATAATTTCAGCAGCCACTAGAGCATTATCAGTAATAGATCTTCCAGGCACAAATGCAGATTGCTCCTCAGAAACACACTTTTGAATGACAGCTTTAAGTCTGTTAGCCAAAACCTTTGCCAAAATCTTATAAACAACATTACATAAGGAGATTGGGCGCAAATCCTTCATGCTCTTTGGATGATCAACCTTCGGGATGAGAATAATATTAGTGTCATTAATTGAAGGAGGAAAAACACCTTCCTCCAACCAACGACAACAATTACTGAAAACATCTCCCCCACAAGTGCTCCAAAAATAACTGTAAAAGGCTGGGTTGAAACCATCAAGGCCTGGTGCCGTATCTGGTTCCATTTGGAAGATAGCCTCTTTGAATTCATCACATGAGAAAGGCCGAGAAAGAGTATTGTTATCCTCCAATGAAATGCATTGTCTCACCTTGCCAATGACAGGTTCATATACTCCAACATCACCTGAGAATAAACCTGCAAAATAGTTGAAAGTTAGTAGGTTAAGGCCCTCACGACTATTCACCATGCACCCCTCATCATTTTCAAGAGACTTTATTCTATTTGCCTTCTTCCTTAGATGCCGCCGCATGAAAATACTTAGTATTCAAATCCCCTCCCTTCAACCAATGGACTTTCGAGCGTTGCTTCCAAAAACATTATTCTTGCAAGAGTAATTTTGTAAGATTTTCTCTTGCTTCATTGTATTCACGAACATCCTTCTCATTAGAAGCACCACGTAGCGCCTCCAACTTAGACTTGCATCTGACTATCTCCTCTTTAAAGCTACTTCGAATCCTTCTTCCCCAAGCCTCCAAATCCTCCTGGCAGCATTTAATTTTCTGAACCACATCTCCATGATTAAACCGAGACCATCCATCCACCACAACCTTGTCAAGGCCATCCTTAAAAAACCAAGAATTTTCAAATTTGAATCTTCTAGGTTTCCAAGGTTGACGACATTGATCAGTAGATAGCAAAATTGGGCTGTGATCAGAAATTGGAGCAATTAAATTCGAAAGATTCGTATGAGGAAAAATGTCCAACCAATCAGCAGTGACCATTGCCCTATCAATGCGTTCTTCAACCGCTTGAGAGGAACCTTTGCAACGGGCCCAAGTAAATGGATATCCTTCTAGATAAATATCAATTAAATTGCTATCCATAACAACACTTCTAAATCCATGTAGCAACCATGATGGATGCTCAATCCTCCCACACTTATCATCAAGAGATAGCATATCATTGAAATCACCAATGATACACCACGGAAGAGTGGACAAAGAAGCAAGTTGACGAATCATATCCCAAGAATCTTTCCTTTTGCTCCGTTCGGGAAATCCATAAAACCCCGTGAGACGCCAACAAATGTTATCTGCATTCCTCACCTCCACATTGATGAAGTTTAACGAATAGCTAACCACCGTACATTGGAATTCATAGAAGTTTTTTTATTGACGACATATTGGGTAGGACTTCAATAGCTAACCACCACTTGATCAAAGAAATTTTGCACACCGAAGAAATTGAACAAATGTTATCTTACACCACTACGCTAACGCCAACCCTTTGGATTCTTCAATATGTATGTTTATTTTCACTATGTTTATTTTTATGTGAGTGAATTTAAAAGACAAGTTTCACATATCCAAATAGTTAAAATAGAAGTTTAAAATTATGTTTCAAAATTGAAAATAATCATTATTTTAAGAAAATATATTTTGATTTACTTTAAAAACGTAAAAGACTAAATTACAATATATGATGTTTAAATAACATAATTAAAAAGTAGTAAAATAGAGGACATTTCAATACTTTTTTACGATATCAATTGCCAATTAATTTTTGTATGGTAAGTACTTAGTGTATTTTAATTTTTCAATACATTAAATATACTTAATTTATACTTAATACTTTTTTTTATAAAATAATACACAAATGCGTAAGAAAATTTATAAGAGGGTATAACATTGCTCCATACATAATAGAAAAACTAATTTAAATAGTGAAACTTCCATTAAAATTTTATCAAAATATAAGATGATTTATCTAGGGGAGATATTCTTGTTGAGATGTATTTTAGATATTAAATGCATTTACAATATTTTTTTATATGGCTTAAATAACTTTTAAGTCCTTGAAAAATTCCTATTTTTTGTTTTGAGTCCCTGAAATTTTTTTGCGTTGTTCCGGGTCCCTAATATATTACAAATTTTGTTTCAAGTCCCTACCGTCAGTTAAGTGATGACGTATCTATTAAAAATTTTAAAATGCGATTTAAAGCGGTTAAAAAACCGCCACTATTTATTTTAAAATTTAAACTACAATTTCTGATGGTTAAAAACCGCTAGAATTAATTAAAGAAAAAAATCAAGGCTTAAATATCTTTTAGGTCCCTGAAAAATTAGCGATTTTTGTTCTGGGTCCCTATAAAATTTTTCCGTTGTTCTGGATACCTCATATATTAAAAATTTTGTTTTGGATCCCTACCGTCAGTTAAGTGATGACGTGTCCGTTAAAAGGTGCAGTTGAAAGGTTGCGGAGAGCGAGGTTGGGGAGGCATGGGAGTTGGGGGTTTGGGGTTCGGTGTTTAAATTGGGCTTAGGCCTGGGCTAGGGTTAGGGTTTGGGGAAGAGTGTGGAGGGCTGAGATGGGAGGGGTTGACGATGTGAGGGTTCTGAGAATGCGATTGAAATTTTGAAATGGAGAATGCCTGTTGCCGGAGGGGATGGTTTTGGGGGTTGAGATTGTGAGGGTTCTAAGATTGCGCTCGTTGCTGGAGGTTCAGGATCCATTGAGAAATCACATTTTAAAATTTTTAACGGACATGTCATCACTTAACTGACGGCAGAGATCCAAAACAAAATTTTTAATATATCAAGTATCCAGAACAACGAAAAAAATTTATGGGGACCCAGAACAAAAATTGCTAATTTTTTAGGGACCTAAAAGATATTTAAGCCTTTTATAATTGATTCTGGCGGTTTTTAACCGCCAGAAATTGCAATTTAAATTTCAAAATAAATATTGGCGGCTTTTTAACCGCTAGAAATCACATTTTAAAATTTTTAACGGACACGTCATCACTTAACTGACGGCAGGGACTTGAAACAAAATTTTTAATATATTAGGAACCCGAAACAACGCAAAAAAATTTCAGAGACTCAAAGCAAAAAACGGGAATTTTTCAGGGACCTAAAAGATATTTAAGCTTTTTTATATTCAGGAGGTATTTGGGGTTTTTATTTGGCACCCACCCCCTCCAATTGGATCAATCTATTTTTGGATTAAATGGTATCTCTCATGATTTCATGCTTGTTGATTAGTATGCTTGAGAATTGTCACAAAATTAAATTTATATATAACAAATCTAAAATTAAATTTACTGGGTGAGACCTAGTGGTTAGTGGTGGGAGATTCGGATAGCTTGTACAAGATCCTAGGTTTTAACTTGTTGTTATAAAAAAATATAATTACAATCTCAATCATTAATTTTTCATTTAATAATAATTATTGTACTTTAATTTTTATATTGACTCTTTACCTAAATCAACATCCACAATTGGTATATTGATGGACACATTTAGTGTCCTGTAGGCTAGCTAGTATTGGAATGTTTACCCACAAGGTATGATACAAGTGACAATTAGCTTAGCCCCTTTAAAACATATGATAGGGGTTTGATATTTGACTATATGAATAGAGTAATATATGAGGGAAGAGGAGTTTTCCCTTAATTGATACTATGCTTCAAGAAAATTAGTTTCATGGCTTTTAATTGTAAGAAAAATACCTTACTTTTAGGGGGGAGTATTAGAATGTCTCCTATTTTACTACTTTTTTAATCCATAAAAAAAATAGAGAATATTGATGGATGTATATAGCATAAACAAATTAAAATTACTCGGAAGAAACATGATTAAAGTCAATCAAATCTATAGGGTTGACATAATGGTGTAAGGCCTCGTTGTATTCACATATGGGGAATGATCTATTTAGAGAGAGAACCTGTGTTCGATTCTCTCTATGTGCATAATTCCTTTGGGCCAGCAGCAGTCACGCACTGTGAGCAGGATTAGTCTCTGACCCAATGGATTGGGGACACCTGTGATATTTGTAAAAAAAGTCAGTCATCCCAAGTCCCAATTAATAAGTTAATCAAAACATGATATTATATAATCTAAAGAAAATCTACCAATTCTAAAATCATTAAGATTTGATCGTTCTCGACTAAAAAAATAAAAAAGATTTGATCGTTCTCCTAATATATTAAAGAGTTTAATGGTGATGCACTGACAGTGTAAAACTATTTTACACAGTCATCCAATAAAAAATCACCGTTGATATGACTTTTAAGATAATTTTTTAAAAGTCAACAAACTTACCATACATGATAGGTTGTGATTGGATAACATTCAATGCATCGATTTTTTCTCTATATTAAAATACCGCTCTTCTTTTTCTCTCCTAGTGCGTGGATTCTATGTAATTTTTTTTTTACTTGGTGTAATTTTTCCTCCTTTGTTTTTAACAAACTTTTAATTGGTACATCATTTATATCTTGCGAAATATTTTAAAAAATATATAACCATCACAATAATTCAATTACTGACATATTTTACAAATAATAAGTAATATTCACATAAAATATAAAGCTTTAAATCGTACCATGACGTAATAGAGTAAAGAATAATTTTAAATCTTCCAAAAACATATTTTTATTAATCCTCTTATTTATCTTTTATAGTAAATATTTAAAACGTTTTATTTTCAAGATATTAAGTATTTTATCTTTTTCACACACACAAAAAAAGTATTTTATCTTTTTATTTAATACTTTATAATAAGATAGTAAAAAGATTAGTTGAAAGATATAATATATCCTAAAATAATCTATTTTCAACTGTCATCATTAACGCATTAATTAAAGGAATAAAAGTAAAAGTAAAAGTGATAAATTGAGTTACTATCCCTAATCTTCTGTGTGGTTCGTTGCAAGAGATTGGGAAGAGATAGAGGGGTCCAGGTCCTGCATATATATTATATATAGCGTAGGCGCCATTGGCAGATTTTTCCCGCTAAAAAGTGTGTATTTCCCGGCAAAATTGTGAGAGCTTTCGATTTCATAAATCCTAGGAAGGCGAAAAGATAAAGCAATCTGGTTTGATTTTCATGGACGAATCGTTCACTCTACCTCCTCCAATGTCCTCTTCTCAGCACGACCACGTCCAACGAATGATAAACTCGAATCGCTACAGGTCACCTTCAAAAACAATCTACTCCGACAGGTTCATTCCGAGCAGATCCGGTTCCAATTTCGATCTCTTCAATCTACCGTCGTCGTCAGAGGACAGTTGCAGTTGCAGCCCCTACAGCACCGCGCTGCGCAGTGCCTTGTTTGGACCAGACACTCCCGATAAATTTGAAAGCCCTAATATATTCCGTTACAAAACGGAGACTCGAAAGTCCATGCATTCTCTCTCACCTACCCCTTTTACTTTCCAGGATGACTTTGTCCCTGGTTATGACCACAATCGTAAACCTCCTAAGCGTCCTCGCAAGATTCCTCCCTCGTCTTTTAAGGTTTTTTATTCTTTTTTCTCTTCCTATTTTGGGGGATATTGTTTTGGTTTGTGAATATTATGTCTAATTGCAATGTTGTGGTGTTAGGTTTTGGACGCCCCTGCGCTGCAAGACGATTTTTATCTGAATCTCGTGGATTGGTCCTCCAACAATGTCTTGGCTGTGGCTCTGGAAAACTCTGTTTATTTGTGGAATGCCTCTAGCAGCAAGGTTTATAACTCTTTTTTTTTTTCTTTTATGTTTTTCTTCCATGAAAATCTTGTAGATTCCATATTGACTAGTGATATGATCAAAATAATGTATATAAGTAGGTGACAACCCTTGAACTAGCTTTTGGAGCTAACAAATTCTAAGATGACATCAAATAGAGTCTATCACAGTGATTGTTCATTATCGGATCACTCACAAATGTCTAGTCTTGCAAATTTTACACTCAATGTGTCTTGCATATTTTACTCTCTCTCTTGTCAATGATATCATTTTGGGCATCCTGTTTCATTGATTGAATGCTTATTTTTTTTGTCAGTTATAGGTTATTTGACTATATGCTTGTGATGTAGCTGCAAATTGAAAAATTATTCTCTTGTGAGTCATTCTGTTTTAATATGCGACATGCGTTGCAGGTAACTAAATTATGTGACTTGGGGATTGATGACTCAGTTTGTTCGGTTGGCTGGGCTCCACTTGGTACCTACCTGGCTGTTGGATCAAACAGTGGTAAAGTCCAGGTAAGAGTTTATGTGCCAAACCAATCTCATGCAATTGTAACTACAGTTAGTTATTACTTGTCAGTTATTACTTGTCAGTTATTTTTGGATATCCTAGGTTTTCCCAATGATTGCTTTTTATGGGTATTCTTTAGTAGTTTTATGAAACCCTATCTTTTGAGGATGTTTTTCTGGTATCTTTTCCCCTTTACAACGGTACTTTTGCCCTTTGCAGCGAGTCTTCAATACTTAGCCGTGTACTATAGTTGTCAAAGAAGCAAAGGCATGCATTTTCCCCTTAGGAAGGTCTTTGTATAGGAATGGCATTAACATTTGATATAGCATGCGCCTAAGACAAACACTAAAACCATTAAGGATTCTAGATGTGGTTGGTTATTCTGATAGCAATGTATTTTGGTAAGCATGCCATTAGCACAGGAGACAAAAAGGGGTGGAGAGTAGGAACCGTTGGTAATTGTAAACGATGAAATTCTGTGTTTTATTTTGTTGGGGAAAATATTCTCAAGGAATTAATATGAACTTGCTATAGTGGATGGGAAGCTATGGGAAGATAGCTGAAGGTGGTCAATTAGCTGATAGACATGTTGTAGGTCAACTAAGCCTTGTCAGGGAGCTATATTGGTGTACAAAAGCATTCATGTGGAACACCTCACTCCATTTACTTGAGCATGGACCAAAAAGTGAAGCTCTATCTGTGTCCAACATGTATCGCACACTTTGCTTGTGTTGGGCACTTAACTTTTGTGACACGTGTTTACACTCTGACACCTTTATACAGTACTCTTATTAACAAAATGTTAATGCTTTCTGCTTGTTTGTTAGCTTCTAAATGTATTTTGTGACTTTGCGGTACACTAGGCCAATTTTAGACATATTTTAATATATTTATGGTGTTTTCATGTGTGTGTGCTTCAAATATCCCTGTCTTTAACATACATGTATATGCCATGTTGTATCTTGTGTTTGTTGTCTGTATCTATGGCTCAGCTGTCTGTACATTCTTGACTATTACACATCCAAACACGCGATAAGATGGGTCCTTTTCTTTATTTTCCATTTTATTGGCTACCGAAGCACCCACTTAACCAGGTGCAAAGCTCAAATTAATGAAATTATGATGAGGCCAAATTAATAATAGTTGACAAAGGGATTGCATCCAAATACATGTCATGTAACTGACCAAGTTGGCTTTTTATTGTGCTGATATTTGATGTTGCAATTCATGGAATAAAATGTTTTGCTTAAACCAATTGTCGAATACAATTAATGCAATTAAAATTAAATAATGTAGAGTAGAACCCTCTAGGGGACTATAAATGTGAGTTCCATGACCCATGCTTGTTTCTAGACCCCATTGGTTGGAAAGAGCAGTTTGCCTTTGGGTAACCAGTGCATCACTCTCTGCTGCTTTAAGAGTTATGATCTTTTGACTCGCTTCCATAAAACATGGTGTCAAAAAGATGTTTTACTTTCTTGTTTTGTGTTGTTGAGTATTTTTTTTAATCTTTTAATCTTATACAGTCGATAATAATGCCTTGGATGTTGCTAACCAGCATGTTTTGACCCATGTCTCTTAATCATTTTTACGTAGATTTGGGATGTATCTCAAGGCAAGTCAATAAGAACTATGGAGGGTCATCGATTACGTGTTGGGGCCTTGGCCTGGAGTTCATCTCTTTTGTCTTCTGGTGGTCGGGATAAAAGCATTTATCAACGAGATATACGTGCACAGGAGGATTTTGTCAGTAAACTGTCTGGGCACAAGTCAGAGGTTTGTGGACTGAAGTGGTCTTATGATAACCGTGAGTTAGCATCCGGAGGAAATGACAACAGGGTATGCAATTGCAACTGGCGTTATCCTCATGAACTGCCCGCCCCACCCCACCCCACCCCACCCCACTACACTACCTGTTACTTCTTTAGTCTTTACTTCTTGGCATCAGTGACTAATAATTCTTTTTGTATGTTGCAGTTGCTTGTTTGGAATCAAAACTCAACCCAGCCCATCCTGAAGTTCTGTGAGCATACAGCAGCTGTTAAAGCTATTGCGTGGTCTCCTCATGTAAATGGACTTCTTGCATCTGGAGGAGGAACTGCAGACCGAAGCATTCGTTTTTGGAATACAACCACAAACTCACAGTTAAACTGTATTGACACTGGAAGTCAGGTATTCAGTTTGGTTTAATTCTTTTGATCTAATACAAGTATGGTTATTTGATAGCTCTATGAAAAAATATTCACTATGGATTGGATGTTCTATGATTCCACATAATATTGTATTGAATAGTGAGTCATTATACAGAATAATATCAGTTTAGTGTTCCATGGAATTACATACCATTATCATTAAATTTTATTATAGTGGTCATTCAATATACATACCAACTATTGTTAGATTATTCAAGCTTTTTTTGTTTTATAAATTGCTTTCAGAATCCATGGATTTGTGTTGAGGGCTTCTACTATTTTTTTCCCTCTTTTTAATGACAAATAAATGATGTTCTCCCCTGTGCATGACAGGTTTGTAACCTTGTTTGGTCTAAAAATGTGAATGAACTGGTAAGCACACATGGTTACTCCCAGAACCAGATAATAGTTTGGAAATACCCCACCATGTCAAAGGTACACACAATCTGCTGTCATAAAATAGACATATAGTTTTTTAGAATTAATTTAAACACTTTACCATTTATTTTATTCTTTTGATGCAGCTAGCAACTCTTACAGGTCATTCTTACAGAGTTCTTTATCTTGCCATCTCTCCTGATGGGCAGGTGTTTCAACTGTTCTTTCATCTATTACTCTTTCTATGTTTTTATATGATTAGTTGTTTATTACAGAAGTTTTCTATTTCTTAATTCTCTGTTAGTTTCCTTGTTTTCATGACTTTTCCCATTTTAGACTATCGTCACTGGAGCTGGAGATGAAACTCTTAGGTTTTGGAATGTATTCCCTTCACGGAAATCACAGGTAATTATTAATTAAACACATGTTCCATGTTGTTGCCACCATGAGACATGCTATGTAAAGATATATGTAGAAGGAACTATGATCTTATTATTCGTTTCATTATTTATTTATATATTGAATATTGATATATTGGTGCAGAATACTGAGAGTGAAATTGGAGCTTCATCTTTTGGAAGAACTATCATCAGATGACTCTAGCCGACATTTTTTTTTTTGACACTGACACAAGTGGCTGAAAGAAATTTCTGAACAGCAAGAAGACCGGGGAGGAAAATTTTTTTATACTTGAAAGACATCACTGTGGTCTGCTTTTACTAACTGGTGAAGCCTCACGGGTGCTATGAATTTACAATATAGCTGCCAGCGGAAGAAATCCATGCTCTTCCCGAGTTATTTTATTGAGCTTCTTGTATTGATTTGTACATGTTTAGGGAGTTGAAGCCAACTTTGGTTTTCTCCTATTCTTGTGTCCTTTCCAGTAATGCACCTTGCATTATATTTATCTTTTACATGTAATGGAATAGCCTTTGTATATAATATAAAAAATACTTTCGTGGATGGTGTTAATTTACAAGGTAAAGTTTGGTGTGCCCTCAAATTAAGGTAAAAATTTAAGAGATAAATTCTACATGAATAACTAACGTGATTTTTTCACTCCATGATCAAATGTTTATGGAGTTAGATTACAATACCTAAGGTGTTGGTTGTTTATCGATTTTAAACAGTTTTTTATTTTCTAAAATTTGTTTTCTTGAGCATGTTTGAAAGTGTTTGTTTCTGTTTTCTAAAATTTGTTTCTTAAGCAAGTACTTGAAAAAAATAGAAAAAGATGATGAAAAAATGTCATCTAGATTTTAGTTTTTGGTCATTTTAAAATAATTTTTAAAACTTAATAAATTTTGTATGAGAAATTAATTGATAATTAATGTAAAAATTGTTTTAGAAAATAATTTTTAAAACAAGAAAAAAATCAAACAAATCTTAAATGTTCATAAAGCTTGACACTCTAAATCTGCAAAAGACTTATACTTCCACACTGGTTGCAGACAGTGGTAATGGTATGGTTAAATTTACTGAAAAAATAAAATAAAACATTGACAAATCTACAACTGATGTAGATTTATAGAACTATTTTACATGAGTTTTGCATTAGCTCATAGGAAATCAATGAAAAAAAATAATTCAAATACAAGCAATTTTGTATGATTCATATTTTTTATGCTTCTGTTGAAAATTACATGATTTGACTTGGCCGTTTAGTTTATTCAATGTAGGAAACATGAGTAAGAAAATAGGGTAACATTTGAACTTGAAAAGAGTGATTTCTAGGTTGCAAGGACCTAAAGCAAGCACTTAGTGCCAGAAAATTGGCACCTTGTCACTTAGTGTCAGGCCATTTACCGCTTCTAGATTTATGATGATTTCTCGGGCCCAATATTTTTTAGTGATCCAGTAAGCTCCAAATTCACTACATATTCGAAGAAAATGACCTTCTTACATGATTCTTTGATAAATCTAAGGACTGCAAGTGAGGAAGAGCTTGAGGATTCATTACCAACTATTAGATCTTGAAGAATTCAGTTTGATTTTCAAAGATTCATGTCTACTTCTCTATCATTTTTCCTGTTTTGTGTTTAATGATTCCATGAGTTACTAAGCCCTTTTGGGTTAGGTTAGGATGAACCTTGAAACTATTGTAATTGATTTCCTTTAAAAATCTTTCTTTTGATATATTGATTTAGTTATTGAATTTATGTTTAATGCTTTCCATTATTGACACTCCTTAAGAATTCTTTTGTAATATAAATCTTGCAATTGGGAGAGCCTAGAGATGGGAATCAGTTGTATGCTTCTACGTGAATTTTCTTTTCTTAATGCTTATAACCAATCTTGCTCACCTAAGAGATTAGGATTCTTAATTTGAGATAAAGGGTTTAATACCTAAAGAATTAAGATTAAATTAAATTAGAGAAATTAGATGTGAATTACATAACAAAGAGGGGTTTAAAAGAAAAAGAGATTACTTAGAAGGCGTTTGGTAAGGGAGAAGTTTTTTCATACTCGAAAATCATGATTCCTAGGAAAGTCGATTTCTAGGAATGGTTAAAATACATTTGGTTACAATAGAACTTTCCCGGAAATATAACATCTTTTGAATATCTTTTATTTGCATTCTTTGTTCTTTGTTTAAATTATAGATAAAAAATCTAAAACTTTTTAACTTTTCCTTTATTTTTAATTCAACAAGTAATTAATTAGTTACATTGTTATTATACCACAATTTCTGTGAAAATGATACTTTACTTTTGCTTTATTACTTGTATGACAAATACATTTATCACGTTCCCAACTGTTGAAATATTTTGTAAAATAAATTATAGAAATAGGGGAACTTGTAGAGAAAATAGATAAATTAACAATGCAGGAAAATAGCCAAATTGAAATTCATAGAATGCCTATGTATACACTTTCAACCAATCTGAAATTCCTAAACAATCTAATATTCTATCAGTTTTATTTGAAATTTAAATTAACTAACTGAAACAAAATATAAAAGATAAAATCTGTAACAATAACAAAGCTCTATCTAAAACTTATTCTAAATTCAAAATTCAAAATTCAAAGTAAGGCAAAATCTCATATCTAACACTCCTCCTTGAGATTTGCCATAAAAATCCCAATCTTTAGCTCCATGAACTTCAAACTTGATTTCGGAAGCGCATCAAATTCATTTAATTTAACTCCTCCTGTCTTCAAACACCATTTGCGAGGATTTGTGATCTCAAATTCATGTTGCTTGAACTTTAATGACTTCAACTTGATGTGACCAAATCTTCCATGCCAAAACTTTAATGAATTCAACTTGATGTGACCAAATCTTCCATGCCAAACATCACTCTCATCAATTTTGGCAGTAAAACCATGATCTTCAATTGAATCCAGCTTCAAATAAAAATTGTTTCTGATCATCTCAATCTTTGCAATCTCAGCTCCATGTTCATCCATAATAAAGCAACAATTTTCTTTGAAAGAAACTTCAAATCCACTTCTTAGCATTTGTGCAACACTAAGAAGATTTTGATCTAGTTTTGGAATGTAAAGAACATCTTTGACAATTATCATACCTTTTTTGGTTGATATGGAAATTTCTCCTTTTCCTTGGGCTTGAACAATATCACCATTACCCAGCTTGATTTTTGGTTGGATTGATTTGTCAATAAAGGTAAAAATTTAACGACAATTAGTCATGTGGCTAGTACAGCCATTGTCAATGAGCCAAGTATTCAATCCATGTGAATTGAATTCTTGTGATGCCATAAATAAATGCTCATCTTCAATGTTATCTTCTTCAATCAATTTTGCCTGTTGTTCTGGTTGCTGCTCAAGCTGATTTTTCTTCAATCCGCAATACCTTTCACTATGACCACGTTTATTGCAAAAATTATAGTGAAAAAGAGGTTTATCTTTGTATCAACAATCTTCTTCAACATGGTTGGTTCTTTGGCAATGAGAGCAAGGCAAAAACTTTCCTTTTCTAGAAGAACCTTCAATTTTTCCTTTGTTATTGGAAGATTGTGGGTTTTCAAAACGTTTTCCATTGTGCTTTGCTCGAAAGGCACCTTCAACAGCTTCATTACTTCTCATCGAGACTCTTTGCTCTTGTGCATAAAGCTTGCTGGTTAACTATGTAATTGTGAGAGTTTGCAAATCACAAGACTTTTCAATTGCAGAGATCTTGGCTTCAAACTTGTTGGGCACCGAAACCATGATTTTTCTACGACCTTCTAATCTGTAAATTTCACCAAGAAGCCGCATTTGATTCACAACATCCATTAACCTGCCAGAATAATCTTTGACAGATTCATTGTCCTTCATCTTCATCAATTCAAATTCTCTCTTCAATGTGAGAAGCCTAACATATTTGACCCTGTTACTGCCCTCAAATTCATCTTGGATCTTGTCCCACACCTATTTAGGTGTTTCCAAGTCCATGATTTTGGTAAAAATGTGATCTGCAAGTCGTGCATGCAAGCAAGTGATGGCTTTATCTTTCTTCAGCTTCTCCTTCTCATGTGCTTTGATCTGAGCAACTGTAGGATTTTCTCTCAATGGTGGTGTATCAGCTTCAGAGATTACAACGTTCCATAAACCTTGAGACCTTAAAACAAATTTCATCTTCACAACCCAAATGTGATAGTTTTCACCGTTAAACATTGGAATGGCAGGTGAAGAATTGCTAGAAGTAGACATGTTTGCACCATAATTGCTTGAAAAATAAATCACTCAATAAGTCAATAGTGTTTGCACTCAACCTCACTATGTTTAACGCTCAATAAAAGTTTCCTCACAGCCCCGTAAGAACCTGGCTCTAGATACCACTGTTGGAAATATTTTGTAAAATGAAATATAGAAATAGGGGAACTTGCAGAAAAAATAGAGAAATTAACGATGGAGGAAAATAGTCAAATTGAAATTCATAGAATAATAATGTCTATGTATAGACTTACAACCAATATGAAATTCCTAAACAATCTAATCTTCTATCAATTTTATTTGAAATTTAAATTAATTAACTGAAACAAAATATAAAAGATAAAATCTGAAACAATAACAAAACTCTATCTAAAACTTATTCTAAATTCAAAATTCAAAGTAAGGCAAAATCTCATATCTCTAACACCAACAGAGGTTAACTTAGTTACTAAGACTATTTTTTCTCTGCAACACTCGACCACTTAATGACTTTATCTGTAACATATTGGCTTCATGTTAAAACTGTCATTCAATTAAATGAGCAAAAGCCATGGGGATCGAAGGTTCGTTGCTTATTGACCAGCACGTAATGTGTGGTAGGCACCTGTTAGGATGTCCTTATCACTCTTAATCCCAATGCAGATATCATCCCTTTGATTGGATTGAGGGTGAATTAATTGAAGTGTATACATGCTAACCTGAACAATTTACATTGTACAGAGTGCCGTTCTCTATATTGAAATCTGAATTCTCTGAAGCAGAAGCTCGGCATGGAACAGTGGAATGAAATAAAGAAACGAAATTCATGTGCTATTACAGCTTGGTGTATAGACTATGGACCACGGATTGTGAGGCCCTTACTGACAGAAAATTTGAAATCACAATTTTTATTTATTGTTATGTACAACAAGGACAATAAGATTCAAAAGTTAAGACTTCATATGTAAACTGCTCAAATCTCTTACTACTAGTCCGATCGTGATGGGTTAAACCACTCTTGTGATATTATACCCTGTGAATTGATGGGGTGAGACTAAATTTTGACACGGTGGCTAGAGCCCCTCACTCAAGTGTCATTCAGCAATGTGAGGACATCATTCGGCCATGTCTTGTGTGAACCATTATTGGTGAGGCAAGAGCGGACTTGATTGCTACAATTATAGAAGGAATGAGACTTTTGCTAATGTCACAGCATCATATGTGCTGTGACAATTCCCCAATGGGACGACACAACTAAAACGTGCTATTTAATGCTTATCATGTGTTGCTCCGGGTTACCTACCACTCACATGAAGAACTAGCTAGTCCAGTGGTTTGGTGTTGAACCCGTAAATGCGACAAACACGCTTCCCACGATAAAAGAATAGAGAAGCAAACAAAATAGAATGAGAAATTCGATCCAATCCAGAGGATACTTATTATTTTATTTTAATATTCAAGAATAATATCCTCTGCTACTCCTATCGATTATCAACTAAACCAAGAGAAAATATCTTAGCCGTCTTACGTGGTTCTTGTTCTTGCAAGTAAACACTTGTAAGTATTTGTTTGTCGTAACCACAACCCATATTCACCTAGATAGCAAACGCATAATCTGGACGCCTGAGATTGACTCAGATAACTACTAATATATAAATACAGAGAATTCGTAACGAATAACTACATGTATTCACCGATTGAAACGATAATATCTATATCTATGACTATATATTTAACAATCAAATTTATAACTAATAATATGCTATCAATTTTGTGGTAAGCACAAGTGTTTACACTGCAGAACACTGCACATTTCGTTGCCTTTGCTTAGCGAGTGCCAATTGAAGTCTCCCAACCGACCTAAAAAGTTATCCTTCACCGCGACGCCATACCAATTTTAAAATAATTTTATAATCAATTTTTATTCAGGAAAAATTCAGTCATTTTTTTAAAAAGTTTTTTTTTTTTAAAAAAGTTAATCATAACTAAACATATACATATTTTCTTTAATTATCGTATTCTCAAGGGTGAGTATATAAATTTGTGCGTAATTAAACAACTTAACAAATACTAATTTAATAAGAACTTATTTATATGAGAGCTTATGCCAAAAGTAAGAAAAAAACTAATAAAAACATTTAGTTTATATGAGAGCTTATGCCAAAAGTAAGAAAAAAACTAATAAAAACATTTAGTGCCCTATTTGGATAAATTTTTTCATAAATACTTCTAGAAAAAGAAAACAAGTAGAAAAAATGAAATAATTTTTTCATAAGTTAAAATTAGTTTATGCGTAAGTTAAAAATCATCTTTTAAAGAAACTCATATAAGAGAACTTCTAGAAATTAGTTTATGTATAAATTAATTTTAACTTATTGAGAATCTCATTTCATTTTTTTTTCCTCCTAGAAGTGTTTTGGAGAAATTTATCCAAACATACTCTTAAATTATTTTTATAAACTTAATTAAATAGCTTTAAATTTCAACTTAATTGTTTATATAATAATAAAATAAATTTAAGTACGTTTTATATAATTTTTCTAAACGTCCTTAATTAATAGAAAAATATTTGTTATTTACAAAGAATTTATAAAAATATTTCACTCGCCTATCATTAGCCTTGTTCTTGGTGAAGCCAATCCACACATAGTTTTAAAAATCGAACCGGTTATCGATCCGATCAAGGCACTGGGTCACTGGATCAATGGTCGAACTAGTGGGTCATTAATTGACTTGCATGACCCGGTCTGTATTAAAAAATTTGAAAATTTTATACCTGCCTTAAAAAAGTAAAAACAATCACATAACAAATTAATATAATTCTCTACAAGCTCATTTTTCAAGTTCAAATCCATTGATATTCACATTAACAAAATCACATTATAAATTATTTATTACACTTCTTTAAAGTTTAAACAGAATTCAAAATAATAGAATCACATTATCAACTGTACCATCACTTCTTCAAACAAAATTCATAGTGACAGAATCACAGTATCAATTACCTAAGAATCACTACTCATAAATAATAAAACAGAATCAATTAAAAATAACATTCAAGTTGGATTAAACAGAATCATGTGGTGTGGACCGATGTAGTTGAGTTGAGGGCCTTAGGGTTTATTTGTGTGCACTTTAAAATTTGAAGAAGAAGAGTCACGGACTCACAAACACAACACAACAAGCAATGCTTTGTCAAACGCTCACAGCCACGAAACCTTTCTTTCTTTTGATTTTTTATTCAAACGACGTCGTTTCGAGCAATTTAAAATATAAAAAAAAAAGTGCGTGACCTGGGTTGGGTCACCGGTTTAACCACGGGTCACATCAGGTTTGACCGGGTCGCACCGGGTTTGACCGGGTCGAAAGCATGACTGATCCGATAACCAACTCGACCCGGTCTAACTTCCGGGTCATGGTCCGACCGGCCAGATCGGTCCGGTTTTTAGAACTGTGCAATCCACGTACTGTTTACTTGGCCAAGTTAGGAACTAATAATGGAGACTCTCCATCTCTGGACGCGAGTTTGAACCAAAAAAAAAAAAATCTCTGGACTCGTTAGGCACCATTCTTTTAATTTGTCCTTGTCTTTTATTTTTTCCATGTGACCCAAATAAAAAGAAGAAAGGCTTACTACGAACCACTTGAATCAATCCGAATCTATATCTGTATATAACACAAATCATAAAATAAAAAGGCCGCGGAAGTTTTTTTTTTTTTTTTTTGTCATTTTAAGAAAATAAATCATTTACTATATATTTTTGTTCAAATAATCTAACTCAGGACACGTTTATAGAAAATGTTTAATTAAATATTCATTTAATAAAATTTTATCAAATAAGAATAGATAAATTTTACTATACTGTGATGAATTAAAATAATTTATTTTAATAAATTTCTTCATAAAACCTATTTTAATAACTTTTTTAGTAGCTTATTAAATGAGTTTAAAAAGCTAAACATATAAAAAGTCAAGGGTTTTTGTTCGAAACATTTTCAAGTTTTGTTTTTAATCCTGATATCTGTTTTTGCTTTTTCTTCCTTATTAGTTATTACCGTCACCGGTTCATCACACCATCACGGGCATTCTTGAATGTTCTCTTCTAAGCCGGAATAGCATCTCAATTCAAACATCTCAATCTTATATTTAAATATTTTAAACTATCAGCGTGTCAAACTTTTATCATCGCCCTTTTTAAAACAAGTTTTCTTGACTGAAAATCTCTAAAAATTATCACGCAAAAGAAACTACCAAACTGAGAAAACAATACAACTACGAAAAATCTAGCTATAAGAGAATATATATAAATTGAACTTTCACTCCTTAAAAAATTCTGTCTAATTCTTAGACATTACCATGCAAACAGACATAATATTATACATGAACTAATTTAATTTTTTACGAAAGAAAAATCATAACAATGTAAAAAAAAAAAAAAAATTGCAAATGAGTTTCCTTATTTACATTGAAAGGGGTTTGAATATTTAATTTCATTTGTCCTAATGATGTATACAGGGAAATGGGCATTCCCCGTAACTGTGATGTGAAGTTTTTCTTGTGTATATTTTGGCGGTTTATAGATTTTGTTGGGTCTCGATCCCATCACACGGTTCGTAATGGTGATTGGGAACTTCTTGAGACCACTGAATTGGGTTCAACGTCAGCGGGGGAAAGCAACACTCGCATTCTTCTTGGCATGGCCGTGGAATTGCCAGCCCCTCGTTACTTGGAAGAGTTTCTTGCTTACTCTCTTCCTGGGCCCCACCATATTGTGCTGATGCTTCCTTCAGTGGGCCCCAACATTCCACCTTGTTGAATTCTGGAATGTTTGAGTGAAAGTAAACCCAAACCAAGGCATCCTGCAATTCGGGGTAGTTGTTGAATAGGTTTTCATCGCCGTAAACGACGGCCTTCAACACCTAATTAACACACGCAATAGCAAACATGTTCCGTTTAATTATCATTGATTGACCAGTCAAAGAGAGAGAGAGAGATTATAATTTGATGCTTGAAACACTGGCTTACCACTGGTAGCTCCTTACAGAAGATGAAGTATCTTAACCTTGCTAATATATCCAAGAGAAAATGACCTCCACTAATGTGGCAGTGAACGTGCAGAGACATCTTTCCCTTCACCTTCTTCCACTGTGCCACCACTTCGTCCCTTTGCAATCTGTTGTACCACCCCTGCAACTGCAATTCAATTCCCATGTTTATTCCTTACATTCACTACTTAAATTGTAATTTTTGCAACTCTCAAACCTTAAGTTTCAACATAGTAAACTAACTAGGTTAAATTCACAAATAATATGTTCAGGAATATCAAAGGAGGTTACTCTAAGCCAATTGCTAAATTAATTGTGACTACTTCCCTACTTTAGTGTTTTGATAATGATTTGCAAAAACACTATTTAGGTTTATCGAACTTCTAAACCATGATTTGACACAAATCACGTTCAAATACAAATTTATTATGATTTACGAATTTACAATCACCAATTTAAGGTTGGGAGTTTACAAATTTCAATTCAAACACATATTTTGGACTTAAAAGATTCATTTTCTACCAGGTTGGAGTGTTGAATAATCCGTTCCTATTTCCCCTCTCTCGTAGTGGATGTTTCGTATCAAATTAAAAAATAATCACTTTTTAAAAAAAAAAAAAAACGACTATGTCTACAGAATAAATTCAATGAATTCAACAAACACCCATCTAATATGTTAATTTGGTCGGCAGTATGATTCACATGTTACCATCTATTATGATTTCCCACCCTTGGCCCAAAAAGATGTTCTCTTACACAGCAAGAATGTAAGATACCCTGATTTCCTCTGTTTTGCGACAACTTTGGCATCCTCTTTTCTACTATTTTTTACTTAACAACGATTCCAAAAGAATAGGAAAACAAAATAGTAAGATCAAATCCATATATTTAAGATGAAAAATACCTGAGAATTATTTATGGTTTGAGAGATTGCCAAGGTGAGCTTAGCGGTTATATCACTATGGGTTAGCGTATAAGTCCTTGGGAGATTTCCTGGGTGTTTATTTTCGTCCACTCCTAAGAACAAAACCTTCAGCTTTGAGGCTTCAAATATCGCTGGCCCGAACAACCTAGCAACCTGATTCAATTCCAACCAAACCCATGAGACAAGCCCAACAACAATAAATGTTCATAAAAAACTCAGAAGAAAAGAAACACATACAGGAACCATTGCTTTGTTCTTCTTCCCAACGCGTCTTCCATAGTAGGGAAAAAGAGAATTGTGGCGCGGAGAAAGCGAAGGCTTGTTAAGCTTAGAAGGGAGCACAGGAAGAGTAGTTAGAGTACCCATGTTCCTGTTGTTCCAATCTTTGAGGACTCCAATTCAAAGATGAAATAATACCCTCAAGGAAGGGGCTTTAATAATTTATAATAGTATTTATTATGCTTTTGTTTTTGCTTTTAAGTACTGATGAAGTGGGAGCTCTAGATTTCGCTTGAGAATCTACTTTAGCCTTTGCTTGTGAGCTTCAACAATGAAAAAAAGAAAACGGTATTATAGGTCGGAGTGTTTAGATGCGTGTAGTGTTAATGTGTGTGACTTTTGGCCAAGAGATTGCGGTTGCTTTAAGTCGTAGCCTTGGTAGTGTTGTGATTGCTACAGTTTTTTTGGCTACTTTCGCTTGTGATGGTGGCTCCGCCTCGTATAGACACGTTTCTCTGCTTTGCGCTACCCACGTGGAGTGGTTGCTCTAATTGGCGGTACACCAAATTTTCGACTATATCAGACTTTTGGTTTAATTTCCTTTCAAGAAGGGATAAAAATCTCGTTATTATAGAGTCGAGTTTCGCAACTTACAAATAAAATAATAGTTTATTAGATTTCTTTTCTCACACGTTTCTTTTCTGCTATGCTCTGGTCTGTTACTATTACGTGTTGTATTATTACTAAGAACTTTTTAAGACTTTCAAAAATGGCAGCCACCCTCTTCTTGTCTTCCTCAAAAATTATATGAGTAGGGAGGTGGATTGCGAGTTTGCAGCAAATAATGCACTTTTCAACATAGTAGTTTACTTTATTCTACAATTTTTGACTATTTTAAAACCTTGCTTTAATTGATTTTCTTTTTTCGATTTTTCACTCAAAAATATTCCTAAGAGATGTTAATTATTACTCATTAGTAATGTCATGGAAATATTCCCTCTTAAACAACCAAGCTTATTTGGAAAATAATTTCTTAAGTACTGTTCTGCGCACAAGTTTAGAAGAAAGTCATCACATATCTTGCAGGAGAGTGTGCTGATTTTTTAATGATTGAGATATATTTGCAAGCAATTTAATGTTCAGCTCAGAATAAATTAAAGTCAAGAGATAAAAAATAAAGTAAATACATATCTTGAAATGATTATATTTAAGATTTTTTTTTTATATGTAAGACTCGAAAACAGTACCAACAGTATCGAAGGATTTACATTAACTCATGCACCTTGCTTAATCAATTGAGTTAAATTCCCTCGATATTATGTTTAAGATTTGTATAACATCATTATCTTTATCCTTGATCACAATTCGTGTAAATGACATATTGAACTTTTATTTTTTGGACTTAATATCCAATTTGGTCCCTTAGTTTATTAAATATGCTCAATTAGATTCCTTAATTTTTTATTATACAATTACGTTCTTTTATTTTTAAAATTGATTCAATTAGGTTCTTTATGCTAGATTGGGACTAACGCCATTAGATTATTTTCTGGCAGTTCCAATTTAGAATTAGTAGCGGTTTTTAACCTTCAGTATATTTATTATTATTAAAATAAAAAGTAAATATAATTTAAAAAGTTAAAATTTAGGGTTAAATCCAATCCTTTTGATGCAACAGTGAATCATCACTCGTTTTGAAGACACCAACCCCGATGGCATTGTTGCTGCTGCCGAATGACCGTTTCCTAATTGCTTGTGTAGACCTACAGGCAGAGAAACATTCACTTGTTTCTGACCCTTCACGTTGGTGGTTCCCTCAGTTTTAGAAGACTCAGCTTCCGTCGGAACCTTCTCCTCCACCGTAGAAGGTGGCGTCGCAGCTTTACCGGGCTCCGACGGACTCACGTCGACCTGCTCGGAAAATCCCAGCTTCTCCATTTGTGTGCGTGATGATTCTGATTTCTGTGTGTTGTGGTTCTACAAGGTGTTGGTGTTTTGGGTTTGGAGTGACTTCTTGATTTGTTGGTGTTTAGGGTTTGGAGCAACAACGACATTGGGGTCTTTGTTGTTGGATGCAATGTTGGGCTTCTTGAGGCTCAACAAGAAGACGCGGAACTTGGTGGCAGATTTTAGCAGTGATAGGTTCGGACTCGAAGGAGTTGAGGATCGGATTTAGGTTTCCTTTGAAGATCAAATTGTCAGAGGGTGAGAGCGAGAGGCTACGTTCAAGTGTCTAGATTTGAACGATTGTGCCTATTGTTTGTGTCACCTATGCTGAACTATTCAAGTGTCCATATCTGTGTGATTAATTGCTTTTTTTAATCCAATTTTGTTCATCATCTTGTTCTTCAAAGTCCTGAAAAGTGTTAGTGTTTGATCTTGTAAAAATTCTGAAAGGACTTGAGTTTTAATTTTAGTAATAAATATAGTGGTGGTTAAAAATAATCACTAGTTGTAAATTGAAACTGTCAGAGAACACAACCTAACGGTGTGAGTCCCAATTTGATGAAAAAGATTCAATTGAATAAATTTTGAAAACAAAAGAATCTAATTGTATAGTCAAAAAATAAGATAACTTAATTTAGCATTTTAAATAAATAAAAAGACCAAATTAGATATTAAGCCTAATTTTTTTTTTGAAGAAACGTATTGAACTTTTATTGAAAGTACTATTTCAGAACAAATACTATACTATATGTGACATGAGGTTTTTAAAGAAAATGAATAGGTTGGTTGGGGCCATCGTTGTACATTATTATGCCATTCACGGGTTCTACAATGATTATGGTATATGTAGGTAATAACAAAGATAAATTCATAAGCCAATGAAATATTGTTAAAAAATAATTGCTTATTTGTTTTTCTTATGTTACAAGAATTGCATGTTTGTTTTAACTTAAAAAACATAATTTATTGTATAAAGGTTAAATTTTAATTATTTGTTGTTATTTTGAATTTATAAAAAGTATTTAAATATATTGAGTTATTTTTTAATTTTTAAAATGCATAATTATTATAATTTTGAATGTATATTTTATTTTTAATAAAAGTATTTCTTCTTAACACAAACAAACGAATGCTAAATGTTTGCTCTCCCCAATTAGTAGTTCACATGTTATGGCCTTTGTCCTGCTTACCAAAAAAAAAATGTTATGGCCTTTGTCACTTTGTGACGATATAATTCGAATGTGGAAGATCTGGATGCGAGATTTCGTCACGTGTAATTTTTTTAAAACATGAATGCATCTTCAAAGCATTTTTTAACGATGAGAAATGTTGAGAATCCCTTGTTCCTTATGTAAAATCCATTAGAATTTTTAATTTAGATTGTATGCAAATTGGTGCTGTTGGTGATTCTTCGAATGTGGGCTTGGTTTCTGACTCCTTAGTGCGTGTATTGTTCAACATCTACGTCCAATCAAAAGTTTTTTTTACTGCATCAAAAGTTATTATACATTGAAGAAGTTCAGTTAATCAAAAGAAAAGATTTTTTTAATCAACATTTTTCTAAAAAAAGTTATCTCATTAGTTCAAATAAGTTAATCAAATCCACTAAAGTCACTTTAGTGGTAGAAAATTTTACGTAATTAGCATGAAGTCTTAGGTTAGAAATCAGCCCAAACAACTTAAAAATATGATGTTATTTGTTAAAAATATAAGGAGATATAATATGAGGGAGATTTTTATCAATATGCTGTGAGTAAAGAATGGAAAATTTATTTATATGTTACTTAACATATTTATTCTTAATTTCTTATCCAATGTGAAATTTCTTATTCATACTTACATTCTAACATAAACATTATTATTATTATTATTATTATTATACACGTACAAAAATGAATAAAAAGTTATCCATAGTCTATCAAGAAAGAAAAAACAAAATATAGAAGAAAGTCTTTTAACTTTCAAATAGTAACCATATATTATGAGCTATCAGACCAATTTGGCCCTAAATAAAAATAAAGAAAATATAAATTAAATACATTTAATACATAAAATCTTGACAAATGTTAACCGGTGCCCTTAGGGCACTAGTTAAGAAACTAAAAGTAGATTTTTTTTTATTGGGAAGTGTAAAATTATACTGTTAAGAATTGTTTTTATACTCTCCTATGATTTATGATTTTCACAATAAGTACTTTCTCTTTTTAATTTCTTAACCAGTATATTCAAGGGCATTGGTTTTTTGGTAAATTAATTTTTTTTTTGGTAAATATTCAGGGACACTAATTAGTAAGACCCTAAAATCTTAAAAAATATATATTTTTTAAAAATTAAATTTAAAATAGTTAATAAGACTGGCTAAATAGGCCTAATTTTTTTTTGGACATACATTTTGTGAGTCCAACCTAACCAATAAGACTCATCGAGCCAGACCAAATTTGTCAGATTTTTTTACACTAAATTTTCAAATTCAGCCTTATTTATGGGGTATTTGGGTTGACCAGGAGTAGATTTTCCTCCTTTAAGTTAAATAAACGATTGGACACTAACCCCATTTTAAGGTGAGTTGGTGTGTTTTTCTGTCTAAAGGTTTAAAAAAAATTGATAATTTGTCGAAACTGAACAATTACACCTGGTTAACCTGCCAAATTTGTTTTTGCCATATTTGTCACCCACTTCTGCAAAGCTAAGTGAGGTGGGAAAGAAAGCCAACAATGTACTTTTTTGGGTTAGCCCGAGCCCAATGTCCTTGTATACTATTTACTAATAGTTGGGCGGGGCTTTCGTATGTTAGAGATATAAGGGCTTTACTTAAGACACCTCCTTTTTTGCTCGGTACACTCCATAATTTTTAATATTTCCATAATATCCTTACCCTTACTTACTTCTTTTTCTTATTATGTCTGTCCTTCGGCCCCATTCTTCTTGACTGCATCCTGCATCTTACTGTGTCTCTTTGGCAACCATTCCATTGTTCTTCGCTGCGACTTCGAGTAAAGTGTCATGGTTCCTTCGCACATTCGTTCTCTTTTTTGGGTCTGCCGCCTTCATGGTTCATGGTTGATGTCTTAACTTCAACGAAGCATCCATTTTAGGCGAAGAAGGTGTCATAGGTTTCTATCTCGTCCTCCTTCCTCCGCAGATTTCTGTTTAAGTTCATCTGGTAAGCTATTAATTTTTTTTTCGTTTAACTACGGAATGATGGATCCGTATAAAATACATTATGGATTGTATAATCCATAATTGTATAAAGTATTATGGATTGTACAATCCATAATACTATGAATACAATTACGGATTATGCAATCCGTAAACATTCTAACACATTACGGATTGTGTAATCCGTAATGTATATGTACATATACATTACGGATCACACAATCCGTAATGTGTTAGAATGTTTACGGATTGCATAATCCGTAATTGTATTCATAGTATTAAGGATTGTACAATCCGTAATACTTTATACAATTACGGATTATACAATCCGTAATGTATTTTATATAATTACGGATTGATGAATCCGTAATACTATATACAATTACAGATTATACAATCCGTAATGTATCTTGGTGTTTCCACGAGTAAAGATAGGCGCCAGAAGAAAACTCAACAGGTGCTTGGGGTGCGCCGGGAACTGAAGCAACCAAGAGAGGTGCGGGTAAGAGAGGTGCTAGGGTTCATGGGGTGCGCTGAAGGTGAGGATTTAGAGTTATAAAAGAAAAAAGGGTAAAATAGTCAGTATAGTTGTTAATTAATTTTAATGGGATGTACCAGGAAAAAATGGGAGGTGCCTTCAATAAATCCCGAGATATAAACACAACGTGGCAAAGCAAAGCTGAACAAAACTGGGTCGATATCGTTGCATGGAATGATTCATTGGCAGCTGGATCAGGATGGGTTCTGTCCTCCAAAGTTACTATTAAATGGTAGGCCCAACAAACTCATTTCTCCTCGTAGTGTAACTGTTTTTTGTTTTTTCTCATATTTTCTGAATTGTAAAAAACCCACATCAGAAACTAACCGAATCTATTCCAAGCAATTCGTAATATCTCAAAACTAGGATAATAACAGTTTATATTTTTTTTTGTGGTTTCTATTCATTTTAATTTATCACGTTAAAAAAAATGACGCGGATTCTCTCCTTTTTTATTACGAGTGAAACAACATATATTTGTACAAAATTGATGAATTCTAACGCAAATCAATGGCTAATCCCTCTTTTTATTAAGTACAAGACGAGTAAGCAAATTCATTAGAATTTAACATTTTTTCGGGTTATAGTTTGCAAAACAACACTTTTATTCATTTATTTTAGTAAATTTAAAAATCAACACTTGACTTCGACAAGTTTTTCCCATTTGTCCGTTAATCCATTGTATTATATACATGTTTTTGTATTTTTCTATATCTATTTTCTACATATTTTATTTTGAACATTTAATCTTGATTAAAAGTTAAAACTCATGCAGAGACGACCTTTACTTATATTGATTATTTATATTTTTCAATCACGAATTATGTTACGTGACACGGTAACTCGATCTTCACTTATGGCATATCGGAGTTATGATTTTTATCTACTGTTACTACTTATGGTAAAAGAAAAAAAGGAAAATAGAAAAGATTAGGGGGAATAAAATAAAAGAAAAGAATTAAAATGCGAAGTATTATGCGGGGTTTGACATTAAGGTGGAGCAATCAATGAAGAAGCTTTACTAGTCCTACTCCCATTGACATATTTGTTTTACATAACATAAAAGAGGCCAATTGTAATCTTAGTTTGAAGAAAGGAAATCAAAAGAACCATCGAAATGGCATCGTCTTCTCCAAAGGAGCCACAACTCAGAGACGAGGATCGGGAACAACGGGAAGAGGAACACCACCAACAGCCACAGCCTCAGCCTCAGCCCCAGGCAGTGAAAGAGTGCGTCCACAAAACCAAAACGATTCAGTTTCTGGGACGCACCACTCCGATCGTTCTCCAAAACGACAATGGACCCTGCCCGCTCCTCGCTATCTGTCAGTGCATTTCGCATCCTAGGGTTTCGCCATTTCGCATCTTTTTTTATTTTTCATGCTTAATTCCTAAGATACCGTTTTCTCTATTGCCTCTCCTCACAACCAAACTCGATTGCGTTAGGGATACGGAATTTCATCTCTTATGTTTCCCCTTACTATGAATGAATTCTCTCATCTCATCTATTGCCTTTGTCTTGTCTTCTGCCAGTTATCGATTATTATTGAAGTTCGATGCCATGAAACTTTTTTTTTTTTTTCCGATTTTGAATTCGTTTACCAACACGTATGAATCTTTCTGGTATTTGGTTATTTCTTGCTGTTCGTTTTCACACCATACCAGACACCACCCTCTCCCTTCGTGTTCGTTAGTGGTAGTGGTCATTCTGTTATTTTTGGCTTGCAATTATAAGAGCAAGTAATTTATTGATAGATTCCAATTTTTTATAACATCCGAGATAATCATTTTTGCTATACCGGAAAGCATATAACTGAAACAATATAACATATGGAAACCAAGGCTATGAATGGCGGATGGCGGAACATGGTGGAAGGTCAAAATTCTGTCATATAAACATGCCATTGCAGCCCATGCTGCCGCCTCCAGTCACAAATTGCCTATGGCGGAGGCGTCAAAAAATACCACGTTATAGCGTTATGGTGGCACTATAATGGCATATAACGGTTATTTATCCGACATTGATGGAAACTTGGAAACAATCTTGACTCCACCTATTTGGGTTTAGTTGCAACTTGCAAAGGAAAACTCATCAGAATCCACGTATGAAATCTCTTTCAGATTGATTGCTGGCCAAGATGCCGTTACTCCAACCTCCTTGTAGATCTTGTCCCTCATATTTTTATCTTTTGTCTTAATTGTGCCAATGCTTTCACTCTTCTGCCAAGGTACCAGTGTCCCCTGTTGTTCAATGTTTCTCAATCATGAACCTTAGTACCTTACCTCTAATTGAATATACCAACTTATTTCTGCAAGATCCATCTGTTTCTTTTCTCCCCACTTTTTCTTTTAATCCTATCTTCTCTGGCGTGTCACGCATTCATTGTTACATTCTCACTTGCTACTCTTATTTTCTGTCCTATGAATTGCAGCAAAAGTCATGGTATCAAAAACTTTCTTTAGCTTCAAGGAAAGGATATTATATGCCAGTAAATCTCCCCAACTCACTCTCCTATTATCTATTATTGGAAAACAATGATAGTTTTGCAAGAACTATCCACAGTTGTCAATAACGCTAAATAGCAGCGCAATCATGGAATCGCATCACAGAGCGGTTGGAGCATGCTACAATGATTGAAATATTGTCTCAGCTTGAAGTAGTGGGTGTTGTGGCTGCGATAGCGGAAAAATCGTGGCTGGAGTGGGACGCAAAAAACTTATTTTAACCATGAAACAGAATGAAACCCTAACTTTCTCAGTTACTTGCATGCACTCTGTTATGAAGCGGAACCTACTGTTCTCCTTTCTGATGAACATCCATCCTTCTCCAGCAACATTTCCGGCGTTTCCCATCATTTACTGGCCGGATGTGACAATTTTTGGCTATCCCCAACCTCTGTAGCCTTTGTTCTCCATAGTTTCTGGTCATCCGTGACTTCTGAGGCTATTTTCTGGTGAACCTGTTACTGTTTCCAGCCAACCATGACCTTTGCTGCCTTGCTCTGTTCTGTCCCCGCGTTGTTCTGTTTTGTAGTCTAGGCCATTCATCTCACTGTCTTGTGCTCTCTTCTAAGGTTTACCCTTTAATTGTTTTATTTTTTTTATTCTAATTGGATAGAATAGTGTCCATCCTGCTACCTGTAATCCTACTATTTTTAGGGTCAGCCGTTCTGCGCCACTCTTTGGGATTGACAGCTATGGAATTATCTACAGCAATCATCTACCATGAACTATGTTGTGCAGATTAGGGCAACTCATATACACCACAAATGAAGTTAAATAAAGAACTCAAAGGCATACACTGTTTGTATGTTTTAATGATTACATATTCTTTTCTCATCCTCCGTGTTTTCTCTGACCAGCTACTATTTTATTTTCATATCTAGTCAGGTATTTCTCGTCGTATCAATTTACTAAAGTGGAAGTCTTCTTCTAACTTAAAGCCACCTTTGTAGGAATCCTATTATATTTTTTCCTTCTGATCTACAGTCTCTGTTTCATTTTATATATTTTCCATTTCTTTTGTACTATCTGGAACGTGTGAATAAAGGATCTGCACAAACTGATGCTCTCTTAGATAATAATTTAAAAAATGTAATTTAACCATTTGTTTCCTTGTATGTCATGCTTAATTTCTTATGGCTTATTGTTTATGTATTGCATTGTTGCAGGTAACGTTCTGCTGCTGAGAAACAACTTAAATTTGAGTCCAGATATTGGTGAAGTCTCACAGGAGAAATTGCTTTCATTGGTTGCTGAACGATTAATTGATTCAAATAGTAATGTGAATGTAAGAGTTGCATTTGTTTTCACTGGTGACATTAACTCTTTTATGATACAAGTTGATTTGATAATTTTATTGTCTTGTAGAACAAAGATGCAGGCTATGTTGAAAATCAACAACAGAACATTGCTGATGCAATTGACTTACTCCCTAGGCTTGCTACTGGCATTGATGTAAATATAAAATTTAGGAGGTCAGTTCTGCAGTTCTTCTCATTTCTTTGGCAGTCATGTGCATCCATCAACAATTTTGAAGTTCTGATAAAAAATTGTTGAATTGCAGAATAGATGATTTTGAATTCACTCGAGAGTGTGCCATATTTGATCTGCTGGACATTCCTTTGTATCATGGCTGGATTGTTGTTCCTGAGGTATTTTTCACCCTCAATCCAAATTAATTAGTTCTATCTTGTCATACGACCTCAATGATACGATTGCTGTATTTTGTGGTTCAAAATACATTTGATTAAAATCTTTGCATTTTGTTCACATTATCAATTGGCAACTTAATGATTATTTTGGCAAGAATTGGGATGCAAGACAAAGGTGTTTTGTGTATTGGGGGGGGGGGGGGGGGGGGTCAATTATCATTATATATTATGATTTCTCTTTATTTTTTGTAGTGACTATTAATTAGGGATATTATTAGGCTATCGAAAATAATTTTAAGGTAGTTATCAAAGAACTTCGTCCTATTAGGGATATTCAAAGTTGTAATCAGGGGAGGTCTCCCCTATTTTTCATAATAAGTTGTGTAGTTCTACAGTACTGCTTCCATTTTGATGTTGTTTTGAAATCAGTAAGGTGGAATTTTATTTAAGAAAAATTACCGTGTTTTGGATTCAACTTATTTTGAAGAAATAATGTTATTTTTGTTACCTTCCTCTGAGAGCTTTCAGGGAAAAAAACAATTATTTTTGGGAAAAAAGCTATTCCCAAACACCCACTAGTCTGTTTGGGAATCTTTAGGTTTGATCAGAACCATCCTCTTGTATACATAAAATTTATGTATCAGTCTGCAAACTGGCCTAGTTCCTTGAAAGTTGAAGCTGCTGTGTCAGTTGCCTCCTTGTGCCACATCTTAAAATTGATCTAGCCTTAGATTATGATAAAAATTGTGTGGTTCATTGCTTACTGTAAATTTTAAATGTTTAAGTGGGCTTTCTTGAATAAATATCAAAATACTTATCAAAATGTTATCTTTATGTTTTTCTTAAACAATGTGGGGTTTATTTCTTATTTTATGACGTGTTTATTTGATATTAAAATCTTATTTCTTCATGTTCTTTTTGAGCCAGGATTATGACACTACGAATGCAATTGGATCAAAGTCCTATAATGCCCTTATGGGAGAGCTTGTCTCTCTTGAAACACTAAACATGGAGGTCCATCATAAAAATAATCCGGAAGAAGATTGTGTTGATTTTGTGGCTGCAACAACTGCTACTCTTGGAGTTCCTTCTCCCAGTCTTTCAAAAGCCAGGTCGTTTGATGATTCTTCTCATTCTATTTCTGATCATATACAAAGAAAAGGTGATCTTGAAGAAGAGGCAGAGTTGTTGAGAGTCTTGAAAATGTCCGAGGCTGATTCTAAAGCTTCAGTAAGTGATCCTGTTGTAGGTCACATAAATGGAGGAGAAATTTCTGTCAGTATGGATAGAAATATGTGTAATGAGGATATTCTAAATATGGATTCTGGAGATAAATTAGGAAATAGCACTGGTGCTGGTAACAGTAACTTTGATGAACATGACCCAGAGCCTTCCTTATCTGATGATTGCGCTGCTTCTGGCAAAGACCACAATGAACAGATATCTTCTACTTCTACACTGGGAGAGGCAGCTAATTCATCCTTAAAGACTGATACCGTAAGTGACCTTCATCAATCAACTTATACGGGACCTGAAGAATCTTTTGACCTGAATGCTGTGATTGAGAAGAACAGCCTTGATGCATTGGTTCAAAATGAGAGTGAAGTTATCCCTTCTCCTGAAAAACACTCTGTCTCTTTGTTTGAGTGCCGTGCAGATGTTTCTGGAGGAGATGGAAAAGTCCATGATCAATCCACTCCTAGAACTATAGATCATGAAGTTGTAGGTGAATCTCATGGACCTGAAGCCACAGGATTACCATTCTTATCCCCTGGCCATACAAATTCAGATTCATCTAGTGTCAGATATCATCAAACTGATGTTTCTGGAGCATTGACTTCAAGTGTTCAAGGGAGTGAGCCCATATATGAAGGAGAGGAATGTGTGTTGGATACAAGAACTGGAAATTTCCAGGATCGTGAACCTGTTTATGAAGGTGAGGTGGTACTTGCAGAACAGGCTGACAAAAGCACCTTAGCTGCTCCTGATCTAAGGGCTAAGGATGAACTTACTCCAGAACAAGGTAAGTGGTGCCATATATTAAAGAAGTGGATTGATTCTCATTAAAATATTATTTTCTTAGATAACTATATATTATCTTATAGGAGACTTATGTCCTTTTTTTTATGGTCTTAGGTGAATTGATCAAGAGTTTCTTGAGGAATACTGCCAGCCAGTTGACATTTTATGGGTATGTTGACCTCTTGTCTTGTTGGTCTAAATAACTTGATCTAGTTCTGTGATCCATATATTTCTCTTCATTGGCTATGAAGAATTTTCCTTTTACATTTTGTATATTATAAATGCTTTTGCAGTCTTTTCTGTTTACAAGAAGGGCTTAAAGAGCGTGAGCTGTGTGTTTTTTTCCGTAACAATCATTTCAGCACCATGTTCAAGGTCAGTAAAAGTCTCAAAGGTTTTTTTCTTTGGTCATTTAGATTACTGATATCAAGTGCAGCCAGTAGCACCTTTTTGTCATCGAGAAAAAAATGTTGGCTCTGTCTTGCAGAGTCTTCATACTAAAATCATTTTCTCTTTATTCACAGTTTGAGGGTGAGCTCTATCTTCTGGCCACGGACCAAGGTTACATAAATCAGCCTGATCTGGTCTGGGAAAAACTGAATGAGGTAAAATAGTATTGCTTTATGATCTTATTTATTGGGATCATTTTTTTTATCTTTCTTTGTCGCCACTGGTAGATGTTCTCAATTAAACGTCCTGAAAACTGAAAGGTTATATGCTTGATTTGAGCTTCTTGGAGTCCTGCAGGCAGTTTTCTTGGACTTGTAGTAAATTCTGTGTGGATGAATCTTTATATAGTATCTTGTGTAGTTTCATTTTTTATTGTACTAATGGGCATGCCCTTCCTCGGCCATCTTATCCAATTGAGTGAATAAATAAAAGCATGTTAACATTGTGTAATATTAAATTGCAGAAATTAAGTTTTCTATGTACTTATCTTTCAGGTCAATGGTGATACATTGTTTATGACCAGTAATTTCAAGGAATTCAAGGTAGAAAACCATGAAAATAGCACTTGGGATGAGAACAATGCTCTGACCAGCACTGCTGTATGTATATTCTTTTAATTTTAAAAGGGAAATATGTTAATCTTGCAAACCAATTTCTCATTAATATTTAGACAACTTCACTTTTCAGGACTATCTTGCCAGCATAGATAGTGCAACACAGGCAGGCTTAGATATCAAGTAAGTTTCCATGAAAACTTGTTAATTATTCCTATTTCAAAATTATAGTTTTAAAGATTGAAGATGGTTTGGTAAAAATTCATCATATCTGTAATTGTGACAGTTCTGATCTGCAATTAGCAATAGCCTTGCAACAACAGGAGTTTGAGCAGCAGCCACCACGCCAGAATAATTCACAGCAATCATCCATTAGTGGTAGCTCTAGACTGGTCACAGGTCCCCAGGTATATACTATTTTGGATATGTATGTATATACACACAGACAGTGTTGTCGGTTGCCTTGGTATCTCATTGAGTGCCAGCCAATGGATGGAATCATTTTCAATTTTGTGGGGGATCTTTATTATCGGGTAGCTAATACAGATATGATAAGATTGTTGGCTTTTGTAATAAATACTTAAAAGTCATACTTAGAGTGATTTTTAATTTGTTGATAATGTTAAAATCTTTACACTAAGTGCTTGAAAATTAAACTCTTTTCTAAGTAAATGATTTGGTGTTTGACTACTCTACTAGCTCTGCTTATATGAAAGTTGAAATTTTAAGAATTTTCTGGTAATGCTATTTGCAGGTGGCAAGAAACACTGCAAGACATTCATCTTCATCAACATCTGCATCTCCGAGGTCTGATGCAAAATCCAAAGAAAAATGTATAGTGATGTGATGTGAATTTCACAAGCAGAGTTTGTTAAGAAGCTTGCACTTTAAAATGTGTCGCCTTGATCATTGTACCCCATTGCAACAATCTTTTTTTTTTTGACCAACCACAACAATCTTATTCCTCATGCTTTGTATGTGATATTAGGTTAAGTTTCTTTTGTAAATATTGGAAGTATATAGTGTACAACAGTGCTAGGTCCTTTTTAACTGTGACCACAACACTCAACCCTTCCCCGCCGTCGCTTAATATTGTCTGGACTAACAATCCCAACCATTGTATGCTTGATTGATTGTGCAGCACTTTAAGTAGGGAGTTAAAGCCCAGTCGGCTCAGGTTTACCATTGCCATTTCACCTGTGTGTCCTCTCGATAATATTGATGTAAGATTTTGTTGCCAACTTGTTAGATAGATGTTGACTGACTGGGAATGTGCATGGTATTAAATTTTTAAGGGAAAGAGGTTGATTTTAAAATTTTGGAAGTTATACATTCATTTTTCTTTTCATACCATACCACATAACATTTGCTTGTAATGACAATTTTTAGAATGAGCTAATCTCAAAATAGCCACATATTTGCAATGACAAGATATTTTTAAAATGGCTTTGAAGCGATGGGGTTCATTTATTTATAATGCCATTTATTGAGTTTCGGTCGTATTTAAAAAATCGTACAGAATTTACCTTTGGGTGCTGATATTAGTGGGGTTGTTGAAGGCTGTGTGTGTCACAAGGTCATCGCATCAGGTTATGTTCGAGTTCCCTACCGGATTTGACGGCTCATTTTTGGAAGTGTTAAATTGTCTGCCTTATGTTTTGTTTGGATATGAAGAGAAAATACGAAAAACAAAGAAAAATAAAGATATTTTTTATTTTCCTATTTGGATGGAGACATGAAGGGAAAAGGTGGAAATAAAAAATATAGCCATATTATAATATGGCAACATAATTAAAAAAATATATTATTTATTTCTTTTCTTGTTTGCTTCCTAGAATAGGAGAGAATTTTTTTAATGCCAGTTTCATCTCAGTTTTTTTCTTCTGTAATTCTATTTTATCTCCATTCCAAACATAGGAAAATATTTTAGTAAGCATGTTTTTTTCGCTTCTAGCTTTGTTTCGTCCCTTTACCCTCATGTTTTAAAAATTAGAATTAGAACCGGTGTTCGTTTCCGTTGCCCCATTGAAACCTGAGATTTCGCTGAAATGATATTTGCACATTTCTTTAAAATAATTCTAGTGATATAAAAACTGAAACTTCTTATGACATGTATGAAACCAATAATATATTTATAAAATTTAAAATCTAATTTGATATTTCATTGAGTTATTTTAATAATTATTAAATCTGATATTTATGAATACTAATTAATCCTAAACTTATAATAATATTGCATAATTCAATTATTAAATTAAAAAATCATAGTCAATACAATATAAGTGTATCAATCATTATCATTATACTTAGAATAAGTGAATTATAGTTCGAAGTCAATTAATATCGAAACAAAACTCCAAGTCAATTACATTGATAGAGATCAACAAAAAATAAGTTTGTTTGGATATACACATGTAAAAATGATCTTGAATGAAATTGATTTTAAAGTGATGTAATTTAAGTTTGTATGTTTTTATTTTCGAAAATGTTGATCATACACTTCATTTTTAGGGTGTATGTGTATGAGTGGAAAGAAAAGAGAGATGGAGAAAAAATACAGGAAGATAAAGAAATTGATAGATATGACAAATGGTGTGTTTAGAAAAAAAAAAAGATGGAAGTGAGTTGTAAGAGGAATTTTTTTTAGAACTTTTGTAAGAGTTTTTTTTTTAATTTTTTTTTTACAATGGTCGCACTGATATTCAAACCTATAATGTATTCTACTCCAATCTCCTACCATTAAGCCAACCCCAATAGGTACCTAAAATTATTTCAAGTCAAAACCAATTCTATACTTTGAATCAATTCTTCGCATGAAACTAAATATATAAATATTTACTTAAAATTATGATATTTTAACGTAATTTTAAATAATCCAAGTAATAGAAATAATAAATTTACTAAATGATGTAATTTTGTATAATGAGAAACCAAAAAATCAAGAATGGGAGGAGTGGAAAGAGTTGTTTGTTATTTTATTGTGGTCAGGGTGAAATGAAAGTGATGGATGGAAGATCCCTTATTAGCATGGAGTTTGGTTTTTAGTTTCATTTGTTGCGTCTTTTTTCTTCTCCTCGGTACATAATTTGTCGTGTTTAATTGAGGTGAGATTTAAACGGGGGACCACTTTTATTTATCCTGTTATTAACGTAGAAATTAATAATGATAGAAGACGACACGACTACGATGGTGACGCAAGTCCAGCTGTTACCTTCATCCACGACCACCACCACTTTTTTTTTTTTCTTGGCGACTACGTTCTCATCTCATCTCGTTAATTTCCCTCTCTTCCTTTATGCGTTCTACCCGGATCGGGTCGACTATTCCCAATTCCATGATCAAACTCTTTCAATAAACACTTTTTTTTTTCCAACACCAAGTTAAAAGTACTTTCTTGTTTTACGGTTTTTTTTTTAACTAAGATATTTTGAGACTTCTATTTCACACTTAATAAAAGTTCCTCTCCTTCAATCGGCTTATTTTGAGGTAAAATGATATATTTTCAGTTATAACTTCATATCAAGTCGGTCGACCAAGGAGGTGTAGCTCAGTTGATTGAGCAGGATGTACGAGTGTTATAAATCATCTAGTATTGTCTTCGATTCCTACAAATAAAAAAAAAAATATTAAGTCGGTCGAGAATTAAATCCTAAACTTTAGTTAAGAAATTCAAGTATCAACACACTCGTATCAACTGTTTAAATAATATATGTTAGTTTTACCATTTGCATTGACAAAACATTCTATTCAACTTAATATTGGAGTAAGATTTGTATACACTCTTTGAAGTGCAGATAGCTATGGATGTAATGTAAGTGAGGTAAGAAGGAAAAATAGTAAAATTGGTGGACGTGATAAGAAATATAATGAAAAAAAAATTATAAGATGAATGTTAAATTTTGAGTGTCTAAAAATTCATGTTCTTTGATATTTTTTTAAATAGTCAAAGTAAATATAATCACTTAATTAATGTTTTGGATATCATGAAGTTGAAAGAATAGGGATTGAGTTTTCAATCATTTAATAAGAAAGACTTTAGATAACATGTGAATAGTTAAGTATTTCAGAACTTAAAGGTTTTTTTTTTTTTTAATCAATATATTTAGCACACTAGTTAACAAAAGTCATTATAAAAAAAAGGAAGTATTTAAAAATATTATCAATATATTTATATTGTAATTTTTAATTAATGCATTTTATTTTGCTTTTTAACAAAACCTTTATTTATTGATTTCTTAACTAATAATTTTAAGATATTTATTAGGATGACCTAATAATATAAAACACAAAAAAATACAAGAAAGGATGTTGAGTTATGTTTATTCTAAAAACTTATCTCAAATCTTTAGAAAAATCTTTTAAAACACTTAAACAAAGCAAATTCACAAATCTTATGCTATCTATCAAAATGTCTTTATTAAAAGCTTAAACGTTTTTTCTTTTCACACTTCAACTACCTTGACATTAGTATAAATAAAAGGGATATAAATAGAGAAAATAAAAACAAAGATTTATACTAATTCGTGTCACAATTCAAGACTATGTCTAATACTTCACAACAATCAAGAATTTCACTAAGCCCAATTTTACACAAACCATATTCCTTATTGTTATAAGTATCCTTTAGCACTTTTTTAAGTAATCAACCCAAATATTTTGCTCAATTACCTATCTAAGCACGACTCCAAATATTCTTTCAAAATTCATCTTCATGCTTAACTTCTAAAAAATTTGAACAAAATACGTAAATTTGGACTATTGTCTTATAACACTCATGTATTTTTTTTTGTTACCATGTTATTGGTACGAAGTATCCACCGATTTTGTCGATGACTAATCTCCGTCGAAAAACCTGATTGGCCACCTTTAGTGGGGTTCTCCCCTCCCATCCACGTTTTTTCCATTCATAAGGCTTGAATCCAAGACCTTGTTTAAGGGGACCGAGTCCAACACCACTCATGTATTAATAATACATGATGTTTACACACACACATACTCATATACCAAGAAAAAAGTACTTGTAGTGTAACAATAGTGACAATATGATAGAACATAAAGGAGCCTAAAATGTGAGTTATGTTTTTAGTCTTTTTTCTTTTATAACCAAGTATTATCCAAACACGTGAATTTGATTAATCTTCATTGGTATCGAGTCGGCTTACTAAGAGATAAAGTACTCTCAGATATTGTAATTCTATACTCGAAGAAATAAATTCCATGGCTTTACTTAAGAGACGATTGTCAAACTGCTTATATCAAACAATATTTATTATGTTTTTATCTTTAAACATTACATTAACGAGTATTTGATAGAGAAAATGTATTACTTTATTTTCATTGAAAAAATATACGCTAATTGTCACATTAAAAAGTGTATTAAAGAAGACTAACTACAGAGGAATTGTCTAAAGTATAAAGTGTGCAAAATTTTCTTGGGTCAGTAATTGTCACGCATCGCAAACGAGATTAGTCTCTGATCCAGTGGGTTGAGGACATTCATGGTATCTGACCCAAGACAAAAAAAAAAAATATAAATGAGTTGGATCATGATCTCAAAGCAAGTCACAAAATTTAAATGATTGTAGAAATATTTATAAATTACTTACTAATGAGTTCTTTATATATATGGCAACAGAATTCAAAGTGGCATCCTTACCATACTAACCATCTTTATATACTCCAACTTGAGGTGTTCCTGTGTTTTAGGAATTACCGAATTAGGATTAAAGAAGAGCAGTGATTAATGATTATTGTAGGCTACAGTTGTGTATTTCAAATTTCAACCTGAGTTGTTACAGGATGACCAAAAAAAACAGACATGAGTTGTTACATAGAAATGGGATAAATGTAAAATGGGTAAAAAGATCATAATCACGTGGAATATAGCTCCGGACCTACTGCCCACAGAACTGGCTCAGGTCACAACTCACTCTGGTTTCTTGCTTTTTTTTTATTTTTTTATTATGTAGCTGATACTGATAGTGTTGTTACTGTGCCTCTTTTATTCATTGTCAACCACAGAGTAATCGAATGGAGCGGAGCAACTTTGGACCTAATGGCACTTTTTATAATATTATTTTTTCATCACATCAATTGTCTTACTACTTATTTCTCTTTTTTCTTTTTCTATTTTTTATTGTATAGTTTTTTACCATATATATGAATTCGTCTTTTTATGTTCCCACATTCATCAATTTAAAAAATTGATGGTGTACTTGTCTCATTGATATTAGGACTGCTTTCTTTCCACCTTGGATAACATATCTGCGCTTCAAAGGTTATTTTTATCGCTAGCTGATATCGAAATATGTGATGTGGTCTTAAAGATAAAATTATATTAAATTAAAGATGAATAATAAAGCATAACAATTAGAGATACATTATAAGATCTATTTAATTTTTTTTAATTATTGGATTAAAATAAAAATGATTAAATTATTTAAAATAGAGAAAATGATATGATATTAGCAAATATATAGAATAAATTTTGATAAACTCATAATAATTACTTACATAAATTTGTCTTAAAGACACCCATTTTTGGATTACCGTAATATTTTTAACGAGATAATATAAAGGTAAGTATTCTCTCTCCTCCTCTTCTTTTTTTACTTTTTACTTATATATATTTGTATGTTTGTTCTTTGGATCTAAAGAAGGACATAACATAATTGGACAAATTTACTAAATATGAGATGTTGCTTGAAAGCTTTTTATTCGAATGTTATGGATAAAATGCTTCCTTGTTTTCCACGCAACACGTACTCTTGAAACAAAAGTAATCAAGAACAAAGTAAAGAGAATATTCATTTCAGATTTTTATATGATTTTTTTTCCAGTTGCTTTATGTATTTTATAGCTTTTCTTTTTCATGATTCAACCACCAGTTTTCTTTCCCGCCACACGTATAGCCGCCCCTCGACCTGTATCTGTTGCTATCTGATCTCATAACGCAGTTCCTAATTAATGATATTGAATTTTTGTTGAAATTGAAACAAAAAAAAAAATGCATGCATGTTTGTTAGATGACTTTTAAATATTATTTTTTAAAAACAAAAAAAGTGAAAAACCACAAATTTTAGTCTGTGAAGATGTCCGTGACTTATTTTGGTCTCTCAATAAATTAGCATCAATTTATTCACTTGATTATTAAATAATAACGACAAATTGTTAATCAAACCAATAATTTAAGAATTAAGTCGATGTTGCTCTTTTATAAAAGAATAGATTCAATTCTCATTCCGAGAGAAAAATTATATTATATTTTCATTTTCTCTTATTTTAAAGTATATTTTATTATTATTATTATATATATATATATATATATATATATATATATATATATATATCACATTTGAGTTCGACATTTTGTTGCAAATAAGTAATTTAGAGATTTTTTCCCTCTTGCTATTGTTTTTGACATGGTTAACAACTAAATTTAAATATTCACTATCTATTTTAAAACATTAAATGATTAAATAATGATTTTATATAAAGTTTTAAAGTCGATAATAAAAGAATTTAAACTTCATGCCTTGAAAAATAAATATGTTATATTTGAGTTTATTTTAATTCTTATGAATTTTATGGAGATTTTTTCTCTTTCTTTTTCTTTACATGATTAACAATTAAATTTAAATGTTTATTATCAATTACGAAATGCTTATAATCTAAAAACAGAAATAAATGTGCAACAAGAGATGACAGATCAACGATTACTAGTCTCCCATCAAAGATGACACACACATGTATATAAGGTGGAACCAACAAATTGGAATTGCATCTCCAATTATAGGCTTTTACTCTAAATGATTTATGATGCTTCAAAAAGCAAAACCCTTTCATTTCAAAGTTGGTGGTGAGTGACCTGTGTTTTTCAGTTTAGCATATACACTGTCCCTTTATTTGATTTTACCCCCTTCCCTTCCAAATACTACAATATTACACTTCTTATAAATAAAAAAAAATACAGAATACATTTGCATAACAAGTAAAGAACGTGGAAGATGAAAAGCATAGCACCACCAATAGTGAGAACGAAACATTGACAGCTCAACCTTCAACCGACTTTAAGAACAACTAACAAAATTAAACTTAAATGAAGGTTGGTGACAAAAGGATATGTATCTTTATTTTCTTTTTATTAGTGGAGCACTCCAATTGGTTGAGGTTTCCTTCTTTTTTTTTCCATATATTTTTGTTCAACCTACTTACTGGCTGGAATTGAAAGCATATTTTGTTGTTGCGTATATTTTAAATATCGTGGGTTAATTTAAAAACATTAAATTATGGTAACTAATGTTTGATTTTCTTTTTGGTACAACTAACGATTGTTGAATTTAGCGGTCATCAAGTTTGTCCTCCCCCACTAATTAGTTGAATTCATATATCACGCATAATTGTAATCGATAGTACTATAAATCTACTTGCGTCCACAAATTAATTGGTTTTAGAAAATAAATTATTACGATATATTTTTTCTTTTACTCCTGCTACGTTCTTCACGTCCATGACTTAAAAATTAAGAAATTAATAACTTCAAGAAGATCAAAGTTGAATGTTCCTCCTCGATTAAGAAATGAAAATTAAGAAAATCAAAATATCTTCATGCTACAATTTTTTCACAGCTCATGATTTTTACAGAAGTTAATTAAATTGACTATAGTTGGATGTGGTAGCAATTGAACTGCATGTATACGTAAAAGAGAAGATCAAATGTTTTTTATTTATTTATATTGGTCGCTTAATTAGTTGTAACTTGTATTAGTTTTAAAAAAAATATAATGTTTCAATACAAATTTTAAATTTTTTAGACAGACTGGTATAAGTAAATTATAAATGCAGTGTTTTCTTTTTCTTCCTCCTGCCATTGATATCACTTACTGGTATAAGTAATTCAATTTATTTGTTAAAAAAAACAATAAATAGATTATTAAATCGCTGGAAGTTAAATAGTAGTTTTTATTTGCAATATTAACTAAGTAGGGATTACCAACTGAGCTAGACCCCATCAATAAAAAAAAAAAGTTACTTTTGAGAGTATAATCAATATTTTAAAAGAAGGAAGAAATTTAAACATGGAAAATTTGAAAATTTTTATAATACGTAAGAAAAATACATTTTCACGGTGAAATTACATGTCTTGAATAACATAATATGATATTATATCACTTATGTATTTTGGTGTCCAAAATTTCCTTTTCAAAAATTTAAGTGTAAGTTCAAACAAATGAGTGGATTGACAACTGCCTTGTCGGTCATATTGTTTTGCATTATTAAATTTTTAATATACATAATACATTAAAGTAGGAGGGACTTCGTGAAAAAGTAAATTAGTAAAACTATGAATAGTTAAACATGGTGTTAAATTTTAGAATACACAAAACTTTAAATCTTACCTAAAATTATGCATGTAAAAACCAGATCATAAGTTTGAACGTGCAACTAACATTGTTGTTGTGATACCAATAAAGCTTCACTTGGACACAAGGAAACACTCAACACAGTTACGGTTACCAACAATATTGCTTAAAGCAGATGACTCAAATGGATTTTTTTTAATCAGCTTTTTTTTGGTACATCAATTTAAGACATCTTTAAGTTAATTATTGAAATAATATAAACAAATATTTACTAGTTTGAGATAATTTTTATAACATGTCACACTGTCATATTATTTTATCATTTTTTACACGTACAACAGACAAAACACATCAACAAAAGAATTTGTAAAAGACGTGACATAATGCAAGGGTAGTGAAATTTTTGCCTTCTATCAAATCCAAGTAAATAAATAAATAAATAAATAAAATCTAGTTACATTGTGATAAAACCTAACAAGTTTTGTTATTGCAATAGATGAAACATGTTTCGCTTATTGTTGAGGCAAAATTACTTTATATGAATGAGAGTGATTTATATGAATGGAGACTCATGAAAAAATACATCTTCATTAATGTTCTACAAACTATCTTAACCATATAACATATAATAGCATAGTCTTAGATGACAAGGAGATCTGCTTTGGTATCTAACATGAAAGAAGCAAGCATGTGAATGCGTTACACTTTTTTACAAGGCTTGATGCAACGCTCCTTGCCATGTGTTTGTTATGTTAAGTGTTATGCAAGTTTTGTACATGTAAGAGGCGAAACTTTCTTAATTAGGGCATTTTGTTTTTGTTCTCACATGTCAATATTGAAATAATTCACATGTCAAAAACTATCCTAAATAAGTATTTTTTTTATAAGAATAGTAAAAATATTATCATCTGATTATAAATTGTCAATGTATGATAACTTTATTAAATTTTACAATTACTACCTTATAAATCATATTTATTATGATTTCTAATTAGTTGACAATGTAAAAAAATTATATTAAAAATACATCGATAATTCTTTATAATTAATTATCTTGAGAAAATGTATTAAATTAGTCAAAATTAAGCATGTCAGAAAAATATTACACTTATAAGTATTTTTATAACTTTTTTCTATTCTGAAATATATCATTTGTTTTATTTTACATTTAAATACATTTTAATAAATAATTTAATTAAGTGTTTATTTAATAAATTTTGATTACATAAAAATTTATCAAATGGATTTAATCCTTTTAGATTCACGAGTGTGTGAATAACTTGCACAAGGTTTATCTTGAGTTCTAGTTCCGGATATGTATTTGTGTTAAATACTTGAAAGAGAATTTTGTTATCTATATTCTATAGTGATCCTACCAACTTAATTAATGATCTCAAATTCAAAGTTATATTAAATATTAAGAGATAGAATTTTGCCTCTTATAAAGATATCTATGATGTATACAAAAAATAAATTAAAATATTTTGATAAAACCTACAAAGAAAATATTAAAATAAATAAAAAGAATTATAAAAAAAAAGATAAACTTTTAATAGAGTCCTTGAAGCACCTAATTATTTTGTCTCTTTCTTATTCCTCTTTTCTACTCGCAAAAGGCACAGATTTTTTTTTTCTTTCGTACTGATAGGTGATAAACTCAAAACCATCGTCGCCAATCAAATCAAGGTACCTTAGCCCAAAAATCCATTAATGTTCGAGATAAAAAAATAAAAGAGAAAAAAGAAAGAAGAGAAAAGAAATGAAGTTGTCAGGTGACAGAAGCAGCTTTATCTTCTTTTTCTGACCTCGCTTCCATCCCCTTTCATAGTAATGATTCCGCAGCTTACTCTTTTCTCTGTCTCTCTTTCTCTTTTCTCTCTCAAAACAAAACTTGAATACACATACATACCCCTTCATCTCTCTCTCTCTCCCAAGCAAAAGCGCAGCACACAAATCAATTAATCAATCGTGTTTAATGCCTTTGCTTCTCCCTCTTTCTCTGTGTATGTAAAATCTTTGTTTTTATCAGAGGTGGTGCAGAAAGTTGTGTCTCAGATCCCTATATACACCGAAAACGATACAACTGTGTGCTGTGTACAGTGTGCACTGGTCTTCTCTCTCTCAAAATCATCATTTACATACACCTATTACTGAATAGAGTGGTCCTCAACCTCAACCTCTTTTTCTTCTTTTCCCCTCTGCCCTGCCCTATATTATTCTGCTTTGTCTTCAACCCTTTGCCTTTATCTCTCTCAAATCTCAATTGAGGAAAGGAGGAAATGCAAGAACCAAGCTTGGGAATGATGGGTGAGGTCTCCGGCGATCACCACCGTCAGCTGAAGGCGGAGATAGCGACTCATCCGCTGTACGAGCAGCTTCTGGCTGCACACGTGGCATGCCTCCGTGTGGCCACTCCCATCGATCAGCTACCACTCATCGATGCTCAGTTATCACAGTCTCACCATCTTCTACGCTCTTATGTCTCACACAACACTCATTCTCTCTCCCCTCATGACCGCCAAGAGCTTGACAACTTCCTGGTAACACCATACCCCCACTTTGACTTTCTTATTGGAATTTGAAGTTTTGAACAAACAAAACAATAGTTATTAATTGTTTATTTTTTTATTATTAGCCTTTGTTTGAGGCCTTATTTTGTTTCTCACTCACTCAGTGATTGATTTATATTTGTGCCAACAAAGACAATTTCATGGATCCATGTTGTTGGTGTTACTACTGCAGGCACAATACTTGATAGTTTTGTGTACTTTCAAAGAGCAGCTTCAGCAACATGTCAGAGTCCACGCCGTCGAGGCTGTCATGGCTTGCCGTGATATCGAAAATACCTTACAAGCTCTCACAGGTATCTATCTACACCTATACACACTCCTTAATTCTCTTCTCTACTATTTACATTTTTACTCCCTAGTTTATTTTATCACACTCTTTCTTTTCATTTTTAATTTATTCTTTTGTTTTTCATTGGATTACATTACATGAACAAGCTGTTACTTGATTACTTAATACAAATATCATTGATATTAATGAAAAAACGATTAAACGAATAAGTTAATTATTTTTAGGGAAGCATATGTGATGTTGCTATTTTTTGTGGAGAGTCATTGGGGCCGGGGCACGTAAAATTAATTTATCACTATAATCATATCCTTTTAGGCTTATATATGTATATAAGTGTTTTCTTTTGTTTCTTGTGTTTGACGGGATTTAGCAGAAAGGAAACAAGCTGCATAATGGTATGCATAATTTCTTTTCTAAAACTTTTTCTTGTCGATTTAATTAGACTAAGGAATGGAGTGGTAGGGTCTACTAATGTTATCTGGTGGAGTATACACAAATGGCAATGGGAAGAGTTAGTTAGTTTGGTGAGGAATGGTAGACCCTCTCCTCCCACTATGGCACTGCCAACGACATATAATGCCGTGACCGAATAATTTTGTTCCAGAAAGGATCTGCCATATATTTATCTCTATAATGCAGTTTTCAGAAAAATTTTCTTACTACATCATATTAGTTTTATTATTTTACTTGTATATTTGTAAGTTTTTAATTAAATCAAATGGAAGTGGGGCACGGGGAAATCAGACAAATTACGAGATGACAATGATTATAAACAGTAATATGAGACACTTGGAACACTTTTTGTTTTGGTACGTAGAGACACTTGGAACAGTTGATTGACCGTTCCTCGTTTGTTTTCCCTGCAATGGATGTACTGAATGAACAAAAATCCCAAAATGTTAGTCACTTAGGCTTCTTGTCAATCCGCATCAGCTTTCAGTTCTGATTTGATTTGTGGACACGTACCATTTTACTACTAGGGATTCTAATACAAAAACGATCATTTCTCACATACTGGATTGTTGGGAAGAAAGATATTAGAAGAGATAGGAAGGGGATAGAGAAAACGATTCACACACGAATATATATGATGGTGACATAATATAATACTAAAGAAAAATATAGGTAAAGATATAAGGCAAGTGTAAAAATATAGGTCTAAAATGATTAAAGTTGATTGAAATATACAGATTGCTTCCCTTTAATTTCTGGCCTAATACACAAGCATTTTTTCTTTATCATTAATGTTTATCTCATATCTTATAAAAGGGTGTGTGAGATAGGTAGAAAAAAGAGATAGAGAGAGAATAAAAAAAGATGAAGGAGAAAATGAGAGGTGTGTTAAATGATGTGATAAAAAAGAAAATAAGAGATAAAAGGAAGGGAAACATTTAAAGATGTTAAAGAAATGGGTATTAAAAAATCAAAACCCTTTTTTAAGAGGCATTAACAGTTATTTAGACGTTCTTTCTTGATAATTGGACAAGGGTGTTGTGTGATTGCACGAGGCTGACTGGCTGGTGCATGCTGTGTTCTAACCCGGCTGGCCGGTGGTATATGATGCATAAACAACATTTAGAAGTTCTAACCCACCGAAAACTGAAACTTCATGAGAGGCTTTATATGTTTCATCTCAATTGCAAATATTCGCTGTTACAAATAATTTAATATGAGTATAATAGACATACATTTTTCATTACAAAAAAAATAAATAAATAGACATACATTTTTAGTTTTCAATCAATCATAAAAAGTTAATATAAAAATCAACAAATTAATTAACTTACTCTTTAGCCATCTCCTATTTCTGGAGTGTTTCAATATTTAGATTCTTTCTTTCTGTTTTTTTTTTTTAATTTTTCCGCCTTGTTAGAATCCACCATTCAGTTACTTGCATTGATAATTGGAACTAAATTTAGGGTCAGTTTAGATGAATATTATATTTTTTAATCAGTAGTTTAGATGAATATTTTAACAACTTATAGAAAAAGAAAATAAAATAAATTAAACTTTTCCTATAATTAAAATTAATTTATACACTTTAACTTTTGAATAAGTTAAATAACATTTTTTTTTAATTTTTGAAAAAAATTAATTCATTTTATCTTGATTCATTTTGGTTCAATTATCAATTATGCACACATTTATCTCTTTTATTTTTTACGTTTTAATTAATTAAATTAGTTTTTAATTATTAAATGTTAATTTCTAATCCTCAATGTTAATTAAAATATAAAAAATAAAGTATTAAATGTACGCAAAATTAAGAATTAGACTAAAATTATAAATTTTTTAAAATAGAAAACTAAAATCGTGAAAAAAATAGGGGGACAAAAATCACGAATAAGGAATTATAGGGGGTCAAAATTGTAATTTAGTCTTTTTTTATTAAAAATTGTAACATTATTATTACAAATTCATTAAATATCTTGATTTTAAATAACTTCTTTTGCTGATTTATTAGTTATTGTCCTCATGACAATGATAAGCTAAATTGTAAAATGTATTAAATAAAAATAAAAAAGTAAATAGATTTAATATCTTAAACATATAAAAAAAGATTTAATATCATTTTCTTCTTTTAGTAAGTAGGCAGATTAATTAGCATGAAGATATTATAAGACGATTTAGAATTCTTCTTTTTTATCTTGTACTTTGGGATGTATCTGTTAAGGAAAATTGACTTATGTATGTAAAAGTATGAGATGCAAACTATAAGTTATGTTTTACAACATTCACTTAATTACATCGATCGAGAATTGGAAGCTTTCAAGTTTCAAATGAATATATCTAGTTATTTATCTTATAGTTCTTGGGATGTATTTGAAGCTTGATTGATCTATATATGTAAAAGTATATATCAATGCAAGATATAAATTGATTAATGGTTAATTTCCTTCACCTATAAAAAGCAGGATTAGATACTCATGTTAGTCTTTCATGAAACTAATATATGCATAAGCAGCCATATGACGAAAATTTCTTTCAATGTTAAAAAAATTGCTAAATCATCTAATTTTCATCGTAAAATTTCTAATTTAACCACAGAAGGTAGACATCGTGAAACTTTTATTGTTATTTCCGCATCCAACTATATGTTCATCTCATAATTTATTGATGATATGACCGCACATATGGCCTATTTAAGTGGGATAACGAAGACGATGTTCAACTGTCCCTTTTGGACGTCTTCAAAGTATAACTCACTTTACGAGAAAATAATTTCCATTTCAGCTGGCCTGGTCAATGACATTTGTGAATTATGATTGAAAATAGATGATTAGTCCATTATTGATGTTATCGGCAACTAACTTTAATGCCTGCTTTTATGTATGATTAAGATGTGTCAAACATTTTGGCATTATTTTGAGAACCCGTCATGGTTCCACTAACAAAAGAGGGACCCTTGTATCTATACTGCTCCCTGTGACTTACACTTTCAAATGACAAAGTGGTAAGGCCAATATTTTCTGGTTTTAATACATCAGTTGGAGCTCAAAAAAATTTCTCTCGTTATTCTTTCTAAAGAGTAATTGCAAAGTAAAAATAAGATGAGGACTTAAACCAAATCCCCTCTCTCACCTGTTAAAGAAAAATCTTTGGAGAATTGAATATCAACCATACTAAGTTTCGACTACCCTTTTCGATGTATTTAGCCTTCACTTAGTTATGTGCCAGTCCAGTTCCAATAATTTGACTGCAAAATTCCATGTATCTACCAGTTATTACATGTGTGATGTGTGAAATATATCTTCATAGTGACAAACTTGAATTTCTGTAGTATACAATTTATTATCTATAACCTAGTACATTGGATCTTTGGCATCAAGTCACACTTCTTTTTAGTGTTTTTACACTCAAATGTTAAGCTATCTGGTTTGCTATTTAATTATATTTCAGGAGTGAGTTTGGGAGAAGGAACTGGTGCAACAATGTCAGATGATGAAGATGATTTACCGATGGATTTTTCTTTAGATCAATCTAGCGCTGAAGGGCATGACATGATGGGATTTGGTCCGTTACTTCCTACAGAATCTGAAAGGTCACTGATGGAAAGAGTTCGTCAGGAACTAAAGATTGAGCTGAAACAGGTCATTCTTATTGTCAAGCTAGCTAGCTGTTCTTGCAAATGAAATATGTCCTTGACTGTTTTCCTTAAGTTTGAATCACCAACCAGATTTAGTTTTAATTTGCAGGGTTTCAAGTCAAGAATTGAAGATGTCAGGGAAGAAATATTAAGGAAACGTAGAGCTGGGAAATTGCCAGGTGACACAACTTCCGTGTTAAAGAACTGGTGGCAGCAACATGCGAAGTGGCCTTACCCAACTGTAAGTGTCATCTTACCTTTTATCAATATTTGAATAGTTTATTTTGTGTTTCTTTGAAACCAATTCTAGACAGTAGGATTACAATGATGTTTCTTTGCTAAGCGGTCATGCCCCAAATTCAGCAAATTGTGACATGGATAATGTATTTTTGGCAATTGGCATGTTGCTACCTAATTAATGGAAGAGTTTGAGAGTTTAGCACGTGAAGTTTTGATCATATGATGACATAATAAGTTAATAACCTCTGACTGATTGAGCTTGCATTGTCCCTTTGTTATGGTTTGTTTCAGGAAGATGACAAGGCAAAACTTGTGGAGGAGACAGGGTTGCAGCTGAAGCAAATTAATAATTGGTTCATCAACCAAAGGAAACGCAACTGGCACAGCAACTCTCAATCGGTTACCTCATTGAAGTCCAAGCGCAAGAGGTAGACCTAACTATGTGGAACAGCAGCTAGCAAACAACACAACTATATATAAGGACTTACTTTATATGTGCTTATTATTGCTGATAGAGTGTAGTCCCACTAAGGATTCCAGTCAGATGCAGAGAAGATGATAGTAGATGGGTTACTGTAATGTAAGATAGCTGAAAAAATTTAAAGGCTGGCTGTAAATTTGTGGAATTTAACGTATGCAAACTTTTCTTTTAGGTGTGGTTAAGTTGCCTCTCTTTTAACTGTCTTTGTAAATTGTTTGCTACTTTTCTGACCGGCGGAAGAATTATTATTACTATTACTACACAGATGATTGAAAGATTCGCGGTTCTTTATATAATGTTCTTTGGACGTTGGTCCTATATTTGAACTTTCATATCACACGAGTTCTTTTATCAAAAGAGAAATTAAATAAGATTGCTTTCTTCACATTAGTATATATCGCGATTCGCCTTGATGATGAAAGCTCATTCAATTTATTTGATCTTGCAATAATTGATAGTCTGGTATTACGATTAGAATATGCATCTATGGTAGAAATGAGTCAAGAAGACAAATTTAAGAAGCACTTTAAGCCTTGACTTTTGGCTTACATGTACTTGAGCAATTAAGTTATAATTAAGAGTTGGAATATTTGAATCACATCAAATAGAAGCTAAGCACGAGTTAAAGAATTAGCTATTTATTGGATTTACTTATAAATTTTTAAATTTTTTTTTAGTAATGTGCTCGCTAATATTGGAATTTAAATAAAGAAAGAAGCTCCTAAAACAAGATTTTTTTTGTTAAACAATCCTCTTTTAAAAAGTTTCTTCAATAAAAAAATATATTTTTTTAAATTGTTTGGTTTAGATTTTTTCATAAGATTTTTTTTTTTAAATAAGTCGAATCAAATACTTATTATATAAAAGATAAGTGTCACATCCACAAACCTTCGTTAGCCGTTAAGGATGAGATCATTCTTTAAAAAATGTTTTTGGAGAAAACTAAATATATAATAAGGAATGGCAAGTTGGCAACAAGGCAGCTAAACCCAATGCTTGATTTGATTTGTTTTTATCACATGATCCACAAGTGAGGTTAAATTAATGTAGGAGGGTTTGGATAATGATATATAGACATCTCTCTTTAAATTTTATTGGATAATAATATATGGACATTTCTTTATTACAAATACTGATTTAACATCTTTTATCTATCTACATCTCTCTTTTTGTTATATTATATTTATTATTTCTCTCTTTTATTTCTTTGTCTCTCTAAATATTGATAAGCGTACAAATATCCACTAAACATGATTCAATTTTATTTACTACAGTGAGAATATATCATGTAATGGTAGATATACTTTTTTTCTTCATTTTTACTTGACATACACTTTTTCTCGCATACTGTTCAGTTAACATCTACAACTTCATAGTTCTCATCTAAAAATAATAGTATAATTCTTTGGGCCTGTTGGGCCTTAGTGAAAATTCTACACATTATATGAAGGTCTAGTTTTGGTTGATGTTTTTAACTTGGACGCGGATGGATCTATCTACTATCTAGGTTTTTTTTTTAATAAAAAAATGTGATTTTTATGTATTTTCTGTTTTTTGTGTTTGTAAGTTCAGAATTGTTAACTTTGTTAATTCTAAGCGACTAAGCGTGCATATCTAATCTAGCCTATCATTGTTGATATGTTGTGTACTGTTGTAATATTCTGTTTAACTTTCTGTATGTTTTGTAAGTGTCACTCCGCAATTTCAATTAATGATATACTGATCTATTGGAAAAAAAGAAAAAAAACTTGGGCGCGCATGGAAAGCCCGTGTGTTCTCTCTTTTCAATTGTCAGCAGCGACAGTTATTTAGGTATTCTAGATTCCGCGCAGCCATCTCTATCTCTCATTTTTATTTTAGTAGCTCCATTACGACCACTACTATTCTTCGGGCTGCTAGTGTCTGACCCCTTCACCATGGCATACATAAACACACACAATTCATATAATAAGATCTATAATATTGTATTCTGTTTCCACTTGCTATATACACTATTGTATTTTGTCTCCACTTGTTTTGTTTTATTATTATTAACAATGCATTCATGACGACTTATTCTAGATCTCATTCATGTATTCCTTTAACTCGTAAAGTCAAAAAGTTAAAACACTCCAATTGTATCACAAGGCGGTCAACACCATTTTAAAATTCCAGTCTTCTCCCTCTCTATGACTCCTACTTCTTCAAATACTCATTGCTCACCCCCACATTCCATTGGTCAGATCCATCACCAACACCAACCAATTGTACTTTCACAAAGTCTCTGACATTGCATGGCTCATTTGGTTTATGGTGAAACTCCGTCTTTTGGAGCCTCACACCATGGACAGGCTCAGCAAATTGTTCCGTTTCCAACCAATTCGAGTTCCTTAAGGATCCTGCTCTTACATGGAAACTTGGAAATATGGGTCAACGAGGCCAGAAACCTTCCCAACATGGACATGTTCCACAAGAAAACGGGAGAAATGGTCTCCATGTTATCTCGGAGACTTGGCGGCAAAATCGAAGGCCACATGTCCAAAGCTGGAACCAGTGATCCGTATGTTACGGTCTCTGTGGCAGGTGCTGTGATTGCCAGAACTTTTGTCATCAGAAACAGCGAGAACCCCGTTTGGACGCAGCATTTCAATGTCCCCGTTGCACATCTTGCTTCTGAAGTTCACTTTGTTGTCAAGGACAGTGATATTGTGGGTTCTCAGATTATTGGAGCAGTGGGAATTCCGGTGGAACAGTTATGTAGTGGTACAAGAGTTGAGGGCTTCTTCCCTATCCTTAGTTCTAATGGGAAACCATGTAAGGGTGGATCGGTGTTGAGTTTATCCATTCAGTACACCCCTGTTGAGAAGGTGCCTCTTTATAGCCATGGAGTAGGTGCTGGTCCTGATTATCAAGGGGTCCCTGATACCTACTTTCCCCTTAGAAAAGGTGGAAAAGTTACACTTTATCAAGATGCTCATGTTGAAGATGGTTGCCTTCCAAGTTTGGAGGTGAATGGTGATGTGAATTATAAGCATGAAAGTTGTTGGCATGACATCTTTGATGCAATAAGTCAGGCCCGTCGATTGGTTTACATTGTGGGGTGGTCTGTGTACTACAATGTTAGTCTCATTCGAGATAGGGGTGATGGAAAGGCTTACACTTTAGGTGATCTTCTCAAAGCTAAATCACAGGAAGGTGTGAGAGTGCTGCTCCTTGTGTGGGATGATCCCACTTCTAGAAGCATGCTTGGATATAAAACGGTAATCAACTTCAAATAATTGCTTTATTTATGTTTCTCTTTATGCTTTATACATTTCTTTGTACAGTTCAGCCATTAGTTTTTGTGTGACGGAAAACAAAACATAACTTACAGATAATTCATAAGGATCCGACAAATTTTCTAATATTACAGATAATTCGTAATAAGGGGGGTTGAGTCTAGGGGAAAAAGATTAGTCTTTTAGTCTTTTACAAGTGTTTTAAAAACTTTCAAATCTTTGCCGAGAAAGGTATCTATCCAACATTGAACAGAATTGTTTGCAAAGGAGAATACTTGTGGGGAAAAATATTATAGATAACTCATTTGGCATCCTGTGGTATTCTGGTACCATATTTTGGTTTTCTTTTGATGTGTCAGTTTCATGTTCAGGAAAGGAAGGTGTGCCTACTGCACTTGATTAATTTTGAATCGGACAATAGTAAGTAACTAGTTGCTTACTTCTATCATCGACTTACTATGAATGTAGGTTGGACTTATGAACACTCATGATGAGGACACTCGCCAGTTTTTCAAGAACTCTTCAGTACGAGTGCTTCTTTGCCCACGAGCTGGTGGAAAAGGACATAGCTGGGTCAAAACGCAGGTATTAGAAATACTATAGTTAAAAGAAAAAAGTAAAATAATCTTTATCTTCCTGATTTTTACTTTTTATGTACATCTTTTGTCAAAAAAATCAGATGGGATACTTAAATGCTCGGCTGTATATATAGATTTACTCCGTGGAACCTTACTAGTATATTGTAAATGTATTTAAAGAATATACTTAATTGTTAGGAAGCGGGAACAATCTATACCCATCATCAGAAGACAGTCATTGTTGATGCTGATGCAGGACAGAATAAAAGAAAGATTAAAGCTTTCATCGGAGGTCTTGATTTATGTGTTGGCCGATATGATACCCCAAACCATTCCATCTTTAGGACTTTGCAGACAACACACAAAGATGACTATCATAATCCTAACTTTGAGGTAAATCATCCTTTTTGTTTAATCTTCATTAGTTACCAATTAAGAAAATTGTGTGAATGTTTCCAATTCCCCCCCCAAATATAAAATTTGATTTTTCTTTTAATTATGCAATTTTTACTAGACATCCAACCAACATTTAACTTAAATGATGATGTGACACTATTATATTTCATGTCAACACATCCATATCAACGTGACATTCTACTGCACTATCACGTCAACGATATCATCCATAATGACAACACTATACTAATGTCAGCATTTTTGTTAAATATTCAAGTTAAAATAGTAGAAATCAAATTCGTGGAAAAAAAAGGGACCAAATTAGAATTTCAATTATGGTAGAGGAACCTCAAGTGCAATTAAGTCATTTTTTTTCAAAGGAACATTAAGAGTTTTGTGATTCAGCAATCAGCATAAAGAATCAATTTCAAAATTCATAATCGTTATGCTGTCATCTACGTTCTAATTTTTTTATTTGTATAATAATAAACAGGGGCCTGTTACTGGTTGTCCAAGACAACCATGGCATGATTTGCATTCCCAAGTTGATGGTCCAGCAGCATATGACATCCTCACCAATTTTGAGGAGCGTTGGTTAAGGGCATTAAAAATGCATAAACTTCAAAAGATGAAAAGTTCACATGATGATTCATTACTGAAAATTGACAGAATCCCTGACATTGTTGGCATTGATGAAGTTCCTTTCCAAAATGAAGATAACCGGGAGACTTGGCATGTCCAGGTATATCATAGATTGTGTTGGAAATAGATGAATTAATTCATGCTCCTATTTCTAAAAAAGAATTCTTACTTCCTCTGGGAAACTTGTTTAGAAAAGTCTCTGATTATCTTTTGCATTCTTTCTAATTGAAGGTCTTCCGTTCAATTGATTCTAATTCTGTGAAAGGATTTCCAAAGGAACCACAAGATGCTATAAGAAGGGTGAAGTGACTTCCTTCTGAAATTTTACCTTTTTATTGTGAATGAAAATGCTAATTCCATTTAATTCATTGAACAGAACTTGGTTTGTGGAAAGAATGTACTAATAGACATGAGCATACATTCTGCGTATGTCAAGGCAATTCGAACAGCTCAAAAGTTCATCTATATTGAGAACCAATACTTTCTTGGCTCATCATATAATTGGGGTTCTTACAAAGACCTTGGTGAGTATTGAGCTCTGATCCCAAGTTAAAAAAACTATTTTTAAGAATGACTAAAAGACAAGACAGAGAGAGGGATTGTAAAGCTGTATCATATTCAGTACCAGCAAAATTGTTGCATGAAGCTTCTTTTAACAAGACAATGAAGTGGATCCCTGTTTACAAATTTCAGTAAACAGCTTTTACATTGTAATGTAAGTTGCAACTGGCATGTTGTTATATATTAATATTTTCCCCTTTACATCACAGGTGCAAACAACTTAATTCCAATGGAAATTGCATTAAAAATAGCCAACAAAATCAAACAACATGAGAGATTTTCTGTGTATATTGTCATTCCTATGTGGCCTGAAGGTGTACCTACAAGTACAGCTACTCAGCGGATTCTCTTTTGGCAGGTAGGCTTCCTTTACCTCTTAAAATGGTGCAATATGAGACAAATCATAAAAACCTTTATTGGCTAGACCATGAACATGGATTAGGAAGATTTGGTGTTAAAAAACTGGTTTCAAGCCAGAAGAAACAGTGGATTATTTTGTGATTCATATTGTCAAATGATCTTAATTCTTAAAAGCACAAATATATATTTTGCATTGCTGAAAATGCTCATTATTTGCTGCCTGGATCTCATGGCAGTTGTATCACGTTTATCATTTAAAAGGAAAAAGCTCTTATGAAGTTTGTCTTTAAAATGAGCAAGAGTATATATACCCTTAAATTTGAAATAGTTATGATAAAAAATTATAGATAACATAATGTTATTATGGGTTCAGTTGTGTGGTTGTCTCACATGCTCATGTTGATTTTTTGGCAGTTCAAAACAATGCAAATGATGTATGAAACAATTTACAAGGCCCTACAGGAGGCTGGGCTTGACAATGAGTATGAACCACAGGACTACTTGAATTTCTTTTGCCTTGGTAATCGTGAGATCCCTGACAATGAAAATGTTTTAAATGTTGTAAATCCTACTGGAGGAAACAAGCCTCAGGTATTTTTTCACCCTCTTGAATAAACTTCAAAGTTTTTCCTTGTCTGGATGTCTCTCATTGCCTCCTAAACAAGTTTATTATTCGTGTTTGCACATTGGTAACCCAGGAACTCACTAAAAAGAACCGGAGATTCATGATTTATGTTCATTCAAAAGGAATGATAGTGGATGATGAATATGTGTTACTGGGGTCTGCAAACATAAACCAGCGATCCATGGAAGGCACTAGAGATACAGAGATAGCAATGGGAGCGTATCAGCCTAATCATACTTGGGCAAAGAAACAGTCTAAACCCCGTGGACAGGCAAGATTTATAAACTTGCAAATACTTTTTAATGACAAAAAATTTAAGAGAATTGTAGGTTGTCCTTATAATCAGAATGATATATAATGCACGTGTGAATTGATCATAATTTAGAGATTTGAGGTAGCTTATTAATATACATAAAACAATATAGACTATAACTAATGTGGAAGGAGAAAAAGAGAAAAGTGAAGCATGATAAGCATTTTTAAGGGAGAGTAGTTGTGATTGGATCATATGCATACTGAGAGAGCACTATGATGATACATATAAAGGCCCTTTACCTGATTCCTGCTGTTGAAATTAAATAAATCAATCGAATTCTTTTTTGGCTAACTTGGAGAATTGTGTTGTGTTTTGTGTCCGGTCGAGTTCAGGTGCATGGTTATAGAATGTCACTATGGAGAGAACATATAGGAGCTGTGGAAGAATGTTTTGAGGAACCAGAGAGCCTTGAATGTGTAAGACGGATAAGGTCATTAAGTGAGTTTAACTGGAGACAGTATGCAGCTGATGAGGTAACTGAAATGAAAAGTCATCTGTTAAAATATCCGCTTGAAGTTGATTCAAAGGGCAAGGTGAAGCCTCTTTTTGGCTGTGAGACATTCCCAGACGTTGGTGGGAACATAAGTGGTACTTTCACAGTACTCAAAGAAAATCTCACCATCTGATCATTTATGCGAGTTCTCAAACTCGGTGAATAGTACAGCAGATTTTAGTAGCTTATTTACAATATTTAGATTCTTTTGAAAAGAAAAAAAAAAAAAGGAGTATAAAGGTTTAATCTTGTAATCTGCTTTGAAGTACTAGTTTACTCTCAATGACTTATTTAGGATTTAAGGTAGTCTTAAACACAAGCTTTACTATTTTTTAGTTGAATAAATCCCCTTTTCCTTTTTATATTAATGTAAGGTTGTAGTTATGTTGATAAATATTACGGTAATGGATTTTTTTCAAGTGATAATGAAAATGATAGTATTTACTATTCCTGAAATGAAAAAAAAAAATGGTGGGATAATGTATCCGGTCATTGTAAGTAATAATAAAATGGTTAGAATTTAGTATCATTTCTAGTTAATTCGTAATTCACAAAGACAATTTCTAATAGGAATCACATAAAAAAATATTTTTTTTCCTTTATCAATTTGTTTGAACAACGAATCTTTATATTTAATATTACTAATTAACAAAGATCATAATTTTGAATCGTTCAAATTAAGAGCAAGAAGAACATGGCCTTTCAATAAAAAAACAAAAAGAGCAAGAAGGACAAAATGTTAATACATTGACGGCCAATATTGGTTTATTAGATTGAAAAAATTGTATTGATTTTACTTTTTGTTATCCTTTTTATAGACTCTTATAACTTTGAATATTTTTTTAAAATTCATGGAATGCTTTCAAATCTTATAAGTCTATAAATCTTTCAAATCTTTTAAATTACTATGACATAAATCTATCAAAATCCAAATTATAAAATATTGATTATAAAAGTCTTTTAAAATAATTTTACAAGTCATTACATTCTTACATGGTCTTTTAAAATTCGCAAGACTCTCTTTTATGCTAAAATAGTCTTTTAAAATCCCAAACAATACACCCCCTATAGATTAGAGGATATAAAACACACAAATAACATCACAAATAGAAATAACATCTTTTTTTTTTTTTACAGGAAAATAGAAATAACATCTAAAAATTATATTTATGGTAGTAGAATTCTAGTCTCTGTGCAACCATGCCTCTCTCATGTTGATCTTAGACCATCTCCAATCTAGGATTTCTCTTTTGATTCTTAAATGAATTTTACTTGTAAACATCACTCATTTTTTACTTTTTCAATTTAAACATTTTATAAATACTCAGTCTCTCCAACCAGGCACGTCTAAAAATTAATTAAATGAATCCATTGCTAATTATTTATAAGGACCGGTCCTCAACCTTCTAAAATTCCATGCCAAAAAAGTTAAGACCCTGCGTTTGCTCTTGATAGCTCCATTACGACTACTAGTCTACTACTATTATGCGGGTTGCTTTTTCTTTTTTCTTTTTTTTAATCAGCAAAATGCAAAGTAATATAAATAAGGGGTAAAGGGGTATCCAAACCCATATACAAGAAAAAAGAAACCAACATATATAGGTAGTAAGCCAAACTTAAAGGTTACAAAATATTTAATATGACATGCACATAAATATGATGTAACCACAAGTTGCCAAAAAACTGGATACTTAGTCACGTACATGCAATGTGCCACAATTTTAAATGTGCAATAAGTACTGTGAAGGTCTTTTATGTGCAATGAATGATACCCCACATCACCAAGCAACCCAGCCAATAATTTCTTCACTCCAATTGTGTTCACATACTATTGTATTCTGTTTCCACTTGTTTTTTTTATTATTAACAATAACAATGCTATCATGACTTTTCCTTGATCTCATTCTTCTAATCCTTTACTTGTCAAAGTTGAAACACTCCAATTGTATGACAAGTCGGTCAACCCCATTTTCAAATGCCAGTCTTCTCCCGCTTTCTGGTTCAAATGTTCATTGCTCACCGGCCCCCACATTCCATTGGTCAGATCCATCAGCAACACCAACCCATTGTGCTTTCACAAAGTACATTCCAAAACGAGTCCTTTCTTAATTAGTTCTTACATTAAATTACATGGCTCATTTGCTTAAGGTTTCTGCTCTTACATGGCAACTTGGAAATAAGGGTCCACGACTCGAGGCCAAAAACCTTCCTATCATGCACATATCTCACAAGAAAATGGGAGACAAGGTTTCCAAGTTTCCACGAGATAGAGAACAAGCGAAATGACGGTTGCCTCCTCCCAAAAAGTGTCTAACATCTCTCAGTGGATGTTTTCCATACATGTAAACCTAATAATCAAACTTTTGATCACGTGTTCAAGGACATGATTATCTGTAAATTATAACATATCATGTTGATTTAATGAGATTAAAAATAATATAATTGCATCTTACTAAAAAAAGATATATCTTTTATTTAATGAATGTTATGATATTTTCTAAAATCATTCATTATGTATGCAAATAATTTTATTATGTTATTTAATTAAATATTTTTTGTGAAAAGTATTGCTAAAATATTGGAAAAAAATATCTTATTTATATATTTAATCAAAATAAAAAGGAAATATTATTTTTATGCGATGAACATTGATTACTAAGTGAATATATATATAAACCGTACTTTCCTTAATTTTGTAATTTTGCTATCAATTTTGAGACATCGTGAGTGAGACGGTGATGAGAGTAATGTTTTGTGAGAATGTGATTTGTGAATGGCGCTTGAGTGGCTGCGCATCATGGGACGAGTATACAAGTAACCGTGACAGCAAACCTTGACATGTTGCACAAAAGGACATTCTTTTATTAAACGCCTTCCAAAAAAAAAAACATTCTTTCATTAGACTACTAATGTTTTTGAAAATTTCTTGAGAATGAAGAAACCACGTTAGGAATATAAAGATATACTCTCTCCATTCTTATTTATTTAGGAAAAAAATTGATTTCACACTTATTAAAATAATTAGTTAATTTTATTAAAATGTGTCAATCTCAATTAAAAAATATTTTTTTCCTAAACTAACTTTTATTGAAATTTGATATCAAACATAAACCTCCTATTAAATGAAAGATATTTTGAAAATGGTCACATTAAATAAGACAAAAGTAATTGATATTTACTTATATTTGAAACAAAAAAATGATTTTTTTTTTACTTAAGGTGACTTATTAAATTATAAGTATTTAGTAAAACTTTGAAGTAGCTAAAAAATGTAAAATAACATAAATGGACATATTTATATGATATTTTTATATAAATTTCTATTTTATTTTATAGATAAAAGTATATTTTGAGGTGTTATATTTTTAATTTTTTAATTAATTTTAAACTCTTATAATTTTTTATTTATAGATAAATGATTTCAATTACATTTTTAGTTTTAATTTTTTTTTCATATTATGTATTATTAATCTTATACTATATTTTAAAATATTTTTAATCATATTTAAAATAAAGTAAAAAAAATACACTTAAGTAGACATTATACTTTTATTATGTTAATTAGTGTAATAGTTAAAACAAATTGTCTAATATGAAATTATTTAGAAAATAATAATAAAATAAATCTAACATTTATTATTGTCAATACCGTGAAGTATAATGTGAATGAGTGAAAAAATAAATAATAAAACGTTGTTTTGTTTAAATAAGGTAATAAAGAAATTTAACAAATATTTTAAGGATAAAAAAGAATAAAAATATAAAAAGCTAGAAACTAACATTTTAAAAAATGTTACTTCAAGTAACGTTTCAAAAAATACTAGAAATTATTAAAAAAAAAGTTTAATTAAACAAATTTTTTAGCTAATAAAAAAAGGTTTAAATATTTTTTAGTCCTTGCAATTTAGTATTTTTTTGCTTTTCGTCCTTGCAAAATTATTTTTTTTGTTTTAGTCCTTGCAAATTATGTTTGTTTTATTTTTTGTCCTTATAGCGGTTTAGATAGCGTTTTTTCACTATTCAAAGCGCTATCTAAACCACTTTAAGAACGAAAAATAAAACAAACATAATTTGCAAGAATTAAAACCAAAAAAATAATTTTGCAAGGACGAAAAACAAAAAAGCGCTAAATTGTAAGAACAAAAAAGGTATTTAAGCCTAAAAAAAACTAGAAGTCAATTAAAATAACTTGCCAAATATAACCATTGCCGTTATGAATTGAAACGTGAAAAATCATATATGAAACATGAAACCATACATGCTATTTCGTTCTCCAACACTAGGGGTGGCAAATCAATCCGTCATCCATCCAATCCATCCATTAGTAAATCCATCCAATCTATCCATTACAAAAAATAAAAACTAAATAGATTGGATCCAATCCATCCATTTAATTCCATGGATGGTTAATGATTCATCTACTATTTTTTAAAATCCAACGGATCCTCTAATCAATACCTAATGGATCAAAATTAATCCAACAAATATTTTCATATTTAAATCTTTCTTAAATTTTTATTTTAAAATTTGTTTATAAAATATTTTAAATATTATTTAAAAAGATATTTTTCGGCTGACGTCGACCGAGAAAGTTATCGACCAATGTCGGCCAGGGTTTTTTTTAGACCAACGTCAATCGAGGCTGTTTTTGGCCGACCTCAGCTAGGTTTTTTTCGGCCGACGTTGGCTAGGGTAATTTTTAGCCGACAACGGCCAGGGTTTTATTCGGCCGACCTCGACCATGATTTTGTTCGGCTGACATCAGCCGGGGCTGTTTTTCAGCCGACCTCAGCTAGGGTTTTTTTTCAGCCGACGTCGGCCAAGGTAATTTTTGGCCGTCCTCGACCAACGTTTTTTCGGCCGACATTGGCCGAGACTATTTTTTGGCTAACCTCAACCAAGTTTTTTTTTCGGCCGACGTCGGCTAGGGTAGTTTTCGGCCGACCTCGACCATGATTTTTTTCGGCCGACCTCAACTAGGGTTTTTATTTCGGTTGCTGTCGGCCAGGATTTTTTTCGACCGACGTCGGCTAGGGCAATTTTTCGCCGACCTTGACCATCTTTTTTTCGGCCGACATCGACCGATATGCTTTTTTGGCCGACTTCAACTAGGTTTATTTTTCGGCCGACGTTGGCCAGGGCAATTTTCGGCTAGCCTCAACCATGATTTTTTACGGTGGACCTCAGCTAGGTTTTTTTTTCAGCCGACGTCGGTCGAGATTATTTTTTGGCCGACCTCAACCAGGTTTTTTTTTCGGCCGATGTCGATCAGGGCAGTTTTTGGCCGCCTCGGCCAGTGTTCTTTTTCGATTCGATTGACGTCGACCAATGTTGGTCGGAGTTTTTTAGCCGATGTCGGCTAGTGCAGTTTTTGGCCGTCATTGACTAGGATTTTTTCGGCCAATGTCGACCAGGACAATTTTTGGCTGACCTCGGCAAGGTTTATGTTTTCGGCGAGGAAAATTTTCAGTTGTCATCGGTCAGGGCTCTTTTTGGCCGACGTCGATTGGGGCTATTTTAACATTGGCCAGACTATTTTTCGGTTGACGTTGGTCAGTGATGAATTCGATCGACGTCGGTAAGGGCTGTTTTTGGCCGCCATAAGCTAGGTTTGGTTTTCAACCACCACCAACTAGGTTTATTTTTCAGCCAACATCGGTCGAAGCAGCTTTCAACCATCATCAGCCAGAGCTATTTTTGACCGACCTCAGTCGAGGCTGTTATTATTTTAAAATATGTTCTTAATTTTTAAAAATATATTATTTCTAAATTAAAAATAATTATTTTTAAAAAACATTATTTTTATGGATGGATTGGATATCCATCCATGAAAATTTTGTTAATGGATAGATTTTTATCAAATGGATCGGATTGGATCGAATTTTTTAAATAAATTTTTAATGGATCCAAATTGATTAATGAATTATTTTGATCTGATCTATTTTGATCCAGATTAATCCGATCCATCCATTTTATTACCCTTATCCAACACTGTCCTCTTCATGAATTGTCATCAACAACACTGACTTGGGAATTCTAGTTTCAGCGCAGCCATCTCTTTGTTATGTAATCGTGTTTATCTTAAAAATTCCATTAGGACTAACTACTATTCTGCATTAGGACTACTATTCGTGTCTGATCGGCCCCTTCACCATACACCCACACCCACAATTCATATAGGATCTTTCATTTCAAATAACCATTGTACTTCCACTTGCTATTGTTATTTTTTTTTTTGACTGATTTTTTTTTTTTTTAACAATATAAGCTTATTTTTTGTTGTTCTCGTCAAACCTTTGTTCTTTTATTCAAGAATTCCAAACAGGCTGTAGGAAAAAAAAAACGCCAGTTCCTGACAAACCGAATTCACAATAACAACAGTAATTATGGTCACTTTCAGAAATAATTGGAAGGAAGTCAGATGGGAAAATTAAAAAAAAAAACTGAATATTAAGGTAAAAAAATCTTTCGAATTTGGGTATTAATTTTTTTTGGGTTAAACATATTTTTAGTCCCTATAAATATTGAAAAATTCATTTTTAGTCTCTCAATTTTAAATTGACGATTTTTAGTCCCTTATTTTATAAAATGTGTCACAATTGAACCCAGTTACTAATTCTGTCAACTAGTGTTAACGGTGATTTAATTTTTAGCGGTAAAAAAAAGTTACAAAATGCGAATTATAGATTACAAAATGTGATGGTTTTTAACCACCACAGAAATCACAATGCCACAAACTCTAACATCCTCACCGCCTTTGACGCCATCGTGAACGAAGGTAATCTGTGGCGTTGTGAATTTTGTGGTGGTTAAAAACTGTCACATTTTGTAATTTAAATTTTGTAATCTATAATTCACATTTTTGTAGTTATTTTTTACTACTAAAAATTAAATCACCGTTAACGCTAGTTGACAGAGTTAGTAACTGTGTTCAATTGTGACACATTTTATAAAATAAAGGACTAAAAATCATCAATTTAAAATTGAGGGACTAAAAATAAACTTTTCAGTATTTATAGGGACTAAAAATATGTTTAACCCATTTTTTTTTCCTTGTTTAGATTCTCATCATTGACAGTGATATGGGAATTCTACTATTCTAGTCTTAGGATAGCCATCTCTCTGTTATGTTGTCGCGTTCATCTTACAAACTCCATTAGGACCACGATTAATTCTGTGAGCTGTTTGTGTGACCCATTCACCTTCACCATAATTCCACCCACATCTTTCATTTTCAACAAACCATTCTACTTCAACTTGCTATTTTTTTATTTTTTATAAATTATTCTGCAGCTCCTTAAATTTTTTAAAGATTTTCAAATAGGCCTTTAAACTAATTTTATAATAAAAAAATAGATTATGCATTAACAATATAATGTAATTTTATACTATTATTCAATCATAAATCATTATGTATAATAAATTTATTAACTTTTATAATAATTATTCTAAAAGTCATACTAACGATAATTTTTTATTAGTTGACGGTACATGATCATTAAGCTATTTTTTAATTAAATTTCTAAACTTAAAAATATGTTATTGAGATTACTATTTAACGACTTAATAAAACCATCACAAAATAATAATTCACGGCAATTTTAGAAGTCTTTGAAATTCAATTAAAAAAATTATATAATGAAAGACTATTTAAACAATAATAATTTAAAAATTTATTTAAAATTCACAAATAATTCAGAGGTAATTTAACTTTATTTTTTAAGAATAAGCTCGTGACTTTTTGTTGTTGTCGTCACAGTTGAAGCACTCCTATTGTATCGTATTCGTATCCCAAGTCAGTCAACCCGACCTTACTCATCTACTACATCAAATGCTCAACCAACGCATTGTTCCTTCACAAAGTTCGTGCTGTTGCGGACATACCAAAAGGAGACAGACACTTCTGACTTCTTAGTTCTTACATTACATTACTTTACATGGCTCATTTGGTTTATGGCAAAAGTCCCTCATATGGAGGAGGCTCACACCATGGACAGGCTCAACAATCTGTTCCATTTCCAACCACTTCGAGTTCCTTAAGTATCCTGCTCTTACATGGCAACTTGGAAATATGGATCAACGAGGCCAGAAACCTTCCTAACATGGACATGTTTCACAAGAAAACGGTAGAAAAGCTTACCAAGATATCTCGAAGACTTGGCGGCAAAATCGAAGGTCACATGTCCAAACACATAACCAGTGATCCGTATGTTACGGTGTCTGTGGCGGGTGCTGTGATTGCCAGGACTTTTGTCATAAAAAACAATGAGAACCCTGTTTGGATGCAACATTTCAATGTCCCTGTTGCACACCATGCTGCTGAAGTCCACTTCGTTGTCAAGGACAGTGATATTGTGGGTTCTCAGCTTATTGGAGCAGTGGGAATTCCAGTGGAACAGTTATGTAGTGGTACAAGAGTTGAGGGCTTCTTCCCCATCCTTAGTTCTAATGGGAAACCATGTAAGGGTGGATCAGTGTTGAGTTTATCCATTCAGTACACCCCAGTTGAAAAGGTGCCTCTTTATAGCCATGGAGTAGGTGCTGGTCCTGATTATCAAGGGGTCCCTGATACCTACTTTCCCCTTAGAAAAGGTGGAAAAGTTACACTTTATCAAGATGCTCATGTTGAAGATGGTTGCCTTCCAAGTTTGGAGGTGAATGGTGATGTGAATTATAAGCATGAAAGTTGTTGGCATGACATCTTTGATGCAATAAGTCAGGCCCGTCGATTGGTTTACATTGTGGGGTGGTCTGTGTACTACAATGTTAGTCTCATTCGAGATAGGGGTGATGGAAAGGCTTACACTTTAGGTGATCTTCTCAAAGCTAAATCACAGGAAGGTGTGAGAGTGCTGCTCCTTGTGTGGGATGATCCCACTTCTAGAAGCATGCTTGGATATAAAACGGTAATCAACTTCAAATAATTGCTTTATTTATGTTTCTCTTTATGCTTTATACATTTCTTTGTACAGTTCAGCCATTAGTTTTTGTGTGAAGGAAAACAAAACAGTCTGAATACCTTAATTATTATAGATAACTCATAACAAGGGTGGTTTGTTCAGTGGAAGGAGTTAATCTTTCACAACAACGTGCATGATAAATTAAGTTTTGAATCTTTGTCAAGTTTTTACATTTAGTATCCAACATTAGCTCAAACAAAATTGTCTAAGAAGGAGCATACTTGTAGGAAAAAAATTTATAGACATTTACTGTAATACCATATTTTGGTTTTCTTTTGATGTGTCAGTTTCATGTTCAGTAGGGGTGGGCAAAAAAATCCAATTGTATCAAATGTGTCTGTAACTACTCCAGTCCAAACCTTAAAAATCTGTTTTAAACAGATTGGATTTTTATCCGATCCACATTTGTGATGTGTTTATAAATCTGGTATATGTTTCCCATGTCATAAGGATTTTAAGTGGAATCCGATATCTGTTTCGCTGTTCACGTAACGAGTTATGGCTGCAAGATCCAAATTGCAACTCTCGTCATTTCCTTGTTCTCAATCGCTGCCGTGAACTCCCTTCGGGATGTTACACATTTTTAATTTGATTACTTCAATTCAATATTTCAATTTTTTAATGTTATTTTTCAGATTTTACTTGCCGACAATTGAGAATAGCCGTTTGATTTTAGCTTATTCATACCTTTAATTTTTACCACTCGTCTTATATATATATATATATATATATATATATATATATATATATATATATCAAATGAAAAATTTAATTGATTTAACATAGTATTAAATTTAATAATGATTTATATAAGTATAACTTTTTAAAATCATCTTTAAAATTACTAAGATTTTATTATTTATTTATTTATTGTATCTACATTTAAAATTGATTTTATAAAAAAAATTAATATAATAAATAATTTAAAGGAAATCTTATGAAAAAATCAAATCTAATCCCCCCCCCCCTATATATATATATATATATAAAAACGTATAAAACTAATCTCCTATATAAAAAATATTTGTTTCCTCATGCCTTCACTCTTCTTCACAATTACTCTACTCGTTTAAATACTCTTTTTATCATGAATTGAAGTAACGATCTCTCCTTATATATATTATCTTCAAAATTCAAATACGTTTCTAACATGCATATGATATATCATTTTATGTTTTTAATATTAATTGAATGATTTAACACAACTTCTTATCTCTTTCAACATATCATATTCAATATCTTTAGTTCTAATTTAATTTTTTTTATCAATAATTAAAAATAACAATATATCACAATATAAATTATTTATCATAAATATAAAATATAATTTATATTTTTAAAAATATTTATTATATAATATTTTGATTATAATATAATTTATATCTTCAGAAATATTTATTTATTATAAATTTTAGTTGTATAAAATACATATTAATTTGAAAGCAAATTGATTTTAAAACTAGTTTTGAAGTCTACAAAAAAAAAACTGGTTTTGAACCAGTTTGAAACTGGTTTTAAAAAATCCAAACTGTTTTTCTAAAAAATGTGGATATGGATTTTAAATCCAATCCATATATTTGGATTTGGATTGAATTTTTAAAAATCTAATCCATGCCCACCTTCAGGAAGGCATGTTCATGTTACTCTACTTGATTACTTTTTGAATCAGATAAACAGTATGTAACCAATTGCTTGCTTCTATCGTCGAATTACTATGGTATGCAGGTTGGAGTTATGAAAACTCATGATGAGGACACTCGCAGGTTTTTCAAGCACTCTTCAGTACAAGTGCTTCTTTGCCCACGATCTGGTGGAAAAGGACATAGCTGGGTCAGAAAGCCGGTATTAGAAATTTAGAATTACTGTATGAGTTTAACATGATACACTAAAATAGTTTTACACTGTCATCCAATCACAAACAACTGTTTATATGATTTTTAAGATGATTTTATAAAAGTCAACAAACTTACCATACATGGTGAGTTGTGATTAGATGATAGTGTAAAATTATTTTATACTATCAGTGCATAAACCTTTTTTTCTTACTATATTTGCATCTCAGAAAAAAAAAATTATTTGACATGTGATACACATACAATAATTTATACAATTTGTATAATATTATTTTTATATATTCTCTTAATTACATTATTTATTACATCTTAAATCTTTCTCTTTTCTGTCTCTCTGTTAGTTGTGCAAATTATTGTACAATTTGTTTGTACAAGTATTTTTTTTTCCGCAAAAAAGTATTATTTCTATGCTATATTTTACATTTCTAACTACATGCTATAATTACATATTCATTTTAGAAATATTGAATTCCTAATTACTCCCTTCAATCTTTTATATAAAAAAACGAGTCTATTTTTTAATTCTAATTATAAGATATATGGACCTACTTTCATATGTATTTATTGTTAATTATCTTTTATATCCTTAAATTATTGTGAAATTTATTAATGAGATGTTCATTTATTCTCTATACAAGTGGAATCTTTATAAGTGGGTACATTTATTGACATATTAACAATATAAGCCACACTTATTAATGGAAAATAATTATCCCTTAAAATTATGTGTAGTGTTAGTAAATATTATCACTAATTAAATTATTTAATTCTATGAGTATTTTTGAAATAAAATTTAAATTTTGTCATTATTAATTAAAATTAACTAACTTACCTACTTTTATTGGTATTGATGAATTAATTATTTGTTTCTTATGTAAAGGACCATATGAAATATTTACTACTCCCTCCATCAACCCTTTTCAAAAAATTATTTGTCCATTTTTATAAGACTCTTTACTAATTTATAGATGCATTATTATTATTTTTTTCTAAAGTACCTTTAATTAATTATTCTCTCTTCAAACATTAATTAATAAAATGAGAAGTAATTAAGAGGAGAGAGACGATTAATTTCAAAAATATTAAGGGTACTTTTGGAAAAACAATGCACATTATTGACAAATTTAATGTGATTAACTAAATTGATTTAATGGTGATGCACTGTTAGTGTAAAACTATTTTACACGGTCATTTAATCACAAATCACCGTTGGTATGACTTTTAAGATAATTTTTTAAAACTCAACAAACTTGCCATACATGGTGTGTTGTGATTGGATAACAATATAAAACTTTTTTTACACTGTCAGTGCATAGCCCTTTTTCTCAACTAAATTAACTACTTTTCTTAATTAAGATGTGTAAATTAGTTAAAAGTGTCTTATAAATAGAGAAGAAGAGAGTAGTAAAATGTACTTTAATAATATAATTTTTAAATAATCAAATATTATAATTCTAATGTTGGTTGTCAATCTATTAGAAATCACTAGTAGTATAACTTTTAAGATAATTATTATAAAGTCAACAAACTTATCATTTATAATTAGATGAAAGTATAAAATTATTTTACACTGTCAGTACATAATCTATTTTCTTATATATATATATATATATATATATATATATATATATATATATAATGTCCAAGAATATTGTATGTAATATTAATTAATTACTATTTTCTGTAATCTAATTATTACATTATTATAGATTATAAAAATTAGAATGTTTGATTCCTAATTCTAAATACTATTATTAGAAAGTATTTGGATTCTCTGTAGTTGTATTTTCAACTGCACAAAATCTGCATCCTTAATTATATATTTTATAGTTAAAATTTTTTAAAACATATAAAATGAAAATTATTTCAACCAATATTTCAACCACTATGAGCTGTTTTTCCACCGCAGAAAATCCTGATCTCGGTTTGAACTTTAAAGCGACCAACATGTTTAAGGTGAATCAATTTTATAAGTGATCCATCGCATATCACTTTTAATAATTTTTAGATTCATCTTACGCTCATAATAGTATCATGTATCCAACACATGAGATCCCTCCTCATTTCCCTCTCCGTCGGTGCGCCGCCGCCGGAAACGATTTCCGGTGGCGGCGCCGCCACCATTTTTTATTTTATTTTATTTTTTATTTTTTTTCCGTTTCTTCTCCCTGTCCTTCCTCTTCTCCGTGGCACCATCACATCCTTTGCATTACCTTGAAACTCTTACAATACCATTGACCTTATCTTGCGTTTGTCCGATTTGGAACGTGTTGCACACAGAAACACTCTGCATAGGTACTTGTTTCTGCATCCCAGAAAGCCTATGAACATTGGAGCTTCCCATTGCATCGTGCCGTGTCTACCAATATTTAAGTTTTCAAGGTAAATTATTTCCAGAAAGAACAACAATAATAATGAATGAGTTTGTTCACATTTGATTACATCAGATTGGCACGTTTATGAAAACCACAAATAACATGAACAATTAATTGGAATCCTTTGTAATAATCGGGAACCAAAAACCCTATTAAGGATTCAAATCTTTATTAGGCATTTCTTCAAATACTGTACTTTATAGACAATACTTTTCTCAATTAGATAATGGTATACCTCAAACTTCAAGGGGACAAACCAATTTTCTGAAATGAAATGCTTCAGATTGAAATTCAAAGATCTAATTAGGGACTTGCAATCCAACATTGGTGCGGTGAGTCAGTGACTTGAGTCTCGGAAAAGGAAGTTTGGTAAGGTAGCTTTTAGCTAGCTTTGATTTGATGTGGGCTCAACATAAACATCAAATCTAACAAATTTGGCAACGCAGCGTCGTGGTTGGGGTACCTACGACACTGCCGAAGTTGCTGCTTATGCCTACAATCGCGCCCTGCATAAGCTCCGTGGAGAGTATGCGTGTTTGGATTTCCCCAATCTCAAGGACCGCAACAAGTTTGGCTTCGGAGATTTTGCGAGATTGAACGCCTTGAAGAGCTCGCGGCGTCGATTGATGGTATTTTTTACTGGTTTCAGTCATCGGAGAGACTGACTTCCCGACCCACCAGAAAAGCCCCACTTGCAGATAGCGAGCCGAGGTTGACGCCGATGGTGCCATGGAGAAGAGGAAGAGAGAGGGAGAAGAAACAGAAAAAAAAAAAAAAATATATGGCACCGCCGCCAGAAATCGTCTCCGACGGTGCCGCACGGTGGAGCATCGACGGAAAGATTAATGGTGAATGTAGGATACATGATATTATTGTGAACTTAGATGAATCTAAAGGTTATTAAAAGTGATCCATAGTAGACCACCTATAAAGGTGGTACACCTTAGACACCATCATTGTTTATATAAATATTATACATCTTTTGTCCAAAAAATCAGAAGCAATTTAGTAATTGTATTTAAAACAGAGTTTAGTATTTTGCTTTATACTTAATTGTTAGGAAGCTGGAATAATCTATAGCCATCATCAGAAGACAGTCATTGTAGATGCTGATGCAGGACAGAATAAAAGAAAGATTAAAGCTTTCATCGGAGGTCTTGATTTATGTGTTGGCCGATATGATACCCCACACCATTCCATCTTTAGGACTTTGCAGACAACACACAAAGATGACTATCATAATCCTAACTTTGAGGTAAATCATCTCAAGTGCAATTAAGTCATTCTTTTTCAAAGGAACATAAGAGTCTTGTGATTCAGCAATCAGCATACAGAATCAATTTCAAAATTCATAATCATTATGCTGTCATCTTCGTTGTAATTGTTTTATTTGTATAATAATAAACAGGAGCCTGTTACTGGTTGTCCAAGACAACCATGGCATGATTTGCATTCCCAAGTTGATGGTCCAGCAGCATATGACATCCTCACCAATTTTGAGGAGCGTTGGTTAAGGGCAACAAAAATGTGGAGACTTGAAATTCAAAAGATGAGAAGTTCACACGATGATTTATTACTGAAAATTGATAGAATCCCTGACATTGTTGGCATAGATGAAGTTCCTTGCCAAAATGAAGATAACCGGGAGACTTGGCATGTCCAGGTATATCGTTGATTGTGTTGGAAATAGATGAATTAAATCATGTTCCTATTTCTAACTAAGAATTCTTACTCCCTTTGGGAAAAATTTCAACATAAGTCTCTGATTATCTTATCTTTTGCATTCTTCTAATTGAAGGTCTTTCGTTCAATTGATTCCAATTCTGTGAAAGGATTTCCAAAGGAACCAAAAGACGCTATAAAAATGGTAAAGTGGCTTCCTTCTGAAATTTTACCTTTTTATTGTGAAGGAAAATGCTAATTCCGTTTACTTCGTTGAACAGAACTTAGTTTGTGGAAAGAATGTACTGATAGATATGAGCATACATTCTGCGTATGTCAAAGCAATTCGAGCAGCTCAAAAGTTCATCTATATTGAGAACCAATACTTTCTTGGCTCATCATATAATTGGGATTCTTACAATGACATAGGTAAGTATTGAAGTTAAAAAAAAACTATTCTTAAAAATGACAAAAGACAAGACAGAAAAAGTGAGATTGTAAAGCTATATTAAGCTTCTTTTAACAAGACAACAAAGTGGATATGGATCCGGGATCCCTGTTTACAAATTTCAGTAAACAGCATTTACATTGTAAGTTGCAACAGGCATCTTGTTATATATTAATTTTTTTCCCTTTTCATCACAGGTGCAAACAACTTAATTCCAATGGAAATTGCATTAAAAATAGCCAACAAAATCAAACAAAATGAGAGATTCTCTGTGTATATTGTCATTCCTATGTGGCCTGAAGGTGTACCTACAAGTAGCACTACTCAGCAGATTCGCTTTTGGCAGGTAGGCTTCCTTTACCTCTTAAAATGGTGCCATATGAGACAAATTATAAAAACCTTCATTGGCTGGATGACCAACATGGATTAGGAAGATTTGATGTTCTAACATTGGTCTCAAGCCAGAAGAAACAACTGATTATTTTGTGCTTCATATTATCAAATGATCTTAATTCTTAAAAGCACAAATATATATTTGTATTAGTGAAAATGATCATTATTTGCTGCCTGGATCTCATGGCAGTTGTTTGACGTATATCATTATAAAGTTTGTCTTTTTTTTTTTTTCTTGACATAAAAAGAGCTCATATCATATCATTTAAAATGAGAGGAACAATACATGTTGGACTGAAATCAAAGATATGTGGACAAGAAAAAAATCTAGATGCCCTTGCTAAGCAATGAGCAACTTGATTAGCTTACCTACGAACAAACTGAACACTACAGTTCTGCATATGAGATAAGTTTTGTATAAAGTTTGTCCTTTAAAATATGCAAGATTTTGTGAAATTTAAAGAATAAATAATACATTTATGACAAGGTAAATGTCGTTTACATTATCACCCAATAATAAAGCGTTATGTGGAAAATCAAAATTCCACAGAAAGTGGCATTCTTTATGTGGAGAGTACTATATAATAGACTTCCCACAAAAGAAAATCTTAGGAGAAGACAGGTTCAGCTGGATAATGATGATGTTTCTTCATTCTTGCCCTTTTTGTCATGATATGAATGAAAATTTGCAACACATTCTGTTTTCATGTAGAATGGTACATCATATATGGATGAATTGTTACAATTTTATCGGTCTCAGTACTGTTCTCCCACATTCAGCAAAGGATCATCTATGGCAGCACTCACATGGATTAACTGGTAGTAGGATGAGGCAATGGTGGCCAGTACTTTGGAGTGCAGTTACATGGAGTATTTGGCAACAGAGAAACACAGTGATCTTTGAAGGAAAAGTGTTTGACAAGGAGACAATCATTCAGAAAATTAGGTTCTTAACCTGGTCGTGGCTGAAAGCATATCAGAAGGATTTTTGTTTTTCATTCCAGCAGTGGTATGCAAATATAGCAAACTGCTTGTTACATGATTGAGGGGATTTCTGTTTTATTAATATAGCGGTAGAATGGTTACTTAGTTTGAAATGCTAAACGGGACCTCATATCATCTTGGCAAGAAAGTGTCAATCTTCTCATATGCACCTCAGGGTTGTATATGTTAAGATCCGTAGTCTTAGTGCCTTGTGTAGGCCTGTAAAATTTGAATTCTGCTGTTGTTGGATTGTATTGTAGGAAGCGAATGTATATGTTAACAGGGATGTATTGAAGGGCTGTACGTAGGTAGCTAATTTGACAGGTTGGGTTTCATTCCTAGAAGGATATATTATTTGTATTATGTGTTAGCACATCTTGTGCAAGATTAATGAATTTTCGTTGCTGATAAAAAAAAAAAAAAAAAAGCTTTATGTATCATAAATTTATTGAATTTTATGATAATTATCTTAAAAATAATATTAAGGATCATTTTTTATAGTAACAGTGCATGCCTATTGAACTAAAAATTTAAAATGGTATGATAAAAAAGCATATAGATATATAACATAATGTTATTGTGAGTTCAGTTGTGTGTTTGTCTCACATGCTCATGTTGATGTTTTTTTTGCAGTTCAAAACAATACAAATGATGTATGAAACGATTTACAAGGCCTTACAGGAGGCTGGGCTTGACAATGAGTATGAACCACAGGACTACTTGAATTTCTTTTGCCTTGGTAATCGTGAGATCCCTGACAATGAAAATGTTTTAAATGTTATAAATCCTACTGAAGAAAACATGCCTCAGGTATTTTTATTACATCTCTTGAGTAAACTTTATTTATATTTTTTTTTTCTCCTTGTCTGGATGTCTCATTGCCTCCTAATCAAATATATCATTCAATATTTGCACATTGGTAACCCAGGAACTCACTAAAAAGAACCGGAGATTCATGATTTATGTTCATTCAAAAGGAATGATAGTGGATGATGAATATGTGTTACTGGGGTCTGCAAACATAAACCAGCGATCCATGGAAGGCACCAGAGATACAGAGATAGCAATGGGAGCGTACCAGCCTAATCATACTTGGGCAAAGAACCAATCTAAACCTCATGGGCAGGCAAGATTTATAAATTTGCAAGTACTTTACTATGACAAAAATTTGGAGGGAGAATTCTATGTTGTGCTTATAATCAGAATGATATAACGCACGTAATTGATCATAATTTAGAGGTTACGTTTGAGGTAGCTTATCATGCACATATACATAAAACAATGTAGACTATAACTGTAACTCGGAAGGAAAAAAAGAGGAGAGTGAAGCTTTTTAAGCATGATAAGCATTTTTAAGGGAGAGTAGTTGTGATTGGATCATATGCATACTGAGAGAGCACTATGATGATACATATGAAGGCCCTTTTACCTGATTCCTGCTGTTGAAATTAAATAAATCAATTAGATTTTTTTTTTTTCGCTAACTTGGAGAATTGTGTTGTGTTTTGTGTTCGGTCGAGTTCAGGTGCATGGTTATAGAATGTCACTATGGAGCGAACATATAGGAGCTGTGGAAGAATGTTTTGAGGAACCAGAGAGCCTTGAATGTGTAAGACGGATAAGGTCATTGAGTGAATTTAACTGGAGACAGTATGCAGCTGATGAGGTAACTGAAATGAAAAGTCATCTATTAAAATATCCGCTTGAAGTTGATTCAAAGGGCAAAGTGAAGCTTCTTTCTGGCTGTGAGACATTCCCAGACGTTGGTGGGAACATAAGTGGCACCTTCACCATAGCAGGACTCAAACAAAATCTTACCACCTGATCATTTATGTGAGTTCTCAAACTTAGTGAAAAAAAAGAGTATAAAGGTTTGAACTTATAACCTGCTTTGAAGTACTAGTTTACGTGACTTATTTAAGATTTAAGGTATTCTTAAATACCAGCTTTTCTATTTTCAGTTGAATAAATTCCTTTTTCATTTTTATATTAATGTAAGGTTGTAGTTATATATGTTGATAAATATTACGGTAATGGATTTTTTTCAAGTGATAATGAAAATGATAGTATTTATTATTCCTAAAATGAAAAAACAAATAGGTGTAATTATTGATTTAGTTTCTATAGTTAAATTTTTTTTTAATTTCTATATTTAAAAACATTTTCTTTTAGTTTCTACACATATTATTTTTAATTTTCATCATAAAATTAAAAGAGATTAAAATGATGTGTAGGAATTAAAAATATATATATAACTATATAAACCAAATAAATAATTAAATGATGGGACCACCACAAGTGTATCAAATTTTTACGAGTAATATTAAATGTTTTCCTTCTCAGCGAATTGTAATGAACATGTTTCAATGTCCCTTCTAACACTAGTACAATAATAAGTGGACACGTGTCATGATTTACCAAATCATTATGTGGTTATATATTTTTCTGCCTATTTTGTTGCTTTTATATAATTGTGGGTTTTTCTTAACATATTTTTGTATTTTAAAAAGTACAACAGTTTTTTTTTATAACCAAGAAGTATCTGGGTTTCTTATTTGGTACCTAATTAATCCTTTTTTTCACCAAATTGGTCCATTTTAAGGTAAAGTAGTACTTCCATGCCTAAACTGGGAATCCAACCCCAGACATTGGTTAAGTTATTCGTACATGTTTTTCACGAATGATTTTCCATCCCGGTTGTTCCTCCAAAGCTTGCTTCATTCTGAGAACCGTTTTAGATTCAGTTGCTGTCGCTACCAAATTTTGCTACATTCTGAAACGTTCCCACATGTGTGCTATATTGGCACATGGATCTCCTTCCCAATTTTTAGCCAACACAAGCGATCTTGACGTTTGTGGTAGCATCAACTACTATTTGAGTATTTGAGAAAGAATTTCAAAGCAATTCATTTGTTGCTAACTTTTGAACCTCATTAAAGTGCTGGTACATGTAGTGAATGTTTGGAAAGAAGTTGAAAAGTATGTAATTTCCTCCCTTTTTTTTTTTTGTGAAATATGTAATTTAAATTTGCTACGTTAGATTTGCTTTTTAAAAAAATAAAAAATATCACCTATCATTGTCATTGTTGTCATTATCGTCATCACCACTACCACTATCTTTATTATTATTGTAGTTGTCATCATCATCATTGTTATCACTGTCGTCACAACCACTTGGTAGTGATGTTGGCGACGACGACAATGACAACAATGACATGACAGTGGGAATGGAAACAATGGTGGTGGTGGTGGCAGAAGTGATTGTGATGGTGCTAAGTGATACATTTTTTATTTTTTCAAAAGATAAATTTGATGTGGCAAATTAAAATTAATTGTAATGATCTAAACTAATGATTAAGACGTGTATATTTTACCCTCTAAAATGTAGGGTGCATTTTAGAGATCCCAAAACTATTGATTTGTAAATTACTGGATAGATATTTATATCATATATAAATAATTTTTTATATGAAAAATATGTTTTTTGGCTGATGGGTCACTCCTTTGTAAGAAATCCATTGAAAATGAGATTATTATCATTTGAGAAGACACTCCATCGCAAATTTATAGGTTACAGAAACATGTCATCTACAATTTTTTTCTCTTGTGCTTGTATGTGAGCACGACAGGTTCCCTTTCTGTTTCACCATTGGCGTCGTGGCGATTTCTGGATCGACAAAGGACTTATTGACAAGAAAATATGAACCAACAAATACCCGCAACACGTTTCAGAATTCAGATAGATTCAAAATTTTAATTGACTGTTAATTTGATGTTTAATTATTCCGAGCAGCAAAATACATAAACTTAACGGTGTTTAATCACGAATGCGACTTACTGGGTTAAGTTTTTTATGTATGTCTGAGCCACAGAAAGAGAATCTGTACCAAACAAAAAATGTGGCAATTAAACAATTTTATAATTAAAGTATGTTGTTATTATAACTTACTAACATAATTTATATTTCTTTAGCAAAAAAAAAAACATAATTTATATTTAAAAATCAAAGCAAGCTATGTTAATTTTTTATTAATAATATATTCTATATTTGTAAGAATCTTATTTTTTTTCCTCATCATGTTTATTAATGCAAAATATTTTTAGCAAGATCACTTTTCTTAATCACTTTCTTTCCATCCACAAGACTTAAACTTGATATCTTGTTTAAAGGATTTGAATCTAATTTCACTCGGATTAACTTATTGATAAAGTATTTTGCACAAATATTTACAAATACATATAAAATATTAAAAATACAAATTTAAAAAGTATTTTAAATTATTATTTTATTAATAGTAAAAAAAATATAAGTTAAAATATAAAATATGAAAGCAATAAAACCTTTAAGTTTAAAATTTTCAAAAATTAGTTTAATTTTTGAAAACATTAATGGTGATTTGAAAATATATAATTATATTTAATGTTAATTAAAAAAAATTGAGAATCAATTTAAATAATTAAAATTTTAAAAAATCCTTGTCTGAATAGTCAATTAAAATAAAATATTAATTTAATATAAAATTCCATGTGATACTGATACATATTTATAAAAAAAAATGAGAATCAATTAAAATAATTTTAAAATATTTGACTGAAAAGTCAATTAAAATGTAAAGGACGTATAATTATACAACAAGATAAATATATATAAAAATTATTTTATTTAAAAAATATTTAAATATATAATATAAAAAAGATGTAAAAAGTCTTTTTTTTTTTGTCTACTTATTTATTTTTTGGTCAACATTTTTTTTTCTTTTAATACAATTTATTTAACATGATGGCAATAAACGTGCGTGAGAGTGGAGAAGGTAGTCGACGACGGGAGGCAAAGAAGAAAATTTCTTAAATTAATATTACTTATTTAAAATCAAATTAAAGTAACCTATAATTTATCAAGACAAATGCATACAAGGGACGCGACATAATTAAATAAAAATTCCACATGTACACCTTTTTTTAAAAAAAATAAAAATAAAATAAAACAAATAATGTGATAAAAAAATAAAAAAGAACGAAAATATTACTATATGATTATAGAAAAATATTGAAGTGTACAGTTCATTTTTAGGACGAATGAGTAAAAGCAAGAGAGAAATAAAAAGACGAAATAAAGAAAAGAGAGAGTCTCATAGTCATATCGAAGAGAGAGAGAGAGTCTTAATCAAAAAAGAAAAAAGAAAGGAAAGAGAGAGAGAAAATGATTTAAGAAATGAAGAAAAAAATGAAAATGAGATTAAAAAAAAGAAAATAGATGGTTAATATATTTTTTTTTGTAAAGTGGGAAAGAAAAAAAAATATAATATCTCATAATTAAATTTCTGTATAAAAAGCCTTTACACTATAGTAATGGTGTACGATAATTAAATTCTTACCATAATTAATATTTGAATTTTGCTTAATGTACCATTTTTATAATCACCGTCGTGTTCACATGTCCGAAAAAGACAGAAAAGAAAAAAGAAGGGAAAGTTGTCCACTCCCTCCCTGTGTATATATAAAAGAGACAAGAGGAGAAGAAGCCGAGATTGTATTGGGTGAGAAAAAGAGAGAGAGAGAGGATGGGTGCAGAAGCAAATGGCGGCGAGAAGCAATTGAAATTTCTGATCTACGGTCTCACCGGTTGGATTGGTGGTCTATTGGGTAAGCTCTGCGAAGAGCGCGGGATCCAATATGAGTACGGCACCGGCAGATTGGAGAACCGGTTGTCGTTGGAAGCAGACATAACGGCGGTGAAGCCCAGCCACGTGTTCAACGCTGCGGGAGTGACAGGTAGACCCAATGTGGACTGGTGCGAATCTCACAAAGTTGAAACCATCCGAACCAACGTGGTCGGCACTCTCACCCTCGCCGACATCTGCCGCCAAAAAGGCCTCATCCTCATTAACTACGCCACCGGCTGCATCTTCGAGTACGATTCATCCCACACTCTCGGATCCGGCCTCGGCTTCAAGGAAGACGACACTCCCAATTTCACCGGATCCTTCTACTCCAAAACCAAAGCCTTGGTACGTACTGATCTCTTCTTTCCTTTCTTCTTACTACACTACCTCAAGAAGATCTAATCGATTCGATTCGATTCGAGTAGCACCACCAATATTCTTTCCAAGCATACAAGACTATTGCATACTTAAACTCAATTAAGTTAATAACGCGATTCTTTTTCGCTTTACCAACCTTACATTGTGAATGTGACAGGTGGAGGATCTGCTTGGGAACTACGAGAATGTGTGCACGTTGCGTGTCAGGATGCCGATTTCCTCGGATTTGTCGAACCCGCGGAATTTCATCACTAAGATCACTCGATACGACAAGGTTGTCGACATTCCCAACTCCATGACCATACTGGACGAGCTCCTCCCAATCTCGCTGGAGATGGCGAAGAGGAATCTCACCGGGATCTGGAATTTCACGAACCCTGGAGTGGTAAGCCACAACGAGATTTTACAGATGTACAAGGAATATGTGGATCCGAACTTTACCTGGAAGAACTTCACTTTGGAGGAGCAGGCTAAGGTGATTGTTGCCCCTAGAAGCAACAACGAGCTTGACACCTCTAAGTTGAAGAAGGAGTTTCCTGAACTTTTGTCTATCAAGGACTCCCTCGTTAAGTATGTTTTCCAGCCCAATCAGAAAAAGGCATAGCCTGACCTGAAGGATGTTATGTTAACATATGCTGACGAATTGATCAGCATTCAGATTAATGTGTGCTTTTGCTGCCACAGATGTACTTGTTCGTTCGTTCGTTCGTTCGTGTGTATTGTTGCATTTAATTTTAATGTTATATTTGTATTATTGACTACATGATGAATAAACTAGTTGCAACCTACTTATAAGTAATGAATTCTTGCGTCATCTTTTTTCTCTTGTACACCAGTTTTGAGGTAGAGCCATGGACTCATTTTTGCTATAACGATTAATGAAGAATGATTCTTGGTTTGTTCAAAACTTCAAACTACGGATGATTGATATTTGAAAACGAAGCAACACGTCTTACGTGTAGTCACTAGGGCCTTGCTATGATAATGATAATCAACAAGGGGAAGAGATAACCATACTGTTTTCATTTTGGACTTAGTTATAAATGTTTGGGCCTAAAGATTCATCCAGTCAGGGCAGATTCATTTGATTATGAGACAACGCTTCGGGTTCGGGCCATAACGTTTAATCTGTGATCTCAAAATATCCTACATTACACTGCCCCACCAAAAACAATACCACGTGGATTTGGAAAGGTAAATTTTTTTTCTTCCATGCTTTGAAATATCATTCTTGAACACCAGTAGATGATGAGCAAATTATTAAGGTTGTTGCTATATCTACTCCCTCTTCTCCTTTTCTTTTCCTAAACTACCCCACTAAAACACACTCTCCCCATCTTATTAAAGAGAGTTATATATGGAAGAGGGAGAAGGAGATGGGGGGGAAGTGTGTTTTAGTGGGATAATTTGGGGAAAAAAGGAGAAGGGAAAGTGAATTAGTATAAAGAGGGAATGGATATAGCAACAATCATTATTAATTAACAAGTATTTATCAGTCAATGAATTAATTAATTTTTTAAGTAAATAGCTTGTGTTTTCTTTTTAAAGAATTTTTTAAATTTATTAACCAATGAATCAAACATTAATTTATATATAAAGGAGTGAAATTTCAAATATAAGGATAATAAAGCAATATTTTTAATCTTTTTTTCTTTAAAGACTTACTCCAATTATAGTTTCATAGTCACTATTAAGTCTGGATAAAAAAGGAGGGATGTGTTAAGCCTTCGACGGTCAACAACTCAACATAAAATTTGTCGATCCTCCCTAAACATGGTTCAATCTCGACAAATTATGTGTGCTATTGTTAGATTGTTGCCTAAAAATAACATGTTATATGACTTAAGTATAGTGTAAAGAAGCTAGTTTAAGAGTGTTTGATTAGGTTTGGTACTTGAAATATTAGTACTAATTTAGAAATTTACTTGGAATATTAGTACTTTTGACATGTATTGCAATTTGAGCCAAAAATAAGAAAAAATGACTTGAAAGTAATAATTAGAAAAGATGTCATAACACATTTTCTAAATTTAAATATCTGAAATTAATATTACAAAATGATAAAAAAAAAAAATGAAGATGTCATAGTTACAAGCTATATGGTTAAAACAGAAAAAGGTACTGAGGTTATTTGTATCCACAAAATATCTACCAAACTTTTCTTTAGTTTTCTCATATTACTGTGTGGGCGTTTGTTTTACATATAACTTTTTTAATCCTGGGAATATAGGAGAGGAAAAAATTATCCTACGTTTGTTACGAAGTAATAAAATATTTAATCCTATATTTTATTCCTAGGTAAACTATAATTTCACCTTCAACCAATATTTAATCCCGATGGAAGGAGTAGGAAAAATTTATTTCCAAGGGATAGGAACCATTTTTTATGAGTAAAAATCCAAATATACTCTCTTTATACCCACTACCCTCTCAATGTTATTATTTCTTCGTTCTTGGGGAGGTTAGCAGCAAATTTAAATTTATAATAAATATATTAATTGGGGTTAGGAAATATAGGAAATGAATGTTAAATGCATATTTTACTATATATGCTTTTTGATTACGTGGTATGGTTTTGCATAGTTATAATTTCGGCAAATTAATTATATATTAGCAATCTAAATATAACTCCTCTGCGGAAATGAGTGATGTATCACTCTGTTAAAAATAATCACCTTTAACACAATAAGAATATTTTAGTAATTATAATATATAATACTAGAAAAAAAATAACTAAACCAAACACATGTTTTAATTATGCTTGGGAATATAAAAAATATTCCCAACCTATTTTAATAGTTAATCAAACACATTTTTTAATTATACCCAAAAATAACATTCCCACGTTATATTCCCAGAAAAAAATATTTCCAATATTAAAAAAGTTATCAATACATGAAGTCATAGTTTTAAAACCCGGACCGGGCGGATCGGGAACCAGAGGTACAACCGGTTCGGGTGTGTTATTCGATCGGTTATGTTATCAAACCGGTAAGACCCGGTGTGACCCTACCGGAAATGCACCGCACTAGATTGGAACCTAGGACCTCAAGGAGGAAACCGACACACTTAACCACTAAACCAAGGCATCTAGTTAGCAATATCATTAACAGATTTAATATATATGATATATACGCTATATATATATTTGAAAAAAACACTTAAAATGCACCAATATGTACTTGAACCCAGTACCTCAAGGAGGAGGAAAACATACTCAACCATTAAACCAAGTCAACCAATTATTATATTCACTAACAAGTTTAATATAGATATAATATATTTATGGCATGGTATGAAATTTCCAAATTTTTCAATAGAGATCGGGTCATGCGATTCAATTAGTGACCTATTTGTTCGACCCTTTGACTCAGTGACCTAGTACCTTGACCAGGTCGGTCACTGGTTCGATTTTTAAAACTATGCATTAATATAACACTTGTCGAGAAAAAGACAACAGAAACTCGACTCAAGTTATTTTGACATGTGAAAAAAGGCCACTAAAGTAAAGACACTGATAGAGTTCACATTGTTTTAAGCCCTGTAAAAAAGGATAGAAGAAAGACCAAGAATAACACTAAAATTATTAAAAGAGATTTCATGATAAATATCCCTAAAAATTTGATTTTTAATAATTGAGTCCAACCACGTCATTATTCATATGACCGACCTGAATAAAGCTATTGCAAGTTTTTTATTCAAAGACTAATTTCCATTCACTAAAATGCAAAAAATACACAGAAAAAAGATAAAATTTAGACTTGAGTAACTAGCTATATCTTAAAAGAGTACAATAAAATATTTGAACCAAGGACAGTTGCCACCCCAGAAACAATTTACCTACAGAACTATCGCAAATAACAATACCCTTCTTCATTCTAGGCGAAGTTGGCTGCTCATTGTACCTGCTCAACATCAGTGGCCATTAGCAACGCCATTGGCAATCACACCGTTCACAGCGGGAGTCAAACTGCTTTCTTTAGTTTTCTTTGAATAGAATCTCCGATACATGGAGTCAACTTCAGTGAGATAGAATGTGCCTGGAGATAAAAGGCTACAATCCTTGCTTGTCACAAATTCCTTCGCACCATACCTATGCTCCATTAGCTTCAGGGTTTCAACAAACTCCTCCGGAGGAAACTGCATTAAAAAAACAAACAAACTCATCAAAAGACTATTCAACACAGGATTCTGTGTCCACCATCTTAACAAACATTACAACAATAATCAAAACAAAGGACTGATCGACTTCAACCATTTATTCTCACGTTGACTTTTAAGGTAGTATTAATCTTAAAGTTCTAAGATACTTTAGAGAATGATACATCTATCTTTGAAGTTTCTAAAATTTAAGTAAGGACACAACTAAAAGGAAATAGAAGAAAAGAAAATTTTTTAGCACCTATATATGCATGCTTGATTCAACTAAATTCAAGGAAACAAAATTCCCCCATAGAGCTTTTATAAATAAAAACTCCCAAACATGCACATAGTATCTGACAGAAACTAGATCAACCAAACACTAAAATAAATCGGGAATTCTTTTATTGAATTGGTCTCTCAACTTTGCCCTCTATCAAGGTGATTCAGATTCGAGTACGAGAGGTAAGTACTAGAATATACAGAATGTTTGCACTAAAACCCGGGAAATTCGAGAGTCCTTGCCCTCCTACACAATCTTCTTAACACAATTCCAAAACCGATACTACTTCCCTCTTCTCTGTTATTTGTTTCCCTCCTATTTACTTATTATTCTCTCAACTGTCTAACCGTCATTTCTATTAGGACGGCTATCAAAAGTAACATCTGTTCCCTGGTCTAATCCGCTGCAGCCCTTCCCATTCATTCCAACATAGACCTTCTTGATAGGTGGCCAAACAGTGTCTATGTCCACTAAGAAATTTGTCAGTTTAATATGGCATTCTTATGTGTCTATAAAACAAATGCATTATTATGTTTTTGGCATGGTTCCTCTCAAAAAAAATGTTTTTGGCATGGTTATATTCAATTTAATATTAAACCAGAAGAGCACATGTGGAATATTTCCATATCTGATTAGACTTTCATAGATCATTACCTCATGTCTTGACTTCAATTTTCCATCGACATCCATCACTCTAGCAATGTTTGACAAGCTAAATGGACGTTGACTGTCTCGTAATTGCAAAGAAAACATTGTGGCAGTTAAGCCACTTCCGTATGAGAATAATATCACCCTCTTACCTGCCTGAAAATTGAAAATGTAAATATTCATTAGAAAGCACGAAACATTGTTGTGAACAAATTTAGTCATAGATAGTGGTCAGAACATTCACCAATGAGCTATGTTTGTTGTGAATAAGGGATGCAAATGCTGCATAGAGAGACGCAGTGTACATGTTTCCAACTTGCTTTGGAATCAAAGTAGTTGGTTGTACCTTCTGATCATATAGAGGCTTTGCAACTTGCTGGGATGCCTACAAATTAACAATATTGCACATCATCAGCAAAAAGTTTCAATACTGTCCATTTTCAATAGAATTCTATAAATGAACTTAGATTGTTTTCCAACTCAAGGTCAAAAAGGAAAAGTAATCAGTATCTAAAAGAAACAGGAGATTATTGATTTTTGGGGATAGGCTCTCAGACCTTTTCAAGATCCCGACTTTGGTAGCTCTCGTCGCCAGATAAAGTTGCAAAAGGTCCCAGCTTTTCTTTGGCAACCTCGTCCACAGAGCTGCAATCATAATCAATTTTAAAACACCCTCACATTAACTGATTAAAAACAAAACTTTTCCAGAGGATGGAGAAATGAAGAAAACCTGGGATTCCTCAAGAAGTCATTGAAAAACAACCGAGCAAAACTCTTCTGTACAAGCTGCAGAAGCAAATGGAATTAGAAGAAATATACAAATAGACATACTGAAGAAAAACAAATATACATATTAAGAAGATACATCAATGAGTTACAGAAATATATAGAACATGTTACAGGGAGTACTAGTATGTATCGTATGGAGTTGGGAGATTAAATACTAGATCCTTAAGAAATATAAACTACCTTGTTATAAGGAGAGTGAAATACAAAGTATTCAGCATCAGAAAGAGAAAATTGTTTTCCCTCGAATTTCTCGTACCTGCAAAAGTAAATATGGTTAGGTACTTCATTGGTCACAATACGAGCGTTAAACAAATATTACTAGATTTATTTATTTTCAACTACTAAGCAGGATGCTTATCAGCAGGGCACTGCAAGTCTTAATACAAATATTATCAGATTTATTTATTTTCGACTAGTAAGTGGAACGCTTATGAGCAGGACAAGCACAGCATCCCATCTAGCTAGAATTCCTTCATTCATACAGTCAGTTCTTTTCAATTTTAAACCTTGATGGGTCATATTTAGAATATAAGAAATGCTAACAACACACTCTAACACACTATTGCTAGATAAAATTTATTGGAATTCACATTTCCTATTTCATGAGTCTCACATGAGTTCAAATAAATTTTAATCAATAATAAAGAATGTGTTGTTAGCATAGAATATTTATAGCTTAACAAAAAGAAGAATATCTTTTTTCCTCAAAGTTAAACACAAGTCACATTAGTACATCATTTAAGATTTTGAAAATGTGATTTAGTGTAACAAAAAATTATGAATAGGGACCAAGGCAGGTCGGACTCAATTTGATCGAGCCAGTAAAATGTGAAGTAAACCTATATTTTTATTGGGTTATTTGACCTGACTCTTTCAATCAGTTGATTTTCAATCAATTTGAATGGGTCCGATTTTATATTCATATTTTATATTTATAAAACATTTGTTCATAAGAACTAAAGTTAACATTAGAGACTTACTTGTGACAGAAATTCTTATAGCAAGAATCAAGAGCCATGAGGTAACAAGTTTGTGAAAGCTTTCCATCAACAACCTACAGCACCAAAAAATAAAATGTGGATTTATTGCAGTTGGCAAATGGACATGAACAATCAAATGCTATCCTTCACGGCATATATCAAGACAAAAATAAAATGCAACTTGCAAGGATAATTTTGATCATCGCGAGGAAAATAATTGCAAGTTGTTTTTCAAAGTATATGATCCCGAAAGTCAAATTTTCTAACAGAAATGAAAAGGGATTGAAAAGCTTACTGGATATTCACTAGCAAGATCAGGCTTGTAAAAATCATAAACATGAGACATATGACTTCCTCTCAATTTGCTTTCAAAAGAAATGGGAGCATCAGGACCAATTAGCATGGCAATAGCAGCAGCTCCTCCAGTAGGTCGAGCGGGTCCTTCAGCATAGACCTGAGAAAGGAAACATTTTACACAAGCTTGAAATTAATCCACCAACATTACAACATAATCTAGGACTTTGAATTAGGAAGTTGTATTGTCCTTATTGCATATAAGAGAGTTCAAAGCATGTTTAGTATTGCTGAATATAGTCGAAATGCAATGGGAATGATTACGAAATTATCTTACTGCACTGTCAGTGCAGACAACAAGTCCATAGCGTCCATCCCATGAATTGCTCTCCACCCAATTGACACAATTAAACAGAGCAGCAGTTCCTCCGTAGCATGCATTAGTTGAATCAACACCCTCAATGTCAGTATTTCCATATTTCTGTTTGTTTCAAGCAAATAAACGAATACTGTATTAGAAAGCAAAGGAAATAAATGATGAGATCAAGAAAATTATAATATGACAGAACCAACCCAATCTGATTATTAACATTATAAACATCCTATAAGTCAGTAAAACATTACTTAATGACTTTATATGAAGATGGTCACTGGTTAGTAATTAGTATTAGGATGAAAAGAGCACAGCTGTCAGCTAGCTATAAGCCACTTTAGCTGTGTGCTCTGTTTGACACACCCAAATTGCTCAAGAACTTTCAGTCCAAGATTAAATACTTGAGACTAAGGTTGAAAACTACTTAAATAGGCATTTAAACTATAATCAGAAGATGAACAAGTCAGTCTACTTGGACAAGGAGAATCATATATCCAAAATCCACGTGGTTAGACACTGAAAGGATACCTCGAAGATCTGCATCAGGAATGTCTTGATGGATTTGCTTTTGTCTATCACAGTCTCGCTTCCAACTTCCAGACGACCAATTTGTTTAGGATCAATCCCATACTTCTCAAGAAGAGAAGTAACCACTGTCAAACTGAGGATGCAATATTAGTCTTCAAGAAATGAGATTAGAAATATTATTAATTATAAGGTTGAAGATAAATCTTCAGCACTGGAGTCCTATACTCCTATTCAACATTAAACATGCCAAACCAGCAACTGAGTGTAACATATATTAAGATGGCTTCAAAGTTCAACCGTATGTCTAGTGTCACAAAAGACAGATAAAACAATAAAATTACATTAAGACTAAAAGATCACAGAAGGTTAGAAGATTCATTTTAATCTAAAAGAGACAATACTAGTTGTACATAATGCAAAAATCTAATGACCTTCGTGTGGTTTTAAATGGTTCATGACAACATCGAAATTGGTCAGGTTATTCCATTTATCCAGGAAAAAATTGACAGAACTAGATCTTCATCATGGGTGGTATTAAGCAGATCACCAATTTACATGTCCCCCGATGAGGGTCCACCAAACCATTAGGTAAAGCTTGTAAGTTGTAAAACTTACTTTAGCATTTACAAAATATGATGTATTAATGTATTATGATATCTTAGTCAATAAATGACAAGGATAACTCGGAAGCAGGGATATTAAGTATTAACTACAAGCAACGACAACTTCAAACACAATGGCAAATCAGACACAAAAGCAGAGACTGTCAAAATCAGAGTAGAAACCTCATTGAGATGACATCTTCTACATCGGTACAGAATGACATGCAATCCTGTCCAAGTCCAATGGTATACTTCCCTTTACTGGCACCATCATGAGTCTCCAATGCTTCCTGCACGTGGTTATGTAAAGAAAATGAAAACCTTACTTAAAAGTCAAAAAGGTCAAAGCAACTTCAATTTTATATCAATGAGATAATAAAAAACAGTAAAAAGAAAAAAAAGGTTCGGATGTATTGAGAGTGTTGTATAGCTTAAAAGAAAAGAACCACGAGATAATACACAAGAAATCAATAATTTGGCAGAGCTTTTTTCCCTACTTTTGATTTCCGGCTAGTTCCTTTCACATGAGAACTTATCTAACAAAAAGTGAAAATGAAAAACAAATCACGGACCTAACAGTATCACTTTCCACCAAAAAATGATTAGAAAATCGATTTCATGCACCTAAGAAAACCGTTATTGATTTGATCCAGTTCCAGATAATTCAAACAAAGTACATGCTAAGAGATACCCCACTCCTAAAATCTACAGGCTTATTATTACATAGTTATCTTAAGCATCTTCAGACAATTTTATTCTTCCGGATGCGAACCGAAAACGAAATTCGCGTGAGCCCTTCTAGGTACCAAACTCAGCTTCCGCGGTTTTTTTTTTTTTAAAAAAAAACGTTAGTTAAACAGACAAACTCAAACGAAAAAACCAAAAAGAAAAGAAATGAGAGAAAATGAAAGTTGATGGGGGTGACCTGTTGAACGCAAGCGGGAGGGAAGTAGATGTCAATGGCGAGAATCCCGACATTCTTTGCCATTTTACTGTTTGGCGGTTCCAAATCAAAACAAGCTCTTGATCGAATAATACTAGCGAAGAGAAGAGACTAGAGAGTGGGGGAGTGCAGGTTGGCAGAGAAAGAGAGAGATTATTGAGGAGGGTCACTCACATGGGAAGTGTTGGGTACTTACTTAGCATATATATATATATATATAAAGGAAGGAGGAAATACCCACCCACCAACCCCAAAGGATCTGGCGTGGTGAGGTCAGGTCCCAAGTGCTTCCCCCTCTTTCATCATTCATGAGGACGGATCCAGAAACATATCAATGGTAGGCTCGGTTTTTTTTTTTCCTTTTTTTATAATTGTTTAAATTTTTAATTTTTAATAAATAATAATTTTTAAAAATTATTTACTATTTTTACAGGTAAAATTAAAATTAATTTTTATTTTAAATGATAATAACATTAATTATTACCATAATAATAATAAAAATACAATTAATTTTACATAATTTTACACTAGTTATCGTCTTAACTATTGCAATAATAACAATAAACTCAACTAATTTTACATAATTTTATATTAATTTACCTTAACTAGTATTATAATAACAACATACACAATTAATTTTATACAATTTTACACTAATTAATTTAAATATATATATATATATATATACATGAAAAATCTTGAGAAAGTAATTTTACACTAACTAATCTTAACTAATATTATAATAATAATATACATAATTAATTTTATATGATTTTACACTAACTAATCTTCTTATATATATAAATGACTAAGAGATTTTCTTCTCTCATTGCTTCACTCTCTCCACTCTCTTTCGTATTCATTCTTATTTGAATACTTTTCTTTCATGGAGTGATGTAGTTCATTCTCCTAACATGTATCTGGTTTTTCTATTTTTTTCTAAAATTTTTCTTATCAATTTTTGTAATTACCTCACATTCACAATATTTCTATAACTACCTCCATTCACTTCTTTATCTGATGCTATATTTTTTCAAAATATTTTTTATCAGTTTTTTTAACTCTATTTTTTAATTTCAAAGATTTATCTCTTTCATAAATAATTTCAAATCCTTAATTCAAATTATTTTTCAATTTTTAAAGTTAATTTAAAAAATTAATGTTACATATTCCCTTATCTTTTAAAAAAAATTATAGTTTCTAATTTCTTATATAATTATCTTCTTTTCAAAATTTCTTTCGATGTGCTATATAATTTTTTTTTTCAAAATTTATACTCTCTAATCTTTTGGGTTTTTTTTAATATTTCTTTTATCTGATTTTCTAACTCAATTTTTTAATTCCGAAGATTTCTCTCTTTTTCAAAATTTCTTTTGATGTGCTATATAATTTTTTTTTCAAATTTTATACTCTCTAATCTTTTGACCTTTTTTTAAATATTTCTTTTAGCTTATTTTCTAACTCTATTTTTTAATTCTGAAAATTTCTCTCTTTCATCAATAATTCTAAATCCTTGATTCAATTTACTTTTTAATTTTCAAATTTAATATTAAAAAAATTAAAGTTACATCATTACATCTTCCCTTTTTTATTTCTTTTAAAAAAATTATAGTTTCTAATTTATTTTATAATTATCTCTTTTTCAAAATTTCTTTCGATGTACTATATAATTTTTTTTTCAAATTTTATACTCTCTAATGTATTTTTTTTATAATATTTATTTTATCAGATTTTCTAACTCTATTTTTTAATTCCGAAGATTTTTCTCTTTAGTCAATAATTCTAAATTTTTAATTCAATTTACTTTTCAATTTTCAAAATTAATATTAAAAAAATTAAAATTATATTGTTACATTTTCCCTTATCTTTTTTTTTAATTTTATAATTTTTAATTTATTTTATAATTATCTCTTTTTTAAAATTTCTTTCCATGTATTATATAATTCTTTATTTTTTTAATTTTTTTCTATTAATTATATAAATAAGATAACAAAAATTATAATAAGTTCGTACAACACATAGACTAAAACATTAATTTAAAAATATATATATATACAAAAAAAAATCTCGGAGCGGGGGGCTGGCGCCATGCCCGCATCCGTCCATGTCATTCATGCGTCCCAAAGTGAATAAACGCAGACTTCGTGAGCACCCGCGACAGACAGACACTCACCACGTCCTTTCTCTTTTTAACCCTCCTTTTTTCCTTTATTTACCACCGCTCTGCCATTTTGCATAACATTACCCTAACCAACACCCACGCAAGCCTCTCTTGCTATATTATAATTACCAACCACCTTTTTGTTCTTCCTCCTTCACTTATCTGTTAAGCCTTCAAAATTAAAATTCGATAATATAATTATTACTAACATTTTTAAAAGAATATAAATATATAATCACTTTCTCTTTCATTTTTTTTTTCTCTTCTTTTTGAAGATTATTAAAACAAAATGAGAGAAATTAAACATAAAAGCTGAGTAGTTCTTCACAAAGAGATTTTTAATTTTTATAATTTTTAAATAATATAATAATGATTAAAAATTTTCATTAACTATGCATGTGGAAACACGTTTAGGCCAATACATATTTTTTATGATGATTTTTAACTATCATTATGTTAAAATTATTAAAAGTATTGACTCTAAACTAACAAAAGGACCAAAATGAACCAAATTTAAAAGTTAAATGACTAAATTGATTTTTTTTTTTTTAAAAATAAGGGATCATACTAAATCTAAAAAATAAAATAAAAGATCAAAACGTATAATTCAGTTTAAATATGAATATATACTTATTATTACTTTTATTTTTATTTCATTTTTTTATATTTTTTTCCCTTTTTCATTCTTACTACATTACTAATTTTTAGCATTTGAATTTAGGTGTAACTCATCGGCTTAGGCTATGTTTGGATAAATGTTGATGAGGCCAAAATGAAGTTTGCCAACGAATCAAGACCCTTCCTTTTGCGTTCATTTTGCTTTGGTCCGTTGGATTTATCTTGGAATTCGTGCTGCAGTAATTTGGACTGAAAACCAAACATGCACTTATAAGATGAGGTTCCTCCACTTATGTATTTTACTTTGGGTATATTACTAGTTGACGTGGGATCTCGAACACTAATTACATTTTTTTTCTATTTCTCTCTTTCTTCCACATAAAAAAGGATATATGTTATTACCCTAAAAGTTAATACTCTCTCTAAACCTATTTATAAAAATCCAATTACATAATTCATCAGGATTAAATAAAGTGGTTAATTTAGTTGATAATAATAATTGTCTCAAACTTTTTTTTTCAAAACTACCATGATCATTAATATTCTTTTTTCTCTCTACTAATTGGTTGTTATTATAACCTCTCTTTTAATTAGGGATATTTTAATTTTAAAAAATTAATGTATAAGACATTATAAATTGGATATTATAAAAAGAATCAAGGATCACTTTCAATTTGGGTCTTATAAATAGGACCCAATAATATTTTTTATGCATAAAAGTGATTAAACAATTAAGCACCCCCAATATTACTGGATAGAGCACCCATGACTTGATGAGGCAGTCAGTAAAGGCTCACATGAAAAATTATTGCACAAGCTTAAATTATAAGAAGATTTATTCAATTACAACTACTCAACTGGTCTCAAACCTACACCCATAAAAAAAATGAGAGTTAATATCGATTCTTTACCTACTTGTAATCCGCGTTGGCCTAGAAGTTAATATATACCAAAAGGTCATTTCCCCTTCGATCTTTTTGTTATTTATTTATTATATGTACAGAAGAAGATATGTAATATAATCACTAATCAGAGTGATTCACAGACTTAGATTTGGAAAATAAATAGATTAGTTGTATACTTATGACCTGACAAATGAGCTAAAGTGGGATGACACGTGATTGTCGTGGGAACATACTGATCTATATGCATTGTCTTGTTAACTTAAGGAACGAATATAAATCGACGTACATAAAAGAGTGGCTGAGTCTCTGAAATATTTCCACGAGTTTCGGTTTTTTAAACTTATTATAGGATTAAATTTCAGTTTAGAAATTCATCATTTTTCGTTATGTAGGACTTTAGCTCAAGTTCTTTTCAACAAATTCAGTGTGTGTTGAGGATTAAACCACACATATTGGGTTTGAAGGAATCTCAAAGAATCTGCTACTATATATATGCACTGTTGAAGGGCCCCATAGGCAACTTTAAACCATGTGCCATTGCAATGCGGGCCATGGATCATCCTCGCTCTCATGTTCCATGCTTCCCAATATATAATTATCTACAACTATTGCAACAGTAGAACCGTTAATCACTTGCCAAACTCTTTTCTTTTCCTAACAGAACAAGAGATGGGTTAAGAAATAGTTGGTAAAACGCAAAAAAAGCGTACGCCATTAAAATCAACATCTCTTTGGCATTTTGCATTTCATATATTGGTATAATTTGATCGATAAAATTTTGTCTAGACACTCCATTCAGGTCTTGGATGAGTGATTACGCAAGGGTGCAGGATGAAGATTCGTGGCAAATCAAATTGATTGGCACAAAATTAAGCAAAATGCACTTGGCTGGCTTCTTTAGACCGAGGCTAGCTAGCTAATTCATCATTTTCAATTACATTGCAGTTGCAAACTACAAGTTACAATTTGACATATACGAGGCAAGCTAGCTTAGGGTGATGCACTTGATCTTAGGCATAAGTATCGGAGGATTCTATCCATGTGTGACTTTACTTTGAATTATCTTCACAAAGTTCTTGCCTTCACATGCACCTATGTCGTCCTTCACGTAATTTTGTAGGCAACTTAAATAATAAATTATGTTATGAGGGGAATACTTACCTTGATGTGCACTCACGATTTTCGATGGAGTTTAGTCATTGTTTCTAACTATGAATAATCCGTACCAATATCATGGTCAGCAAAAAAAAAATATATATAAAATGGAAATTAAATTGAGACAAGTTGGTCATCATGATTCCTAAACGAATAATACGACACACGTACGCTTCACGAGTACATATATTTAATTACCGTCTATTTCAACTTATTGTACTTTATTTTTATTTTGAGTATATAGTGATTTGTTAGGAGATGTAGTTCGTTCGTTATACGTCTAACGATTGCTTTCCTTAGCATACTATCTCTGGTTCTGGTTCTGGTTCTGACCCAATCCCAACTTCTATCCCCAACATTGCTATGGTTGTTATGCGGACCATTCCGGTTAAGCATGTGTTTGAAAATGTACGAGGCTAATGAGATCGTATTAAATTTTCGACGGCCCTATAGCAGCCTCGCGGTTCACGTTGCCAACAACAAAACCGCATAAATGTCATTCAATAACTCATAATAAATGATTTTTTATCCACCTCACTTTCCACGCCCTGCACGAGGTGCCACGCTATGATTTTTTTTTTCTTTCTTTCCCACCAATGCACAAGACCATATTTTCTGTCTTTTGTTAGGTTTCGGGGGGATTTGGCACTATTTACTAAAATTTAAATCAAGCATACCTTAAAGATATTAAAATAAATCAAATTTGACAGGCCATCCAGAATATTTTTTTATAAGCTAAATGAAATATTATTAATACGTGTTGTGCTTGTGTAGAGCATAAGATATGCCCATCATAAGCCACAACCAGCATGAAAATACATCAAAGGCCTATTCAATAAAATACGAGTTAAAATAATAAAATAAAAGTTAAAAAAAAAAAAAACTACCCAACTTTTTATGATCCAAAAAAAAAAAACCCAACTCGACTCAGTCTGAGTTAAGGATGATTATGTGTTAGGTTGACTTCAACAACTCCACTTAATTAAAAAGAAAATCAAATTACTAGTATGTTGGGTTTTCAATCGATTTGAATTTGTATTAATTTGATAGTTTCAAGTTAACTATCGAGTTTAATAATCTCGCAGCTAACTCCACCTGGATATCTACTATCTCTGTACATAGTAAAATTGACTTGAGCCTACGTATTAACGTCATATTTAATGTTATTGGCCTACAAAATTTAATATATATTCCCTCCGACTCTAAATATAAGTTAATTACATCAATCTCAATTGAAAAATAAATTATTTTTCTAAACTGTCCTTTATTAGAATTTGATATAAAAAATAAGAAGGACTTATTGGAATTAAAACCCTTATTAAATGAAGGGTATTTTGGATATAGTCTCATTAAATGAACTAAAATTAGTTGAGATTTATTTATATTTAAATCCAAAACTCAAGTCAATTTTTTATTTATATTTAAAGTTGAAGGAGGTATATATATATATATATATATATATATATATATATATATATATGGGCTGCTAATATCCACCCTACTCTTTTTTAGTTGGTGTGCATTAACACTCAACACTAAAAAAATTTGGACAAAAATCTCATTAGTTCTTTTATTTCTCAAAATTTAATTTGAGGATATTATGGTAGTTTATCATTTAATTTAAAAAATAAAAAAAATCTTTTTTCTCTCTCCAATTTTTTTTCCACGTTTCTCTCCCTTCTCTCATGTATTAGTTAAGAACTTATCCATTAAAATTTGTTAAAAGTGATTTTATTCGTGGTGCACTACATTTGTTAAAACTTAAAAGTGGCATTATCCAGTTTGAATTGATCTATCCAGGTTTTTTAAAATAAAAAAAAAAAACTGCAGTTGTTCATTGTTGTGTTTTAGAATTTAGAATAAAAGAGAACTTGTTTTTTCCAACAATCTGTTCTATAAAGGAAATTGTTTATATGTTATCAATTTTTTCTTGATACTTGACATTTTGATAAGCAAAGAAGAGAAGAAATTCACCCGGAAAGATGAAAAATATTACTGCAAATCAAATACGAAATAAAAACTAGGATTGAAAATGTAGGGGTAGTTGAAAAATGAGGATTTTCGGAGACGGCGAGAAGACAAAGAGAAGGGATACAGAAGAAGACTTAATTGAGAGATGAGAGAATTTTGCAAAATTTTCTTGGACCAGCGATAGTCATGCACCCGCGAGTAGAATTGGTCTCTTATTAGTGGATTGGGAGACACATGTGGTCTCTGACACAGGACAAAAAAAATTGAGAGATGACAGAGGAGAGAGAGAACGTGGGAAAGAGGAGAGAGAAAATTGATTTATTTATTTATTTTTAATTAAATGATAAAGTACAATAATATCCCTAAATCAAAATTTGATAATAGAAAGAATTGGTTGGTTTATTTGTCCAAAATTTTTTATGTTGAATACTAATGCACACCAACTAAAAAAGAGTAAGATGGATATTAGCAGCCCATATAATTAATAACAATTATTCCATAATAATTTTTGGAATAAAAGTTAGGGAACATCTACAACAAGAATACCCTAACCTCCCTATAAATGAATTAACTTATGGAAGAATAATTTCTATTGTAAAAAATACTGGATTAGAATTATATAACAATATGAAATTAGAAAATAGAATCAAGAAAAACCAATCTAAAGGAATAAAAAAATTAGAAAACTCATGTGCTCAGTATGGGTATGAGAGACTTTCTCCCCCATCAACAAAAACTAAAAAGATTATCAAAAGAAATAAACCTGTACAAGTAAACAAAAAACCTCCTTTTAGAAAACGAAAAAATTATCTTTCCAAACCCTCATCAAAAAACATAGAAAAAATAATAACTCTAATAACAAAAGAAAATCTAATATTGTTTGTTATAATTGTGGCCGCTTTGGTCATATGAAAAAAGATTGTAGAGTAAAAGAAAAGATAAATGAACTAAACATGAGTGAAGAATTAAAAGAACAAATAGCTAAAATCATGTTAAATGATTCAGAAAGCTCTGAAGAAGATGATAATGAAATACTAATGGCACAAGAAAACACTACTTCTGAAAGTGAAAATGAATTAGACAACTGTGATACAAATAACTGCAAATGTTCTTATCAAATTAAAATGAGTAGAGCAGAAACCAAACTAGCATTAGAAATGATTGATAAAATATCTAATGAAGAAGAAAGATATGAATATTTCACAAAAATTAAGAAAATGCTATTAGAACAAAGGAAGAAGAAGAAATACCTAAACCTGAAAATTTTGAAGGTTATGATTTTGCTAGTATACTAAAGAAAGCCGAAATACAAAAGAGAAAAGTCACTATAAGTGATTTGCAGAAAGAAATAAATGATTTAAAATCTGAAATACAAATCATAAAAATAAAATTAAACAAATTAAAAGAAAATGATTTGGTACAAGATATTACCTTATTACAATTAACAGATCCCTTAAAAGAAGAAGTAGAAGCAAAACCTGAATTAGAAATTGAAACAATAAATCGAATTAAAACTCTACAACAAAAATGGCAAGCCAAAGTAACATTAAAAATAGGAAAATCCTTTCATAAATCTTTTATAGCATTAATAGATTCAGGAGCTTACCTTAATTGTATCCAAGAAGGATTAATTCCTACCCAGTATTATGAAAAAACAATTCAAAAATTAACTGCCGCAAACAATGCAAATTTACAAGTACAATATAAATTATCTAATGCAAGCATATGTAATAAAGGAAAATGTTTTAACAATACTTTTATATTAACTAAAGATATTACTGAAGAAATGATTCTAGGAACTCCTTTCTTAACCCAAATATATCCTTTTGAAGTATTTGAACAAGGAATTAAAACTAAAATACAGGAGCAAGAAATTATCTTTGAATTTTTTAAACCAATAAGACAGAAAGAATTACATAATATAAAAGAAGTTGAAGAAAATACCTTTATAAATAAAATAAGTAACAAAACTAATCAAATAGTATTATTACAAAAAGAAATAGCATATAATCGTATAGAAGAACAATTAAAAACAAAAATAATAAAAGAAAAAATTAAAGAAATCAAATACTTTTTTATAAAAGAAGTCTGTGCTGAAATACCTAATGCTTTCTGGAATAGAAAAACTTTTACTGTAAATTTACCTTACGAAAAAGATTTTCATGAAAGTAAAATACCTACCAAAGCAAGACCTGTTCAGATGAATAAAGAAACTCTAGAATATTACAAAAAAGAAATACAAGAATTTTTAGATAAAGGATTAATTAGACCTAGTAAATCTCCTTGGAGTTGTGCTGCTTTCTATGTGCAAAACGCCTCCGAAATTGAAAGAGGAGAACCTAGGATGGTTATTAAGTATAAACCCTTAAATAATGCATTAAAATGGATAAGATATCCATTACCAAATAAAAAGGATTTAATTGGAAGATTATGTGATGCAACGATATTTTCAAAATTTGACATGAAATCATGATATTATCAAATAAAAATAGAAGAAAAGGATAAATAAAAAACAGGTTTTGTTGTACCATTCGGGCATTATGAATGGAATGTAATGCCCATGGGACTAAAAAATGCCCCATCTAAATTTCAGAACATTATGAACTCAATAATAATCCCTTACAGCCAATTTGCTTTAGTTTATTTGGATGATGTGTTAATCTACTCTAACTCGGTAGATCAACATCTTAAACATCTAAATTTTTTTAAAAATATAATTAAAAAAAATGGAATTATTATACCACAAAAGAAAATGAAACTAGCCAAAACTAGAATAAGATTCTTAGGCCATGAAATATATCAAGGAAAAATCACTCCCACAACTAGAAGTATAGAATTTGCCTCTAAATTTCCTGACGAAATTAAGGATAAAAATTAATTACAAAGATTTTTAGGATGTCTGAATTATGTGTCTGATTTTATTCCCAATATTAGGATTATTTGTAAACCTTTATTTAATAGGCTTCGAAAAAATCCTAAGCCTTGGTCTCCTGAATTAACCCAAGTAGTAATTAAGGTGAAATCCCTAGTCAAAAGCCTTCCCTGTCTAGGCATTCCTCATCCAGATGCCTTTATAATAGTGGAAACTGATGCCTCTGAAGTTGGATTTGGAGGTATTCTTAAACAAAAATTCTCAGAAAATCGAAAAGAACAAATTGCCAGATATCATTCCGATACTTGGATGGAAGCCCAATTAAAATACAGTACTATTAAAAAAGAAATTTTATCTATAGTACTTTGTATTATGAAATTTCAAAGTGATTTAGTAAATAAGAAATTTTTACTAAGAATTGATTGCCAGTCGGCAAAAAATGTTTTAGAAAAATATGTTAAAAATATTGTTTCAAAGCAAATCTTTGCTAGATGGCAAAGTCTTTTGTCTTGTTTTGATTTTGAGATAGAATTCATAAAGGGAAAAAATAATTCTATTCCTGATTTCTTAACTCATGAATTTTTACAGGGAAATAAGTTGCCAATATGAGGCCCACTGCCCCCATCTAATTCAAAGGCCTTATCTTTGGATGATTTTGCCCCATCCTATTCCCAAAAGGTAGAAAAAACTCCTCAGAATTCCATAATTCTCCCTAAATCTATTACCTCTACCTCAAATAGATTTACCCCTTTAATTCAGAAAACCTCTTCCTCAAAATCCTCAGAAATAGCCACCTCCCTTTCCCAAACCATTTCCGAGCGTCTTGATCACTACATCAAGGACTCTTGTAGAATAATTATTTCTCTAGAACCTGAATTTGATGAATTTTATGCTTTTGAAATAATCAACAAGTTCTCACCACCAGGATGGGGATGGATCCCAAAAGACCAAAATCTGAAAAAAAAAATCCATGAAATTCTATCAATTTATCTTGATAGATACTAAATCAGTTGAAATAGTCCACAATAATAATCCAAATGATCCTTCCATCATTAGCTTCTCTAGTTTGAAAATATTAAAAGTTTTGAATTTTTCTGAATGGTCTCAGAATCCCTTAAAAGAAAAGAAATTTTCTAGACCATTTGATCCCCCTTCATATAATTATTTTGATTATCAAGAAGCTTGGAATAAAGTTCTACTTGAACCAAATCCCAATCATTCTTGGTATATTAGTTTTAAGAATTCCCTTCCCAATGAATTACCCACCTGGTTCCAAGATTGGTTCCAATTTGTTGGCCCCGCAAAAGCCATATTTCCCAAGGAAGTAGTAAAGTACTACAACAATTTCAAAGAATTAACCCCTAGAATTCCAAATCATATGAAATTATTAACTTTTTGCTCTAATATGGGAGTAAGTTGGTTACTCCATAATAAGTATGAATTCCATCAACATCTTCCAGAGCCTTATCTGAAGGTCCTTTGTCTCAGAACTAAAGTTTTTTGGTGGAAAAAATACAACATTGAATTTCTGGCCACCAAGTTTCGCTCTTGGAAGAATGGAAAAATGGCTATGCCACCCACCCCTGAAAAGAAAGCATCAAGCACAGAAAAGGTTCCTTTTGAATTACAGCTTGCTGCTTTGTCAAAAGAAGATTTGCTTTGAAACAATATTTTTAACATATTTTTCTAAAACATTTTTTGCCGACTGGCAATCAATTCTTAGTAAAAATTTCTTATTTACTAAATCACTTTGAAATTTCATAATACAAAGTACTATAGATAAAATTTCTTTTTTAATAGTACTGTATTTTAATTGGGCTTCCATCCAAGTATCGGAATGATATCTGGCAATTTGTTCTTTTCGATTTTCTGAGAATTTTTGTTTAAGAATACCTCCAAATCCAACTTCAGAGGCATCAGTTTCCACTATTATAAAGGCATCTGGATGAGGAATGCCTAGACAGGGAAGGCTTTTGACTAGGGATTTCACCTTAATTACTACTTGGGTTAATTCAGGAGACCAAGGCTTAGGATTTTTTCGAAGCCTATTAAATAAAGGTTTACAAATAATCCTAATATTGGGAATAAAATCAGACACATAATTCAGACATCCTAAAAATCTTTGTAATTAATTTTTATCCTTAATTTCGTCAGGAAATTTAGAGGCAAATTCTATACTTCTAGTTGTGGGAGTGATTTTTCCTTGATATATTTCATGGCCTAAGAATCTTATTCTAGTTTTGGCTAGTTTCATTTTCTTTTGTGGTATAATAATTCCATTTTTTTTAATTATATTTTTAAAAAAATTTAGATGTTTAAGATGTTGATCTACCGAGTTAGAGTAGATTAACACATCATCCAAATAAACTAAAGCAAATTGGCTGTAAGGGATTATTATTGAGTTCATAATGTTCTGAAATTTAGATGGGGCATTTTTTAGTCCCATGGGCATTACATTCCATTCATAATGCCCGAATGGTACAACAAAACCTGTTTTTTATTTATCCTTTTCTTCTATTTTTATTTGATAATATCATGATTTCATGTCAAATTTTGAAAATATCGTTGCATCACATAATCTTCCAATTAAATCCTTTTTATTTGGTAATGGATATCTTATCCATTTTAATGCATTATTTAAGGGTTTATACTTAATAACCATCCTAGGTTCTCCTCTTTCAATTTCGGAGGCGTTTTGCACATAGAAAGCAGCACAACTCCAAGGAGATTTACTAGGTCTAATTAATCCTTTATCTAAAAATTCTTGTATTTCTTTTTTGTAATATTCTAGAGTTTCTTTATTCATCTGAACAGGTCTTGCTTTGGTAGGTATTTTACTTTCATGAAAATCTTTTTCGTAAGGTAAATTTACAGTAAAAGTTTTTCTATTCCAGAAAGCATTAGGTATTTCAGCACAGACTTCTTTTATAAAAAAGTATTTGATTTCTTTAATTTTTTCTTTTATTATTTTTGTTTTTAATTGTTCTTCTATACGATTATATGCTATTTCTTTTTGTAATAATACTATTTGATTAGTTTTGTTACTTATTTTATTTATAAAGGTATTTTCTTCAACTTCTTTTATATTATGTAATTCTTTCTGTCTTATTGGTTTAAAAAATTCAAAGATAATTTCTTGCTCCTGTATTTTAGTTTTAATTCCTTGTTCAAATACTTCGAAAGGATATATTTGGGTTAAGAAAGGAGTTCCTAGAATCATTTCTTCAGTAATATCTTTAGTTAATATAAAAGTATTTTTAAAACATTTTCCTTTATTACATATGCTTGCATTAGATAATTCATATTGTACTTGTAAATTTGCATTGTTTGCGGCAGTTAATTTTTGAATTGTTTTTTTCATAATACTGGGTAGGAATTAATCCTTCTTGGATACAATTAAGGTAAGCTCCTGAATCTATTAATGCTATAAAAGATTTATGAAAGGATTTTCCTATTTTTAATGTTACTTTGGCTTGCCATTTTTGTTGTAGAGTTTTAATTCGATTTATTGTTTCAATTTCTAATTCAGGTTTTGCTTCTACTTCTTCTTTTAAGGGATCTGTTAATTGTAATAAGGTAATATCTTGTACCAAATCATTTTCTTTTAATTTGTTTAATTTTATTTTTATGATTTGTATTTCAGATTTTAAATCATTTATTTCTTTCTGCAAATCACTTATAGTGACTTTTCTCTTTTGTATTTCGGCTTTCTTTAGTATACTAGCAAAATCACAACCTTCAAAATTTTCAGGTTTAGGTATTTCTTCTTCTTCCTTTGTTCTAATAGCATTTTCTTAATTTTTGTGAAATATTCACATCTTTCTTCTTCATTAGATATTTTATCAATCATTTCTAATGCTAGTTTGGTTTCTGCTCTAATCATTTTAATTTGATAAGAACATTTGCAGTTATTTGAATCACAGTTGTCTAATTCATTTTCACTTTCAGAAGTAGTGTTTTCTTGTGCCATTAGTATTTCATTATCATCTTCTTCAGTGCTTTCTGAATCATTTAACATGATTTTAGCTATTGTTCTTTTAATTCTTCACTCATGTTTAGTTTATTTATCTTTTCTTTTACTCTACAATCTTTTTTCATATGACCAAAGCAGCCACAATTATAGCAAATAATATTAGATTTTCTTTTGTTATTAGAGTTATTATTTTTTTCTATGTTTTTTGATGAGGGTTTGGAAAGATAATTTTTTCGTTTTCTAAAAGGAGGTTTTTTGTTTACTTGTACAGGTTTATTTCTTTTGATAATCTTTTTAGTTTTTGCTGATGGGGGAGAAAGTCTCTCATACCCATACTGAGCACAGGAGTTTTCTAATTATTTTATTCATTTAGATTGGTTTTTCTTGATTCTATTTTCTAATTTCATATTGTTACATAATTCTAATCCAGTATTTTTTACAATAGAAATTATTCTTCCATAAGTTAATTAATTTATTTGGAGGTTAGGGTATTCTTGTTGTAGATGTTCCCTAACTTTTATTACAAAAACTATTGGTAATCTTGCTATAAATTTTTCTTTCCAAAATGCTTCTCAGCAATCTTCTCGGGTTAAGACCATTGCCATAAAATTATCAGTATACCATCTAAAATCTCCTAAAGTAGGACATTTTAGATTATGTAGTAATTCCGAAGTTCTTTTGTTGAATAGGTTCGTATCTCCTATAAAATTATGAATTATTGCTATGATTAAGGTTTCTACCATTATTGGAATATTATTTCCATTTTCTAGTTTAATACTTGAGGCAATATAGTTTTTGTGTTCAATGGTTAAGTAATTATCCCACCATCCTTTAAGTATCCCAGTAAAACCAGCAATAATTAATTTTAATGTTTGTTCTTCAGTATTTTTAACTCTATAGGCAGAGGCTGCCATAGTCATTTCATTTGTTTTTCTTAAGATTTGATGGTCAGTCATTCCATCTATATTCCATTCTGTAATTCCTATTCCATCAAAGGATGACGGATGTTCTAGCTCCCATTCTTCAAATTGAATATCAGGGAAGGTTGGCCTATTATAAAAATTTCTTGTAGTTGGCCTAGGATTGTATGGTTTTCTATAACTAGTATTTCCTTTTAATTTTAATAGTGAATCATCAAATTGTTATTCATAACCTAGTTATTCAATTGGAATATTTGTAATAGCATTTATTTTGTTAATATTTAATTGATCTAGTTTTTTATTTATTTCATCTAAGGCTTCATCTTTTCAATTTTTAGATTTTTTAATTCTAAGTCTGAGAATTTAAAAGGTTTTATAAAAGGTTTTTCCAATTTAGAACTCCCTTTGTATTTTATACTAGGTGTTTTATCTGGACTCTGTATTTCCATTGCTACTTGATGTAATAATTGATTAGTATAATTTAGTTGATTATGAATTTTTTGTATATCATTTCTATTAGCGGGTTGTTTTTCTAATAATTCTTTATTTTCAGTTAACATTTTAAATGGGGACACTACTACTTCTTTATTTTGAATGTTAGGAAATTTAATTTCTTCTAAAGGAGGAATAATTCCTATGATTTCTCCTCTAGTTGTTTTCCATATTTTTTCTACAGATTTTAACATATTTATTTGTAATTTAGGTAAACAGTTTATTTCAAACAAATCAAAATAGGGAATATTTTCTTGTCTTTCATTTAAATGATTATAATATTTTTCTCTATAATTTTTTAATTCATCTTGGCTAAAGGTTTCAAAAAACTATTTTCTTTTTTCTTTGTTTTCTTCTCTTAAGAATTCTTCTCTAAGTAATTCTTTGTTTATTTCAAAACCTTTAATAACATTTAAGTGGTTCATATCTGATTGGGTAGGTGAATTCTACTGTTGAGCTGATTCATAATGCAGCGAAGGTGCTACAGATGCTTCAGCTTCATATTCAGGGGTAGGTATTACTGGGTCACTTCTAATTCCTTTTAGATATAAACCTTTTGGAACGGTGTAATTAGAAAATGATCTTCTAGTGGGAATGGGTGAGGAATTTTGGGGAATTCTTAAAGAATTACTTCTTCTAAATGGAGTAAAAGCTACTTCCACTGTTCCTGATTTGTACTCAATTATGTCATCTAACACATCAGGTACAGGCTTTTCTGGAGGAAGGAGGTCTTCTAATTTCCATTTCAGACCACTAGTTATTTCTTCATGTTTTAAGGTTTTAGGTACAGTAGCATTCACCTTTTCGGGGTTTACTAATAATAATGTTGTTTCATCTGCAGGAGACATCAGTAGAGCTCCTGGAGCTAATTGGGTTTTCATTACTTTATAGTATATTCTATAAATTATGGGAATTGGGATTGAATTAGGATTCCAATCATCTAGCAGTTTTACATCCAACATAATGTTATGTGGAGTGTTATGAAAGCTAGACAGGGCTATTGAGTAATTCGGGTAATTATTTATATAAACTGGTCCATTATGCAAATTAGTTTCAAATAAAGCTAATATTTGATTTTCTAAGGCTTTAGGCCTATTGTCTCTAAGAGATGCAAATAGTGGTATATCCATACCCTGCCTGAACAAAGGTTTAATAGCAATTTGGATTGATCCTATATGCAGGTATTTATATTTCTTAATATGTTCAGCAATTAATTGTCCTGAAATTAAAGGCATAGTTTCATGAGGATTTTTTAGATTTATTTCTTTTTCTACTGTTTTAATTACATATTCTCCTTGAAACCAATCTTTTAGACTAGTTTTATACATAGTGGATATTTCTAATTTGGGTAATGACCATTGATTTAATTGGGGATTCTATTTCAGGAATTCTAAGTTCATGGTGAATTATGGTATTATTTATCTCTTCTTATTCTAATTCTATATCTTTAATCTTTTCTTTTCCTTTCATAGACATCATTTTTATTAATTTTGACATTATCTCTATCGTTCTCTACCCCCAATCCAGGACCACCAGGCTAAACCAATGGATTCACTGCCTCACTCTAGGACTTACTACCGGGACCACCCTTACCGGTTGACCAACGCACCAGATGATAGAGTAACTAAAGGATAATGGCTAATTAATAAACCTAATGACTTTGAACGGAATTCGAAAGGGACATAAGGATACACAAATTAATAACAAGACGGGATAATAACTCCAACTTACTACCAGTGCCCTAAGGCTCTAATACCAGATTTATATATATATGGGATAAGATCCATTTACACCATGAGTAAGTCATTAAACTTACACCAAATCCTATCCATTAATTTTATTAAATTTGACGGTTTAGATTATTTTAATTAAAACTAAAAAAATTAACTTTAAATTAGTCTCGTGCTTTTGTATCATCTCCCTGATTAAGATTGAAAACTCTTAAAATCAATTTCTCACTTTAGCTGAAAACCTTTTCCCCCACATGCATGTTACTAGCAATTTTTTTCTTTGTGTGCGTTCTCGTCCCAGCCTGTTTTAGCAAACTTCCTGTACATTGAAATCCTTCCTGCATGTCCCAGCCAATTGATTGAACAGAGTTTTACAGATTGATTGAAAACGTTTTCATTCTAGCCTTACATGTCAAACTGGAATTTTGTTTTCCATCCTCTCACGTACTCACTCATATATTTTATGAGAAAAAAGTCATATATATAAAACTACACTTGCAGGAAAATCATGCAACATAATCACTTATTCTAAATATGCATGGTGCAAGTGTTATGCTTGAGTTGCGGCACTTACATCAGCATGTCGATCTATCAATTGGCATTAATTTCCCATTGCATAAATTTTCTCTTCCCCTCTCTGCTTCAATGTAATTGGCCTCAATCAATCGAAGAATTTGATTAGCTTTTTCAATTGGTTTTAAAATTTGCAGGGACGAAAACCTTTGTCAATTATTCAATTGAATAGGGTTTTTCTTTCTTTCTTTTTTTTTACGAATAGGAAACAAAACGATTGAATAGGTTTTACTGGGAATGGGATTGACGCATCTCAAATTAAGAACAAGAAAACGGTGTTCAAAAGTTGATTTGAACAAGATACTCAAAAAAAGAGTAAGGTGACTCACTCATTTAACTTTTTAATTTTTTTAAGTGACATAAATTCAGCCGTTGGATTGATTTGCTTTAACGAATGAGATTTGGTGTAAGTCATCTAAACGGATTATATCCCTATATATATAATATTAGTCTTTTAGTGTGTAATAGAATTTGAAAAAATAATACTCACTCCGGACTGAAATATAAGTAAAAAAAACTGAATCACCTCCTTTAAGAAAGTTAGTTAGAATCATTTAATTTTGATAGTCTCAATTAAAAGATTAACTCATTTCCTCCTCCTTTCATTTAATTGCATATGACAAAAAAAGATAAGGTGGTTGGAAATAAAACTCTAATTAAATTAAACGTATTTTGGAGATGGTATAATTAAATAGGAGATAGTTAGTTAAAATTTGCTTATATTTTAGTCAAACACACATGCTATTTTTTTGCTTATATTTCAATCCGGAGGAAGTACTAATTAATTAATTAAATAAACAAATTTAGTTTAAAATGTTATTTTAAAGTTATAGTTATATTAAAAAGGTAATAAAAGCTAGTTAATTGGTCAACCAAGATAACTGGTGGCCTACACTAAGAATGAGCCAACAAATTATCTGCATTGGCCTGCAGTGTTATGTTAGCATATGTGTTACTGCTAGTTTACCTTATCGTATTTTATATTAGTATGTTAGTGTCATGTCAGCTGTCAAACCTATATGTCAATGCCATATTATCTCTAGAAAAAATAAGCTCTAGTTTTTACACTAATAGTGTAAAATAGTTTTATACTGTTATTCAATCACAAATTGTCATTTATGATAAGTTTATTGACATCTCTAATTACCTTAAAAGTCATATTGACAGTAATTTCTAATTAGTTAATAATATGAAACTTTTTTTATAGTACATGCCATTAAACTTTTATCTCTAACATATCACGTAAATAAAATATCTTAAAAAATTATCAACACACTGACGAAGGGACCCAATTTGTGCATGGGAAAAAAAAAATCAAAAACCTAATTAACAAAATTGAAAATGAGAAAACCAAAAGTGCACAATCATAATACTTTTATAAACAAAAGGTCGAATTACACCCTAAAACAATAAACTACAACGATAATGTGGGCTTTAACCAGATAGTTTGGGCCAGTAATCCAATGTTAGGGAACTACTATTCTCACCCATAATTTACTATTCTCACCCCTATCATTGTAAAATTACCATGATGTCCCTCCTCCATTTCTTACACCCCACCCCACTCCCTTCTCCTCACACTCTCCACCCCCACTCCCAACCTCTCTCAGTGACACTCTCCTTCTCCTCCTTCAGGTTCCTAAACTTACTCACACCCGTAAGTTGTGTAGATCAACGGAAACATGGTTCCGATGTGTTGAATGCACAGCGGAATCCTGATTTCATTTTTTTTTGTTTTTTTCATACACGATCGAATCACGATTTCGTTGTGCATGTATTTTTGCATACACAACATAATCACGATTCCGTTGTGTATGTTATTTTTCGAACACAACAGAATCGCGATTCCGTTGTGTACGTAGACAGTATTTGGTTTTTTTTATTGTTATTCATTTAGTAAAATTTGAATTGTCTTTTTTTCTTTTCAGTAGTAGCAATGGATTGGAATACTTTTATTTCTGATGAAGTTACGATGCCAAGTAGTTGGGGAAATATGATTGATGCAAGTGAAAATGCCATTAACCAACTCGTTCAACAAAATGAAATGCAAGCAGATGATTATGTGATGGACATTGAACCTCAACACAATTATCTTGACTTCTCCAATAATTTCATGACTGACGAGGTTGATTGATTAATTAGTGTTTTTATCTATATGATATTTTTTGTATATGTGTGTTTTGTTAGTGAAGGAATGCATTTTGTTTTTAGGCTTTTGAAGAGCGAGATGACTTGTTGACGTGGGTTCGATCTGTCGTAAAGGAGGTTGGATTTGTTGTTGTCATAGAAAGGTCAGAAACTGGCAAGAAAACTTTTGTCCTACTGGCTTGTGAAAAGGGAGGAAAGTACAAACAATATAAAGATAAGTTAGTCCGCAAGAATACTGGAAGCAAAAAATGTCAGTGCCCGTTTAAATTAAAAGGGAGGCTTGTGAAAGGCATTGGTTGGAAACTTTATGTAGTTTGCGATTTTCATAACCATGAAGTCATTGAAACATTGGTGGGTCATGCATATGCTGGTCGTTTAAGCAGTGAAGAAAAAAGTCTGCTACATCAAATGACCAAAAATATGGTGAAGCCTGGGCAAAATTCTGTTGACAATCAAAGATAAAGATGATGCAAATGTCACGACCATCAAAATCATATACAATGAGCGACAAAAATATCGGCGACACCAAAGGGGTCCAAGAACTAAAATACAACATCTGATGAAGTTGATAGAACGTGATCAATATGTTTATTGGTATAGAAGGGTCGACACTGAAGATGTTGTAAGAGATATCTTGTGGTCACATTCAGATTCTATCAAGCTCCTAAATTCATTTCCAACAGTGTTGATATGTGATACTACTTACAAGACGAACAAATATCATCTTCCGTTATTGGAGATTGTTGGGGTGACTTCAACAGACATGACTTTCTCAGTTGCCTTTGCTTATTTACAATCTGAGAGGACAGACAACTTTGAATGGACATTAAATAGGGGGAAAGAAATATTTGTCAAAGATGATGTATTGCCTCAGGTTATTGTCACTGATAGAGATCTTGTATTCATGAATGCGTTGGAGAATGTCTTTCCTTCTTCAACCAACTTGTTATGTCAATTCCACATTTCTAAGAATGTTAGGGCAAAATGCAAGATGCATGTGGGCAACGTGGAAGAATGGGACAAAGTGTTGGACGCTTGGGAAGGGTTAATGCAATCTGCTAATGAACAATTGTATGAGGTTAACTTGAAAAACTTCACAAACCTATGCTCACATTATCCACTTTTCCTTGAGTATGTCCATTGTACATGGTTGATACCTCACAAGGAGAAGTTGTACAAGCATGAACAGATCGAGTTATGCATCTTGGAAACACAACAACTAATAGGTACTTTTCCATATAATTATATTTGTTGATTTTAATTATATACTTTGCTTGACATTACTTTTGGTTGCATGATAGGGTTGAAGGCGCACACGCACGATTGAAGAGGTTGCTTCAAGATAGTATGGGAGACTTGTGCAGTTGTTGGGATGCCATGAATAACATGCTTATATTGCAACATACTGAGAATTTGGCTTCATTCCAAAAAAGCATCAATGTTGTAGGTCACAGGTTTAATAACATGTTTTACAAGAAGATACGAGGCTTTGTATCAAACAAAGCACGAGACCTGATATACAACGAGTACAAACGGGTTGATAGCGTTGGTATTGACAATTATGCTTGTGGATGCACACTTAGAAGTACTCACGATCTACCGTGTGCATGTGAACTTGCTAGATTCAGTAATATGTTTGGCTCAATACCCTTGAGGTCAATTCATGTGCATTGGAAGATGTTATCCATCAATCAAGATGACATCGATGATTCTTAGGGGGACTTGACTTTGACACATGAGGTTGATGCATTGTTAAAGAGGTTTTCCCAACTTGATGTCTTCGGGAAAATCTCAATGAAGACTAAAGTCCATGAACTTGCATTTCCAAATACCACCTCAATGTGTCCACCTCCAGAGAAGGTGAAAACAAAGGGTGCCCCGAAGTCTGTGAAATCTACTAAACGTGCACCTTCAATGTGGGAGTAAGTCGATGCAATGAACACAATGGTAGGTAGTTCAGGAACTCCTACTGTGCCTCCCAAAGTTGTCAGTGACAATAAGCGGAGCAAAATGATGCCTTATGTTAATGAGTTTCCCGATGAATTGAAACAATTCATCCAAAACATTATTGATGTCAAAGCATATGGAAATTGTGGTTATAGAGCAATTGCAGCTTTGTTAGGTATGGGTGAGGAATCCTGGGCTCTCATTCGTCAAGACTTGATTCGGGGACTTCAAACATGGAACTCTCTTTATCTTAAGCTCTTTGGCACAGAAGAAAGATTGGTTGAATTAATCAGCTCTTTGTATCTCCAAGGTGGACCAACAACCATTGACAAGTGGATGACCATTCCCGACATGGGGTATGTGATTGCTAGCCGGTATAATGTGGTGTTGGTTCACTTATCTATGCTTCAAAGTTGGACTTTCTTTCCGCTTAGGAGTCGGCCTCCATCTGCTACACAACAACGTCTTATAGCTATTGGATTTGTTAACGAAAATCACTTTGTACAGGTACACATAATATACTAAACTATTAACTATGCAAATTTGTTTACTAATTTAACCTTACCAGTTTAATTTTCATTGTTTAGCTATTTTTAAAAGATGATTGTCCATTGCCTCCTATTGCACCTCAATGGAGAACATACTGCATTGTTGAAGCTCGATTATGGCAAAAACCATACATGCAATGCATGCAAGAATTCAACTCAATATCATTTCATTCAACAACTAGAGGATCTCAATATGTAGTAGACATTACTAGGGATTCATTTTAGTTAATTAATCTTCTATTAATAATTGTTATTAGAGGACTTTATTTGTGTAATGTTTCGGTTGTTGAATATTTTTTACAAAACTGTATTGTGACTAATTGATGGTATTTTGAAGATATATTAGGGCCTGTTACAAAATTTAACCAAGATTGTACAAGTGTACAATGGAATCGTGATTCCATTGTACACTTGTACAACGGAATCTCGATTCCGTTGCACACTTTTCAACGGAATCATGATTCCATTGTACAAGGGTATTTTGGAAAATTAATAAAAAAACCACCCACATGGTGGTGAGAATAGCAAATTGTGGGATGAGAATAGCAAAGCCCCAATGTTATGGTCCAAACCAATCGTCCTAATTATTTGGTGTTGGATTCAAGTTATTTTTCTATTTTTGTCAAATTCAACTTTTAAAATCTCTTCCCACGAAAAAAAAAAATCAGAGTATCTAATATTAACAAAAAAAAAAAACATAACATTGAAACTTAACAATAAAAAAAAATCAAAATACCCTTAAGAGTTAAGAGATCACATATTGTGCATAATAGTAATAATATGTAAAATATATATTTTTGGAACATATGTCTAAAACATATAAAGTAATTTTTTTTTTTTGTATATTATCGTAAAATATTATTCTATATTATAAAAATATTAACAAACATGATAAGATGGGTAATCATTTTAATCATCTACCAACATGTGTTACCACTTGTATAAGTATTTTTTATTCAAATAATATCATTTTACAAATACTTAGTCATTTTTTTATGCGTAAATACTTAGTAATTTAAGTGGTAAGGAACTTGATTTCTTTTAAATGAGGTTTCAAATTTGAATTTTATTTTATAAGTAAAAAAGTAGGCATTGAGAAACTTTGTTCCTTTAAACAATTTCACTCGATTTGACTCAAATCATTTGAGGATTAAAACTTAAAGTCGCTTCTGAATATCAAAATTCTCAGACAAAAATAATCATGTGTTTTAATATAAGTAAACAAGAAATGTTGCTAAATTTAGTTGGGATTAATTGGTCTATTAATACGCAAAATTTATGTTCTTTGGAAAATTGGAGCCCCAAAAAAAAAAGGAGATTAACAAATTATATACTTAATCCCTTAAGTAAGCTTCTTATTAGAATCCATCATTTAGAATTTTGTTACACAATTTATCACCTAAAACATTTTAGTCAATCCTAACTTCCTAAGAGATAACACCTTTTGCCTCTAAAAAAAAAAGTAAAAAAACCACATATGACATTAATGCAAAGAATCATATTCAACAAAATCAGATAATACACCCAAAAAATAAAAAAATAAAAAAGAAAACAATTTGATATGATGTTATTACTTATTAGTGGCCGAGGGATGCAGACATGCAGTAGATTAGTAGACATCAGATACATTGCTGAATGGTACGAAATTTATTCTCAAGTAATAAAGTATAGGAATTACATGGGTATAATATAAATGAAAAATGAAAAAATGATAGAAAGCAAAAGGGTAACAACTCATATATCAATGGTTTTTTGATTTAGAGCCATGTATCTCCATGTCTCTTTCTCCACAAAGTCTGCGTCTAGGAACCTGGAAAGAAAAGCCCATAGCCTGTATACATCTTCAAAGTTTGTCAAAAAACCAAGTGCAGCTGTCACCACAGTTATCCCAAAACCACTGCTCTGTGTCTTATTAGATTGGCCCAACACTTTCACCCTATGCACTCTGCTTTCCAAAGCCCTTTGTCCCTCTTCATCACTCTTGTCCGAGAACCATATGTTTTGCAAAAATGCACTACTTAAAGAGATATTGTTCCTATCTGCTAGTTTTTGTACAATTGCAGGATCTACCCTTTCTCCTTTCCAATCAAACACATTAAATGCCACAACAGGTCCACGGTGTGAATTTATCTTAGGTCCATATATCCTAATTAGAGAAAGCCCAGTTGGAGCATGTGGATGTTGAAGACTTATTAATGCATTAACGAGCCAATTGATAAGATACTTACCCCTAATACTAATTGCTATTAGCCCCACCGAGTCAGCATGGTCCAATCCTCTACACTCAATTTCTAAGCCTGTGCCAAATCTTTCTCTGGATTGAGTTGACTCAAGGGATGTGCTTAAGCTTAACTCCACAATTTCTGATGTCAACACTTGTTCAGTCCCATGTGTTGGTGGTGACTCTGATCCATCTTCTTCTTGTCTTGCTTTTGGTTCAGTTTCTTGTCTAAGTGCTGGAGAGAGGCCTACAATTCCCATGCTTGTAGCATTACTTGATTCTTTTAGAGCAGAGATACTGGATTTCTTGATAAACAAGCAGCCAAAACCCGATGGATTTTCACCAAAAACTTTGTAAAAGGAACATACCAAAAAATCAGGCTTAAACATAGCGAGGCCCAATGTGTCCATCTCCTTAGGTCCCAATGCACGTGCATCAAGCAAGACATGCCACCCATTTTCTTGTGCCAAGGACATCCAAATATATGAATACGGTGTTCCAGTAACATTTGAATTAGGTGGGAAAACAAATAAACCTCTCTTTCTCTTCCCTCTTCTGCTCATTATCATCTTCTTCAGTTTTCTGCTCACGATTCTGAGATTTGGCCAGCAGAACTTAGCTGATGAGACATGAACTCCTTGCTCCTTGCAGGTCTCAATCATCACATCCACTGCCTCACTCTTGTGGTCATACACTGTAAGAAGCTCTCCATCAGGATGAAATTGGAAAGAGTCTGCTACAAGTTTAAAGGCGGATACCTCATTGGCAATGAAAACAAGGGTGTAATCAGCTTCAGAGATGTTCATAAACGCCATGATTCTTTCTCTGATTCTGGATTCTAGCTCCGATTCCTGGCCGCCATAGAGTATCTGAGAATGCAAGGTTACAGGCTTGTAGGAGATAACAAAGAAGGGTGGTTCAGGCAAGGATGGAGGAGGACAAGAAGATGAAGAAGCGACTGAAGTTGTTTGCTCCTGAGCGTGGGAGAAAAGACCATATCCAGTGTAGTCAAAACAAATGTTGGAGGGGTTCAAGTGTTGATATTCTTGGGCACGAATTTGATCAACTTGAGAAGTATTGCCAAATGAAGGGTATGCTTTGTTGAAGTTAATATATGACTCGTCCAAAGAAGGGAGGGCCTCATGGTTGGTGAATTGGGTGTGTGGATGAAGAGTGGTAGATGTGGCTGCCTCCAAGTCATGGCTAGAATTGGGAGTGTTATGAGACTTGTCAGAGTTGGAGGCAAGAAAAGAAGAAGGAAAACAACCATTGTAGCAGGGTTGTGATGCTTCCCCTGCGCAAGGTGGATGCATTTTCTTTCTTTCACCTTCATACTATTCTGTTATATTGTCTTTTTTTTTCCTAGTTGTTTTCATTGGAAGTTTCACTAAGTTGGTTGGTGTAAATGTCTGACTCTATGTTCAATAGTCAGTCTTTGTCCTTTGGAGTGTTCCACAGCCCTCTTCCATTGACCTTTGTCCAGACTCCAGAGAGAAGAGAGAAAATACCGGTAACATACTCTTTTTAACATACACTCTACTATTAATTCAAATTTATTAAAAATTATAAAATTATGAGTCACTATGTCTAGCTTCTTTCTTAACGAACCATACCGTTGATTTTATAGTTTTCAATAAAGTTTAACAAATAGGAAAGAGTACAAGTCATAATTTTTAATTGTTAACATTCCTCTTATCCAATGGCAATTTGGTGCTATTGACTACGGCATCGTTTTCACACCTATGAATTTCCACGACAAATTAATATTGAAAGACATTGAATTAATTAATTGGGTTTGCTTATCAAATTTGGTCTGTTGAAAATCACTATCCGGACAGCAAAGTTCGTTGGTCCATAACACGGACCTTGCCTTAGAGCCTTAGCCAAATATTATGAGAAGTGGATGTGGTGGTTCCAGCAAGGGATAAAATTAGTATTGGAGTTTGTAGAGTATTGAAATTTGAAACTTGGAAGATTCAGAATCTATACGATGCTGATATAGAAAACAAACAAAAGGTAAAGGGCGAAGGCTGAGTTTTCATAGTGGCCGGCACTATCACGAAGACCCGAAATTCTTCTTTCAAATTATTCTGTTTCTGTCTTTATCTGTGATATTTGCCTTTCTCTAATTCTCCCTACTGATTCAAGTTTCGTGTTTACACGCACGGAAAACCATTTATTAGCATCATGTCATTAAACTGGTCATTTAGCCATAATTTGGCTCATTTTTTCTATGGAGTACTGATTCTTATTATTTACTTTTTTTTTACACTCAATTCAAACTTCTTTATTTCTCTTCTCTTTGTAGTTAAGGCTCTGTCATGAACATAAATATGAAATATCCATCAGGAGTGTAAATGGGAACCCCAACGAGTGTGAAAGTGAAACACTCCATGTGTAAGTGCCTAGGTGGGACTCATTACGATTAGTCAAACCGTGTAATTTCCGCCAGACATATAATGAGAATTTGGTTTCAACATTTAGAAACCGTCTGGATATTAGGTATTTTCAATGAACTAATTCATATAAGTTGTTATATTATTGATTTTTTTTAAAGTTGAATGGTGTTATTCATATAACAACTTATATAGTAATATTATTTAAGTTTATCTCTTTCCATCATATTATTTATTACATATTATATTTTTCTTTTTCTTTTTTCTCTTTCTCTTTTTTAGTTATATAATTTATTGTATAAGTTGTACAAATCATATCCTCTCTATGTATAAATTAGAATAGTTATATTGAATGAAAGTGTTTTTAAAAGTTATTTTTTAACGAAAACATTTTTAAGAATTTTCCTTTAACTCTATCTCTTTTAATATATTATTATCATTTTTATTTTTATATTGAATAAAAATTAAAATTACATAATTATTAAAATAATTTAGTTCTTAAATTTTTTAATTTTGTGGTTCATGTTGTTTATTAATTTTTATATATTATTTAAATAAAAACATAATTAATAATTTTTTACATGATTTATTTAAAATTATATATAAAAAAATTATTTTAAAAAAATTGGGTGATTTCCTATAAGTTTTATCGATCCCAATAAATATAAGATTATATTTTAATTTTTCATACTTATCTCTTTTAAATCCACCCCAAAAAGCCTCATCATCTCTAGTTGCAACTGCTTCTCCTTAAGAATGGATGGCTCAAAATGAGCCTTTATATAGTTAGGGTTTTTTTTTACTGACCATGGTATTGGTACAGATTATTCATCGCCAGAAGCAATAACTAAACTTCATCGGAGACTGTGAGTGCACATCAAGGTGGGTATTTCTCTCCCAACATGGTTTATTTCATATTCAAAGTGATATCACCAGGATTCGAATCCTGGACCACTTGGTTAAGGAACTAAAGCCGCTACCACTTGTGCCAACCAATGTTGGTTTTATATAGTTAGGGTAAAGACGTTAAGTTTTGTTTTTATTTTATTTTTTATTTTATTTATGTGTGTGGGTCTCTAGGTCAAATGCCTTCTTTGTCTGTCCCCGAGCAAAATTGAGCTTGGCCCAATTTGCATATGCCCCTTTTTTTCTTTTTCTTTTCTTTCTTCTCACTGGCTAGTCCTCCATTTTTTGTTTGCGTTGAGCCTAAAACACTCTTATTAAAAATAAAAAAAAAAAAGCTCTTATAAATAGATGCAAAATCAAGACTTTTTTACATTAATATACCAAAATAATAAAAAAAAATACTCAACTAATCCATCCCATAAATTATTTACGCAAGTAACCTAAAATACTATTCACGTTGAAAAGACGGTGGCCCGTAACCGATTTCTCTTCCTATAATTTTTTGCTTTTAAACACAAGTGCTGTGAGAAATCGGTTGAGCATTCACCGATTTCTCAACATGCAACCCCCCCCCCCCCCCCCCCCCCCCCCCCCCCCCCCCCCCCGCGTCAGTTTTTCTAACTTTTTTATAATTTTATAATTTTTTATTTGATTTGTTAATTCTTTTTAAGAAATCATTTTTTAATGTTTTTTAAAACATTATTGTATTGAATAATTTTTTTTAAAATTCAATTGTTAAATTGGATTGAATGCCCAACCAATTTCCTTTCTACGTTACTATTATTTTTACAGAAAATTTAAGTGAGAAATCGGTTATTGTACAACAGATTTCTCAACATGCACACTCCTCCCTCCCCCCTTTTTTTTAAATTTCGGTCGCCTTTTCTTTTGTAAACATTTTTTAATACAATTATTTTTATTGAATTATTATTATAGTGTTAATTAAAATAGTTTGTTGGCAATTTTTTTATTAAGATATGCTAATTAATTTGTTTTAAAGATGGGTAAATTAAATTTATGTATTTATTGTTAATATTTTTTTTAAAGAAGCAAAATTTAAAAATTTTAAAAAAAATTATTAAACTAAATAACAAATAATACACTAAAAATTAATAAACAAACACAACATTATGCTAATATTAACTTTAATTAAAATAAGTTACAAGCAATACAATGAAAATTACAGACAATATTTTTTGTTGTTGAAGTTAATGTTGTTGGCTTGAGCTTATGTTTCTACCATGATTAGGACATCTGTTTTTTGAATGACCTGGAGTTCGACACATGGAACATCTTTTTGGCAGACCATGTTCCCTCATATCCATTTCAGTGCGTATACGGGAGATCTTGGATGCCCTTTTTTGTTTCTTAGCTTTTCCGGGTCCCGGCACATTGGTGGATTGTCACACTGTGGCCAATACGCTTCGTTGCGCAATTCGCCAAATAATCCATTGTACACGTTTGAGACGCTTTCCAACTTGTACACAGGATGTATGTAGGCCCTGTAGTCATGGTGAGCACGTTTACAAGCAGCAATGACATGAGAACAAGGCATGTGTACTTTTTAGAATTTACCGCAATCACACCACCATTCATCTAGCCTAACTGTGAAATTTCCAGCAAGTCGACCTTCTCTTGGGTTAATTTGCTCCCCCACTAAGAATCGCATATCGTGTCGGTCGAACTGAAGAACGTGGTGAGAGTTGGCCTTTCTTTTAGCGTCTTCAATGGCCTTGTTTAGCACTTCTGTGTATTTTTTGCCAGATCTAATTAGAGCTGCGACCTCCCTTCCTCGTTGATTGAATAAGTTGTTACACTTTTCGTAAGTTGCCTTTATCAATGCACATATCAGAAGGTTTCTTATTTTTCTTAATATTGAGTTGATTGCCTCAGCAAGATTGGTGGTCAAGTGTCCCTAGCGTTGGCCTCAATCCCATGCTAATGTCCATTTTTCTCGTGGTATTTGTTCAAGCCAATGTCCATCATAATAGACAACAACAATGACTAACGAAGAAGCCATCGATTGTTTAGGGGTAGGCTATACTACAAAATATTGCTGATGGAGGTGATGTTTCAAACTGACTGAATGTAGATGACAATGCAAGACCAAAGTATTTGTATACACTTAATTGACGAACGAACGGTGCATATCACACAGATGAAAACAGAACTCTCGATGCCAGTGTTGTGGATGCCAGCTAATGTGTCAGCTGTAACACCCCAAAAATTACAATCCAATAAATATGAATTTGAGAGATGTAATTAGAAAATTTTCTTATTGGGGAGAATTGTAATGTTGTGGTTTTCCTAATTATATGATTAAATGTTTGATTAATCAGGAAAGAGCCAACTAAATTTAAATTATATTGATTGATATAATAATTAACTTAGTTCTATGTTTTGTTATGTGTCATGGTGTTATTGTGAGATTTTTGGAACTTTTACGTGAGTTCTGTAAGTTGTAAAAAAAAAAAGGAGGGGGTGTCCTTATAGGAAGTGTGGTGCAAATAGCAAAATTGCAAAATAATTGTTCTACATCTCCCGAAGCTGTCTTCTCCCTTCTCCTTCTCTCTAAATATTCTACATCTTCTCTCTAATATTTGTGCCTCCAAATCAAAGTTTCTACCGATTAATCTTGGATATATCATAGAGGGAGACTAGAGCTTCAAAACTCATCGATTGGATTTCGATTTCGTCGAGGTATGAAGGGGTTTCTTTTTTTTCCCTAAGCTATTTCCTTGTTTTCTTGTTAAATATGGATTGTGGCTGTTGTTGATGGTCTGTAAATACCATGGTTATTTTGAAAAACCCGAAATAAGCTACTTGTGATTTGGGTCCTGTGACTGTGTGGATTTTTTGTCTCGGTTTTCGTGCATTTTTTTTAGGATATAAATATATTTTCCTATGTTTTGATACCTCTGGATGTCGTGGTATTTTTATCAGATTTTTTTGAGCACTGTAACTATTTTTACCGGAATTATTTTCGAAAACTGTTGATTCTGAGAATGGGACTGTTTTGATTTTTACAAGAATTTTGGGACGTGATTTTGGAAAACTGGAACCATAAGTTCATTTTATGTATCATTAGGGTCATCTCTGAATTTTTTTAAGGTTAGAAAAAGTCGGGAAGTAATTTTAGAAAATTATTGTTGTGAAAAACGAAAACTGGACAGTGGAGAATTTAAATGGAGAAAATATCCTTTTTGAGCGAATTTGGCTATGATAAAACTTTAAAACCTTTTTTGAATTATGTAGAATATCTTTGAATTTTATCGGAATTTTATAGGAAATTTTGGTAATTATTTATGTTTTTATATGGGAGACTCTGTTCTGAATCAGAAATGCTTTAAAAATACAAAAAGGGTATTTTGAATAGGTATTTGGTGCTGAGAAAATTCCATATGCTATCTCACATGTTTGGGACATACCCTGTAAATCTGCACATGAAACAAAGTTGATTTGATTTTTTCCAAAAATGTAAAAGGGTGTTTTACAGAGCATGTCCAGTCACTGTTTTTAATTCAAAAATAATATTTGTGGGTTGAATTTTCGTGAGATAAATTTATATGATGAAATATGTATGATGTATAGTTTCTCTATAAAATCTCATGAAATTTAAAGTTGATATGATGTATCAAATAATTTTTTGTGTGTGTACATCTCTATGTGTCCACATGAAATTTAATTGTATTAATTGTGTATTTGCTTTTAATGCCTTTAATTGTACTTGTTAAGGAATAATTTCACCTAAAAAGGGAAGTTTCCATAGAAATATGAGTGCAATGATTTGTGATGGAATGAGTTTGAGTTATTGAATTATTGATTATTAATGATTGTTCTATTATTAACTGTGAATTGGAGACCGGGAGGAATGTGATCCTCGGACAAAGAGTGCTGGAATTTGTTTGTGCATGTGAATTGCTTGTGATGGTTTGTTGATTGTGGGAACGAGAATTTTTCATTCTTGTGTGGGAGCAAATGAACTCCAAATGGAGTACATTTGTGAATACTAGAAGGTCATTCTAGTAATCAATAATATTCACTATGAGCAATAGTGAATCAACTATAATTAAGAGTGTGAACTTAATAACATTATGGATTGGTAATTAGGAATTACCTATGCACATGGAGGACGATGGATGTTTGGACTTAGAAAGGAATTTAGGACCCTTGCATGGATTTGGACAAAATGAATTAAATAAGCATAAAATGTGAGAGTGGGTGAGGATTTCAATAAGACAATTAAGAATCATGATGTGGGTCATGATTGGGTAAAGTGCGATACGCACATGTGTTTTGAAAGTTTGTGAACTGTGATTGTCCGAATCGTGGTGAGAACCGAAAGGAGGAAGGAACCTCCAACGCTAAGTAGTGTGAGACGGTTGAATGGATTTGTTCGTGGACAAAGCTTGAACGAATAATTGTGGGACAGGTTGTGTGGAGGCTTTATCTACGGTGAGCATTGTGCTTGTGAGATGACGGGGTCGTAATGTTTAACCACTGTGATAGTGGGGGAGTTTGATCTCCATGTTGTATGTCTGGGACATATGTTGATTGAGGACCGTCGTCGAGTACCTTTGGTAGAAAAGCTCACACAAACCTGTAAAAGGTCACGTGGGATATTTCAGCTGCGAGTTATCTGTGAACCAAGGTCGGATTGCGAATGACGTGTCACCTGGGGTGATGAGATCGTTACGATGTAGCGATAGAGGCAAAGTCCTTATTTATATATGCATATGTGAGCGTAGAGGTGGTACCTTTAGCTCGGCGTCAATTCGTCCGCACATGTACCTTGTGCAGCGGGAAACCCACAGGCGACAAAGAAAGAAAATAAACTCTGTGAGGAGAGTGTTGAGGAGTCAGTCCTCGGAGTAATGGATGACCACAGTTGGTACCTGGGAGATGATCGTAAGGCAGGTTGTTCTTGGAGGGTAAGGCACTGAGTTGTGATGATAGATCACGTAGCTGACTCAGCCACCCTGACAAAAATACGAGACATCATCAGTTGGTGAGAGCCCGCCATTGTACCATGGTGAAGGGTGTACTCCCAACAGTCATCTAACTCAAAAATGTGTAAGACCACTGAGTTCTGGGAGTTTCAGTGACAGCTGGCCAGTATGAAATAATTTACAAGAATAGTTGTGGAAACGAATAGGTTTCGGGTGTGAACGCTAGAGAACCACATCGTGGTGGCTAGTAGGATTGTGTATGTGACTGTGAAGTTGTTCTGTGTGTATTGCTTGATGAAGCAGAGAGTTCACCCTCTGTTTATTTTTTTTTAGGAACTGGTGGCAGTACCTGTAGATGTCATGAAGGCATTATCTTCATCAGCTTCGTCACTTTTCGTTTGGAGGTTGGTCTAACATGTAGGATTGGGTATTAGTGATATCTGCTCTGAGTCCTAGGACCTTTTTCCTTTTCATGTATCTTGGCATGAGTAGACCTAGGCTTCAGATTGCTGGCATGTATATTCAGTTTTCGTACTCTATTATCCTATGTATTTGATATACGCTTTGGAAATGTATATATTACTATTATTCCGAAAAGTATTTGGGATATGAAAATCTATATTTCAGGTATACTTATAATTGAAGCGGTGATACGCAACTTCTAAAATTAATTAATGAAAAGTTTTAAACATCCGGTAAAATTCCGATCTATGTTTTACTAACTTCACAGTTTTTGGAAAAGATTAAAGTTAGTTAACATGCTTATTGAATTAAAATAAGTTTAAAAATGAGAATATTTGTAAACCCGGATTTAGGGTGTTACATCGGCCCCAATTTTTTTGCTTTACAGAATCTCTAAATGACCTGTCGCATTCGATTTGAAAATCGACAGTCATGATCCCACCAACAAAATAAATGTTCATCATAGCACTGATTATAGTGCTCTTCTTAAGAATGGTTGAGATCAAACAGAGAAATAGAATAGTGAATATCATTTTTATTTAAAGGTTGTTACTATTCCCATATTTTTTCACTATATATACAACGCATGCAATGATCCCAAATACATACATAGACGGAATCCATTTCGTTAACATATATTCCTATTTAACATAAAAATTACGTAATTATCATTTACCAACCATGGAACACCAAAATGCACCTTTGCTTTGGAAACAACATCTTCATAGATCTGGTCAAGTATCTAATGCGGTAAGCCTTACTAAGGTATTTTTACGTTATTCTTCAACGCATTTGTGAAAATATTGTATCTAATATCTTAATGTGAATTTTGATTTTGCAGATAACAAATTATGAGATTATTCAATCGTATTATCATTCGATGCCAGCCCCAGATGACAGAATTGAATCATTGTTGTATCAGGCTGGATTTGCTAAAGTCGCAAAAATTAGACATTTCATCATCGATGACACTTTGGTTACAGCTTTGGTGGAGAGGTGGAGACCCGAGTCACACACGTTTCATCTTCCAATTGGAGAATGCACAATAACTTTGGAAGATGTTGCTCTCCAACTAGGTTTACGAGTCGATGGAAAAGTAGTTACCGACCCAACTTACTTTGATTGGGAAGAAATGTGCTCACAATATTTGGGTATGCTTCCTCCAAAAGGGGATACACTTATCGTCTCAATGCTAAAACTTAAATGGTTAAGAGAAAACATGTCGTCTTTGCTAGAAGAACCAACACAACATCAATTAGAAGCCCACTATAGAGCATACATTCTAGGTTTGATTGGTGGGGTGTTGATGCCCGACAAGTCAGGTAACAGAGTTCACCTTATGTATCTACCTTTGTTGGTAGATTTGGAACGTGCTGGACACTACAGCTGGGGTTTTGCTTGTTTAGCACATCTGTACAGAGAAATGTGCAGAGCAATTTATCCAAAATAAAAAAAATGGGTGGATGTGCATTGTTGTTGCAATCTTGGGCATGGTATCGCATGTCATTCATTCAACCAAAGGTCGAGCATCAACCATCATATCCACTTGCCATCAGGTAAATAAATGTTTTAACAATAAGAGTGTTATTCATCATTCAAAGGAAAGCATTGGATAATTTTTTGTCACTAACGTATTTTTTTTAATAGATGGAGTGGGAGAGGGCTACGTTTTACTGGAACCCCCCGTGGTGATGTCATAGGCTACAGATTAAGATTCGATAACATGATTAATGATGAGGTGAGATTGTCTTAAATAGTTATATTAATTACAATTATGTTTATATTAACTTGTTATATTAATTATTTAAACACGTGGCAAACTATGGTTGAAAGTACTAACCCTTTTTTTGCAGTTCTTGTGGATGCCGTATAGAGGGTTTGAGTCATTTTTGCCAAGACATGCATACAAGGATTCCCAATTGTGGAGTGCTTGTGTTGTTTTAACTTCATTTGCAGTTGTAGTTTGGATCAAACCGACAGGGTCAAACTACAATTTGGACTATGGCAAGATATACCAAACACACCGCATAATCTTGATAAACTGCATCAAACTGACATAAGAGGACATAATGACACAAACTGGCGGGAGGAGCACGCACAGTGGATTGTAATTTGGAGGGAACGACGAAAATGCGTGCTAGTTGGCCAACCAATTCAAGGACGTCTAGAGCAAACCCGTGAATACATGGAATGGTATTGTGAAAATTCAAAGATTTACCTCTCACTCCATCAACATATGCAACAAACACGGGTTTCACGTAACTCATGTGTTGGCGAGACATGTCGTGCAACTCCACAAATGCCAACACAACCATGCTTAGGCCAGGCCAGTGTACCTCCCCCATAAAGCCCACCACTTGATGAAAACTTCCCGGATGAAGACCTGGAACCACCTCCCCATTCATTTGAATTCACTCCATTACAACAACAACAAAGTCAACCTCAACAACATCTTGGGTACAGTCCTCACACTTTTGGAGTTAGCGGAGATGACTTCATGACCAACCTCATAGGTACTAACCTTAGAACACCGGAATTAGCTTATGCTTACATGCAAAGTATTTTCATTCCTTCATTTGCATCCTTTCACCAAGCTGTTGCTGGAAGATCTTCAACAACTGTTGTTGACAATTTTATGAATAACCAACTAGTAGCTGGAACAAATTTAAATGAAAATCCAAACGAGGTAATGCAGGACGATCAAGCTGTTGTTCATGAGGTGCAAGTTGAACCACAACAACATCCACGAATATGTCAAAATCCAAGACGAAACAGGCAAGCTCCAAGGTGTGGAACTGGTGGGCACAAGGCCCACTAAATATTCCCAGTTTGTGTTTGTTTTTTGGAACTATATGTGTAATTTTCTTTTTCTTGTTGAACAATAAAATCTTTGATTGCTAAATCTAAAAGTTTACTAAGTGCAAAAAGTAATTTTTATAATTTCTAGACACGGTTTTCAAACCTTTCTAAACCAATTCAAGTCGTAAAAGTTGTACCATTGCATTCATCAACATGAAAACAATGCGAAGGAACTATTGTTTGTACAAAATAACCTTATATTCATAACCACAATAATGCAAAAAGTAACTCTCAAGAAACTGTTGAAGTGCAAAAAGTGATTTTTAAAGTTTTTCGACACGATTTTCAACCCTTTCTAAACCGATTCAAGTCGTGAAAGTTGTATTGTTGCATTCATCAACATGAAAACAATGGAAATGAACTATTGTTTGTACAAAATAACCACATATTCATAAGTAAAAGAATGCAAAAACTTACCCTCAGAAAATTGTTAAAGTGCAAAAAGTGATTTTTTTTTTAGTTTTCGGACACGATTTTCAAATTTTTTTAATCGATTCAAGTTGCCAAAGTTGTACCATTGGATTGATCTACATGAATACAATGGTAATGCACTATTGTTCAAACGAAAAAAATCCCATATGCATAATAAAAAATTCGCAAAATCTTACCATAATGAAAAACTTTAAACACCTTCAAAGTTTTATTTTACTCCAATTTAACAATTGAACTTTTTTAAACAAAAAATTAATTATTATTCAATATAATAATATTTTAAAAAATATTTTTTAAAAGAATTAAAAAATAAAAATAAAAAACAAAAAAAATAGAATATAGAAAAACTGAAAAGGGGGAACGCGAGGAGGGGGATCAAAATAAAAAAACAAAACAAAAACTGAAAAGGGGGACCCGGGGGGTGGGGTACGGGAGTGAATGTTCAACCGATTTCTCACGGTACTTATGTTTAAAAGCAAAAAATTATAGGATGAGAAATCGGTTAAGGGCCACCGTCTTTTAAACGTGAATAGTAGTTTAGGTTATTTGCGTAAATAATTTATGGGATGAGTTAGTTGGATTTTTTTTTTTTATTATTTTGGTATATTAACGTAAAAAAGTCGCAAAATCAATCCTAATATTTTTTTTGGTGTAGAAAATCAATCCTAATATAATCACTTCTAATAATAAATAGTTAGTTTGATCTATTTAAGTATTTTGGTAGTGGTAAATTTTAATAAAATTTATCCCTAAAAAACTTTGATTCATTTTCACATAAACTAGAATTAGCTTCTGTTTTTTTTTTTTAATCTTTGTTGCGTAATTATCGTAGGACTGGGAAATTAAATTTCTAAAGCCTACTTTGTTTGCAAAAATAAAATTAACATGAATTAATCTAAAAGACCCTTAAATTGTCAGTACATTGATTATCTCTTCTATTTCGTTATTCATTAGTTTATTTAATTCTTAATATAGTAAATAAAAATATAGGACTTACTGTCAAAAAGTAAATAAAACTAAAAACTAATATAAATGAAATATAAATAAATAAATTGTTAGTTTAATTTGATTGGATGTTAGTAATGATAATTAAATGTTGAGTAAATTATTTTGTCTATTTATTGTGATATAGGTGTAATTAATATTTTCTTGGCTATTGTATTTATTTAATCTTAGTATGTGGGTAATTATTGAGACGGTAAAATGTAAATAATTAACGGGATTTTAAATGATTTATTTACATATTCATCATAAAATATTTGTTTTAAAATTATATCCGTATTATTATTTTTAAAAATGTAAAATTATTTTGTTTCAAATTAAAAATGGACTGGTTCAAGTATAGCATTCCTAAGATCCTATTTTTGAGATGTACTTGAGTGATCTAACTTCTTGTGAGATTCATTGAAAAATATAAATATATAATATGAGATAATTTATGAGACCTATTTTTAATTCTTAAAGAATTGTACTATTAAAAAAAGTTGTTAAAATTCTTTCAAATATTATAGCATAATATATAGAACCATAAAAAAAAAAAAAAAAAAAAAAAAAAAAGAGATAAAGCAACGATGTTTACCATTAAAAATGCTTTAAGGAGTTCAAATAGAAAGTACATGCACTAATGATATAGCAGTACTGGAACTGCATTCACTTTTGATGTGGGATGAATTGTAGAATAGTAGAGCATAGACTAATTAAGCGAAAATCAGTTACAGGGCAACTCTCCTTTGGCGGATGATACGTACGTATTAAAGAAAAGAAACATGTACAAACCAACATATATATAATCGATTAATGCACGTTCTTGTTGGGTACGTACGTCGCGCCTCTGCCAAAGGGAAGGAGCCCCGCAACTGGTTCGCTTATACTTATAGTAATCGTTCTCATTCTCAAACTCTAGCTATATATATACTGCAAACATCTTCGATTCGATGGCTTCTTAATTGAAGCGAGACAACTCAGAGAGGCATTTATATAATTGGCCAAGTAGCATATGCTCCTGGATATCCTTTCATTCAGTGTCAGTGGTATGGTGCCTGTTTTCTACGCATTCCATGCAAAGCTATCTTTTATCTTCAAGAAAAACACCACTAATTCTTACTCGAACATCATAGATTCTTTGCATAAATTACACTTTACCACTTTAGAGTTAATTTCACTTTTTTATATAAATTTTACAATACTTAATAATATTATACTAAGTCGTTCAATTTTGGCTTAACTTGAAAATGATCAATATTTTTCTTAACCTTTACTCACAAAGTTTATTTGTTAGAAATTAACGTGTACAAATTAATAACTTAATTTAAGGGATAAGTTGAGAAAATGTTAATTAAATCATAAGGTGATTCCTCTCTAGCTCCTCTCCAACCTCTTTATCTCCCTCTAACTTTTTTTCATTTCTCTGTCATCTTACTTCATTTCTTCATTCTGTCTCTCTTTCCGTTTGTATTTTTTTGGCCACAAAGACAACACTATAGTAAAGGATCTATTTTGGTTAATTAATGAGTTGATGACAAAAAAATAATTAAAGATAATTTGAAAAAATTAAACTTCAAATTAAGGATATAGTATAATTTCACTTTTATTCTATCTTCGTTCCATCGAATATTGATGAACACATAAAAATTGTTCTAGTTGTGGCCCCAGCTAAAGGGATTGTATAAAAGGTAGAGATGCCTTCTATACTTCTTTATTTCTTGACAAATGTTAATTGATAACACCTATTTTAACACAATTTTTAATAAAATATTTTATTATTAATTAAAAATGATTCGAATTTACAGAATTATATCTCACATTTTTTTTTATAAGTTTTGTATATAATTTTGTGAATTTGAATAAATTTCAATTATCATGGAAAAAATATTATAAAGTGTTTTTTTTTTGCTGAATTATATTATAAAGTGTTTTATTAACATTTTTATATTTTTTGAACTTATTAAGAACCCGATAACAAAATCTTCCTATGATAGTATATACTGTGGCATATTCTTCTTAACTATTTGTCTTCTTTCTCCCTTTTTTTTGTCCCATTTTCTTTATACATGCTTTTTACTGCCCTCAAGTCGTTGAAAACGCTAGGATAGCAATATTACTATCCGTATGTAAATGTGTATGTGTATCTTATTTTAACTTTATATCATTTATTAATTTATATATTTTAAGCATTTTATTCACATCAATTTCTTTAAAAATACTTTTTATTATTATACTCAATTTGTTACTTTTTATTTTAATTTATTCACATTCCTTGTACATATATCTTATCTGTGTATGTGAAGATCTCAAGATCAATTTTTTTTTTTTTTTTACAATAACGGTTACTTAAATTTGATATAAGGTCTAAAGATATTTTGAATCTATGAAATATAATTATATTTTGCTTTTAATTCCTTTTTTTACTTTTAGTTCTTGATTTTTTTTAATTCTTATTGTTACAAAATAATTTGTTACGTAAAACAAAAATGTCACATTAACAATTCACATGGCATGTCATTTTAGTAACATAAACACAATTACTAATGAGACATATCAAATGGGTTGACAATGATTGATATTAGTAATTAATTATGTAAAAAAATTTACACTGTTATAAGTATATTTTAGTATAAAAAATAAGAAGTATAATTTAGAGTGGAGAAAAAAAAACAAGTTATTCATCTGGTCTAATCTTTATAATTATAAAAGTAGTTGTCATGGGTAACATTGTAATTTTATCTTTCCCACTTTTTTTAAGGCTAAATAAGTAATTAAATTATACATTTTAATGAATCAATTAATATAAATACAAATCTTTATATAAATATTATTTATTTTGAATATTTAATGATAATTAATTTTGGCTCAATTTTTAATCATAACATGCATCAAATGGAGCTTAATTTCAGTCATCATTTAATAAATATGAATTGTAATTATAATAAATTTTATTATATTTAATTATGATTCAAATTTATTTATAATTTAATTTTCTAATATTAATAATTGCAGGGTTTAAAATGAGGATTTTTTTTAATTTGCCAAAAATTTAAATGTGATTGATGTAACACCCTAATTTCTATAATGGTAAATATGCGAGGTTTAATTCAATTAATTATTTCATAACACACTTTTATTAATTTACTTACGAAAATCTAGTGAAATTAAGAAAACTTGATTGGGATTTTATGGATATATTTTTCTTTTCTAAAACAATAAACAAACTTTTTCCTCAATTTTAATTTCAAAAGTTGCGCTTCGTTTTAATACTTATAACATGTTAATATAATTTGAAATAAAAGGTTGTGGCGTTATTTTGATTGTAAAAGAGCGATTTTAAGTTTTCGAAGAAGTAGAAATAAGTAAATACAAATGATAATTTTGACTGAAATATAACATGCATATCTGAAAGTGTTTAACAAAATGTACCCCCGGAGCATAACAGTAAACACGTAGAAATGCAAAGTACGTGAAAACTCGAACATAGTCATATGACATGATGACTGACATATACACATAACAAAAGAAATCTGAGTGCCTACGTCTATCCCAACAAGATACATGACAAAGAAAAGAAAATCCTAGGACTCAGAGTAGTCATCTTCCAACTTCCACCCTATGTAGAGATCCTAATCCCCAAGGATCATACGTGGACGTACGTGCGAACCGAATGTAGCCCAAGATGTGATCCATGCCCACAATTGCTACCCATCTCCCGAAGATGTTCTCAATCCTCCAATGGAGGGTTGATTCCTCCGCTGCCATCTGCCCCTAAAAGAAAATAAACAAAAGGGTGAACTCTCTGCTTCATCAAGCAGCACACAAACAACGACTTTACAAGTCACAAACAAAATCCTATCCACCATCATCATGTGGTTTTCTAACGTTCACACTCGCATTCCTAATCGTTTCCTTTCACTAATTCTGTAAATCCTTTCTTACTGGCCAGCTGTCACTGGAACTCCCAGAACTCAGTGGTCTTACACAATTGAGTCGGATGATTGTTGGGAGTACACCTCTCACCATGGTACTATGGTGGGCTCTCACCAACCGATAATGTCTCGTATTTTTGTCAGGGTGGCCGAGTCAGCTATGTGATCTATCGTCACAACTCAGTGCCTTACCCTCCAAGGTCGCAATGCCTTACGATCATCTCCCAGGTACCAACTGTGATCATCCAATACTCAGAGGACTGACTCCTCCATAACTCTCCTCACACGGATTATTCCTTCTCGTCACAGTGGGGTTCCACTGTACATGGTACTGGACGGTCGAATAGACGCCGAGCCTGAGACCCTGTCTCTGCTCAAAATCATATGTATAAGGACATTTGCCTCCATCACCTTTCTATGGGTGACCGTCACATTACATCGTGACACGCCTTTCGAACTCCGTCCCCTCTCTTTGTTATTCTCACAGCTGGAATACTCCATGTGACTCTCTTTTCATCTTGCAGTTCCCACGAATCGCCGCGCACACGTAGTTCCATTGCACGACTCTCAGAAATCAACATGATTCATAACACGTAACAAAATCTTGTTAAGTTTTATTTGTGTCTCACCCTCTCATCAATTTCTATAATTTTTAATAATTAATAACTTACTGTTGATTCCTCCACGCAAAGGTCCTAAATTCTTTTTATGTCCAATGCATAAAATAAAGAGTTCGTTAATTAATTTCTATTTAATAAAATAAAATAAATCTTTTACCTAATTAATTGTGCTCACTGTTCAAGTTTCATTTATTTGTTACATGGCAGTCTAGCCACCAATACTAGAACGTAGTTCTAGTCCTCACAAGTACTCGCGCTCGAGTCTTGTGAACACATCACACAGACAACCAATTTTATCACAAAGTTCAAACTACAGTCAACAGACTGTATCACCAAAACAGAGAAATTCACACATTCAAATGTCAAATGCTCAAGGTTTTCCTCCCTGAGACTTAATTGAATCAATCCAAACAATAGTTATATTATATCCATTATCTCACAGCATCAAAATAGTAATTAAAAATAAAATAATAAAAGCATACATATTAATATCAAATTTGAATATAGAGTCAAATTTTCATTGGCAGTACTGAATGTGAGCTTTTATTGAAACAAGCAAATGACCTTGGAATCTAATAATTTTTATATCAAATTGAAGCTCTTGAAATCTAGTTTATAGAAAGGTGTACCATTTATAAAATCAACATCTAGAAAATTTTATAAAAATTTTCTAAGTCAGTAACTCCATATTTTTAGTACTCACTGAACATAACCCAAAGAAATTAAATTTTCTCCCACTTCCCAAAACTAAATTAACTGAAACTTTTTACAGCTTAAATATAACTCCTTGATCTTTCCAAAAAGGTATTTCTTGCTTCCAAATTCATTTTCTATTGTTCCCAGTAAAAACATTACTAACAGCCTAAGATTTTGACCTCAAAACAGAGTCTTAAACCATTGTTCTGTTTCTTTTGAAAAAAATTAATTCATAAATTATGCTTGGAAATTTTTTTAATATACATGGTTAAAAATCTTATTGTGTCTAGTTCTTAAAGGTTTAAGTACATTTCAAAAACAATAAGTACACAGGGAGAATTTTAACAAAAACCGAGCATTGTTCCAGTGAAACTCCAAAACAGGACAGTCGGATCTCAAGCCATTGATGAACCCGAAGATGACTTTATTTTTCGAAGACATCAAAACAAAAGTTGTTGAATTTTATGTCTATTTTCATTGAAAACAAGTTTAACAAAAAACTAACGGTTAGATCTTTCAAAAATGGCAAAACAGTGATGGTTGTTCCATGCTAAACGAAAGAACAGCCACTGTTTCGAGTTTTTTAGCTAAAATTTTCCAAAGGAGATTTGATCAAAAACAAACTTTTAGAAAGAGATGCCTAACTTCACTTGTTTCCAAAGCCATTCTCATTCAAATTACAAGATAAAATGACCTTATTCCTTACATGCAAAGGCTCACAATCACAGCCATAGAAAATTCAACAACATTCATCCAATTTCAATCTCGACAAAACATTCAAACATATATCAATTTCCAGCAATAGGGCATGCATGTATACTTATGGTTAAAGCCCCCAGCCCTTAACCATAATCTCAACAAAGAATTTAAAATTAAGATTCCACAAGAGAGTTCCCCTTACCTAGTGTTGAGTTTCAACCGAAAAGGAGAAGAGAAAGAGATGTGGATGAGAAGACAAGCTAGAGGTGATGATGATCCAAGCTTTGCATGCAACCACCAAGATCTCCAATGGCTTCCTTTGCCTTCCTTGAGTTCTCGGTCCAGAGGAGAAAAGAGAGAGATGAGAGAATTTTATGTTTTTAGTTGATAGAGAGATTTTGATAAAATGAAAGTTTGGAGACTTTTCCTTGGCTTGGCCGTGAGTTTTGGTGTTGTTTTAGTGAATGGATTAAGCTAGGTGTTAAGAAAAATCCATGCATATAGTCTAGGTGTCATTTAGGGAAAGATTAGGTGTTCATTTTGTGTTAATTGCATGCATGCATTTTAGATTAGGTGTCATGAAATTAAGATTAGGGAATTTGGTTACCCAGTTTAATTTACACAGTGTAATTTTATACTGTGTAATCATAAAGAGGTGTGTTTTAAAATTTTAAAACTTACTTTCAAACATCTAATTAATTTTATAAAACTCTTAGTAGTAAAAGCTTTTCTAATAGCTCAATTAAAATTTCCTCTGTAAAGAAATCATTTACAGATAAATTTTATAAGAGATAACTTGGTGTGCAAGTTACTATAATTTAATATAATTAAAATACTTAAAACCAATTTGAAAACAATAGATTAATTAGTACATAGCAATAGATATTTAAAATATTTTACTACTAGTAATTAATCTCAGTTCAATTAATTACTAGCAGACATAACAGATAAACATACACAGACAATATACATACTTGATTATTAAGTATATATTACACTGCACAAATAAATAAATAAATAAATAAATAAATAAACAACATGGACAATTCAATCACACAGAATTCTACAGCAACTTACAAACAAAAACATAGGAAAGTAACTACAGAGAATTAATTATAGAAAATTAATTCCAGAGAGTTACTTACAGATAAATATATAAATATATACATATTATAAATATATATACATATATACTTATATAACTGAGTTGAAATTTTTAGGGTGTTACAACTGACATTTGAATGTAATTAAAATATGTTCTAAATTTTAATGTGATTGACATTTGTTGCTAAAAATTAAATATATTTTTTATGAAAGTATCAAGATAAATTTAGACTTAACATATAAATTTATAAAATATAACATAAGGGACGAACATTTTTTAATAAAAATAAGTAGGAAAATTTACACTGAGTTCACGGCGATAAACTTTTTTACTAAAGATTTTTGTTCAATCAAAATTAAAATTTCTTTTACATAATTAATATATATTTAATTACATAACAAAAATCAAATTAAAATCAACATAATCACTATTATTTTCTCTAAGCAAAATTAGTGTCAAAAATTAATTTTAAGTAGATAATTATTCATTTTTATTTATTATCTTCTCAATTAAAAAAATTATTCAAGATTATTCAAGATTTTTGAACAAACATAGATGTATGAATGGAAGCTACAATGCACTCACAAATTGAAGGGTAGTTTTGTAATTAAAAGGTTCATTTTTTTTAAATAAATTGGTTTATGAAATCAATTTAATGAAAGAATTTTTGGGGTAATTTGGTTGATAGTAAATGATTAAATGATATACCTTTTTATTTTGTGGCTTCTTATATAAGGAGATATGTTAATTTTGGTATCAATTTTTTTTTTTTCTCTTAGTGTTCTTAGTCCCACGATTAAAATCATTTTAATCAAAATAATTAACGAATGAAATTACACTTTTTAGTGTTAATATATTAATTTTAATATTAATTAGGAGTTTCTATATCCTATCAAGTACAATATTATATAAAGGTTATATTATAAAATAAATTGGTTGATAATAAATGATTAAATGATTCGTCATTAACTTTGTGGTTTTCTAAATAAGATTAAAAACTAATTGTGGTACTGAATTTTAATTATCAGTATTTTTAATTCTATGATTAAAATTATTTGAATTCAAACAATTACTAAATGAATATTACTTTTTTAGTGTTGATATATTAATTTTAATATTAGTTATGAAATTTTGTATACAATCAAGTACAAAATAAAATAATTTATATATATATATATATATATATATATATATATATATATATATATATATATAAGTAATAGTGTTGGGGTCTCAAAAAAGAAATAATTTCTTGCCCAAAATAGGGGCATTTTTGTATGTTTTTGGATCTAAAAAAAATATTTTTCCACTCAAAACAGGAGCGTTTTTATATTTTTTTTATGTCAATTTGTTAATTACATTAAAAAAATTCACTATTCACTTAAAGATACACAAAATTCAAAAAAATGTTTACTGCAAGTAAATTAGATTTGGTATAAAAATAATGTTTATATTTATAACACACGGGATGAATATTTTTAATAAAAGTACGAAGAGAAATTCAAACTTAACTTATTATATATAACACATAAGATGAACATTTTTTTATAAAAATAAGTAGGAAAATTAATGCTAAATTCACGGGATAAACTTTTTTACTAAATATTTTTTAATCAAAATTAAAATTTATTTTACATAATTAATATATATTTAAGTACATAACAAAAATCAAATTAAATTAACATAATCACTATTATTTTCTTCACGCAAAATGAGTGTCTAAAATTAATTTTTAAGCAAATATTTATTATTTTTTATTTATTATATTCACACTTAAATAAATTATTCATAATTTTCTTCTACATGGACAAATTTCAAGTTTTTTTTATACATTGATATGTACATGTCAATATTTTAAAATAAAAATTATATATAAAAATATAACAGATAGGGATGAATATTTTTTTTCTTATAAAAGCAAGTAGAAATTTTCTCTTAATTCAAAGGGATGAACAATTTACCTGAAGTCACTTAAATTATTATGGTGAAATTATATTTTTTAATTATAATATATTTTTTATGGCAGCCTCTTTCTTGATTTAAATATTTTTTGAATATTTTATTTTACAAACATAGAAAGTATAAAAAATATAACAAATGAGGATGAATATTTTTCATGAAAGTATCAAGATAAATTTAGACTTAACTTAATATATAAAATATATAAAATATAACACACAGGATGAACATTTTTTTTATAAAAATAAGTAAGAAAATTTACAAAGAGTTCACGGCAATAAACTTTTTTACTAAAGATTTTTGTTCAATCAAAATTAATTTTTTTTTTTAAATAGTTAATATATATTTAATTACATAACAAAAATCAAATTAAAATCAACATAATCACTATTATTTTCTCTACGCAAAATTAGTGTCAAAAACTAATTTTTAAGCAAATAATTATTTATTTTTATTTATTATCATCTCAATTAAATAAATTATTCAAGATTTTCTTCTAGCTAGATAAATTATAATTTTCTTTTATACTTTGATATGTATATGCCAAAGCATTAAAATAAAAGTTATATATAAAATTTAACACAAAGGGCATAATTTGTTGTTTTTTTTATAAAAGCAAGTAGAAAATTTACACTTAATTCACGGAAATGAACAATTTATCAGAAATCACATTAATATATAAATTATTTGGTGAAAATATATTATTTTATTGTAATAATTTTAATTTAAATATATTTTTTATAGTTGTCTATTTCAGGATTTAAATAATTTATTGAATGTTTTATTTTACGAATATAGAAAATATGAAGAAAAAAAATATAACAAACAAGGATGAATATTTTTCATGAAAGTATGAAGAAAAATTTAGACTTAACTTATCATATAAAATATGTAAAATATAACACACGGAAATGAACATTTTTTATAAAAACAAATAGGAAAATTTAAACCGAATTCATGGGATAAACTTTTTTATTAAAGATTTTTTATTTTCAATCAAAATTAAATTTTCTTTTACATAATTATTATATATTTAATTACATATAAAAAATAAAATCAAATAAAACATAATTACTAATATTTTCTCTACGTAAAATTAGTGTCTGAAATTAATCTTTAAGCAAATAACCACTCTTTTTTTATTTATTATCTTCTCACTTGAATAAATTATTCATGTTTTTCTTCTACTTGAAAAAATTTTAATTTTTTTTATGAAATAATTTGTATATGTCATATATTAAAATAAAAATTATATATAAAATATAACAGATAGGTATAAATATTTTTTTCTTATAAAAGCAAGTAGAAATTTTTACTTAATTTACAGGGATAAACAATTTACCTAAAGTCACCTTAATATTAAAATAATGAAGGTGAAATTATATTTTTTTTATTATAATAATTTAAATTTTAATGTATTTTTAATGGCTATTTCTTTACTTATTTTAAATAATTTTTTGAATGGTTTATTTTATGAACATATAAAGTATGAAAAAATTATAACAAATGGGGATGGATATTTTTCATGAAGGTATCAAAAGAAATTTACACTTAACTTACCATATAAAATATAACACATAGGATTGATTTATTTTTTATAAAATAAGTACAAAAGTTTACACTGAATTCATGGGGATAAACTTTTTTACTAAAGATTTTTGTCCAATCAAAGTTAAAATTTCTTTGTCACAATTATTATATATTTAATTACATAACAAAAATCAAATTAAATCAACATAATCAATAATATTTTCTCTACATAAAATTAGTGTCTAAAATTAATTTTTAAGCAAATAATTATTCGTTTATTTATTATCTTCTCATTTAAATAAATTATTCATGATTTTTTTCTACTTGAACAAATTTTAATTTTCTTTTAGACATTGATATGTATGTACCAATATATTAAAATAAAAAATATAAAATATATCACATAGTGATTTTTTTTTTTTTTTTATAAAACCAAATTGAAATTTTCACTTAATTTACGGGATGGGCAATTTACATGAAGTCACATTAATATTTAAATTATTATGGTGAAATTATATTTTTTTGTTATGATAATTTTAATTTGAATGTATTTTTTATGGTTGTCTATTTCCTGATTTATTGAATATTTTATTTTACAAACATGAAAAGTATGAAAAATATAACAAATATGAATGAATATTTTTTATTAAATCGTATGAAGAGAAAAAAAATATATAATAAATTATATTACATATAATATAAAATCTAAATAAAATTTTTTAATCATTTTGTTTTGGCTTTGATTGCGCAATGCGACAGCAGCCATTCCTTATCGTTCTCATCATGAAGTAACCAGATAAAATCTAATCTGATTCTCTCATTGACCTAAAAAAACATATATATGCTACATATTACTCGGCTTCACCCTCAACAAGTCTCTCTCTCAAAATTTTGACTCCCATATACCTGCAGCAAATCAAGAAAATAAGAGTTAGAATGAGCAGCAACTATATACACACATAGTCATAGATTGAGAGAAGGCATATATATAATATTATAGTACCTTCCAAGCATCATAAGAGTGGCTTGGGGATTAGTTCCGGGAGAATAATTAAAGGTAGAACCATCGATAACGCGGAGAGCGTCGACGCCAATAACCTTATAATCAGCATCAACAACTCTCCCAACTTGGCACCCCCCGTGGTAATGCCAAATGGTCATCACAGTGTCTCTGCAGAACTGCTCCAGAAACGTTGAAGTGTTGCTGTGTTTAGGCAATAAATTCACGGGGGAATTGGCGGTCATGTTGAGCAGCACCGACGCTGACATGTTGTGGTACCTGAACCGAGAGAAAGCCTTCGATTCTATTACTTTCTCGATGGTTCTGATGCCCTGGACGCATCTCTTCAAGTCTCGAGGGTCTTTGAAGTAGTTGAAGGTCACCGATGGGTTGTCGTTTGGATCAGTGGTTTGTAGCTGCAAGTGACCCGTTGAAATTGGACCCATTATTTTCTCCAGAATGAATCCCCCCCTGAACGCTGCCGGGTCAAGCCTCCCCATCATCTCTATTGCTTTTGCCACCGCCTCTGGGGTCCTCTGCTTTGGAGGCACCTTCGAAAATTGACCAATCTACATATTTGGAATTGTATTGCCACAAAATTTTCTCATCATAACTTGATTAATATTTATTTTTACAGAGTAAGGAGGAAGATTATGTAGCATAGCATTATAACTTGGAGAGGAGAGTACATAATGTACCTTGGGAGAAAACATGCCGTAAATGTAATCTCTTGGAGAACGAGAGGTGAACCTTTCACCACTGGCAGCTTCAATGTAGCTGCCAAAGTTGGTGATGCCGACGACCTCGATGAGGGATACCTCAACGGGGACAGGGGATGGGACAAAGATAGCGTTCATTGGATTATCCGACATTCCCTGTCCCACCAAGGGCTGATTCAATACCACACTAATGTCGTGTTCCCTGAGCTCACGTGCTGCTCCAATTCCACTCAACATTAGAAGCTGTGGGCTTCCCAGTGCACCAGCCGACACTATTATCTCGCTCTTCGGCCGCCCCTGCTTCAGGTATACCCTATGTTCTGCCCCCAATGCATCCCTGAATATTACTCCATTCGCCACTGGCCTTGATCTACCTGCACTTCAATTCACAAATCATTACTCTTTGTTTATTATGTACTAATGTGACAAATTCAATGAAATTAGGCTAGGCAAGGCACCTTTCTTTGTAAACAAGATCTTATAGACGGTGGCATGCAAAAGTACAGTGAGTCGAGTGGGGTTAGCATATTCCAAAAGATCCGCAGCGGTGTGCCTGTGACCGTGTTGGTCAAAAATGGTGCCCCCAACCTTTGTCCCACCAATATGATCAAAAGTGAAGCCATTGTAAGGCATCACCCCTACTTCCAACAAGCCGGCCAGCACAGCTGATTGCCACTGCCGCACAATGGGCTCAAATGCGACCACTCGCTCCACCCATTCGTATGACTCTTTCACTAACCTTCCATCCCAACCAGCTTCCCATACGTAGCGAGGGCCAGCGCGAGTGTAGAAGCCGGCGTTCAAAGAGCTTCCGCCACCCAGGACGCGAGCTCTTGAGTTGATGACTCCGTCTTGGGAGACGAAGCGTTGAGAGGGAGAGGTAGGGGACGTGTCCGAGAGTGCAGCGCCAAAAGCACCCAAATTGGTGATGTTGGGGTTCCCATAAGGTGAACCACCTCGTTCAAGCAGCAAAACCTTGTGATTTTGGGACAGGGTCGCTGCTAAAGGACACCCCGCCGTCCCCCCACCAATTACGATGTAGTCGTAGTAGGACACGCTCGGAGCTGAGTTTGCATTCTTCATAAACCTATATTTGGCTAAAGTCAACCACAAAAGCACACCGTTGATTAATTAGTACAGTATTTCGTACCTATGTAGTATTTATGTAACATTCGATCATCATTCTTAATATTAATTTCACTAGTCCTGTAAAAGTTTTGCAATTGCTAGCACCGCTCATCCATCGATTTATATAGGTTAAAACAAAAAACCTAGCTTCTACCTAGTGTTATATGGGTTAATTAACATTTTTTTTTTCTTTTAGGATGTTTAAAATCTTTTTGATTCGCCTAATGGAGAAAATAATTAGGAAGTTTTATATTCATATATTTACTTTCTTTTTCATTCTACTTCTAATTTCTATTCTATTTTTCTTTTTATTTATTTCTCATCATATTATTTATTATAATTATCACTTTCTCCTTCTTCTTTTTTTTTCTCTATCTCTCAATTTTTTTCACTCATACACCTCAAAAATCTTTTTCCAATAATTAGATACCAAGAACCTTATCAGATATGACCAATGTAGGCGATAGGTCAATGTGTTCAGACATCTATTAATTAAATGACGAAAACTGTAAACATTGTAAAGAGGTCTAAAGTCAACTAATGTTAGCTACGTTTTAAATAAATAGTTAGGCCCACATGAAGAGGATTTCCCTTGCCCTTTCTCATGAATATTAGTATAATTTTTTTGTACTTGCATGCATGGCTTAAGAGTAGCTAGATAACGGCCCTACGCCACACTGGTGTTTGAATTAGACTTTACAAACTTAATTTTAGATTAACTCAATTTAATAATAAAATTAATTTTGGCTAATAATTGAATTTAAATAAATAAGTTTATGTTTATAAAATTTTGTTTGAAAAGTAATTTTATCATAAAGAATAGTATTATTTAAATAGTGTTAATAAAATTCACTTTTAAATGTACAATTATTAAATTAAATAAGATATGATTCTTTTTATTTGATATATTAAAATATTAATATAGTAGTATTAATTTAAAGAGATAGTTTTATATATCTATATACATATAAATGTAAAAATAATAAAAAGTTCGAAATAAAATCAAATTTAGAATCCAAATTTTAATTTGCCTCAAATAATCAAATATTACACGTGTAATATTCAAAACAAAATACACCCTTTAAACTATAATTCGACCTTTCGATCACCCTAAATTGTTAAAATAATAGTATAGCATTTTAGTTTGCACTAAATATTTATTTTATATTTTCATATGTTAAAATTTATAATAAATAAATATTTTTAAACATATAAATTATATTATAATTAAAATTCATAATAATTAAGTATTTTTGAATATATAAATTACATTTTAAATTTTAAATTGTGATATAAAATTATTTTTAACTATTAAAAATTTCTTAAAAAATTATTGAAATTAACAAAGATAAAAGAAAGTATATTGAAAGAGCTACAGAATGTTAAGAAGAACTTTTTTGACTTATTATAAAGGTAGTGCAAGAAATGCACCTCTGAAGAAGAGAAAAGAGAGAATAATGAAAATGTTTAATTGAGAGAGTAGAGAACATGAAATTCTAACTCTTCAAATTATGTATTCTAATTTATAATATAGAAGTAAATTTGAATTATCAAAATGACTCCTTAGATCTCATTGAAATGAGATTTGTATGTTTTCCCATGATTATTCTAAATTGGACTCTTTTAAATTGAGAGAGGTATGTTTTAGAGAATAAAATATAATAATAACTATTAATTAGAATATAAGAAATAAAGTGTTTAGAGGAGCCAAATCTCATTATTCCATTTGACTTTTTTTTTTTATATTTATCTTAAATTTGGTTAATCTAAAGTGAAGAGATAAGAAAATAAATTGTGCTCACAATCAACAATTAGAAAAGTAACAGTTAAAAATTATAATAAAATCAAATACATATATTACAAAATCTAAAATTAATTACAATCTTTTATAAAAAAAAATTAATTATAAATTCAGCCGTTTGTTTTCTAATTAATCATTTTATCATACTTTATCCTCTAAAGTCTATTATTCGGTTTGATATCTGCTTCACCCTGCAATCCTATCCAACAAGAATAGTTATTGACCAAAAACAGAGAAAAAAGAAAAGAAGAAAGGTATGTCATTACCTTTCTGGGAAGCACCATGTTTAGGAGAGAAGAGAATCCCAGCAAGAGAAACCAGAATGAGCCTCCACCACCAAATTCCCATTACAAGTGTCTTTCTTGTCTGGCACAGCACAACTAAACTTGAAGCAATAAGGTCTTGTTAATCGAAGTTGGTTTGGTTTGGTTTATGTTCTGCTCAGTGCTCACTCAAACCAACCCTTCTTCCTTATTATATAAAGCGAAAAGCCCAACGAAACCCGCGGCTATAAGTTTGACTAATGTAAAGACTACTTTCTGTTTCCGTGTGATGTTGTGTGTGTAAAACCGTGGCCCACAATCAATGATTCAAGAAAATGCACACTTTGTGATTTGTTTATCGCGCTCACAATGCCCAATTTATTGCAACAACCTATCGGAGTGAGAAAATTTATATCTATTTCTTAATTGGAAAAAAAAGTGTAATAATGAGAAGGAAATGGCAATTTCAATTGGCTTATTTAGTGGTTATTAATAGAGAAGATGGAATGCAGTTGGGATTTGTTAATTGTACCTAATAACCTTGATTGTGGTTTTCCTTTTCTTTTTCTTTAGATCCCCTTAGTTGTGGTAATGTGGAATCCTCATTTCCTAATACTGAATCGAATGGATATATGAGAAGTATGAGTAAATTATAATAGTGATTATGTGATAAGGACAAGAGCAAAGCTGCACTCTCTTAGTCATTATTTTACTCACTAGTCTCTCATATATACAAAGCTGCAAAACTTTGGTGGTTATGTTTGCTGATACAAGGTGTAAGCAGCTAGGAGTACATGGTGGTGGTTGGAGGTGTGTCTGTGTGTGTGTAAAATTACATAATCCAGGATTTAAAATGATTCATTCTTAATTAATGAGATTCGATAACCTTAGTTCAAAGTTATTTTGATATAAATTAAATGATGTCGAAAATTCATTAATACGTTATATCTTACATGGTCAGAAAGAGTTCGTACGAAATAGCAATGCTCAAAGAAAATATGGTCTTGCTGTCCAACAAAATACAAACGAATCCAAAGAAAGAAAAAGTATCAAGAAAGAGTTCGTACGAAATAGCAATGCTCAAAGAAAATATGGTCTTGCTGTCCAAGAAAATACAAACGAATCCAAAGAAAGAAAAAGTATCAAGATGTGCTTGTTCTAGCTGTATGGCTTTAGACAGCTGTAATGAATGCAGGGACCTAAAATTTAGAGGGATTTACTTCTGACCATGTAAAATATAACGTATTAATGAATTTTCGACATCATTTAATTTAGAGCATTGCTATTTCGTACATTTTCCATTTTCCTTTCCTTCCTTGAGAAAGACCGTGCCGTTATTATATTGATGGGGGGAAAAAATGTAAGGTCTTTAATTTTAAAAAATCTGTGATTTTGGTCTCAGTCTTAATTTTGCATATGTTTTATTATTTTTATTTTGATACAATTGAACTCTTACATATTCATTTAAGGTACAATAAAAAATAATTTAATTAATTAAAATATATATAAAAAAAAATAAACCTATACAAAATTAAGGATTGGACCAAAATTGTGAATTTTCTAGAATGTGAAGATTAAAATTGCAAAACAAAAAAGTCCAAAATCACATATTAAGATTTTTTTTTTTTAAAAGAAATCACATTAAGAATTAAAAAATAACAAAAATTACAATTTAACCAAATTATTATTACTATTTAATAAAACAATGTCCTGATTTGGACACGTGACATGTTTCATTAATTTTGATTCCTGCCAATTTCCGTGCATTCTGCTTTATTCTCAAGCGGCAAGCGCGTTTCTACTCTATTATTACTATTGTTCTTGTTCTTTCACGCACAACAAATCGTAACTGCAACCGGCCCCTTATAAAAGCAAGTATTACCATTGAGCAAAGTTAAATTTTAATATGTTTGAGACAAATATAATATAAATATATTATACATCTATTCAAATTCCTATAATTTATATCAAGGTTGACCGGATTAATGAGAATTGGAGGAAGAACGACCACCAGATTTTCTTTTTTTTTTTTATCAAAATAGTTTAAGAATTTAATTGTAATACAAAAGTATTCAAGCCTATATATATTTAGGTTCAATATAAATATAATTACTACAAAATATAAGCATAATTTGCATGAATATAATGGTATTTTAGATTTTTAAGTGAAGAACCTCCTACACATAACATACATGTAATTTTTTTAGTATGATATGCATAACGTAGATTTTTAATCCAACGATAATGTTTTAGTGAAATACATGCTTGTTGAATATGTACGTAAGAGATAAGCGGAGACAAGCATGGCATTTAAACCAGGCATAACCTTATATTTAACTGCCACATATTCATCAATACAAATGGTCTGGGGGTTATAAATCTTTACAAGCTTCTCGTTGCTGCTTCCACTAGATCTTTCTTTGCCTTACGTAATCGTTGGCAAATAAAGTATTAGTGGAAGAAGCAAAAAGAAGCTAAGGGTAAGAACCCACGCCATCTTTATCATACAAATACAAAAGAAATTTTAAATTGTTCATATTGAATATATACTACCATTGTTTCATCTTGTATATCATCTCCTTTCTTTCAAAATGTGCTGCTGCTGCACAAAAGTCTTGATTCGCTGCACTGCCTCTATCAGACGAGCTAAATCCATCGCCAGTCTAGCTTTGAGATAGTATAATACAACAAAAGAAGGCTGCAAGTTATTTCCACCTTTTAGCTGGAGTAATGCCAATAACATAACTCTAAACTCGCAAAAGAGAACAGTGCTCTCTACCATTGATTCCGGACATCCTTCTAAATCAAAGGTAGACAAACAACGTTGCTTTTTGTGATTGTAGAGTTGTGACACTACTATTACCCTTCCGACTGTATTTTTACAACGATCTGTTCATATAGTCTGTGACTGTAACCAGATCAAATGACAGTCACTTATTATGCTTGGACACGCATAGATATTACGTGTCACCACGTCCTGACCATTTTTTCTCCTGGATCTTTGACTTTTTTGGATCAACGATATCAAGAGCACCAAGAATGCATTTGCGGTATGAAAAATCTTCAACAGTCCCATCACTTCGTATTATATGGAAGCACCGGGTATCCTTATATTTTGGATGCCATCCAACCTGCGAATAGAAAAAGGAAAAAAGGCATGGGCAACCGGGACCGGAAGCAAGAAGAAAACTTCATTACACGATACATTTTATTAACTAGCAAAAAGAAGCAAAATTGACACAAGTATCTCTTTCTTCTCATAGCTGCTATATCATTATCATTAATAGGGATTTACCCCTTAAATGCTACTATAGAATCATAATTATTAATTCCAAATATCAGCATAATGCTATATCGGGATAGTGCGAGGCGGATGGCTCCCATTTTAAACATTATAATACAAACTAAATTTATACTACACCTATAAATACTCAAAAACCAAAACAGAAAAAGTCAACATTAGAGAAATTCATGATAAATACCCACTAGGGTCGGCCTAATGGTGGGTGGAGGTTGAAGGTTGGTGGAGTAGATACATAAGAATTTAGGTTCAATCCTCATTGCTATCATTATATGCCAAAAAAAAGAGAAATTCAAGATAAATAAGACATAGTTTACTCACACAATCACCATAAATTTAGGGGCAACAAGAACAAAGTAATGATGTCCAAAATTGAAAGACGATGGTGAAAATTAATAAAAACAGAACATTAGATAAAAATTAGCAAAATGTGAACTGGCAAGTCTAAAGGAAGAAAAAATAACAGAACACACAGGAAAAAAATAGTCCAATAAACTGTAAAGTGTAAAGGAACAGAGACAACTTTTTGTGTGAATGGTGAAAGAAGAGTTTCAAATCCTAACATGTTTCTGAAACAAAAAATAGATTGGAAAATAGGGGAGAAATCACAATTTTACCAAAAAAAAAAAAAAAACTAAACAACATTGTTTCAAGGGTAAAAATGGGTTTTTGAAGACTATATCATGGTAGCGCTGCTATAACGTGCAAAAATCCATTCTTTCAGCCACTATTGTGGCCATAATGGCTGTATTGAAAACCGCTTCACATTGAATCCCATGGCACCCAAGGGCTGCTCAGCTATGGCACCACTATAATACGCTATTGACTACTATGTGCTACTATGGAATGAAATTTCCCATATAGAAAAGTGAAATAATTAGCTCCAGCCTTTTCATTTACACAAAGAAGATGTGCAAAGAAAGGTTCCTTTCTGATCAAGCAAGTTAAGTTCACTAACACCCAAACAATGCTCTCAATTCTTATGACTGTGTCTTTAATTTTGTCTTTTTCTTTAGGGGTATTAGGCAGTGTTAACCTAGTGTAAAATCATACAGATATGCATAACTGAAGTTTTAGAATGAAAGAAAGGGGTAGGGGGAAGCACAAATTATTGGATAAACTTTTATGCTTGTATACAAAGCTATCAAGTGATAGTGTTCAAAAGAAACGGTCATATAATCTTTTTTCAATGAACTGTCATGTAAAAAAGTTTGAAAAGTCTCTTGCTGTATTTATCATATCCACATAGGTATCAACAGAAAATGGACCAATTAGTTTGACCCTGGCAACATTGCTAATTGCCACAAAATTTAGTAGTAAAGGGGAAAAGGAGAAGATTGTAAAAAAGACTTTCGGAGGCGATGGAGGGGTGTTTGACCAACTTATGCTTGTTTTCATGGCCACACTGAATTCAGGTTCAATAATGTATAAATGTTCATAATGAAGTAACATAGACAAAATAAAAAAATACCTTTTTCAAAGGAAAATTTTAAGTGGAGAATAGAGATAATTTTCTTCAAAGAAAATATAGAAAAAATTCCCAACTGTGAAATTTAAAATTTGCTCCAATTTAAAATACTTTACCTTTAAGCACATTAGCAAGAACCAAGAAGAAACAAAATAAATTTTGACCGCACATCCAAACCTTCTTCACACAAGCATACATACCTTAATGCACATTGGTATGAAGAAACAAAATAAATTTTGACCACGCATCAAAACCACCTTCACACAAGCACACATACCTTAATGTCCTGTGGTCCAATGCCAAACTTCTCACTTCTACGAGGATGAAAATTCAAAACCCTTAGCATTGTTGCCCTGTCACTATCACTTAGCAGCTCATCAATTGAATACCTACATAGACAACAGCCAAAATTCACAATTATTCTGCAAATCATAGATCCTCAATGGACAATGACAGCAAGCGGTCCTAGACAACCAAACAAAACCATGTCCAAAAAAATATACCTTGAGTTTTGCAACAATATACAGAAAGTCGAGAACAATCTGAATATTTTTAGGAGACCCAATTAAAAATAATTTAAATACAGGGACTTGTATGAAAACTCAATAAAACGATAGGGACCTAAAAAAGTAACTTAACAGGAAACAGATCAAAGCTAGGCTCTTTAAGTTTGAGAAAATGTTTTTTGTTTTTATTTTCACTTTTAACTACAATACAAAATTGTCACTTTGTTTTCATTTTGTTTTCTGTTTTCAAATGTTTGTATGGAAAACAGTGAAAATAACTTTCTATTGTTTTCACTGTTTTCTATACAAATATTTGAAAACAAAAAACAAAATGAAAATAAGGTGTCATTTGTGTAATTAAAATTGAAAACTGAAAGGAAAAAAAAAAAAAAACACTTTCTCAAAGTAAACAAGCCCTAAACTTCCTTGAAAAATCCATATGTAAAAAATATTGCCTACCCTGCCCCCAAGTTGAGAAGAATCTAAATCAGACAGCCTTGAGGAACAGAATAAATAAATAAACATGAAACTGCCTTGGCAGTCTCCCCAAAGGCAGGAATAATGATGATGATGATAATCTATCAACATGTTATTTAGAAAAAAATAAAATAAACCTCAACAAATTAAATCAAGTTCAATTATATGTTTGAATCTACTCTACAAACAAATTTATAACCATTTGAATTCTTAGTGGGTTAAGGCTTTGTTGTTGTTTGTTAAAGTTTTTCTCTTCCTCTCCCTATCTAAAATCTGTTACTCGGCACTCCCTCATTAAATTATTCATGTTACTAATTTGTTATCTTAGTTATTTCCTTCTGAAAATAACTGAGATAAATTGATAGCAATGTCAGAAAATTTTGTAGTTGGTCATACTCAATACAAAACAGAGTGAAATAGCTACATACAAAATGAGTTAAGAACCAATTTTCTAAAAGTTCAAGCTAGGTTGAGTCTCAAGGATAGTTTTACTTTTATATCTCTAATAAGTCTAATGAAATATTTCCATCCAAACAACAGGCACATTGCCCTAGAAGGCAAAACAGCATGAACTCATTACTCAATGAAAAACTATTCTATAATAAAAAATAAATAAAAAGACAGAAGAAAACATAATTTAATGATTACAAAGCAGAAAGTACTTTGGTGGAAGCAACTAAATGCAAGAAACTACCAAGGCATAATAATACATATACAACCTTCCAGCTGAATAATGATTACAAAGCAGAAAGTAGTTTCGTGGAAGCAACTAACTGCAAGAAACTACCATGGCATAATAATAAATACAACCTTCCAGCTATACTATATATATTAGCTCATGCTATATATGGTAATGTAAATGCCATACATAGAATATATACAGTGCTAAATACCATTAAAAACAAAAAACACATCAGAGGTTAGAGAGGCTAAAAGTGGATTATCTTACTTGTTCAATATGCACCTCGAAGCAAAAGTCAGCTTCTGAATATCATTTACCGTCACAAAATTTCTTAAAATGGTTTTCCACTGTTTTCCCTCTTTCAAGGCATAGCCATTTTTATGCCTAAACTCAGAACCGCATTTGTCAGATGAATATTTGTGAGAATGACTACCAATCTTATTGTTCGGCTTGTCAAAACTGGCTTCTAGCAGCTCATACACATTTACAGACTTAGCCACCTCATGTCCCTGATAAAAGCAAATGTTAGACCATTATAAATGACAGTATTACATGTACAACTTGCAAGGTACAAGATAATTTTGCTCCATAACAATTAAAAACCCTCGAACTCTTCTTAGTCTATCCTTACTCAGCACAAACCCAACTGAAAACATCTCAGCTTTTATGCACTTACTTTGTTGTCAGAGAAATGGTAACCATAGTAAATTTACTAGGAACAGCAAACTAGCATGTATGAATTGAAAATGAAAATGACAACTGAAGAAACAAAAGTCATACATTTTAACAATCTCATGACTTAGAAATCAGTTTAAAGTGTTTATAGAATGTATTTGAACAGGAAAAAAGTCAATAAGAAAGCCTATAATAATTACAAGGAGGATGCTGCATTCTTGTGAGAAGTTAGTCAAAAGTTTTGATACTTAAGTGAAAATTTTCATAACTTGTACATGCACAACCACATCAGTTTTCTATTAAAAAAAAGTGACACTTTTGGGGCACTGAAATGCACTTGTACATTCTTGGGTTCTTTAAAAATCTACACCTATATTATAAATCTGAATCCTTATCTAGAAGGAGAGCGTTTTTAGGAGCTATTTTTCAACGTGTTTCTTAGGAAGCATTTTTAGGAGTTGTTATGACTCTCATTGAATCACATGTCTTATCCTAATATCATATGTTGAGCATTTTATTTTATTTTTAACTTTTTATTATTTTCAAATATACTTCTTAATTTTAATTTCAAATTTAATTTGATTTAACAACTAGCTCAAAAAATTTCTTTCTCAACTATCTCAAACCACTCTCCTTTTGTCTCTATATGTATACTTTATTCTTAACCGCTTACCTCTCTCAATCTATCATTTTCATCTCTACTTCTAAACTAAATTTCAATATTTTTTTAAAAGAAATTATCAATAGTTAAAAATAACCTTATATAACCTTGTATCACAATATAAATTATTTATCATAAATCCAAAATATAATTATATATTCAAAAATACTTATTTATTATAATATAATTTATATATTCAAAAATATTTATTTATTACAAAATTTAATTATAATATAATTTATACATTCAAAAATATTTATTTATTATAAATTCCGGTTATATAAAAAATTAACATTTATCGTGTGCATTACACAAGCTAAAATACTAGTGGAAGCAAGAAAATTAATAGATAAGAAAACCAATACCTTCTCTGAATATATGATATCAAACAGTCCACTTGTCCCCATAGGCAGACAATTTCCCCAAGCCAACGCATCCAGGCTGCCCTGGAGATTATCCGTGACTCCAGACTTGGCAGCTCTTATAAAGCAACTACCTGGATTCTGCAATAAGATTACATAATTTCAACACGAATTATATATGGGTGATCAAAATCTTATTACATGATAAATCATAAAGCATTTGACTGAAATCATAAATGTGAACTGACCGAAAAGCATGCTTGCACAAATGGTGATGAAACGGACGCATGTTTTCTTTGCCGTGCCATGCCTTTAGCATTTAATCCCACAAACTCTCCACTAGCTGACAGACTATTGGCAACAAGACACAAATGCTTAGGAAGGATAGACTTGCCAGTATCAGATGTTGCAGAAGCCAAACTCTACGTGTAAAACCATATGCAAGTAAATTAAGTATACGTGACCATATATTTCATTTAGAACCAAAAACAAAGGAGGGAAAGTTTTTAATCATACACACATTGAAAAAGTATTGCCACCCTGCATCAATTCCATGGGCTGATGAGAAATGATTTATGTTATCTGGATGACTTCGTGTCCAGTCAATTATATGCATTATCTTGTGACAATGATTTATGAGTACACCCCAGAATCTTCCACTGTTACCCTCGCTGGACATAGTAACCCTCAAGTACAGTTCACCAGAAGAACCATTGTAAGAATTTGTTACTTTTGACTGATTATTCCAAAGAATATCAACCTTCTTGATGTCCAGAAATCCTAAAGAACATTACAGGAATTCATGATGATGACTGAATATGAGAATATTTTACCATAACAAGCAATACATATTTGTGCATCAGCCAGATGCAATAAAGCTGGTGATAAAAAACCAAATTTGTATTTGAAAAAAAAAATTGACCAATTTTTATGACCTGGCCATCTGATCAGGTTAAAACCTATCTTGCAAGTGCAACTCTATGCTTTTTAACACCGTTTCCCAAAAAAGAAAAGGATTAAAAATAACACTTTTAATTTTGACATTTATAATAGCCAAATCAAGTGTACATTTTTTGTAACAATCATGGAATCATAAAAGTTGACATGACCGCAAAGAAAACGTAAACTGTCATATATGCAGCAAAAACATAATCTGAAGTCTGAACTTTAACAACAGCTTAAGAAACAACCCAGCCATGACACCCTGGATTACTACCAACCTTTTATTGCTGTTCCTAGAAGAAAAGGTATCACCAAGTCCCGAACAGAATCCAGTTGTATAGGATTCTTAGAGTTTTCAACAATTGTGACCGTGATGCAATCATCACCCTCTTCTCTATCTATAGAAGTGTCTTCACCTTCCTTAGCCATGGAATCAGCAGAACACTTCCTGCTATTTCATTGTCCAAGTTAGTAGGGATCGGCAAAGCTCCAAGCAAGAATGATAATTAATGCAGAAAAAGTTACAGAGAAAATGCAAGTGGTGTATTATTATTATTATTATTAAGAAGAAGAAGAAGAAACTCATTAAGACAAAGAGAAGATAATTATTACAAAGGGTTAGGAGGATAAGGGCTCCTCTTCAACATGAAAAGAAAACATGGCAATAAAGAAAAAGTGGTGAAAAAACATCAAGTTAGCATAGTTACCCAATCCTTCAACATATCTGTAAAAGATTTAAACTCTCTATCACACTACTATCTAGCATCCTTTACATTTCAGTAAGGATTGGGACATGAAATGGAGACATAGTATTCCTTATATACAGTTGTAACATACTATTCCTCTTCTTGAGAAGAGAGTAATCCAACTCCAACCATTTGCAAACCGTGGCAGAAACAACTTTAATGTGGAAAGAATAGCTATTTCATTATAATCAGCTACAATAAAAATAACAGCTCTGGCCATTGTGTTAAGGCTAGATATATTTATGCCTTCAGAATGTTCACAAACTTCTTTTGAAATGTAGAAAACCATTTTTTTTCATTACTTATAAGCCTCAAAAAAATTTTAGTCATAACTGGTTTTTCCCCAATATAATAGTCTATTCAATCACCATCAGGCTGTTCTTTCTTGATCAAAATTGCCAGTAATAAAAAAAATAGCCTATGACATGCAAACTCCGCTGTAATGGTCTTGTTGTAATTGAAATTTTGAGTACATACTTGCATTGTACTAAATCATAGTTTTAGATTATCTCAATTGTCTAACTTCATTTCTAATTTTCAATCTCCATTCTCGACTTTTTCTGTTATCTGAAAAGTTCTCTGTAGTTCTGTAACAAATTCTAATTGTACCAAAGCCAGAGGATTTCAGTTCTATTTAAGGGTTGTGGGAAAATTATTGCAAGTATCAGGGATTGCATGAAAATTAGCTGGAGTGATAAGTGCTGTTGTCAACAGTAAAGAAACAAGTACAAAAGGCATATCCAATTATCCACTTGGCAATAATTGAAGCAACAAAAATCTTCTGGAATCATGACATAGTAAATATACAGGAACAACATGCATAGAGGTAGTTTATTGCCTGTCTGCATTAATAATTAAATATCCTTTACTCTTCTAGCACAGCAAATTAAACATAGAACTCTGAATAGAGACTGATGGGAACCAAGAGTTAGGAGCAGTTATGCAACTGTCATAACTTCCCCTAACTCTTAGTTCCCATCAGAGACAATAGCATCAATCTTTTTATAGCATTCACGGACAGTTAATATTTCCTCAAGTAACAACAGACATTTTGAAGCACCATAACAGAAGAAACTTACTTGCTTGAAATTTTCAAATTGGTAAAACCTTTTGATTCTTTTCTCTGGGAGTAATATCTCTGATAGAGAGAGTCAATGATAGAATGCACTTTCAATTTTCTTCTTGTTACAATTTCCTTGTCTAAATGAAAGTGACAGACCCAAGGACTGTATTTTTCTTGGCAGCTGCCGTCATGTGGGGTGAATAGTATTATCACTGTAGAAACAATGTTTGAGAACAACAATCTTTCCAAATAATTCTTGACTTCTAAAGCTGCATATTCAAACCCATATCTCTGTTTACCAAGCTTTTCAGACAAAAATAAAGACGCAGTCTGATCACCATTTTTTTTCCTTGAACCACACTCCAGAACATTTTTCAAATTCAGCAAAGGTGATGTTTCGAGTAGACTAACTGGTTGACCCAAAGCACTGTATGCAGCTTCAGAAATTGCACAAGCAGAAAGTGCCCCAACTGATTCACCACCTATAGCATACTCTTGGAAACTTTTATCACATGAAGAGTCCTCTTCAATATCATAAGAAAAGTGAATAAGTTGATTACCATATAAATTTCTTACTGTTCCATCATATCCATCATACAAATCACGCATGAAGAACATAAGTCTACGTGTCAATGTTCCAGGAAGGTCCGCATGGTCACTGAAAGAGCTATCACGATTTGTCACTGAATGAACAAAACATTCAAGTGGATTCAACCCAGTTAAAAATGAGCTTTCAACCACAGCATATGGAATGTAAGACTGAACAGATTCAAGGGTACCAGAAGACATCTGGATTGAATCAAGCCACTTTTGACTATTCCAAGCAGCACATGAAAGATGACGGGGTAGTCTGTATGACAAGCGGACCAGAGAATTTTGCATGCCAAGGCACATGGAATGTTGAACTAATTTCAGCAAATTACCCTTGCTTCCAGCCTTAATCATAGCAAGGAAAGCATTGTCCTTACATGCATATCTGTCAGCTAAACTTTGAATATTGCGAAAAACTTGCCTAAAAGCATCAACTGACGCTTGACTGAGAGCAGCAGATATTTGTCTTTCATAATTCAGACGATCCGCATCAACAGTCATAGCATTTTCACTCTCTTGGAGACTTCCTGACAGAAAATCACAATAATAATCCAACAATAGCTGCTTGAAATTACATGCCTGCTCTGCATCTTGTAAGCCATAAAAGATTTCCTCCATCATGTTTTTTCGTGCATAGGAATCAGAAGAAAGGTACAAATCTGAGAGTGAAACACTAAAACCTGTCATAGACAGCCACTCGCACAGAACTTTCTGCGCCGCGTACAAAAAGTTTAGAGTCCTCCCTTCAAAATGTTCCACAAGACTCTGGAAAACATTGCAGTCAGAATCGCGTAACCAACCAGAAGCCTCAGAAGAAGATACAAGCTCCCCATCACTAACAACAACACCATCTGAAGGAAAAGAATAGTCAAAATCAGAGGGCAAGAGCAAGCTGAACAATTGCTTGCCACTCCATAATGAGCTATTACTTGAAGGAGATTTAACAACTGCAGGAGTTGTCAATCTTTTGTTACAAAGCATTTGAAGCTGCTGCATTTGATAAGCATTCAAAAGGACCCCATCTTCCATTAGCAAATATGCAGCAGTCAAACTATCCTGGGAAAGTGAAAGCAGATTTCTACCACTTTGCCCATTAATCAATTGCCTATCTAAAGCAACCAGCTCATTAAGCTCAACTCTTGCACTAACTGATTGTGGAATGTACCCGTGAAGGCAATCACCATCAAAATCCCCACGTAGTGGGGAACAACAGAGTGGGTTAATACACACTACAGAAGATATTGGAAGGACCCTAACTGTGAGAGCAATCATAGAATGTTGATGTATGGAAGGGGGCCTATTTATCAGCACTTTATCCCCATCAGCAAGAGGCCTATAAAATTTGTCACCTATTTGTAGATCTTCCTTTTTATACAGATGAACTATACTACCCTTTCTGCAGACATTTACTTGACCCTTCTCTAACAAGCGTAGCTCACAACAATAAAGCATCTTCTCCCTATTCTGCCTATTCACATGCTCAGAAACATGCAAACTTTCAGCAATATGACAAGGTATACCAATTTCACTAAGCTCAAGGTCTGGATCACCAACAACCACAGTACGGAATGAACTATCATTGCGTTTTCCAAGAACCAAATCTTTTATCCATCTTAAACCAGAAGAATTGCAAGCATTTTCTCCAATCTTTCTTTGCTGGATATCAGCAAAAATACTATTTGGTGTTTTATCAGGATTCAGCTGCATTTTATCAAAAGAAAAAACATAAGCAAAAGGCAAGAACCTTGACAAAGTGACAAAAAAATAACAGGAAAAGAAACAGCTGAGCATCTTGCCTTAGAGATCCTCAGGCAATCCAAAACACGAGAACTTAACTCATTGGCTGTACCCCTGAAATCAACCAATTTCTTACAAGATCGAGTCCTGTCATCCTGTAAATATTTAACCAGATAAAGTACCATATTAAAAAAATGGATATCAACATCGTTTGACTACATGTGACAGACTGACAGTTTATCAATATTATATTATTATATTAAAAACTACAAGGCAGAAAGAAATATACTTACAAAACTCAATCGGCTTCCACTAGAAATTGCATAAGGGACTTCTGTCACACGATGACAATTTGGAGTCACCGGGAAGCAATTAAGACAGAGCAAATTCTTTCTTGGAATATATTTTTCAATAAAGTCTTGATCAACATCATTCAACAAAGAAATAACCTGAAAATCAAAAAGATATAAAATTTACACCATTATAGCACCAGCAAAAAAGCATGGCCACATAATAGAAATGACTCAAGTTAGAATACCACAGCAAATTCAGGGACCTTGAAAAGGGGAGTCTGATTTCTAATTGTAAGAAATGGGAATACTACAATCATCAGGCTTAGTTTTTAATTCACTCCAAAAAAAAAATCAAAAGTATTTCAGGAAATGGAAGGTCACATACTATTAGCCTATTAGGTTCTAGTAATTGCGTGTCAAGAAGACATGCAATGATGTATTTATAATCAATGTAATATTTATTACAATAATGTTAATTTCCAATTCTAAGGCAATTATAAATATGTTACAGATGATCCTATATTTACATTGGCAAATCCTATATTTACATGTGCTTTATTTCTAAAGCTTGCCCTCAAGCTGGCACACACGCGCACGCGCGCACACACACACACACATATTCAACCCAAGCCGCTCTTAAAGGATTTTGTGAACATATCACCCACTGGAACCTTTTCTCCAACAAAGTGATAGTCAATCTCTCTTCCTCTAGCATTGGATATGTTTTGTTTATTACTCCTGCATGAGATTAAGTTTCCTCCAAGAAGGACACAATATGCTTAAGTGGATCTTCTATCGAATGGAGATCCTACCCATTCAGCATCAGAGTAGCTAACGATTTTAGTATTGCCTTTATCTAAATAAAGTGATCCCTTGTCTGGTGCATTCTTAATATATTTCAAAAAGCATACCATTGCATCCCAATGGCCATCACAAGAGCATTAAGAAACTGGCTTACTGGGGCTTTCTTAACATATTTGAGAATGCATACCACTGCATCCCAACAGCCATCACAAGGAACACATTAAGAATATGCTTACACACTTACAACCTATGAAGCACAAACACGACACAGACACTATGACACGACTAATGTCTAAAATATAGGACACGTGGACACCGCATACACACACACAGAGAGACTCTAATGAAATGAATATGAGTAACATAATAAAATATATAAATTGATGGTAGATTCAGCTTTTTAAACTAACATTCAATGTTTTTTCTATGATAACAAGTTGTTGAAAATATATGCCTAAATAAATGTAATTTGAATTTGAATAATTTAGTTTTTAGGAATTTTTGTTATGTTTCAAATTTTAGGATAATGTTTAGATAAAGATAAGAATATAATTCTTATCATTTAGACTTAGTAGGTTAGTTTGATTTTAAGATTAAGATAATGTTAGTAATTGAATTTTGTGTTACACATTTGCTTTATATAGAGCTCGTGAATAAAATATTTATGAAGCTCCTCCGCATAATAAATCTCCTGTTCGTTTAAAAATATGTCTTCTACACAAAAAACCAACACAAGCCTCTCTTATAATTTGGGGTTTGGGCCTAACTCATCCCTACAAAACCGACTTGTAAGGTGAGGGTTGCCCCCCACTTATATCCTCTAATCTGGACATATCACTAGTCGATGTGGGATCTCCAACACACCCCCCTTACGCTGAGGATTGAACATCTCAAACGTGAAGTTTGCAGGGCTGAACATTTGCTGGTGGCCCGATAGTGGGTGGCTAAATAGGCCCAACCAATATCTCTATGATAGGCTCTGATATCATCTTATAATTTGGGATTTAGGCCTAACTCATCCCTACAAAACCGGCTTGTAAGGTGAGGGTTGCCCCCCACTTATATCTTCTAATTTGCCATATAACTAGTCGATGTGGGATCTCCAACAGCCTAAAAAAAGGGGGATATTTTTGTTAATATTTTATATTATATTTTAAGCTGACTTTTCTAAAAGTTAAAAAATGAATAATTTTTAAATGATATTAATGAGTGTCCATCCATATGGAAGTGTCGATTCATGTGTCTGAGTTGTATAAATACTACCTCCGTTCCAAATTATATGACGTTTTAGAGAAAAAAATTTGTTCCAAAATAGATGTCGTTTTACAAAACCAATGTTGCATTAAATATCTTTTTCCAGGACTACCCTTAATTAATACTTAGTGGGAGTAGTGTACTATGAGTAATTAATTAGAGAGATAAAGGGTATATTAGGAAGTTACCTAATATTTTCTAGGAAATTCAACAAATTAATTGCATTCCTTAATACTTGTGTCAAAACCTTAAACGTCATATAATTTGGAACGGAGGGAGTATAAAGGTGTCGGCTCAAGTGTCCAAGCCAACAAAAAATAATTTTTTAATTAGACACCTAATTAGAAGTATCGGACATGTATCGAGGAGTGTTGGTGTCAAAAACGTATCTAACACAGCAACACTTCGAACAAGAGAGGTGTTCGTACTTCATAGCTTATAACAAGTAATGTCAGCAATTGCTACCAAATGTTGATATCTACTTAGATCTTTCAATGGTTCTCCCCTAACACAGTTGTAACTTTAGGATCCATACTAATATCATAAGGTTTTCCATCCAACATGCCAGTTGCCTCAAGTATGTCCAAATCATATTTGCATAGAGTGACAATAGGGAATGTATCAAATGAGAACACTTCCTATTGTGAAAAATGAGAACTATAAATATAGACCATTAGATCTTATTTGAATTGTCAAGGTTAAAAGAAAAACGCACAACTTTTTAAAGTCATTGTGACCACTAAATAACTTTTAATCTTAACCATCTATGTATGGTTGTATGTCTCAAATTTAAAGTTCAACAATCTTAAAATGAAAATTGTTCTCACTTGATACACCCCCATGAGAATAATACCAGAATAATACCCAAAGGGTATTTAAGTGGACCCAAAACTTTGGTCTGAAAATGGTGGGACAAATTTTGTTTAAGTCATTGGATTCCAACTTGGTCATTTCCAATAATGGCAATGTCGTCAACATAAACCATGAGAAAAATGCAAGTGATGGAAAACAGATGGAGGAAAAACAAAATGATCAGTTTTGCATCTAGTCATTCCAAAATTGTAGTAAAACAGAGCTTAATCTCCCAAAGTAACCAAGAATGCAGTTATTGTTTTGAGCCATAAATTGAACAGTGTAAACGACACACCAAATAAGGCTTTTTTTATATCTAATTAATGCAAAGGCTGTCAATGAATAGCAAACATGGCAAGAAAGAGGCAAACAAAGGTGATTTTGTCCACAAGAGAAAGTATCTCCATAGTCTAGACCAAAAATTTGAGTATAGCCTTTAGCTACTACGCTGGCTTTCCAGCAACCAACCTTGCCATCTAGTCCAATCTACAACCAACAGTTGTTTTGCCTGGTGGCAGTGTAACAATATCCCAAGTACCACTAGAATATAGTCTGTCCAAGCTGGATGATATAATTATTTGCCTATAGTTTTGGGAATAAACACAAAATCCTAAGGGGAAAAAAAGGCGTAACATGGAGGCAACAAAAAATGATAAGTAAATTGGCAAGCAAGCATAGATGGGATCAGGATTACAAAAGGAACTGACAGCTTTGTGAAAGGCAATTGGAAATTCTGATTCAGAAGGCAAAGCTAAAGAGCCCAACAGAGCAGGAGATGGGCCAAGGAGATTTGAAGTTGGTGTGTTGAGCTAAACCATAGGTTGGGAATATGGTCTATGCTGATAAGTGATTATAGGAGGAACAAGGCAAGGTGTGAGTAAGTTTACTGATGGAAATAGGATTAAAAGAAGTCAACAATAACAAAAGTCTTATCTCAATATCCCACTAGTTGAGGTTGGCTATATGGATTCCATGATACCATTCGGCTATTAAAAAGGCACTCAGGCTCGGGCACAAAAAACAGAATCCAAAGAAATTGTGAGAAGGGGGTTTATTTGACCAATGCCCCCAACTTTAATTTGGAAACCATTAGCTAGAGTCACATGAGGTCGTTTGACCATGTAAGACAAATGGGAATAAAGAGATTTGTTACCAAACATGTGATTTGATGCACCAAAGTCAAGAACCAACTTTAACCAAGGTCCAAGAGAGAAAGACTGTGACACAGATTACCTGTGTGAGCCACAGCAGCAACAGGTGTAGATAATTGCATTGCGGCTTTCAGTTGATTGTGCTCATTATATTCTGTGGGAGAGAGAGACTTTCTTATGCATGAGAAGGAGCAACTTGAGCAACAATAACAAACTTGTTTGGTTGAGTGAGAGGCACTATTCATCAGTTAACATGTATACAATAATTGCAAGGAGGACGCAAACAGTTACCGCTAAGACCTCCTTGTCCACTACATTCTGAGTGAGAAACTAGTGCTGTAAAATCAATAGAATCAGGAAGAGACATAGCAGATACAACCAGGGACGAATCCAGAGATGTATCAAAGGGGTGGCCAAAATTTTTTTTACACAATTATTTAAATATTTAACTTCTAATAAATAATTATTTAATAAATTGAGTTTCACAAAAACAAGTTATTATTAATTTTATGTGTAAAACTTGAGATAGGATTCACTACTAGAAGGAAATTAAGTAAACACCAACACAACACCCTATTTTTCTTATTCATTTTTCTCTATTAACATTCTTTTTTTTTTAATTTTTATTTTTCTTTTCTTCTCATATATACAAAGAGTCTTGAGGGAGGGGGGGCCAAGGCCTCTGCTTGCCCCCCCTGGATCCGTCACTGGATACAACAAATGATCTGGGAGTAGAGAGACGCAGCAGTTGTTCAGTTACAATAACATAGGATGATACTAAAGGTCTGGACAAAATTAGATTACATACTGAGTAAAGTTCAAAGGGAAGCCCAGCAAGAGCAAGAAACATGAAAATTTTGCTGCATTGCTCAGCGTGTTGTTCAACATTATCAGTGAAAAGGCGTAAGGGCATCAAAATCAACAATATCAAGCTTACCCAAGCAGATCTGTATATCCATATTGTCTTTCTTCAAGGTGAGGAGATTAGAGACAACATTGAAGAAACAATGAACATCATTAGAATAAACCTTTATAGCCTCGGTCCAAACATCATAGCACGTCTTAAAAGCATGCTATTGGACCAGGAGTCTGGTATCAATGGAGAACCATAACACACTGCAGAGTGAACCATCCATTTGTTTCCAACAAACATGATTGTAGGAATATCTTTGGCTTGTTTAACCAAGAGGTCTTGTCAGCCTTGTCCTTAGAACAACAATTGAACTGCCCGGCATGCCCACAACAGCCCAATTAGCATGATTAGCAGCCCCCATCAATTTCTCACATGGAATGAGGGACAGTGGTAAAATCAATGGCAACAAATGAATTGGAAGCGGTTCCCACTCCCGAGGAGGACATGCTATCTTAGGGTGTAGACAGGGTGGAATAGGGTCACCAGGGAGTGGACAATGGCCGGGGAGGGTCGTCAGCAAGACAGGGTCACTAGAAAAGGGTGCACATACCAGGAAGCTAGCGGTCCATGGAGAAGACATGCTGAGAAGGAGAGCGCACGTAAGGCGAATGTAGTGAATGGGCCAATGGCGGAAGGGTGGTTGCAATGTCTGCTCCTGGTTATGATGGCAGAGCGACAATTGGTGGGGCAGTAGAAGAGAACCAGACCAAGGAAAGGCGTTTCTACTGTTTCAGTAGGGTTAGGGCTCCATGTTTGGAGAAATTAGTGCCAGCTATGTGAAGATACTTTCCACTTTTCCTAGACTAATGATACCATAATAGGATCTGGTAATTGTGTGTCTAATCAAACCACGCACCTACATATTTATAAACAATGACTATAACAAATTTATTAATTGCTAATTCTAAGGCAATCAAATCTTAATATGTAACAGCTAGTCCTATATTTACATGTGCTTTATTTCAAACAAAAACTACAAGTTTGAATTCTAATATTTGAGTCAACAGTGCATGGATTTGAGTTGAAAAAAAGGACTATATATTAATTGTGTTGAATGTACAATCACTAATCTCCCTTTTAAAGGGTGAAGATTAAAAAGGGAAATAACAGAAAATAGGGAAATAAATATCCCATGATATCCTAAAGATATATCACACGTACCTCAACAATCTGTTATTTTGTTTGATGCAAAACCGCATTCAACATCAAATATATAATCATATTTTTATTATCTGGATCAAACAATTTCTATACAATTATAGTACCCAAATTTAAGCTTTGAAGAAGCATGACCATTAGAGGCAATAAAAAGCAGTCAAGCTGAAAAGTGAAAACGGAACATGTTCTCGTCTTAATCATATTTAACATGATATAATAAGATTATGGAGCATACTATTACTAGTAACCTTCTAGCAGACTATATTTTAATTTTGATATAGTGCAAATTTATCGAAAAAGCATGTAAAAGTGGGTAGTGCTACCTGCGCAGGTGATAAAACCCTTCTATTTACATAATTTTCTTCTTGTTGAGCATCATTAGGAAGAAAATCCCAATAATCAGCAGGAATTGGCCGCCCCAAAGTTTTCTTTGAGGCCTTATTATTTACTTCAACAATAATTGCAGTTCTTCTAAAGAGATCATTGGAGGAAACTCTGAATTTCATTGATGGATAACCACGCACCTACATATGATGCACAAGTTGTCATACAAAGCAAAACAGAATAATAAAAAAAGGAAATTTACTTTGAAGCAAATCAACGAAGGTGAAGCCACACAAACTTACAAAACAATATTTGCAACCATTAGACTGCTTGGTTCCAAAGATTAATTGAGCACCCTGTAAGAAGACAATGGAACTATAAATAGGAAGCAGATAACAAGTAATAATAAAATCCATACAAGCCAACTCATAAAACTACAACAATGAAACCTGCAAAGAAAATAAATGATAGAAATTTTCTTGGATTAGCTTGAAGCAGAGACCACAGGTATGTAATATTGTACTACAGCACATGGGACTTCTCAAATGATGTCTGACTGTAATGTAGAATCTATTTAACTTAAAAAGGTGGGGAATATTTTGGAAAGATTTTAAAAAAAATATAAATTTGCCATATGATCTAAATTTGTATTTGGTTTAACTTATTTTAAAATACAACAGCAGTGGACTAAAACCAAATCCGTATTATAAAAACAAAAATGACACCAAGTATACCAGTATTTGGTAGATGTAAAAGATATATGACCTTGGATTCGTGACGAATAGATTTACAAACAGGGCAAATCTTGTTCAGAATCAGTGCAATTTCTGACATAAAATATGGATGGAGTATGGCAAAAGGAAATTTGATTACTCCAAAATGACCTGAAATTAAATATTAATGTTTTCAGCACCTTTTCCAATAAATTTACAATTATTGTAACAAAGCCCCTAAACACATTTTTCATATAATATGTCTATTCACACCTTCACAGAACTTTTTGTCTCTAGAGCCACATGTGATACACTCTTCAGATGCATTTGGGAATCCCAAATTTGATCCAGTAACCTGTCCAGCTGCATTTATCTCCAAAACAGAGATATTCTCCTGTAGATGTAAAAATAATTAACATTTAATATGTGGCTAATAAATTACAAGGCAATCAGAAGAGAATTACGATTGATAATCCATTCTACAGAATAGATTTATCTTTTAAAAGGTAAACAAAATTGATGACCCACCCTCCACTCTGTGTTAATGTGTTACACAGTAAATGCATACCATTTGATCTAATCCCACAACTAAAGTAACAGTGAACTAATACACACAGAATAATTAAAAAGCTGAAATAGATATAAGATCAAGAATATGCTTAACTATATCTTCTTGAGTTAAGACATCAAACTTTATCGCTTTTATGACACCAGATGGTGCTCTCTGGAAAAGGTCATCATCCATGGAACTTGGTAACCTTGCACTCGGCAGAAAATTTCAAGTACTCTGTTCATTTGCAGAGCATTAATAGTGTGTAAACAAAAAGAGATTAAAAAATAAAAAACGTGTGATTGTGTGAGTAAAATTATGCATACCCATACTATCTAAACCTGAACTTGTATATTTGCTAGCTTAGTCTAGGTTGCATGAAAATATGGCTATGAGTACTGGTACTGATACAACAAAAATTTCTAGACAAAGAACAGGTACAGGAAGATATGTTCTATAAAAAAAAAAAAAAAACAGTTAAACCAGAAGATAAGAACATTTTTTGTAGCATTCCTACTCTCAGTTTTCAACAAAATACCTTAAATTAAGTCAAGTAAGCAAAATAATACATAAAAAGAGGAAACAAAATTGGAAAGGGTGAAGTAATAATTTGCTTCAGTTAGTAGAAAACTAAACATGTTAACTTCATTTTTGGGGTTGGCTTGTATTTGGGGCATATATGCTCATTGGGATGCTAAACCAAGAAGTATCTAAATTTCTTCAGTAGCAAATTTGGAGGGGAGGAAAAAACATCTATGAAGTGCCGACTCCAACATGGATACCGCGACACGGCTAATGTCCAAAATATAGGACACCGGGACACCGTATATGTGTGTGTGTGTGTAGAGAGAGAGAGAGAGTTAAATTTTTACATATTCACTTTCCAAAAAAAATTAAGTTTTATAATTTTCATATGATAGTGACTAAATGACCATCACGGAAAAAAAAAATACTAAGAAGGATTCAAGCAGAAAAAATTGAGACATGACAAAGAGGTGTCCCGACTCATGAACAAGGTGTGTCGGAGAGTGTCCAAGCCGTGTCGAAGAGGTGTCCAAATCGGAAAAAAAAAATTAATTAAGATGCGGGGTAAGGGTATCTGACACGTGTCGAAGGCATGTCCAACATGTGTCAGTGTCGAAGCAGTATCGGACATGCCGACACACCATTCAGCAGGAGTATTCGTGCTTCATAGAAAAACATACATCTTGTGCACCCAAAACCCACCAGATACATGTCAAGAAATCAAATATCAAAGGTGAACATAGAAAGGTTTCAAAAAACAAATATTCATATTAAGAAATAGTGTTATCAATGGCGGATGGCGGAAGGCCAAAATTCCGCAATATAAACACGCCATTGCAGCCTATGGCACCACCATTGTGGGTCTCCCTTCACAAATTGCCTATGGCGCCACCATTTAACACCAATGTTAAGAAATCTGCGCCATAGGACACACCAAATTTCCTTAAAACAGGAATTCTCTGGAGTGTATTAAGATATTCATAAGCAGTTAAAGACAGGAAAAAATCCAAATTGATTGAATTTTAAACAGTAACTTTGGGAGGCAATAATTGTTCGAAGGAAGTAAATACAGTGCCAAAAGACCGTAGCGAAAGTATATAAACCAATACCAAAATGAGTTGGGCACAGTGATAAACTGCGCTCCCCGGTTCGTGCCGCCAATAACACCACACGTGCGCGAAGAAATTCGCGCACTCAGAATCTCAAGATAACCTGAAAAACAAAAAAAACAAAAAAAAAAACAAAACAAAAAAACACAAGTAAAAAATATATTGAAATCATGGAGAGGAAAAGATTGAACATGCCATTCAGCGTAAAACATTAAACCTGATATAGTAATCGAATCGTATAATGAAGTTATCAATCAAACACACACCTGATTAGGACTAATAATGATTATTAAGTATAGGAGATTTATTAGCAAAAAAAAAAAAAAGAGAGAGAAATTTAATAGTATCGAGTGAAAAATGTAAGCACATTGTCGGGAAATCCATTCTGGAACCCTCTAAAGGCACGATCATGTAACATGCAGCAAAAAAGATCATGCACACTTCGCCGTGAAGCACACCGTACTCGCGAATGAACCGATTAAACGAGTATCAGGAAACAGGAAAAATATTGAGCGTTGAAAAGCGACGACGAAAGAGAGAGGTTATTACTCACTTGAGTGAAAGGAATGAATGATCGACTTAACCGGCACACAGTCACTGGTGGTGTGAGCTGCGTGACAATGCTCTGTGAGGACCAAAATCGAAACCGAAAAGCGAATTGGAGTGAGTGAGAAAGCGCAGTAAAGACGAATGAATAGCGAAATGGAACACCACCGGTCACTTTCCACGCGACCACGAGACAAACGCCGAGTTCAGAAGGGGCACTTGTGTAGACCGAGGCCGCGATAAAAGGTTAGTCACTGTGCTTTTTGGCTCTTGTCTCTAGGTTATATATAACCCTTCCCTTTGCTTCTGTTTTACGCCTTTGCCCTCACCAACTAGAGATGAGATATTATTAGGTGATCCAGGATCTATCATAGTCTTAACCAATTTACTTATGACTGATGTAATCAAGTGTTATTAATTTTATTTTATTTTAAATACTTGTTATAATCACATAGAGATTAATCAAAATAAGGATATAACACGTAATAATCCGATGACTACTTAATACTTTCTTAGCATCAAATGTTTAGATATAAAAGAAGTATCATAGTCATTCTTTAATTATAAAAAAAAAAAACCTAAGATATCATATCATTGTAATTCTTTAATTTTTTATAATAAATAAAATAAGTCTTGAGAAAACTTTATCTTCTTGAATCAAAATGATTAAAAATATGAGAAGCATTTTTTGCATAGACATAAAACAATCTTTATTGCAATCTTTTATTTAGCCGATTAACGAAAATAAAAATATTGAACAATTGAATCAAATATATTATTACTTAAAATGAGAGGAAAATCTAAAATATTCTTTAATCGTTTCACTTATCTTTATGCAAAGGATAATTATTTTTTGACATCTCATCTTTTCAAACATCTCATTAATACTTATTATTATTTTTTTTTCTATCACATCATATCACCTATCATACTTATATTTTTCACTTTGTTGTCTTTCTCTTTCCAAGTCTCAAGTAGCTTTTTGAGAATAGAGACAACTTCAAGTCAAAATGTTTTACTGATTAAAGTACTATTAAATAACTCTAGCGACCTTGGAAAGATGTTATCATTGTCAAATTGTTATTGTTGAGGAAGCATCTTAGCTTTCATACAATGCATGATCAATTAAAAGCAACGTGGAAACCCATTGGACGAACGAATATGGTGGATGTTGGGATTGAATTTTATATGGTAAAGTTTGACTTATCAGAGGATGTGGAAAAGGTTATCGTGGGGGAGGGGGTTGCATGATCTTTTATCATTATCTTGCGATATAACCATGAGTACCAGATCTTGTCTCCTTATAAGTCAACATTGACAGCACGATGGTATAAATTTGTTTTCCAAATTTAGGAATGAAGTAGTATGATGAGAATGTCCTCTTTGAACTCACAACAAACATTGGCAGACTAATTAAAGTAGATATATGGACCATCGAGGCCTCTCGTGGAAATTTTGTCAGGGTATGTGTTGGAATTAATTTGAACCGACCTATAATGGGAAGGACAAGAGGAACGTGTATCACCTAACCCTAATTCTCAAGATTTTCAAGATAGGCAAGGTAATAATCATGGGATTGGAAATATTTATGGTTTTGAAATTACTGGTTCAATGTAAAATACGAAGGCTTGTACTTGATAAGTAAAAGATGCGAGATGTATGGACATGTGGTGCGAGATTGTCTGTTAAGCAAAGGTGAACAAAATGTGATGACAATGGAGATGTCGCAGGTTGATGGCGACACCACTAGGGACGACAAGAGGAACGTGTATCACCTAACCCTAATTCTCAATATTTTTGGGATAGTCAAGGCAATAATCATGGGATTTAAAATATTTATGGTTTTGAAATTATTGATTCAACGTATAATACGAGGGTTTGTATTTGCTATGTAAAAGATGCGAGATGTATGGACACGTGGTGTGATATTGTTTGTTGAGCAAAAGTGAACAAAATGTGACGACGACGGAGATGTCGCAGGTTGATGACGACACTACTAGGGAGAACAAGAGGAACGTGCATCCCCTAACCCTAATTCTCAATATTTTCAAGATAGTCAAGGCAATAATCATGGGACTGAAAATATTTATGGTGACTGGTTAATGGTTACTAAAAATAGGAAACTGCTTAAACCGAGAAAAGGAAAAATGATAAATTCATAGCAATAAATGTAGGGGACATGATGCTGGAAAAATCCATGCAGGGAACAATAAATTCCAAGATTTAAATGTCATTAAAGAGGGAGAAAGTAAGGTGGACCCCTCAAGTGGTCAATACGGTCAAATATGATTCCCGCATAAATGAAGGAGTGGGCCTAAATAGGAAACATAGGAAACAGACTAATATAGAGCCACTTCATGTAAAAAATAATATTACTGTCCTTACATATACTCATTCAGGAAAAAAAGTGATACCCATCATGCCAGATAACACAAAAAGGTAAGAAATTGGTAAACCAAATACTGTGGGCGTTGCACATTTGGAAGAAAACAACATGGGTATGCAAGCACACCCAGTAAGTTATGCTTTAGGAATAAAAACAACCATGAACGTGGAAATGTTAGCACCCAATCGACTTAGGCTGTTATATGACCTTGTCCCTCTTGATTTAGGTCAAAATAATGGTAGTATAGTAGAGGTGGTTCAACCTGATCATATGGTCCAAGGGGGGAAATGATACCATGGAGGAGGTGGTACTAGAGACTTCAACTTGATCTTGGAACATGATAGGCTTTGCCGTAACCAGAGTCATAAGCTCATGCACGAATTACTAATGTGTTATAAACCTAACTTGGTTTTTCTTTATGAGACACATGCCCTAATCTCATATTTTACAAAGTTTTGGGAAAGGGGAAGCTTAACAGTGGTTGTTGAGGAAGTTGTTGGTCGTGTATGGGGTGTTTAGGCCTTATGTCCTAGTGATGGTTCTTTCAAGTTTTGGAATTCGTGTCTCAATGTATTATGCTAAGAATCACTATAGGTGCCAAGTCATAGGTTTGCTAAGGATTATACGTTAGCCTGGTTTACACTATGAGTTGCATGTTGTAGGACCATTTGGAGCATCTCAAAAGGATAGTGACGAACTCATAAGTACTAATTGGAAACTTCAATGATATTATTTTGCCTTCGAAGCAAAAGGGTATTTTTTCAAGAACTAGAGCTGGGTTAATTAAGTTTTTAGTCCCTAAACTTTTTCAAAATTCGGTTTTTAGTCCATAAACTTTAGTTTGACTGGTAAAGGTCCCTAAACTTTTTAAAAATTTGATTTTTAGTCCCTGAACAAAATTTTGACCGGTCAAAGTCCCTACACTTTTTAAAAAAATGGTTTTTAGTCCCTAAACTTTTTAAAAATTCGGTCAAAATTTTTAAAAAATTTAAGGGCTAAAAACCGAATTTTTAAAAAGTGTAGGGACTTTGACTGGTCAAAATTTTGTTCAGGGACTAAAAACCAAATTTTTAAAAAATTTAGGGACTAAAAACTTAGTTAACCCACTAGAGCTAATAGGTTTGTTGTGGTCCTTAATGCTTGTGATCTTTTTTTTTTTTGTGTATGGAAAAGTTTAGGTGAGTTGAGTCTCGGGGGCTCACCAAGACCAGGACAGGCTTTAGGTAAAATTCAATAAAAAGTACATTGATAATATTAAATATTATAATTTACAATAAAAACATTTATTTTTGGTTTTTAACTATTAGGGCAGTGATTATTGTACTTTTTTTTTTACAGTTCTATTAAAGTAACGGTTAATAAAATAATAAATAGAATTTTTCATTAAGAAAATGGCAAGATTTTATTAATAATATTAAATTTGTAATAATATTTTTTTTTTACTTTCAATTCATTAACCATTAATCTTAATATTTGAATATTTATAGAAAAGTGACACGAGAGTAAAAAAAATTTATATTTAGTAAAAGAGAATAATTTTTTTTATTAAATATGAAATATTTCTAAAAAAATAATTTGTGAATAAATGAAAATAAAATATTTTCACATTTTTGGGCGCAAATAAAACATTTATATAATAATTATTTGTAAGATTATGAATCTTTATAATAAAAAATAGGGTAAATAAATTGTTCTTAAAAATTTAAAAATAACTAAATATATTTATAATTTTTAAAAGGTTTTTAACTGTTACTATGCTTAAATTATAATTTTTATTATAATTTTTTATAATTTAGTAAAATTATAATATAAAGTAATGGATATAAACCATCGCTGGTTAATGGCGATTTTTTAATGGCAGTTCAAAATCATTGGAATTTTCAAAGTTAACATTATTTTTCAACTAGACATAAATGGTAACATTTAATTGATTTTGAAAATTTAGAGATCAAAATAAATTTTTTAATAATAAACAAACTAAATTGAACAAGTTAAATAAATAAAAGGATCAAAAGAGTAATTTAGTCTTCTTTTTTCTTAGTTTTTTTTTTTTTTGTAACCATATTAATGATGCGAAGTAACCAGTTAGGGAACATGGCTAGCCACCTTTAGTGGGTCTCTCCTCTCAAACCATATTTTTTCCATTCATAAGACTCGAACCCCCGAAAGGCCGAGACCTTACTTAAGGGGATTGAGTCCATTTCCACTCAAACCAACAACTTATTATTTTTTTCTTAGTTGGTAATGTAGGAAATAAAAAGAAAAAAGAAGAATATGCATATAAAAAGATATAAATATTCCTCATAAATAAAAATATTTTGATCTTTTCAATACACCTTTTTTTCTCCTTTTCTTCTCAAAATAGAAACAACACAAAAAGCACAAGTCCCACATAAATTTTAATATTTCATTCCATGCTAGATACCAATTCGGAGAAGGAAGGTGATCTTTTATCTTTTCCATCTCTTATTTCGTCTACCCATTTACTTTATTCAAAATTGACACAAAAGGCAGAAGAAATAGAAAAAGAAAAGTGATTTTTTGAAGACCTATCGGGCCAACTAGTTTTGCCCTTTTTTTTGCCGAATGAGTTGAGATTTTCAACCCGCCAAACCGCTTTGACCTGCCCCATTTTGACCTGCAAAAAAGAAGGTCGAGGACAGTTTGGGGTAGGTCAACTCACCCAACACATTTTTATATTAAAATTTTTAATTAATATTTATTTAATTTATTTTTGTCTAAAAATACTTTATTATTCAAAATATAAGGTAATACATTTAATTTGTTTAATAAGTATTTACTATTTAATATTTATAAAAGATAGAATTAATTAAAAATATTTATTATTTATTTATTATTATTTTTTTTATTTTTGACAGCCCAATCCACCAATCCTAGCACAAATGGGATGGGGTTAAATTTTCTACCCATTTTTCTTATGTGAGGTGGGCAGGCCAACCCGTTTTTGGTCGGTTAGGGCGGGTTGGCCCGTTTTGCCACCTCTAATTACTTTACCCTTATTTCTGTATATTTGTTTTTTATTAGATACATTTATTACACACATACACACACACACACACACACACACACATTGGCTTAAATGTATTTTTTTGTCTCTTCCATTTCGAAGAAGGAAGGTGATCTTTTATCTTTTTCATCTCTTATTTCATCTTCCCATTTACTATCTTCTAAATTGGCACAAAAGGCGGAATAAATAGAAAAATGAAAGTGATTTTTTGAAGAAAAAAATTACTTTTACGGGTGGCAAAACAAGTTGGAGCTATTGAGGTCCAACCTGTTTTGTCCCTATTATTTTTTGCAGGACGGGTTGAGGTTTTTAACCTGCCAAACCACTTTGACCTGCCCCATTTTGACTAGAAAAAAAAAGAGGTTAAGGGCGGTTCGGGGCGAGTCAACCTGCCAACCTGTTTTTTATATAAAAAATATAATTAATATTTAATTTATTTATTTTTTGTCTAAATAAATTATTATTCAAAATATAAGGTAATACATTTAATTTGTTTAATAAGTATTTATTATTTAATATTTATAAAAGATAAAATTAATTAAAATATATTTATTATTTATTAATTTTTTTATTTTTGACAGGCCAACCTGCAAACCCAAGCATAAAGCATAAATGAGATGAGGTTAAAATTTCAACCCATTTTTCTTATGTAAGGCGGGGCAGGACAACTCGTTTTTTGGCGGGTCGGGCTAGTTGGCCCATTTTATCACCCCTAATTACTTTACCCTTATTTTTGCATATTTATTTTTTATTAGATATATTTATTATACACACAAACATTGACTTAAATATGTTTTTTGTCTCTTCCAATTCGGAGAAGGAAGGTGATGTTTTATCTTTTCCATCTCTTATTTCGTCTTCCCATTTACTATCTTCTAAATTGGCATAAAAGGCGGAAGAAATAAAAAGAAAAGTGATTTTTTGAAGAAAAAAATTACTTTTACGGGTGACAAAACAAGTTAGACCTGTTGAGATCCAAATCGTTTTGCCCTAATTTTTTGGCGGGATGGGTTGAGGTTTTCAACTCGCCAAATCGCTTTGATCCGCCCCATTTTGACCTGCAAAACAAAAATGGGTTGAGGGCGGTTCGGGGTGGGTCAACCTGTCAATCTGTTTTTTATATAAAAAATATAATTAATATATATTTATTGTCTAAATAAATTATTATTCAAAATATAAGGTAATACATTTAATTTGTTTAATAAGTATTTATTATTTAATATTTATAAAAGATAAAATTAATAAAAATCAATTAAAATATATTTATTATTTATTTATTTATTTTAAATTTTTGGCTGGCCAACCCACCAACCCAAGCATAAACGAGGTGGGGTTAAATTTTCAACCCTTTTTTCTTATGTTAGACGAGGCGGGACAACTCGTTTTTGACGGGTCAATGGCAGGTAAGGGCGAATTGGCCCGTTTTGCCACCCCTAATTACTTTACCCTTATTTTTGTATATTTATTTTTTATTAGATATATTTACTATACACACACGCAATAGCTTAAATATATTTTTTGTCTCTTAAATTTTAATAAAAGTATTTTAATTTCCCTAATCCGGAGATAATTCACTTTTGATCCCTAATGTGTAATCTTTTCGACTTTGATAGGTACTAAAAGTGGGTTATTTTCAAATTAGAAAAACTAAAAAGATAATTTTTAATTTGAGGGATAAAAAACAAATTTGACCCAAATTTAAAAGACTAAAAAAATATTTTTTTATCAGCAGTAAAGGGATTTTAACCCATGACATTTTTATCACTTCAACTCTTATATCTCTTTCTCTGACCACCAAACCAAAAAAATACTTAAAATTAATTTTCAAATTAATTTTCTTTCTCTTTAACAAAATCAAATAAAAATAGAAGAAATTTAATTTTTTTTCTTTAACTTTCTTTCCTAAATCAAAATATTTAACAAAATTAATTTATTAAAATGTTTTTTAATCTTAAGATATTAAATATATTTATATACTTATTTAATATTTTATAATTTTTTTGTTAAAATTTTAATATTTTATATGACAAGTAAGAAAGAATCCCGCAAAGTAAGAAAGAATCCCGCAAAGAAAATATATTATTACTCTTTGACCAAAATTTCAAGGTACTACCCGCTTATCATGGCAAATTACACAACTCCCGAGTTCACAGGTGCAAATCCAATATTGTTAGACTGATTCTCAGTTCTCACTTTTCTCAATTAGACGCATCAGACGATAGTATTTTTTTTTTTTTAATTATACCATGATATTTACTCAAACACGACACTTTATTTAAGAGATTTGAATTTGATATTATTTGGACAAACAACATATTAATTTTTTTCAATTACCAAAAATACGTATAAAGAGGGGTGATAATATATCAACATCGTTATTTTATAAATATTTTATTAATATTTTGGCTTAATTGTAATTTTTATTTCCAATTTTTAATGTTTTGACGAATTTTATCTCCGACAAATTAATTTGGCACATTTTACTCCCAATTTTTTAAAAAACTTGCAAATTTTACTTTTCGTAATCGAGCTGATGTGGCAGCGTAAAAGTTGGAGGTAAAATTTGTCAAAAAGTTAAAAAGTTGTGGGTAAAATCAGGGACAAATCCATAAATCTATTAAACGGGGGGTTAATTTTTTTTTCTTCTCCTATAATGTCTAACTTCTAATAAATAATAATTTAAAAATAAATATTTACTATTTTTACACATAAAATTGAAACTAATTTTTATTTTAAATGATAATAACCTTAGTCATTATTGTGATAACAACAAAATACAACTAGTTTTACACAATTTTATAGTAGTTATCACCTTAATCATTACAGTAATAACAACAAACTCAACCAATTTTACACTATTTTACACTAACTAACCTTAATCATTATTATAATGGCAACATACATAATTATTTTTACATAACTTTATACTAACTAATTTAAAAATATATATGTATATACATGAGAAGTTCCAAGGGAGGGGGGCTTGAGCTCCTGCTCGCCCCCATGTAAATCTGTCCCTGAGTAAAATTCACCAACAAGTGAAAAAATTGGGGGTAAAATTCACTAAAAAGTAAAAAGTTAGGAGTAAAAATTACAATTATTTTAGCTTGCCACGTCAGCTCAACGACGGAAGGTAAAATTTGCAAATTTTTTTAAAAGTTGGGGATAAGATACGCCAAATTAATTTATTAGGAGTAAAATTCGCCAAAAAGTAAAAAATTGAGGTAAAAAGTGCAATTAAGTCTAATATTTTTATTTTTATTACATTATATTATCTATTATATTTATATTTTTTTCCTTCTCTTCTTAATTGTCTCTTATTTTTATATTTTTTTTATTTAATTGCACATTTTAACACTAAATTATTATCATTTTGTGAATTTTATCACAAGTTTTTTTTCTCATTTTACCATCAAGTTTTTCAATTTTTTTGCATTTTATTGATTCATTAAATATGTAATGGAGTGCTAAGGTATCTCAAAAAATGACGTGATTTTGTCACTAATTTTTACAAAATGTGTTGTTTTGTTATAAAGATTATGATAAAATGCACAAAAATTTAAAATATAATGATAAAATGTGTGGAAAAAAAATACTTCAAAAATAAAATTCGTGAAATAACGATAATTGAATAGTAAAATATACCATTTAGAAAAAAATTCTCCTACTCTTCCTAGATATATTAAATAACAAAGAGTGGTGCATCCAACATTTTCCGAACATAAAACATTTGAGCTCTATACCCTAATAAAATAAGAGAAAAAAATTATGCATTAACAGTGTAAAATTTTTTTACACTGTCATTCAATTACAATCCATCATGTATGGTAAATTTGTTGACTTTTAAGAAATTATCTTAAAAATAATATCAACGATAATTTATGATTAGATAACTGTATAAAATAATTTTACATTATCAGCGACAAGTATATCAGCGTTAAACTCATAAAATAATATTATTCGTGTTGCATTATGCGCCTCTTTGTCTACATAAAAACGTGCATGTCCATCCATTTATTTGTCTTTTCTAAAGGGGAAAAAAAAAAGGAAAAAAAAGAACACGTGAGTGCAGCAATACAGTGGCCTTCACTTCGATTGAAGGACGCATAGATATGGACAAGTTTTGATTAGGGGGCACCCTCGAATAACTGAGTACAGTTCAAGTATCCATGAAGCTGTCTGTGTCAAATTGGAACCTGAAAATGACTGGTTTCGTTCCGTTCCTTAAACAGTATCACGTGCAATCATATTATTAATGAAATTAACTTATATTGTTTTTACAATAAAATTAAACTCTTCAAAATGTAGAAATATAATTAGAATTTATTAAGAAAGCATATTAATTTGCTTTAAGAAAAACATTTGGATATAGTTAAATGTTAATAGTTAAGTTATTCCACAAACCTTTATAAATTTTTAAACAAGTCTGCATAGTTTAAAAGTTTTTAATGAAATTTGAATACCTCTATTTTTTTTAAATAAATCCTCATATAAATGTACATTAAATTTTATTAAATTATGGAAACCTATTTGAAAATTAAAACAATATAGACATTATTCGATTGTATTATTTGTCAAATACACTCCTATAATAATAAATAAATAAATAAAATAAAATAAGGATGACGATCGACTCCAACTGACACCCAACGATTCAACATTCAACATTAAGAAGACAGAGGTTTCATTATTGGAATCTAATTTATGAGATTTCATGTCGTCTCGTTGATAAATGATTATAGTTGTAGACTATTTTAAAGCTGCATAGCCTGCAACTATTACACTACAAATCTACAATGATGCCTGCTCGAGACATACGAATATTTTAATAGTGATACTGATAGTTATCCGGTGGACCAATTAATAGTTTTAGTTTTTTTTTTTATACATATAAATCAAAGAGACATACGAATTTACAACAATTCACACATCCTGTTCAACCAAGTTAATCATTCGATAATTAATAGTTTTACTATTGTAGCATTTCCCACTCTATTTTCGAATCAACTATTAGTTTATCACACAACAACTTGTGTTTTCAAATTAATTAGATCAATTTATAATTATTTGATCCAGTCGTAATTAAATTATGGTTAATTAATTATTAATAAGTAAATTCATGGTATGTATTATATAGTCTTGTGAATAATATACTATAAGCATAAAATTGTAAAACAATAAAACAAAATTTAAAAGTAATATGAAATGATTATTACATATTTATAATATAAATTAATAATAAAAAAAGCTTCTGGAAATACGAGGAACAGTTGCTTGCGATATGATAAAAAGTTTTCTGAATATTATCCAATGATTAAAAAAATATAATCTTTAATGTTAATATAAAGGCTAATTTTAATAAATAAAAGCAAAACATATAAAATATATCTTAATAATTACAAATATTGCCGAAATAAGTATAGCAAGAGAAAATATTTTCTTAAATTAAAGCTATTTTGCATATTTACAAACTTCTCCTTAAATTGATGAATAAATGTTGGTCATTCTCAACTCGTAAATAAGCTTTTTTTTTTTTGGACCGAACTCGTAAATAAGCTGTTAAATTTATTATACTAGATAGTACCGTGCGATGCACGGATTTATTGAGGAGTGAATGAATTTTTTGTATATATAAAATATGTAAAATTTTAAAATTACTTTAATTAAAATCAATATATATAATGCATGTTATCAAATATTAAAAATATAATTTTAAATTTTGATTCTAACGACATAAAGCTGATGAGGATATATTATTTTAAAATTTGGTTATTTAAATTGGAAAGAGAAATATAAACATATTTAAATGTCTTACAAATATTAAATTGTGATGTGCTAATCAATAATTAATTAATTAATAATAGTAAAATTAGGAATGAAAAAAAAGAAGGGAAAAATATTATTAGAATGTGACAAATGTACTGACAATCATAGTCAACAACTGTGTTTTATATAATATATTGATTGATTGATTATGAGATGCGTGAAAAAATTTGGGAGTAAGATAAAGTAATCTATATATTATTGATATTATTGATTATTCCTATAAATTATTGATTTAAAATTAATTTAAATAAGATAATTATTATTTTCATTTATCGATACATATAAAAAGAACACCTAATAACAATTGACTAAACACTTAAAATAGTTTATTAAATATATCAAAGTATTTCACGTTTATGCTTATTTTCAAAATATTTTTCATATTATTAGTGAGATAAATATGATTCAATTTAAATACTTTATAATAAAACTATATTCACCAATTTATTAGCAATAAATAAAATTATATTTAAATTAATTTTAGAATTTAATTTGAATATGTTTTTGTATATATTTATTATAGTGAAAATTTATTAATAATTGTCATTGCTATTATAAAACTTTCATTCTCATGATACAAATATTCACATTGTAATTTAAATTTAAATATTATTTTCCTTATTTTTTTAAGATCGGATGGTGAAAGTATGGACTACGATTATTCTTTCAAAAAATCCTTGCATATTATTATATTTTGCTATAAAGTTTTCATCTCTTTATTGCATAATTAATGTTTAAGCTTGTAATTATATTTTATTTAAATTTTAATATTTTTTATACAAAACTTTCATTCATAATTGATGTAAATATTTACCTTTGGTTTAAATAGGTCTAAAAATCTTTTCAATTTTATGAAAATTTGTATAAATAAATTTAAGTACAAATGTTATTTCTGATAATTTGAAGAAAATTACATTAATTTAATATTAAAAAATTATCTATCATTTGATTAAGTTTTTTTTTTTTATTAATAACTTTTCGATTAACTTTTAGAAAAAAATGATCATCTAATCTTACCCTAAACTTAATATTACCGTTGCAAAATAAGTAGACCAAAATATTGCCCAATCATAATGCCAAATCTCATTTAAATTAAGTAATAACAATTTTAAATCTTCTAAAAAAGTAACACTTTTAAATACTCACTGTTTACCTTCCTTTTTAAAAGATATATATGTCATGATTATATATCATAGTTAATTCAAATTAGAATATATATATTTAATTATCTTAATTATTATAACTATTTAATCGGGGAGGGACGTTAATTTCGGGTGAATTTGAAGAAAAAATTAATTTATCTTCATTTAAAATTTTATTTATAAGAAAAAATCAATGAAAAATTTGGGTCCATTTCAATTAAATAAATTAACATTCCATATTAACAAAACATTTTTCAATATGACTAAACAAAAAAATTATAAGAAAATAAGACTTTGGCATAAATTAAAAAGGTTTGTTAATGTAATTTAATATGTTGTTACTTATTTAAATATCTTTATATTGATCCTATTTTGAAAGATAAGATTATGGTAATAGTTATAAAAAAAAAATTTAAAAATTGGGCAATAGAAATGAGAATTAACATCATAACTAAAAACAAATAATATTCCTTTAAGATTATGACAAACCCATTAAATCCTATATTGTTTCCTTCCTTTCTTCCTCCCTCCTTGATAGAGAAATTGCCAAGGTTGTTGTCATCTTCCTTTTCTACCACCACACAATATCAGTGTCTCAATAAAGAATCAGATAACCATGTAGATCTTGTCTAGGCATAAACCAAACTTTTAAACTATCTATTAAAAAAATGTAAAACCAAAAATAAATTTTAAAAAAACTTTACAAACAAAAAGTAATTAGCAACAATTGTCTCTTTCCTTTTCCAAATATGCAATAGAGTTAATGTCACAATGTGGAATCGAAGATCAAAAGATAAACATGAGAAAATAAAAGAAAAACAAAAGCAAGATAGGAATAAAAAAACAAAAAGAGAAAACATTAAGAAGAAGAAGAAAAATCCATTACAACACTGTCAATACAACACTGTCAAAACAACACCATGTGCCGATCACAAATATCACCACCTGTAATCGAAGATCAAAAGATAAACATGAGAAAATAAAAGAAAAACAAAGGCAAGATAGGAATAAGAAAAACAAAAGAAGAATAAAAAAGAGAAAACATTAGAAGGAGAAAAAAAAACCCACTACAATACTATCAAACGAATACCATGTGTCGGTCATCAACATCACCCGAAATCACAATTGTCTCTTCACAGTACCCACATCATTTGGAAACATGCTTTAGGAGAATGAAGATATAAATAGAACACAAACACCATTTGGGATTAAATAAGGAAATGAGATTCTTCGATCTGAAAAAAATATAAATGAGAAAATAATTCTTCAATTTTCACATAATATTTGTTCAATTGTTGTAATCATACAACCCAAAATTAAATGAGGAAAGAATGACTATTCAATTTTCAATATTCAATTGATAACATATAGAAAAATACAATATAAAATCAAATCAAATATCATATAATTTTAAAATTACTTTAATTAAAATATTAGAATATATATATTATGAAACATTCAAAATATAATTTTAAAATTTCGTTATTTAAATCTGGAAAGAAAATTAATAATTATTAATAATTAATAATATATTAAATATTAAGTGTCTTACAAATATTAAGATTGTGATTGTGCTAATCAATAATTAATTAATTGATTAAATTTTTCATATAGATAAAAAATATAATATATTAGTCAAAGTTAATTAATTATTATTACTTTTTTATTTATTAATTTAAATTATTTGAGTAATTTAATCAATGTAATTTTAAAATTACTTTTGTTCAAAAATTAAAATACATACTAAAATATTAAATCTAATTCATGATTACCATATATTATACATATAATTGAAAATAATAAATAATAATTTTAAAATTGAATAAATTAATATCAATATATTTTTAAAATTACTTTAATTAAAAAATTAAAATATATATTAAAATATTAAATCTAGAAAGAAAATTAATAATATATTAAATATTTTACAAATATTAAGATTGTGATTGTGCTAATAAATAAATAATTAATTGATTATATATCTATTTATCTATCTATCTATCTATTTTATATATTATATAAAACACAATTCATCAGAATGCGATACGTGGACTAGCAGTTCCAGTAACTGAGTTTTATATAATATATAGATAGATAGATAATTAAGCTCTTATAGCTAAAACATTTGTCAATGAATGCCCATAAAGAATGTAGACAATCGTAAAATCGTTATTAATTCACTGTCCAATTAGTGTCTCCTTCATGAAATATCAGTTTTATCTAAATATGTTTTGTTCTCTCGTGTTGGATTATGAACGATACTAGTGACCAATTTGTTGTCACAAAACAATTTCACAGGACCTTCATACTTATTTTTCAAATAATCTAGCACAATTTTCATCAATGGCAACTCACGAATCCCTTTTGCCACAGCCTTAAATTCTACCTTATCACTCGATCGAGCAACTGTAACTGTATTTTATTTTTTACTTCTTTAATTATATAACAAGGTTTCCACCCAAAAAATACAATAACTTAGATTAAATCTCCTATTTGAACCCATATAATCTGTATTAGTATATGCCTATTCGTAGATAAACTTCCACCTCTTTTAAATAAAAAAGTCCTTTTCCTGGTGGGGGCTTTGTGATACTCCAGAATTTGATCCAAGATTTGCAACTATCTTTTTCTTGAATCATGCATGAATTGACTTATAACCACATTCACTACATGTGCTAAATTTAAATCAACTACTAATCTCTATTAACATTCGGTTTAATCAACCTTATCACTTCCCATTTCATTACCCATTTTATGGTTTTGCTCAAAGGGAACAGTTGGAGGAGGAGGGTTACACCCAAGTTTGACTGCCTTTTTAAAAGGATCAATAAAAGGTGAAAATGCTTTTTTTAAGTGAACTACCTCAATCCCCACAAAATACTTGTCTTTCCCAAGGTCATTTCGTCCCAATCAATTGAATAATCTCTTGATATAATACTCCTACCTTATTGTGAATGTTTGAAAAAGAGTGTACGATCTTCTCGACTTAACTTACTACTACTATAACACAAGGACGCAATTATTTTAGTAAATCTTTCAACAAAATAAACATGAGGTGACTGCTTTAACCCATACAAGGTCTTCTTTAATTTACACACCTTTATTATTACACTCATAATACCAAATCCTAGGGAAATCTCCATGCAAGAGGGCAGATTTTGACATCAAATTAGTGTCATTTCCACCGAAAGTGGATAGCAAGAAAAAGTATAATCTGCATTGTATTCATTTTTGTTATTAAAACAAATGTCTCTCAATAAGGCAATAATCAATGCTATATGTTTCAGTGTATCCCTCTGTCACTAGTCTCACTTTGTAACGACCAAGAATATTGTCTAAGTATGTACTTGACGGTATAAATTCGTCTGCACTCCATTGGAATTTTGTTCCCTTGTCTCTCAACAATCACCCAAATTCCATTTTTTTCACTGATCTTATTTTCTCATTTATAGCTCCAACTCAATTTTAGCCTTTGCACCTTTCCTTCGTTTACCATTAAACAAAAAATCTCCAATAAGCTATACATTGTACAATTTTTTTAAAATTATTACTCAATCACAAATTATTATGGTAAATTAGTTAATTTTTATAACAATTGCTTTAAAAATCGTACTTGAAATATTTTTTTATCAATTGATAGTGTACAAAATTTTAGTGTATTAAATCGAAACTATTTTTTAATACCTTTTTAAGAGATATATTTTAAATTTTAATTATTTTCTGAAATAAATCAATTCAAGCAAGCATTAATATGTAAATTAAGCAGACTAAGTTTATTCAAAATTTCAAATATATACTAGTATAAAACTAAAACTAATTTAAGTATGAATCTATTTTTAGATGATTTTGTTATGTACCAAAAAAAGACGATACAATACTCAACAGAATATAATGCTCCCTGACTTCCGGCCGTTGGCGTGAGAGCGAAATGACGGGCATCATGTACTCTATGTCTATGGCTGCATGGCACTGAATTTTTTTTGTCGTAAAGCTCTTGTTTTGAAGCCCACATGGAAGTGTATCTATGCAAGTGTTTTATACCCTTACTTTTTTTTTTTAATTATGTTTTTTGTCTGAATTTTGTCAGATTTCCACTTTTAGTCCTTGAACAAAAAATTGACCAGTCTTAACTCCTAATGTTTTTATCCGTTAATATTTTTAGTCTCTACTGTAAAAATTACCATTAAATAATGACGTGACGACTTATGTAATAATCACTTGTTAATATTTTTGTGAAGGTTATTTTTTGGCGGCTTAAACCGCCAAAAAATGCTTCACATTTAATTTAAAAAATATTAAATGATTTCTGGTGATTTATAACCACCAGAAATTTTAAACCATTTATTTCTTCTCAGCCCATTCTCCTAGCATAGATCAATCTTTCATAATTCAAAAAAAAAAAAAAAAGCAACTCGTGATTCTTGCCATTTAGGCACAGAGAAATTAATGAATGAATTTCATAAAGAAAGAAAATGGAATTGGGAATGAGAAGCAAAGAAGGAAAAACTTGAATTTGAACAATACCGAAGCATTACTCGAAGAGGTACTGGGGTGTTGGATTTAGATAGGGAATTAGGGATTTCCATCCTGACAAATTCGTCATAAAAATGCTAGCAGCACAACTTTATTATTTTCCACACAAATATCTACTTTATTAAATAGGGAATTTGGGATTTAGATAAAGAACATTACTCGAAGAGGTACTGGAGTTGGGATTCAGAATCGTTGCTTTAAGTTTGGGGTTCATAATCGTCTTAAAAAAAAAAAGGAGAGAAGGGTTGCGACTCCGCAACCTCGAGTTTCAGATCAAAATCACGAAAAGGAGTAAACGAGAAACGAACACGCGCCGCAACTTTGCAACGCTTCACAACTCCGCACTTCACCACTGCGAGCCTCCACTCGTTCCTTTCTCGCGAATACGAACGGCCTCCCTCTTCTCACTTTCCAATGGCATAGAATCTCCACCGCGCCGCCATTGATGGCCTCCTGCGAGGTCCACTCGTTGATTCTTGGATTTGATATCTGTAGTGGCAAATGTTGTCTTGCGGGAACTATGCGGAGATGAAAACCCAACAGCGACACGATTGGCACAGCAACAAAAGTAAAAACCCCGATATCCTCGAACGCAAGGGCGTCGTCACCTCCTTTGAGCCCTACACGTGCGGCGATTTGGATCTGAAGATTCGACCCTTTTGCAAAATGCAGATTGCAATTGCATCTTTAGTGTGTCTTGATTCAATTGGAATTTTTTTAAGCATTATTGTTTGTTTGTGTGATTCCATAGTGGGGTTTGTTTGTGCCTACGGAAGATTTGGGATTCTACTGGAGCAATTTTTGGCGGTGAAAACCGGCAGAAAATAGTTTAATATACAATTTAGACACCTGATCAAGCATTTTCGGGCAGTTTTGGACCGCAAGAAAATAAACCACCACAAATTATTTTTAAATAATTAAAATTAACTATCATATCATCACATAACAGAGATTTTAAATGGCTGGGACTAAAAAAGAAAATGGAGATAAACAATATTGACTAAGATTGGTCAATTTTTTCTTTAGGGACTAAAAGTGAAACTTGAAAAAGTTTAGGGAACAAAAACATAATTAACCATTTTTTTTTATTAATTTATCTCAATATTAATTTAAAAAAAAAAAAACCAATACCTTCATTGAATGAATGTTACCTCAAAATACTATAGTCTCCGTGACATAACCTCACACTAACACATAATTAGAAACAAATGCCTAAATGTATGTTTTGGCATGTGGTTAGCAAAATTTATTTTAAATGAAGATAATTTTAGTTAAAATTAATTTTAAAATAAAGTAATTTATGTTTAGATATTTTTATTTTAAAAATAAATTAATAATAAAATTTAGTATAATTTTGTTTATCTGACACGAAAATGACTTACGCTGTGTTTGGCCCAGTGTCTACATGAGCATGTTTTGCCAAAATTCATGTCAAATGAATAATATTGGTGCATAAGCAACTAATATTTGATTCAGTATGATTTTGGATAATCTAATCTGAATCCAAAGATGCAATGAAGTTAATTAATTTCAATTTCAATAAATTATTTGTATAATTTTTTTATACAATTGATTTTTAAAAAATAGTTTATATTTAAGTATAATATTTTAAAAATGATTTGAAAATAATTATTTTTTTAGTTAGTAAAATAAAATTGTTTTTAGAATATAAATAGAGTTTAATGGTGATACACTGACAGTATAAAACTATTTTACACAGTCATCCAATTACAGATCACCGTTGGTATGACTTTTAAGATAATTTTTTAAAAGTCAACAAACTTATCATACATGGTGGGTTGTGATTGGATGACAGTGTAAAACTTTTTACACTGTCAGTGCATAGTCTTTTTTCTCATATAAATAAGATATAATTTATATTTCCTACATCCAAAATAATTTTACTTATCAAAAAATTCACTTTTTCTAAAATTAATTCTACTGAGCAGATATTTTTTTTTAAAAAAAATATCACTTTATCTAGAATCAATTCTAGCTACCACAAAATTGATTTTGTTCAATGGAATTTTGTACCCAAACACATGCAAATACGGTGCAAAATTAATTTGCGCAATACAACATTACAACGTGAGTAATAGACTATTCAAACAGGCACAGTGACGTACAGATAGTGGAAGTACTTGGTTCTCCATTTTTTTTTGTTTCACAATGATCGCAAGTTAGGACCTAATATCTTGTTTAAATTACCTAAAAGCTGACCCTAATGAATTCTTCCATTTTTTTTGCTGAATAATTCTTCCATTTATTTATCATTACAAATATGTTTTTCTCAACATATTACAACTCATTCATTAATTGTCGTTGATTTTTTCATACATTATTTTTTAGATATAATATTGTAAATATTATCAGTATTGTTATTCAATTAAAATTAACACGGCATCTTAGTAATTAACTTGTGCCAATTTTAATTACTAACACGACGACAGCTATTAAGATAAAATACAAATTTTGATTAAAACATAATATCAATGTCGAATAATACCTATGATATTGTATTAAGGTTTTGGTTAAAAAAAAAAATTGTATTGAAGTTTGATTTTAGTGTATTGGTATTGTAAAGATATTTTTATATTACTTTTTTTCTTACAAGGGGCCTCAAAGGCACAAACTAAGAAACCCTAAAACGGAGAAAAGATACCCCTACAAAGTCCTCCCAAAGGAGTGACAGCTCCAACAGGGGGCTCAGTAAAGAAAGCATCAAAAGTGTTTAACGAGCGGGCAAAGCTAGCTAGCCAATCAACAAAAGATGACTGATTTATTAAGTGGTAAAAAGCTAGCTAGCCAATGAATTACAAAGTGTAAGGTTTAATTTTCTTTTGGGATATATAGTATTTTTTACGATTGCTTCAACGGGTTGAGAAAAAGGGAAAAAGTATTCTACTCAACATAATTAAGATGTATTATAGGTATTATTCGAAACAGAAAAAGGGAAAAAGTATTCTACTCAACATAAATTAATTTTACTTATAATTTTTTTATAAGAAAATGTCACAGGTAAATACTAAACAAATTCTGTAAACATGCAGTATTAATCATGAACCTGCCGTTTGGCTGGCTTTGGAAAAATAGAACGGCAGGTCCAAGGTAATGTATGCATCACTTTTAACTTTAAATGACAATTGCATTAATCTAAGGTATTTTATCTTACCAAAGGCAACTACATTCTTCTCATATGGTACATAAGCAACAGCCTCCAAACACAAGGTTTGAAATCACAGTCTAACAAATGATGCCTTAAAAAAAATAAAATTTTGAAAGGAAAAATTGAAGGTGGATCCAGTATTCAATTACTTTAAATGGCACAAGGTGGCACAATAATCATCACTCTTGTACTCTCAAGACACTGGAGCATATTCTTGGATCGTTGAAGCCAGTTTATTTCGATCATCTTCTGTTTTCATCCGAATCAAGAATGTACGTGCAACAACACTGTTGTTATCTCCACCACCTCCATCAGCATTGCCCTACAAAATTCTCAAGTTTCACAAACGATTTCCATACACGCACTCAAATAAATAAATAAATAAATGAGAAGGTGAAGAACAAAGAATCTTAATCAAGGGAAGCTATTCAAATAACAAGCATCTTAAGACAACTATGCATAAGTGTACAAACTTTTCGACAAATAAAATAAACAGTTGGAGAAGCTAATATTAGCTCATTAAGAAAGGACTGCTTTCAGTTTTTTTTTTTTTTTTTATATATATATATTTTTTATTTCATTGAAACTGAACTTTTTAACATTTCAAGAAGAGCGACTCCTATTTTTCCACACAAAAAAGTGATAAATAATTACAATAGAAGAAGCTGTAAAAGCACCAAGAGCAAAACTAACTCCATCATGGTATAACCCACGTTGAAAAATACACACTAAACAGCTACTGACAGTATTAAAATCATTTCACTGACATAGGAGGCATATTGAACCTAGACCACCTGACTTTGGAAATCATCCCTTCCGGTTATTGTAGAATTGTAGAACTGCATGCACAGCATGCTAGTCAAACATTTCAATTTTCTTTTCTATTCTCAAAACATTCAAGCATCATTGTCCTATGCAGTGGTTTTTCTATCATAGTGATATTAAACTCCTTTTCAGTATCTGCATGCAAGCTATCTGAAGTTATTTAGCTAAATTGCAGTATTTCAGTGCCTTACCGAAGTATGGAATATTGCAACAAGAGAGTTCTTCTGCAGATTTGTCTTGATTCCTGGATACAACAGGGCATTGAGAAGAATTTTTCCTACCTGCAGTGGAGGTAACAGAAACTGAAACAATAAGTGAAGTTCTCAATTAAATAACTAAACCTATAAGTTACATTTAGATCAATTCCCTAAAAATATACTAGTATATAAGCACTAAGGAAAAAAAAAGTAAAAAGAACAAACCTCATTTCGAACAACAATTGTAGGTTTGGACTCTTTGGTAGCCTTGCTGACACCCTCTTTGCATTTAATAGACAGTTGGCCCATTCCTTTATCTTTCCATACATCTTTATCTGCTGGATCACTTGACTAGACATACCAAGGGTAACAAAAAACAAAATCATTGGGATGAACATAACAAGATCAAGCTGAATTGAAACAAGAGCAGAAAAATAAAAAATGCTGCATCAAAACTATAGTGACATATATCAGTATAAAATTAACACTTAAAAAAAAATACCTTCACATAAAGCTTGCACTTTACTTCATGTACAACTACTACACCTTTCTCTTCTGACTTCTTAACTGATGGGCTGCTAGGCTGCTCCAATTCATTTTCTGAGACCAAATCAAGAATATTTTATTCATCATCCTCTAAATTCTTTGAGAAGTTATATTTTATAGATGTCATAAATATTATTAAATGTAACTAAGCTGGTGCAAATATGGGCAAAAAAATTGGCTATTTTGGGCAATTTTGTTTAAGCCTATGAAAAGTGATTTAGTGATATAGCTTTTGTATAACCTATTATTTTAGCTTAAGTTTTTGCTTTTTATTCTTTTGAAGAACTTAAATAATTGTTATAATTTTTTTAAATGTATCTTTTAATTAGAAAAACACTTTTTCTTTTAAAAAAACTCAAACAAACAGGTCCTTTATAAACATGGTCAGGAAGATTATTTATCGCTTCCATGATGCTGATTGCTGAGCCACAATACAAGGTCATAAGTAAAAATGAGTAAATATCTAAAGCTCACCAATCAACTTGGCATGAGCAACCAAAAACATTAGCTACTGAAAGTAGTTTGTAAGGGAATAAAAAATTCAAAGAGACGCCATTTATTCACGTTATTCCCAAAAGCAGGGAGCACCCCCCCTCCCCCATTTAACATTACCATTGACTACTTCATTCTTGTTATCTCCAATAAAGAATTTTTGGACAAAAATGTCCCTTTAACCCTGATTGAAGTAAGAAATAAAGTAGTCAAAGGAGAAGAATAACCACCCTTTATTGCTATTCCCACAGTATTTTAAAGAGAATTTTATTTTAATAAAAAAAAAAGATTATTCAAATTTGACAAGATAACAGGTAACAATGAGAAGATCAGTATCTGAAGTACTCAGTTCAGTTTATAGGGATAAATAAGTCAATTGTTGTATCACTCCTTTTCCTGTTTAATAAGAGTTACTTTCACTATTCAATGGGAAAAAAATTCCATTTTTGTCTCAAAAGCTGCATATTTAGTTGTGTTATTTCAGCACAGGGTATCTTTCATCAAAAGCATTGCATATTGAGGAAAAAAAAGGTTAACATACATCCATACAATAGCATGTATCTATAGCCAGTCATATAGTTATCAACACCACCTACCACCAAGAAAAGGAAACAACATTTATAAATATAAATAAACAAGAACAACTTTGACAATAAAAGATGGCATCAGAAAAGGTCACAATCAGCAAAATCACAATACGAAAATTGCTAAAAGAAATAAAGGCAAGAATGAAGGGTGTAGAATTGAATCCTCACCACCATCTACATCATCTGAAGTATTGTGGTTAGAGGGAGCCAAACTTTGATTAGAGGGAGCCGAACTTTGATTAGAGAGAGCTGAACTTTGATTTCCTAAAAATGGAAAGATGGAAAATTAGCAGCCAATCACAAATATAATTTTCTGCCTAAGTTAAAGGTATAGCATTGAACTGGATAAAATAAATAGCAAGTAAGATTATTAAGTATGTAGCATTAACTTTGCTAACCTTCATTTTTAATTGTCAAAGGTTTTTTATTATACAAATTCATAAGCAAATGTAATATGAAGTTATAGCAATTATGTGAGCACCTGTAGAGAGAATAGAGAATTGGCTTTGCTTAAAAAATGGCAGGACTAAAAATCTATTAAATTTTTATAGGGACTAAAACTGAATATCAAGATATTTTGAGAAACCAAAAACATATTTTATACACACACATATATGTATGTATGTATATATGGGACATATTTAGTGAGAACAATTCTCATCTTTAGAATGTGAGAACTATAAATTTGAATCATACATACATGGATAGTCAAGATTAAAAGTTAGTTAATGGCCACGTGACCATGTAAAAAAATCATGTGCATTTATGTTTTAATCTTGACTATTCAAATATGATCTAATGGTCTATCTTTATTATTTTTATTTATCACAATAACAAGAGTTCTTACTTGATATGTTCCATATATATATATATGATCAAAATATTCTGCTTTTATTTTATAAGAGTAATATTCACGGACTTGGTGAGTGCTTAGTTCAGCTTATTTTTGAGAAATAGTCACTTTCTTTTTGCCAGCTTCCTGAGAGAGCTTTTGAACAAAAAAAAAATTTTTTTTTTGGGGAGGGGGGGGTGAACTGTTACAAAATATGGTCTTAGATTCCCCTTGAGTGGCACACATTCAAGCACCAAATGCAATGAGTCTAATTTACCACCAACGTGACCTGATTCTAGAGTTAATTTGAATTATGAGAAGAAAAATTATTGAGTATATTTTTTAAAAGAGAGAAGAGACCTACCAAATCCAAAAATGTTTTGACTGTTTGAAAATAATACAGGGCTCCAAGAACTAGCAAAATTTGTAGCAGTACTAACAGGAGTAGACCCAGTTTTTTCTCCAAAAGATTTATTCTCTTTGTTTATTACTTCAGACAAGAGCTTTTTCCCAGAAAAAGCAGCACCAGCATCAGCAGCCGAATTTTCTGCCTTGGTGGCATTTGCTTTGAGCCAGTTGACAACATCACTAAACTTTTCCTGAAATAATATAACTTTACAAGGTCAACTTTTTCCAACTCCGTATATGCATGATTTGCACCATTTATTTGGAATGCTTAAGCAGCAGTATAATTCCTAAGAAAAAATGGACATGCATGCTAATACTAGCTCAAAGAATTAGAGGAGCAAGAAGCCAAGGGCAGTAACAAGCAAAGATGCTCCAGTACAGCCTTAGCTACTATCCCAACAATAAATTGAAAGGCAGGAAACAGGTTAAAGGGTTTTATATTATAGATAGGATGTCCAAAACAAGAAAGCATTTATACTTGTCCTTACTCACAAAACAGACTCCAACTCTTGGTAGAACAAACAGTAATGATATAATTATCACCATGGACGGTTACTTCTCAAGTAGAACTTCAGTGTTTTTAATTTTTCATAAACGTAGGCATGTCTGTGAGTGTGCATGCACCTATTTCACTGCAGCATGCACAGCCACGGAAGTAATAATACTACTAGATATGGGATCAGCTACCTATAAAATGGTACCTTCAATAACACATTAATTGAGTACAGATAGTAAAACCAAGTAAATTACAATTTACAAATACAAGTGATACATGATTTTAGTGAATTAAACCATGTAAGGAATTACCATAATGCTAGAAGCATGATCTAAGTAATCTCTGACACCATCTTCCCAAAGCTCATCAGGATGATTCTTTAGTTGTGTTTGAACCCAACTGTGAGAAAGACACAGCATAACAAGGAGAAAGGTTATGCAAGAGACAACATCGCATTCATAACCACAGAAGTGCAAAATCCTTAAACCTAGACTTTAATATATCAAGAAAATATATTGTATAACAACTAACAAATAAGCCAAACCAAAAGTCCAGAACAAGAGATCAAATCTCTCATTGACAGAAAAATTGAAATGTGGAAAACTGGAAATCAAGTAGAAGAAAAACGGTTGACATAGAATAAAAGATGAACCTTGCAAACTGGGTATTTAAAGCTCTCACATGCTGCTGTGATGACTCTGCCCGTTTCACATCCAATGTTGGTGCTGCCACCATTGGTTGTTGAGATGGTTCAGCCCTATGGACATCGAAGAGGGATCCTTCCATTATTCTTTTATTCCGGAACTGCATCATGACAACAAAGGAGGAACAATAAGGACAAATATTATTTCTCATACAAAATCCTTACAGGTTTCCAATACAAAAGGGGTGTCAAATCTCATCGTCTGACATTGCAAATTGCAAATTTCTGTTTGGCCCCAGAACACAACCTTTAGAAATTGCTTTTTCTTTAGGGCGGGGGTGTACATGCATCACTCAGCAACAGTCGAACACTTACAAACCAAAATTCAACATTATAGTAAGACAGGCATAAAACTTACATAAGAGTATAAAACTAGCAACAAGAGTGCAAAATATTAAACAGAGAAACGTTCCCACCACTCTCCCACAATACTGAAACTAAAAACTAAAAACTTCAGAGGCTGATTGTCAAATGGTTAATAATCGCAAGCACTTTTGAAATAACGAGTTTTCTAAGCGGCTATCTACTATTCTCCATGAGGAGACACTCTTATCATGTCATGCTAATCACAAGCATCTTCGGAACCCATTATGCGGACATATAACGCCAGAAAATTTTATAAAAAATAATGAAATGAATAAATAAATAAACATAGATTCGTCCAGAACGGACTCACAAATTTTATTCTATTCAAAATTGGGGGAGAAAGTTGAAGCTAAAACACATAAATTAAAATGAATTAAACTGGGAGGTCCAAAACGATAAAGTTAACTGCCTTAACAGTCACACTTACCGTGTCGTTGGTATCGACCTGGTTGGGTTCCGACACAGCCAAACGCTTCGAACCTTTCATCATCGATTTGGGGAAATAGGGTTTTGCAGTAATTATTAACGGTTATGCAGACGCAGAAGCAGAAAATCCAAGGAGACAGTGGAATTGGATGGAAAGCCTCTTTCTGAAAAGGGCCACTTTCAGAAACTAATAAAATATAAACAAATCTAACTATTTCTCAAAATTAAATACATCCATTGGATCCAGTGGGGGAAGTTACTTTCAATTGGAACCGTTGGATGACCTCAATTAGGGTTTTTCATTTACACAGGAAACTTCACATGGAGCACATGCTGTCTCCTGATGGCATGTCGACACGAGTGAGGGCCAAAGGCCTTGTTTAAGCCCAATGGGAAATGAGGTGTCCTTTGTGTTAAACTAAAACATTCTGTCAATTTAAACTCAAATTGTAAAAATTTGAAAATATAAGGGGCTCCTTGGTTTGCCTATTTTCTATTTTCTATTTTCATTTTCATTGAAAATAGAAAATAATACTGAAAATATGTTTGATGTTAACTTTAGAAAATATTTTGAGAAGAAGTTCAATTTTGAAAATGAAAAAAATCTCATTATCAGAAACATGTCTTTTGAAAACACGATGATAGTGACAACTCTCTCTCTAGACCATTTTTCGATTCGGTATAAGACCGTCACATCACCTCTCTCTATTTCTTTTGCTCATAATTCCCAATTTTATTATTTAATATTGTTCTCATCAATAATGAATAATGTCTTCTAGTAGTCCAAAGATTATAATCAATTGACTCTTTCTTTTTATACATGTAATTTAATTTACTGTATGTAATATATACTATTAATTATTTATTATATGCTTGTATTTGTAAAGACATATAGAATATATTACGTATATTAAATTCAATTGACCGTTAATACTACAAAGTAATTGACACATGAATAAAAAATGATTCTATAATTGTTTAATTACATATTTTATATATTATTTAGTTATAGTTTTTTTTTTTATCAGCATATTATTTAGTTATAGTGATTATATATATATATATATATATATATATATATTGTGATACTTAAGATGGAATGCTAATTATATTTATATTTATTTATTTATTTATTGTAAATAAAAAATACAATAATTTTAATATTATTAAAGATATATATTATAAGTTTACTATTTCATAAACATTATTTGAAAATAGTTAAACTAAATATATTTTCAATATTTTTCTTAAAATAGAAAACAAGAAATGAAACCAAATATATTTTCTAAATTTAAAAATTTGAAAATGAAAACACAAAATGAAAATAGAAAACATTTTCTAAAACCAAACGCACCCTAAGTTTTTAAATTTTAAAAAGTACGTTTACTTTAAAGAACTTACTTTTTTATTCTAAGAAATTTAAAATTTTAAAAATATGTTTAGTTTAATTATTTTTTATAAAATACTCAATAGTATTAAATTTGATGTGTTATCTATGTACATACATAAATAAATATAAATTTGATATATGTTAATTATTATCAACATAATAAAAAATATAAATAAGATGTTAAATAATAAATATAACTATTATTGTGTATTGAATATTGTAATATATATATATATATATATAATATCAGTACCATTTATCTTAAAAAAAAAATTATAGTAATTATTTCATGACTTATGATAACTTTTCACATTTAATTTACAATAATTTTTCGTTGTTGTGTTTTTAGCAGCTTATTTGCATCCAAGTTGACATCTTAGTCTATCCTAAAACTGTTCATTCATAATTAATTCTTCTCAAACATATTGGTCAAAAAAATATATTACATGTTACATTATGAAAAAATAGTATAATAACATATGACATGTACAAGTATTAATTTTATAATCTATATGTTTTTTTATATTATTATGATTTTTAATATATTTCTTTATTATTTTGAATTTAAAAAAATAAATTTAAGTACATATATATATATATATATATATATCTTTATATACTAGATATTTTATATTTGTTAATATTTTAAAAAAGGAAAATAAAAATAATTAACTTGACTCTATAACCATTAAATGTGTGAGTCTAATTTTATAGTGTATAATCATAATATTGTGAGAAATTTCACATTCATATGATCAATATAAAATAAAAAATGCATGGTCAAACATTTTTTTTTATTGTTGGTCCGTGAATGTTGTAATATAAAAAATAATAACATTTAAAAAGTAATATAGTCTAGATATTTTATATTTATTAACATTTAAGACAGGAAAAATAAAAATAATTAACTTGGCTCTATAATCATTAAATGTGTGAGTATAGTATATAACCATAATAATATTGTGAGGAATTTCACATTCATATGATCAATATAAAATAAAAAATACATGATCAAACATTTTTTTATTGTTCGTCCATGAATGTTGTAATATAAAAAATAATAAATTAAAATATATATTCAATAAATAAAGAATTTTAAATTTTTATATAATTACAAATGTTAGCCTAGTTTTTTAAAAAAAAAATTGTGCTTTTTTGGTTATGTATCATAGTTAAACTCTATTGATTTTATATAAAATATAAAAAAAATAATATTAAATAATTTTATTTTTAAATGACGACGTTTAATATGGACCATGAAAATAAATAATATTTGGTGGACCACAATTTTTAACCATAAGATTAATCTTACTCTCACTTCCTTACAATGCACCCTTTATAGCATATATTTTCTTCCTCTCATATCTGTAGAGACTCCTCTCTCTAGATCTCTGACATCGTGTCTGTCACCGTCGCGCCTCTGCCGCCGTCGTTCTCCATCGTTCTTCTAGACACTCCCATTGCCGCCGTCGTTCTCCACCGTTCTTCTAGACACTCCCATCTCTAGATCTTTGCTGTCACAACTCCGCCATCGTCGTGGCTCCACCATCGTCTCTAGATCTCCACTGTTGCAGTCGCATCTCCGCCGTCGTCGTCGCACTTTCATTGTTCTTCTTCCTCTTTCCTTCTCCCTTCGCCAGCGCCATCGTTCGCTACAGCTACGGCGATCAATGGCGGTGGTTGATTCAGATCTGCTCGTGGCCACAACAAACAACCCAGATGCCGGGATACGGTGGCGAGGAACATCTAATCCCAAAGTTTGCCTCGACTACGACCGCGCTCGTGAGAGCTTCTTGGATGGAGATCTGCGATTCTAAACAAAATGCTACTGTGAGATCACACTCACAGAGGTGCTGCACACAACACACAGATTTGCTTGCCTTGCTACACTGTTTGTGAACAGTAATGGCAATCATACGAATTTGAAGCAGATGCGAAGAAAGGGGAGGGGGTCCGGCGGTGGCGTACGGTGGTCGGCGATAAAGGATGGCCGGAAGTATCTCAGATCTGATAAGGGAGAAGGAATATTATATGGAGGATCACTTACCTCAGTCTTTTTAAATAACATGTTGTATAATTATACTTTTGTTTTTTTGTTGACTGAAAGGGGCAAAAGCCTAAAACAAAACAAACTACACAAAAATCCCTATCCCTGCCTTATCAGCAAGCAGCAAGTTTGAAGCAAATAAAGGAGGATCCAAAAAAGAAATAAGACCCTGACCCATGGATAACCCATATTTTGCCAAAGCATCAGCAACAGTATTGCATTCTCTCATAACATGTTTACAAGAAACTTGCATTGGATGACGAAAACAATCCTTTATAGCACGAACAATGTGAAAATATTCATGTTGATCATTGCATCCCTCCATGACCAATTTAACAGCTTCACTGGAATCTGATTGAACCTCCAAATTGAGAAAACCTCGTTCCATTGCTAGGTGAATACCATGAAATATAGGACTTTTTCACCTAAATATACCAAAAAATAAAATAAAAATACTCAACTAACCTATTCCACAAATTATTTACGTAACTAGGCTAAATTACTGTGCATGTTGGAAAATCGTTTCGCTGTTAAACGATTTCTCTCCACCGAAATCGTTGCATTTGTGATTTACGCGTTGAGAAATCGGTTGCCCAGACACCGATTTCTCAACGCACGCCGCCCCCCCCCCCCCCGCGATCCGACCCCCGAATGCCCCCCCCCCCCCCCAAACAAATGCACCCCGGGTTACGCTCACCCCACCCCCCCCTCCCCCCACAAACAAAAAAATTACAATTTTATTGTGTGTTATTTAAATTTTTTGGATACCTATACTGTGAACATTTTTAATACAATTATTTTTATTGAATTATTATTATAATGTTAATTAAGATAGTTTGTTGACAATTTTTTTATTAAGATATACTAATTAATCTATTTTAAAGATGGTAAATTAAATACATGTATTTATTGTTAATATTTTTTAAAAGAAGTAAAATTTTAAAAAAATTATTAAACTAAATAACAAATAATACACTAAAAATTAATAAACAACACAACACTATACCATTATGCTAATATTAAGTTTAATTAAAATAAGTTATAAGCAATAGAATGAAAATTACAGACAATATTTTTTGTTGTTGAAGTTAACGCTGTTAGTTTGAGCTTATGTTTCTGCCACGATTAGGACATCTGTTTTTTGAATGACCTGGAGTTCGACACATGGAACATCTTTTTGGCTGACCAGGTTCCCTCATATCCATTTCAGTGCGTATACGAGATGATCTTGGACGCCCTTTTTTGTTTCTTAGCTTTTCCGGGTCGGGGCACATTCGTGGATCGTCACATTGTGGCCAATATGCTTCGTTGCGTAATTCGCCAAACAATCCATTGTACATGTTTGAGATGCTTTCCAACTTGTACACAGGATGTATGTAGGCCCTGTAGTCATGGTGAGCACGCTTACAAGCAGCAATGACATGAGAACAAGGCATGTGTACTTTTTGGAATTTACCACAATCACACCACCATTCATCTAGCCTAACTGTGAAACTTCCAGCAGGTCGACCTTCTCTTGGGTTAATTTGCTCCCCCACTAAGAATCGCATATCGTGTCGGTCGAACTGAAGAACGTGGTGAGAGTTGGCCTTTCTTTTAGCGTCTTCAATGGCCTTGTTTAGCACTTATGTGTATTTTTTTCCAGATCTAATTAGAGCTGCGACCTCCCTTCCTCGTTGGTTGAACAAGTTGTTACACTTTTCGTAAGTTGCCTTTATCAACGCACATATCGGAAGGTTTCTTGTTTTTCTTAATACTGAGTTGATTGCCTCAGCAAGATTGGTGGTCAAGTGTCCCTAGCGTTGGCCTCCATCCCATGCTAATGTCCATTTTTCTCGTGGTATTTGTTCAAGCCAATGAACAGCTCGTTCGCTTTCTAGCTCTGCCTTAAAATTGTTGTAGTAGTAGTTGAATCTGGGCTCCGTCATGGCATATGCTGAGGAATTATAAGTATAGAATTTCATTAATGTCATCAATTTACAATGTAATAATTGTGTTCGTAAGAGAAATTAATGTGGTACTTACCCATGCTAATTATTTGTTTTTTCCTGTCTGCATTCTTGAATTGCCTCATAAAATTTTGTGCGATGTGTCGAATACAAAACACATGCACAGAGTTTTGTGGTGTCCACCCACTACCTGCTCTTGAGTAAGCACTTTTAATTGCTTCGTGCCTGTTTGACATCAAGCACAGACCTTCTTGAGGTGTCACATGTCTTCTTAAATTTTTCAAGAAGAAGCACCATGCTCCCGTTGTTTCGCCCTCAACAATGGCAAAGGCTATCGGAATGATTTTGTTGTGTGCAACTGCCAAAAGGAGAGTCCCCTTGTACTTTCCATATAACCAAGTTCCATCGACTTGAACAATGGGTTTGCAGTATTGAAACCCATCGATACATGCTTTGAATGTCCAAAACAAACGATGGAATTGAACGACACCCTCAACTACTTCACCATGCTGGTTGTATTTTGGCTTTGTTTCCTTTTCAAAGATAAAACCATTGACATATGCCTTCATACCTACCAGCAATCTGGGTAAATCAAAGTATGATTGTTCCCAGTTGCCATAGACTTCTTCGATAGCCTTTTGCCTTGCCATCCAGGCTTTCCTGTAGGTGGTAATGTACCCTTCACTTGCTTTTATATGTGCTATCAAGGAAGGCACTGATGTGGATGGATCATTCTCAATTATTGGTTGGATAATTTTACTGATGACCATATATCGGAGCCTTCTATGATCCTGGGAAATGATAGCACTTGTACATGTGTGTGGTTCACAAAGCTTTCGTATCTCCCATTGCTTGATTGCTTTTATGAACGCAGCCCTGCACCTCCAAGCACATTCATTGTGACGACATTTACCAACCAGTATGGTTGTGGTAGATTTCTCGGTCCCATAATCAACTCCTTTTTTCACATGATACATGTCTAGAGCAAGCCGAACTTGATCTTTGTTTTGAAAACGCATCCCTTCAAAAAGGGTGCCTGGAGCATGCTCCACCTCTTGCCGATCCAACACATGACCGTAATCAGAATCTTCAAAATTAGTTTCCAGGTCAATATGTTGAAGGTGTGGAGGCAGGTAGTATGCATCTGCAGGTGCGGTTGTTGATGGGCCAGTAGGCTCAGGCTCTTCATTGTTGTTGTAGTCTTCATCATCGTCATCATTTTCAGGTTGTTCGGCTAAAATTTCATCCTCGTCCTCACTAAAGGGACCAAGGTATTCGTCTTGTTGTCCGAACTCTGTAAATTCAGTATCATTTTGTTCAGTTGGTGGGATTGACTCTGAAAGGATAGGCTCTGCTTCAGGGGTACTCCAGGATGCATTGGGTAGATTCTCATTCAAACCAAATGTTTGTAAGGGTAACAAATCGGTGGAGAAAGGTGTGGAAAGAAGTTGTGTAAAAGAAGATGTGGCAGGCTCCCATTCATTTTGTTGTGATTGGGTAAAATCTAATGCGGGTTGGTAGAAATCGAGTTCATTGTATGATGTGGTTGCATCACAACCATGTGAATAAATGGATTGTGGATATGAAGAATTATGGGGTTGTGAATTTATTGGATGAGGAATGGGGTTGGGAACAGGGCTATGGACAATACCTTGCTTGATTTCTGCATACAACTCAATGCATGTAGCAACCTCATGTTGACGACAAACGGTAATCATACATTCAACATCGTCGTCATCTGAAATTTTGCATGCCTTGTACCTGAGTATTCCTCGACCAGCTGCATGTGGGTAGCGAAAATAGATCTCTTCGACTTGGTCAGTTGGTTGTAGTTTGATCCTTTGATGGATTTTATTTTTCAAGGCTTCAAGTGTGATGCCTCGCTTTAGTGAAAACATTTTTGAGTTGGTGCATACAAATGTGTCCCCTTCTTCTGTTTGTGTAATGTGACCATTGTAGTGCACAAGACAATTGTCAGATAAGGAAGCCATATCGTGTATAGTCTTTTGAAATTTGGAAGTAATTGTTTAAGTAAGGAAGTGTTTTGTGGATCAAAATGTTTGTGAGACAATGTCTATATATAGGCCAAATGTCGTTGCAATTGTTTAGATTTCGTAATGGACTAAAGTAAAGCAAAGAAATCACTGACTCTTTGATGCAAAGCAAAGAAATCACTTACGGACTAAAGTAAAGCAAAGGAATCAATTACGCTTTGATGCAAAGCTTTGGATTCCCTGACGGACTGAAGTAAAGTAAAGGCATCACTGACGGACTAAAGTAAAGCAAAGGATTCCCTGACGCTTTGATGCAAAGCAAAGGAATCACTGACGGACTGAAGTAAAGCAAAGGAATCACTTACGCTTTGATGCAAAGCTTTGGATTCCCTGACGGACTGAAGTAAAGCAAAGGAATCACTGACGCTTTGATGCAAAGCAAAGGAATCACTGACGGACTGAAGTAAAGCAAAGGAATCACTTATGCTTTGATGCAAAGCTTTGGATTCCCTGACGGACTGAAGTAAAGTAAAGGCATCACTGACGGACTAAAGTAAAGCAAAGGATTCCCTGACGCTTTGATGCAAAGCTTTGGATTCCCTGACGGACAGAAGTAAGGCAAAGGAATGACTGACGCTTTGATGCAAAGCTTTGGATTCGCTGACGGACTGAAGTAAAGCAAAGGAATCACTAATATTGATTCCCTGATGAAAAATAATCAACATAAATGACACAAAGATAATATTCACTAAACGAAAAATTTATAATTTAAATAAATTAACAACAACAACAATCAACACTAAACAATATAACATCAATCACTAATAACTAATACAACATTAAACCACATACGATAACACAACATCAATGACTAATAAGTAATACAACATTAAACAACACACGGAAACACAACATTCAATAAAGCTTTCGGCCTTTATCATCAAATTGTGATTCTATGTTCATTGCTTGATCAAGGTATTTTTCCAGACCATCCCAATACGAAGAGGTAGCAAAATTTAGTGGTGGTGGTTGTGCAGATGAATGGGTGGGGGTATCCTCAGTGGTAACATTTAACTCAAGGCATGTAAGGTTGTGGACTTCCTCAGCTATAGAAAACATAGTTATTACGTCTTCTTCATCTTGTAGTTTGCAGGCCTTAAACTGAAAACAACCACCAACATATGATACAGGGCATCGGTAATGAATGTCGACCACTAGTTTTTCGTATGGTAGATTAATGTTGCTTTGAACTGCTTGCTTGAAGGTATCTAGTGTCATGCCGTTGTTAACTTGAATTGTCTTTGGCTCAGTGCTTACAAAGGTTGACCCATGCTCATTTGTTATGATGACACCATCATAATAGACAACAGCAATGATTGACGAAGAAGCCATAGATTGTTTAGGGGTAGGCTATAGTACAAAGTATTGCTAATTGAGGTGATGTTTCAAACTGATTGAATGTAGATGACAATGCAAGACCAAAGTATTTGTATACACTTAATTGACGAATGAATGGTGCATATCACACAGATGAAAACAAAACTCTCGATGCCAATGTTGTGGATGCCAGCTAATGTGTCAGCCCCAATTTTTTTGCTTTACAGAATCTCTGAATGACCTGTCGCATTCGATTTCAAAATCGACAATCATGACCCCACCAACACAGAAATCGAAGTAAAGCAAACGATTCCCTGACGGACTGAAGTAAAGCAAAGGAATGACTGATGCTTTGCTGCAAAGCAATGGATTCCCTTACGGACTGAAGTAAAGCAAACGATTCCCTGACGGACTGAAGTAAAACAAACGATTCCCTGACGGACTGAAGTAAAGCAAAGGAATGACTGATGCTTTGCTGCAAAGCAATGGATTCCCTGACGGACTGAAGTAAAGCAAACGATTCCCTGACGGACTGAAGTAAAGCAAAGGAATGACTGATGCTTTGCTGCAAAGCAATGGATTCCCTGACGGACTGAAGTAAAGCAAACGATTCCCTGACGGATTGAAGTAAAGCAAAGGAATGACTGATGCTTTGCTGCAAAGCAATGGATTCTCTGACGGACTGAAGTAAAGCAAACGATTCCCTGACGGACTGAAGTAAAGCAAAGGAATCACTGACGCTTTGATGCAAAGCAATGGATTCCCATATTTTTTCACTATATATACAACGCATGCAATGATCCCAAATACATACATAGACGGAATCCATTTCATTAACATATATTCCTATTTAACATAAAAATTACGTAATTATCATTTACCAACCATGGAACACCAAAATGCACCTTTGCTTTGGAAACAACATCTTCATAGATTTGGTCAAGTATCTAATGCGGTAAGCCTCATTAAGGTATTTTTACGTTATTCTTCAACGCATTTGTGAAAATATTATATTTGATATGTTAATGTGAATTTTGATTTTGCAGATTTCAAATGATGCGATTATTCAATCGTATTATCATTCGATGCCAGCCCCAGATGACAGAATTGAATCATTGTTGTATCAGGCTGGATTTGCTGAAGTCGCAAAAATTAGACATTTCATCATCGATGACACTTTGGTTACAGCTTTGGTGGAGAGGTGGAGACCCGAGTCACACACGTTTCATCTTCCAACTGGATAATGCACAATAACTTTGGAAGATGTTGCTCTCCAACTAGGTTTACGAGTCGATGGAAAAGCAGTTACCGGCCCAACTTACTTTGACTGGGAAGAAATGTGCTCACAATATTTGGGTATGCTTCCTCCAAAAGGGGATGCACTTATCGGCTCAACGCTAAAACTTAAATGGTTAAGAGAAAACATGTTGTCTTTGCCAGAAGAACCAACACAACATCAATTAGAAGCCCACTGTAGAGCATACATTCTAGGTTTGATTGGCGGGGTCTTGATGCCCGACAAGTCAGGTAACAGAGTTCACCTTATGTATCTACCTTTGTTGATAGATTTGGAACGTGCTGGACACTACAGCTGGGGTTCTGCTTGTTTAGCACATCTGTACAGAGAAATGTGCAGAGCAATTTATCCAAAATCAAAAAAATGGGTGGATGTGCATTGTTGTTGCAATCTTGGGCATGGTATCGCATGCCATTCATTCAACCAAAGGTCGAGCGTCAACCATCATATCCACTTGCCATCAGGTAAATAAATATTTTAACAGTAACAATGCTATTCATCATACAAACGAAAGCATTGGATAATTTTTTGTCACTAACGTATTTTTTTTAACAGATGGAGTGGGAGAGGGCTACGTTTTACTGGAACCCCTCGTGGTGATGTCATAGGCTACAGATTAAGATTCGATAACATGATTAATGATGAGGTAACATTATCTTAAACAGTTATATTAACTTGTTATATTGATTTTTTAAACATGTGACAAACTATGGTTGAAAGTACTAACCCTTTTTTTGCAGTTCTTGTGGATGCCGTATAGAGGGTTTGAGTCATTTTTGCCAAGACATGCTTACAAGGATTCCCAATTGTGGAGTGCTAGTGTTGTTTTAACTTCATTTGCAGTTGTAGTTTGGCATCAAACCGACAGGGTCAAACTACAATTTGGACTATGGCAAGATATACCAAACCCACCGCATAATCTTGATAAACTGCATCAAACTGACATGAGAGGACATAATGACACAAACTGGCGGGAGGAGCACGCACAGTGGATTGCAATTTGGAGGGAACGACGAAAATACGTGCTAGTTGGCCAACCAATTGAAGGACGTCTAGAGCAAACCCATGAATACATGGAATGGTATTGTGCAAATTCAAACATTTACCTCTCACTCCATCAACATATGCAACAAACACGGGTTTCAAGTAACTCCTGTGTTGGCGAGACATCTCGTGCAACTCCACAAATGCCAACACAACAATGCTTAGGCCAGGCTAGTGTACCTCCCCCACAAAGCCCACCACTTCATGAAAACTTCCTGGATCAAGACCTGGAACCGCCTCCCAATTCATTTGAATTCACTCCATTACAACAACAACAAAGTCAACCTCAACAACATCTTCGGTACAGTCCTCACACTTTTGGAGTTAGCGGAGATGACTTCATGACCAACCTCATAGGTACTAACCTTAGAACGCCGGAATCAGCTTATGCTTACATGCAAAGTATTTCCATTCCTTCATTTGCATCCTTTCACCAAGCTGTTGCTGGAAGATCTTCAACACCCGTTGTTGATAATTTTATGAATTACCAACCAGTAGCTGGAACAAATTTAAATGAAATTCCAAACGAGGTAATGCAGGACGATCAACCTGTTGTTCATGAGGTGCAAGTTGAACCACAACAACATCCACGAATACGTCGAAATCCAAGACGAAATAGGCAACCTCCAAGGTGTGGAACTGGTGGGCACAAGGGCCACTAAATTTCCCAGTTTGTGTTTGTTTTTTTAACTATATGTGTAATTTTCTTTTTCTTATTGAACAATAAAATCTTTGATTGCTAAATATAAAAGTTTACTAAGTGCAAAAAGTTATTTTTATAATTTCTACACATGATTTTCAACCCTTTCTAAACCAATTTAAGTCGTAAAAGTTGTACCATTGCATTCATCAACATGAAAACAATGCGAATGAACTATTGTTTATACAAAATAACCTTATATTCATAACCACAATAATGCAAAAAGTAACTCTTAAGAAACTATTGAAGTGCAAAAAGTGATTTTTTTAACTTTTTCGACACGATTTTCAACCCTTTCTAAATCGATTCAAGTTGTTAAAGTTGTATTGTTGCATTCATCAACATGAAAACAATGGAAATGAACTATTGTTTTTACAAAATAAACACATATTCATAAGTAAAAAAATGCAAAAACTTATCCTCGGGAAATTGTTAAAGTGCAAAAAGTTATTTTTTTTTAGTTTTCGGACATGATTTTCAAGATTTTTTTTAATCTATTTAAGTTGTCAATTTTTATACTATTGGATTGATCAACACGAATATAATGATAATACACTATTGTTCAAACAAAAAAATTTCATATACATAATAAAAACATAGCAAAAACTTATCACGATAAAAAATTTTAAACACCTTAAAAATGATATTTTACTCCAATTTAATAATTAAATTTTTTTAAACAAAAAATTAATTATCATTTAATAATTAAAATATAAAAATGAAAATTTTACAAATTAACCTTCAATAATAAAAAAATACGAATTAAAAATTTCATATACATAATAAAAACATAGCAAAAACTTATCACGATAAAAAATTTTAAACACCTTAAAAATGATATTTTACTCCAATTTAATAATTAAATTTTTTTAAACAAAAAATTAATTATCATTTAATAATTAAAATATAAAAATGAAAATTTTACAAATTAACCTTCAATAATAAAAAAATACGAATTAAAAAAAAAGAGTTCATGTGGGGGCGTTTTTGGGGGGGGGGGGGGGGTGCGTTGAGAAATCGGTGCCTGGGCAACCGATTTCTCAACACGTAAATCACAAATGCAACGATTTCGGTGGAGAGAAATCGTTTAACAGCGAAACGATTTTCCAACATGCACAATAATTTAGCCTAGTTACGTAAATAATTTATGGAATAGGTTAGTTGAGTAATTTTTATTTTTTTTTGGTATATTTAGGTGAAAAAGTCTGAAATATATCCCATAGCTCAGATTGTAAAATAGAGCTATTTCCAAGATTACACGTAAAAGCTCCCAAAAAATCACCCACATTATTCCTTAAAACACCTCCGCAAGATGCATTATCATTAACCCTTGACCTTGCTCCATCACAATTGACAGTAGCTGAAGAAGTCATTGACGGTCTAATTATACTTAAAAGTTATTAAAGTAGACAAAATGCATTACAGAATATATCTCATAAACATAAAATTTAATTCTAATAAATAATTATACTCAACAATTCAACGTCGAAAGATTGACATATTTTTAATTGCAATAAAAAAGATTGAATAAAATAAATAATATGTAATAATTTTAATTTAAATTTATATTCTGATGATAAATAAAATATTCAAAAATATTATGCCACCCACATATAATAGATTATTATAAGAACTAAAATGTAAATTTGATTACTTGTATAAAGTTAGTAGTAAACACGAGACCCAAATGTCATGTTAGACTTCCATTGCATACATTGATATTTGTTTAATGGAATTATAATAGACCCAAATGACCAAATGTAATGTCAATTTCACATAAAAAAATAAAAAAGGTATATTTTTTTGCATAAAAATTTATTATTTTAATCTTTAATAAAATCATTAAAAGGAAATCAAAGTATGAAGGTTTTTTTTATTCTGTCCTTTTTATATTTTATTTAATATTAACGATAAGAAAAATCAATGTCTAAAGAAAATAAATCATTGCTTCCGACGATGAATAATCCGTACCAATATCATGGTCAGAAAAAAGAATGTCTAAAGAAAATAAGTGTTAAATAATTATTATACAGAGAAACTTCCATTTTAACTTCTTTGTTGTTTTATTTTGTCCTATTATAGTTTTTTTTCTGGCCCAACTTTTTACACCACAAAGTTTTGCTTGTTTGAATTAGTTTATTTAAAAAAAGTAATTGTTTTTTATTAGCTTCATAAAAAAAATATAAAAAGTGTTGTTTGTCTGAACACTAATTTAAATGAATTATATTACCAAGAAATAAAATAAAATGAATTAAATATGCAAATATTAATAAAATGGCGTTGTCTATAGTCATTTATGCTATGTTTGATTTGAAGGAGGGAAAGAGAAATAGGAGAGAAATTTTGTAGATTCCATATAAGACCCACACCCTTTACACTCTACTTTAATTCAAAAAAATTTCACAACATTAGCGTGGGTGGGCTGCTTCACCCTCCAGTCCTCCGCCTCCACAAGTTTAGCACCGTCAATAGATCTAAAGCCCACTTGTCTGCTGTTGGGAGAAATTATCTTGTAATCTCGGAAAACCACGGGTGCGGGTGTGTGTGTGTTTTTTATTTGAATCATAGTTATTTTCTATGCAGTTTTACTTTTATAAGATTACTATAAACGATTCAGAAAAAAAAAAACTATAAACGATTAAATTCTCACTTTAAATATTTAATGTAGTTGTATATGTAAAATTTAAACTCAAAATTACAAATGAAATTGAAATAATTTTCGTGTCAATGATATTACCACATTTTTATATTCTAGGTTAATCTCTACGTGATAGTGTCAGTAGTATTACCACGTCTTTATAATTCAAGTTAATCTTATGTAACGTGTATAAAAAAAATTACATTTATCCTTTAAAAAAAATTAAAATTTATAATAATAATAATAATAATAATAATAATAATAATACCTAATTACGTATTATATGAACATTAATCGGAACCATTAACATATTTCATATTACCTTATAATTTCTGGTTGGAGAGGACAAACATGAATTGACTTCTCCCTAGTCCTAAGAAACTAGTAAATGTGTTCAACTAATATATGCAAATGCAGCAACAAAAAAACCTGATAATCATGAAACCATAATATCAGAAAAAACATATATTCCAACACAATTCAAAAATAGCATGTTGTGAGGTCAATCATGAGCTCGTTGACCAAACTAGTGGAGAACTCAACTTCGAGCTCCATAACCAAGCCTTGTATTTCTTCATCAAAAGTTTTCCAACTCCCACACTTGTCCATCTCCTTAATGTATATCCCTTTTCCCTTCCATGTTTGCAAACTCAAATATTGTACCTGAGGTTGCCCGCATATCCAATCCTCTGCCACCTTTGCAAGGTGGCACTTCATGGAATTTCCAATATTAGTATTCTCCCATATACTTTGCTTGAAGAAATCAAACAACAACTTCTCTAACTCAATTCTCAAATAGACAGATGAAATTGACTTTTTAACATGAGTGAGAAGGTCGAGCGCATTTTCTTCTATGTTGTCACGAAATAGGTTATTGTTCCAATTTTGTGTACTTGTAAATGATACCAACCTTGGACAAGGTTTTGTGGGACAGTTATATATTGGTTCATCTTCCTGCAATTCTGACCATGACATCTTTTTCTCCAAGTCAACCGAATTCAGTGAAGCCACGCGATTAAAATGTCGAATCTTCTGGATGTGCTTGTGTTTCGCTCCTGTAATTAGTCATACTTGTTTTTGTGAGATAAAATATAATATATTTGTATCAATGAAAAGATGGGGAAAAGAAGTGGGAAATGACCTTCTAGGGTGGAACATGACGGGGAATTGAAAGGAGATGTAAACTCGTCATCATCATCAAATAACGGACAATCTAATACTGATACAGGACTGAATTGTTCCTTCTCATTCGACCAATCTTTTTTTCCACGAGAATCAACCTGCAAACCATAATGTTCCTTTAAAATACCTAATTCTCTATTTGGTAGGAAAGAAATGAAGGAAAAAAAGGAGAAAAATTTATTTTTTTATGTGAAATTCACACTTCTTACACTCTATTTTAATTTAAATATATCTATTTTATTTTTATCATCTCTATTTTCATTTTTTAAACCAAACAGAGCCTAAATGAAAGGGCTAACATGCAAATATATACCTATTGTTATTTTCACTTTTCATCCTCTGTTCAAGTATTAATAACTCAATCTTCTCCTTTACGCATAAAAAAATAACTCAATTCATTTATAGTCATGCGTTTGGCAATCCAAATAAATCAAAAGAGTGGTAAGAATATAAACTATAGATAAATTTAACTTGTGACTTAATTTTTTTAGAGGCATTTAAGAAAAGGATAGCCCCATTAAATATAAATAGATTAACCCATGTTCAATAAATTATTACATAGTAAAAAACTACTATGTTTACAATCCTCACTAATATCTATATGATATATAATTAAAATTTTTTTTTTTAAAAATAATAGCCTAATTACGTGTCATACATAAATTAATTTAAATAATAATAGTTTGAATTATATAATAGAAGCATAATTACAATATATTCTCTAACGTATTCTTTTTAATATATATTTTATTAATTAAAATTTATTAAAAATTATAAAATTTAGAGAATAGTCATTAAATAAAAAATAAAATTTACAAAAATTTACGACCTCTAATATAAAGAATACGTTGAAAAGGGTGTCATAACATTTCTTTTATATTTTTTTCATCAGTAACATTTCTTTTATATACTTATATCAATAACATTTCTCTTATATACTAATACTAATAATTTAAAAAATCCATAGCAGTTGTTTGTTGAAAAGTCAACTCGTGACGACATAAAAACGTAACATGACATCTGTCATTCTTAAAGTATAGTAGAATGTAAAGTGTGGTTTTGTTAGTTGGTGCGGCGATAAACCGCAGTGCTATTTTGTTAAAGCATCTCATAGTCATAATAACCCATTCACTATACGAACATCGACAGAAACAGAACATTAGGCTCTAGCAATAAAATAAAGCATCTTGCAACTTGGCCAAACTAATCCCACCATCTCTGATCAGTCATCAATGATAATCCCACCATCTTGCAGCGGCGTGGATGCTCGAAACACTCACACAAATTAATTCTGTGGTCGCCATATGTACACGCTCCACATTAACAAATTCCAAATTCCCCACCAACACCTCATCTACCTAATAAGTACTAATTTTACAAATCTAAAATTTTCATGTAAAAATTAAAAAGAACTAATTCAATTTTGAAATGCACTTACCCTCGCGGAATTGGTGACGGAGCACGTGTTGGTTGTAGTTACTACTGATCCTTCCATCTCAGTGTCGGTTAACGAACAAGTGAAAATGGAGTCTCTCTTGGATATTTTTTTCCAGAGCAGCCTCCGGTGAAAGCTTCTAGAAAGAACACCAACACCGCCTTTGTTGGTCTTACTACACCTTCGGGATTTGATGGACTTGAACACTGCTTCTAAAGCTTTCTGCAGAACCGATTTTGCAGAAGCGGGAGGCTGCAGTTGCAGTTGCAGGCAGCATTGTTGGCGTGGGAGTGATCTGAAACCGCTCGATGAACACGAACTTAGGTCGTCCCTCAGATAATCCTTAAGCAATAAAAGAGGAGTGCGAGTTTTACGATGATTGGCTTTGGCTTCCACCATTTGATAACTCAGAGGCTTACCAGAACCAGAGGCCATTCTTGCTTCACGACAAGTTTGATTGATTTTGAAAACACAAATACGAGGGAGGGAGGAGGAGGAATTAAAAAGGCTGGGCTTGCTCTGTAGTTATTTATTGGTTGGTTTGAATAATATCAGAGGTAGACAGAGTAAAGGGCAATTAATAATTGCCAAAATGTGTGGGTTAAAAGGGAAGAAACAAAGGAAGCCATAAATTCGTGTTCTGAAAGATCAGATGCGGATGCCCCTTTTTTTCTTCTGAATAAAGTTTGCCAGTTGCGAGCGAGATAACTTCATTGCTGTACGTAACAGTAATAGTACCTCTTCCATCGGGTGCAAATAGAGCCACACATGTTGCATGATGCCTGAGAGAGAAAGAGAGAGAGAGTCATAATTAACAACACAGCGTGATGTTTATTCAAACATACAGAGGGAATTCAGAGCAGGAAATCTAATGAACATTTAATCAAGATTCTAAGGTGAAGAAGATCTGAATAAATGGTAAGAGATAAAATATACAATGCTCAGTCGCGACTAATGGATGAGACTATGCAAATGATAACTCACTTGAGAGTGTGGACTGTAAGAACGAGGAGAGGCCGATTGATCCTTTTGATTTATTTTTAAAAATTACTTTTTAAAAATGGATCTTTTTTAAAACATATTATTAGTATGGTCTATTTTGATCAAAGATCAGATCAATAAAAAAATTTGACCAACAAGTTAGATTCCACGTAATTTTTGTTAAAAAACAATAATTCACATAAACCAGCCATTGGTAATGACTGTTTCAAGACTGACTAATTGGTTAAAATTTGTCGACACAATAATGAGCAAATGAGAGGAAACAGCTACTGAAAATAGTTGTTGCTATACCATGTTTAGAAGCAGCCATTTGTAATGGCTGCACCTCCAAACTGCAGTCCCATGTTGTAGAGTTCCTTCGTGCAGAGGCGTGCTTGGAATGTCAAATCGGTGCAGGTTGATGCAGCCAATTGAAATGGCTGGTTCTTTGAGATAAAAAAATAATTTTTCAAGGCTTTAAAATAAACCGAGAGGTCCGCTAGTCCACTTCATTCATTTTCCGAAGTTGTAACTTTTGAAGGTTGTAACTTTCTTCATGAGTGCTTGTGGGCTCCTTATAATTCCCAGTGAAGTTGTTTGCAAAATTTAGAAATAAGGTATAATTATCCAATTTTTTATTCGGGCCACGAATTGGGTGCGGGTACGTTATGTACTTGAAGTAGCTTCTCACAATGGTTGTTTCACTTTTTCTCGGTCCAGCTATCATGAATGGTTGTTTCCTTCATGTACGTGAACGAGCGGGTACGTGTACTTGAAGTAGCCACTCACAATGACTGCTTCACTTTTTCTCGGTCCAACTATCACGGGTGCATGTTTCCTTCAGCCTGCTGAACCAGCCATTCCGAGTAGCGAATTTTATATTATTTTTTTGGTTCGTTAACAAATCCGACACAATCAAATCACAAATGATTGACCATGTCTAACAAACAAAGTCGAAAAAAGTACAATGCTCAAGATGAAACAACGATTTTAAATAGTTGTTTCATCACGTGACTGACGTGGAATGCCACGTGGTCAATTTGAAAATTTGACTTGATATTTGGTCAAAACAGACCCATGCCAGTAATATGTTTTGAAAGAGACCCATTTTAAAAAATAATTTTTAAAAGTAATCCAAAATGGTCATCAACCTCTATTGGGTAAGCCCATTTCGGAATAAAATGATAACTTCAGTTGTGACTCCATGTCTAAGTCAGAGATCGAATCTCAAATTTTGATTAAGGAATTTAAGTGTCGAATCACTTGTGCCAACAACTTTTGATCCATAGGAATGTTGTTTATTTTTTTAATCCACAGGTATTGAACTCATGTAATAGAAAATTTACAATAATTTACGCACATTTTTAATTTAATAATATTTATTATTATTATACATTTACTATATGTTCATAAATAAAAATAAAGAAAACATATAATATTACGTCAAGATGATATAATATTACGTATAATGTTTTTTTTACATATAAAATAAAAATGTGTATTCTACTTATCGCAGTTATATAAATCTATTTGACTTGTCTAAATATAAATCTATTTTTTTAATTGAATAAAAAACATTTTTTTTAATAAGACGTGTGCAATTTCATTGTCATATTAATGACTTGTGTAAGAATGAGAAGATTTTTTTTTTTCCCATTCTAAGAGATAAGCACGTGTTTAAATTGAGAAAACATTTTATTTTTGTATAAACAGTTATAAAAAATATATTATTTTTAATTTTATATATTTCTATAGAAATAAAAAAATATAAACTGTAAATATATATATATATATATATATATATATATATATATATATTATAAATCTTCAAGAATAAAAAATAAAAAACCATACAGTGGGCACTTGCTATGTTTAAGAGTATATAAATATAAGGGTCTTGCTAACCAGTGCTCTAAGGTCACTGATTAAGAAAATAAAAGAAGAAAGTATTTAGTGTGAAATTTATAGGAGAACGTAAAAAAAATAATGGACAGCGCAATTTTTTTGCCTTCCAATAAAAATCTTTCTCATTTTAGTTCCTTAACCAGAACCCTAAAGACACTGGTTATCATTTGCCTAAATATAAATACTACCTCCATCCCTATTTATAAGACGTTGTTTTGAAAATTCCCTGTCATTTTTTATAAGACTTCATTTTGACTATCTTATGCATGAATTATTTTTTTATCTAAAATATCCTTATTTATTATTCCCTCCAGTCCTTTTTATAAGAAATAAGTTCTAGTGTATTTTGAATGTTATTCTGAATGTCTCTTTCTCTCTTCTATGAAGATTGGAGAAGATGAATAGATTCTCATTATTAATCTCAATAATATCAAGAGTAAAATGAAAAAAATATTATAGTTACACATAAATTTATTATTAATTTTTAAATTAATTAATTTTCTTAATAAACGTAATTTAGTCAATAATATTTTATAAATAGGAATGAAGGTAGCATGGTAATTGTCGTGGACCAAAAATTGATGGGGTTACAACCAAAAAATAAAATTAAAAATTTGATTGGGGGTTTAGACTGTGACGAGACCAATAGTTGAACTTTTGGAATCAGACTGATGTATACACCCCCCACCACGATCTTGGCACATGCTTTTGTCGATCTCCTCTGGTTGACATGCATCTGCGACTCATTAATTGTTTTTCTTTCCAAGGTAAGAGCAGTTCAATTGCGGTACTGATATTAAGATTTCGTATATAAATTCGAATAGTCGATAACTTTTTGTTAAACTTTTTAGGATTTTACCTAATAGTTCTTAATCTAAAAGTTCTTAATTTTTTTTATGGTGTAGTTTATTCTAAAAAAATTTAAATGAACATAAATTAGAACACGTTTTACAGAACCATAACATTGAATCACACAGTTGTAGAAGGAGAAACTATTTTGAAGATTTGACCTGATTTAAAAGCCTACTTACATGATTTGTCGGTTTGAATGCTCTATGATGATGACACTATGATTTGTTGTTTTTCCAAATTCACATTGTAGAGCTAATATGTGGTTTAATCCTTAAATCACCATCACATTATTACTAAAATAATCATAGCGCCAAGACTATATTGTCCTTCTTTGAGTCACACTTAGCTTAAATAAGTTTGACTTGTTTAGAAAATTTAAGATTAAAGGCTATTTAGTATCTATTATAGATTACTTTTTAATCTTGAGCTGGTCATTTTCAAAGCCTAACTTAACTTATCATACAGTCAGCCAAACCATTAAATAGGACAAGTCACATAAGTAGACTTTCAAGTTAGCCAAACCTTCAAACAGGCTAAGCTAAGTCTTAATGTAAGACTTAAATATTTGTTTGTTCCTGTAAATATATATCTTTTTTTTTATTTGTATTTAATCCTTGTAACTTTTTGTTTTTAGTCTCTTTTGACTTGCCATCTTGAGGTGACAAAACAAGCTACCTGCCTAATGCGGGCTAGCCGAATGCAGGTTGTGGGCTATAGCAGGTCGGGCCAAAAAAGTCCAAATTTAATGTGGGCCTCTAAAATGAAGCCCACGCCCTATAAAAGTTTGATATTTTAGGACTTTTGGCAAGTTTTTGTGAGCTAAGCCAGTATTGAATCATGATCAGATCGGGCTAAAAATGCCCATGTTTAATTCAAGCTCAAAATTTAAAGCACAAACCTTACATGATGGGTTTAGGTTGACCCAACTCATTTTGCTACCTCTAATGACATTTGTGATGGCATTTTTTTTTACTAACATAACACTTATTGACATCAACAACGGTTAGTAATTTTTAACAACAATAACTATATACAAAAACATAACAAATTTTAGGGACTTTTAAAAAAAATGAACTAAAATAAAATAAACGAGTAAAAAATAAGAAAGAAAAATACGTTTAAGCCTTATTATTATTACAATGTAACATTTCTTTTAATCTTATTTTTATCTATTTTATTTTTCATCATCTTATTTATTACTCACTTTGTTCCTTTTTATCTGTTGTTTTCAAAGTTTAAGCTAACATTAAATATGAAGAGAGAAAGAAAAATATCACAATATAATTAATTATGAAAAAAGAAACGTAATCAATAGAAAAATAAATTGTTAAGAAGAAAGAGAAACCTAACAAATATGTTAATTATAGAGAAAGAAAAGTGAAATAAGAGAATGGAAAAAAATACAAAATCTTTAAACGACTATTATACAGCAACAAGGAGTATATCTATCATTTTCCAACTTTTTCCCAATTATATTTCATGTACGGAGTACGAAAGCTATCCGGTCAAATCTAAGTCTTCTTTATGGCTGTATTAGCGCTCCCGAGTCCCCTCTACACAATAAACAGAATGGGAACTGTTTAATTTGGCAACTCTACTTGTCATTAAAATCACGAGACAAACTACCATATGTTTCACTCCACTTCATTTATACACAAATTCCTTCACTCCTAGTAGTTCCTAAAAATACAGAAAATCACATACAGAAAGGTGTTATCGCTTATGTCATACTCTTAATCATCAACTATTTGATTTAAAGTGTATAGTGAGTACGCGTCAAATTGAAAAGTTCCATAAGGAGACTTCATCATCAAATATCTCCACGTCATTCCAGTCCCTACCATCTCTTGCACAGGGAGGAGGAGACATCAAAGGTTCATTCGCAATGTTCAAAAGCAAATCATGCAAGTCTTGAACTTCGTCCACATACATCCCCTCTTGTTGCAGAGGCTCTTCTTGAACTTCATCAACACTTGTAGCCATCACACTCTCCTGTTGGTGGTGTTGTTCATTAACGTCCTCAGCTGCAAATGCCTCAGCAGCCTCCCCCGCCGCTCGCCGTATCTCCACCGCGTCGGTTGTGGCCGGCACCGTCAGCCGCCACACGGAGTCGGCGAAATTGAGGCACGCGGACTTTCCCCTGAGCGCCAGCGCGGCAACGTCGTGTGCACGTGCCGCCATTTCGGGCGTTGGGTATGTCCCGAGCCAAATTCGTGAGTTGTTGTTGGGAACTCGCATCTCGCAGACCCACTTGTTCTTGTTCCTGCGACGCACTCCTCGGTACACGGGGTGCCTCGTCTCCTTGAATACTCTTCGCCCCGCTCGCTTCTTTGGCCGCGCTGAAGCTAGAATCACTTCTTCGTCTGAGTGGGCGCTCCTTGTTTCCGAGGAATAAGATGCTTCTGACTCGTGGAATATTCCACAGTTCAACTCATGGTCGAGTGGAGATTTGAAAATGTTCATTCCAGGAATAAGTTGGCGTTGTTCGGTTTTGGGGGGTTGTGTTGTTGAAGTTTTGAGTGAGGGATTTGGAGTTTTTTTCCTCTCTGTTTTCTGGTCTTAGTTGAGGAAGGGAGTGTGGGGAGCATATATATAGCTTTTTGAGGTGGGATAGTTGGACCACGTACGAGGCAACTATGCGGACACGGTCTTGGACACCACACGACACGGGTGGGCCACTGTAACTCCAAGCCCACGCCTTTCACTACTCTAAAGTACAAGTATTGATTTTGAGGTAAAAATAATTATTCCATTCAATTAATAAAAAAAATGTTTTTTTTTTATTTGGATTAGTTTGAGAATGGTGTTAAATTAAATTTAAACTAATTCATTTTGTTACGGATTGAATTAGATAAATTATAAGTCAAAATAATATAATTTCTTAAAAAATATAAATATATATTCGTAACAAAGTTAGAGTTTATTTGATGATGAAATAAATTTTATTTTAATATGTTTGTAATTTAATTGGATTTGATTTTAAACGTAAATTGAAAATTAGATTTTTTTTTGTTCTAGGTCAGAGACCACGGGTGTCTCCCAACCCACTAGATCAGATTATTCCTGTTCGCGGTGCGTGGCTACCGCTGGCCCAAGAGAAATTTGCACAAGAAGCAATCGAACACAATTTTCTTGCTAAGTAGATCTTTCCCTCATGTGAACGTAGCGAGATCTTACATCACTCCAATAACAACCCTCTGGGTTTGAAAATTAGATTGAATCAAATAAGATTTTTTTTTTCAATTTCTTTCGCTTAACCATTTATTTCATTTTTAGTTTTTTTAATTAATTTAACAGTTTAAAATGATTTAGATGCATTCTTAAGTTAATGAATAAAAAAAAAAGATGCATTATTTTAGTAAAAAAAAAAAAGATGGATTCTTAACTGTTAACTTTTAAATGGATAACGATGATATAGCAAAAGTTGATTTGGAAACGAAGTTGCAACAGGCTGTTGTTGTTGACACTATGACCTGGGTGTCTCCCACTACGGCTCCAGCCTCCAGCTATTAATGGTAATGACAAAATGTTTAAAGCGTGTTTTTTGTATGATTTTATCCATATTTAGTTACTATTGTATTGTGCTTGTGCCTGCTAAGTAGTGAGAATATCAGGGTCACTATCACCATTTGACGGACAGCTCTACTCTAGAAGATTTTACTACTATTACTGATTTAAATTATTTTGACTCGTTTAGTTTACGGTTATTTAGTTAACTCCAAAGTTTCTAACTGCCTTGTTATTAGAGCTGTCAAAATTGGCCCGGTCCGACGGGCCGGCCCGATGGCCCGTCAGGCCAGGCCGGGCCAGGCTAAAAAAATTTGACCTAAAAAAAATATAGGCTATTTTGGCCCGGCCTAACGGGCCAAACGGGCCAGGCCGGGCCTAAAAATTTTGGCCCGAATATCTTTCGGGCCTATTTGGCCCGACCTTTTTTTATTTTTTTTTTAATTTTTTTCTTTTAAAATTAGGTTAATTTAAGCAAAAAAAAAATGGGCCAATTAGGCCCGGCCTAACGGGCCAAACGGGCCAGGCCGGGCCTAAAAAAATTTGGCCTACAATACATTCGGGCCGGGCCGGGCCAGCCCGTTTCAGCAACTTGGCCCGACGGGCCGGACCGGGCCGACCCGGCCCGGCCCATTTGACACCTCTACTTGTTATATCAATAATAGATAAAGAGTGTTCAATAAATTTTACTGTTAAATTTATTTAAACTGAGTTTCCCAGACAAGTATTTTAAGAATATTTAGTACAAAAAGATTTAATATATTCTATTTTATTTTTTAATTATTTTAAAAATAAGTATTAACTAATTTTATATTTTTAGTTAATACTGCCCCAAATAACTTATAATTTTAATTTACTTATACATTTTTAAATAAAATATATATTAAGTTATTAAATTATTATATAAAATTAATAAATAACAAATAGCTCAAAAATAAAAATTTAAGAATTAAACTATACTTTTAGTTAAATATATAATATTAAACTTCTCTTTTTTTGTTCAATCAAATTTTTGAACCGTTGTATTGCATCAGACTTTTGACACGCATTAAACACGTTGCATTATTTAGTTTTATGCATTTTGGATCAAAATTTATGTTCACGTTTTGTTTTCTTAACGTCATAATACGAGAAACCATCAATATCAATATTCTCAATAAGAACAAGTAAAGAGAGATAAATGTAAATGCCTTATTTTATTCGGATAACTTATTCATTATGAAAAAACAAAAAACAAAATAAAGAAAAATAGAAAAACAGGAGTCAATGAAATACTCAGGCCCATGAAAATAGGGTTTAATAGTAACATTTAAGCCCATGAATATTTGATGGACAACAAAAAAACCCATGATTCTCGAATTTTGTGATTTGATTCTTGAATTCCGTTCCTTTGATGGGGAACCTTGAAGATGGTTTGATTGATAAGATGTTAGAAATTCATTTTCTTGAGATGTCCTACGTGAATATCCTTGAATCAACTACTTTACATTCGTTTGGTTTTCATTTGTGCCTTTTCACTGTTTATTCTACAGTGTGTTATCTTTTATATCCTTTTTAATTTTTTTTTGGTTTAATCGCAGATTTTATCACCCAACTTTCATTATTTTATGAATTTTACCATCCAAGTTTTTTTTTTTGCTAATTTTACCATCCAACTTTCATCATTTTGCGAATTTTACCATACAAGTTATTTTTTTGCAAATTTTACCATCCAACTTTCATCATTTTAAGAATTTTACCACCCTCATATTTCATAAAAAAAAAGTTTTGAATTCTTTAACTTTCTTTTTGTGAAATATCAGAGTGGTAAAATGCACAAAAATTAAAAATTTAGGTGGTAAAATTTACAAAAATAAAACTTGAGTGGTAAAATTTGTAAAATTATGAAAGTTGAGTGGTAAAATTTGCTATTAAGCCTTTTTTTTTTCCTTTCTTTGTTTGTTCCTTTTTTTTCTTTCTTTGTTTGTTATTGAACTGTAACTTAGGATCTTGGGCTGTGTTGTTTTTTTTTTCTTCTTTTGGGTCGTTTTTTTTAATTTTTTTTCTTTCTTTGTTTGTTATTGAACTGTAACTTAGGATCTTGGGCTGTGTTATTTTTTTTCTTCTTTTGGGCCGTTTTTTTTAATTTTTTTTCTTTCTTTGTTTTTTCTTTGTTTGTTTGTTAATTTGTTTGTTATTTAACCTGTTATTGAACTGTTAATTAACATCTTATTTATTCTTTTTTTTTTTCTTCCTTTCTTTGTTTGTTATTGAAATGTTAATTAGGATCTTGACCCGTGTTGGTTTTTGTTTTTGTTAGGTGGTTTTTTGTTTTATTTTCCAACATTTTTTTGACAAAATATTATATTTTATTGTCTTCCCATTAAAAGTAGTGTCCTTCTAAAGACAAAGTAAGTAAATCTATGAATTTTTTTTTTCTTAATAGATTCATTGAACTTCACACATAAGGTAACATTTAAAATTTTATTGTTTATAGAATGTATAATTTTTATGATTTAAATAAAGTATATTTTTTTTTCACGAAATGTTTTTTTTATTGACACACCTATTTTTTTTCATTTAATAATCTATCTATAAATGTCATTCCTTATTTATTATTTTTATATTAATCATATTATATATATATATATATATATATATATATATATATATATATATTGTATGGTTGGATTATTATGTTATTTATAAATTAATAGTTTTTTACCATGTATTTTTAATTGTGAAGTTTTTATAGAGTATTATTTACCATCTAATTGATACATCTGTTTATTTCAGTTTATAATCTATCTATATTTATAGAGTATCATTGTGGATTTACACACAAGTTCTTTTTATCATTTCTTATTTATTATTTTCTGCTAATCATAATCTATTTTGGTATTTTTTTTGTATGTTTATATGATGAATTTATTAAAAAAGTAACAGTATATTTACCATGTATTTTTAAATGTGAATTATTTTTAGAGTATTATTTTGTTCAAAATTTAACTTTTTATAATCTAAATATGTTTTTTTAGACAATCTATAGATGTATAGGAAAATATTATAATTATTTTTTATATTATGTTTAAAATTAATTTGTTTGGGCATAACAGTTGTTAACGGTTTATGTGCATCATCATATAATATATACCTATATATACCTATTTATAATCTATCTATATTTTTCAAGAGTGAGCAAGTTTCTTTATTTTGTTCAAAAGTTAACATTTTATAATTTATCTAAATTTTTTTAGTCTGAGCAAGTTTCTTTTTTCAAATAGACACACCTGTTTATTTCATTTTATAATCTATATATATTTATTAAGACTAAGCAAGTTTCTTTATTGAATTTGATACAGTTGTTTAATATTTATTTATTTGAAATATCTTTTAAATTCTTATTTATTATTACCTATTAATTAAATTCTATTTTGTTTTTTTATGTACGTTTACATTAATATTTTAGTCAACATTTATTGTTTATTTACGATATATTTTTATTTGTGAATTACTATTGATTTTATTTTGAACAAAATTGATCAGTTTATAATCTATCTATATTTTTTATGACTGAGCAAGTTTCTTTATTCAATTTGACACACCTGTTTATTATAATTTATTCGAAATAATTTTTAATTTCTTATTTTTTTTAATAATCATATTCTATTTTCCTTTTTTGTATTTTAAATTGTGATTTTATTAAAAAATTTATAGATTATTTACTATGTATTTTTAATTATTGATTATTGTTAGAGTATTATTTTGTTCAAATTATAAAACTTTATAATCTTTATATATATATATATATATATATATATATATATATATATATTTCGATACTCAGCAGGTTTCTTTATTCACAATGACAACCTTTTTATGTTTAGGAAAATATATAATTATTTTTTTATAATACACTGTTAATATTAATTTTTATGGACATTTAATTGCAAGTTTTAATTGTAAAATTGAATCATAAAAAATTAACAAGTTATTAACAGTTTATGTGCATCAAATAATGTATACCTATATATACCTATTTATTATAGATTTTTACATTGTTTTTTAGAATTTGGATTACAAACAAATGGTCTTTAAATTGTTTTTTTTACTTGAGATTATAGTCTGTCATTGTTATTCCAATTCTTGATTTTACTCGATATAATTGGCTATTATAAAATGTATATTCTATTTGATATAATCAGGTTTTACAATTATACCCAAAACGAGAAACATGTATGATTTGTACAAAATGGTATTTACAAAAACTTTTGTCAGATTGCATTTTTCTTCCCAAGAACATTTCAAAGAATGTCTTGTCATGGGAGATATTTTCGTTTTCATTCATGTCAACAAATTGAAAGCCACATTATACGTTTGCTGCTTATCTATATCTATATAAACCATATTACATGCCTTGAATTTGTATACAAACAAAAGCATGTTTTCAGATTACCTTTATTACGTGTTGCTTTTGCAGGTTGCAAGATTTAAGATTCAAATAGTTGCTTTTGACGAGGTACGAGATGTCCATCTTGGAAAACAAACTTGGAGCTTGAAGGTCCGTGTAATCTGTGCGTGGCATATATACCCTCTTGGTGATTTGAAGAAGCATTACTCGTTTGAGATGGTTCTTCTTGACACAAGTGTAAGTTATGTTAATTTGTTTTTTTAGTTAATCAGTATCAATGGTATATGATGTTGTGTGTCTTTTTTTTTTGAACTCTAGGGTTCCAAAATCCAGGCTACAATAAGGAAACCTATGCTTAGAAAGTTTAATTGTTGTGTTGAAAAGGGACGTGTATATGAGATGAACTATTTTGGTGTCATCCCGAATTCTGGTTCTTATAGGGCTACAAGGCACGATTACAGGCTTTTGTTTCATGGAAGGATTATTGTCATTCCCATTGAGGATGGAACCACCCCTATGAATAATTTGTCAATTATGGATTCTCTTCAAGTCAATGTGAGAAATGGCGTTTCTGAATTTTTGATTGGTACGAGTTTATTTTATTTTATTTTATATTATCAGTATAACTCAAATATGAACCTTCATTGTTTTTATTATTTAATTTACATATATATATATAATATTTTTTATTTAATATTAATTTGGTTTATTAAAATTAATTTCAGATGTTATGGGTGTTTTGACTGCCATTTCTGAAGAGAAAACTTCTGTTAATGATGGCAAAACAACTCGACATATTCAGTTAGAGTTGGCTGATGACAGGTAGTAATTATATTTTTAAAATTTAATTGATTATATTGTTATATTTGTAAATCATTTACATTTAAATGATGATATTTCAGGGGCAAAATTCAGTGTGCTCTTTTTGGTAAGTATGTTGATACTGTGAATGAGTTGTTATCTGTTGGTGGTAGTGAGTTACCAATGTTGGTAATTTAGTTTGCACAAGTTAAAGAATATAAAGGTAGATGTATTTCTAAGTATCAATAGTTTTCAAAATTTTGATTATTCATTTTATTGATTATGTTTATTTATTCTTATTATTAATTATTAATACCTTCTATATAGGCCAAACTGTTGTTCAAAACGTTTTGGATACATCCAGAATTATATGGGATCCTCAAACCACTGATGCGCTGTCTTTGAAAAATAGGTTTATGTTTGCTATTTTTATATATTAAAAATTAAAAATTCTTTATATTTGTAAGTTTTTATATTGTTTATGTATATATTTTGAAGTTTAACTTATCTTATTAATTATTGTAGAATGATAAGTACTGGGTTTGAGGTCTCGAGTTCTTATAGGACTACGAGGCACGATTGCAGGTTGTTGTTTCATGGCAAAACTAAAGTCATTCCATGTGAAGATGGAACCATCCCTATGAACAGTTTATCCATTTTGAATTCTCTTCAGGTCAACTTGACAAATGGTGTGTCTATCTTTTTAATTGGTAAGATGTCTATTTATTTGGTGTTCGATTTTTTCAGGATATATTTCATATAATGAGGTTTAGGTGTTTTGGGTATATTGAAAATTATTTGTTGTGTATTAGATTTTATACGGTACAAAGTGTAGATTGGACTCAGTTCCTATTTGAGTTATTTAGTCATGGCATCTCTCAGATTTCATCATTATCTGAAGCTTCTACTACAAACAAGTTTTTAGTCAATGCTCATCATTGTTGTACAAATAAACCTTTACTGGTTTAATTGTACAACAATGCTTATTTGCATCATCTGATTTTGATCCGAATTTTATCGAAATCTTAACTCCTGCTAATAGAATATCAGTTGAGGCGCAATTTGATGATGGTGTTTCTCAACATTTGACTTCATGTCAACTTTCCTCTACCAAGTAAAGAAAGAACATTAAGACTGAATGATGCAAGGTGTGATGTGGTGGTTATGTATCTTCTAGGAGCCCCCTTTTTTTAGAATATTTTGTGTTTTGTAAAACCATGCATGACAGTATGCATTTTTTAGAATATTTTGTGTTTTGTAAAACCATGCATGACAGTATGCATGGTATGATCATGTGGTGGTTATGTATATACTAGCAGCCCCTTTTTTGAGAATATTTCATGTTTCGCTTATGTTTAACTTCTGTTATTAAACTTATATATTCAACCATCACAGTTGGGCACATATGTAGGACATTTGCAAATTATGTGTTCAAGTTGTGCTTTGTCTATAATATTTTATTTGATAATCTATGAAGTTAAGCTTATAACATCCTCAAAATTTGCTCTGTTTTTTTTTTCTTTGCAAGTTGCGGATGCCATTTTCTTTTTAATTTTGTATTTTTCATTTTGTTTTCCATTCATGTTTTCTATAGCTTTTTTGGCTTAGAAAGTTGGTATCAAGTGAATATTTGTTGTCAGCTGGTTCATATGTGAGGGTATGCGCAGACATTTTTTTTTGTTAATCATGTGGTGGGCAAAAGATATGTTGATGGTTATCAGTTACTTCTGAAATTTGGCTAACTGACAGTAATTAGTGAAATAGGGCAAAACAGTTTGTGCTTATCTTTTAATCATGCACGCAATTTCTGGATTGGTGCGAGGTATTAGATTTGAGCTGTTTTGTTATTGGGATGTTAGCAGCTTTTACTTTGATAGAAGAAAACAACACTATTTTCTTAAATCTATATTGTGGAAATGGTGGTGCGCAATGGAAAGGGGTCTGGACACTTATGCATAATTCCTACATGTAGCCTGTCACACAAAGTGGGGTCTTGAATGGTTGTTGCATATAGGCTACGGTTATTAAATTTCATTTTAGTCTATGCTACTTTTAAGTTATTTAATAAATTAATATGATCCAAATTATTAAATTTATAATATTAGTCACATTGCATAGCATTTATTTTTTTACAATAAATTTATAAAATAACATTGAGACAAAAAGTAAATAATTAATAATAGGCTTAATTGTAATTTTTATTCCCAATTTTTTACTTTTTAACGAATTTTACCCTCAACAAATTAATTTGGTGCATTTTACCCTCAACTTTTTAAAAAATTACAAATTTTACCTTCCACCGTTTTGCTGTGACATGTTAAAATAATTATACTTTTTACACCTAACTTTTTACTTTTTGACGAATTAATTTTACCCCTAATTTTTCACTTTTTGGTGAATTTTACTCTCAATTTTTATGCTTACGTCAGTATGTCACGTTAGCACAAAAGTAAAAGCTAAAATTTACAAGTTTTTTAAAAAGTTGAGAATAAAATGCGTCAAATTAATTTGTTTAGAGTAAAATTCGCCAAAAAGTAAAAAGTTGTAGGTAAAAAATACAATCAAGCCTTAAAAATATAAGTAATATTTTTAAATTTTATTTTATTTTTATCATTTTAAGTTGTAGGTAAGTGAATTATATGTTGTAATTTTATGAATAAAAAGCAAATCAAATTTAAAAATTTCAATTTGTAATGAAAAAAATTAAAAAAATTCAACTACTAAAAATATTTATAAAAAAATTATTCTAAAAATATAAATATATTTTCTCTTTCAAATTGAATTTTATTTTCTTCCATGTCAATTTTTTAATATTTTAAAAATAAAAACAAAAATGACCCATGCATCGCGCGGTAAGAACACTAGTTATTGTCAATGAAGCAGAACATATAGTTTGGTGGTGTCATTTACCCTCTTTGCTTTAAATAAGCAGTGTTCGCTTTGCTGTAAGGATTTCCTTTTTAAATCTCACTCTTTCATTGTACTTATAACACGGATGGTTGTACACTTTGGTTTATGGTTTGATTATGTGAAGTGCAGAAAATTCCTTTTTGTTGAACTAAACTAGCATCACATGTTGGCCTTGTCCTAGCAACAGTCACATTTTGGTGCAAAACTCTAGTTGCACAGATTGGATTTGAGCGTTGTTTGTTTAACAGCTAATACACAAAGCTTTCAGATGGTATAAGTTTCAGATTCAGTTTCCTAGTAAATCAGTACCAGTGTTAACCCAAATCCAAACCTGTTTTCTGCATAATGCCCCTCATGACAGCAATTGTTAACTTGAACCATACAACCAGAAATAAAAGGCCGTCCGTTTCTATTGAAAGCTAATTTGCAAGTCTTTAACCTGTTAAAAATGAAAATTTTAATTAATTGTATGGAAAATCCAGTGAGCAATTAAAGTAGAATAACTTTTCTGCACATGCAGACAAGTCTGTTGCATTTTGATTCACTTTTGAAGCTATACTCTATGTTTCTCCTTGGTTTCTGTCATGCATGAAATTTCAATGGTGTATGTGTCTATGTTGAGAAAAAAAATAGAGGGTTTAATTCAAATCTTGTGGCTTTTAGGGCTCTCTTTTAAGAAGCCTAGTAAAATTCTATGACAGCAAATTAGATTCTAGACCATCAAGCGTGCTTATCTTTTTCATCTATACAATTCATCGCATTGTCTCTGTGTCCACTGAATATTAGTTCATGTTAGATCTTGGGTTCTGATTTTCCACTTTTCTTTCTCAGTAGGATAGTTTGTTTTATAAATAATCGGTGCTATGCTTGAAGGTCAAAGTTGTTGGGGGAAAATGGGAAATTGCACGGATGATCATTTTTCTTGAAAGACTGGTGTGATGTACTGATTGGAGCTTCTCAAAATTGATTTGAACTCACGGGTTAGTGATGGTAGAAATAATTCTAGATTTGTATTTTAAAAGCATGAAACTCGAGTAAGAAAACTCATGTTTTATTTTGTCCCGTTTTAATAATACGTTCAGTTTATGCTTCCATTGTCCATTGAGTTGTACACATTTTGCAAAAGATTGATACCTGCTAAGAGAGTCTGCTTGAGCAACCAAGCTAACCGTGTGTTTCTATTGCGGTTTGGAGCTTGAAAAACGGATGTTCATACTTTTCGAGGCAGCAAACAGAGAAATAAGAGTACCTTTTCATTAAGTTAAACATCCATTTAGATTGGGGAGAACTTATTTCTAAACACACTCTATATTGTTTACTTAAGAGAATCTTCTTACTCAAACTAGAAGCAAATAATTTCCTTAAGATGAATTCTTTTTCAAAATTTATTATGAAAAAACTTACTGGAAATCTCGTCTTAATAACTTCATCGCCAATCATCTATGTTTAATTACAATGTGATTGTAACTTCAAACTGTTAAAACACCATCCAATATATTTTGTTTTTTTCATTTATGTATGTAACGTTAACTGGTTCTGACTCTTCTGAGTGTACGCAGGTGCCAACATTATAATAGGTTCATTCATCAACTTTTGGGAAAGAAAATTTGTTAAAAGTAAATATTACTGAAATTGTTAGAGTTATTGATGAAGATGTTGTTAGAGGATCTGTTACACTTCAGCATAGTATTATACTTTTCGGAGTACTTTTTTAATTGAGTCCCAAAAAACATTATTTATAATATACCCCAATGTTTATATCTAATTTAATTAATGATATCCAGATGGATCAAGTCCAACGAACTCACTCAAATAACACTACCTCTCTATTTTGGTGGAGAAGAGATGACAAAGAAATGGTGAAAATATTCTATTAGGTTACTTAATTATCACTTTTACCAACCGTGTATGGTTTTTAGGGCCTTGATTTGTCAAATCACTTATTCTTGCTTTTTGTGTCAATTTTTGTTCATAACATATAGCATATCTCATATATAAAATAGGATGGAAAGAAATAAAAAAAAAGCGGTGGATTTCACTCAAATTTATTTCAATGTAAATTGACACTCACATGTATCTTGCACCGTTGGATGAATCCACAATTTATGTGCCTCTTGTTTCGATCCAGTCTCTACCATTTTCTGATAATACACACTCACCAACCTCATTAATTGTCCCGCTATTTGACACTGTCCCCATCTTTATTTTTTCTCTATTTCTCTTAAACTAAATATCTCTAAATTCACTTCATTTCTCACCTATTTAGATCCACCTATTTCTTTCTTCTCTATTTTTATTTATCTTATTTTTCATCTATTTCGTTCCCTTCTACCAAGCGGAGCATATAAATAACTGAGTTGATTTAACAAAATTGAAAAAAAGGGGGGCAAAATCTTTATCTTTACCCTGCTTGATAGATCACTGACAAACCCAAAAAGTGTCGTTAAAGTTTTTAAAAAATGTCTTTCTCTTTGTTATATTTTATAGAACCATTGAATTGTATTTTTTGCACTAAATTATTTGATTAAATATTCTTTTGTAAATATTTTGGTTATAATTTTTTTTAAGATTATTGATTGAACTATATTTTAAATATGTATTTATTAAATAAAAATTCTATCAATAAATATACACAATCCGCGCATTACATGAGTAGCCTAACTACTTATTATAACTTTTTAGTTTTTATAAGTTTATCTAAATTCTATTTTGAGCAAACATTAACATATTTTATGTAGTAATTAATTTTAATTTTTCAATACAAATTAATTTATTAATTTCCCATATTCGTCGATTGAATGAAAATTTTAAAACTCTTAAAAACATAAATATATAGGAAATGCAGATTAACATGTTAATTCGAATAGCTTATAACATGCGTAGAGCATAGTTAGACACTTGTTGTTTTTGGGACGTTAGGCAGAAAAGCACAAGGCCCAAGAAAAAGTTCCACATAACTATAGTGCAAGCAGTAGCTGGGATCAAAGCACCACGATCCGTCTAGTTGTGAGAATAATAAATAAATTCTAATTTCACTGTGATTGATTGATTGATTATTATTATTATTATAGAGGAAAAGAAGAATTGAAATCCAAGGAAGATGTTGGAGAGAAAAGATGAGACAGGCAGTAGCATTTTGTAAATAGGGATGGGATGGTGCCATGGGAATAGCCGGCCACTATTTGCAAGGGATCCCCTACTGGATTCGGGAGAGAAGGAAAGGACCCATCAAAATTCCACTTCATTGAGGAGGGCCCCGCCAGTAACTCAACTCACAAGCTCAGATACTTCATTCCTTTAATATATAATAATAATTTATGTTTGAATGATAATGTAATTTTTTTTTTATATTATGTATATAATATTTATTCATTTTTCATAGAAATTTAAGTAAAACAATTTTAAATAAATAAATATAAATATAAATACTATAATATTTTTAATGCAATAATGATAAGTACCCGAACAAAGATTTTTCTTTGTCTTTAACGTAACTTATAACTTGATAAACTTCTGAGAAGATAACGAAGGGGGTACAGTGCGGGGCAGCCGAGATAGTGAAGACATAAATCAAATCTGGGTAGTCGGCTACGGGATATTGATCGTGATTGTGTTTCGATAGAAAGTTTTCTACATTTTCTATTTTACATAATTGGTTATGCTATTGGCCCGTCTAGAATGGCCACGTTTCGCACCTTTTACAAATAAAATGGTGAGTAGCTTCGCCGAAATATATTTAGATGATACAAACATATATAGGCAAAGAACAAATTGTAGAAAAGAAATAAAGTGAGAAAGAGCTCATGGAAGTGATGCTGGACGATGGTGGGAAGAATGAAAGTGACGTGGAGGTCGATGTCGGTCATTTGTTAAGATTCATTTTCTCATTCATATGTTGTTAAGATTTGCGTTATTGCCTACACATAAAACCCCTTTGCCTCTGATTTGTGATAACTAAACAGCACACAGCATTTCCACAATAAATCTCTCGTACACCACCCTTTTTGACTTCATGTGGCCGACTCACAGACCGCATCAATCTTTCGTTCTCTGGCCCTCCAATATTATTGATTACTGTTTAGTCATGACCAATAATAAAAATACACTTAACCCAGTCACCTTACCTAGATGTTAATGGAACACCGAACACTCAAGATATCTCTTTCTTTTTCTATAAGTGTCAGGTGCTTTTATTTATCACCTTTAGCTATAGCGTGACGTAGAAAAAGAAGGAAAATGCTAAAGTTTACCAAAAAATAACAATCCCAAAAGAGACAAATTGTTTTGATTGGTCAAATTTTTATATATAATGATTTCCGTCAATTAGTTGTTGCTCATTTAAAAAGATTACAAGTGTTCTTTCGTGCAATTCGTACAAAATAACCTTCATAAGAAATAGCAGTTCTCAAAAAAGAATATCTTATATCCTCTTACCCTATTTTTTTTATAAGTCCTCCTATTTTTAATATATAAAAAATATTTAATACATTTTATATTTCCAAGACACTAAATAAATGAATTTTTTTATTAGAGCATGTAGAAGGTGTTGAGAAATGCCCTTACCTGATACCTATGAAGTTAAATAGTCTTTTTTATTATTAGAGCATATAACAAGTAATAGATAATTCCTTATGTTAAAATTCATTCGTCTTCATGGATCTTTCACTTTCCATTAGAGGGAAGTGCACATAAGGTTATTCACCTTACTAAACAGTTGACATAAGAGAAAAATAAAGATTTGCAGTTTGATCTTCTGAACCAATATCATTTTGTTAAGGTTGTCTTTTTTAAGAATTGGTGAGGTAATATTGATTTTATCTCCACCAGAACATGTTCTAAACTTCTTTTTTCATAGAAATTCCTTTTTTTTTTGGTGAATTAGAAAATCCTTTTATAACACATAAATATTGAAATTTGCTCAAACCAATTGTTGTGCCTTTTCGAAAAGGAACATAAATATGTGGAGAAGCTCAAAGTATGTTTCTATTTTGCATAGCTTTTTTTGTGATATATATTTTTTTGATTCGTAGGAATTGAAAACAATACCAGGAGGTTTACAACACTTACGCACCCTACTTAACAAACTGAGCTAGACCCCCTTAGTAACTTCTTTTGTGATATATGTGTGTGTAAGTGTGTTTGTGCGTAGTTAAGGTTGAATTAATATTAAGCGGACTTCAATGCCTTTCTTGCTTATAAGGTGACAAAAAAAAATTCCCAATATTAAGTTTCCTTGGCTTGGATTATTTTCAATCCATTGTGAGGTTGGGCAAACAAATTAAATTAAACTAAGAGCATCATAATTTTTCTTAAATTAGATTACTTTTTAATTTATTGTGAGGTTAAGCAGCCAAAACCAAGGACATATATTTTCATGTTTTAAAATTTAATGTAAAATGCATCTGTATCATTTTATTACAAGTAATATGAAAGATTGTAAGACAATTTTAGTGTCTAAGTGACTTTAATTTCCTTTGTTAGCATGCAAAATGTTCATATGACACTTGCAATGCATAGGTAAAAAAACTTTTTTTTTTGTGTAGCAAGGCGGGGTAGGCAGTAGGGGTGTTCAAAACCAAACCAACCCAAACGGAAAACCGAAAACCGACCCAAAAAATCGAAAACCGAATTTTATTGGTTTTGTTCGGTTTTTTATTTTCTTAAACTGCGCGGTTCGGTTTAGTTTGCGGTTTGGAAATGTAAAACCGACCCAAACCAAACCGAACCGCTAACTATATGTAAATGTGTTTTTTCCTTAATGCACAATAAGTAAGTATATGACACATAAGTTATTCAGTGACTATTTTACTTTAATTTTAATGGCTGGCAGTAAGTAATATGTACTGCAGCATATGACTGTTTTACTTTAAGTTCATTTATTGTTTTTACTTTAAGTTCAATGGCTATTTTACTTTAAGTTTATTAACTATTTTCATTACTTTAAGTTCATTGATTGTTTTTACTTTGGTAGGTCATTGTAACTATTAAGTACATATGTATTTGGATGGTACTTGTACCTTCTTTTATAATGAATTTCTTTTTTGGCTGATAAAAAAAATTAAGCAATGCTCTAACAGTGGAAGTGTCACATTGAATTGATAAATATTTTGATTTTTTTAATACTTAATAGCAAATTTTTAAAACTGCAAAAATCGAACCAAACCAAACCGCTAAAGATTGGTTTGGTTCGGATTTCATAATATATTTAAACCGAACCAAACCGAACCACACTTAATTTTCTTGTTTGGTTCGGATGACTTTTAAGCCAAAAAACCGAACCAAACTGCACTGCGAACACCCCTAGTAGGCAGTGAGTTACATCTATGACCCCAACCCCTGCTTTTATAAGTAATAAGGTAAAAACAAAACTTAGGGGGTGTATTCAATTAAGATTTGGAAGGATTTTAAAAGACTTTTTTTTTTTTTATAAAAAAGTCTTGTGGTATTCAATCAGGATTTTTAAAGAAGATAAAAAAACTCTTATGGTATTCAATCAAGACTTTCAAGATTTTTTTTTCATAACAACAAAATCTGGTGGTATTCAATCAAGATTTTTTACAACTTAAAAAAAGTCATATGGTATTCAAAATCCTATAGATTTTGATGGATTGTTTTGTAAATTGGATTTTGATGAATTTTGTGTGACTTTTTAGTTATATGTATAAATACCAAAAAAACATCAAGCAATCCTGCCCAAACCCTTGGGATTTTTGTAAATCCTTTGGATTTTTCTACTCTTCCATTCCAGACTTTTTCTTTTTTTTTCCATCATCACGCATACTTTTCTTTCTGATGGTGGTAATATTGCTAGAGTAATTGGTCATCTCTTTCTTCTAATCCTACACACGCTCTTCATATAATCCTAACAGTGATGCGTTCATACTGCCAAATCACTACGAACCACCCTACCAGCCTACATCATCTAACCAAGTCCACCATCCCATTCCCTTAGGTTCGACAGTTTCCACTAAAAAATTAAGCTGTCATAAGAGGAGTAGATCTGAGCATGGAGAGAGTTCTAACTCATCATGACCAACAATCAAGTCAAAGTATTAGAAGACCTTTCTACTGACATTGAGACTATTGCTTTCAATTTTAAAAAAAGAGAAAGAGATAGAGAAAGATTGAAAAAAATTGTTTTGATTTTATTTTTTTATCCAAATCTTATCATTTATTTGTTATCTTTTTCATCGACTCTGGTAATTTTGAATGTTTTCTAAAAATTCATGTAATCCTTTAAAATCTTGTAAATCCATAAAGTCCTTTCAAATCCTATGAATTCACATTTTATAAATCCATTAAAATCCAAACTACAAAATCCTAATCATAAAAGTCTTTTAAAAAAATCTTAGGCTAAATTGCAATTTTGGTCCCCCTGGTTTCACAAAATGGCAATTTTGGTCCCCCTGGTTTAAAATTGGCAGATTTGGTCCCCCTACTTTTAAAAATTAGCGATTTTGGTATTTCAATCACATTGTAAACGTTGACCGTTAGAAACTGACGATGACCACGTTTTTTGTGAATAATTGTGATTAGTGGATGTGTTAAGTTAATACTAAATTAATAAATTAATAAAAAAAACCTTTTATAATAGCTAATGAACTCTAACCTAACTCATTTTTCACTTCTCGAACCATGACCTTCTTCCTTCTCCCCTTTCTTCCCCTTCTTCTGACTCACTGTGTACAACGAACCCAGGTCCTATGGTAGTTGTTTCCCCTCAATGTGGTTCTCGTTACCCTTTCGCTTCGCATTTCCCCTTCCCGAAAATGTTTTCCCTTAAACTTTTCTTCCCCTAACGTCCTGTTCCCCCTTCTCTTCGTGTAACCTTCTCTTCTCCCAACATTAAACGCCTATTAAACACGATGGAAAGCAACGGTGCTTCAAGTAGCTCTGGTTCTGGCATTCAAAGACGTTGTGTCTTGTGTCACTGTAACTTAGATGCTCCCTTGATGACCTCGTGGACAGAGGAAAATCCTGGGAGAAGGTTTTTTGGTTGTGGCCTATACAGGGTATATGACATTGTTCTTCGATGATTGTGTTCATTTTTGTGGTTGTGTTAATTTATTTGTTTGGTTCTGTTTATTTATTTTCTTAATTTCAGATTGTTGGGAGAAAAAGGTTGTCAATTTTTCGACTGGCACGATGATGTTATCAATCCTCATCAGAAGAGAGTCATTCTTGGTCTTCTGAAGAAGGTGGATGAGATGAAGATTAAGGAAAATGACCTAAGGACAAAGGTCAATGAACTGAAGAACAAAGAGAAATTGCTAGTGATTGGTCTTATGTTGTCTTAGGTTTTTGTAATGTTGTATTTTGTGTTCGTTGTTGGTAAGGGCTTTTGATGTATAGGGTAAAGCCCTGACTTAATATTGATGTAGGTTTTTTGTTTGTAAGGTCAATGATGAGTTGATAGGGATTGTAAGTTGTGTATGTAATTGACCTGAATTTCACTAATGGTTCATGAATGAAAAAAGGTTTGTTATTTGGTATCAACAATTGTAGTTGTTTTGTTTAGTTGATTTTAGAATGTGTTAAATTACAGATTAAGTTACGACATCAATGGGAGATAAAATCCTTTATCTGAATAACCTTGTAAATCTTGAACTGTCTACAACATTCCATTTCAGTTTTTCCCATGTTTATGGCAATGGAAACCTGAAACTTAATTTAACTACATTAAGCATTACATAACCAAGTAATTATATCAGAAACTGTAATTATACGAAACATTCAATGTATTAATAATGGAAAGTAGTAATGAGTAGCTGTCTAAAAATGGTCTATAGGCATCTGAAGTTATCCAAAACACCATTCTTAGACATTTAGTTACATGACATTCAAAAGCTACTATGAGTTTGGTGCAACGAAAATAAGCATAAGACAACAATGTTACCATCATAGTGGTCCATCCTACACTACATAAACATAAGCCATAAAGCTGTTGAAAATAAACATAACCCATAAACATAATCAAAATAAACATAATCCATGACTTTGGTCCACCCAAAATAAACATTCCATGTTTCACAAAAAACTGATGTTCAAATCATTCAACAAAAAGTTCACTCCACATCCAAGAAAGTCTGCTTAGCTGAAGAGACTTGTGACTGCTGAGTCTTTGGTGCAGATGCAGAAACACTGTGAGTAGTTGCTGCAGAGGCAGATAAGGCTTGGCTAAATGGAGGTGCAGCAGATGAGGCTTGGCTGAATGGAGGTGCAGCAGATGAGACCTGACTTATTGGAGGTGCAGTTGCTGAATGAGTAGTTCAATATGAAGAAAATGCAGCTGAATGAGTAATTGATGTTTGTCTTTGTACACGTGTACTAGACCTTGTAGTTCTACTTTTGACTAGTGCATGTGATTCAACAGTTGGAACTGGAGCATGAGCAGCTGAATGTCCACTTGCAACTGAAATAGGAGCAGCAGACTGAGCAGATGTTTCACCAGGTCCAAACCTAAATGGTGTCTCCTTCTTTGATTTATGCAAAATACAACATTTAATTACAACAAACGAAACCTTAAATGCTACAATTAACAATAATTTACCAAACCTTATTTGTTGCACATGGTTTTGCAGCAGTCTTCCTTTTCAAATCCCGCGACATAGGCCAAATAAAAATGAGCTACTTGTATTGAATAAATAAATGTACAATAAAGCAGTAAATTGTTTTCAACTCCATTCATTACCTTGTTTCCACCTTTAGGGATCTCCCTATCAGCCTTTGTTTTTCCCTTACAAGTTCTTTTGTTGTGTCCCACTTTTCCACAATTTTTGCAAACAACAGACAATTTTTGTCTTGGTAATTTGTACTTATCTTTTGGCTCATCATTTGCTTTGTTCCTCATTTTCTTTGGTTTTCCAGGTGCTCTCCTAATTTCAGGCGGGTTGATTGGTGGAAGTTTAGTCCCAGGTCAATTATTTGGACCATTTGATGCTTTGATATAATAAGAATAAGTTGTCAAAAAGGTGTTTTTCGTGTAACAGAGAAAATATTAAATAAGCCACATAGGATTCTCCAGAGATTAAAAACTAATCCAGTTAATGGGAATTAAATGCACTTTACCTATAGCAATCAGCCACATAGGATTCGTAATTGTTGTGCCAAAGGCATGCAACTCCATGACAGTAAGGAATGCCGGTTAACTCCCATTTCCTGCAGCTACAACTTCTTTTGTTTACATTTACCACATACTTATTATAGGTTTTAGACACCTCAAATAATGAGTATTCATTGTCACCACACCACTGAGGAGTCCATCCTTCAGCCTCTTTCTTTGTCCTCTCAAGAATCTGCTGAATTTTTGGACATATAGGACCACCGTATCTCAGCATCAATTCCCTCTGATTCACAATCCTCTTCATCAAGTATACCTTAATCCCCTCAATCAAATTGATAATGGGCTTGTCCCTTAATTCTAATATACATTTGTTGAAGGCTTCACACATGTTATTCACTTGGAGATCACACTAAGTAGACGTATCATATGCTGACTTAGTCCAGGAAGATGCTTGTAGATCATTCAATTCTTTCCAAGCACTTTCATCAGTATCTTTGAGCTTTTGCATAATTCTCTTCCATTCTGTAACAGTTGTGGCTCTTGCAGCTTGCCACATTAGTTCCTTCAAATGAGGCCGTAGATGCCTTTTTCTGAAGTTACCATAAAGATGCCTCACACACAAATGGTGTTCAACATGTTCACCTAGCTCCTTAATGACATTAACCAGTCCCTGTTAAACACAAAAAATACAAAATTTAATTACCTTTATAAGTATTAAAAGTTCAACAAATAATAACCAATATAGGTAAGAAAATGAACCTTCTGCTGATCAGATATAAAAGCCTAATTCTTGGTCAAAATTCCATCCAAGTTTGCTAATAACAACTGAACAAACCATGACCATGAGTCTGTTGTTTCTGCCTCCACTACTGCATATGCAATAGGGATCATCTAGTTATTGCCATCTTTACCCACAGCTGTTAACAGATGACCACTAAAATCACCTTTTAAAAGCAACCATCTAAGCCAATTAATGGTCGACAGGTTGTAACAAAAGCAGCCTTGCAAGCTTCAAGACACACATAGAACCTTTCAAAAATAGGACCCTTGTTACCCATGTTGCATTGGATTGTTGTCGTACTGTTTTTATTAGTAGATTTCAACTCCTCAGCATAACTCCTTAAGTTGCGGTATTGCAATTTGATTGCACCTTGTATTTTTTCAAGTGCCCTGCACTTAGCTCTGTATGCTTAATAAATAGACAACTTACATCCCCATCTCTCAAGTGCCATAATAATGAGCCTTCTTGTCTTCATATTCAGTGTATGCCTTAATAAACTCATGAATTTTTCACTTAACCACTCTGTAGTAACCTGCCTATTTCTAGCAGTCCTAAAGCATGTGTGCTGATTTCTGAATGTTATCACCTGCCAATGATTTTTCTGATTAGACTTACTCACCCTTAACTGAAATGGACAACCAGCCATACACTTAACAACAACCCTCTTCAAATCATTTTGCTTAATAACCAAATTTTTGTCGTTGACCATTGCAAATGTTTTCACAGCTTCTTTCACCTCTTTTTTGGAATTGAATATCAGCCCCTTCTCAAAACGGATATCAGCATCATCCTCGGGCATTCTAAACCTGGGATTTTTTTTTCTCTCTATCCTTTCATCATCACTCCCAGGCGGAGTGTCCAACACATCACTATCACCATCTTCATCTTCAAATTCAGTAGCATGTGCTGGTTCTTCATTTCTAGTGAAAGGTTCATCAAAAACCCAAGTGCCAGGAAATATTTCTTCTTGCACAGGTTGAGGTGGAGGCTGAGTTTCAGCAAACAAACCTGGATCTAAAACACTTGTCCAGTCCCACTTCTCGTCAAAGTCACTATCATCTAATGATGTGTATTCACTATCAGGCTCATCTTCACCATCATAATCCTCATCTTCACTTTCTTCACCATCAAGTACATCATCATCACATTCGAGCACAGCATCACCCTCAACCTCCCCTTGTTTGTCACCCTCAACCTCAACATACTCCTCCCCTTCTTTGTCACCTTGACCCGTTACCTGCACATCATCATTATCACCATCAGACTCATCAATCAGAACAACTTCAACATCTTTTGTTTCAACAAAATCCCCCCTCTTCCTTTTGCCAACCCTTCATGAATTATTGGAACATCAATGAGATGCTCCACATATTCAACAAGGTTAAACCCTTTGTAATCTGCAGGAAGTTGCAACACATCTCTGTCACTATTTAACGGCTTCAACCCATGACTCAACGCAAATCTTGGATGTCTGTACCATAGACATTTGAAATTCTTGTATCCCATACTATTCACTAGCTTTTTTATGTCAATATATGACATGTGATCCACATCCCAGCGCCATTTTTCGTCACGATAAGTTCCCTTCACATACATCGTACTTGGCTCATAAATAAACATTCCACAGTGGTGTATGCGCAACCTTACTTTATCCACTTCAGTTTGCCTAAAATTAAATGAAAACAACAACCACATATACCAGTAATTAATAACAGAACAATTCACCCAACTAACTTAGTAAATACACCCAACTGCAGTATCTTCCACATCAGATTACAACAACCAGAAAATGACAAACAACTGAATACACAAATTTACTTTTTCACCAAAACACAAGAAAATAGGGACTTGTCCTTGCAATTAATTAAATTTCCATGCCCTATTTGTAAAATATCAGAAATACAGGCCCCAAATATGAACACCAAACCCTAAACTGACCACAAAGCCAACAAAATAAAATCATACCCTAGACATAAAGGTCACGGTAACTTCACCACATATGCTACACAAGATTCCCCCCACCCATGAGTTTCACTATTATAATATCCCAACCCTGGTCCACATGCAATAAAAAAACCCTTACCCTGGACCACATGAAACGAAATACCACAACCACAAAAATATTCCCTTTACGATGTCAGGAATCTAACCTTGAACAGTAAACCAGCTCGTGATTCCTTCTACCCATGTTAGCTGCGTGTGCTTCACATCCACGAGAACCCACGTCGCTAGCCATCAATCTTAAAAAAAGGATGCTCACGATTGAATTCGTCTTCAAATGTGTGTTGCCAACAACCGGAGGAGCGTGAATGTTCAGCCTCTCACCAGTGTCTCCAGTCTCTCTCAGTGAACAGAAGCAGTGGAATGGTAAAGTTAGCAATTGTTATGGTAAAATGCCCCCTTCTGTTCAGTCATTATGTGCCTAGCTTGTAATTGGTTCAAATTTTGGTCATTTAATGATAATTAGTCCTTAACGAGGGACCTAAAAAATAACCAATACTAAACCATGACACGTCAGCACGAGTCAACATCAGTTTCTAACAGTCAACGGTTACAATGTGATTGAAATACCAAAATCGCTAATTTTTAAAAGTAGGGGGACCAAATCTGCTAATTTTAAACCAGGGGGACTAAAATCGCTATTTTGTGAAACCAGGGGGACCACAATTGCAATTTAGCCAAAATCTTAAAAGTCATTACATTCCTACAAAATCTTTTAAAATCCACAGGATTTTTTTATGTAAAAAAAGTCTATTAAAATCCTAATTGAATATACTTCCCTTAGTCAAAATAAGTTTCTTTTAGTTAAAATTAGATTAGAGTTAGATGAGTACCCATATGTTCAAATTTAATTGTTTAGTGAAATGCATGCTCTTGCTAATTGTATAAGAATTCTAATAGGATATCTTACTTGGCTTATAAAAAAAAAAAAAAACTTGCAGAATCAATTATTTTATAAATTATATAAACAATTTCCTTGTTAAACTTTTTGTCTGTTGAATAAATTATTTTTATTTAACGTTTATCACCCAATTTTTTAAACTATTTTTCTATTTTCACCTTATATATAACTATATATTACATTTTTTAAAAAACAGATTTTGGGGAAAAAGAGATACAAAAATGCTGAAATATATATTTTATTTTTATTGTTATAAAAATGTAGCACAAGAGCGATATAGTAAAAAAAAAAATCAAATATTTATTATCTCTTTCTCCTAGTTACATTTAATCGATAATATTGTGATGGAATGGGTCCATCGAGGATTTTGTTCTAGTTATAATCTTAATAGTTCTGTTATGGACCCTCATTGGAAAAATCAGGCTCATGATTAATAATGAAGTTAATATGCTAGTCCAATACAAATAAGCTCATGGAAAATTTTCTGGTGCCATATCAACTTTCATGCAGTCGCGTAGTATCAGAGCTAACACTAAAATCCGTTAAACAGGACAGCGAAAATCGCGAGATTCACTTTCAGAGTTGTAACTCAAAACCTTAGCCTAGGATAGGATTTTTATACTCTGATTCTTCTCTGCAAACACTAATTTGAGGGTCAAAATATTTGTAAGTACACTACAGAAATTAGGCTCGTATAAACCGGAAAAAATTCCATCTGAATATTCCTCTTTCCTAAACTGGTGGTTAACTAAGTTCCAAAGTCGGTGTTCGCTGTTGCATTGCGCTTGTGACAGATACGTTTGTCCTTTCACTTCTGTGTCCCCCTCTTGTTTTCTGGTTTTGGTAATTAATTAGTTCCGCAAAGCATTTTGAACAGAAAACATGCATGCATATACTATGAAAAGAAAACGCAAAAAAAAAAAAAAAAAAAGAGAGAATTCTGATACGAACATTCTAGCAGGAAAACTCTACGAAGCATCGTGTTATATAGTAGGAGGCTGGCAATATTGCCATTTGCCATCCTCGTATATTTTGGTAACCGATATTTGTGAAGGCTTACACGTGGGCTTGTCTGGACTTATAAACTTGAGATAAAAAATACATTCGAGTCTTTTCAATGTCTAAAAGTGCAAAGATCAAAAGAGATAACAAAGAAAACATAATAGGGCCATAAAGAGAAAATTAAATTTTAGTCAGTGTGTAATCCTTATATAGTATTTATAGCTTGGTCTATTTGCAAATTAAATTAATACAAAAAGAAATCTAATTAATAAAAGCATTTTCTTACAAATTAATGCAATTATATATATACATTTTTAAATGATATATAATAATAAGTTATAAAAAGAAAAAAAAACTATAAAAAAAGTCACTTAAATATTTAATTTGTTTTAAAAAATCTCATTATTTCTACAATAAAAATTATAAAAAGAAAAATAAAGAACACTTAAAAATTCACCAACATTACATATATTCAAGTAAAACTAAATTTGAATATACCGTGGATAAAAAAAGTTGAAAGGAAAATCCAACTAGATTCTGCAGCATAAATTAGTTATGTACAAAGCTAGCTAGTAATTTTTTGTGCCAATAGTAAAAAAAAAAAAAAAGAACACTTAAAAAAAATTTCATCTAAATATTTATGCTATTAATGTAGAAATAGTGATACATGTTTAGTACGTAGAGCAGCAGAATAGAGGATATGATAATTCAGAAATGCATCCAATGGCCTTGTTCTGAATCTACATAAGCTTAATTATTACAGTCCTTAAAGGGTGTGGGGATATCAAAAAAAACTCCACAAAGTTTCTGCACCTTGCTTCTCAGGCGAGTTATCGGACGGTGGTGGGCACATTCTGGGCGGCGACAGAAGCATTCCCCCGGCCATGTCCACCAGCAAACTTGGCATGCCGAATATGGCTTCCTCGTCCATGAAATCAGTTTCAAAGCACGAAGCTGAAGCAGTGTAGGCAGCTTCTTCAGTTATTGATGCATTGTTGTGGGTAGTTTGAGTTTCGGCCTTTATCATTGCGGCTGCAGCAGAGGCAGCACTGCGAATATCCGCAGGAGAGTTGGTTAAAGGCATTTGATACTTGGCAACTGAGTGAGGGAGGTTGAGAGCGGCACCATCGCCTTTGAGGGCCAACGCGGCGACGTCATAGGCGGCGGCGGCCATCTCCGGCGTGGGGAAGGTGCCGAGCCATATGCGGGAGGTCTTGCGTGGCTCTCGGATTTCGGAGACCTACTTCCTTCCGCGGCAACGGATACCGTGGTACAGTGGGTGCCTCTTTGAAGATGGTGATGAAGGTGACGGGGCCATGCTATTTATTGCTACTAATAAGTGGTGTTTGGGAGGGGCTTCTTCTTCTTCTTCTTCGCACGTGGTAAATGAGGACTTGCTCTAATGGGTGGGCTGGCTACACCTGGGACAGGGATGAAATGGGACTTCTTGCAACTTGGAACAAATTTGTGGGACTATGTATATATAACATTAGGAAAATCATCCATTCACATTTAAAAAGTGTTAATTGATAAGTATCTTTAGACTAGGAAACTACAAGGAAAGAAAGGGAAGGAACAAAAAGTGAAGAAAAAAATATATGATTATTTGATAGGTTGTTGGATAAGAAAGAAGATAGAAGAAAAAAAAAAGTTAAATATGTAAAGATAAAAGTAATTTAATTTTTTAACTCAAAGTATTTTTTTTCTCTTAATTTGAAAAGATTGAAAATATATAAGGGTTTTACATTTTTTTTCCCTCTACTTTTTAAATGATATCATGCAAGAGAAAGAATAAAATATTGATTGTTTTTTTTATATGTGATTCTCTTCAGGTGTCATATAACATTTAGATATTATTATTTTTTCTTTCATTTTCATACCTTCCAAAGAAAGAGAAAGAGAATGAAGAATAAGTATATATAATAAATAAAATGATATGATAAAAAGAAAAAGATAAAAAAAATAATGTGTCAATAAAACATTTGATATATAAGAGTGTTTGTATTTTTTTATTAGTCAAAAACATAAAATAAACAAAAACAAAGGACTAGCTACGAATAAAAACAACGCCCAATGCGTCTGTGAACAGAAGAGAGCTGATGAGGAGGGCATGAATCCCACTTCATCCAAGGTGAACATGTAGAAGAGCCATGTATAGCCAACAAATCTACACACTGGTTACCCATTTTCAAAGTGTGATTGAAAGAATGTATCTATTTTATTACTCATAACAATTATACTTCTACATTCATTTTTTCATTCCATTTTTTATCTTATTTTCTTCATATTTCTTCTTTTTTTTTATCATATCACTCAGGTTCTTTTTTGGTATATAATTATAACAACAATGTTTGAACATAGGATCTAATAATTAATAATATTTAATTATATATCATATGATGATTAATCACAATATGAGGAAAAAAAAGATTAATCACGATTACAGTAGAGCACCTAATAATTTCTCTCCTACTAAACCGAAGTTACCGAACCTAATAAAGTAATGGATTACATCTATCCTTTTCTTTCTCTTCTTATCTTTCTTTTTTCTCTATTTATATAAATCCAAAATAAGGTATACGTTATATTTAAAAAATTATCCAAGTAGAATCTCTTAATATGAAAAGTGATATAATATGGAAAAAAAACTAATATATAAGTCAATGCGAATGTTTGTAATGTATGGATTTCTGTATAGTGTATACCATTCTTCCCCACATTTATAGTATACAGGGGACAATAGCCTATATAACGAATAGTGGATTTAAGGTGAACAACTTCTTTTTCTCTTGTTGAGAAATGCAGGAAAGAGAGAGAGGGGCCAATACTGGTATGCTTAAACAGAGTATGTGTATTTGACTCAGGACAAAAAAAAAAAAAGTATGTGTATAAATAACTTTTTATGTATCAATTTTTTTAGACAAATCAAATATTTACAATTATATAGTATTGTATTTAATATTTATTTATATTTTAAAAAATTATAATATACATTAAAATAAATTTATTTAATGAAATATTAAATAGTTTTAAAATTTTATAAAAAATAGAGATTTAATTTATTCAATACTTTTTTTTTAATTTAACACTTTGACAAGTGAAATTTAATATATATATATATATATATATATATATATATATAGAAAGGACAGCACCATCAAGCACAGGGAACAAGTTTTTTATACTATATAAAAAAAAGTCTGTATAAATATAAATTTTCTCGTTCCAATACAATTTCACAACTTTTAGCTACTGTAGAACTTTGGCAAATATTTGCCCTTCATAGTTCATACTGTTACAGCACAGCCCACCAGAACTCTTGTCTGTTTCTATTCTCACACGTTTTATTGACTATTCTAACATTAAGTTTTTGGTAATCAGGGTCCAATTGTCGTTTGTTTCATTTACAACCGAATGTGATACTTTAATATATTTTCAATCTCGACTGTTGTCTAGTGACAAGGAAAATCATAGCATTATACATATACACTAAAGAAAAAGTTTACATTGTGAATTAATCATGAATTATCATATCATTAAAAATGATTTACTTATACAATATTTACATTAAAAATCATATATAAAATATTATTTAATTAGTTGTTAATGTAAAATTATTTGTATTTGACTCCTCTAAAGTAGGAATGAGCATGTTCAAGCCGGATAGAAATCACCTGTCCCCAAAACCTGTCCCCATCCCTGTCCCACCAATAAAAAACTGACACGTCATTTAAAAAATGACAAGTCACTTAAGAAAATAATTAACGGTGTTTCAAGTTCCTTCTTCCCGTCTTTGGTTCATGTTTCAATTTTCACCTTCCCAACCTGAATACTGCCACCACCGCTCACAAACCTACGTCATATTCGTTGCCTCCCCCAGTCCCCCTCTCTCACTGCTCCCCTCCCCTTCTCTCACGATTGCGAAGGTGCATCTAGGCAATGACAGCGGCGCCACTTGGCCTAGGTGGAGGAGGACGAGCGCGATGTCAGATGTGCGGCGGCATAGGGAGGGGCTATAATCGCTTGACCACTTTCTGGTGAAGTGGAGTTCCGTGACTGCGCCGATGAAGCAGCGGACTTCTGTCAAGCGCACGGCAGCGACGAGGAGTTCATGATCGAAGTGACGGTGGGTCACCGAGTTGGTATTTGATGTTGAGAAGGGTTGTTTGGTCCTACAAAATTATGGGAAACAAAGGGTAAAGGAAGAGAGAAACTGGGATAACATAACGGCGTTAAAGTTTTTAAGAGGAAGAAAAGATAACGTCATTTTTTTTAATTGACGTGGCGCAATATAAGTGGTGGGACAGGAAAAGAGACAGGCTTTGGGGGACAGGTGATCTCGATCCGTTCAAGCCGCCCTACTAATTTAGTCAGGCTCAAGATTAATTTTGATGAGTTTAGGTTCTAAAGATAGACTAATGTATTTTAAGAACATATTCCAGTTATGTTTTTTTTGAGTCGTCCCAATTCTGCATTAATAATATTTTATATAATATGATATATTTTAATTTAAGTTTTATATTTCTTTTATTCTATAATTTAACTAAACTTCTATAAATTTTGTCATTTGCATGTGGATTTTTCTGTAGGAATTTTCTGCAGATTTTATTATAACTATTACAAAAATATGATTATTTTTTTTAATTTTAAAAGAAAATGTGTAGAATTTTTTTTTTCCTGTAAATTTTAACACTAATTTATATTTGTAAGAAAAATTCAATATTTCCTATAGATTTTCTACAGTTTTATTTGTAACAAGAATTCACAGATAAACCTACAATTTTTAAAAACATGCTATATAATGCATTTTGTATAACAAGATCCAAGATATATTTTATAAAATTCTTGCAAATTTGCCACACCTCTTTTGTGTTTATATTAATTGGATGAAAATTTGTGACGAGACTTAATTTAAATAATTGAAATTTTGTGAGAAATAATTATAAACAATTAAACTTAATTTAAAATGTGCATTCTCATTACTCCACTCTTCTCATTCTTTCACATATTCACCATCATTTGAATATTCTTCTCTTATGAAGCAGTGGACTTCACTCTCCTAACATGTATATGTTATATTTTCTTATACTTTTAATATCAAATGAATGATTTAACTGTAACAGAATATTATAAATTAATTTCAAATATATATATATATATATATATATATATATATATATATATATATTATTTTCAAAATTCAATATGCTTCTAATATATATTTGATATATCCTTTTATACTTTTAATTGATTAACAAGTTGTAATTGAATATCAAAATCTAATTTCAAATACATATTTTATCTTCAAAATTCAAAATACGCTTCTAAGTTCTAACATGCATATCATATATTCTCTTATGATTTTAATATCAATTGAATGATTTAAATTAACATTTTATCTTTTTTCAATCTATTATTTTTAATATCTTTAGTTCTAACATGAATTTTAATATATTCTAAAAGAAATTATCAATAATTAAAATTAACAATATATCACAATATAGATTATTTATAATAAATTTAAAATATAATTTATAAGTATAAAAATATTTATCACAAATTTTAATTACAATATAATTTATATATTTAGAAATGTTAATTTATTATAAATTTTAATTATATAAAATAAATATTTTATCCTGTACATGCTAAAATAATAGTTAAACCAAATAATTGAAAAGATAAGCCTAGATTAGGCCAATGCCGATAACGATCTTGCATATGCTATATCTAGAGCTGAAGTCACAAAGGTAATATGACTCTTAGCTATCCTAACTAAACCTCTAACATGTACTTAGACCAAACAGAAAAAAAGGGGGAGGGGGGAATCTAACATATAGGAGTTTTACCTTTGAGAAAAGTACTTTAGTTTTTGAAAGACTACTCAATTTCAAATAACTCGTCACTCCCAGTTCAGGTAGTAGAACTCTCCGATCGTGGGAAGAAAATGAAACTAACAGATGATAAGATACATTTCCTTTTTCGATTGTTTTATGAGTACTACTATTTCTTCCTCACTATGTTTTTCGATTGTTTTTGGGCTTGGGAAATAAATGTGTTCGTTGAACGACCTTTATTAAGGTTCAATTATTCATGTTTTTTTAAGGGTTGGGTTGGGGTTGGGGTTGGGGTTGGGGAGAGACAATGTTACCTCAATTTGTTCAAGACAACATTTTCTTGAGCAAGCATTTGTCTCTTGCATATGCAAATGGCAAATAAAGTTAGATTTGTCTTAAATTTACATAGCGATCAAGTTAAGGGAGAAAACAGCACTATAGAAGCTAAAAACAAGCTGAACTAAAGAATCTGGCATTACATTTGTTTCTAATGCGGTATATTTACGCAATTCGCCTAAACAAGGAAAATGACAAATAGACATGTGATGCTCCACAGATTGAGTCAAGAATGTTCATATGTATCATCTGCCGGGAGTAAATTACCGGGCGGGTCAGATTGTTTCCAGGGTAGATTGCAAGCTGAAATGCATAATTTACAGCTGCAATTAACTATTTGTCTACAATGAAAGTAGCATAAAACCTAATGCTATGTTTGCTTCGTTCTTACACCCATACCCCATCCCCTCCCACATATCCAAATATCAACTGTCCAAGTTGATAATTTGTCATTCAAAATGACATCGCTGCCGAGGCTACAACAACAATACAAGAGTGGAAAATGCAACTAATCCACCTATATAGCGTTGGTGGAATTATATTATATGCAAAAGGTGCTATGTGAATCGACTATGTTTTATCTCAGGTCAATGCAGTGCAACAGTTATACTCTCATAATTCCACATTACATGACAAATAGTTTAGGCCAAAAGAATCCTCAAGTCTGGAAAATGCTTATAATCCAAAGAGAAAACTAGATCTCCTCTATGAAGAATTTGGTTAAATCAAATAACATGAAGTATAACTAGTGTAGTCTTGTCTAGACAGAACCATGGACATCAATTTCCACCTAGCCAAGGTCGCTTAAAAAAGAGTTCAATGCATAAATAAATGCATCCAGCACTAAAACAGGATTAAACACGGACAAAACAGCATCAAGTTCATAGTGCACTTAAAGAAATGTATATTCACAATAACTGGAGACCTGCAACTTATTCATTTCTTCTGCTCCTTGTCAGTCTTGGTGTCGGTTTGCTCTGGAATTGGTTGGATTCTCACATAAGGTTTCCTGGTTAAAGTCTCTCCTCTTAGAGCCGCAACATAGCGGTCATTGGTATCCTCCTTCCGCTGTAGCTCTCCCAGGTATTCTGCCAGTCTCTCTTTATTGACTTGCCCCATCATCTGATACACAATTAAAGCAACTAGATTGTTAGGACTTTCACCAAAGAAAGGAAATCACCTCAAAGAAACAAGTGCTATTTAACTCAAGAAGTTATTTAACCTCTAAGATAAACTGCTCTTCTATTCCAATCCAAGACCAATCTTGTTGGTTACTGATGTAGGTTTAAAATGATCATGCTGAAATATCAATATGAAATATAGGAATTGAAGACAATAAAAACACTAGAAAAGAAAGAGTGCAGTCACAGTCAGAAAAATACATAATATCTTGTTTCGGGACAATATAAAAATGTCTCATTTTAAGAAAATCCTACACAGATAATTAGATGGAAAGTTGAATCCCAAATGATGTACAATGTGGGATCAATGTTAAATTAACCATTCATCCAATGGTTCTGTACTGTTTATGGCCTAACACCTGCAGGTTCCGCAAATATATTTAATGTTGTTATACTTATACTTATTGAAGGAAACACACCCTTTTGCAAAGAAATCATCATAAAAATACCACTATTGGCAATATAACAGTTCATTCAATGCATTATGGAGTACAAGAGTAGTCAAGTGAAGTCAATTAAGTATAATTAGACTTTGACATGCCATGAGATCTGAAGACTTGTTATTGAGTCAAACAGTACACCATGAAGTTATGGTCAATGTGGGGGGTACAGGTCCAGATTAAGAAAAACAGAACACACATAATGAAGGTAAACATCACTTGACAACACTAGATACCAAGAACAGAGATTGAGGTAGCCCACCAATGAAGCCCACATACTCCAAAATGGCAAAGTATTGGTGTAGTACCTTTATTTGATACTTATACGCATATGATACTTTTAGATATGTATCCAAGGAGAATACTCCAATTTTATTTTATTTTTCAATTTTATTGACTGATGTGTTTGGCTCCAACATTTTGAATAAGACGATAATTATATGTGGCTCTTTGTTTTCCCCTATATCCTTAAGGCTATAGTAAATAGCAGGCAATTACATAGAGCCAAAACTTGTTTTGAGTAGGACCAATGATGCTTTTTATGACATTCTAACACTGGTTGGGAAAAAGCATGTAGTTTTGAAACATGTTTATATGTAACAATGTCTTTGTTATGATCACAAGTATTGCCTTTGTAAATTGTGATCACCATCCACTGATATAAATATAATTAAAGAGAAAGGATCAATGTCTCCTTATAAATATTGTGCATTTATCTAAATTACTTTTTTAACATATATATATAATAACATATGTATTTGAATTTTTAAGAGTTTCTTATATCCCTGTATCTATGTGGCATCGTTCATATGAGTGTTGTATCAAGTATCCAGGCTTCATCTTAGCTTAGAAAAAGAAATAGTAGTAAAATTAAAATGGTGAAGAAAACAAACATAAGAAACCTAATCTAATCCTGATAGTGATGGTTTTAAAACAAGTTTATGCATAGTAAAAAATAGGAAGGGAAAAGGAGAGAGTTAGTTACCAATGATTCGGGACGGGCACTTGTGCGAAGACGGGACTCGAGCTGCTCGTTGCGGGTGTTAGTGAGTTGCATGACGCCATAGCCTATGACGCCCGGAACTACGCCGCATATGGCGGCGAATGCTAGGAAGAAGGGTTTGGATTCGCGGGTCCTTCGCACGATCCATTTCCACGCCATCACCCTCTCTCTCTTTGCTATTGCTTCCTCTCGCCGCCCTTCGCAGTTTCCACTTCTCCAAACACCAAACATTTTATACAGAATTAATGGCAGATTTTACCATTTAATTTTTATTATTTTATAAATTTTATTATCTAAGTTTTTTTTTTTTTTTATAAATTTTACCATTCAACTTTCATCGTTTTACAAATTTTACTATTCAAGTTATTTTTTCACAAATTTTATCATTTAACTTTCATCATTTTACTAATTTTATCATCTAAGTTTTCAATTTTTATGCATTTTACTATCATGATGTTTCACAAAAAAAAAGCTTTGAATTTTTTAATTTTTTTTTTGTGTGAAATATCAGAGTGGTAAATTGCGCAAAAATTGAAAACTTAGGTGATAAAATTTGTAAAAATAAAACTTGGATGATAAAATTCGTAAAATAATAAAAGTTGGGTGGTAAAATTTACAATTAAGCCTTTTATATATGTTCCACTTTTTCTTTTTCTTTTTCAAAACAAAAAAATATTGTATTGCTAATTACTATTAATTACAAAATACTACTTCTATATCATTTGGTTTTAGAGTAATTATGCAATTTGGTTTCTAAAAAATTTACATGAAATAATTGTTTTTTTATTTTAAAAGTCAAATAATCAGTTGAAATAAAAATAAAACACTTTATTCTTTCGGTCATTTTCCCTATTTTAATATTAGCCTTCAAATAATTAAGTATTAATTTAATTCCTGAAAAATCATTAGTAACTCAAATTAATCTCTTCAAATCTTAAGTCAAATACATTAAAAAAAATGAAATATTTTCGGATATTAAATATGAATACCTCTCCCACCCAGAATTCAAATATTGATTTATCATGGAAAATTAACCTCTTTCACTATATTCAATCTTAAAAGAAGATTAAGGCGTGATTTTTTACAACACTACATCTAGTCAAGAATAATGAAACTAAACCTGATTTGGAGGAATAATATGCCTCAAGCATCAAGATTGACATCTAACTAATCAAGTCCATTGACTCCCCTAGGCCCTAGTTGACTGCCTATTCAAATTCGTCACAAGGAATACTGCCATTTGACTACTTGTTGTTATTAATCACACCATCTCTAATGCCACATCAAGCAGTCGATGCAGCCACAAAGTCATGCGTATAACAGATAGATACTACCCTCAAGATCCGCACTCTTGGTTGAAGTAGATTCTCAGAGGCGGTTGTCTATAAATACCTCTTATGGCCACTTGAACCAAATATGTTATCTAAACTACAAGTATCATCAATCTGCTAAACTCTAACTTGAGTGAATCCCTGAGACTGTTAACGAAAATTCATTGTTTTATTTCAATAATCATATTTTTAGTAAATAAACAAAGTGACATTATATGATGTTAATTATATTTTATGATTTTTAAATTCATAAATACCGATAATTAACTATAAATAATTGCTATTTGTGTCGATAAAGACAAATATGAGGGAAGTGCTGTGTATACCAAAAAAAAATAAACAAGTCAAAATAAAATACAACATGTGATTAAGATCAAATTGCAATTTCCCTGTTTTCCATCCGTTACGATGCATCTATACAAAAACTCATAAATGCAGCATAGAACACCAGTGCTTCATCAAGAGGAATTAGGGAGGAAGATGCTCAACATCCATGGAAGGGAAATTAGATTGTGTTGATCGCATTCCTCTAAGTATACTTTTTGCTGTTTCTCTCTCCTGTAAGAATGATTTAAACCATTAAATGATTTGACAAGACTAACTAACCTGTTTCAAATTAAAAGTTGAGATGAATATTTAGACTCACCGGGCCAGTATAATCGAGAAGACGTGTACAGTAAACCTCGGCTTCTTCAAATTTTTTCTGTGCTCTGTAATATTTTGCAAGATAGAGCAAAGCCTCAACCATTTTAGGTCCTTCCCTCTCTTCAGATTCCATCCTCTCTAAGTCCTTTTTGTAGTAAAATGCAGCCTCTTCAGGGCGCCCCAGCTCCGAGTGAAGTTTTGCTAGGTTGTGCAGAGCAATTGCTTCCCTGTCATTACAATTTGCTGCCCTTCTGTAACACTTTATTGCTTCATCAAGCATGCGAAGCTGATCAGTTTCATAACACTGAGCCATTGCAATCCACAACCGAGAATCATTTGGCTGCAAGAATACAGATTTTTTGAAGTAATGAAGTGCATAGAAAGGCATGCCCATCATCTCATAAGCCTGTCCTAATCCATACCAAGCACGATAATCACGTGGGTCTATATCTACTGCCCGACGATAGGCATCCACAGCAGCAGGAGTGTTTTTCATCTCAACAAACTCATGCCCCATAAGTGTCCAGGCGGATAAAAAATTCTTGTTCAATTTAAGGGCTCTCCTAAAATACACAACTGACTTTTCATGCTGCCCCTTTAAACTATAATAATTCCCAATAATACAACAAGATTCAGGTCTGTATTTATCAGTCATGAATACTCTATGGGCAAGATAACTCAAAGCCGAAAAACATTCCTTAGCATAAAGCACATTGGAGTACATGTCCATGTCATCCACTCTGTAAGGATCATTACTCAGCAGTTCTTCAAATATTGCTTCAACTTGGTCAAATTCCCTCAAACTGTACTGGGCTTTTGCAATTTGTGCCTGTATGTAATTACTATTACCAAAGGTTCCCAGTAGGTATTCATATTTTGACAGAGAGTCATTGTGCATCCTTAATTCTTGGTAAACACTGGCAAGGAAAAAGTCCTTCATCCAATGACTACTGAGATTAAGACTATTCAATGTATCAACTGTTTTGCATAAGGATTGCAGCTCAGTCCAGGCATTCCAGTTCCAAGGGTAGCTATTCACAGATTCTACAAGAACTGTACGTGCGAGATTCTCACTGCCTTTTTGTTTGAGCACAAGACCATATAAGTACAAACCAAAAGGATCAACTTTGCTGTTCTTGCGAAGTGTTGACAACTCTCTCTCCAAAGAAACCAATTCATGATTGACAGCATCACTCTTACCCAAAGGCCCCTCAAGTTCTATCATCTCTTCCTCTTTTCGCTTTTCTCCAGCCTATACAAAGTAAAAAAATTATGGAAAAATATTAAAATGGAACAATGTAGACTGCATAATTTTTATTTTTATTTCACTAAAGGGAAAAGTAACAAGTGATGCAGCGGCATATATTATGATCAACAATCTCTCTATCTCTATCTATAGATACATATAAGGGTATGAATTAACTAAAGTAACAGTAGTTGATGAGAAAATTTCTCTTAGAAAAGTGTATGCCACAGGAGTTGAGTCACATTTATAGAAAAAATAAAGATTTTGCTTTTGGAACAAAAATATAAAAATGTCTCATTTTAAGAAAATCCTACATAGATAATTGGATGAAAAGTTGAATCCCAAAAGATGTACAATGTGGGATCAATGTTACATTAACCATTCACCCAATGGTTCCGTACTGTTTATGGCCTGACACCTGCTGGTTCCACAAATATATTTAATTTTGTTAAGCTTATCCCTATTGAAGGAAACACAGCCTTTTGCAAAGAAATCATGCATAAAAATACCATTATAGCATAGTTCATTCAATGTATTATGTATTAGAAGACTAGTCAAAATGAAGTGAATTGAGTATAATTAGACTTTTTACATTCCATGGGATCTGAAGACTTGTTTTTGAGCCAAACAGTACACCATGAAGTAGTACAATTATTTACCGTAATGGTCATGTAGGGAGTACGGGTCCAAATTAAGAAAAACAGAACGCATAATGAAGGTAAACAACACCTGACAGCACTAGATACCAAGTACAGAGATTGATGTAGCCCACCAATGAAGCTCAGATACTCCATAAACGGCAAAGAATTAGTGCCATAACTGTATCTGATACTGATACATAACGTATATGATACTTTTAGATATGTATCCTAGGAGAATACTCCCGTTTCTTTTTCAATTTTATTCACTGATATGTTTGGGATAAGCCCCCAATATTATGAATAGGACTAAAACTACACGTGGCTCTATGTTTTCCCCTATATCCTTGAGGCTACAGTAAATAGTAGGCAATTACATAGAGTGAAAACTTATTTTAGGTAGTAGGACCAATTATGCTTTTTGTGACATTCTGACACAGGTGGGGAAAAGCATGTTATTTTGAAACATGTTCATAGGAAAAAAACATATTCTGATACGGACAATGGAAACATATGTAATAATGGTCTTTGTTGAGATCACAATTCGCAAGTATAGTTTTTGTAAATTGTGATCACCATCCACTGATATAATTATGTATTAATGAGAAATGATCAATGTCTCTAAATATTGTGCATTTATCTAAATTACTTTTTTTTTTAAAAAAATTATATTAACATATCTATGGCATATCATATTTTAAATTTTAAAGAGTTTCTTGTACCCCTGTATCTATGTCATATCATACCAGTGTTGGATAAAGTATAGGCTTCATAGTAATTCTCTTTGCTTAGAAAAAGAAGAAGAAAAAATATAAACAGAATAGGTTAAGGACCTTCTCCTAAGAACAAAGTAATCAATGGCCTATAGCAGCAGAGTGTCTTGCGACCTATTAATTGCAATCTATTTAGAGGATAACGCACATCTCCAACGAAATAGATTTTGCCATGAAATTGAACTGAAAGACATGTACAATGTCATGTTTCTATACTTCCACTAACTTCACATAAACCCTTTGTCTCCACTGATGTTCACTAATCGAATTACAATTATCAAAGAAGATTTGTTAGCCAAAGACACACACATGGATAAACAATCAAATTCTCTTCAATGCAACATACGAATCATGGGAAAAAGAACATTCAACTCCAGAATGCACCAAAACTCAAAAGTCCAAGTTTCACTATCACACTAACACATAAAATTCCACTAATGAAAATGCACATCCAATCCAAAGCAAAGCAGGGAACACAAAACTGACCAGATAGAGAGCATAACAGCGCAAGAACACTGATTTCCTTCCATTTTGGTCACGAAGAACATGAGCAGCTCTCTTATACTCACGGCAATCAAAATAGGACTTTGCCAGAAGGTAGAAATCACCATCTACAAGTTCATCTTCCTCCATCACAGGTGTGGCAACATACGAAACACCCGCGATTGGGGTCAATGCAATCTCATGAGTCTTGTACTTCCTGCGAATGCTCGAACTCCCACGCTGAAATCTCGTGTTCGAGGGAGTGAACTTCGCAGGGTCTAGCTCAATACCCACCAACTGTTCTGCTGCCCTGAAAACCCATTTTCGTCAGAAACAAACTTCCCATTTGCGGAAATCACATAGAAAAGTAAAAGGGGACATAAAAATTCAAAAGTTAAGCTCAAGTTGAAACCCCCTATTTGTTTGAATTAGGGTTTTTGTTAGGGATACCATTTAGAAGCAGAGTAGAGACATCGATCACTGAGTTGGCGGATCGCAATGCGTAGTTCACTTCTGCAACTTTCTTTGGAACTCATTCCCTTCGGCTACACTGCATGTAATGCAAACGCGCCCACTGCTGTTTTCAAATTGTTCTTTCCAATTCCTTTCCCCCTCTCCTTTATCATCCCCTTCTAGGCTTCTACTCTCTCTTGTTATTTATTTATTTATTTTGGAAAAGAGCCGTTTTTTATTCTATGCTTGTTTGGTTGGAGAAAAATAAAAAGAAAGAATTTATGTAAATTTTTGTTATTTAGTTCAAAATTCTGAAAGGTTAAAAAAAAGGATCAAAATTTATTGTTGATAGTTTTGATTCCCTCAAAATTAAAATGAATTTGAGAGAAGAAAAATGTATACATTAATGGAAGGAAAGAAAAATATATTAATTAGAATTTGAGTAAAATGTATTGAAAATATAAAAGTTTTTTTATATTATTATATGGTAAGATTATTAATTTTATAATAAATATTTTAAAAGTCACATTAGACTAATTTTTAATTGGTTGTTAGTTTAAATATATGAGAAAATAGTTTATACACAGTGTAAAGAATTTTGTATTATTATCTAATCATAAATCATAATCTATAGTAAGTTTGTTAATTTTTATAATAACTATATTAAAAGTTATACCAACGATTTTTACACTCACAATATATAGTCATTAAACTCTAAATATAATTACATTGACAATATAAAAAAAAGGCTAAAATATGTTTTTCGTCCTAGTAAAATAGGAAAAGTTCGGATTCCGTCCCTACAAAATTTTTCATTCGTTTTTCATCCTCCTAAAATTATAATATAATGTGTCAAAATTTGGCTCGGAGTAAGGTTCGGCTGTATCCAAACCTAACCGAACCTATGGATCTGCTGACTGTGCACATCAGCTGATCCATTAGCCAATTGGACAATGACACGTGTTAAAACCCTAACCTTATCTCTCTCTCTTCAATCCATCTTCGTAGACCACCATTGAAGGTTGGGAAGGAGATTGCGCGACTGCGGGGCCCCGTGGCAGGCGGAGGAGAAGTGCCTCCTGTAGCAAATCGATGCAGCGGCGAAGGAGATCATGTGAATGTGAGAGTGCGTGACTGCGTGGTGGAGCTCAAGGAGGCCCCGACACGTACGAAGAGAGAGAGTGTGAAACGGAACCCTTTCATCACAATGCTAGCGAACAACTTGGTCCTGGCACTACAGAGCAAGGTCTGGTCCCTCTCGTCCCATGCGGCGGAGGAAGAGCTCCGTCAGATGAAGTCTACTTTGGAATTAGCATTGTCTTGTTTTGGAATTGGGTTTGTTTTTTGTGCATATTTAATTTGGTAGAATTCTTGCTCCAGTTGTGGTTAGAGGTGCGTTGGTGCAGTGGTTATGGTGTTTGATCGTGGTGGGTGGCGCGGTACTGTTAGGGAAGAGGGGTTTTGCATTCTTGTTTTTTTTTTTTTTTACAATTTGTGGCGGTTTTTAGCCCCACAAATTGTATTTTAAAATTTAAATTCAAAGAATGCCACGTAGGTTCGGTTAGGTTCGGATACAACCAAACCTTACTCCGAGCCAAATTTTGATACATTATAATTTTAGGAGGACAAAAAATGAATGAAAAATTTTGCAGGGACGAAATCCGAACTTTTCCTATTTTACAAGAACGAAAAACATATTTTAGCCTAAAAAAACTGTATTAATCAAATTAAATTATATCTGGTCATTTTTCAATCATTATAGGTATATAGTAATAAATTTATTCATTTAGTTAATATCTCTATTCTTGAATATTTACTTAATATTTATTTTATCATCCATTTATTTTAAAGATCAAAAAAGTAATTTATATATTTTAATATTTGAGAGATTATTTAATATTAGAGTAAATTACACGAACCCCCCCTAAATTTTACATATATTACACCGACACCCCCTGCCTTTTTAAACATTACTTTTGACCCCCTGTAGTTCAAAAAAGCAGGGGTGTCGGTGTAATATAAGTAAAACTCAAGGGGGTCCGTGTAATATAAATAAAACTCAGGAGGGGTCCATGTAATTTAGAACCAACAAATAGGGGGTTTTTTGTATGGTTTAAAAAGGTAGGGGGTGTCGGTGTAATATATGTAAAACTCATGGGGGGTCCGTGTAATTTACTCTTAATATTATAAAAATTTGAAAAACTAAATTAATATCAAATAATTTTTAAAAAAAAACTAAATTCATAGTTTAGTCTTAAAAAAGTTTAAGCATCAAAATTTAAGTTATAAAATTTGTGTATACATTAACACTGGTAGCATAAAAATACATAAGAAATTAGTAGTGAGAGGGGAAATAGATATAAAAAAGTTTAAAGTTGGTAGGTCTTATTGTGTCTTATTTCCTTGTTGAAGTGAGGAGAAATACACTTAAAATTGGCACGCAGTATTTACTTTTCCAAACTAACCATTTTTTTCCCCTCACACTTGCTTCATTTTGTTAAATCCTCGACTTGCTATCAATGGATTTGATAATTTATTATAAGCACACTATAATTGATTATTGTCCTTGTAGGTGCATATAATCGATTTTATGCACACTGTAATTTATTAAATGAAGCCAATGACATGAAAATTTGTTATGTTTGCATTGATAATTTGTTATATGTGTCATGTAATCGATGATATGCACATTATAATCAATTAAATAACTTGTGTGTTACACGTCAAGGGTGCAAGGATAAAATAATATTTTTATAACTAATCTAATTTCTCTTCTCTCCTTCTATTAAAAATCAAACAATTTACAATATTTTTTTCTTTCAATTTCTCTTCTATTCCTTTTTAATTAAACAACCCAAAAATTGACCCTATTTCCTATTTATTTTTCTCTTTTCCATTTCTCTCTTTCCTATTAATGGTTTAGTTTTCTCTTTTCAATTTTATGATATTCACAAAATATGAATAAAAAGAAATTTTGAAAGCTAAAGAAAGGATTAAATTTCCTTGTTGCTTAATTTTGATTCACTCATAAATAAAAAGACTCGGAGGGAAGAAAAACTTATAAAATAACTGAAGGGAAGAAAAAAAAATATTAATTAGAATTTAATTAAAATATATTATCAACAAGAAAGTTTTTATATTTTTATTTTATTATATAATGTCACATAGCAAAACATGCTTATTTTGCTGGGTCATCCTATTTAACCTACTCTTTTGGAAATTGCTATTCTCACCCACATGTTGCTATTCTCACCACCCATGTGGGTGGTTTTTTCGTGATTTCCCAAAATACCCTTGTACAATGGAATCGTGATTCCGTTGTACACTATACAGCGGAATCACAATTCCATTGTACAAGGGTACAATTCTGGTTAAATTTCGTAGTAGTGCATAATATATGTTTAAAATACCATCAATTAGTCATAATACAATATAGTTTTGTAAAAAGATATTCAACAACCAAAACATTACACAAATAAAGTCCTCTAATGACAATTATTAATAGAGGATTAATTAACTAAAATGAATCCCTAGTAATGTCTACTACATATTGTGATCCTCTAGTTGAATGAAATGGTATTAAGTTGAATTCTTGCATGTGTTGCATGTACGATTTTGACCATGATTGAGCTTCAACAGTGCAGTATGTTCTCCATTGAGGTGCAATAGGAGACAGGGGACAATCGTCTTATAAAAATAGCTAATCAATGAAAATTAAACTGGTAAGCCTAACTTAGTAAACAAATTTGCATAGTTAATAGTTTAGTATATTATGTGTACCTGTACAAAGTGATTTCCGTTAACAAATCCAATAGCTATAAGACATTGTTGTGCAGCAGATGGAGGCCGACTCCTAAGTGGAAAGAAAGTCCAACTTTGAAGCATAGATAAGTGAACCAATACCACATTATACCGACTAGCAATCACATACCCCATGTCGGGAATGGTCATCCACTTGTCAATGGTTGTTGGTCCACCTTCAAGATACAACGAGCTGATTAGTTCGACCAATCTTTCTTCCGTGCCAAAGAGCTGAAGATAAAGAGAGTGCCATGTTTGAAGTTCCTGAATCAAGTCTTGATGAATGAGAGCCCAGGATTCCTCACCCATACCTAACAAAGCTGCAATTGCTCTATAGCCGCAATTTCCATCTGCTTTGACATCAATAATTTTTTGGATGAATGGTTTCAATTCATCGGGAAACTCATTAACATAAGGCATCATTTTGCTCCGCTTATTGTCATTGACAACTTTGGGAGGCATAGTAGGAGTTCCTGAACTATCTACCATTATGTGCATTGCATCGACTTGCTCCCACATTGAAGGTGCACGCCTAGTAGATTTCACAGACTTCGGGGCACCCTTTGTTTTCACCTTCTCTGGAGGTGGACACATTAAGGTGGTATCTGGAAATGCAAGTTCAAGGACTTTAGTCTTCATTGTGATTTTCTCGAAGACATCAAGTTGGAAAAACCTCTTTAACAATGCATCAACCTTGTGTGTCAAAGTCAAGTCCCCCTAAGAATCACCAGTGTCATCTTGATTGATGGATAACATCTTCCAATGCATATGAATTGACCTCAAGGGTATTGAGCTAAACATATTGCTGAATCTAGCAAGTTCACACGCACATGATAGACCGTGAGTAGTTCTAAGTGTGCATCCACAAGCATAACTGTCAATACCAACGTTGTCAACCCGTTTGTACTCGTTGTATATAAGCTCTTGTGCTTGGTTTGATACAAAGTCCCGTATCTTCTTGTAAAACATGTTATTAAACCTGTGACCCACAACATTGATGCTTTTTTGGAATGAAGCCAAAATCTCAGTATGTTGCAATATAAGCATGTTATTCATGACATCCCAACAACTGCACAAGTCTCCCATACTATCTTGAAGCAACCTCTTCAATCGTGCCTTCAACCCTATCATGCAACCAAAAGTAATGTCAAGCAAAGTATATAATTAAAATCAAAGAATATAATTATATGGAAAAGTACCTATTAGTTGTTGTGTTTCCAAGATGCCTAACTCGATCCGTCCATGCTTGTACAAACTTCTCTTTGTGAGGTATCAACCATGTACAATGGACATACTTAAGGAAAAGTGGATAATGCGAGCATAGGTTTGTGAAGTTTTTCAAGTTAACCTCATACAATTGTTCATTAGCAGATTGCATTAACCCTTCCCAAGCGTCCAACACTTTGTCCCATTCTTTCGTGTTGCCCACATGCATCTTGCATTTTGCCCTGGCATTCTTAGAATTGTGGAATTGACATAACAAGTTGGTTGAAGAAGGAAAGACATTCTCTAACGCATTCATGAATGCAAGATCTCTATCAGTGACAATAACCTGAGGCAATACATCATCTTTGACAAACATTTCTTTCACCCTATTTAATGCCCATTCAAAATTGTTTGTCCTCTCAGATTGTAAATAAGCAAAGGCAACTGAGAAAGTCATGTATGTTGAAGTCACCCCAACAATCTCCAATAACGGAAGACGATATTTGTTCGTCTTATAAGTAGTATCACATAGCAACACTGTTGGAAATGAATTTATGAGCTTGATAGAATCTGGATGTGCCCACAAGATATCTCTTACAACATCTTCAGTGTCGACCCTTCTATACCAATAAACATATTGATCACGTTCTATCAACTTCATCAGATGTTGTGTTTCAGTTATTGGACCCTTTTGTTGTCGCTGATATTTTTTGTCGCTCATTGTATACGGTTTTGATGGTAGTGACATTTGCAGCATCTTGATCTTTGATTGTCAACAGAATTTGCCCAGGTTTCACCATATTTTTGGTCATTTGATTTAGCAAACTTTTTTCTTCACTGCTTAAAAGTCCAGCATATGCATGACCCACCAATGTTTCACTGACTTAATGGTTATGAAAATCGCAAACAACATAAAGTTTTCAACCAATGCCTTTCACAAGCCTCCCTTTTAATTTAAACGGGCACTAACATTTTTTGCTTCCAGTAGTCTTGCAGACTAACTTATCTCTATATTGTTTGTACTTTCCTCCCTTTTCACAAGCTAGTAGGACAAAAGTTTTCTTCCCAGCTTCTAACCTTTCTATGACAACAACAAATCCAAGCTCCTTTGCGACAGATCGAACCCACGTCAATAAGTGATCTTGCTCTTCAAAAGCCTAAAAACAAAATGCATTCCTTCACTAACAAAACACACATACAAAAAATATCATTTAGATAAAAACAATAATTAATCAATCAACCTCGTCAGTTATGATATTATTGGAGAAGTCAGGATAATTGTGCTGAGGTTCAATGTCCATCACATAATCATCTGCTTGCATTTCATTTTGTTCATCAGGTTGGTCTAAAGCATTTTCACTTGCATCAATCATATTTCCCCAACTACTTGGCATCGTAACTTCATCAGAAATAACAATATTCCAATCCATTGCTACTACTGAAAAAAAACAATTGAAAGTTCACTAAACGAGTACCAGTAAAAAAAATAAATCAAATATTGTCTACATGCACAACGGAATCGTGATTCCGTTGTGCATTTTCATACACAACGGAATCACGATTCCGTTGTATATGAAAATGGCATACACAATTGAATCGTGATTTCGTTGTGTATGGAAAAAACAAAAAAGCAACGGAATCACGATTCCGCTGTGCATTCAACACAGCGGAACCATGATTCCGTTGATATACGCAACTTACGGGTATGGGTATGAGTAACTGAAAGAGGAGAACAAGAGTGAGACGAGTTTCAGAGTGGGGGTGGAGACTGTGAGGAGAAGGGAGTGGGGTGGGGTGTAAGGAATGGAGAGGGACATGAGAGTAATTTTACAAGATTAGGGGGTGAGAATAGCAATTGTGGGGCTGAGAATAGCAAAGTCCCACTTTTTAGGTGTGTTGGACTACAATATTCAACCCATTAACCCGTTTTGCTCCATCAAAAAATGGGCTTGTAGTAGGGTGAGATGGTTGATAGATCAATCAGTTAAGCTAGTATTATTTTTTTTTAATTCAGTAGAAAAAATAATATGAAAACCCATAGGATTGATATAGTGGTGTAAGGTCCCGTTGCATTCACATGTAGGGGAATGATCTATTTAGTGGGAGAACTTTTATTAATCGATTCCCTCCGTATGCAAAATTCCCTTAGGTCAGCGACAGCCATGCATTGCGAGCGGGATTAGTCTCTGATCCAGTGGGTTTGGAGACAGGGACGGAACCATGTATTGTAGTGGGGGGACCTTTGCCCCCCTTAAATTTTTTCCAATTATAAAATTTTTATATGTATATGGTTGTGTAGTTATTTTTATCTAGTATTTTTTTTTGGAGTGTGACTATAAAAATAAAATGTTTAAGTGATTTATCTGATAAAATAAATTATTTGTGTTAATTATTTAGTATTTTTAGTGTTATTTAACTAAAAATAATATTTAAGTGATATTTATCTTTTTTATTTTTTAATAAAATTATCATTCTTTTTTATAATCTTTAGTATAGAGATAATATTTTGTTTTTTAGATAAATATTTGAATATCATTTATATTTTTAATAGTTTTCCTTTTATAATATGATATTGTTATTTTAAAAGTTATATATAATTATATCTGTAATTAAAGGGTTTTATTAGTTTTCCTTTTATATTGATTTGATAAATAAAAGTCCTTTTATTAACCTTTGTCCATGAGACAAACTTACTAACACTATATAAAGAATTGACAATTTGATCATTAAGATAAATCAACAAATATTCTCTCTTTTTATCACTTTTTTTTACCATATTTTCTTTATTTTTCTCAATTTGTCTTTTTTTTTTAGCTATTGTTTGTAAGGTTCCACTGTGTTTTTAGTCTTAAGTGCAAGAATCCAAACACACTGTTCTGTAAATCTTGAAAAGGTGATTTTTCTTCTTTTTCAATGGTTGGTTGACTACTATTATCATAAAAGATAATTTGATAACATAATTTATTTTAACTTAGTAGATTTTCTAAACAAGATTAATAGGACTTTTTCATAAAAAAAAAAATACAGTTAACGTAGATATTGATATTTATTATAAATTCATGAAGATTCTTGATAATGTTTTGAAATTGATCACTAAAATTTGTAATCTCGAGTTTTTGAAAATAGATATTTTGTTTGTCTTACATGTAAATATATTTTATATATGCTTTTAAATTATGATTATTTGCATAAATTTGATATTTTTTTTTAAAAAAATTTCATAAAATTTAATATTAATATATTTATTGAATAATTGGCCCCCCCAAACTTGCAACCCTGGGTTCGCCCCTGTTTGGAGACTCTCGTGGTTTCTGACCAAAAAAAAAAAAATGAAATTTTATATTTTTGTTTTATTTTGACATTTTAATGGTGTGTTTGGGGTCAAATATCTTAAGTCACGAGATTATTACTGAAAACAATATAGAATTTTTAATTTGAATCAACCCAACCTATTCAAGTAGACTCTCATGAGACAACAAATATTCAGATCCATTTTAATGGCAGACTAAAATTTTGCTAGCCCAAGCCAACCTTTTGCAGGCCATGGGTCAACTTTTTTATCTTATAAAAATATTAAAAATTATTAAAATAAATTAACTTACAATACCAACAATACTTATGATATGGTATGTAAATTTTTTTCTTAATATTTTTTTTCGATACTGTTTTCCTTAATAAATTTAATCATTATAAACTAAAAAGAAAATTTACCTTTTCATCAATGTGACACAGACAACATTTTTCGCTCTCACTCTCTCTTTATCAAACAAAATTAACTCAAAGACAAAAGTAAACTTATTCAGAAAAAGAAATTAAAAAAATACGTCAGAGTTTATATATATGAGATTCGCAAGTTATAAAATCGGCTTATTTGATAATTTAATCAAAATTTATAAATCATTTAATTATTAATAATTTGAGTTGTGAAAAGTTAGTTTTATGATATGTTTCCTCTTTCTTATCTGTGTGAATAAATTAATTTGATATTCATACTTTTAGTTTAAACTTTCTCATCTAAAGAGGATTTGAAATAACTAAAAAGATATAAATCTTATCTGAAAAATGTTATCAGTTATCATTAAAGATGATTAATTGACAAAGTACTTCCCTTATCATTATCCTTTTTACTGCTTATATATTTCAAGCTTTTGGGTGTTCTCAAGTATTCTTCAAGATTTCACTTCTCCAGTCTCTGCATCTGTCAGCATAATGGAAGGAGGTTACATAGGAAATGCTTCAGGGAAAAACTATCCTGGAAAGCTTACCTCCAGAGTTTTTCACACTTGCATCTTTGCTGCCTTCGGAGGTCTAATTTTTGGCTACCATCTCGGCATTTCAGGTATGTTTTTTCCATCCAAAAGTTACACTCTGATGTTTTTTTTGTTTATATGCATGAATAATTTGTTTATTGATGACGTTAATATAGGTGGAGTCGCATCAATGGATCCATTCTCGAAGAAATTCTTCCCAGATGTCTACGAAAAAGAGCAGAACATAAACCCTTCCGATAGCCAGTACTGTAAATTCGACAACCAAACATTAACATTGTTTACTTCCTCTCTGTATCTGGCTGCTCTCGTGGCATCACTCGGGGCATCCACGGTAACTGGAGTCTTTGGAAGACACCTTACTATGATTTCTTGTGGTGTACTTTTTCTGGCTGGTGCTTTATTGAATGCATTCGCCCAACACGTGTGGATGCTCATTGTTGGCCGCATGTTACTTGGTTTTGGAATTGGATGTGTCAGTCAGGTAATTATTTTATACACAACATTATGCCACCAATTGATATATATATACTTTATTGATCAATATAAAATACCGATACTTTAATTTGCTTCGCAGATACTGATACTCTTCATGAAGTACCTGTGAAGTATATCTAAATCTTTAAAAAAGTTATGAAAATTCAATACAACTGCATAAGAGAAACATTTAGAATATAGAAACATATAAGTAGTATCCCATATACTTTTAGAATAATCTTATCATCGTATATGTGCATCATAATTGACTGCGTGCCTTTTCTTTTTTGTCTACAGTCAATGGTAATTCACATGTCTGAGGTTGCTCCCTACAAGTATAGAGGAGCACTTAACACGATGTTCCAATTGGCAATCACCATAGGCATATTTGCAGCCAATGTTCTCAACTACATTTTCGCCAAAATGAAGAATGGAGAAGGGTGGCGCTACAGCTTGGGTTGTGCCGCATTCCCTGCAATAGCGATCATTGTAGGTGCATTCTTTCTTCCCGATTCACCAAGTTCTTTGATTGAGCGTGGTAAAGATGAAGAAGCCAAAGAAGAATTTAAAAAAATTCGGGGTACTGAAGACATTGAGGAGGAGTTTAAAGACCTGGTTGCAGCGAGTGAAGCCTCGAAAGCAGTGAAACACCCTTGGGCCTCTTTGTTGAAAAGGCCCTATAAGCCTCATCTCACCATGGCCATAGCCATTCCCTTTTTCCAACAACTCACTGGCATGAATGTGATAATATTCTACGCTCCTGTTTTGTTTAAAACTATTGGATTTGGTGCCACTGATTCCCTCATGTCTGCCATGATTATTGGAGCTTGTAACGTTGTCGCCACCCTAGTCTCTATTTTTATGGTTGATAAGTTTGGGAGACGTACTCTTTTCTTAGAAGGTGGGCTTCAAATGTTAATTTGTCAGGTACGTGCATTGAATTTATTTTTCTTCTTCTTTATTTTGTTTGAATTAATGTGTACATAATTTGATTAGTTTTAGTAATACACATTTGGTTTTGGGTGGACCTGCAGATTGTGATAGCAATAGCAATTGCATGCAAATTTGGAATAGAAGGAAACTCTGGTGTGTTGCCCAAGTGGTATGCCATAATTGTTGTGGTAGGTATCTGCGTGTACGTGGCGGGATTTGCATGGTCGTGGGGTCCTTTGGGATGGTTCGTGCCCAGTGAGATTTTCCCACTTGAAGTTCGATCTGCTGCTCAGAGTATCAATGTCTCCGTCAACGTGATCTTCACTTTCGTCATTGCTCAAATTTTCACCACAATGCTCTGCCACATGAAGTTTGGATTGTTCATCTTCTTTGCATTTTTTGTTCTCGTGATGACTGGCTTCATTTACAAGTATCTGCCAGAGACTAAAGGAGTTCCAATAGAAGAAATGTCTTGTGTGTGGCAAAATCACCCTCACTTGAAAATTTCGTGAAGCCCGCTGAGAAACAAGTTGACCCTGAATGTTAAGATGCCACTTTCCCATTTATTAATGTTCCTAGTTTATTTCTTAGGCTATGTTTGGATTGGTAGTCTATACCCTCTATACACATTTGTTTAATACAGTATATTTTTACAACTACATACACATTACCGTCTGGCTCTACTTTTATACACTATCATCGATTAAATGAAGTCAATGTCATGAAAATTTGTTATGTTTGCATTGATAATCTATTATGTGTGTCATATAATTGATTATGTATATAATCGATTATATGTACATCATTAAATGACTTGTGTGTTACATATTGTGGGTGCAAGGGTAAAATAATAATTTAATATTTAATCTAATTTATCTTCTCTCCTTCTTTCAAAATTAAACTACCGTATAATATTTTTTGTAATTTTCCTTCTATTCTTCTTAAACCAAACAATTCAAAATTTCATTCTATTTCATATTTATTTTTCTCTTCTCCATTTCTCTCTATCATATTTTCACCCACTCTATTTCTTTACTCGCTACCAAATAGAGTATAAAATTTAAGTTATAAATTTAACATTTTAGTTTTCTCTTTTAAATTTTATGATATTCACAAAATACGAATAAAAAGAAAATTTGAAAGGTAAATAAAGGATTGAAATTCCTTGTTGCTTAATTTCGATTCACTCAACTCATGGCGAAGAAAAAAAATTATACATTAACTTAAGGGAAGAAAACCGTATTTATTAATTAGAATTTAATTAAAATATATTAATAATAAGAAAGTTTTTATTTTAATTATATATTGTCATACATGATTATGGATAGCAAAATAGACTTATTTTGTTGGGTCATTCTATTTAATCCATTTTTTTAGATGTGTTGGGTTAGGATATTCAATTAAATAGCCCGTTTTGCTCCACCAAAAGGGGTTGTACTAAGATGAGATAAGTCACTAAGTTAAGATAGTATTTTCTTTAATTAAGTAAAAAAATAATATAAAATAGTATAAAATTGCGTATTTTTGTTTTATTTTAATATGCAAATGGTGTGTTTGGCAAGCACTGTTTTAAATAAAGAGATTATCAATGAAAGTAAGGCCATTTCTAGGGTGGACCACTATTATGAGTGGTCTACTATGCACCACTATTTAGAACCTTTAGATTAATTTAAGGTACATATTTTTATTATACACCTCCCACACTAAATCTTTACTCCTCATTCCTTTTCACTATTTCCAGCGACTCCTCCACCGTCTCCGGCCGCCCGTCACCAGCCACCACCACCGCAAACAATGTTGTCATCCATAAACCTCTCCCACTCCCCTTTTCTCCTTCCCCAAATTCAACACTCACCACTTTGCACAGAAACCAACTTCCATTCAAATCTTCATTCGCCGCATCTTCCCGTGAATACCGCTTCTTCTCTCAATGTCGTCAATAGGATCCAGTACGATCCTAACCATTCTTCCAATATCGCACTTGTTCACTGACTCTATGGTGTCTGTCACCACAATCGTTGCGTCGCCGTCGCTTCACCCAAACTCCTTCGTCCCTATCCCCGCTGCCGACAACAACGTCATTCAAAGTGTGTTCGCACTCAATTCGATGTTGCCGCATGTTGCAACATCCTCAAGAGAGGTTTTCTTGTTTGCGTTGTCGTCCAAGGCCAAGGGACAGGAACTGAAATTGAATCGGTTCGCTCAGGTTGCTGCAGATCGTGGTTACAGCGACAAAGGCGTCATTTTTCGCACCACGAGTGAGAAGGGAGTAGACGTTGGAGATTCGTGGCAAAACATTATCTCACTGTTTTTCTTTTTTAATTTTGTTTCTAGAAGATTAATTGTTAGTTCAGATTGTGTTTTTCTGAACGTTGAAGCATGGATTGATGAATACTGTTTAGTATTTAGGTTATTTGTTTTGGCCATGATTGGTGGCGCAAGTGAAATTGAGAGAGGAATAGAAAGTGAGTGATTATTTCAAACTTCCAATGAGAGTGGGAGAGGTTGGTGGGGGCTAGTGACAGGAAGGGAATGGCAGTGGTGGTTGGCAACGGGTGACCGGAGGTAGTGGAGGGGTCACCAGAAACCATGAAGAGGAAGAGAGAGCAATGATTTGGTGTGGGAAGTGTATAATCAAAACATGTACTTTATATTAATCTAAGAGTTTTAAATAGTGGTGCATAATAGATCACTTATTATAGTGGTCCACCTTAGAAGTGGTCTGAAAGTAATATATAGCTATCAATTTGGATCAACTTAACCTGTTCAAATTAACTCTCATAGGCTGACAAATTTTCGATTTGGGTCAATCCAATTTAATGACATGCTAGAATTTTGCTAGGCCAACCGAACCTTTGGCAGGCCACAAGCAGAAAAGGCTGGGTCCATGCTCACTTTTTTTACATATTCATATATTAAAAACTATCAAAACAAGTTAACTTTTACATAACAAGTTAATAAAATATTTTTTAATCATTATAAACTAAAAAAAATAAATTACCATCAATGTGACATAGACAACACTTTTCAGTTTTCATTATGGATGATAACGGGTAGTGTCTAGATAAGGTATTATAGTACCTGTCCCCATACTCACATTTAAAAAAATTCCCGTACCTGAACTCATATCCGTGTGGATAATAACTTTAATACCCGTACCATTTTTCATTTGATAACTAAATGCTTGTACCCGTTACCCGCACTTTAATTAATTATGAAAAATTGATAAATAAAATATTGGTTAAAAATATAAGAGTAATTAAATTAAAATTCCATTTATGATGACCCAAAAATTAAAATCACATTTAAAGATCTTTATAAAACATAATAAATAGGAAAAATTGAAAAAAGAAACAAATAAGGTGATAATTTTTTGAAATTAAAAAACATGATCTATCTCTAAGTAAATAAAGACATGATTGATCTCTATAAGAAATATATTTTTTTAATTAAATAATGTCATCTATCTTTTAAGAAATATAGAATGTGATCTTTTTTTTATTAATTTTTGATGGATTAAGGAACGTGATCTATCTTTCAGGAATTAAATAACGTCATCTATCTCTTAAAAAATATAGAACGTAATCTTTTTTTATTTTCGATGGATTAAGGAACGTGATCTACCTTTCAGGTATTATTATTATTATTATTATTATTAGGTTTGTGTATTAAGGTACTCAAACCCAGACCAATTAAAATTTGTTAATAATTATCCATACTTTAGCCCCATACCGATTAAGTGAGTAATTACCGTACCCATTATAGATAATTTTTGCTGGTAGCCATAGTGTTTGGATAAAATTATCATTCCAAAATTTCCACTCTCTCTATTAAACAAAATTAACTCTCTCTTTTTTTTTCGTTACACAAAATTAACTCATCTAATTATTAATAATTTGAGTTGTGAAAAGTTAGTTTTATGATATGTTTCCTTTTTCTTAAGTTTGCGAATAAATTAATTTGATATTCATACTTTCAATTTAACCTTCTTCTTTTTTTCTTTTTTTTTTTTTTATCTAAACAGGATTTGAAATAACTGAAGGATGTATTATCTTTTGACGCTTTAACCGAAAACATATGCTTATCTGAAAACTGTAACTAGTTATAATTAAAGATAGTTAATTGATCTCTTTCCAAAAAAAAAAAAAAAAAGTAATTGATAAAGTATTTCCCTTATCATTATCTTTTTTACTGCTTATATTTCAAGCTTATGCTTATCTGAAAACTATGGTTAGTTATCATGAAAGATAGTTATTAATTGTTAAAGTATTTCCCTTATCATTATCTATTGTTTTTGGTGAATTATCATTATCTTTTTTACTGCTTATATATTTCAAGCTTTGGGTGTTCTCAAGTATTGTTCAAGATTTCACTTGTCTAGTTTCTGCATCTCTCAGCACAATGGCAGGAGGTTACAAAGGAAATGCTTCAGGGAAAAACTATCCTGGAGAGCTTAACGGCAGAGTTATTTTCACTTGCGTGGTTGCTGCCCTTGGAGGTCTAATTTTTGGCTATGACCTCGGCATTTCAGGTATATTATGTTTTTCCATCCAAAAGTTACACGTACTTATGCGTTCTAATACATTACAATATAAATTTGTTTATTGATGACGTTAATTAATATAGGTGGGGTGACATCTATGGATCCGTTTTTGAAGAAATTCTTCCCAGATGTCTACGAAAAAGAGCAGAACATAAAGGCTTCTGATAGCCAGTACTGTAAATTCGACAGTCAGATATTAACATTGTTTACTTCCTCTCTGTATCTGGCTGCTCTCTTGGCATCACTCGTGGCATCCACGCTAACTCGAGCCTTTGGAAGACGCCTTACCATGATTTCTGGTGGTGCACTTTTTCTGGCTGGTGCTTTATTGAATGGTTTCGCCCAACATGTCTGGATGCTCATCGTTGGCCGCATGTTACTTGGTTTCGGAATTGGATGTGCCAGTCTGTGCCAATTTACGTGTCTGAGGTTGCTCCCTACAAATATAGAGGAGCACTTAACATGACGTTCCAATTGGCAATCACCATAGGCATATTTGTAGCCAATGTTCTCAACTACGTTTTCGCCAAAATGAAAAATGGAGAAGGGTGGCGCTACAGCCAGGGACAGATCCAGAAACCTAATAAAGGAGGGCTGAATTTTTTTTTCATCCTTTATAATTGTTTAAATTTTAATAAATAATAATTTTTAAAAAATATTTACTATTTTTACACGTAAATTTGAAATTATTTTTTATTTTAAATGATAATAACATTAACCGTTACCATAATAACAACCAACACACAATTAGTTTTACATAATTTTACATTAGTTATCATCTTAGCTATTACAATAATAACAACAAATATAACTAGTTTTACGTAATTTTATGCTCCCTCCGGTCCTTTTTATAAGAAACAAATAACTAAATCATCAAGATCAATAAAAATAGTTAAGTTAGTTAGTTATAATTAATAATGTCATAAATTTTAATTATATTTCAAAAGTACCCCTTAAATTGATTGGTTTAAGTAGTGGTTATATTAATGACATTGCACCTTCACCAATATGTGTAACTTGAATTGTTAATAGACCAATAAATGCATGAGAAATGAGTAGGTGTCTCATTAATGGATTTCACAAGATGAAGGGTAAAAAAGAAAATTAGCAATTAATACATCTTAAAGTGAGTATATGTTTCTTATAATTAGGACAAAAAAAGAACATCATTTTGTTTCTTATAAAAAGGACCAGAGGGAGTACTAATTAACCTTAACTAGTATTATAATAACAACAAACATAATTAATTTTATAAAATTTTATACTAACTAATTTAAAAATATATGTTTATACATGAAAAATATCGACGGTGGGGGGCTGGCGCCCCGCCCGCCGCACTCTAGATCCGTCCCTGGCTACAGCTTGGGTTTTGCCGCAGTCCCTGCAATAATGATAATTGCAGGTGCATTATTTCTTCCCGATTCACCAAGTTCTTTGATTGAGCGTGGTAAAGATGAAGAAGCCAAAGAAGAATTGAAAAAAATTCGGTGTACTGAAGGCATTGAGGAGGAGTTTAAAGCCTGGTTGCAGCGAGTGAAGCCTCGAAAGCAGTGAAACACCCTTGGGCCTCTTTGTTGAAAAGGCCCTATAGGCCTCATCTCACCATGGCCTTCTTCCAACAACTCACTGGCATGAATGTCATAACATTCTACGCTCCTGTTTTGTTTAAAACTATTGGCTTTGGTGCCACTGCTTCTCTCATGTCTGCCATGATCACTGGAGCTTGTAACGCTGTCGCCACCCTTGTCTATTTTCACCGTTGATAAGTTTGGGAGACGTACTCTTTTCTTACAAGGTGGGGCTCAAATGCTCATTTGTCAGGTATGCATGTCCTTTCTCTCTATTTTGCTTATTTAATTTGACTAAGACATACACATCAATTAATTTGTTTTGGGTGTGCGTGCAGATTGCGATAACAATAGCAATTGCATGCAAATTTGGAATAGATGGAAACCCTGGTGTGTTACCCAAGTGGTATGCGACAATTGTTGTGGTAGGTATTTGCGTGTATGTGGCGGGATTTGCATGGTCGTGGGGTCCATTGGGATGGCTGGTGCCCAGTGAGACTTTCCCACTTGAAGTTCGATCTGCTGCTCAGAGTATCAATGTCTCCGTCAACATGATCTTCACTTTCGCCATTGCTCAAATTTTCACCACCATGCTCTGTCACATGAAATTTGGATTGTTCATCTTCTTTGCATTTTTTGTTGGCGTCATGAGTTTCTTCATCTACAAGTTTCTCCCAGAGACTAAAGGAGTTCCAATAGAAGAAATGTCGCGTGTCTGGCAAAATCATTCTTACTGGAAAAACTTCGTCAAGCCCGCTGTCAAACAAGCTGACAATCAATGTTAGGATGCCACTCTCTATTTAATATTTTTACTTTATTAATGATCTTCTTAGGTTACAGTTGTTTTTATTTTTATTTTTAAACGTTGTGTTTTTAGTAAGTCCTAGTTTTTTTTAGGGTGAAAAGTAAATCGTAGTTAGTTTATTTGAGTTTTTGTACATAATTTGATTTGAATTTTAAATGAAAGGACGTGTTTTCGTGCCGATGAGGTGGAAATGAATTCTATTTTGATTTAATTGGTTTCAGAGAGAATTGAATGAGATCAATGGAAGCAAATTGCGGGCTAAAAGCTAAAAAGGAAGAAAATGTTAAAAAAAAAAAAAAAAATGCCCAACTCACACACACACACGGTTCAGTCAAAGGGATAAGCTAGGAGTAGTCAAGCTACCCACTAGTTTGAGAGGGGCAATTAAGGAGAATGAGTTGGAAGATCCGAGATAGTAGGAAGTAAAGATCAAGTTCAATTATTCAAGATTAAGTCAAGCTAGACCAAATTTCATCTCCTCTTTACGCAGGGCGATCCTGACATTTTATGGCGTAGGGTGAAACGTTAAATAAGGCCCCATTATATATAAAATTTATATATATATATATATATATATATATATATATATTATTTAAAAATAAACATATAATTTAATTAAAATGAAATATTTTTATTACATTAAATTAATAACATAGTTTTGACAAACTCAAAAAAACTTATTACATTTTTAATTTAATTTATTTCTATGTTATCGCTTATTATTGATAAAATATTATAGTTTCAAGTTATATTATTTAATATTAACAATTAATATATTTTCATTCAATGTAATAATAGTTATTTTAAATTGTATTATTATTAAAGTTCATAATAAATTTTAAACATATAAATTATATTTTAGATTTATGATAAATAATTTAAATGGTGATATACAATTATTTTTAAATTATTGTGTAGAAGTGGATTTTTTTACAATCTAAGTTTTAGTCTGTGTTTCTTATCTTGTTGAAAAATACAAATTTTAAGTTTACACATTATTATATGTCCACTACATGTTGTTTCGTCAAAATGAGTTAGAAATTATTTTAATAACATGAATTTGTGATGTAATACACAATAAAAAAAATTAACAATCAAAATGTTTTATAATCACATGACACATTTTTATTTAGATATATAAAAGGAGACAATATAACACCCTAAAAATTACAACTCAATAAATATATATTTGTGTGATTGAGTTATGATTTAATTGGAATTTATTTCTTTTAAATAAGAAAAGATATGTTTGAGTAATTAAAATATAGTTAGTATTATTGTGAGATTTTCGAAACATTTACGTGAGTTCCGTAAGTTAAAAAAAAAAAAAAAAAAAGAAGAAGGGGGTGCATTTAGAGGAAACTAGGTGTCAATAGTAAAATGTCAAAATTTTCCCAAATATGTACGTGGAAAGCTTCTTGATTGTTCTAATTTTTTTTCCGTTCTTCTGTTTTCTCTCCACGGAAGCTCTAACTTCTCTCTAAGTTTTGGAGCATCAATTTTCATCTTTCATCGTTCATTTTTGGATATGTTAAACAAAAGTTCAAGAGCTTCAATACCCACCGATTGGATTTCGATTTCGTCGAGGTATGGAGGGGTTTCTTTTTTTTCCCCTAAGCTATTTCCTTGTTTTCTTGTTAAATATGGATTGTGGCTGTTGTTGATGGTCTGTAAATAATTTTGAAAACCCGAAATAAGCTACTTGTGATTTGGGTCCTGTGACTGTGTGGATGTTTCGTCTCGGTTTTCGTGCACGTTTTTGATGATGTAAATATATTTTCCTATGTTTTGATGCCTCTGGATGTCGTGATATTTTTCTCAGATTTTTTTGAGCACTGTAACTATTTTTACCGGAATTATTTTCAAAAACTGTTAATTATGAGAATGGGACTGTTTTGATTTTTACAAGAATTTTGGGACGCGATTTTGGAAAACTGGAACCATGCGTTCATTTTATGTATCATGAGGGTCATCTCTGAATTTTTTCAAGATTAGAAAAAGTCGGGAAGTAATTTTAGAAAATTATTTTTTGTGAAAAACGAAAACTGGACAGTAGAGAATTTAAATGGGGAAAATATCCTTTTTGAGCGAATTTGGCTATGAGAAAACTTTGTAACCTTATTTGAATTATGTAGAATATCTGTGAATTTTATCGGAATTTTATAGGAAATTTTGGTAATTATTTATGTTTTTATATGGGAGACTCTGTTCTGAGACAGAAATTCTTTAAAAATTCAAAAAGGGTATTTTTGGTGGATTTTTGATACTGAGAAAATTATATGTGATGGTCCACATGTTGGAGATATTCTCTGTAAAATTGCACATAAAACGAATTTGATATGCTATTTTCTAAAAATATGAAATTGTGTTTTACAGAGCATGTACAGTCACTGTTTTTAATTCAAAAATAATATTTGTGGGTTGAATTTTCGTGAGATAAATTTATATGATGAAATATGTATGATGTATAGTTTCTCTGTAAAATCTCATGAAATTTAAAGTTGATATGATGTATCAAATAATTTTTGGTATGTGTGCACAACTATAGGTATACGCATGAAATTTAATTGGATGATTGTGTAATTGTGCCTAATATCATTCGTTGGATTTGCTAATAGACATTTCACCTCAAAAGGGAAATTTCTATTGAAAACGTGTGTGTAATGTTGTTTAATGGATTATGTTGAATTATGGTTTGTTAATGATTATTCTATTATTAACTGTGAATTGGAGACCGGGAGGAATGTGATCCTCGGGCAAAGAGTGCTGGAATTTGTTTGTGCATGTGAACTGCTTGTGATGGTTTGTTGATTGTGGGAACGAGAATTTTTCATTCTTATATGGGAACAAATGAACTCCAAATGGAGTACATTTGTGAATACTAGAAGGTCATTCTAGTAATCAATAATATTCACTATGAGCAATAGTGAATCAACTATAATTAAGAGTGTGAACTTAATAACATTATGGATTAAGTAATTAGGAATTACCTATGCACATGGAGGATGCCGGATGTTTGGACTTAGAAAGGAATTTAGGACCATTGCATGGATTTGGACAAAATGACTGAAGTAAGCATAAAATGTGAGAGTGGGTGAGGATTTCCATAAAACAAAGTAAGACAGTTAAGAATCATGATGTGGGTCATGATTGGGTAAAGTGCGATACGCACATGTGTTTGAAAGTTTGTGAATTGTGATTGTCCGAATCGTGGTGAGAACCGAAAGGAGGAAAGAACCTCCAATGCTAAGTCGTGTGAGACGGTTGAACGGATTTGTTCGTGGACAAAGCTTGAACGGATAATTGCGAGACAGGTCGTGTGGAGGCTTTATCTACGGTGAGCATTGTGCTTGTGAGATGACGGGGTCGTGATGTTTAACCACTGTGATAGTGGGAGAGTTTGATCTCCGTGTTGTATGTCTGGGACATATGTTGATTGAAGACCGCCGTCGAGTACCTTTGGTAGAAAAGCTCACACAAACCTGTGAAAGGTCGCGTGGGATATTTCAGCTGCGAGTTATCTGTGAACCAAGGTCGGATTGCGAATGACGCGTCACTTGAGGTGATGAGATCGTTACGATGTAGCGATAAAGGCAAAGTCCTTATTTATATATGCATATGTGAGCGTAGAGGTGGTACCTTTAGCTCGGCGTCAATTCGTCCGCACCTGTACCATGTGCAGCGGGAAACCCACATGCGACGAAGAAAGAAAATAAACTCTGTGAGAGAGTGTTGAGGAGTCAGTCCTCGGAGTAATGGATGACCACAGTTGGTACCTGGGAGATGATCGTAAGGCAGGTTGACCTTGGAGGGTAAGGCACTGAGTTGTGACGATAGATCACATAGCTGACTCGGCCACCCTGACAAAAATACGAGCCATCATCGGTTGGTGAGAGCCCGCCATAGTACCATGGTGAGAGGTGTACTCCCAACAGTCATCCAACTCAAAAATATGTAAGACCACTGAGTTCTGGAAGTTCCAGTGGCAGCTGGCCAGTGTGAAATAATTTACAAGAATAGTTGTGGAAACGAATAGGTTTCGAGTGAGACTCGTGAGAGCACCACTGTGAAGTGGTTGATATTGTATGTTTGTTTGAGACCGGAAGGTCGTTTGGTTGTTGGTTTAGAGGAGGAGAGAGACTCACTCCATACGCCTTTATTTTTCAGATTTAGACAAATGATCTTGTGCAAACAACAAAGATGGAATGAAAGGTTACGACAAGCACTGTGAACACGAGTGGATCTTTCAAGAGAAAGAAAAGGATCTTTCTAGGATGCTACTTGGGTTTATTGGGTATTTTGAAATTTTCTTTGAGTCACTGCTCTGAGTCTCAGTCTTTTCTTGTATAGAAAAAGGGTAGACTAGATTTGAATATTGATGTACAACTCTTTATACGTGGCTCAAATGTATAATGTGTTATATTCCAAGATTTTAAATGCATAAGTGTATTATGTGTAATAGAATAGTATAATGGTGGATTTGAGGATGTTCTTAATTAAAGAAGATTTTGGTTATGTTTCATGGTTTGCATCTAAGTTAATGTCTTATAACATGAGTCTGATTTATTAAGACTGATATTTCATTAACAGAAATTTTTTTATATATTAATAAGTTATTGTGGATGATGGTTGTTTGGAGTTTTAAGTAACAATTTTTTTTTTAAAAGGAAAAATAAATCTTCCCGAATTATAAAGGCTATTTTCAATAATTGGATATTGAATTACGTCACAAATTTCTTAATTAATAAGAAAATCTTTAATAGTAAAATGGGGTGTTACATTAGTGGTATCAGAGCAGTTCGTCCTACCAAGACTGGGGTGTGGACTTAACCATTGCTTGTGTTGTGTGTGATCTGGTATGTACTGTTGCTTGACAGTAGTATGGATGAATTGTGTGTTCTTGCATCATCTGTGGAAGACAGTGATGTGAGATAGAAATTGCTTCTATTGATTGCTTTGTATCTGGCATCGAAAGATGGAGGTGTGAAATGGGAATTGTATATTGTGTGAGTTTGAATTGATTATTCAGTGGTAGTGGTGTAAGATGTAAAACTGTTTGTGACAAGGTGTTATTGCATTGACTACTAGGGTAGAAATGTGAGATTATTTAGACTATGTATGAAATTAGTTTGATACAATGTCGTTTAAAAGAAATGCCGACATCTTAAGGATGTATTAGTATTCCCTTGGAATTGCCAATAGAAGTGTGAGATTAGTTAGACGTCAAAAAGCTAAGGGACAAGGTTATTTCTCTAGACTGTGCTTTGCCTTAAGGAATCCTTAAGACCTTGGCATCTATAGTGGGATAATGGATTGAGTGTGATAGAGAAGTCTATGCATTATGCATGAGTTGTCCCTCTGGTTATCAAGTTGTTTTGACTCCGCATGAGTAAATGCTTTATGCATTCTATTCTCTTGCAAGTTGTACAATGATATTGGATATTTTATTTTATCATTGTTTTTCTTGTAAGAATAAGTCGATTGGACGTGTTTCAAGTAGTCTACTTTTGAGTAGCCTACTATTCTTGTAAATGAAATATTTCAATTCTTAGTAGGGTCATTCATTTCGTATGAATGATGCCTTGCACACGATTTTTTTTTTTATCATGTGGTAACTTGAACTTCTTTCAATGTCTATGTCTCCAGTGGAAATAAATTTATTGATCGTGTTCTGAGAAATTATATCAATGGTGATTGAGTTGTCCTTAATCCCAATGAGAGTCATTTAATTTCATATGAATAAGTTGTCTTCAATCCTTGTGAGAGTCATTGACCCATGTGGATGAGTTGTTTCCTTATCATACTTGCATTTGAAGCAAGATGGATGTTTTCAAGGAAGAAATGATTCGTGATAAAGTTGTGAGATGCGCACTCAGGACTCCGTCGAGATGATTTTTCCTCCTAATATTAAATTTCTTGAAATATTGTCTAAGTTGTGTTGTTGTCCTTGTTCTTCATATTCTGAGAGTATGAGTTCGTATCCTTGAGGTGGTTGAGAAAGAAGGTATGAAATTCCGAGTTTGTAGAATCAGAGTATGTAGTGGAAGCGTAGTGTGTAAGCATGATGGTTCTTGATGGTTAGATCATGATTTAGAGGGTGGAATAGGATGCAAATGCTAGAATAGTAGCAAAATATTTAAGATGGGGAAGTAAGTGATTGCAAAGTTTGAGAGTGTGATTGGATGTTAGAAGTCGAATTCAATAAGTGATTAAATTGGTGATAGTAGATTGGAATGGTTTGAGACAATTTAGAAGTCATCCAAATGGTGAATTGGTTGAAATTATGATAATAGGATGTAGCTGTAAGTTAAAGACTTAAATCATATTTAGAATATCTTCTATGAAAATGAAAATGTGAGAAAATTATAGAAAAAGTCTTTGGTAGTGTTTAGACATAGAAAGTTGAGGTCTAGACATGTATAAAGGGTGTTAGAAGTGTTGTTGAGCTAAGCATTGAGTTTTAGTATCATGCCATACTCAAATTGGTGAGTGCTAGCTAGTAAAACTAAAGCAAGATGATAAGAGTCAAAACTACACATTCTAGGTACCTTAGAAATGACCCGAAATGGTAAAAGTGCGAACTTTGGCATTGCATAACTCCTTGTATAGGATGAGTTTCGGAACGAAACCTTTTTCCACAGTTTTGTGTTACTAAAGTCTAGTTCTCCACAAAATTTCATAGCCATTGGACTTACATAGATCATTTTGGATCCCTAAGTTCATTTTGACCAAAAACTAGTTCTTTAAGTGACCCAAAAAGCCTAGATTTTGACCTGAGATGAATTTTGAGGTGAGACCAATTCCTACAATCCTATTTTTAGGTTTATAAAATCTGTTTTGAGGATTTACAAAGTTTCACCCTATGAATTTTAGATTCATCTTTGAAAACCATGTATTTTCTAAGCCGTTTTTGACCCGAAACTTGAAACGTACGCCATTTTCAAACTGTTCGAGCTTTTAGAGTGAAACCAAAGCCCAAAACTTTGTTTTAGTACCCTCTAAATCTGTTTTGAGGTCCCACATAATTTTAAGCATTATACAATGAATTTGGTAGAAAAATTCATTTTCTAGAAACATGATTTTTACAAACTTATAATGTGTGTCATTTCCAAACCGCTTTGAGTTTTTGAGTCAAACCAAAGCCATTAAGTCACATTTAATGCATATCAAATCTGTTTTCAAGTCCCAAAGGATTTCGAGGTTTGTAGCTCAATTGGCGTAGAAAACTGTTTTCTAGAATTCTTTAAAATTGCAAACTTAAAACGTGCGTAGTTTTCAAACTGTAACTCCGATTTGGATGAAACCAAAACTCATGATCTTGTTTTTAAGTTAACTTAATCTGTTTTTGGGTTTTTAAATGAAAGTATCACTGTATGATAGGATTGCTTCCCAAAATTACCTCTTAGAAAACTCAATTCAAAGGAAATCCTTAGGTGAAAGACTTGTTCTTAACCTAGAGGCCTACCTAGTAGTTTACCTACAACTTATATAGGATATATTAACACTAAATCTTCAATGTTGAGTAGATTTAAGTACTTCCTTGAAGATAGCTGTATTGTCTATCTAGTAGCTTAGATAGATTTCTATCGAATCCATTCTATGTTAGTAAACTTTTAATTTAAGAATGAATTTGCATAGGTAGACCTAGTTTATGTTCTTTATTTACAAATCATACCTAACCCTTATGTCGAAAAGGATAGTAAGTTAGAGACAAACTTTGTTAATAGAAATAACTTCTTATAGGAGTCATATGAGACTAAGTTGTAGAGTAATGGATTAGTCTGGAAATAGATGACGTAGATTATAGTTATAGATCACCGTATGTTAAGCATAATTTCGAGGACGAAATTCTTAAAAGGGTGGGAGAGTTGTAACACCCTAAAAATTACAACTCAATAAATATATATTTGTGTGATTGAGTTATGATTTAATTGGAATTTATTTCTTTTAAATAAGAAAAGATATGTTTGAGTAATTAAAATATAGTTAGTATTATTGTGAGATTTTTGAAACATTTACGTGAGTTCCGTAAGTTAAAAAAAAAAAAAAAAAAGAAGAAGGGGGTGCATTTAGAGGAAACTAGGTGTCAATAGTAAAATGTCAAAATTTTCCCAAATATGTACGTGGAAAGCTTCTTGATTGTTCTAATTTTTTTTCCGTTTCTGGTTCTTCTGTTTTCTCTCCACGGAAGCTCTAACTTCTCTCTAAGTTTTGGAGCATCAATTTTCATCTTTCACCGTTCATTTTTGGATATGTTAAACAAAAGTTCAAGAGCTTCAATACCCACCGATTGGATTTCAATTTCGTCGAGGTATGGAGGGGTTTCTTTTTTTTCCCCTAAGCTATTTCCTTGTTTTCTTGTTAAATATGGATTGTGGCTGTTGTTGATGGTCTGTAAATAATTTTGAAAACCCGAAATAAGCTACTTGTGATTTGGGTCCTGTGACTGTGTGGATGTTTCGTCTCGGTTTTCGTGCACGTTTTTGATGATGTAAATATATTTTCCTATGTTTTGATGCCTCTGGATGTCGTGATATTTTTCTCAGATTTTTTTGAGCACTGTAACTATTTTTACCGGAATTATTTTCAAAAACTGTTAATTATGAGAATGGGACTGTTTTGATTTTTACAAGAATTTTGGGACGCGATTTTGGAAAACTGGAACCATGCGTTCATTTTATGTATCATGAGGGTCATCTCTGAATTTTTTCAAGATTAGAAAAAGTCGGGAAGTAATTTTAGAAAATTATTTTTTGTGAAAAACGAAAACTGGACAGTAGAGAATTTAAATGGGGAAAATATCCTTTTTGAGCGAATTTGGCTATGAGAAAACTTTGTAACCTTATTTGAATTATGTAGAATATCTGTGAATTTTATCGGAATTTTATAGGAAATTTTGGTAATTATTTATGTTTTTATATGGGAGACTCTGTTCTGAGACAGAAATTCTTTAAAAATTCAAAAAGGGTATTTTTGGTGGATTTTTGATACTGAGAAAATTATATGTGATGGTCCACATGTTGGAGATATTCTCTGTAAAATTGCACATAAAACGAATTTGATATGCTATTTTCTAAAAATATGAAATTGTGTTTTACAGAGCATGTACAGTCACTGTTTTTAATTCAAAAATAATATTTGTGGGTTGAATTTTCGTGAGATAAATTTATATGATGAAATATGTATGATGTATAGTTTCTCTGTAAAATCTCATGAAATTTAAAGTTGATATGATGTATCAAATAATTTTTGGTATGTGTGCACAACTATAGGTATACGCATGAAATTTAATTGGATGATTGTGTAATTGTGCCTAATATCATTCGTTGGATTTGCTAATAGACATTTCACCTCAAAAGGGAAATTTCTATTGAAAACGTGTGTGTAATGTTGTTTAATGGATTATGTTGAATTATGGTTTGTTAATGATTATTCTATTATTAACTGTGAATTGGAGACCGGGAGGAATGTGATCCTCGGGCAAAGAGTGCTGGAATTTGTTTGTGCATGTGAACTGCTTGTGATGGTTTGTTGATTGTGGGAACGAGAATTTTTCATTCTTATATGGGAACAAATGAACTCCAAATGGAGTACATTTGTGAATACTAGAAGGTCATTCTAGTAATCAATAATATTCACTATGAGCAATAGTGAATCAACTATAATTAAGAGTGTGAACTTAATAACATTATGGATTAAGTAATTAGGAATTACCTATGCACATGGAGGATGCCGGATGTTTGGACTTAGAAAGGAATTTAGGACCATTGCATGGATTTGGACAAAATGACTGAAGTAAGCATAAAATGTGAGAGTGGGTGAGGATTTCCATAAAACAAAGTAAGACAGTTAAGAATCATGATGTGGGTCATGATTGGGTAAAGTGCGATACGCACATGTGTTTGAAAGTTTGTGAATTGTGATTGTCCGAATCGTGGTGAGAACCGAAAGGAGGAAAGAACCTCCAATGCTAAGTCGTGTGAGACGGTTGAACGGATTTGTTCGTGGACAAAGCTTGAACGGATAATTGCGAGACAGGTCGTGTGGAGGCTTTATCTACGGTGAGCATTGTGCTTGTGAGATGACGGGGTCGTGATGTTTAACCACTGTGATAGTGGGAGAGTTTGATCTCCGTGTTGTATGTCTGGGACATATGTTGATTGAAGACCGCCGTCGAGTACCTTTGGTAGAAAAGCTCACACAAACCTGTGAAAGGTCGCGTGGGATATTTCAGCTGCGAGTTATCTGTGAACCAAGGTCGGATTGCGAATGACGCGTCACTTGAGGTGATGAGATCGTTACGATGTAGCGATAAAGGCAAAGTCCTTATTTATATATGCATATGTGAGCGTAGAGGTGGTACCTTTAGCTCGGCGTCAATTCGTCCGCACCTGTACCATGTGCAGCGGGAAACCCACATGCGACGAAGAAAGAAAATAAACTCTGTGAGAGAGTGTTGAGGAGTCAGTCCTCGGAGTAATGGATGACCACAGTTGGTACCTGGGAGATGATCGTAAGGCAGGTTGACCTTGGAGGGTAAGGCACTGAGTTGTGACGATAGATCACATAGCTGACTCGGCCACCCTGACAAAAATACGAGCCATCATCGGTTGGTGAGAGCCCGCCATAGTACCATGGTGAGAGGTGTACTCCCAACAGTCATCCAACTCAAAAATATGTAAGACCACTGAGTTCTGGAAGTTCCAGTGGCAGCTGGCCAGTGTGAAATAATTTACAAGAATAGTTGTGGAAACGAATAGGTTTCGAGTGAGACTCGTGAGAGCACCACTGTGAAGTGGTTGATATTGTATGTTTGTTTGAGACCGGAAGGTCGTTTGGTTGTTGGTTTAGAGGAGGAGAGAGACTCACTCCATACGCCTTTATTTTTCAGATTTAGACAAATGATCTTGTGCAAACAACAAAGATGGAATGAAAGGTTACGACAAGCACTGTGAACACGAGTGGATCTTTCAAGAGAAAGAAAAGGATCTTTCTAGGATGCTACTTGGGTTTATTGGGTATTTTGAAATTTTCTTTGAGTCACTGCTCTGAGTCTCAGTCTTTTCTTGTATAGAAAAAGGGTAGACTAGATTTGAATATTGATGTACAACTCTTTATACGTGGCTCAAATGTATAATGTGTTATATTCCAAGATTTTAAATGCATAAGTGTATTATGTGTAATAGAATAGTATAATGGTGGATTTGAGGATGTTCTTAATTAAAGAAGATTTTGGTTATGTTTCATGGTTTGCATCTAAGTTAATGTCTTATAACATGAGTCTGATTTATTAAGACTGATATTTCATTAACAGAAATTTTTTTATATATTAATAAGTTATTGTGGATGATGGTTGTTTGGAGTTTTAAGTAACAATTTTTTTTTTAAAAGGAAAAACAAATCTTCCCGAATTATAAAGGCTATTTTCAATAATTGGATATTGAATTACGTCACAAATTTCTTAATTAATAAGAAAATCTTTAATAGTAAAATGGGGTGTTACAGACAATGGTTTCAATTTATTTATAAAAATAACAAAATAATATATATATATATATATTATATATATATATATATAATTTTGAATAAAATATATTTTTGGTCCATATACTTTTGGTCAAACTTAGTTTTAGTCCCTATCATTTTAAATCGATTAATTTGGTCCCTATAATTTAAAAAATTAGGTTATTTAGTCCTTGCACATTGACGATTGAGGGACCAAATAGGGACTAAATTCACCTATTTTTTAAGTTATAGGGACCAAATTGATTGATTTGAAATTATAGCCTATAGGAACTAAAATAAAGTTTGACAAAAAATACAGGGACCAAAAATATATTTTACCTAAATTTTTTTTACCACATAATATATAATTCTTTTGTTATTTTTTGGGCCCCTCCTAGTCATGTAATTTTTTTTTAACATAATATGTCAAAATGTGCTAGAAATTCTTTTAACATAAATTTGTGAATCTAATACACAAGGAAATAAACTAATAATCAAAAGAGTAATACTTTATAATCACATATTATATTTTTATTTAAATGTATAAAAAAAAGACATGATAGGAGATAGTGATTTCAATTTATTTATAAAAATAACATAAATAATATATATAATTTTTTTAATCCCATAATTATTAATTTTTTAAAAAAAATTGGGCCCCTATTAGTCATAGGCCCTGGGCCATCGCCCCTCTGATCAAGGCCCAGGGCCGGCACTGTCTTTACGATATCTCTATGTATCCAAATGTTGTTACTCAGACTCTATATTGTAATCAAAATCAATAATGCAATCTTCATCTCCAAATTGTTTTATATATATGAAGTCATTTGTTGAAAGGTTTAAATGTCTTTTTGGTCTTTGCAATTTAGTGTTTTTTTGCTTTTCGTCCTTGTAAAATTTTTTTTTTGGTTTCAGTCCTTGCAAATTATGTTTGTTTTGTTTTTCGTCCTTATAGTGGTTTAGATAGCGCTTTGAACAGTGAAAAAAACGTTATCTAAATCACTATAAGGACGAAAAACAAAATAAACATAATTTGTAAGGACTGAAACAAAAAAAAAATTTACAAGAATGAAAAGTAAAAAAATATTAAATTACAAGAACCAAAAAGATATTTAAGCCTTTGTTGAAAACATGGTGCAATTTTGATGGAATAATCAGGCCTGTTATTCTTTAGATTATAGTAGCTTGGACCAAAAATAAGAAGTGTGGTGGATAAGCGATGTTGGGCCAAGTGCTATTGTGCTACATCGCGAGACATTTTTATAATTTCTTTATTTTTTTTTGTTGACTATTTTTTTTAATTTTCTTTCATCTCGTCATTGGTACTGGGAGAAAAATGGAAAAGAGCTGCTACAAGTTTAGTTGCACTAAATCATTAATTCATGATGTAACCCACTATATATAGATATTTCTATGATGTGATTTGCGAGTCCAAAACTGAAAGAGTACGTACGCTAATTGGGCACAAATTTCCTTTTAATTTGATTATTCTAATTTTCCTAATACAATTTGGATTGTTCTTATTTCCTCTTAAAATGACAGTTACTTCTGCAATGAAAAAACCAACAATGGCAACGGTCATCACACGTTATATAATTAGGCACAAATTTTCATTAGATTATGTATCAATATTTGACTAGACCACTGCTGGGCAAACAAATGGAGTACGTTATAAGGTTTTCGAAAGAAAAATCGTCATTTATCCACCAACTTGAGTTATATTCTTAGTTTCAAATGCATGGGACGGCTGAAATGCTTTGACTAACAACTTCTAGTAAACTATAATGGTCCACCGCCACATTATAGTTTAAAGTCAAAAAAGATACCTTTATTTCCTCCGAATGGTTCACAAAATTAGGGGTGTACACGGGTCGGGTTGGGCTGGGTTTGGCCAAACCTGATACCCGATCCGATCAAAATTTTACGGGTTGAGTTGGATCGGGTTTGTGCATTTTTTTGACGAAATCCGATCAGATCCAACCCGTTCAAAAACGGGTTGGATCGGGTTGGGTTGATCGGGTCAGGGCATTTAAAAAATATTTTTTATTTTGTAAAAACTAGAATTTTTTAGAACAACAATTTGTTTTTGCCTAGAGCTTTGCACATATATAATTTCTACATGTCCTCCAAAAGGATCAAATTGTGACAACATTTGATTAATAAAATGAATGGTTTCAATGCTAATACAAATATTTTATTTTAAATAGATATTAGCATGAGAAAACATAAACAAAATCAAGACAAAAAATAGAAACAATTAAAAAAAGAGAAATATAATTCATGTGTGATTAAAAATTAGCAAAAAAATATAGTGTTTTGTATTTTTTAATTTAATAATATATATATATATATATATATATATATATATATATATATATATATATATATAATAAAAAAAATTATAGTACGGGTCGGGTCGGATCGGGTCACGGGTTCAAAATGCAAACCCGTTACCCTACCCGTATACTAACGGGTTGGATCGGGTTGTGTTCGGGTTTGACCCGAACTAAAAAAACCCGATCCGAACTAATCGGGTCGGGTTGGATCGGGTTGGGTTCACGGGTTACCCGATCCGGTGAACACCCCTACACAAAATGGAGGTGTGTGTATTTTATTGGATAAATAAAAGATTAAAGATAACTAGAAATTGTAGGCTTTAATTGCCGGAATCGGAAATCATATTTTCATGTGCCAACTCATTCATATTCAGTTTCGTTAAATCTCTCCGTTCGTACTCTACTAGAATCATTAACTAACATTCCTTCCGTTTATTCGATTTGAAAATTAACGGCTCATTTGATTGGAAAGTAGACAGTGATAATTGCTGGTTCAATCCCCATGGATACATTTCATCCCAATTTCTCCACCCAATTCCTATTAGAAGACCAGATAAAGGGTTTCATTAATTATGTCCCACAAACCGAGTCTTAACCATTTTAAAACGATCATTATTCGTTGCATATTAGACTAAGATGGTCTTTTTGATACTGACAGTCGGAGTCAGTCAACCACAAAATAAATTCCCATTCTTATGTGGAAGAGGAACCAGCACAAATCATGGAACCTTTTAGAACCTATATAAGCTCATTTTAAGCCATGAGTCCATGACTACCGTTGCCATGCAACTAAATTAATATATTTGACTTGTCTAACTGGACATAAGCGTCCAAAATTTGATACCGAATAACGTATATCTTAAGGAGAGATATATAACAAGAATAATTCTTATTTTGAAAGTATGATAATAATTTATTTATTTTTTGGTCCTGGGTAAGAGACGTGCCCCCCAACCCACTAGGTCAGAAACTAATCTCACTCGCGATGCGTGGCTGCCACTGGTCCAAGAAAATTTTACACACGGAGAGAATCGAACACGGGTTCTCCCGCTAAATAGATTGTTCCCCCTCATGTGAACGCAGCGGGACCTTACACCACTGTGTCAACCCTTTGGCTAATATTAAAATTTTAATTTAGTTATGCTGTAGTTATATATAATCACTTAAACAAGTAATATATATATATATATATATATATATATATATATATATATAATTTTAATCATTCAAATAGGATCCAATATGTCAATATATATTTTTTAAAATAATTAACTAAATATTTTCATGGCTAGATTGTAATTTTTGTCTCCCTAGTTTCATAAATTTGCGATTTTGGTCCCCCTGAAATTTAATTGAGACATTTGGTCCCTTGATTTTAAAAATTTCCAATTTTGATTACTCTGTCAAATTTCATGTGTTGACTGTTAAAGTGTTAATGTTGACCGAGTAATTGCTTACGTGGTATACCTATATTATGTTTATTAACAAATAATTATGATTAATAGAGCTATTAACTTAATTATAAATTTATTAAAAACAAAAAAATCAAATTCAAAGCTTTAGTTTATGGTGACGAAGAGAAGACGAAAGGACACATTAAAGCTCTCTGTCAAGCTTTCGAAACAAAATAAAAAAAAACCACCACTACCATCAAATCTGCACAACCATCGAATTTGATAGGAAAAAAAACCACCACCACAATCAGATATGCACACTATTAATAATTCTCGTTAAATTTGATAAAAAAAAAACCCAACACATTTCTATCAATTGGTGGTGTATAACCTTTCAAATCCTCCATGTCGCGAGCCTCGGATCTGCACAACCACCGACCACGAAAGGATTGAGAGTGGGTGAGCAGCCGAAACTCAGATCTGCATCGCCATCAACCACGGCTTCAATCCCGGTAGTGAAAACGCATATCTGCACAGCCATCGACCATAGCTTCAATCCCAGCAGCGGAATCTCATATCTACACCGCCACTAACCACGGCTTTGTTCCCGACTGCGGAAACTCAGATCTACACCGCCATCAACCACGGCTTCGATTCCGATAGTGAAAACTCAAATCTGCAACGCCTTTTTCTTACTTTGTTTATTTTTTCTCTGTGGTGGATCAATGGGGAATGATTTGCTTTGAGTGGGTTGCGGTGGTTGCCGGTCTTCGTTCCCCCAACCCCTCTCTACGATATTATATAAACAACGCACATAGATACAAATTATAGCATGTGATTATAGTGATAAAACTTAATAAGGTTATCATTACTAACCTTGATTCACATCCATCTCTATGAGAATTGCATGCCGGAAGAAACCCTTAAAATGCTCTTGAGAGGATTTCTGCCTACTTTTCTATGGGATTGTTTAAGAGAATTTGAGTGTCAGATAGAGTCAGTAAATTTGCTTAATGGGATAGCAAATTTATAATCCCCTAGCAGTAGGTAGGGACCTCTCAATGGACTATCTACTAAATGATTGACCTAACCCATCACAGGGTCAATCTTATCATAATCCAATCCAAAATATCCGTAATATACATAAGATAATTATTTTATCTTTAATTGTCGGTTGATGATACTAAAAGATAATATAATAATTATTGATTGATACTGATCCACAACAAATATTTTAACATTCTCCCACTTGGATAGTATTAACCAATAATCAAAATAGGAATCATCAAAACTAAAACGGCAATTTCAATAATTTGTCAACAACAATGTAAGAAATCTAAAATCTTTAATGCTACAAAATAATATCCGATAGGGATACATATCCTGTGCATCAAATAGTCATATTTCTCACAAGAAAAGAGTATACGGAATAGCATAGCTTAATAGTCAAAATATGCCACATAATAATGGTCCAAGCATCTGAAAATGCTATAAGAGATATGTTACTAAGATAATATTACTATATACATATCTCATGATAGAGTATTTTCAGACTCCCACTAATCCAAAACATCAGAAGACTTAACCAAACACATGTGAGTTGTAAAATACTCAAAAGCTCCAATAGATAAGTCTTTGATTAGTGAATCTACAAGTGTTTTCTTTCAACACCATAATCAATTTAAGTCTGAAAAGCTGCAAAGGCCAGAACATAATTTACATGCATCTAAGTGCTCACGATAGCCCAATAACAAGAGTGATCACTGATGGGCTAAATCAACAAATGCTCTTAGAATATTTGACATTCAATTAATCTGAGTTTCACGAAATAAGTGACTACGCAAACCCGAAGACAATTAGGAAATCCACTAATTTCCTACTGGGATGACATAGACACCTAGCTTAAATGAAACGATACTCTAGATTAATGTGGCCACAAAATGTCAATATGAGCAAGCACTTAGATCAATGGTCTAAACATAAAATTCATAAGTACCTCAATGGTGCAAAATTGTATTCGATAGGAGTACTATCATCACAAGCACCTCAACAATGTAGAGAATCATACTCGATAGGAGTATTGTATTTACAATATACTTATAAATTTCGACCAAACAAAATGTGAAGTTTTGGGTAAAAGAGATGCACAAGATAATTGCATGCCAAAAGACTAATTGTGCAATTCCCAACAAATTGGCCTTGACATCAGCTAAAGATGCCTACTAAGATACAATGGATTTTATGTATCTAAACACAAAAGGACAAGAATAAATAACAAAGTCCTTCTAGAGTATGTCATATGATCATTAAATGTGCACAAGAATATATGACAATACAAATTTGATAAGTCTCGAGACATAACAAAAGGTTATATGCTTCCACTAATCCTTTATATACCAAAAATAAGATTAGGATTTTAATTAGAGCCCATTAGAATTGAAATACTCTAATGATAGTGAGATTATAGCTCTGTAAGATAATGTGAATAAAAAATTCACTATTTTCTCTCTTAAAGAAATATGTATTAGAGAGAAGTAGAGTAGAGTAGGATTAATGAGGGAAGTGGTTAGAAACGAGAATATGAACCCAATATATAGTCCATCTATCAATTACAGAGCTTTACAAAAGGGTTTCAAAATTAACCACGTATAATAACAAATATTAATCCTCAAAGAATATTGACCCTCAAAAGGATCATGTAAACAAGGTAACCTTTACTTTACAAACATGAGTGAGATAGAAAATCCCTAATATTTAGAAGTAGAATATGGAATCACTTGCAAGTTTTCAATTACTCATTCAAAACATAAACTCAAGTGCTACAATTATAAACAATATCTACACACACTTAAGTATAAGATTTGGTTACACGCAGCGGAAGTACATGGGACCTATACTCAACAAATATTAAGGATATAGCAACCAATAGTCTCTAACTCTCATCACAAACTATGATGGACATAGGTTTATCTATATATCCCAAATAAAGCATATAACATCAACAAAATTACGATCTGAAATATCATAAGCAAACATACAAAATATGGTATAGAGAAATTAATCTCTTCAAATTTGGGATCCCTGTCCTATCAAGAATTGTCCACTAAAAAATATATGACAATAGAGAGTTATCATAAAACAATATTCTATAAGAGACTATCACAAAATCCTTAATGTAGGTCCTCACAACAAAGTGATTACAAATAGTATGTGACAAGAAAACCATTTTATCAAGACAAATAAATTCGGTTGCTCATGTATGATTAATTGGGCATTTGAGGTAGAGATCTTGTGTCAATACAGTCCATTTATAGGACATTACTTTCAAAATGCTAGATTCTCCCACTTGATAAAGAAAAATAGTTGACTTAATATTAAGGAAAATATCCAAAGAGCTAAACAAAATTCAACTATTATCTTTATCACACTAGAACCATATCGAGTAATGTCATACCGATAGGGTATGTTCACTACCCACATGATAGCAATCTGTTTCTATAAAATATTCCATTAAACAAATTTGCACTGCGATGGGTAAATGGAAAATTTTCAGAATATTCGATTGCATAAAATTGCCAAATTAATAAAAGGTTTAGACAAAGAGGCTAGTATGGAACAACAAGGAAACATGTGTGTAAATTGTCACATACTCAGAGAGTTAAATGGTTCCATACAAATACAACCAAAACATGCCTCATTAAAGAGAATTTCTTATTTGTTGAGATCTCTCTCAAGAATCTCAAAATACACAATAAATAAGAAATATATACTATAATGCACAAGAGAAAACTTATATCATTAAAAACTCCAATGTTGATAGGCTACTCAAACAAAAAAACTGATATAAGTGTAGGACAAATGGTGCATTGTATCTTGACAAATTATATCAATAATAACACATCGATAGGGTATAATTATCATCAATATAATAGAATTATGAAAATTATCAAAAATTATGCCAAAAGAATATGATATTCAACAACAATCGTATTCAAAGAAAACCAAAACATGCTTAACAACACTTTGACTTAGCATGTAATAAACACGACTTTATCATCGTAAGAACCATAATATTAATTTCATGATCTCTATATTGGAGAGAGTACAATAACAAAGTTATCGGTTTTAATTGATTGAGTCAAGAATACAAAAGTACACAAAACAATTTTATATTTACCTCAAAATAGAACTCTAGAACTAGTAAGATGCAAAATATTGCAACTAAAAATCAGAATTAGAATATGATTACGAAATGGAATATTATAACAAGCAATCAAAAAAGGAAATGATTGTAGAGTTCTGCTAGAAAATTTTGAGAAATAGTGACACTCTTGCATATTTATAATCTCAAAAGGATAAGAATAATTTATTTGCAAATTTATCCATATATGCAATCATAATCAAGTTAAAAGGTTCATAGTGTCACTATAAGACCAATGAGCTTTGATGACTTAAAGAGTATGTAATGTCATCTAAAGAGAAAAACTCCAAATATAAATCAATATGACTCATTGTTATATATAAGACCAAATGAGCTTTGATGACTTAAATAAGAGTACATAATGTCATCTCAAGAGAAAAGCTCCAAATATAAATCAATATGATTCATATAAAATACATGAATGATATAGTTTGTAATTGCCTTAAAGAGTGTTCAACAAAATATTTTCAATAATTTTAAAAGTGAACACTTTAACAATAACAAGGCAATAGAGAATTTAATTCAGACTTTGGATTAACTTGGCATAAAAGGATTTGAAATAATGCTCAATTGCACCATTAACATAGAACAAATTAATTTTTTTTATTATAATCTAAAATTTCTTTGACTAAGGCACATGATTAGAGAAAATATATACTTGACACATATTTGTCACAAAATTAAGAATGATAGATGGGTCTAGATTTGAACAGTATAGTATTGAAAAAAATACAATGTATATTAAAACATTAAAAATATGCCAATTTTAATTTTACTTGATATAGAGAAATGACATAAAATAATATACAATTCACTACATATATTTATTTAAAAAACAGATACTCTTCAACCCAAATAATAACAAGAAAAAATAAAAAATAAAAGTGACTAACACTAATCATTATACAGAGTGCCTGAAAAATTTTATGCCTCATAATTTGTCCTATTAAAAGTTTTGATAGAATTAGGGAGGAAAACTGAACATCACAAAATATTGTGTGATTTGAAAGAAAAGTTCAGTCAGAAAAGAGAGTCCCTAAACAAAAGTGCAACAATACAATGTATTATAACTTATATTATCAAGATCTTAATACCGATAGGGTACTAAGAAATTGATTAACATAAGCAAAGAAAAGCACATTGTGCAACAACAAATCACACTAACAACAACATACCGATAGGGTAAAATTATTATTAATGTGATAGAACCAACACAAAATTCACATAAATGTACCCACAATAGGTGAGATTACAATTATGTAAATTAAGAGAAAATTATGCTTATCATAGAATTGGTAATTTATACCATGCATAATTGTATAACTAACATATAAATTCACATCACTATACCCACGATAAGCGAGTTATAATAATGCAAATTAAGAGAGCAAAATTATACACAAAAGAAAATGACAATTTATATCATGCATAATTTTAATAACGATATTGTACAACTAACACATAAATTCACATCACCATACCCACGATAGGCGAGTTATAGTAATACAACTTAAGATAACAAAATTATGCATATACTGGGAGAATCATAATATTATCATGCGTAATTATAAAATAATAAAATGACCTCAAATTAATTCCTCAATAGTGACAAAATATTAGAGAGAATATCCCATACCAGAAAATCACTAAAATAGTAGGGAATTGTCACAAAAATTTTTGAGGTCCAAAATTCGAGAATACAATATCTAAAATACCAAATTAAGTATGGAGGGTCGTGGATGGTTCGTCCATGGAAGGGGAAGAAAAACCCTCAACTAATTCCATGAAATTGGTCCAAAAACATGAACGAAAAGGATGACCAGTTTTCACACGAAAAGGAATTCTTCCTGAAACTTTTATTTTGAAATTCTCTCTCGTTTTTGGACGAAAAAAAAAGAACCAGCATGAGTTTTGCTCGAAATTGATTGCTCTACAAAATCCCTCAACCAATTTTGAAAATCGTTGAGCAAAGAGGGAGAAATCGAAAGAAAACGAAAGATGACATGTTGCGTTTGGCACAGCAGTTTCAAATACAATATTTTCATAAATTCTCCCTCATTTTTGAACGAAAATACACATTTAAGCATGAATTTTACTTAAAATCCTCCTATCTACAAAAGCCCTCAATCAATTTTGGAAAAGGATTATCCAAATGTAAATGTAAGTAATTTGATTCGAAAGTTTTCGAGCTTTGAAGGTTTCGCGAGAAAATAAAATTTCTCAATTCTCTTAAATTCGTTCACGATATTATATGAATTTTTGATATGTTATTCCAGTGATAACAAGGAACAAAAACCCTCAAGTGATTTCGAATTTCATGCATAAAATATAAATGATTTTTGACAAAGAAGTTCGAAGAGAAAAGGGGCACAAATTGTTTTATCACATTCTGAATTTAAAATAATTAATTTAAAAAAAAAATCAATAGAACCACTAATTTTAATTTCAAGAATAAGAACGAAGAAATCAAAATTATAGGGTTCACACAACAAACAACTATAAAATGTATCTAAGTTGGCTCTGATACCAATTGATGGAAAATTATATAAACAACGCACATAGATACAAATTATAGCATGTGATTATAGTGATAAAACTTAATAAGGTTATCATTACTAACCTGGATTCGCATCCATCTCTATGAGAATTGCATGCCGGAAGAAACCCTTGAAATGCTCTTGAGAGGATTTCTGCCTACTTTTCTAGGGGATTGTTTAAGAGAATTTGAGTGTCAGATAGAGTCAGTAAATTTGCTTAATGGGATAGCAAATTTATAATCCCCTAGCAGTAGGTAGGGACCTCTCAATGGACTATCTACTAAATGATTAACCTAACCCATCACAGGGTCAATCTTATCATAATCCAATCCAAAATATCCGTAATATACATAAGATAATTATTTTATCTTTAATTGTCGATTGATGATACTAAAAGATAATATAATAATTATTGATTGATACTGATCCACAACAAATATTTTAACATACGAACCTTCTTAATTTTTCATTTGTTCAATTTTGGTTATTGTACTATTTGGGGTATTCGGCAACACATATAATCGAGTACCCCCCGACAGTATTCTGAACATTATCGTAAATAGGCAGGTGTTCGGTGTTTACAGTATAGCCAGACAGGAGTATTCGGCATCTATAAAGCCGAACACCCTTAACCCCTCACCCCAGAGGTCTTAATAGTAGTATTCGGCACCACTAGGACCGAACACCAGTAAAGGTATAAACACCATTAGCGACTCATGGCAACATAAACCTAAGGTTAAAAGGTAATTAAGTACCCTTAATTACCACAGACCTGTGATTAAGAAGAGGCCATGGCCCATGAGGGCCCAGGCCCAATAAGATAAGTATAAAAAGGGGATCCGCTCCCCAAGGTAAGGGCTCTGAATCTTCATTTATTATACACATTAAATGCTCTGAGCCGAAACCTGACTTGAGCGTTGGAGTGCCTTTTGCAGGTACCCCCCACCTTCCGGGCAAATACAAAAGATCTCGGAACACAAAATAGCAACCGAAGACTCCAGTATTCCTAGACAGGAACATTTTGGCGCCCACCGTGGGGCCCGGTAAAACTTTTCCCGCAGTCCCACAAGGAATGGTTACTACTCGAAGTCACGCACATATGGAAGAACAACGTCCCGTCAACGAAAACCTGGTGGAAGATCAGACAAATCTTTCGTCAGAGCTAAGACAGTTGCGAGCCGACATATCGGCAATAAGGCAGCAGCACGCTTAGGAGTTATCGGCCCTCCGCCAAGAGAACGCCGAGTTGAGAGACTTGAACCGATCCAGGAGACTTGAGAATCAGCAACCAGACAAACATCACGACGACGAGTCGGCCATCAACATGAGCATGCAGGGTACAACGAATCGGCCTTCCCTTTTTACCGTCAACACTCAGTTACACCCCTGTAGGCACCCTTTTGCCTTCGGGATTATGGAAACTCCCCTTCCTCCAAATTGGAAGAGCCTCAGTCTGGACCGATACGATGGTAGCATAGATCCGGATGAACATGTAGATGTATATGTAACCCAAATTAGCCTATACACCGCAGAAGATGCCGTCTTATGTAGGGTGTTCCCCACCTCCCTCAAGGGACACGCCCTTAGTTGGTTTACTCGCCTACCACCTAACTCCATTGACAGTTTCGAGACGTTGGTAACTAGATTCGGCAATCAATTCGCAACTAGCAGACCTCATCATCTAACTTCAGTGGCACTAGTGAATATTCGGCAGGAAAAAGGGAAATCTTTGAGAGTGTTCATGGAAAGGTTCGGCAGGACTGCCTTAAACATCCGAAACCTAGACTCTGCGGTGGCCATGCACCAGTTAGTGACGGCTCTTAGGCTAAGAGCCTTCGTCAATAGTCTCTGCAAAAAGCCGGCCCTCGACATGGATGACCTCCGGCAACAAGCAGCAAAATACATGCAAATGGAAGAATTATCCTAATATAGGAACCAGGTCCAAGCAAAGGCCAACCCAAGGAAGAGGGAACAAGAAAAGGATTATCAAGGAAAGGGAAAAGACAAGATCAACAAGGAGAAGGAGTACCGTGGCTCCAGGTATGCGACTTACACGCCGCTCAACGCTAGCCGATCCCGAATACTCGAACAGGCCCTGGCTACAGAAATATTGGCCATGCCGAAGAGGGCCATTACTCCTCCTAAGGCCGACTACAGCAAACAATGCCGATACCACCGCAATAAAGGCCATTCCACTGAAGAATGCGTCGCCCTTAAAGACAAAATCGAGGACCTCATCAAAATAGGGCATCTTAGAGACTTCGTCCATGATCCAAGGACCGAAAGGTCTCAATTTTGGAGAAATAAAGACAATGACAGAACCTATAGAACGGACCTTAGCCACGGCAGGAGGGCCGAAAGACAAAGAAGCAGGTCCAGGGAGCGGCAAGACATAAAACCCTCCAATCCTCAGAAAGTCATCAACACGATTGTCGGGGGATTTGCGGGAGGAGGAAACACCTCGTCGGCCCGAAAGAAGCACCTCCGGCTAGTCCGGTCAGTCAACATGACATCGACTGCAAACAAGCTCAAAATGCCACCCATCACTTTCACCGATGCAAACTTTCAGGGGTCCGACCCAATGCAAGATGATCCAATGGTCATTAGTGTAGATGTAGCCGACTGCACAGTCCAGAAGACCCTGATAGATCAAGGAAGCTCAGCCGACATCCTATACTGGAACACCTTCAAACAACTGGACATACCAGAGAATAAGCTCATGCCGTATGACGAACCCTTAGTCGGATTCTCTGGCGAGAGGGTTAACACCAGGGGATGTATAGAGTTAGACACGACCTCCGGGTATAAGGGAAAGGAGTACAAGACCATAAGAGTGAGATACATTGTGGTGCACGCCAACACCTCGTATAACACATACTACTCGAACGACCGTCGTTGAACACTCTTGGAGCCGTAGTCTCCACTCCACGTCTAGCCATTAAATTTCCATCAAACCGAGGCACGGTCGTTACGGTTCACGCAGACCAAAAGGCTGCCAGAGAATGCTACTTAGCTAGCCTCAAGGTTACTCAACTGAAGGAAGACGAGTGCAAGTCGGTATACATGGTCTCGGCGGCTGAACCCTCGGACCAAACTTTGGATCTCGATCCCAAAATCGAGGAGGACAAGCGGGTAAAACCGAACGAGGAGATCCATGCATTTCAAATTGGGCAAGAGAAAACTCAAACTACATACCTCGGAAGCAACCTATCTGAAGAAGGCAGGCTTCGGATTCAAAGAGTAGTAAAACGAAACGCCGATCTCTTTGCCTGGAAGGCCGCAGACATGCCAGGCATCGACCCAAAATTCCATTGTCACAAATTGGCAATATGCCGAGAGGCAAGACCAATTTCGCAAAAGAAAAGGATGATGGGGGAGGATATGAGGAGAGCAGTAGAAGAAGAAGTGTCCAAGTTGCTAGCCGCCAGCTTTATCCGAGAGGTCAAATATTCCACTTGGTTAGCCAATGTGGTCATGGTAAAGAAGGCAAATGGAAAATGGAGGATGTGTACAGACTACACGAATTTGAACAAGGCTTGCCCAAAAGATGCCTACCCGCTACCAAACATTGACAGATTGGTCGATGGAGCAGCTGGACATCTTTGCCTTAGTTTTTTGGATGCTTATTTAGGATATAACCAAATCCGAATGCACCCTCCCGATGAAGACAAGACCGCTTTCATAACCGAATCAGCCAATTTTTGCTACCAAGTAATGCCCTTCGGCCTAAAAAACGCAGGAGCCACCTATCAAAGGTTGATGGATAAAGTTTTTCAAAAATAGCTAGGATGAAACCTAGAGGTGTATGTCGACGACATGGTTGTTAAGTCTTCCAAGCCCGACGAACATGCAAGGGACCTCGAAGAGATCTTCGCCGAACTCAGGAAACACAACATGCGCCTAAACCCCGAAAAATGTGTCTTCGGCGTCCAAGGGGGAAAATTCTTAGGCTTCATGTTAACATGCCGAGGCATAGAGGCCAACCCCGATAAATGCGAAGCGGTTATTCATATGAAAAGCCCGAAAACCCCAAAGGAGGTCCAGAGACTCATAGGGAGAATTGCCTCCCTATCACGATTCCTGCCAAGAATCGCCGAGAAGGCAAAACCCATCATGCATTTGCTAAAAACAGCCAAGAACTTCTCATGGAACCAACAATGTGAAGAGGCCTTTCAAGAGCTGAAAAAGACCCTCTCGGCCCTGCCCATACTCAAGAAACCGGAACCTACAAAGGATCTAGTGCTTTACATCTCGGTTTCTCAAGCAGCCATAAGTGCGGTGTTAGTGCAGGAACATGAAGAAGGCCAAGCACCCATATACTTCACCAGCCGAGTACTACAAGAAATCAAGACCAGGTACCAGATAATTGAGAAGGCAGCTCTAGCACTAGTGAATGCTGCAAGACGCCTGAGGCAATACTTTCAAGGACACCGGGTGATTGTAAAAACCGATTGCCCAATTGCAAAGGTATTAAGGAAATCAGAACTAGCAGGGAGAATGATGGCATGTTCAGTAGAACTCTCCGAGTTCGACTTAAGGTACGAGTCGAGGGGTCTCGTCAAGGCACAGTGTCTAGCAGATTTTGTCAATGAGCTACACCCTGCTGAAACCTTTGAAGAAGAGTGGTGGGTAGTACACGTCGATGGCTCAGCAAATCGAAGGGAAAGCGGGGCAGGTATCATACTGGAGGGACCCAACCAAATACGACTAGAACAGTCTCTACGGTTCGGTTTCAAAGCATCCAACAATCAGGCCGAGTACGAGGCCTTATTAGCTGGGCTCAGGTTGGCAAGAGAGATGGGAGCCCGAAAAGTGCAATGTTGGAGTGATTCGTAAGTAGCAACCGAACAGATCAACGGTGGTTTCCAAGTCAAAGACCCACAGTTGTTGAAGTACTATCACACTTTCATGCAGCTGAAACAAGAGTTCGAGGAAATTCGGGTAAATCATTTAGCCCGAGAACACAATGACAGGGCAGATCGACTCGCTAAATTAGCTACCACCCAAAAACCCGGACAGTTGAGAACATTCATCCAAGAGACGTTGCTCGAACCAAGTGTAACTGTAGAGGAATGCATGCAGCTTTCGGCAGCCAGAAGTACGTGGATAACCGAAATACAACAGTATTTGGCACAGGGAACCCTTCCGAAGGATAAGGAAAAAGCCAAAAGGTTGCGAATCAATGCTGCAAGGTACATTGTGATAGCCGAAGAGTTATACAGAAGGGAATTTTCCACACCCTTATTAAAGTGTCTAGAGAAAGAGCAAGCAGAATACGTGATGAAGGAGCTGCACGAAGGAATCTGTGGCATGCACTCGGGTGCACGAATGATGGAAACTCGGGTTTTGCGAGCAGGATATTACTGGCCGACCCTCAAAACTGATTGCGTCGAATACGCCAAAAGATGTAGCTAGTGCCAAAAACATGCCAACCTTATCCACCAACCAGCCGATGAATTGCACTCCATCTCGTCACCTTGGCCTTTTGCTGTATGGGGAACCGACATCTTGGGTCCCTTCCTTATAGCCAAAGGACAGCACAAGTTCTTGTTAGTAGCTGTCGACTACTTCACAAAATGGATAGAGGCCGAGCCCTTGGCAATCATCTCGGCTCAGAACGTACAGAAAGTTTTGTGGAAAAATGTCATCACTCGATTCGGCATTCCCTATGCAATCGTCACCGACAACGGTCTACAATTCACGGACAAGAAGTTAAACACTGTCCTCGAAGGCTTGGGAATAAAGCATAAAGTGACCACGGTCGAACACCCCCAAACGAACGGACAAGCAGAGGCTGCAAACAAAGTCATCTTGGGAGAACTGAAGAGAAGGTTAGGAACAGCCAAAGGGGCGTGGGCCGAGGAGATACCCGAAATATTGTGGGCGTACAGGTGCACCCCACAATCAACCATCAAAGAAACACCCTTCAGAATGGTTTACGGGACCGAAGCAATGATCCCGGTCGAAGTAGGAGAACCCTCGTTCCGAAGACAAAACTTCGAGACTCCCGAAAACGAAAGCTCCATGAGATGCGAACTAGACTTGGTTGAAGAAATACGCGATCGAGTACGCCTCAATGCCGAAGCATGCAGACAGAGAATGACCCAGAGATTCAACTCAAAGCTGAAGCCGCGAGACTTTAAGAAGGAGACCTAGTCCAAAGGGTGCAAGGCGACGCCCGAAGAGACTCCAAGGAAGGAAAACTGGCAGCCAATTGGGACGGCCCATTCAGAGTTCGGCAAAACCTCAACAATGGGGCCTACAGGTTGGAAGAACTGTCAGGAAGAATAATACCGAGAACCTGGAATTCCACTCATCTCAAATATTACTTCAGTTAATGTATCATTTCACTATGTATTCAAGTGTTGTACTCTTTTTCCTCATTATGTCTTTCATCCCTACAAGAATGTAAAAAGGTTTTTATCGGACAAGGTTTTAATGAGGCATACCTCAAATGAATTCTAATAAGAACGTCCTACGCTTCGCTATCACTATTTAAGTGCAGCATAATGTCTCTTCTTCAAAATGGTTTCCCTCCCGAGTGCTCCCACTCGGCTAAGGATGCACCATTCGGATCTTCTTCAAAATGGTTTCCCTCTCGAGTGCTCCCACTCGGCTAAGGATGTACCATTCGGATCTTCTTCAAAATGGTTTTCCTCCCGAGTGCTCCCGAGTGCTCCCACTCGGCTAAGGATACACCATTCGGATCTTCTTCAAAATGGTTTCCCTCCCGAGTGCTCCCACTCGGCTAAGGATGCACCATTCAGATCTTCTTCAAAATGGTTTTCCTCCCGAGTGCTCCCACTCGGCTAAGGATACACCATTCGGATCTTCTTCAAAAATGGTTTCCCTCCCGAGTGCTCCCACTCGGCTAAGGATGCACCATTCGGATCTTCTTCAAAATGGTTTTCCTCCCGAGTGCTCCCACTCGACTAAGGATGCACCATTCGGATCTTCAAAAATGGTTTCCCTCCCGAGTGCTTCCACTCGGCTAAGGATGCACCATTCGGATATTCTTCAAAATGGTTTCCCTCCTGAGTGCTCCCACTCGGCTAAGGATGCACCATTCGGATCTTCAAAAATGGTTTCCCTCCCGAGTGCTCCCACTCGGCTAAGGATGCACCATTCGGATCCCCACACCCCCCTTTCTTTATTTCAAACAAGAATTTATAGTCTTACAAAGACGCCGAAGATAACAAACGGCGACGCATCACTCGAAGGCGCTTTCTAGAACAACACATACAATCATAATTTGCCCAAATAAAAAACGTAAGTATCGCAAGATAATCGAACAAGAGTAAAAACGTGAAACAAACTCAACAAGTAAATACCGAAAAGATAAACGCATATTTCGTCAATTATCAAAAAGGGATAGAGTCATTTACAAAACATTAAAAAGGCTCTAACGGCCTGACTCTACAAAAATATTCTATTCTGCCGGGTCCGCACGAACCTCGGCATCAGCAACATCATCCTCCCCCCCATCTTCATTGGCCCCGGGATCTGCACCACCATCAACAGCCGAGCCGTAAAGAGGATTCTCCAGGATAGCATCCTCCGGAATGTCATCAATAGGCATTAGCTGTCCTTGATAAACATCCTTCTCCATGTCAAAAATGTTGTGGTCACGAACATTATAATAATGCGTTATTTGCCGCAAGCCGTGGAGAAAACCAGCCTCATGTTCGGCTAAAATTTTATTTTCAGCCGAAGCAAGAATCCTCTCCTTGGCAGCACGCTCCGCGTCCCGCTCTTCCTGGGCCTCGGCCAACAGCGCCCTTAGCCGCTTGATCTCATCAGATTGAAGCTTGGAATCCTTCTCGGCCATTATTACCTTGGTGTTTAAATCTTGAACATTGACCGAAAGGTCCTTAACCTCCTCCTTCAAGCGCCCATTCTCGTCGGCTAGAACCATGTTGGCCTCCAACACTTGTTTGTTAGATACCTGGGCCTCCTCCAAACTTTCCTTCAACTTCTCAGCCTCCCTTAGAGGATTTGTGAACATATGATACGCAATGGCCGAAGCCCTTGCCTGAAATTCGCAGTAAGCCGACCAGTTGGCAGCAGCATCGACCTTGTTAAGGATGTCCTTCCCAGTATCCGAGATGTCGCTGGAGCTCACCATCTTCTTCAGTCGAAAATCCTTGGTAAAAAAACCCTCGGCGGTCAGGGCGTTGATGGAAGACAAAGACGCCGAAGCAGGAAAACCTAAAGTCTGTTGCTTCGGTTTCTTAGCCTTTTCTTCTTCCGAAGCCTCACGACTTCGGTGCCTTTTCTTATGATCTTTGTCTTTGCTTCTCTTTTCTCCCGTCGGGGGGGGGGGGGCACAGTATCTACCGGGGTTGGCCGAGGGGTCGGTTGCTTGGGAACAGGGGGCACTGAAGCGATACCAGATTTGTTCCCTGCAGCCTGAGCCCGATTCCTCCGAGCATTCCGGAATGAAAGCACATCTCCTCCAGCATCAGCCATAATACCTACATAAAACACTTAGTCAGGAACAAAAGCTAAACTTTGAAACACTAGGAAAGAAAGAACAAAAACCTTACCACACATGTCGGCTAAAACAGTGGAAGAATTTAACAAAGTCACAAGCTGCCTAGCTGGGAGCTTTCGGGGGAGAGACTCAAGAAAAAGGAGATCCTCGCGTTCCGTTTCGGTCATCATGGATTTCGGAAACTTTTCATAACGCCGAGGGTTTTGCTCCCAATAGAACGAAAATAGGGATTTTTCACTCATATCATAAAGATGGTTAGTCCCTATGTTCGGCCTAACAACTACCTTAAAGAAACCAGTTTTAAAATTTTTGTAGGAGGTAGTAAATGACTGGAAAAGAGGCCTCTTCGGTTTCCTTATCAAGGAAACCCATAAACCATCCTTGGGGCGAGTACAAAAGTAATACAAAAACACGCTTACCGAAGGCTCTATAAAGTTAAAAATACAGAGAGCTCGGAAGGCTTGGATAGCAGCCCACCCATTCGGATGCAACTGCGAGGGTGCCACGTTTAAAACCCGAAGCACCCCCATAGTGAAGTCGTCAAAAGGAAACTTTACATGTAGATCACGAAATACGCAATCATACATGTAAAAGAAGTCCCTTGTCGAGACGCCTTTTCCCATGAAAACGAATTCAGGATTCGGCTCTCGCTGACAACACTGTAACCCTACAGGACAAAACTCATCTTCAGCAATGGAAGACACATCTACATAGTTTACAAAGTTCGACACGCTACGCCTATCGTCATACCGAGACCAATAGGCCCCAACCTCTCTAGCAACCCAAGTATACCCTTCCAGGGTAATCGGCGGAAATTCCCTTTTCGCTCGGGCAACCCGGGGTTTACGCTTCGGTCTTGTACCAGATGCCTCCCCCGCCGAAGAGGCTGAAGGGGCCGAAGGACCTATAACACTCTCACCCACCCCCTCTCGGACAGGAGACGAAGAAGGGGACACCGAAGAGGAAGAAAGAAAAGACGAAGACGACGAGGCAGTCGAAGACCCCTCACTAGAGTCCCCACTAATCGAGGAAGTGGACGGAATGTCAACTATCTCGGTTCCCCCAGAAAGCTCACGGCTAGCCGAACTCATAATAATGGAAAGAAAAAGATATAGCTGAACTCTCGTACCTTAGTAAAGACGAGAAGAATGAAGCTAGAAGTAACTATTCGGCTAAGAGCAAAAGAAGAAGATTTTTGCGAAATCGTAAATACGAGGTGCGAAGACGACATCCTTCACCCTATTTATAGGGCCCAGGCCATAACGGTCAAAAAACCCCTGAACATTGTCAACCGCTAGATCCACTAAGATCTAACGGTCCACATAGCGCAACACTTCGATCCCCTCCAACCCAACGGCTTTTTTTTGCCATAAATGGCAGTAATTTTAAACGACACAACAATAAAGCACCAGTCCCAAGGCAAAGCCTCTTCGTTACCTTCCCTCACTCGAGGCTGGGGGCATGTGTACTATTTGGGGTATTCGGCAACACATATAACCGAGTACCCCCCGACAGTATTCTGAACATTCTCGTAAATAGGCAGGTGTTCGGTGTCTACAGTATAGCCGAACAACCCCAGCGCCGTTCGGTCTGCTTGCCAGACAGGAGTATTCGGCATCTATAAAGCCGAACACCCTTAACCCCTCATCCCAGAGGTCTTAATAGTAGTATTCGGCACCACCAGGGTCGAACACCAGTAAAGGTATAAACACCATTAGCGACTCATGGCAACATAAACCTAAGGTTAAAAGGTAATTAAGTATCCTTAATTACCACAGACCTGTGATTAAGAAGAAGTCATGGCCCATGAAGGCCCAGGCCCAATAAGATAAGTATAAAAAGGGGATCCGCTCCCCAAGGTAAGGGCTCTGAATCTTCATTTATTATACACATTAAATGCTCTGAGCCGAAACCTGACTTGAACGTTGGAGTGCCTTTTGCAGGTACCCCCCACCTTCCGGACAAATACAAAAGATCTCGGAACACAAAACAGCAACCGAAGACTCCAGTATCCCTAGACAGGAACAGTTATTAATGTTTTTGTTTTAGGTAGAGGTTATTAATGTTAATTACTCATTAATGAAGCACCTAACTATCAACCAATACGAGATGCCTTACACATCACCATGGGTCAACATTAACGTTGACGGTCAACACATGCAAATTGACGGAGTAACCAAAATCGTGAATTTTTAAAACCAGGGGACCAAATGTCTCAATTAAATTTTAGGGAGACTAAAATCGCGAATTTATGAAACGAGAGGGACAAAAATTGTAATTTAGTCTATTTTCATTAACCCCTCCCCCGACCTAAGACGTGTATTTCAATTTTCGCATTAGCCGATTGATTGAAAAAGCCAATTAATTCAAAGTAATTGTTTTCAAAACTCCAATGCAATATATAAATTTACACACACAAAAAATGTTATATACTTAAAGTTTAAAGTTAGATCAACTAATCTTCATTAGTGTCATTTTTTATTATGAGTTTACATTAAGAATATGATACAATATATTAACAAATAATACACTAAGGTATGCTTAATAGTGGAGAGTTTAATTAGTAGCTTGCATGAATTTCTAAATATAAATATGAGAAATGTTAGCGACATTCTATTTGACACTATTTTTCTAATACACTTTGTTGATTAAAATTTATTAAAAATCGTCCATTTTGGTAGGTCTCGATTTTCATTTAATGATTCTCTCTCTTGATTTAAAAGTGAGATCCACCAAAATTAGTAATTTCTAATAAATTTTAACCAATCATAAAGAAAATTAGTGATTTCTAATAAATTTTAACAAATCATAAAAGGGTCTTAGAGAGAGTATTAGAGAGAATGTCGCTAGCATTCCCCTCTAAACATTCACCTTATACAACATAAAAAAAATGAGAAATGTTATTTATACAATAATTCATATAACAATTTATACAACAATATTTTTTATGTTTATTTTTCTCCTGCATATCATTTATTAATAATGACGGAGATAGAAAAATATAAAAAATAATGTTATATAAATTATTGTATATGTATCACATTTATGCTTATAGTATTGTTTTATTATTATAATAATTGGAAATTTTTTTAGCAATATTTTTAATCAATTTTTAATGCAAATATTTATTATATAAATTGTTGACGAAGTAAAATTTCAAATTTTCTATTCCACAAAATTGGAATTAAGGAAGCGTAATCAAAGACATATTAGGAGACTTACATCTAGCATGTTCAACAAAATTCTGATTGCAAATATATATTAAACCTGCCTCAGTTTTGTTGAAACCACTTAAGAGCACCAAGCAGCAAAACATGGGTTTTGACCCAAGACAAGGAATAAGACAGAGGAAGGGCCTTCAGAACGAAGTCTTGAAATGAAATTGCCATTGACCGTAGAGACGAGAGAATATACTTCGATACCGATAGAGACACGTGTGTATATGTAGGGCAACGAGTTTCCTTCTGCTCATACAAATATTTTATTAAGATATGGATGGAAGTTGGAGTTGCTATCGTACTTTTGGGTTTTCACTATAACAATAAAATTATTCACCCTTTGATTTTTTTGTTGTGTCCGTGTGCATGACACGCTAGGAATAGTGTTGAAGAGGAAGACAATGTTCTAGACAAAGAAGAGTCGTATACGAAGGTTGCTATGGCCATGTCATTGACACCGTCCTTATATTACTTTGACCAGCACCGTTTCTATGCTAAAAGTTAAAACATGAGCCGACTGGAGGGTCACGACAAACCCTTGGGGGTTTGGGTTTTGCCACACTGGTACCATGCCAGCGTTGATGACGTACACTCAATGTAGAATAGAATGGCCTCAGCAACAACCCTAAACGCTCAAAATTAGCTTACACGGATTTAAAACAAAGTGGATTGAAATCCCATTATAGTAAGGAATGCCGACATGACATTTATTTCACACGAGTTTTAACGATAAAAGGCCCGAAACTCTCAACTTAAGAACAGTAAGTCAAGCTGCCGTTTTCATAATGGGTCCTCTCCCCATAAAGTAAAAACCGTCGAAACTCAATTCTGCCTCTTGGTTCGGATACAGCAATCCTGACACGTTCTTCATGCTATATCAGTCAGTTCATGAATTTAATACCTCCTGTCTTTACTATAATATAAGAAATAAGTTACACTATAACTTATTTCAATTATAAAATATATTATAACTTAGGATGCAGCATAAAGCGATATGAGATTACAGAAATTAACGGCCCACAAATTAAGTGCAGGAGTTAAATGTATATTTAATGCCCTTTTAAACTCATTTCGGAATGGAATTACTACGCTTTTGACCATTATTCCGTTGAATCGGTAAATCCTTCCTTCCTACAAGGCTCTACATATATATTACGTCCAAGTCCACTAGCTTTCACCACTAATCCCTGCACTAAGACGGTCATAAAAATACGCTTTGAATTTTTTGCTTTTTAAAAAACTGAGTTGGTACTACTCGGAAACGCCAATACAGTTTCAATTTCCATTAGTGGCCGTCCCGGATACTCCATAATTCAGATACGTCCAAGAATGTTCAAATGACCCACCCCTTTTAAATACCTCTCCTTGCAAAACGCAAATCCCCAACCAAGATTTTGTGACTTACACACCTAGCTAACTCTGTCCAAGCAAGCCATGTGCCAGTTATCATCATCATCTCCTTCCACTTTGTGTGAAAGCAATGAGGGCCATCCCACAAACAAAATTCAGGAGCCTGACATGTTCGCCCTTTTGATCCCCAAACCCCCAACAACATTCGAACAAGGCCAAAATAACCATAAAACCCATTTTTCCCTCGCCCTCAATGAAGTCAAATGCATAGCCAACATAGCATTACCCATGGTGCTAACCGGTTTATTACTATATTCTCGCTCCGTAATCTCCATGCTCTTCCTCGGTCGCGTGGGTGAGCTTGCCTTAGCTGGCGGCTCTCTCGCCATTGGATTCGCCAACATCACCGGTTACTCCATTCTCTCGGGCCTCGCCATGGGCATGGAGCCCATTTGCGGCCAGGCTTTTGGGGCCAAAAGGTTCAAACTTCTGGGCCTCGCGATGCAGAGGACAATGGTCTTGCTTCTTCTAACTTCAGTTTTTATATCATTCTTGTGGCTCAACATGAAGAAAATATTGATCCTATGCGGCCAACAAGAAGACATCGCCACCGAAGCTCAATCTTTCATTCTTTATTCTATTCCCGATCTCGTAGCACAATCATTGCTACACCCTTTGAGAATCTACTTACGAAGTCAATCTATAACCCTGCCTCTCACATACACTGCATCTCTGTCTATTCTCCTTCACGTCCCCATCAACTACTTCCTTGTGTCCGTGCTCAATCTTGGAATCAAAGGCATTGCCTTAGGCGCTGTTTGGACGAATTTCAACCTCGTTGTTTCGTTGATTCTCTACATCTGGGTCTCCGGCATATACAAGAAAACATGGCCCGGTGTTTCGTTGAAGGGTGTCTTCAGCGGTTGGAAATCGCTTTTGAATTTGGCAATTCCAAGTTGCATTTCCGTTTGCCTCGAATGGTGGTGGTACGAAATCATGATTTTACTTTGCGGGCTATTGATTAATCCCCAAGCAACTGTTGCATCAATGGGTGTTCTGATTCAAACCACTGCTTTGATATACATTTTCCCATCTTCCCTAAGCTTTGCAGTTTCCACACGTGTTGGAAATGAATTGGGTGCGGAGAATCCCAAAAAGGCAAAACTAGCCGCACTCGTGGGGTTATGTTTCAGTTACGCGTTGGGGTTCTCAGCTTTATTTTTTGCCGTTTCAGTGAGGCACGTGTGGGCTTCGATGTTCACACGTGACGTGGAGATTATTGCTTTGACGTCTATGGTCTTGCCCATCATTGGGCTCTGCGAGCTTGGAAATTGTCCGCAAACAACGGTTTGCGGCGTTTTGAGAGGAACCGCGAGGCCCAAGTTGGGAGCGAATATAAATTTGGGTTGCTTCTATCTCGTGGGAATGCCCGTTGCGGTGCGGTTGAGTTTCTTTGCGGGGTTTGACTTCAAAGGCTTGTGGCTTGGTTTATTGGCCGCTCAAGCCTCTTGTATGTTCACCATGTTAATTGTGTTGGCTCGCACCAACTGGGAGGGTCAGGTTCAACGAGCCAAGGAACTCACATCGTCTGATTCTAGTGATGAAGAGGAACACGAGGTGATTTTGGTTGAGGAGGAGGAACAAGATGAAAAATGCTCGTTGAGTTCGAGCGCTACAAAGGAATGCTCTGATTCATTAGTTTGATTAATCATCACAGTGACGTCACGTGGACTCTTGTATATTTTGCATTCAAGATTTATAACATGGAATTGATTCTTTCTAGCTAGATTGTGCTAATTTTAATTGTACATTCCGGACAAGAGGCAGAGCATAAACGCATGCACTCATACAAAGAAAAAAAACAAAGGAATGCGTTATTAATTAATTATATGGGCACGATGTTGCCAGTTCTAATTAAATCACTGGACTCTCGACCTTAGCACGGTTGTTACAAAAGAATAGACATTAAGCATGAATATCATGGAAGAAATATTTAAAACAATGATTCTGTGCTCATTGAGAAATGAGAATACGCCCAAAAAAAGAAACCCGTGAGATAGTGTGTGGAATGGTAATTAACTAATTATTATTAAAAAAATGTTTTTATTTCTGCCCTCTGCGGATAAGATGGTTGGTGGCCAGTGGGATTGCGCGTTTTAATTAGTCGTGGACTTCTGTCGGTTGGTTGACGACGAAAATTGCCAAGTCTGCTGACTCCCCAGGTGGCCTAAATAAAATTAAAAGGATTCCACACCTCAATTTTGACGTGTTTTAAGAAAGGGAATTCAATTTAGAATGTTCCATGGTTTATATCAACTGAAGCAGCCTCTAGGATGTTTCTTAGAGGGAAAAAGAAAACATCTTCTAAAAACAGCTCTTCAAAGGTGTTCAATTAAATGAAGATGCATTCAAGTTTTACGTGCTTGTAGATGAGGTGACTAGTTTATAATTAAGGTTTTTGATAGTACTAAAATGCGAATTTTAGCTATATTCGATCTGTACTAATTTGTTTAAACTTTTAATTCCAATTAACTGAATTATAGAAACTAGTATTTAAATTATTTTTTTACATATGAACAAACGGATTAATCCTCTGACCCGCGTATCATAAATTACGGTCATCTATTGCGTTGTAACATGGAAAGCAATTACGTTGCATATAATTGGTTTGGAAAGAAAAGGAACATGAACCATTCCATTCTGCCGCCAAAGGCTTGTTGTTGTTGCGATTTAGCCAACATGATACTAATATGTGAGAGGCAATGCTTCACTACTAAAAAATCAGAGATAGTGGTAGACACCTGTAACGAGTGAGATAGATGTTACGTTTATTTCCTTTAATTATATTCATATTAGCTAACACATGGCGTAAAAGACCCAAAGAGGTTCTTTCACCAAACTAAACGTCGCTGTGCTTACTCGTCCATTAATCCAACTTGCTAACCATTCAACCTCCCGAACCTTTTTCCTTTCCACGCGTTTATACTAATCACATCCAGCTTAGAATTAAGTTTTACATACTCGAGTTTTGAAAGTTAAATTTAATATATTTTAAAGACGAATTTAAATTATATATTAGACCATTTCAATCTGACTTGACATTTTATATTTTTAAAATTTATACTGTTAACAATTATATAATAATAAAAAAAATCTTTAAAAATAATATTTTACATAATATAATAATATATTTACATTAATTTTGTTTATTTTATAACATATATATATATTATAAAATATACTTTAATTTTAATTTTAATTTTATATAATTTAATTCTATGATTTAGATACTGTACAATATTAAAATTTATATATTATATCAATAAATTAAATTAACTCAATTATATCTCATATATTATTAGATTTTGATCAAGTTGACTTCAAAATTATAGAAACGACCTATCAAAATTTGAGCAAGATATAGATTAAAATAAATCTGTTTATGAAGTGAAGTGTGAACTCCTCTAAGTATTATTATTTTTTATTTTTATCTGTTCATCTTGGAAAGTAATTTATATCTTTTGTTTATATCAAAATATTTGTTTTAACTTTTTCATTATTTTTTCATTATTTTTCTCATTTATAATGAATGTGTAAATATTCAAAATTAAAGTAAAAGTATGAATATAATTAAAAATTTAATAATTAATGCTATCATTAATTTAAAAAATAAATAAATGCCAATAAGATTTCTTTAAAGAATAAATATATAAAAGGAAAAAAATACTACAATTTAATCTTTCAGTCTTCACAAGCTTTAGCCGTGAGACATGTGGCAGATTCCTGCTAGTATTACTGTTGGAATTATTAACGTTCCTATCTTGAAGATTAGGTACCTGGTAGGCAAATTGATTAATTTTGAAAAGGATTAACATTGAACTAAATAATACGATCGATGTACAGCGGTTGAAAGAAAAGCCGCCGGAAAATTCATTGGCCCTTCAAGACAGTGATCCTTGCCGGCTTAATTCGTCAACCTGCGTATACTATAAATATATTCCATATAATTCAATAATTTAATATTTAAGTGACACTACACTGAGATTTGACGAAAACAAGAAAAAGCTTAATTAAAGTGTCTCTCATTACTACAAGACAACGATAAGATAATTACAACGTGATTTTTGTGGGCAGGTATGAATCATTCAATAAATTATTCACGACCAATGAATAAAGTTGGAATATTGTACAGAGAGATGGATGAAGAATAATCTCGCCAAAGAAAACACTGGGACGGCTATCGCTACCATGTTTAATTAGTGTTTTGTTTTCTCTGTCCCCCCACCGCCACATACGTTAACTTAGTCTCAAGAGTTGTTGTTATTATGTTATTGTATTATTAAGAGTTAATCATATTATATATATATATATATATATATATATATATTATTCATTTAAATCTCACTTTTTTCTCAATTTTCTTATCTCTTTCATGGCTATATAAAAAATATTATACATGTACAATTTTAATATGCAAATATGATTTTATAATATTAATTTTTACTGTTCTTCCAAAGCGGTTGGTATAAAACTAAAGAAAATAGTAAAATGATAATAACATGATTTAGATAGTGTATTTCTAACACTCCTCTTCTTTCATAATTCTAATCGTAGTAATAATAATTGTTTTACACGGTTGCATATGTTGTTTGGTATTTTTTATTTTTAAAATTAATTTTGCAATGAATAGAATTAATTTTGAAAAAAAAAATTGTTAACTTTTTCGTTAATAAAAATTAATTCTAGATGTAAGATTCTAGAATATAATTTCACTTTAAAGTAATTTGTTTTATTATCCAAATAAAACTATTTATTTTAATTTCACTTTTTAATTTTTTTAACGCAAAATTTTTATTATTAATATTTTGAATATTTCTGAGTCACCATGATATTGAGTATCTACAAATTTTGTTGATGATTAACCTTTGCAGGAGAATATAATTGGTCACTAGTAGGGTCTCCCAACTCAATCACATTTTTTTATCTACAAAACTTGAATTTGAAACTTTTCTTAAATGGACTAAGTTCAGTTTCATCATAACAATGATATATTGGTTAATATTTTGAATATATTAATTCTTTTAAATTAAATTTTACCAAAATCTAAAACAAATGTATTTTGTATATATTGCATGCCGCCGTTTTGAGAAGTTAGGTATAAACTAAAAAGGCAACCAAATATTTTCTGGCCGCCCAAGTCTAGCTTAGAATTGGTCTAACATAAAAGCCAGAGAAAGAAGGTCCTCTTCAAAGTTTAATTGAAGTCAACAAGCTCAACGGCTTAGCCATAAAATATTTACACTTGGTGTACATTTGATGTCGATCCCCTCGTGTTTCTAATACGATTAATTCATTCAAATTCTTTTTTATAACTTCGATCGTTACCTAATACTACTCCATGCAATGTCCAAATGTACACCACAAAATGTGCATTGCATGATATAATGATTGGATAATGTTTTACAACAATTAATGTGCTTGCTAGTCCAAGTCAAGAGGCACGTCTCATGTTTCTGTTGTATGGGTACGATTAAACTATTACTCCCTCCGTTTCAGATTATATGACGTTTTAGAAAAAAAAATTTGTTCCAAAATAGATGACGTTTTACAAAACCAATGCTGCATTAAATATCTTTTTCCAAAACTACCCTTAATTAATACTTAGTGGGAGTAGTGTAGTATGAGTAATTAATTAGAGAGATAAAGGGTATATTAGGAAATTACCTAATGTTTTCTAGGAAATTCAACAAATTAATTACATTTCTTAATACCTGTGTCAAAACCTTAAACGTCATATAAATTGGAACGGAGAGAGTAATTATTAACTCAATTCAATGGATAAAGACCTTTAGGTTGGAATATCGATAGGATTTTGACACCTTTTAAATACACCACATGAATGCTTCCATTAATTGTTTCCATCAATGAAACCCAAGGGCAATGAAATGAAATAAGGTGGGATATACTACTATATATTTTTTATTCGTAAGAATTGAATTAAAATATCAAAAAAAATTACAACAATTTACGCGCACTGTTCAATCAATTGAATTAGACTCCTTAATAAATAAGGTAGAATATGATAAAATAAAAAGCTATTAATTTTTTATTTAGATATTATAATAGAAAGAGAGAAAAAAATATTGGTTCTATTTCATTTTTTACAAAAATAAAAAATAAAAAATTGGAAAGGACGAAAAAAAACAAAATGTTAGTTAAACTTGGAAAGCTGATAAATGAAAGTTGTATTTTGTGGAAGGAATTAATTGTTGGTGGTATAGTGATAAATGACAATTCAAAATTTTATTGAGAGAGAAATCTACATTGAATGTTTGATGGTGTGTTGCACGTGGTTAACTCTTATTAGTAAAATAAGTGGTAGCTTCCACTGAGCAAGTGTTTTGAAATCCAATCCTCCAACTTCCCTATACATATAGATAACTTTCCAATATTAAAAAAAAAAAAAAAAAAAGATAACTTTCCAATTAATAAGGTGGACCCTTAATGGATCTCTCCGAATAAGCTTTTCTGAAATTTTTACCCTCTGGGTTAGTGAATATTTATTCTCAAATGAGGGTCTAAATATAAACTAACCACGGGAAGGTGCTCTCTATGTTTACTCATGTATAAGGGTTTATGGTACCCCTGGTACCTATATTAATATTAATCCTTTTTGCTGATAAAATAATATATATATATATATATATATATATATATATATATATATATGCTCTTTGGAACTTTTGTATGCTGCACGGGGAATATGACCATAGAGCCTAGAACCGACTATAGATAAACATTGAGCTTTCTAAGTAGGCTTCTTTTTTTTTTTTTTCTTCAAAAAAAAAAGTAGCTTTCTTTTCGGCTGAAAAAAATAGCCTTCTTTGCACAAGAAAAAAGAAAAAAGAGGAGCATCTAGCAATGGCCGTTTGATGTAAGCGACGAAAACCTTTTTTAGGCCCACGATGCAATGCAAGTGTTACCATCTCATTGTTAAACCCATGGCTACCTGACCCATCCACCAAATGAACCACCAAGAGCTCTCCAAAGTTAAGGCAATTATTTAATGCACCCCATTTTTTACTTGTACACCTCCAAAATTCTTAATATCCCTTTTTTACCCTTCTTCTCCCAAGCAAATCCTCTATGACCACCACACTCCACCTCCCACCAACACCATCATCGCACCGCACTCCACCACCAGCCAACACCATTGCCGCATCCAAACACCATCGTCGCCGCACTCAAAGGTAAGTGGGTGTGTATTACGGATTATTCAATCCGTAATACACACAAATGTATTACAGATTAAGTAATCTGTTGTCAACACCCAATTTTGTCCTATCTCTCTAATTATTTTTTTAATAAAAATAAATAAATAAATTACTTTTTACTTCCAAATTTGGATCACTTCATATGCACAAAAAGAATAAAAATGCTTTGGGCCAACAGCTCAGGTCCACAATGTCCATATACAACCTAAATCTAAAATTGTTTGTGATCAGCTCAGGACAAAACAGAAGAAAAAACACAAAACCAAAAAAGGAAAAATAAAATAAAATAAAAAACAAACAAAAGCAAAAAGAAAAGGCAATATTGATTGAATCCTCCTCCCAACTAGCTGTTTATGAAGCTGCTAGCTCTGCACCGAAGCCACCAACAGGTCTCCTCCTCTAGCTAGTTTTGAACCGCAGCAACCAACAAATTTCCTGAAATCTTGTATATGTTGGATTTGTTCCCAAAAGGCATAAATCTGCTTTACAATAGGTTAGGCTAGTGTGATTAAAAAAATTCAAAGACCAAGCTTATAACTACTGCGGTTGTGAATGAAAAAAGGGTTGGAAGAATTTTCTGAGGAGTCCATACTAGGACTCTGTTTATGTGGAGATGAGGAGGAGTTGAGTGGTAGTGTAAACAGAGGAAGTTGAAGGTGAAGAGAAAGGTTACCTGATCACACAAGCTTAAGAAATAGCTCTGGCATCTTGGGTTGAAGCTTGAAGGTTAGCCCACAACAGGTAACCACTTCATTTGTTACACAAGTTGTCGGGCTTGCTTCACTCTCTGCTTCTCTCTTCCTTGTGCCGTAATGATGCTTGTTTGTGATGTAATATTTGTGTTCCCCTTGCTCTTGCTTCTGTATGCCATGGTCATGAATCAGTTAAGATAAAACAAACCACCAACAAGCAGTATTTGTATGTGCATATAAGTTATTTTTCAACCAATATCTGTTACACAATAATGAAGGGAAAAATAAAAAACAAAAGAAAAAGGTTGTTCTTCAAGCTGTGCTGCACACACTAGACTGAACTGTTGAACCCATGCCATGGCTTTGTAAGGCACCTTTATAAACCACACAAAACCGAAGCTACCACCGTAAACCCCATTGATTCCGTAGTGACCACCGCGTCACTTCCCTTCATCCCATAAAGCCTTGTCCTAAATGAACCCACCACCCGAACCAAACCCAGCGAGTCCAACAACCCAAACACCAGAATCGAAGCTACCACCGTGAACCACGTTTGCCTAGTAGTGACCACTGCGTCACCTTTGTTCACCCCGTAAAGCCCCTTCTCTAACGAACCCACCGTCAGAACCATAGCTGTTACAAATCGGGACTGCGGACTACTGTCGCACCATCACGGCGAGAGTGCGCGACCTTCCAATAACACCACCGTGTCTTTCCCTCTTCGTTGCTCTCCAATTCGATCTGCTTTTTGTGTGCCGTTTTGGGCATAGGGCAAAAAGCCCCTTTTGTTCACACTCGAAGGAGTTGAGAGAAGCTTCGTGAAAGCTCTCTCACCCTTTTAGTTTTTTACAAAACTGCCCCTTTTAATTGATCTTGTTACAAGTTTTAATTTTGAATCAAATTCGAACCTCCTCCTTCATTTTTTCTTCCGCGCGGGCTAGGTCCCTTTTTGCCTCTGGTCCGTTAAAATTGGATGATGGTGAGTTAAGTGTGTGGCTCTAAGTAAATGAATTATTATGTTTGTTTTTGAAGATTATTGCAGTGGTTATATGAAAAAATTGGGATTATTGCATTTGTTTTAAAAAGCATATCAGGCAAATTCTTTAACACAGGTCCTTTTCATTTACGTGGTAACCAGTAAAATAAAATTAGTGGCGTTAGCTTTTCCTAAATAAAGTTTTACATGTAAGGAAATAAATAATAATGAGATAATAATAATAAGTATAGTCATAATACAATAACGTAAAAATAGTAAAACTTAATAGATAAAAGTAAGTTTTTATAGAGAAAGGATTAGTTGGATGTGACATCCTCATAATTTGAAAATTTTGATGTACAAGTTGTGACAATTTGATATCTTAATTTTTTTTTCTCTATAATAAAATTAATTTGTTTCAAGAATAAGAATTCTAAATAGATTGACTTGGGTGTACACCTCTGTCAGTCTTATATTTTTAGGATGCATGAATTGTGACAGTTCAGAATTCCTAAATCCAATAAAAATGAAAATTAAAAAAAAATATTAACACACAAATATTTTCTACCCCAAAGAACTACATAACTCTGAATTCTCCATTGCACCTGGGGTTACGTAGGAGCAGGGGACCACTCCTGTCGAGCTAAAAAAAATTAATAAATATTAACACTTCTTTTTTTCATAATAGTAATAATAATAATAAAATTAATCTTCATAAAAAATAAAACAAACCTTTGTCTTTTTTTTAATTAGTTTTGGGTGAGATAAATATTTTCAAAGTTATAAATAATTTGCTTAATTAATTAGAGGTAACCGTTTTAGGACGGACGTCGTAGGGTGCTAACACCTTCTCTATACGTAATCGACTATTGAACTCATATTTGGTTCCAAAGACCATTATTTTCTTTAAAGGCTTTTTTCCCAATGTTTTCCTTAATAAATATTGGTGGAGACTCCTCTATTTATTTTAATACTCTTTTTTGCCTTCCCACCACGACATTGGTTGCGACATCCGTAACACAAATGTGTTACGGATTACTCAATCTGTAATACATTTGAGTGTATTACGGATTGCTCAATCCGTAATACACACAAATGTATTACAGATTGAGCAATCCGTAATACATACACTATCAAGGGGTATAATAGTCTATTGTGGTTCATTATTTTAGCTTATGGAATGCACCAAGCAAAAAATGGGGTGCATTAAGTAATTGCCAGAAGTTAAGGATGGACTCTCCCATATTGGCCTACTAAACAACAGTCTATGCTTTTGGCCCACGATCTAACAGATTTTTTTTTTATCAGTCGATGTAACAGAATTTAATTTTACTAGTTATTTATAAACATTCATTTGTATTTAATATTAATTAAATAAATTTGAAAACAATTATACAAATAATAAAGATAAAAAATCTCTTTCAAATAAATTATTAAATAACTTATAAAACAGTTTGGTTTGATATAAAAATTTGAAAAAGCTTGTTACATAATTTAAAAAAAAAAAAAAAGACACATAATCATGTGAGAAAGAAAGTAGGAACAAAAATTATCTCTGCACATGATTGGGCATTACTGAGTGACTGATTTTTTTTTAATTTTTTTAATTTAAAATACATTTGTAATTAGCCATATGGCTAAATACTACTATCATTTTATTGGATGTAAAGAAGCTTTACATTGATAATTCATATCCATTAATTTCTAAAACAAATATATATACAAAAAATATTTCATTATTAAGAATGAAAAAAAATTCATATAAGGGAATAGATTGAAAAGGAAAAGATTTATCTAAGTGCTTTGTGAAATAACAAAAAAGGCAAATTAACGACAGAGGAGTTTAATAAAGAAAGTCATTTCATTGATCTTGTTGTGAACCTATTCCGACTGCTACCATGACGAAAGATAAGAAGTTGCCAATCATCAACTTGGGAATGTTAGGTTCTTAATTATATGCATGCCATATATATGTTGTTAGTTCTATGTGTATCCCAGTCATTAACTTGGGAAGGCAATCTAACATTTTTAAGTTTTGCTGCTTGAAAGTCTTATTTGTAACTTGTTGGGGTACATAGTTAAAGTTCAACCTGATCGTCTTTTATGTAGTAAATTAAGGTTCTTTTGTAACAAATAGATATATTCTATCTTTTAATCCAAATAATGCGGTTTTTCATCCTTATTCGTCTTCTGATGTATATATCATGTGTACCCAGCTACGCAGTCCATTCAATTCGCTTCTAGATACAGTTTGATTTCTGTAATTGCAAACATGGTCAGTACAAAGCTCATCTGATCCATTAATGAAAGCCTTCAATCAATGCCCTTCATCACTTACTAAAAAGGGAGAAGGGATAGGGAAGAAATCGAGAATTTGAATCTTTCCGTTAACAAAAAAATAAACAAACTAACAACTAACAGTTTATCGATAAAAAAAAAAACTTACTAAAAAATTAATTCAGGTTATTAGCATGTATTAAAAGTGTCATTTCCTTGTTCATATTTCCGATGTTAGCATCAAGTATCAACTTTGATTCTTTCATTTTTATTTTATATTTCTAATAAATAGAAGGTTAAATTATCAAATAGTTCTTGAACTGTTTGAGAATTTCTAAATAATTCCATAAACTATAAAAAAAATTAATTAGATCCTTAATTATGTAATTTTTTTTAGTCAATTTATAAAATCGCTATAAATTGTCATTTTCTTACAGTTTTAAGGGGAAAAAAAAAAAACTAACAGGACCTACTTTATTTTAATTTAGGAACCTATTTAAAAAATTTAACCTAATAAATAGAAGGAGAACTTGTTGGAAGTGCGACTACGAATGATCATTTTCTTCAGTGCCTCTGAGCTCTATATGAGGACCACAATATAATCTCAGTTTCAGGATCTATGACTGGTAGTTTCCTTTCAATTCCTTGTATAAATTATTTGCCTGGATGAAGCATTACGTTTGAATGCAACTCTCTGCATGAAATCATGATGAAGATTGCCAGGATATCAATTTAGACAGCCATAATGCAACTCTCTTGTACTTTGATGTATGAAAATAAAGTGCAATTTTTCTGCTACATTTAATTTGGGCTATCTAGAGTCATCTCTCAGGGATATATATAGCTCAAACAAATTGTGATGGCTAGCTAATTCGTTTCATTATGAATGCTGCACGTTTTCATTTGGTTCATATATATATCTCAGCATAAATATACTGATAAGGCATCCCGTTTAATTAGTTATTAGTATTAATTTGAGTTGGGTTGTTGGCCTGGGTGAAAGAGATGTCGATAACTTAACAGCAGGAGGGGAACGACATGTCGGAATATATGGAACATGCCTTATAATATATAGCTTCTTCAAATTAAAATAACAATGACAACAAAACAGTCAAAACATACACATATATATATATATATATATATATATATATATATATATATATATATTATTAATTAATTGATGATCCTCAGCTGTTTCAGCATTTTGTATTCTTTTCCACACTTAATTAGCCTTAGCCATACCCCTATAGCCCCTAGTGGTATTAGTCCCGCAATATAGGTTTGGACTTTGGAGAGTTCAGACCTACCCCTAGATCCAAGATACATGCATCATTTATTTTGGTCGGTTAAGCAACTGGACTTATATACTCTAGCCAAATGTTAACTAATTAATGACTGAGAAATTAAAAAATATTATTAATACATTTTTAACGAATTTTTTTATTTATTTTGATTCTTTTAACTAATGTCCTTAAGACAAGATCCTAATAGATTATTACATTGGTTGTCGGAACTTGAAATGGTGGGATGCAGTTCATCGCGACTTCTCTCTCAAAGCCAAAATGGGGCAAAGAACATAAAAAGGGAAGAAAGGCAGAAAGTGATATTATAAGGATTCACTTCTTCCATTCAAATTTTAAGTGAAATTCAAGCTCTTAGTTAGGCTCCAGCGTGTTTGGTTTCTCATCCGGTAGCATTTGACGCGCGTCATGTGAAGCTACAAGGCTTTAGCTTCTGTGTATCCAATAAATTTTAACGTGGTTTTTCAGATGAACGCACGTATTAGATGCCACACCAAACACCCAGCGCGTATTGAAAAGAAAACATTATTTTGAATTAGATTGGATTAATTTTTGGTTTTTGAAAAAAGTCTAAAAATTAAATATTAAAATGAATAATAAAATACACAAATTAATTTAACATCAAACATCACATCTCATATAGAACTCATAACATAATTCCAATTGTAAGTTAAAATAATTTTACAATCTCTTAAATAACAATTGTTTGTATAAGTTATCCAATATTGACTATGTAGCTAATAATATACAACAAAGTTCGGTTTAGTTTAGATTAGAAGGATTCCAATCCAATTATAAAATTGATTTTTTTGGCTTCCATTTTCAATTTGTTTGGTTATTAATTTTTCATTGCAGTTTGTATTGAATTGAATAGGTTAATAAACATCCCTAATTTCCATCTTTTCAAAATATTTGATATGAAAAAACACATGTGATGAATAGTATATAGAACTTTATGAAAAAACATTATTTCTTAAATATAATTAGACTGGCTTCATAATATATGTTCAAACAAAGATTATTTACAAGGCGATCGACAAATGTCAGCCTTGGTTTGGGAAAGGCCAATGTCTTGATGACCCTAATGGCCAAAGAATTATTTGACCAAGTGACACAGTTACCATAGAAATATTTTATTTTAGAACTATAATTTTTTAGCTTAAATATGGAGTTAATCCAATATTAACCTGATATTGATCTGTCTACAATAAATTAGATTGGGTTCCGTTAAACCTGGCTCATCCATAATCAGTCCAAGAGTTATTACGTATATATACAGATGAGCAATATTGCCCGTCTTCCCGGCAAATGGGTCATGTGCATTTCATCATTGAAGCATTGCTTTGCATAATTGCATCTACACAATTCGATTATTTCGCAAGAAATGGAGGCTTTCATTCATTCTATCTAGGAACTACATAAAGTTGCGGAGTGGAGTGAATCTTGTTTTCCTGCTCCATAATTTACGACTCTTAACTCATGTCATGGATGACCTCATTTCTAGGCTTTTCAATTTGAATTTTTCATCGATTGAGTGCGGGTAAATTCACACTATTAATAGTCTTTAGTGTTTATTTCAAATAACTAATAGTCGAGGGTGGCCACAAGCCACCATCCCCTCTCATTTTTTAATAAAATTTTATGTATATAATTTATTTTTATATAAAAATATATAATTTTATAATTTATTAATCGATGTTAAATTTAATTACTCACTCCACTCTTAAAAGTATTTTTTTTTCTCAATATACTTTCTGTCAATTTGTCAAGTGACTTTTCTTAATTAAAGCATCTCATATTCAGTCGTTTTTTATTTTTCAAATAACATTCTTTAAATTTAATTAATTTCAACTTATCCTATTACTAATACTAATTTTTTATATATATTTATAAATTTGAAGCTTATAAATTTAAATTTTGATATACCATATCAAATTAACAGTTGATTCATGCAAAGTATGTGTGTGCGTGATCTAGATATAGGGAGAATATAAAATAGAGGTCTTGATCATAAATAAATTGAAAAATTAGCTTTTAATTGAAAAAGTTAATTACTCTTTTTATTTTCTTATATTTGAGAAATAAATAAGCATGAAGTTTAAGAGTAACATTCATTATTTTCGTGATTAAAACAGATTTTTTTTTATCAAGTTTAAAATTTATAATATATTTATTTTTTTGTTAGATATATTATTAAAAATAAGTTCTTAATCAAATAATGCCACGTCAATTGTAAACATTTTTATTTATTATACATAATAATAAACTATATTTATTTTTTATGTTATTTTTTTATTCTTTTTGTTTAGTGTTGCATATAATATATAATGTAAACTCATGATTTGTTTTTACTTAAAATAATAAGGACAAAATAGGAAATTTGAGTATAAAAAAAAAAGAGTAGAGTGTGAACATATTAAATAGAGTGTCAATAGTCTCATCCTTGAAGAGTTAATAATTAATTTTGTATTGAACTTTTGAATAGTGATAACAAATAAAAAGAAATTAAAAGGAGTAATATATTATATATATGATGCCTTAAAAAAAATTATATATATGATGCCTTAAAGTTATCTCTGCTAAGGCAGACAGAAGGAACTTGAGAACTAAGAGACTTGCATTTCAGGGATTGAACTTTCCATATTGAGGAATATAACAATATATAGTGTCTTTTTTTTTTTTGACAGAAATATATAGTGTCTTGATCATTGATTGATACGGTTAACTATGTACAACATTATATTAATCTTAGTTCCATATTATATATATGAGACCTTAATCTTAATTAAATCGCTTTCTGTGGGTAACCTGGCATATTAAATTCGCCAATTATCAGGTTATCTATTATTAAGCATTTTATGCTAAGATAACGTGTCCAACATGTTTTCCTAGGAGCCGAATTCTAGCAATTGTTTGATTCCTGATTAAGCTTTATTGTTTTCTTTTCCTAGTCTTCATGACTATACTCCATTTGAGCAAATAGCATTAAACGCACCAATTACCTATAAATTAATGGATTTAATTTGCTTTAGTTATGTCATTATTTAATAATGTATTAACAAATCATTAAAGAAATATAATTTTCGCAACATTATTTACAAATTATAATACATATTTAAATTAATTTTCTTCCCCAATTCAATCAAAAGCAAATGATTTATATCAAACTAGAGATTCACGAGCATATTATTTAGAACCTCGTCCCAAGTAGTACAAAAGTCTTTACATTCACTTAATTTTAAGCTCTTTTTATTTATTTATTATTATCCTTAATTTTAAGCCCCAAAAATTCATTTTCTCATGAATCTTAATTCCCCTCCCCACCTTATGAATGTATGGACGCGCAAATGCACGTGCGGTTATTTCGGTAACTGTAAGAAGGCAGCTATGTATAACGTGTTCACTGTATATTCAATTAAAACTAAAAAATCTCTTGTTCGTATACAGCACAAATAGAATAATTTTATGTATCAGCGTTATTCACATGCATCCTGCAAGTATAGACTTGTATTTTATAATTATTAATTTAAATCTGTAATGTATTAAATTTCATGATGTAAGATTCACTGGCGTGGTGTTTGTGTAATAATTGTATCAAAGTTATATCAACATTAAATATTTTTTATATGCTAAACCTTTTATGAAATTATTAATTGTTGCAAAAATGTCCATATGCTGAGAAACATTAAGCCCAGTAGATAACTCAGACAAAGCGAAAAAAAAAAACGCACCTTTTTGTTTCTATATATACAATAACATATGTGTGATTTTGATTTTTTTAGTTTTAATTAATAATACTTAGTTATCATAATTTTTTAATTATTAAAATTAAGTCTCTAAGTCTAAATTCCATCCTATAATTAATAGGAATTATATAATGGAAGTGTGATGTGATATTGATTTATATAGATTATCAAAAAAAGAATTTTTTATAAAATATTATAAAAAACAATAAAATTAATACATAAAATAAGCACTTGAAAACCATTTTTTATGTTTTTCATTTTTATTTAAATATTTGAAAAAAAGAAATATTAAATAGTAGAATATGTGCACATGAACTAAAAGTGATCAAGGTCTTAGTATTCTTATATCGATGAATTTAATCCTCAAACTTTATATATATATATATATATATATATATATATATATATATATATATATATATATATATATATATATATATATATAATCTCTCCTAAATTAAAAAAAAAATGATGATGAATTCTTACAAGACAAAAACTAAATTCATGTGTTTTAAAGTTTAAGAACTAAATTTAACAATATCAAAATATAAGAACTTTGATCATATTTAATTAAAGGTAAAAAAATTAAAAATATATTTATATCTTTTTTCCTCGATCTCTCTTATCACATCATCTATTTTATAACATTTTTCATTCTTCTTTTCTTATCTCTCATTGTCATATAGATTGTTGTGAGAAAATATCATGCAAGTATAAAATGGGCTGACAAAAGAGGGATAACAGGACTTGCTTTACTCCACTTCTTAAGTGACAATTTATATTCAGCTCGTATTATCAGATAAAATTCTAATGGCTTAGCAATTAGGAAGGGGAGAAAAGGGTACGGATTTTGTGACTTTAAAAAATGAAAGTCACGAACTCACGGTGACTTTTTCTTATTTTTATATAAGTAACCAATAATTTAAATATTGATTTATATAAATGGACATCAATTTATATAAATTGTAAGCAACTTAATAATAAAAAAAAAAGTCATAGTAACTTTCCTTTCTCAAACTCATCAAATTCATTTTCAGAAAAAAATAAAATTGGGGTACGGTTTATTAATCCATTATGTAATTATCAATGTTTTTAAAACCGGACCGGTCATTGAACCGGTCAAAGCACTGATTCAAGGTTCAATGGTTCAACCGTGATTGAACCGGTATTAATAAAATAATAATAATAAAATAATTCATAAAATAATATTAAATAAATATAATATCACATAACTTTATAACATTAAAAACTATAATAAAACTTAAAACATCACTTTACAAGGTTTTAACATTCAAAAAATATATAAAAGTTTTATTATATATATCATAATACTTAAGTTCAAATTTTAATAAAATAAAATAATATCCATTAACAATAACAAATTTACATTTAGAATAAAGAAAGAAAATGACAAATTAATATAATATAAAATTATCAAAAATCAAGATATAAAAAAATTATAAATTAATATAAATGAGCAAATTATATGTTTTACAAGAAAATAATAATAATAATTGATAAAATAATTTATAACAATTTGAGATATTTATTAAATATGTGTTTTTATTTATCTTTAAAATATTTTATATTAAATTTAAAATTTTAAATGAAAAAAAATTAAAAAATAAAAAAATAAAAAAAATATCAGTTCAAACCGGTTTTGGGTACCGGTTCTTGACCGGTTTTGGCCGATTTTGGCCCGGTTTGACCGGTTCTTGATCGGTTCTCACCGATTCCGAGTTTTTCTGGTTTTATAGAGTATCCGGACCGATCACCAGATCGGTTCCGATCGAACCGGTCGGTCCGGTCCGGTTATGAGAACATTGGTAATTATTTCCTGTGCCAAATATAATGAAACTATATTGGACTCTAAGGCCCATCTGTATCTATTTCATAATTTCTAGATATTGATAAGTTGGTTTACTTAGACTTATAATGAAACCAAATATTATGGTTGGACTCTAAGACCCATATGTATCTATTTCATAATTCATAATATTGCTAAATTGGTTTACTTAGTCGGCTTTTGGCTCCTGCAAAGTTCGTCTTAGTTTAATTCCAGGTTTTGCAAAGGGGCGAACCTTCTTTAAATACATATTTTTTTTGTCAAAAAAAATCTATACGTACAAAATATATCCTAGATATTGGAACGTCCAAACCACCAGACGGGTAACTGTGTCTAGTTACACTATAATATGAATGAAGCCTGGTGAATAAAATTTTGAATATACACATATTAATCAACCCCGCATAATCAAATAGTGAGTCAACTACATATGATATATCGGTACACTCAACAAAGTGAACCAATGGCATCAATTGGTTGAACATGTTGCAGGAGATCTCTTTGAAGTGGACCAGTTGCATTTGGGGACCCACCTCAAGATTTTATGCCATTTACATTCAGACAAGTAGGACCCTTTTAAACCATCCAATTCCCACAAAACATTAGAAATATCCAAGTTATTAGAAAATCATACATTTTCTAATCTATTCTTTAAAACAAAAGGGTGAGATAGGGAGAGAGAGAGAGAGAGTGGAGAGAATTTAAAAGAAACGTTTTAGATGACTTCATAACCTCTTCACAATATTCGTTATAAAACAAGTTGTGAACTAGAATTAAATAGGATTCATTGATCTGGCATTATTTTGCTCCTTCTCAACAGTAGCTTTTCAAGTTTATGCCAAACAGTTAAGCAATCTATGTCAATATGTCATCCTCTAGTAAGACTACCCGTTCAATCATTTTAATTTTTAAGCATGGAAGATATCAAATTTTAGAAATGGATAAATTAGCACCCCTTCCAACCCCCCCCCCCCCCCCCCCCCCCCCCAAAACAAACAAACAAATAAATAAAAGGGGAACAGGACAATGTATCAATCACAAATTGTATTGGAATTTTTTAGAGTTTGTGTGCAATTGAGCCCTCCCAAACAAACAAACAAATAAATAAAAGGGGAACAGGACAATGTATCAATCACAAATTGTATTGGAATTTTTGAGAGTTTGTGTGCAATTGAGTTGTCTGTGATATCATATTAAATGATGTTTTGTTTTTTAGCAGTTATATATATTTTATAAGGAATAAACAACATATACAGTATCATCCCATCACAAACAAACAAATATATAAGCAAGTTTATTGATTTCTATAATAATTAAAAGTCGCACTAATAATGATTTTTAATTGATTTAAAAGTATAAAAAAATTACAATGTAAATTACACGGTGCATGCTTATTAAAGTCTAAAAGAAATATTGTTCAAGCATATACTACAGTAGTGTCCAAGAGCATCCAAATACAGCGTACTATTCTAGCTAACAGCGAGATCAACTTTACAGACTACGACCTTGGAGATGTTGATAGTTCCCCTAACTCATAAAGTCTTTGTACATATTATGTAAAGGAATTACAAAAACCTTTTGGCAGATATTTGGGATAGATGGACTAGATAATCTGTACACTTTGTCCACTTACACAGTCCATTTATCTACAGAACTTATCTAGTGCTCTATTAGTGACACCTAATTCAAATTAAGATAATTAAAAAGCCAATATGCTCGGCCATTATTCACAGTGACCTACCTATGTTGTGGTAATTGCTGCTATTTGGTCAAGTCCGTGGCTCAATGGGAAGATGGGGCGGCGCTCAATGAGTAAAACTCTTCCTTCTACCAGATGAAATACTGTATCATCCTCTTTTTTTTTTAGAGTCTTTTGACCTAGCTAGATTAGCATCTGTTAATTTTGTCGCCAAAATTAAAAACAAGACCGTGAAGAATAGTAGTTGGATGCATTTTCTAGAACCATCCAATGGGCAATGGGAATCACTAATGACGTATATCTTGAGATTTAAGGCATTACATTTTAGTTAGGATGAGGTTATCCATTTAGCTGCAGAGGAAAAAAGATCTATAGAAAGATCTTGCTCAAAGGAATTTAACTAGAAAATTAAAGTATGTGTGGTTCCTCTTGTGAGCATCAACATCACTGAGATTGAGAATTTAGCATAGATATTGGAAAGATTTCAAGTTGGACAAAGGCATTAGAAGTTTAGTACTTGAAGCATTTAATGATCCAATGGAAGATTTACTTGAGATGCTTAGTTTGGTCAGAGAGATTCTTTAAAACCTAAAACTCATCATCAAATCTAGGCAATACCCGCAAAATCTCCTAAAAAACTGCCATAATTCTGCCTCGTGCTTGTTCAGTTTCGTGTAAGATGGACCATTTACTGCATTCAGGATAATGAAAAAGAAAAAAACAAAAGTTTCCTTCAAGAGAGAAGACGTGGGGAGAGGAAGCATCCAGTGAGATTCATATCATGCAAGGCCCCTTGGACACATCATATTTGCCGTTGACATAGCAATAAGTGGTCTATAGACAGATATAATTCCAATTATTCTAATCTATCTCCAACTACTAGTACAGCTTTTTAGAACAACCAACTTCACGAATAACTAAAGGAAGCCAAAATTAATATATTATTATTTTCTTCAACTAGTTCTAAGAAGTGGCCTGCCTATTTAAGAACATCATCTGAGATTCTGATATGCATTGCCAGCACTGTCTACTCCTTTCTGCCCATTCTTCCCTCCTTACACACTTTCAAGTCTTTCTTCATTTCTGGCTCTCTGAACCTGTCCATTCTATCAACACCCTTTTCACCACTTCACTCTTTTAATCTATATATTATCATCTCCTCTCTTCTTATTAAAGAGTTCCATTCCTTTTTATTTTTCCCAAAAAAGAAAAAATGTGGGCTCTATGTCTTGGAGCATTGGTTATTATAGGCATAACACATTGGGTTTATAGATGGAGAAATCCTAGTTGCAATGGAAAACTCCCACCAGGTTCAATGGGTTTGCCTCTTCTGGGTGAGACCCTTCAGTTTTTCTCCCCCAACACCACTTCTGATATTCCTCCTTTCATCAAGCAGAGAATGAAAAGGTATATATATAAGTATTTTAATCTCAACTTAATTAGAAAGTAGAAACATTCTTCTCCAATTTTAAAGAACTGAACTTACATATGATCATCCATTTTGAGTCTTTCAGGTATGGACCAATCTTCAAGACCAACTTGGTTGGACGACCAGTTGTAGTATCAACAGACCCTGATCTTAATTACTTCATCTTCCAACAAGAGGGGCAAGTGTTCCAAAGCTGGTACCCAGACACATTCACAGAGATCTTTGGGCGACAAAATGTTGGCTCCTTACATGGGTTTATGTACAAGTACCTTAAGAACATGGTGCTAAATTTGTTTGGTCCTGAAAGCCTTAAAAAGATTCTCTCGGAAGTTGAACAAACAGCGTGCAGAACATTAGAGCAGTGGTCATGTGAGGACAGTGTTGAATTGAAGGAAGCAACAGCAAGGGTAAAATTATTACACCAACTATTATTGTTTTTATTTGTCTCCTTTTTCCATTCCATGTCTAAATAACATGGTTCGCTATGTATATGCTCTCCCATGCAGATGATATTTGATTTGACTGCCAAAAAACTCATCAGTTATGATTCGACCACCTCGGAGAATTTAAGGGACAACTTTGTTGCATTTATACAAGGACTCATCTCCTTCCCTCTGGACGTTCCAGGAACAGCTTATCACAAATGTCTGCAGGTAAGTCCATCATCATCCACCAACAGTACTAGTCATTAAGTATTTAACTCACTTTTGGTGGGTGTTACAATATTACATGGATTTAAGAATTTCAACAAGTTTTCTCTTCGATGGTGCAATCCTTAACAACTTCAAATGGATTCTATAATTATCTCACAATTCTTTTAAACTGTTAAGAACAGTTGCTTATACAAGTAATTTATAAGAATTGACGCGTCAATTACTCAAATGATGAAATTGCATAACTGATTCTTAAGTTTAAGAAACCGGTAAGCATTGGAGATGGTTCTATGTTAATAATTAGGCCAACCCAAAAACAAAACAAAAGATGTCATCCTAGAGGATTGAACATACCCGTGGTTGACTGGTTAAGACCCAAAGAACGTAGTATTGTTCATTTTTTTTTTTTTTTTTATCATAGAAAATAGTTTCTTTTGATGATGCCAAAGATTGAAAAGCAGCATAAGTAATTTGTTTTCTTTTGTGATATTTCTCAGGGTAGGAAAAGGGCAATGAAGATGCTGAAGAACATGCTGCAGGAAAGACGGGGAATGCAAAGGAAACAGCAAACAGATTTCTTTGATTATGTTGTTGAAGAACTTAAGAAAGAGGGAACAGTCCTAACTGAAGCGATCGCTCTGGACCTCATGTTTGTGCTCCTCTTTGCAAGCTTTGAAACCACTTCTCTCGCTCTCACTTATGCCATAAAGTTACTCTCGGACAATCCCTTAGTGCTCAAGCGATTACAAGTATGTTAAAAAATATTAAAATCTTTGAACTACTTTCATGGCTTTTTCTTTTTTACGTCCCTCGTTTTGACTCTTTACTAAATGAAAAGACCCCTCCCTCGGTATTATTGTGCCTTTTAGGAGGAACATGAAGCCATCCTCAAACGACGTGAAGATCCTAACTCCGGAGTCACGTGGAAGGAATACAAATCAATGACATTCACATTTCAGGTGGATCAATAATTTCTTCATTTTTTTTCTTTCTTTTAAATGAGAGGCAATTATTTTTGGGTTAGTTCCTACGTGTACATATCTCATTTAAAAGTCCGTGACGATTTGCAGTTCATAAATGAAACCGTGAGACTCGCAAATATTGTTCCAGGAATCTTCCGAAAGGCACTGAGGGAAATTAATTTTAAGGGTATGCCATACTTCTCATATGTGATTGCTTGCTTATTTGCACAGATATCATTCATATTACGAAAAGACAGTTTTTGATAGCTTTAATATGCAACCAATTATTGGACTAGTTAGAAAATTCAAATTATTTGGTGGGAGTATTGAATTGAAATTAAATAATAGAATGTATAAGTCAGTCCAGTGCACACATAGCTTGTATTTGAAGTAATGGAAAAGCGCACGGTATCTGACATTACCTCATTTGGTCAAACATGCAGGATATACCATACCAGCAGGTTGGGCAGTTATGGTGTGTCCACCGGCTGTACACTTGAACCCAGCCAAATATCAGGATCCTCTTGCCTTCAACCCATCCAGATGGGAGGTGCGTCTAAGGCATGTTTGATTTTAAAAAAAAAATATATGTTTTTATTTTTTATAAATAATTATAAAGTCTAATTTTATTTTGTCTTAAATATTTGTAAAAAAATAATAGAAAACTTGGATTTTAGCCTTCCATCTTTCTTTTAGACTTTTAGTGACCCCGAAAAAATGGGCTTTCAGGGAGTGGAACAAAGTGGTGCCAGCAAACATTTCATGGCTTTCGGCGGAGGCATGAGATTTTGTGTTGGAACGGACTTCACTAAGGTTCAGATGGCTATTTTTATTCATAGCTTGGTAACCAAGTACCGGTAAGATTATGAAAATGCATGACAACGCCATGCGTGTGAACTTAAATTGAGATGTAAAGTCTCTCTTTAATTTAACATACATATGAATATTTCAGGTGGCGACCCATCAAAGGAGGAAACATCCTTCGAACTCCTGGTTTACAGTTTCCAAATGGCTTTCACGTCCAGATCATGGAAAAAGATCAAAGGAAGCAGGAACCAGAATTTATCGTTACAAATTAGAAACCAGAACTCCGCAAGAGCGACTCGTATGGTAGAAATTTAGGCTTGGCATTTTCAAGAAAAACAAGGCAATGCAATTGTTATGGAAGCCAGAAAAGTAACCATAACGGTCTCTCACTCAGTTTTGATTAGGACTCTTAAGAATTGTGTTTTTATTAGATTTTCTTCTCAATATACTGCAGGGGGCGGGGGGATTGAAAAACTTAGGTTAAAACCAAAACATGACGTGCCTTACTTGCAAAAAGGCAGTGAGGGAAGGGAAGGAAAGTTGTACTTTGTAACAAGTGGTGTAAATGTTTCAGATTATATCCTGAGTTAATATACAATTTGCTCTTTGAAAGTCACAATTTTTACTGCTTGCAAGTTGCATCTTTAAAGGTTTTCATCTATATAAAGTCGTCAATTGAGGATAAAATTGTTTAAAGATGACAAACTCGCTAAGGTATACTTACTTATTACGAAGTTTGACATTTGACAAACCAAAGCAACACAAGTCCTTACTTTTAAGGACCAAATTGTGGGTTAGCTATTTCCTTTCTATAAAAATATCTTCATATTACATTCTAAATCTATCTTTCAATAACTTTCCTTCCTCAATTCATTGTTTTCCTCCCCACCATTTGAAAGTAATAGAAAGGGAGAAGGAAGACTAGTAGCGGAAACGGGAGAAGATACAAGGATAAAGCTTAACTATGATTCCATGAAGTAGGTAACAAGTTGCTCTAAAATGTTAGTGTTCGAAATTAAAAATATCTACAATAAATTAAACGTTCGAGCTTCAATCTACTCAGCCTCTGGCTCATCTAGCAGAACTTGTTTGTGTTTGTCATAATTTTCTTGCCTCACTTTATCATGCTTTAGCTTGATCTCTTTAACTTGTCCCTTTGAACTATCCCGTTTCTTTCTGTGTTTGTGATGTGTAGGATGGTCAACAATATGCTGCACATTATCCACATTCTGTTTTTTATGTCCATGCTTATGCATTTCTTTATGAACATGGTGTAAATCATCAAAATAATCAGAGTTCCTTTCAGAATGCTTGTGCTTATGCTCATAAGTGGTCCTTCGCCTATTTTGAGCACTATAGTTAGGGTGCCTATGTTCTTGCGTATGATGTTTGTTATCATGAACATGGTGATGTCTCTTGTCAATTTTGAATTTACGTTTATCCATGATGATCTGTTCATCGGTGCCTAAGATATCCTCCCACCAGTCATAAAGAGGATCAAATAGACCTTTCAGGTGCAAAAGCCATAGTAGCACAAGCACTGCAATTCAAAGAAGAGTATTTAATTTTAAGTTGTTCTGATGAATTTACAAATTATAGTATACTAATAGACATTGAATAGAAGTCATACCTGTCGGAAAAATTGCCAAAAACAGACCAAACATCATTACCCAACTCAAACATACATACTGTATGTGGCACTTGAAGTCAAAAAACCCAGAGCATTTTTGTCTGTTCTCCCACCCAAACCGAGGGACGAGGAAGAGATTTGATCAAATAATTAGTCAAGACAAATGAATCAATATTAAAGAAAGGTTATGGTTAAGAAAGGAACATATAGTTATTGATCTTCCAATACCCTACCTCAATGTGTAGGTGATTTATACTTAAGTTTATAACAAAATATTTAAAACACTAAGAAACATGGCAAAACCTCATTATCAGTCACATCAAAGAACATGAAGAAAATAAGGAAAGAATTGATCCACATGCAACTAAGAACAATGTCGAACAAGTGCACCAACTTTTGTTTCATTCTGTTACTGACTAGATTGTTGAATAATAGTTTCTGCATAAAATAATCCTTTATGCTATTAATGACGGAATATTCCAATGATTGCCTTCATGAAAAATAAAATGCATTCCATATGTTCACAGCAGTCAGTGCTACTCATCCGTGTTTGATAAGTAGAATTTCTAATCATGAGTAGAATTTAAATTGTATAATACCTACAAGTTTTTCCAGTGATAAATTCTGTTAAGCTTGTCCATAGTTTATTCCATATGCTTTCAATATAATCAAAGAAACCATTTATACTTGTCTCTGGTGTTTGAAAAGGCATACCCTGCAGTAATAGATGATTTAGTGATTCACAATTTGTTGTCATGGCATACTTCATAACATCACCAATAACTAGCATATTTTGTGAAGCAATCAGAAGACTAACTTTCTAATGAACTTAATATATCTACGAGGAACAATTTTACAATGTCAAATTCATGCCTCAGACTCAGACTGACCCGCTGCTAGTGATTGCCTATAGCTTATTAATAACCATTTTATGTAATTAAAAACACAATTTTAAATGAATTTTTGTAGTGATAGTGCAGATAAAAGAACTGCTGTAAAGTCTTCTTTGTTGTCCAACAGTCCAAAATAACTCTAGTTGTTTAAGTTCAATCAAGTGACCAATGGCAAAACATAGGCAAATATCTAATAAGAGCAACAGACAATTAATTGCTACTTACGCAATACATGTTCACTCTATGGTAGTTGCAATAGGTGTTCAAGCCCAAGTTCATGATCCATTACCGCATGTACACTTAATTGCACCATTCTGATCCCTAACATATTTTCTTAAAAAAAATTAGAATTAAAATGTCTTTGACAATTTAACACTGATAGCATGTTTAGAATTTTCATGTTAGTCCGCAACACTTCAGTTACAATCACCAAGAAAATGAATTAAAGTTGACAAATAACATCAAATAAATAAGTCAGAAAGGTAAGATGGTCAAACATGAACTTTTAGCCACATCAGAATCAATTCCATGCATTATTGATCACATTTCATGAAGGAGTGAACCCCAATTCCTGGAGTATGAAAGCATTTTGTGTGTTGAATTAACCTATACAGCAGGTCCCATACTTGTTCTAGAGGGAAAAAAAATCTTTTTCTCGTAATATGATCAGTTGCAGCCTTTAAGGACATCATAACAACATAGTATCCAGATTTGAACAAGTTTCATGTTATTTGAGAATACAAGTCTTTTCTTAGTTAGATGGGGTCAGCTACATGGATTAAACAATGTCATTGTGTTCGTGTCAGAGAAAATAAAGCATACTAAATTCAGGTACCAGGAAAGAACAAACCTCTGTGCCATTGTCAAGAACAGTTGCCGTAGTAGCAAATTGACATTCAGCTCTATCAACTTCATTATAATCAGAGTCCTTTAATATGGCTTCATTTAAAACACCCAAAAAAAGGACACAGTAAATATCAATGTGTTACTTATCCTCAGAACAGATAACAATGTATTAATCCTAAGCTTCAACTTTACCTGCACAGAAATATTTTGAAGCTTGATCAGTGCTTGGATAGATTTTGAATGATCGGGTTGTAATCTCATTTGGCTTCATTATTAAAAATTGCTCCTGAACCAACAAACCAAAAAATATATATATAATAGACCTATGAAAGCATAGAACAGGAAGGGGCAAAAAAAAAATTGCTGACATGTTTTAGCATAATACCTCCATCAGGGTGATATCCTTGGAGCAATTAAACTGCAAGACAACACATATAGCAAAGCTAAAACTACAGGTTGTTGGACCCTCGGGAAAATTACTGCAATGCAAGCCTCAAATATATTTGAACCAAATTTTGTAACCCTAGTAAAACAAAAGCATCTAGAGCAGCATGCATCTGTAAAATTCCTATTAATGTCATGCAGTCAATTCCACTAACTAGAGATAATTTAACTAAACAATAATTTTGCCCCTAAATCTTATGGGTATGGAAGGAAGAAGTGATATACAGTTGCGACTTTTAGGTACCATGATAATTAAACAATTGTGTCCTCATATAAACAATGAGCACATGTCAGAAGATTTTATAAAATTTGGTTTAATTACTCATTTGGTTCCTATACATCACAATCTTTACATTTTAGTTCCTACACCTAAAAACTACTTGATTTAGTCCCTATACATACACTTTTTAATCCATTTATTCCTTGCCATCCAAAATTGTAGGGACTAAAATGGATTAAAAAGTGTATGTATAAAGACTAAAACAAGTTAAAATGTGTATATGTGGGGACTAAAACAAGTAATTTCTAGTTATAGGGACTAAAATGGGTAATTTCTAGGTATAGGGACTGAAATGTAAATATTGTGTAGGTATAGAAACTAAATGAGTAATTAAACCATAAAATTTTTATCACAACCTAGTTTCCTATCAGATATAAGCAAGGAAATAGAACAGAACTCCACTAACACTTTCAAGCCTTAAAGAACTGTGCCACAAGTATATAAATTAATATAATGTCTGACATTGAATAAAAAATAATATCAAATCAAATTCCATTGTCCAGGTATAAGGAGCACGGATAATAAAATAGATGCCATGAAGCACAATATAGAGAAGCAGACTACCGTCAAACTATATGATGCTTCCACCTCACCAGTATTCTTGGTTGTGATTGTAGCAACACCAAATTGAGTTAGGGCTTCAAATGTAGGGACGCTAACACTTATAATCTTTCCTGGGCTCCTGGAGAAAAAGAACCATGTCAAACAAATTTTGAAAAGCTTTTTTACTATGGAAACAATAATTCTGCTGGACACTATAAGTTTATAAAACCAAAAATCATTCCCTAGTGTCAGTATAAACAAAATTGGTTGCATCACAGAAACTTTTCACCATTTTTCAAATATTTTCTCTGCACTGCCTCGTAGTACAACAAACTTTTCAAGATTTATATATCCATTTATGATCAGGAACTTCATTATGTTACTTCATTATTGGCAATCCAGATTGAACATATGAAAAAGTGATAGGAAACGGCCTTCCACCCCCATCCAAAAAGAAAAATAGAGTTCAACTTCATATCATAAAACAATTTGTCAGTGAATGACTACAAAGTTCAACATCTCAAAACGATTTTGTCATCTTACAATCTCATTCAAGCTAACAAATCAATTTTACACGTCAACTTTCACAAGGGAATATTACAAAAAAGAACATAAGTTTTCAGTCACTTGAGACATACAGTGCTTAAAAACATGTTAAAAAAAAAACACGACAGATACATATCAATGACATATAAAGAATGTTACTGTTTCAATGTATAAACCAAGTAAATAATAATACCTTTGATAAACATACTCTACATCATTCGCACTTAATTCTAGCACAAGGTTTGTATTAAGAATCTCTGTAATTCCTATGGAGAAAGAATAACTCCCAGCACTCTGCAGACAAATAAAATAAAAAATCATTTCTAATGGAAGACACCATATTAATATAAATACAAAATTATTGCAACGTAACTGGATGTTGGTTTATCCTTTCAAACCTTCCTTCCAAACCATAGAGTGGCACTTGATTCCTACTTATTCGATTCAGGTCAGCCTGTTAAGGACAAGAAAGTTTCTTTCAAATTTTCAACAACTATAAGAAAACTGCATATAAAGTTTCAATTAAAATAATGGATAACGTAAACAATATGATTTAAAACATTAGAAATGAACTAAAACTAACTCAACTCCAAAATCTAACTCAAGGGAACTGGAATGCCTAAACCTTATAAAGAGTGTTTTGGCCATATTCCTAGCCAATGTAGGACATCATAACACACACTGCATGCCCAAGACTGGACATTTGGAGTGCGAATGATAAACACCAACAGCAGAAAATGAGTAAGTGTAATATTAAGACAATGGAAAATGAGAGCCTAAGCTTACAATGGCTACAACCAGAGCCTAAGCTCCTCAGAAAAATATTCTGTCAAATAACTAACCAAAAAATGACTGGATGCCTTCCTCTATTCCCCCTCTCCCAATAACAAAGTTGCCTCCTCTATCAAACTCGCCAGCTTAGCATCCATACTAATTCTCCCCTACTCTGTCCTCTTTTTTCTTACATGTTGGGCTTCCCATGTTTGAGCCAAACAACTGATCCACATCCGTTCCACCTCAATAAATACATGAATGAGGTTCATTATCCAGTACTCTATCAATGAAGTTTGTAGGACTAAATTTCTCTGAATGGCCAAAATTAAGACTGGATAGACTCTAATACTATATTAGAAGTGAACTAAACCTAACTCAACCTCGAAAGTTAGCTCAAGTGGGGAGGATTTCCCATACCTTATAAGGAGTATTTGGGCCTTATTCTAGGCCAATGTGAGACATTTTAACACAAATAAAACATTTTTTATGTTTATTGATGTAAACATACACGTCTTAAAATTATAGACAAGTGTGTGTGCACAAGAGTACTCAATGTTAGGTGTTAGTGTCATTAAAAGTCATCCGTGATCCTTGTTTAACAAATAGAGCTTTTGGGTAATGTGGTCTCTGCACAGGAAAGAAAGACAAGCATACCACCAAATAAATATTCCATATATGGAATCAATACAGCTGCAAAAATAGAAGTGTAAAGAAAATGACAAAAATGAAACCAAAAAAGCAAGATGTGAATAAAAGTTAAAAAAAAAAAAATTGCAGTACCAACCTCCCGAAAATTCCACAATTGATTATGCAAGCAGGTCCAAAAGGGTGAAGAGCAAAAGTTCGGTTGTTGATTGAAAGCTTCATAGCTGACACCAATTTTGTTACATTCAATACCATCTAAGGTAAATCTCAATCTCTCAAGCAGCATCCACATAGAAATGTTTCTCCCCAAATCCTGTGGTTGACCAGGACTGCCCTGTCACAAGAAAAATTGTAAATATTTTGTTTAAGCTTGTAAAAGTTGTGAATCATGCCAAAAGTATGTAAAAGTAGTTCATTACTGTTTTCTTCCTTAACTACACCAGTAATGCCAAGATTAATGTGTGTGATTTGTATTAAAATTGGGGAAAAGGTCAGTCATTAAAAGAAACGCCTAACCTAAGGCGGAGGAGATTGCTGAGACTATATAATTCAGTGACATCTCAAAATTTAGAATTGTATGATTAACAAACATGCTAATAATTGATTCAATCAATACTTTTTACACTTTTATTTCTCTGGTATTTGTAAAGATAGCTAGTGCCATTTATTTTTCATAGTAAAATTATATACCAACTCTTAAAAATATGTTCGACAATTTCTTTGCAAATGACCAATATCCAGAAAGTGCTTAAAGGAGAGTTGTAAGTAACAAAACAATATTCAAGAAACCAATCTAACATACATACCAATTCTTTATCTTAATTCAACCTCAATTTTGTTAAAACTAAAAAAAATAGAGGTCAATTATGGTCAAACCAGTAAAACAAGCATACCTGCCTTGGTACAACAAGATAGAAATCCTCAAAAGATGGTATATTTGTATACCCAACAAAATCTCCAATAAGATTAACCCTCAAAAATTTATCATCAGAGATCACTGTTCTGTTTCCAGGGCCCACAACCACTTCCTGCCGGACAAATTATGGATGGACAAAATTATGTGTTAGATACTATTGTACATGTATGCATGCATCTTTTAAGCATTTTACACTTTTTTCCATTGCAAGCATATTATAATATGAAACATAAAGGATAATTGAAAACATATGATTCTTTTACTCAATTTGCCAACTTTAGACAGGTTATGGCCTCAAACAAAAAAATAAAGAAATAAAGAAATAAATAAAAATGTAAAATCACCATTTTTCACAAACTTCGGGGCAAAAACCAATACTTAGTTTACCAGATGAATGGAGAAACAAGAACAAGAAGGACCAAAGACTAAGGAAAATTCAAACAAATAATAATTTTAGTGAAATTGTAAACTTTAACAGATAACAAATTAACAATGACTTAAAGTAACTATCAAAAAAGGAAGGCTTAGAAAATGTAAAATCATCGCTTATAATTGAGTAAACATAGAATTTAATGCCTGGATACCTACACTTTCAATTTCATCCCTGAACTTATTTATATATTCAAATTCAAATTAATCCTTAAAATTTTTAAACCTATAACAGATTAATCTTCTTCAACAAAGTCAAAATATCCCTGGCATGACTCGTTAAGTGCCTTTACATCTGTTAAATGCCTCATTGGCACATTACCAGAATCAACTGAATTTGTACCAGCTATGAGATACCAAAAACTTGATGCAGAAGCCAACATTTGAATACATCAGAAAACTAAGAGAACATGCAAAAATTGTAAACTAACATTTTGCTGATTGTATTAGTACATAATGATGCTATGTGATGCTTCCTCCCTTCTCTATAATTGAGAAATAGCGTTAAGGATTTCTAAGCTAGAACTTTGTTAAGAAAGGCAGGTCTTGGCAAGTGGAGTAACTTTCAAGTGGAATTTAATGGTACATTAAGACACTTAACATGCCATGCCGGGGTAGCTGTTGACTTTGATGAAGGGGATTTAACAAAAGAATCACGTCACGGGCTTAAAAATTTGAAGGATTAATTTGTGCACACAAATAAATTCAGGGACTAAATTTATTATGTAAATATTCTCGAGGACTAAATTGTTTATTTTATTTAATTTTTTTACAACAAAATGATATTCTAGTTTACAAATGAATGGAGAAAAGAGAAAAAGGAAAAGAAATATATCAAAAACTAGTATTGCTGATCAAAAGGTTATTATTGCTCATTCTCGAGGACCAATAACTCTGGCTATTGCTCATTCAAATGTAAAAGGAAAAGAAATATATTAAAACTAGTATTGCTGATGGTTATCCTGAGCAATAGAGAAATCCAGTAACATGAGACAAAATACATAGTCTATGGAAAAAGATGCAAGCCACATTTAAATTTAATATTTCTGCATAAGGAAACCAATAATTACATACCGAAACTTTAGTTCCACTCTTCACCTGTATTCGAACACTAAATCCCAATGTTCTCCGCCCAATGCCAAAAACATGAAACCTGAATTGATTGATTGAGAGAGAGAGAGAGAGAGAGAGAGGAGGAGGAAATCTGAGTTGTAACTGATGACTAAAACAAAGAAGTCACTTTCACTTTGTCAAATTTCAGAGGTGATTACAATTAAAACAAGACAAAACTACACTATAACTAATCTTAAATCTTAAATAACAAAATTTCTTCATAAAATTGTTAGAATATCAGGGTATTTAATATTTAGCAGTAATTTTGAGTTAAATTATAATTGTATTTGTACATTATGAGTGTTAAGAGTTGAACTTGTACTAGTTATATTTCATAACCTAGATGATTAATATAATATAGCTAGGGGTATAATACGTCAATATTTAAATTCATTTTGGTAAATTATACTCCACGGCCCTTTCTTTCCCCTTTCTATCTAATCCCTAAAATTACTACAAACTTACTGAAAGTTATTTGATTATTAACTGACTTTTTTTTTTGAAATCTGGAACTAACAGGAAAAATATAAGGTAATCTGAAATTGTTCAAGCACAATGAAAACAGAAAGATTTCAAACAAATATCTTGACAAGATAACATAGAATAGGGTGTTGATCAGTATATACAAACGGTTCAATCTAAACATGGTTTCCATATGTTCCCCCTTAAGACCATATATCAACCAGGATAGCCCAAATCAACGACAATTGGATTAAAAAAGGACAGGGAGGGTGGAAGCTTACCAATCACCAGGGAAACGCACACAATGTGCAGTGTTGGCCTTTCCTTTTGTCAATTTGTCAACTAATTAAACAATTTCACCCATAAATGTTAGTTTTGTGTTTCCTAAAAACTTACAGAATATTGCAACAGCAAAGCACTTACAGAAGTTTCCACACGATGAAGGCATCCGTCGCTGGGGCCCACATGGACAACATGTTGGCTACATTAAAGACGGAAAGAGAGATATGTTAAACCTGAATCATAAGTGAAAAGAATAATATTTGGGGGAGGAGGGATCAAACATAATTTTGATGTGCGTATAAACACATCAATATCATCACATTGAAGGAAGGGAGGGCAGCCAAGATAGCTTCATAACTGGCCCAATGCTTAGATAAAATTAAAATAAAACAACATATGAAGTAAAGACTGGAGTAAGTGTTAGAAGGCCACCTGAGTTTTCTCAATAATATGACCCTCTTCATCTCGCAGTCTGCAACACAAGTACCAGAAACCAAGCAGTGAAATTAACATTGTCCAAGACTCTAGTTAGTCTCTTGTTAATAATAAAATAGCAAAAAAAACATGGCTTGCCTCTCGCATATCTTCACAACATTTGCTCCAGCATCTGGCTCACATTTGCGTGTCTTAACATAATACTCTTCAGGTTTATAAGGAACATCCTGCTAACAAGCAACTACAACTTAATCATACAAAAGATCAATAATAATAATAATAACAACAACAACAACAATAAATTATTGTTATCACGTATATATACAAATGTACTTGGCTGTATCATACTGTGAAAAGTAAACTGAGTAGATTACATAGAAAAATTAGAAGAGGAGTATCATACTCGTATGTATGTTAACTCATACAAGGCATATGCAGAAGTTTTGTTGACCGTTATGACAGGAGGAATCCTCAATGTCTGCATTTTCCTGCTTGAATTTTCCTCCACTTCCACCAATTCCGCAACAATCGACGCCTCTCCTCCACTCTGCACAATCACAAAACAACTTCAACACACTCGTGACGTGGTTAGTTAATTTACTTAACGAAACACAATTACCGAGCCACTGGGAACAGCCATGTTCAGTACGATTTTGGTAGTGCAATTGAGATTGTCGGAGTTGGAGTCCTTCTCGCACTTCTCCAGCTTCGATTTGGAGATGATTTGAGTTCCGGCGACATGGAGCGCAAAAAAGGAAGAAAGTATGAAGATGATTAGGGTGATAGGGGAAAGCAATGCCATTGTTCGCTGGTTACGGTTTTCAATTATGCATTACTTCTCTAATGGCCGATACATAATTGATGAGTGTGCGCGAGAGTAACCGCCAAAATAGAATGAAGGCGGTTTGGCGGTTTTTTCCTTTTGAGACAACCAGACTGAGCGAATTGCAGTTTAACCGCAACAAATTTTGTAATATACATATTTAGAAAAACATCTCAAATGCTACCACACAACAATAAAATAGCTTAGTTTTAAGTAGCTTAAAGGTTATAACTACATTTTCAAACTCATAATTACATTCACAAAATGCTTAATTTTTTTTCAAATATTTTTTTTTGTTAATTGACCAACCCAACCAAACTGATAGATTATATACTTTTCTCATTCTCATTTCAATTTGGTGATCACCAACATCAATGAAAATACACTCCATTGATCCTTTTTTTTTTTTTTTGTGAACACACCATTGACCTCATTGCATCATTATGACATAACTATGTCACTAAAATAAAAATACGGATTTTTGGCAATTATAAATTACCGGACAAATTTCATTTTTCTTTCCCATCAAACCTCGACCAAAACGATAAGCGAAATAATTTTTGGTAATTCCAATCTCTTAATCCTGGGGGCATAAGAAGCAGCTCACTTCAACATTATGCTACGTCAACTGACTACTTCATACATCTGTTTTTATCAAATAAGTGATGGTTGTTTTGCACTATGTCCCTGTTTTCTCAATATCACATCACATGCTCTAAAGGACACTAATAACCAGATTGAAGCAAGGCAAGAAAATTGCCATTTGTATCTTCCAAAATGACCAAAACCTAACCACCCAAAATATCCTCTTACATGTGTCTGCACCACCACATCTTCCCTGTCAAATCCATTTGGTTTCAACCCATGTGCCACATATACACAAATTAATGACACGATCCCTTGAATAAGGGGAAAACAACATAACAACAACAAGTCTAATACAAATAATAGAAGGATTGTTGGTTGTTCTGCTGAGCAAAGCACAGGGAGGGGATACTTCCTTGAATTAAGGGAAAATATAGAAGGTTGCCGAAATTGCTCGAGGACCAGCTTGCTAAATAAACATACTTTTTTCTGTAAACACTTGTAATATGAATTGCACAAAATGAATCTCTTCCATCCAATAATAAATTAATATATCTAATGGTGTATCGTGTTTGTTTTTTTATTCTGTAGTTTTTTTTTTTATTCTGATTAATGGTATTGTATTTGAGTCTTGGATATGTAATTTTGGTAAAAAAAAAAAATAGCAAATATATTTTATGTTGTTTTTTTTTATTATTCTCAACAATTGATTATTATATATTTGATATTAATTTTTTTTTACAATGGTCACACTGATGTTCGAACCTGTGACTTCATGCATACTACTACCCAAATCCCTCACTACTAGGCCAAACATAGTGATTTGATGTTAATTATTTCATTCTGACTGCCTAAATTAACCATTTTATTATGTCTCAGTCATATTTTTTTGGGTGTTTTCTCAACCACTAAAAAACCTTCAATTTGTTCCCATTGTTGTTGGATTTACGTTGATTAAAGACTCCACGCACAGCTGAGTAAGAACTATTCTTGATCTCCTTATTATTCTTTCGTTCTTTGTTGGTGCATCTCGTATAAAAAAAAAACACGTTGAGAAAGGGAGAAATATGACTAAAATCTTAAAAGGCGAGGAGATAGTGGGTTATAATGTGATTGCTCACCTTTCATTGTGCCTCTCATCCACATACTTTTGAGTATTGTCTCAGCCATTGGAAAACCTCTAATTTTGTCACAACCCGTCCTAGGATCATGACCGGCGCACAAGCTACATGTTCTTTAGCCTGGCTAGCCTGAACACAAAGACATAAATAAAGACAAATAAAGGGGACTACCAAAAATCCGGCAGAGTCTCCCCTAAAAACAGGACAAACCAAGTATGCAGAACCACCTGTGAAATCATATATACATATATTTAGATCCAACAGTTAGATATCAAGGCCACACATCACAACATAGGCCCTTGATATGGATATATATCCAAATACATCACTAAAATAAACTCAAAATAAAGGGATTTCATCTATATCTATTTATGTCCATGTCACTATAGCTGCATTATACTGGAGTCACCAAAATATACTCTCCATTATATGCAATGGAGGCCTACCAAAAGATGAACAAAATTCCTAGGGAGATCAGCAAATCCCAGGAAGTCTGCTACTTAACTACCTGTGAATCTGAGAGGAAAAGGAAAGAATGGGGTAAGTCACAAGGACTTAGTGAGAGCATAAAAATACAAAGTGGACAGGAAGGAGAAAAGCAACCATAGCACGAGTTTTTCATCCGAAAAGAATTTAAATGGAATTTAAATTAAAGTGAAATAAATACAGCTCATTTTTTTTTTATAAAACTTATATTTACTCCCTTGCTAACTCATAAGAATTAAAATCAAATCATAATCAAGATTAACAACTTTATATAAACTTTAATTCTACTATGTATACATAGACCACGTTATCTCTTCGTTGTGGCAAACGGAAATTATAGAACTACAACAATTAGCTCGTAGACTGCATTATCTCTTCGTTGCAGCAAACGGTAAATATAGGGACTATGGATATTCAACCCATAGGCTACATTATCTCTTCGTTGTAGCAAACGAAAAATATATAAACTATAGGTATTTAACCTATAGGCTACTTTATCTCTTCGTTGTAGCAAACGGTCATCATTAACCAAAATTCACAATGAGAACTAAATTTTCACATTTAAATTACATCATCAAACTATCAAAAAATCATAAAGAATTAAATCAAACCAAGAAAATAAATATTATACTTATTTTTCCTTCTCAGGTACTCATAGGAACTAAGATCACTAAGAAAATGTATTTTTAAAATATACTTGCTTCTCCTAAAAATACCAATTAAAAAGCCACTAAGTAAAATTAGCTACTCACAACCAAAGAGAACCCAATCAGTGTCTTCCAATGATGTGGGGAGGAGCAACCACTGTATTTTTCGAGGAATCTAGACATTAATAATAAGAGAATGAAAAATTAGATAAAATCCCCAAATTATAATGTCTAGGGTTTTGAGAAAAACCCAAATATCCAAATATTTAAATTTCCAATACCTCTCACACACAATCCATAACTCCAATCACCTTTCCATGGCTTGAGTACCACAAAAGTGTAACAAATTTGGTGGATTTTGGAACAATAGAGGAAAAGAGAGGGAGAACGTGAGAGGGATTTTGAAAGAAAGAAAGAAAGAAGAAGACGGAAAACAGAGGGGGGGAAGGGGTCTCGAGAAAGAAATGAGGGGGGGTGGGGGTTTGTTGGGTTTTTATTATTGTTATTATATTAATATTTTTCTTTTTAAAAAAAGAAACGGTGCGTTTCAAATTTACTCTCACCATCATTGGATTTGCGATGATTGAAGACTCCACACATAGATGGATAAGAATCACCATTGATCTCTTTGTTGTTCTTCCATTCTCTATTTCCTTTTTCTGTCTCTTGTAATTGAACTTTTTTTTTTAATAATCAATCCTCTTTTTCATGATAATTGATTACATTTTCTTTCATTATCAATTTTCATGGTTAGAATTTCGATTATGTGAAATTGTATGTTAAGGGCAATTTAGTTGTTATTTATAATTTCAATTTTCTCAATCTAACACTCCCTCTGTCCCACAATGACTAATGTTTAAGGTTTCTTTACACATATTAAGAAAAGTAAATATTCCAAGAAAATAGTATTTATTAGGGAATAATTTTACTAAAATAGCCTTATTCTCTTTCTTAATTTCAATAAATACATTATTAAGGCTTTCAATACAACAATATTATTAGAGGACAAAATTGGAATAGGTGTTTGAATATCTCAGTAAAAAGTGAGAACATTAGTTAATTTGAATTTTTTTTAAGGCTAAAATTACAGTTATTTTGAAACAAAGGAGTATTCTTTTGTCCTTAATGCCACTTCTATTTTTCTCAAACCTAACAATCTAAAAGTTTATCATAATTTTTTGGCTTAATTACAATTTTTACTCCCTATTTTTTAATTTTTGACAGATTTTACCTCTAACAAATTAATTTGGCGTATTTTACCCCCAACTTTTTTAAAAAGTTACAAATTTTACCCTCCACAGTTTTGATGACGTGACATGCTGACATAAGCATAAAAAATGGGGATAAAATTCACCAAAAAGTAAAAAGTTAGGGGTAAATTTTGCTAAAAATGAAAAAATTAGGAATAAAATTTGCCAAAAAGTAAAAAGTTGGGAGTAAAAAGTACAACTATTTTAGCATGTCACGTTATCAAACCTGTGGAGGGTAAAATTTGTAACTTTTTAAAAAAGTTGGGGGTAAAATGCGCTAAAATTAATTTGTTGGGGGTAAAATCCTCCAAAAATTAAAAAATTTGGGATAAAAGTTACAATTAAGCCTAATTTTTTATTTATTTTTCTCTTTTCTATTTTTATCAATCACATTTCTCTCTCTTGCGCTCTAGAGAGCATAAATTTTATTGACAACTCTAAAAATTAAAAGTAAAATCAATTTTTTGTTTCTTAAATTTTATTTTATTTTTTATTTCAGTTCACTTTTTTTGCTTCATTTTTTATTTTTATTTTTCATTTTAATTCCATTGTGCTGATTTTTTAATGTTTAAGAATTGTGATTTTTTTATCAATTATGACAGTTTTTTACTATTTTAATTAATTCATAAATGAGACTAACTCTAAAAAAACAAAGAAATAAAATATTGAAACCAAAAAAAAAAAAAAAACTAGATCGAAACAAAAAAAGTAAAATTAGAATAACAAATTACCAATTTTGCCAAAATTAAAAGCTAAAAGTTGCTATAGTGAACAGACGTTAACTTCAACTTGCAAGTTGATGGAAAATACGAACCTTTTGTACCAATGGAAGACGGTTGGCTCACCTTAATTATGAGCCTTTATAGGTGGGTACTTAAAGTTCAAACCCTAATTATTTTATTAGTTTTAATAACGGTGACAGTCAACACTCAACAGAATCCTCGTGGTATCAGATAAATGTTAATAAATGTTTTAAAAATATAGTTAAAAATAATACTAATAATAAAGTGTTAATAATACAAACCACACAAAAAAAAAGTGTTAATAAAAAAAAATATTAAAAAGTATTCATTATTTGTTTTTAAAAAATTAAATAAAAATATATTTAATAATAGTATTTCTTAATTAATGTTTTTAAAAGCCAAATCAACATCACCCATTTTTTTCTATTTATAAAAGGATTTGGTTTCCTAGTTCTTACCTCATAAGTCATAGGCAGCTAGGCAAGTTTAAGTCATAGGCAGCTAGGCAAGTTTACATGGCAAACCAGTACCTGATCCCTGCTCGACCTCTCTATTTTTCAACAAACAAAACAACGCGTTTCAACTTTCAAGTCGTTGACCTTTTGTTGCCATAAAATTGGATCTTGTTACGCCTCATCGTACACAATCACTCTCTCCGGGTCTTGCCAACCTTTGTGCAGTGCGGAAGTTGTAATATACTAAAATAATTGAATATTCTAATATTTAGTTGAGTGTAAGCAACGTAACTCCCTTCATCTCATACGTTTTAAAAATATTTAATAAAAGTAAAATATTTTTATATTTAAACTAAAAAATTCTTATTTAATACTTGATATTTGATGCATACAACATTCATAATGAATATTAAATAAGAGTATATTTAAATATATATATATATATATTAATAATTAATAATTAACTTTAAAATTTGATAACAACAATTGTTTTGAAAAAATATGAAAGGTTAAAACAACTTCAATATAGGATGAAGAAAATACATTTTTTTAAATTATTATATGACTCTATTTGATCAATTGGTACGAGATTATTTTAACTTAATCAATAATTTTAAATTTTAGTTTTGAGTATATAATTGCATTAAGTATTTAAAGAAAAAATTTTACTGTCAGTAATAATTTTATCTAATCGAGTCGTAAAATAAGTTTATACTAAATAATAATGGGTCATAATTAAGTGTAAAAGTAAACTAATAGTTAATAAACACAATAAGAATAAATAATAGAGTAAATTACAGCAACACCCCCTGAGGTTTCGTGTAATTACACATGCACCCCCTGCTTTTTTAACCATTACTTTGGCACCCCTGTAGGGGGTGTTAGTGTAAGGTTTGAGGGGGTGCCACTGTAATGTTTACAAATATATCAGGGGGTGTTAGTGTAATGTTTTCAAACTTAAAGGGGTGCTAGTGTAGGAAAATAAAAAAGAGTGAGGTTATGTGTAATTACATGAAACCTCAGGGGGTGCTGCTGTAATTTACTCTAAATAATACTACAACATACAATATAAAGAATATTTATATAATTTATGTTAAGTGTAAAAAATTGTATATGGTCTATGACTATTGAAATCGTATAATAAATTTCTTAAATTGTTTTACGAGAACATGTCTGAATTATTTTAGTATTTTTTTTTTAACAGAGAAAATGCAATTCCTTTTTTATTAAAAAAAAAAAATTGTCAATTTGTCACCCTTATGGAACCTATATGGAACAGAACTACAGAAGCAAAACCAAGGGAGCAATAGCATTTTCAACTTTCCGATCAGCCAATCCCGTCTCGCGCGAGTATTGTCCAAACACAAAACGCAGCATTATTTTTTTGTAGAGACGCAATTGGTGGTATCTTCCGGCAATCCAATAGCTGTGCGCACCGGATAGCTTCCGCGGCCGGCCACCGACACGTGGCGAAGAGCCTTTAGGCCCAAGCCTCGCATTGGACACAGTTATAAACAATAAAATAATCAATAAACAAATGGTTTCTGCAGAGCCCAACTGAGGAACCGGTGAATAAACTAGTAACTGCTATGCCTATGCGCATTGCGCACCTCACAACCACAACTCCGGCGACTTCAATGAGTAGCGGCGAGGACACAGAAACTGCGGCGTTCCGAGCTCTCGCGGATCGGTGCCGGACCCTCGAGGAGAAGCAGGTCAAACTCAGGGAGGAGTTCGACGAGCTGTTGCAGAAGAACAACCTCACAGTCAGGGACGATAACGGTAACGGTAACGAGGCCATTGCTGATTCAACAACCGTCGGTTTTCTTTCCGGTTTCTTCTTCTCCGGAAGTCCCTACGCCACCGTGTTGAAATGCATGGGCCACGCCGTTCACGTGCTCAGAGTTCCCTCCGCCGAGATCGTATACTGGTATAATAATACATCGTAGATGCTGCATTTTTTTTCTTCTTTCTGGTAATTTATTTATTATCTGAGAATATTGTACGTTGCTATAGTTTTTAATGAAACAGTTGAACGCTGTAGAGAGGGAGAGGGGAATAGGATGTGTTATCTGAGAACTACTAGTTTCGAATTTGTCTTAGACCTGCGCACGGTGTCGTTTAGAGTGTTATATTTTAGGGGAATTGAATGAGTTAATTCGGTTGACAATGTTTATTTGGCTAAACATGTTTTGAATGATTCGTGATGCAAGTATTCCCAATTCGGCAATTCCGCAACATAGCAAATGAGAAAGGCTCACGGGGATTACTGTACTGAATCATTTCAAGCTGAGAATTGGAATTAGAAGATCCTGTGTGTAAGTCTTCCTTATCAAAAAGGACAGTGTTCGACTTTTTGGTTCTCTGTTGAAATTGGCCATTCTATTGGGAGTTCACATTGACATTACTAGGGAAAAGAGACATCGTCTTGCATTTTCTTCAACTGTTAGTGGTAGGCATGCTTTGTTTAACAAATATGGATCACTCTAACACCCTGTTTCATGAAGTTATGACCGTAAACATGGATCTATGTATTTGGGACGAAAATGAAAATCAGCACACAAGTGATAGAAGCTGATTTGTTAGAACAACTTATTCGATCTGATGTGTAATTAAAATCATGAACACCCTATAGTGTAAAAAATAATCAATCTAAAAAGATTAATGGTTAGAGAGGGCTTAACTAAAATTCTCCTCAATTAAGCACAAGCTCAGTTAAGATTCCACAATTTTTTTTTTCAATTTTCAATAATTACCTCTGCAAATTATTCTTTTTGTTTTTCAGATTGCTTTTGAGCCAAACCTAAAATTTCCATTTCAGGAATCACTCAGCGGAAACTCTGTATGGATGGAAGGACTACGAAATCATTGGCCAAAGAGTAGCTAAAGTCCTAATTGCTGAAGAAAATTATGCATCTCTACAAAAAATTCTGGAAAGGTTGGTCACAGGAGTACCATGGTCTGGGCAGTTTCCTTTCAAGAAGAAGTCTGGTGAAGTATTTATGGCAATGGTAACAAAAACTCCTCTTTATGAGGATGGTGAGCTTGTTGGTGTTATAACTGTTTCAAGTGACGCAGCTATATTAAACTCTAGAAATTCAGAAAATCAAAGAACTTGCCAATCTGGTAACAATGGCCAACCTGGAGTACAGAGGTTAAACTTCAAAAGAATTCAGTGGCCTCCACGACCAATGATTGCGCCAATGCCACAGATTGCTTCATGTGTTTCCAATCTGGTTCTCATTAGTGTCATTACTACTGTTTTTTACAATTTCTTTTTTATTTGGGTTTCATTTTATCATTTGCTTAAATTAAATTATAGAACCCGATTTTTTACATCTACCAGGCTTCAAAGTTTCTCCCAGTGCTGCATACTACTGATAACACAGGATCCAGGAGTACTTCAACAGATGCTGATGACGAAAAACTAGAGAAGAGCGACGTATATGTATGTTTCTGGTCCGCTTGAAGATGTTGTATCTGAGTGGGCATTTCAGTATGAGAATATTTCAAGTTATTGTCCCCTAATTTTGAATTTCAGGAAACAAAACCTCATTCCAGACATCATCATAAAGAAAATACAACTGTCACAGAGGCCTCTGAGAAGGATGAGTCTACTACTGAATTTTGTCAACCTTCTAAAATTGTAAATAAATCTCCTGTTTTTCCTATTATTAGTTACTCTAATTGCCTAGTTCGTGCTATAAATCAATACCAGGAATGCAGAAATTTAGTTAGACACATGTCAGTATTCATAATAATAAAGTGAGTGATACTTAATCTGAAATCATAAGCTGGGAGGCTGAACCTTTCTGGGGCACTTCTGAAGCTTAGATACCAAACTAATGCAATCCTCTTGTTTATGTTGCCATTTAAATGTTTGCTAGCAGAAACTGAGCATATACTGGAGGTCATTATGAATTTGTAAATTCTGCATTGGTCTGACCTGTAGTACATAATATTTTGTTTAAAAATTTGTGTTTGTGAACCTTCTGTGTAACTTTTTATCCGGTTAAGATATATGATCATTTGTATGGTTGAACCACTTCAGGCAGCCAGAGTCCTTGCCAAGCTTCAAACTGGGGCACGTGCAAAATGTGGGAAGGATAATGGAAATGTAAAAAATAATTGTACAGCTGATAATTCAGGAAGCAATAGAGTGAATAATGAAAATGATTCATCTGGAGGTTTAGAGCCATTAAATCAGTATCAGGATGTTGCTAATGGAGCAGATAAAGAAGAAAATCTTCATAAAAGTAATTCTTTATTTGCAATGAAGAGAGCAGATACAAAAGTTTGTGCATGTAGAGCTTCCAAAGTTTTAAAAGATACTTCTGGTAAACCTTTCTCAGGGGAGTGGTGTGAATGTTTTGGTTCTCCCATTCCCCAAGACCCATTGTTAAGATTACGCTGTCAATTTGATCAGAAGAAATTGGAGCCAGAGGCTAAGAATATGGTGACAGTAGATGAAGTGCAAAAGCAGCAAGAAGGGTTGCAATTGCCAAGTTCGAGGGAGAGTATAGGCAGCCATGAAAGTTCATCAAGCAAAGGGGATAATGAGTCAAACTCTGTTTTGGAGTGTGAAATCCATTGGGAAGACCTTCAATTAAGAGAGGAGATTGGACAAGGTAATTAATTCTATTGTGCATTTTATAATTCCTCTATGTTGGGGAGTTGAAATGCTAAAATGCTTTTATTTTTAAGTATGCTGGGCTTAAGTTCAGAAAACTAGGATATATGGAGCAGTCTCAGAATATTGTTGGACATTAAATATCTTTTTTTCCCTTCTTAATGGCCTAGAATCCTTTATGCCACAAGTAAACTCAATCTCTTTGAAGGAAACTTCAGTGCCTACTGCCTAGTGGGTGATGAATTGTGATAAACAAGTAGTGAAAAATATTTGCCTCAAGATCTCAAGGTAGGACAAAACATTTCTAATGGATGTCTTCTACCTGCAATCCTGCATCTTTCTTGTAGTAGAACTTGAAATGTTTCTGAATATTCGTTTTTCAACTAATTATTGCTGACCTCATTATGTTCTACTCTATCTTGCAGGTTCATATGCTGTTGTTTATCATGGAATTTGGAATGGATCGGTATAAATTTAACATATTTTTCTATTGTATGATAGTATTGACTAGTCATCTGCCCTAAAACTTATTTTCTTTTTCAGGATGTTGCAGTCAAGGTTTACTTCGGGAACGGATACACAGAGGAGACTTTACAAGACTACAGAAAAGAGGTATCTCATTTTTTTCTTTTTTTTTTTTTTTTTTTTTTTTTTTTTTTGCTTTAGATAGAAAGCAGCTGATCCCTGAATCCTTTGTGTGTATACTTCAGATTGATATAATGAAGAGATTGAGACACCCTAATGTATTGCTTTTCATGGGAGCAGTATATTCACAGGAAAGGCTTGCCATTGTGACAGAGTTATTACCTAGGTAAGATTTTCAACATCTTCATCTTAGAGCTTGTTATTTTAACCGTTAAAGGAGTTGCACTTAGTTTAGAAGCACAGAAAATATCATGCATGAATCATCTATTGTATTTTTTTTATCATTAGATAATAGATCTGTGTACAAGTGAATATGAATCTCTCACGGTCTCACCCACTGTGTGCACAAAATGCCCATTTATTTATTTTTTTGTATGGAAATTATAGGAACCATCTTAAATTGATTTTATTTTGCACGGTAGGGGAAGCCTTTTCAAAAATCTGCACAGGAACAATCAGACATTAGACATCAGAAGGCGTCTAAGGATGGCTCTTGATGTTGTGCGTGTCCTCTCCCACTTCACACATACATATGTTGAGAGCAAGCTCGTGGCTTGCCAAACCTTCATTCTTGCAATGTTATAAATCACATTGTTGTTCATTGCAGGCTAGAGGAATGAATTATCTTCATCACAGAAATCCACCAATTGTGCATAGAGATCTGAAGTCTTCCAACCTGCTTGTAGATAAAAACTGGACTGTAAAGGTGATGATTACTTGAAAATGCATTCAGTGGTCCTTGGAAGGTTCAATATAATGAGTTTTGGTTTTTTCTCAGGTTGGAGACTTTGGCCTGTCTAGGTTAAAGAATGCAACTTTATTAACTACAAAATCTGGGAGAGGCACCGTAATGACAGCACTCACTTTTTCACTTTTTACATACAAAACATCTGACCTGAACAGCTAGTAATAGTAAAATCTTTAGTATGTTTTTAGTTAATGAAGTTTTCTCTCTCTCTCTTGCTAACAAGCATATTTGCTGTCAAAATGCAGCCTCAATGGATGGCCCCTGAAGTCCTTAGAAATGAACCTTCAAATGAAAAGTAATTTCTTGGAGCTGTGACTTTACAGATTGCGTTCAGCCTGCTATTTTCTGGAAACTTTGTGAAAAATGGAAGATATTCTAAAACTGTGAATTTTTCCAGAAAAATTTCCAAATTGTCATTTTCCGTAACTATTTGCTAACTTATCTTGATGGTCTTGAGGAATCGTTCAATCAACTTTAAATGTCCCAAGTTTACTATCTTTGATGAGAAACTTCTATATAGAGCTGCCTTTTGAGTTTTTTCAATCATCGTCCCACCTTGTCTAGTTTGAAAATATCATGAGTTTGGAAGTTATTCTGTACTTACAAGTAGTGCCTAGATCATATTAAATTGGTAATGCAGTTTGATGCTTCCGCAGTAATGAATTTTCTTTCTTTTTTTAAAACAGGTCTGATGTGTACAGTTTTGGTGTCATCCTCTGGGAACTAATGACTCAATCTATTCCATGGAAAAATTTGAATTCCTTACAGGTCTCTCTCTCTATCCCCCCGACACACATATATACACACATACATACCACATATAGCCGTCTGTACTTACTAATCTACTTCACAGAGAACTCATGCTAATAGAGCTACTACTCACATTCACACGCATTACTCCCCACATCACTTTGAATAACCAATTACCAATCTTTATAATTGCCTACAAATTGTGATTAACTATACGTAGTTAAATGGTTAAGTATATATACTATGTAGTTTGTTAGTAATATGTTTAATAATTGATTAATTAAAGTAATGTGAGGTAATATGTATAGAAATGTGTGTAAGCAGCTTTATTCATCCTAAGCGTGGAGACATCTGAGCTCCGTAGGCTTTTTGTTATAACCATTGTATTTCACTTGACAGGTTGTTGGAGTCGTAGGCTTTATGGATAGAAGACTGGACCTTCCGGAGGGGCTTGATCCCCATGTTGCGTCAATCATCGATGATTGCTGGCGAAGGTGCTTCTATACACACACACACTTGAGTTTTAATATGATAGAGATTGCCTTCTAAGTTGTAACTAAAGTTTACTTGTGTTAAATGTGAGCAGTGATCCAGAGCAACGCCCATCATTTGAAGAGCTGATACAGAGAATGTTGTTCCTTGTCAACAGAGTAACAGCAGTGTCAATTAGGAGAATTTCAGAATCCTAAACTTGTTAAATGGTTTGGGTTTTGCTTTCTCAAAATATATTAGTTAAGAACAGATTATGAGAAGTACAAGCCAACAAATTGAGTGGCAAACCGCAAAACATTCTTCCTTCCGAAAGTAGAAGGAAACAACACAAGGGGGAAAAATGGAAGAGGTGGGCAGAGGGGATAAAAAAGCTGGTAAATTATTGTGTTTGGAGTCACTGTTAAGTATTGAATTCCTGATGCAATTGTGGATATAAGGTAATAACTGGAGGAGAAGTTGATCCATGACGTGCTCCTTTTGTGAGGAAGGGCTATTGAATAGTGAATAGCTGGCAAAACAAGCTTCATTTTTTGGGCGAGCATTCGAATTGAATCCATCTTCGTCGTTGGGTTTGGCTCCAAATCTAAGGCGGCTTCTAGCGTGGGCAAGTGACCCAAATCACCCACCGTGCAAAAAGTGATTTATAATCATTGGATATGACAATTTTAATATCTAATGACTTAGATTATTTGTCTTTTTTTTTCTTTTTTTTTTCTATTTTCCCCTCTCTTCCCGATTTGTCCCTGGTACCTCTTCTCTCTCCACCCAATTCTCCAACAGATCACTCTTTCTCTCCTCAACATCTCCGCTCTCCTCCGACATCGGCAATCTACGCCACTGTCCCTTTTCGATGACACAGTACACTCTTACTCCGGCGCCGGCAAGAATCCCTTCAGATATGTTTCAATCGAAGCCTTTCCGACGGAGTTGCGTAGGTTCTTCCTACGATGGAGTGCGACGGGGCTGGATCTAAAGGTGTTGAACGTGATTTTCGTGGTATTCTAGCAGTATAAATCTGGGCTAGCGTTGATTTCGCGTTGAATGCGACTTTTATTTGTTTTCAATCCGTCGTGGTTCCGCATTTCATGGTTATGGTATGCATGGGAGTCTTTTTTGTCCATCCATTGTTTTGAGTTTCTTTTTTCTTCGTGCGATTTTATGAAATTTTGTTACTGTAATTTGGCGGTTTTGGTTGTCCATTGGATCTGAAATTGTGACTGTAAATTTAGGGATTTTAGATTTTTGGGGTTTCAACAGAGGAAGAAAGTGATGGAGGGGGAGGGTGACGAAGAAGGTTTGGGGGTTTCCATAGATGAAGAAAGTGATGGATGGGGAGGGTGACGAAAGAAGGAATGGTTAATGGAGAAAGAGAGAGAGAAAACGAAGATTTGGGAGATGAAGTGTGGCAATGCCGTCAGACGCGATAGAGAGAATCCTCGCCGGCGAGAAGCCAAAGGAGAAATCGGAGGGTCATCAAGGACACATTAGGAAAAAGAGGTAAAAAATGATAAAAGAAAAAATCTCAGCCTTTGATTATAAAAAATAATATATCTAACGGTTTAATATTAGTTTTCCATGGTGGGAGATATGTTTCACTCTCCCACCCTAGAAGTTGCCCCAAATCTAAATCCTTCGTATATTTGGCCCTTTAAAGTTTAAACTGATTTCTCACTTAACGACAAAAAAATAACTGATATCCCACGTAATGACAAAAAAAAAAAAAAACTGATCTCACTTTAGAGTTTTGATAGGTAAAAAAAGGGAACCTCAACCTTCAACAAAAAAGAATCGATATTACATGTGTATATATAAAAAATCATAAAATTATTCAATTTTATTTTCTTAATTAACTAATGAGCAATTATATGTAAACACTCATTTATCTATAGTTTTAAAAATCGAACCAGTGACCGACCCGGTCAAGGCACTGGGTCACTAATTGGCCCGCATGATTCGGTCTGTATTAAAAATTTTGAAAATTGTATACTTGTCTTAAAAAAGTAAAAAAAAAATCACATAACAAATTAATATAATTCCACAAGCTCATTTTTCAAGTTCAAATCCATTGATATTCACAGTAACAAAATCACATTATAAATTATTTATTACACTTCTTTAAAGTTTAAACAGAATTCAAAATAATAGAATCACACTATTAACTATATCATTACTTCTTCAAACAAAATTCATAGTGACAGAATCACAGTATCAATTACCTAAGAACCACTACTCATAAATAATAAAACAGAATCAACTAAAAATAACATTCAAGTTGGATTAAATAGAATAATGTAGTGTGGATCGATGTGGTTGAGATGAGGGCCTTAGGATTTATCTGTGTGCGCTTTGAAGTTTGAAGAAGAAAAGTCATAGACTCACAAACACGACACAACAAGCAATGTTTTGACAAACGCTCACAGCCACAAAACCTTTCTTTCTTTTGGTTTTTTATCCAAACGACGTCGTTTCAAGCAATTTAAAAAAAAAAGTGTGTGACCTGGGTCGGGTCACTGGGTCACCGGTTTAATCCCGGGTCGCACCGAGTTTGACTGGGTCGAAAGCATGGCCGGTCCGATAGCCAGCTCGACCCGGTCTAACCTCCGGGTCACAGTCCGACCGGTCCGACCGACTGGGTCGGTCCAATTTTTAAAATCGTGCCTTTATCTTAAATATCGCCTATCATATTTACACTTCTTTCTTTTCCGAATGGTTTGTTTGTTACCGTGAAAACAGAGGAAGGAGGGAGGAGAAATAGAAGAGAGGTATAGTGACATTAAATTTGTTAACAATTTAAGAGAAAGAGGTATAGAGGTATTTCTTTTAATAGAACTAAAATATATTTTTAAAATTTAGTTCTTCTAAAATAATAAAAAAAGAGTGTGCAAAAGGTGTGCTTGCAGTAGTCATGATAGTGATGCAGCAACAATGACAACAATGGCGGCAATAGTCACGGTGGTGGTAGTTGTAGTGGTCATTACAATGGTGATAACGACAATCATAATGGTAATGGTGATGGGAAAACACAATATTGAATAAAAGTGATATGATAATTGAAATATTTTAAGATGTAATAATTGAGGATCTTTTAAAATTTTGATTTTTGTTTGATGAATCTTTTAGAGATTTGATGGTCACATGAGGTTTTAATGAATTATTAAGTTTTTTTTTTAATTCAAACCATTTATTTTGATACGATGATAATTATTGAATGCTCTCACTTTTCATGATAAGATACTCCTGTCACTTGATATGCGTCCTATGTAGAGGTGTAAGTAGGGTGCATTCAAATCGCGAACCTGACCCAACCCAATTACATTTTTTGAGGATTGGGTTGGTTTTTTTTTTAATGCACCAAATTAGAAATTGAGTTGCGTAACAAATTCATGAGTTTCAATCTCGATGAACCCGTCCCAACCCAACTACATAATAAATGTATGTATAAAATAATATTGATTGAGTTGGTTCGGTTTATTTTCAGTTCCACTTGATAGTATATTGTTTTTATATTTAATCTGAATGATTTAAAAAAAAAATCAACTCAAACCAGACCCCGAATACCCCTGTTATATCTAACCATTATTTAAACAAAAAAATAAAAATAAAAATCTCACGAAAACAGGGTCTAATTGTCGGTTTGATTACAAGGCTTGTGCTTTGTTTCGTTGACTGCGAATTCCCTGTGTCGCCCGTTGGTCCAATTTTCAAAACTCGGTCTTATTGCACGTTCTCCTTCCAAGGTACACAAAGGGTGACTAGTGCTACTAACTAGTACCTCTACCTCTTGTCAGCATGTGACATTCATATTTGACCATTTCAATCCACAATTCAAAAGAGTATATATCACATCATCCATGGACAGCGCCTCAACCACTCCACTTCCAGGATGACAACACATGAACAACCGAACCAAAACTTAGATAAAAATAAAAAATTGAGACACATTGATAATAGTATACTGAGTCTGAGTAGTAGTTGTTTCGAATCAATTCGTTCTATTTAAAATTGAATGTGAAATACTAATATTCACAAAAAATAGCTATAAAATATTACACGATTGTCTGTGTAATTTTTATATGCAATATTATTTAATAAAGAAGGTGGGTGAGGAAATGGCGAAAAATATTTGGCCAGATTTGAGGTAGTGTGAATCCGGCGGGAGTTGGTCTTGCTGACTCGATCCCTAGTTAATTTCGTCAAACGTCGGTATTGTGATTTGCATGGGAATCATACATATTCTGTAATAGCCAATGGATAAAGAAACATACACTTTATAGTTTGTACTACAGAAAAAGAAAAAAAAAATCTATATACTTCCTCCATCTCCAAGAAGGTATCAGGTACAGTTTTTCTTAAAAAAAAAAATATTAAGAAAGAGGAAGGAGATCAGAGTACGAAAATATAAACAAAATATATATATAAGCAGTAAATATAAGGTGCAGAAATATAAACTGCAAAAATATAAAGTACTGAAATATAAAGAGCAGAATATAAATTGCAGGAAATATAAATTGCAGGAAATATAAACAAAATATAAAGTGCAGAAATAAAAACTGCAAAAATAAAAGGCTCAAAATAAAAACGGCGGAAGCATAAACAAGTAAGGAAAGCTTAATAAATGGATAAAAGTACTCCTCAGAATGCACTATAAGTAATTTTAATCAACATAATATATGATAAAATGAACAACATGAATCTGGTAGAAGTTTATGCATATTAAGGCGATATTCTGAGGGCTTACGGCAGCCTACACATTAGGTCTTACTTTTGCCTCAACTCATCAAGCCAGCATCCTACTTCTCAAAAGATTCATAGTTCTAAATTTTATCAGCATATGTATGATTAACCTTACTTTGGCAAACTGAGGACTACTCTAAGCTTAGCCAACCATATTATAAATACTTACAGGTTGGGGAGTAAAGAAGAGGGAGGGGGGGTCCTTGAAAGACTCGGAGATGTTATTTCTTATGTCTGAGAGAGTCTCAGAGTATTTCTTGGGGAGTAAAGAAGAGGGAGGGGGGATCCTTGAAAGACTCGGAGATGTTATTTCTTATGTCTGAGAGAGTCTCAGAGTATTTCTTGGTACATTCTATAATGAGGGCGGATGCCTCATTATATAGAGAAAGAAAATACTATTTACTACAGTACAGAATAGTATAAGTGCACAGTAAAAAGTAAAAACTACAGTGTACAGTGCCTTGCCGACAGTGCTACAGTTGTCGACAATTTTTGTAATAGTAAAAGTACACAGTAAAAAGTAAAATCTACAGTGTACAGTTCTTTGCCGACAGTGCTACAGTGCCGACAAATTTTGTTGGTGGGGACCATTTGTTTGTCGAGGGAATCTTTAGGAAATTTCCTGGAAGTCTCTCGAGCTTAATTTCTGGAAAGCAAAGTTTCCTCTTTGTCAGATAGCTCGTTGTCTGCTTGGTCTTGATTTGTTCTCATAATTTCTGAAGAGTCTTCATCTTCTGACATTAATGAGTTTTGGGGAGTTTGTTGACCAAATCCAGCAGTGGGTTCATAAATTTCTTTGTTCTGCTTTTCTTTCTGGAAATGCTGAACTAATTTATTATTATGATCAATTGAAAAGGGAATAAACCACTTTCCGTTGAAGGCTGGGATATACAGTTTAGTGTCCCATGTTTCTTTTATCAAGTTGAAATTAATTTCATCTTGTTCTGTGAAAAACCAGTTATATCCTTGGATTTGAGCTCTCCAAAGATTATATTGGTATTGTGTGTTGCCTTGAACATCCCAATCATCATACATTCCGTCAGGGGGAAGCATTGAGAAGTCTTTATTGTCTTCACAGGCTAATTTCAGCACATGAGTAGGGTGACTTTCAGATGAAAAGTTCATAGGGCAAGTTGTGATTTTTATAGACAGAAAACACATCATCGAAGCTTGGATATGGTTTACTGCATCATTTATAGGTGGACTAAAACTACCAAATTTTTCGGATGGAGGAATTACCACCAATTCTAAGCAACCAAAAGAAAAAAGAGTGCTTGGATTTATAAGAAAATCTTCAAATTTTATGGGTTTAAAGATTTCTGTGTCTATTCTGGCTTTTCTGAATAGGTATTTGATTTTGCAAGGGCATTTTAACAGTTTCATACCTTTGCATAGAGGGGAACTATTCAGGCAGGCAAGATTTTTGTTGAAGTAGGACTGGGTTCCTACTGATAGTCCTGGTAGAGATTCATTGGAAGAATGGATCTTAAACAAGAACTTTTGTATGATAAGGAATTTTTTCATGGAGAGGTCATGTGGTCTGTTTAGATCAGTACCTAACACACTTTTGAAATCCTTTTTTGTCTTTCGGGCTTGATCCGAATTTATTACAAATACTTCTGGTTCAGATTCTTTTTCAAGGGCTACCCTGATAGTTTCTAAATCAGTAGTATCAAGCTCAAGAGCTTTATCTGCTTCTGCTTTGGAATAGAAGCCTTTGTACCTGGGGTTTTTGATGCCTTCTTTTGCAATGCAAACATCTTTGAAATCATCAAATACTCCTTTATATGGTCCTGATAAAAGGACAAAATTTGTATATCCTTTCCCCGAAGGAGAGGCTTTGTTAAGGATTGGAATTCCTTTATTATCTGCATGGCAGAAATTATAGAGGGCACATAAAATCCCCCTTTTTATAGTACATACAAACATTTCATTTGTATTATTTGTTTTTGGAATATTCCAAATATTGTCTGCAAGGCAGTTGAATTTATCATTTGTATTTTCTCTTCCAGGGAAAAGAAATTCATTTGTAAGAATGGGAAGCTCCTGGTTCCCAAACTTCATTTTCTGCTTCACATTCGGATATTGTATCTTCACGGGCTTCATTTCCTGAAAATCGTGAAAGAATATCAGCAGCAATATTTTTTATTCCTTTTATATGTTCAAAGTTTACCTTTATCCCATTGTGGTAAATGTGTTCTTTGAACAATAACCACCTCTTGTGAGGTTTTTTATCAGAATTTATCTGAGAATTACTATAGGCTACTATTGCTTCGCAATCTGTACGGATAGTAATTTCTTTTTTATTGACTAAGAATAGCTTAAATGACTCTATGGCATTTATGACAGCATTGACTTCATAGTCTGTAGAAGTTTTGTAGACGTTGGGTGTTGTATGATACTTACCTGATGCGTATCTACATACCAACTCTTGAGATATATTCTCATATTTATTTTTCTTTTTCTTGAGGACTGCTCCCCATCCTTGTTCACATCCATCACTTTCTATTACCAAATAGTCTGTATCTAAAGGTAAAGATAGATGGGGTAAATGTTTTACCATTTCTTTTATTTGTCTAACCAATTTTATATCTTCTGAATTGAAATTTCTTTGGCCAGTAAGAGAGGTTTTATTGTACAAGGGAGCTGTGTATTTTCCCAAGTCTTTTATAAAATTCCTAGCATAATTAAGAAGACCTAAAAAAGCTCTAAGAGTTTTAATGTCTTCCATTTTATCAGGGAATTCTAAAATTTTGCTAGCGATATGAGGCTGCAAACTTATTTTACCATTTCCTATTTCTGTTCCTAGGAATGATATGTGTGTCTTACAAATTTCTATTTTAGATTTAGAAATAATAAGACCGAATATTTCAAAAAGGTGAAGAACCTGTTTCAAATGCAGATAGTGTTCTTCCTTTGTTTTTGAAAATACTAATACATCATCAATGTACGTACAAGTAAATTCTTTATATGGACCAAAAATATTGTCCATTTTTCTTTGGAAAATTTGTGGAGCATTTTTCAAACCGAAAGGCATAACTTTCCATTCAAAAAGTCCTTCTGAACAGGAAAAGGCTGTCCATTTTATAGATTCAGGATCCATTTTAACTTGATGAAAACCTGATTTTAAATCGAATTTAGAAAACCATTTTGCTTTCTGGATTCTATTTATCAAAACATCTTTTGAGGGAATATTATAAGCATCAATGTGGGTGTTATCATTGAGCCTTTTATAGTTATAAACCATTCTAGATTTACCCCTTTTTTGTTCTGAGTGTTTATTCACAATAAAAGCAGGACTTCTATGTGGACTTGTGCTTGGTTCTATTACCTTTAAGGCTAATAGAGATTTTATATGAGCTTGACATTCTTCTTGCTCAAAATTGCTATACTGGATATCTTTTGTCTTAATTATAAGATCAGGATTTATGATATCTAGTTTGCAAACTATTGGGTCTTTATTCCAATATCTGGTTGGGTCTTCTCCTATGATACTGGATTTATTTAAACGATCAATAATATGCTGGATATTATCAAAAGTAATAGTTTTACTTATTTTTATGAAAGCATAATCACTATCAGGTTCTAAAAATATTATAGAATGAGAATAGTGATTTTTACCATCTTCTTCAGTAATTTTATCAAAATTTATTAAATTGAAATCATCATCATTTTCATGTATGAAGTTACAATTTTTATCCTTTTTGCACTCATATGGATTTATACAAGTACAATTTTCGGTTGACTTAGGCAGGGGGTACCCACCACGGTCTGCTCGCACTTCTGATGTGAGTTCATCTATAATGGGAGCCATTTGTGTATCCGTTGAAATTAACAGATAATCTTTTGTAATCGTCATAGTTTTATTATCGCCAATAATAAAATCAAGACCTATCATCATTTTTTCTTTAGCAGGTTGTAAGTCTATTACGTCTGCTTTTTGTACGAAAATCTTTCTCCCAAAAAGTTACAGTTTGTAGAAACTTGAATTTGAAAATTTCTTGTTTCTAAATCATTTATCATTATTTCTCCAGTCATAGTCCTGTTTTGAGTAATAACAGCAGGTTTAAACTGGTTTTGTTTTGGTACAACAGTTTTGCAAATAGAAGTGAATGTGCATCCAGTGTCAACTAGAGCTTGCAATACTACTTCTGTTTTGTTGTAATTATTTATTTTTGGAAAAATTAATTTTACCAAAATATGTAAACTTTTATTCTTTTTCTGGTTGCAAATAATAGGAATGCAATCTTTATTTTGTAAAGCCATTGAATTACCGTTTATTTCGGGAATTTTATCAAATAAATGACTTTCAGTTTCTTTATGTTTTTGAAAATCTTCTAAAAGAATATTTAGAGATTCTTCAATTTTATTCAGTCGAGTTTCTAGAATAGAAATTCTACTGATATTTAATTTATCATCAAATTTATTTGATTCTTTTTCTTTTGGAAAAGAGATGTTTAAGAATTGTCCTAAACATGCTTTACAAAAATTTTTATAACAGATAGAGCAATGAGCTCTTAATGATTTATGAGAATATCTTTTACAAAACATACACTCGATGTGTTCAGGTCCTGTAAAAAACTGAAATTCATGATTTTCACAGTTAAAACCTTCATTTTTATTCATTAAATTATAACCCATTTCATCAATAATTTTTCCATATGAGTTATATTTATTTTCTGGGTATAAATTATTATACTCATTTTTAGTAAATTCATTAATTATAGTATAATCTTTATGAATTTCTTCTTCTTCCGAAGTATAGTCAGACCAACTAACTATGGAATAAATTTCTGAATCTGTGCTAACAGTTTCGTCTATAGAAATGAGGTTCATTCTACAGTTTTTTATAAGCTCTGCCTCTCTTGTGAAGAGGTTTGCTTTGTTTGGACAGTCTCTAGAATAATGCCCTTGTTGATGACAGGCAAAACATTCTAACTGTTTTGTATAAGTTTTACTATCCCTAATTTTTCTGACATGCTTATCTTTGTTTAGGGTAGGTTTTTTGGATGTAGAGGCTCTAACAGAGTATCTCTTTGTTTGTACCTTTTTCTTTCTAGGTTTATATTGAGGTTGCGGTTTTTTCTTTCTAACCTCTTTATGGTACTGCTGGGGAGTGTAAATTTGTTTACATATGTCAGCATCAGCCATTTTTATTTGTTTGTTGATGGCTATGTTTGTGCAAGTATCCTCCATTACTTTCATAATGTGCTGGATTCTTACTGCAAGATTATTCATAGGGGGATCTATTTGATTATCATCCCAACTATCTCTAATCTTTTGTCCTAATTTACCGGGTAACTTAAGAAAAAGTTTTTCTCCTAGGTTTTTATCCATGAAGCCTCCTGCTATAGAAGCATACATAAGATAATCTTGGGTAAATTCTTTTATTTTACCAAAGTAACTTATAGAGAGTCTCTCTAAATTACCTAAGTAAATTTTTTGACGAATGGTATTTCCGTCATTTACTGACTGGGCAGTAAATAATCTTTGTATGGCACTACAGAAATTGTAGATGTTTGGGCCAGGGTCTATGATATTTGTTTTCATGACTTCTGGGTATTCTTTCTTGAAAGATTCCCAGCATGCACGAGCAATATCTCCCAGATATGTCTCGGCTCTAGCCATCATTTCTTGTCCTGTTGTGACATGGTTTTCATGGTTTGTCCGGTAATCTCTAATTACTGCGGAGGTCCATTGTTCTATGTAATTAGAAAGTAGTTGAGGGTCAACACTTCCTATGTTTAAGAGAAGGGAAGGCATATTGAAAACTGGTTCAATGGGCATTCTTTTTCCTTTTGATTTAATTTTATCACCTAAGGTATGGTCCATAGGGCTAATGATTTGTTGTCTAGGTAAGAAACCTAAATCATAACTTTCTGTTTCGTAATCGTATTGGGGATTGAAAGATCCTATACTTTCTTTTCCCACGAAACCTCTCTATGAAGTCTCTGAAATATTATCAGGGATATCTTTTTCTAGAACTACCATTTGGTTGTTTTTAATTTCTAACTCTTCTTCTAGATCTATGTCAATATCTAGATTTGAGTCAGAATATGACTCTGATGATGAAGATGATTTCGTCTTCGGAACAAAATTGTTCTCTTCTTTTAAAGAAAATGAGCAAAATAATAATCAAATAATACCTGACAAAAATCTACAGAAAAAGAAAAAAAAATCTATATACTTCCTCCATCTTTAAATATAAACACAAAAAAAAAATATTTTACGCTAACTAAGAAAGTTGATTAATAATATTTAATTACATTAATTTCAATTAAAAAATAAGTTATTTTTCTAAATTATCTTTCATTGAAATCCGATATCAAGAATGAGAAAGGATCATTGGAATTAAAATTCCTATTAAATGAACGGTATTTTAGAGATAGTCTCATTAAATGAATTAAAATTAGTTAAGATTTATTTATATTTAAATCCAAAACTTAAGTCAATTTTTGTTTATATTTGAAGCCAGAGGAAATATATATATAATAGGCAATAATATGATTTTTTTTTTCTGGCTGGCAACAGTATAATATGATTTGATAGAAAAAAACCAAATAGATGTTTATAAAATATAAATATCTATATATCATCTAATAAGCGCTTCATACGTGCAACATAACACATACCGCATAAAGGGACTCTGTCAAATTTGATTTTTCTTCAATAGGAGTAAATTTTATACGAAAAAAATAGGAAATTCTAGTCAAATAATTAATAATTAAAACTGTAATAATACATATGATCATTACATTACATTATGTTAACTTTTTAATTAGTAGTTATACCTCACATTATTTGAGTGCAACTCCCACTTAAAAATATGTTAAATCTAGGGCCTTGTTTAATTTTATTTCTGTTTTCAGTTTTTAAAACTGTTTTGAAAAATTGTTTAAGATCAGTTTTTGAAAATAAAATGAATGAAAAAATTACTTTTTGATAACCATGTCAATGATACGAAGTGTCCATTAATTTTATTAATGACTAATCTTCATTAAATAATTTGTTTAATCATTTTTAATAATTTTTTTTGTTTAAATACAATTTTGATCCCCTATTTTGGTTAATCTGTAATTTTAGTCCCTCCATTTTAAAATAGAGATATTTGGTCCTCTTATTTTATAAAATCCACAATTTTGGTCATCTTATTTCAAAATAAAGATATTTGGTGTCCTTATTTTAGAAAATATGTAATTTTGGTCCAATCCTCAATTTTTAAATTCATTGTTTGAAATTTTTTTATACTTATAAATTATGAAAATACTTTTTTTTACTCAATTATGAAAATACTAAATAGTATTTTTCATGAAATGACTCAAAATTTGAGGAAAAGTATAAAAAAATTGTATTTTGAAATTATTTATTTTGTCTAATTTTAATTAATTATTAAATATTCATTATAATTTTTGTATCAAAGCTTTTATACTATCTAATAATATTATTTTTATACTAAACATTTAGTAAACATTGTAAGTCAATCAAAATTAACCTGAGATCGAATTGATAATAATTAAAAATATTTAACATTATATAAGATATTAAGTAATTAAAAAAATATAATATTATAAGAAACAAGTTAAGTAAAATTTCAAAAAAAAAATATAAAGATCATATTATATGTTATATAAAATAAAAATTATAACAAATTTACATGTAAATTTCATATATGAGAATGTATTAGGATAAGCTTTTAACCAAAAAAAATTAGAATTTTTTTTTAAAAAAAAACTAGTTCAAACAAATTTTAATTGATTTTATTTTTTTAAAATTAATTTGATTATTTTTTCTCTAATAGATTTTTAAACTGGCCAAACTAATACCAAATCAATTTCAAATTCAACTAATCAAACCGATTAATCCATTTTTTAATAACTATATATTCATTTTTATAAATAATAATGAAAATAAAAATCAAATATAAGACCTCATATATTTTTCTCGACCCCACCACTAGAACTATAGAATCAGTTAAGATGGAACTAGAAAAAGAATAAGGAATAATCAAAGGGTGGAAATGTGGGAATTTGTAGCATTGATGTGGGGGCTACTACAACTAATGGGGTTGGGCCTCTCTCCAGTACTGGAAATTTCCAGTAGGAGAGAGAAAGACACATACATTGTGTGGGCCCCACTATTATAGTGGGGCCCACACAGTGTATGTGTCTTTCTCTCTCCTACTGGAAATTTCCAGTCACTGGAGAGGATCTTTACCCCAACTAATGGGCCCTCTACTTTGATCTGAGAATTGATCTACTGTTTAGCATAGCTTCGAGTGTACCTGCTCGGATCATGAGCCCTCCTTTTCATTCATGTGGTGGCTCATTATTTATTGAATAATATTATACTCCCTCCGTTCCAAATTATATGACGTTTTAGAGAAAAAAATTTGTTCCAAAATAGATGTCGTTTTACAAAACCAATGCTGCATTAAATGTCTTTTTCCAGGACTACCCTTAATTAATACTTAGTGGGAGTAGTGTACTATGAGTAATTAATTAGAGAGATAAAGGGTATATTAGGAAGTTACCTAATATTTTCTAGGAAATTCAACAAATTAATTACATTCCTTAATACCTGTACCAAAACCTTAAACGTCATATAATTTGGAACGGAGGGAGTATTATATCTTCTTACAATTTTTTTTATTGTTTTATAAAAATTAAATAAAAATAAATACATTTAATATCTTGAAAATATAAAACATATTTAATACTTGCTATATAGGATTAGTAGAAAAGTATTATAAGAAAATTGAGATAAAAAATTTTGAAATGCAAAAATTATTAAAGTAAATTATATTTTTTAATAAAAACTTTATATGCATAATAAAAAGTTAAACCTCTATCCATCAGTTTTTTATATTAATTATTAATTACTATTAGACTCAGAAAACTGATTCATAATTAAAAATATTTTTATGAAAAAATAATTAACATAAAAAATATTTTAGATTGCTTATTATAAAGAGGACCAAGTCTAACCTTAAATTTAATTCTTATAAAAAGAAAAATATTTTCCATGAGAAACATTATCACTGTTAACAAAGATGTAGCATTAACATCGTATTTTTAATTTATTCTCTTATTAATGGTAACAAAGATGAAGCAATAACAATATATTTTTAATACTTATCAATAAACTCCTTAAACCTCGTGCGTTGTATAGTTATTAAAACAAATTTCCCTAAATTTTAGTAAAAAAATAAAAACGTGTGATTTTTTACTCTCTCCATTCTTTTTACCTATCTTATAAGGTTTGCATATAAAAATTAAGAAATATAATAATTATTTTATTCTAATAAAATAATTGTGAAGTTTATTATTTTATTCTTTTTTATTTATACTCTTCAATAAATTTATATATGTAAATTAATTAAAAATTAGATAAAAATAAATATATAATTAAAAAAGTAATTAATATAAATCTTAAACATTATAAATGACAAATAAAAACAATTATTTTAGAAAAAACTGACAATTAAAAAATATATAAAAAATATATTTTTCTTTATCAAATACACCCTATTTTCTCTTTTATTATTTATTATTATATTTATTACATATTTCTTCTCCCTTTTTCCTATTTTTGTGTCATTTTTCCTTTATACACTCTGTCCAATAAATTTATTGTCTGCACAAATCATTACACTTATAAAAATCAATAATACTCCTTCCGGTCTTTATTATAAGGTCCAATTAATTAATTCATTAAGATTAAAAAATTTGATTAATTTAGTTAAAAATATTAAATTTATCTTAAATTGATATTTTTTTTTCAAAACTATTCCTATAAATAAATTAACAAACATTAATGAGATATGTTTTTTTCTCTATCACATCATTCTATATCTGATTTTAATAAAAAATATTTTTATAAAAAAATAATTAATATATAAAATATTTTAGATTAAACCTTAAAAAAAATATCAGTCACGTTTTTAGTTTCGACCTAAGGATCGGAGGAGTAATAACGTTTGTGAAAGAAAAAGAAAGAAAGAAATAATTTAATGCACACATTTTTAGTTTGGACCTAAGGACCGGAGAAGTAATAACGTTTGTGAAAGAAAAAAAGAAAGAAATAATTTAATGCACACGTATTATGCTAGTTTGGTTTCACGGTCTCGGTCCACAAGGTGAAGGAGTCCATGCTCTGCTCTGCTCCCGTGTAATTTCTGTACAGTTTGCTTTGCTTACACAAAAAGCCACCCTCCCCACTCTCTCTCTCTTTCAGAAACTCCCTTCCAAGTTCCGTAGTTCCACCGTACAATCTACAATGCATCTTATCTTCTTCTTAACCTTAAATAAAAACCCAAACCATTAGACCAGCTAGCTTAGCCCAAGTTAATGGGTAAGGCATCAAAATGGTTTCGCGGCCTTCTCGGTCTCAAAAGACCAAACTCCCCCTCTCCCAAACCACCCAAGGACAAACGCCGCTGGACCTTCGTCAAGTCTTACAGAGAAAAGGGAGACCATTCCTCCGGACACGTCCAAGCCGCCCATCCCGACATCGCTGCCACCACCACCGGAGGCATTTCTCCAGAACAATGGGCAGCCATTAAGATTCAAGCCGCCTTCCGAGGCTCTTTGGTTCGTATATTCATTTATACATTATTATTCTTCTATATATTATCAACGAAAATATATTCGTACGAGATTGTTTCAACACATAATCAAAGGTCTCGATTATATTACATACTCCAGAGAGCCTTGAGTATACTGCCCAGTGCCTATAGTGTCCTATCTTATTTGAGCAAGATGAAATATGTGTTGCAATTTACAAGCAACGTTAATTAGTTTCCGTTCTTTTTGTCTTTTTATTTAAGTGGTCGTGGTGAAACGAGGTTTGAGTTTAATGAGGGGGAAAAAATGAAAGATCCTGGAAGATGGGTGGATGGTCGTGAGTTGATAGCGAAAACAAAAGAGTGCCCATGTTAGCAGATTTGGCGTGTATCTGTGAGACGGTGTCTTTTGTTGTCAAGTTGATTCCTTCTTCCCTTATCTTTGTTCTACTACTGAGCTTAGTTGTTGTTTGTTTTTGTGAGTCGCGCGTTTTGGCTCTGATACAAAATATGGTATTTACAATTTTCCTTTAATTTCTTCCTCTGAATCAACATTAATTACAAACTGTTTTCTTTAGGTGACAGCTACTAACACAACGCGTACCGATCGAGGTGCCTTCAGCGTCACCATCTTCCCCTTTCTCTTTAAGCCTTGCCCATCGCTTCCTTCTTTTCCCCTCCGTGTTGCCGTTTTCACAATTAAATGTCATATATTGCTTTTCACCCTTCAGCAGTAGTTCCCCCACTTTACTTTATATATATGCACGTAGTGCGAGATAAAGTGTAAAATAAATTAATTGCTAAGATTAACTTAATTAAAATGATAGTATTAGTCATTTATATATATGATTAAGATTAATTCTTTTTTACTTCTCATAATCTTATTATATATTTAATATTGCTGGTCACCTCTTTCAATTTTACCGGCCGGTGAAACTTGGAAGCTTTCGTCGTTACTTTCGTAATTATGACTTCTTGCAATTTATACATCTATTTTTTGGAATTTTGGGAGGAACTTTTATGAACAACTGGTAACGCTGGTACTTTGCTGTAAGGATAGATTCGCAGATTAAATGTAGATTTTATACATTTAAGTTGTAGAAGGATTTAACCAGGTGGTCTGTGAAACTGATTTGAAAACTCAACTACTTTTTCTCTGGTAAAAGAATCATCCTTGGCTTGTCTCTTGGTTTTTTGGGGGGGTTTTGTGGGGACAGATACAAATCTAAAGGAGCACCGCCACCCTGTAATGTAAGATACGTTTCTTTTGGGTGGACTTGGATGACTTTTTCAGCACATTAAAGTTGGGTTGGTTGACGACACTATTAATTACTATAATACCCCTAATGTTTCGATATGTAGGCATACTTCAATAATGCTGATTAATACTGCTCCTTTGAATACAGCACAGATAGTATTAATACTATTAATCCTCTTATACGAAAAAATTATTGGGTAGGTCGGGATCTCTTCGTATCTATGGTTCCCATAAATTTCTATTTGATATATATTTAAATATTTTAATTTATAATAAAAAATTAATAATATTTAATTACGTGTTATGTGTAGATTAATAGAAATCAAACCAAGCCTCTTGGTCCAATGATTGTAAGGCCTGCCCTGGGACACGGGGAGTCGACCTGGTGCTCCTAGGATCAATTCCCGTAGTATTAAAATAATGCTTGACCAGCGGAAGCCACGTCCCGCGAGTACAGATTAATCCTTGGTTGTCAGCTTTTGAATACTGCGTGAACTATGTCCATGGACCAAAAAAAAAAAGATTAATAGAAATCATGATAGTTTTGGACTAACTAATAGTTTCTTTCCTTTATTACATTATGTCCTAGTCTTAGCTTCTTGATGTCTGCCTTGCCATATGCCTGGCTAAAGGCTTAAATGATTTATCAATGAACCATTATTTATTTATTAAGTCTTACAGGGTGATATTTTTTATTAATGAAAGATCACACCTCGTATCTATAAGACCTTTCAGGGTTCTTTTATCAAACTTGGAGAAATCGAGATATTAATTATGCACATTTGGTCTCTGATGTTGAAATTTTTAGGCAAGGAAAGCCCTTCGAGCGTTAAAAGGATTGGTGAAACTGCAGGCATTAGTGAGAGGTCACATTGAAAGGAAGCGCACAGCAGAGTGGCTGCAAAGGGTGCAAGCACTCTTACGTGTACAGGCCCAAATCCGTGCTGGGCGGGCCCAAATTTGGAATGCAAAGTCATCCACTGCCCACCTCCATGTAAGCATTTTCAATTGCGTTCTTTTTCTTTTATCTTTTTATTAAAATACAGTTAGTGATCGAAGAAGAATGACAACGGTTGGAGTACAAGTGTGAAGGTGAAGTCGGATAGGAATGAAAAAGTTGAGTAACATATAAGTGAGGAAGATCCCCGGTTTTAACCTACTCGGTATCCTTTATAAATACTACGGAAATTGGTTGATCAATTATATGACATGGCTGAGCATATTTTAAATTTGTCATTGAAATTACTGATCCTGCTGCAACAGGGTCCAGCAACACCAGACAAATTTGAAAGCCCCATCAGATCCGAGAGCATGAAATATGATCAGTCATCATCAGTACTCAAGGTATTTTCTGTCCACCCCCTTCCTACGAGGGGAAATTCGGTGCACGATTAAATTTTAGTAGTGTGTCAACTCATATATGGAAGCATTCCTATGATTGTAGAGAAACAGCTCCAAATCCCGTATGCAGATGAATGGCAATCAAGAGAAATGTAGGAATAGATCAGATAGTCATGCTGATGAACAACCATGGAATCAACGAAGATCATGGACAAGAGCTAGTAGCATGGATGAAGAAAGAAGTCTCAGGATTCTAGAAATTGATTCTGTAAAACCACACATGACATCAAAACGTAGAAACCTCTTTTACTCCCCTAGCCAACCTTTGGTTTCGGATCAATCGGGTCAAAGTCCATCTTCTTATGAAGTTCTTCAGTCTTATTACAGCCATGAGGAGGGCTCATTCTTCTGTGCTGCTGACATTAATAGTCCTCAAGCTTTATCTGCCTCTTCTAAAGACGGTGCCTCCAAAAGAAGCCCTTTAACTCCTACAAGGAGTGATGGCTCAAGAAGCCACCTAAGTGGTTATTCTGAACCAGCTGAGTATCCAAGTTACATGGCTTACACTGAGTCTTCAAAGGCAAAGTTAAGATCTCTGAGTGTTCCAAAGCAGAGGTCTAGTTCATCAAACAGGTACTCGCTTCATGGATTTGGTGGTGACTCAAAATTGGCCACGCAAAGGATAGCTGCATTACACGCAAGCTTCACTAACAAAGCTTACCCTGGTTCTGGTCGTTTGGACAAGCTTGGGTTGCCTGTGGCCTATAAATACTGACCGACGTATATGTTATTTTGAGTGTATTATCTAATCTTGCTATGCTAACCTGTTGTATTGTATGTATGTATTTAGCTCTAAACCTTTACTGTCCAAGTTGAGTTTTCTTTTGTGATCAACGTGTACCGCTTCAAGGTGTTAAAAAATACTTGCTTTGCTCTCTCAGACTTCCCTTCAGTCGGTTCTTCCCAGCTCCTATAGTATCTAACAGTTATCTTTTGCCTAACAAGTAAAATCTTTCATGGGGTTCAGACGTTTCCAGTGACATATTAGGTGGATGAGATCTTAATAATTAAAATTATTTAATTTATTTTATTAAAAATATTATAGATGGATGAGATGCATTTAATGGACACTCATCTTTCATGTCCTGTTTTAATTTTTTTTTTAAGGATTTATGTTATGTTTGGTTGAAAGGATGAAAATAGAAGAGAAATATTTGAATTAAAATAAAGTATAAGAGGTGTGGGTCCAACATGGAACCTATCCTATTTCTCCTCCATTTCTCTTCTCGCTTCCTCAACCAAACAAAGCCTTAATGTACCTACACGCGAACACATATAATATCCTCATTCTTTGCATTCAATGGTTAGACTAAAGAAACGTAGAGTACGACTCATCTAAAACACTTTCTTATGTGAGAACATGAGAATAACTAATAGCAATCATCAGATCAATATTAAAAATAATAAACAGTTGAGATTAAAATATTTAAAATTCAAATTTTATTTTAGGAAGTGATAATTAAGATCTTTTATAGATTTATTTTTTATTAGATTATATATTAGATAGGAAGTGATAATTAAGATCTTTTATAGATTTATTTTTTATTAGATTATATATTAGATCATAATTTGAATTTTAAATATTTTAATCTCAACTGTTTATTATTTTTAATCTTGATCTGATGGTTGTTGTTATTGATTGTTCTCATGTTCTCACATAAAAAAGTGTAAGTATTCTCACAGGAGTCGTACTTTAGAAACATATAACACAACACATTTATTATAATTTTTTTTCCACAGATTTATTATAATCTTTTAGTCCTATAAATTAGGGTGTTTTTTGTTTTAGTTTTTTATTTTAATTCTTTAAAGTTATTTTTTTTATGTAACAGCGTTCATTGACTTATTATATCATCAAAAAGTATGATACAGGACATGCACGTGTACTTTTTTTTTGGTAAATTATTTTTAAATTTCTCATTAACCAGTCTAATTATCAACGATTTTGAACATATGAAAATTTCAAAACACAATTTACCAACAAAAATTATACCTAATTCCTGTCAGACTCCTTATAATATGATAAGTCAATGGACCGTCAACGTTTCTATTATATCAATCATCATATGAGCTGTTATTTTATAGTAGGGAGTATAACTAAAAAAAATAAAATTAAAAGGGTTGATGAATACTCAAGATTTACTTAAGATTTCAATTATTTAAAAATTTTCAAGTTACAAGATAATTTATTACTTTAATAACATTTACTTAGGATTTTAAAAATTGAAATGACTATTTTACCTTTATTTTCAAAATTTTAGCTAGTTTATTAAAAATTAAAATTAATTCTTTGAAAATTTTAAACAAAAAACACAAGAATTAATTTCAATAGTGAAAACATCAAAACTTTTCATCATAACAATTACAAACAAAACATGTTATAATCATGTGCTTATTTCTAAAAACTCAAAACTCAGTTTGTGCAAAGCAAACATGCTTTGTTTTGTTTATATTTTAGTAAAATTGATTTTGAATTATTGAACGTGATTATAATGTGTTAAAGTGCACAATTTTTACATTGAACGCCTGTTATAATATATGAAATTAATTTTAAGTACTAGCTAAACAAGTATACTTGAATAAAAAAGGATATTGGAATTAATATGAAAATGAAATTTAGAATTGCAAAAATGTTTGGCTTGTTTATTTTGCACTCAAAATCTATTTTTCTTACTATAATATATATGTTAACATAAAATGTATATCTAATATTAATTTAAGTCGACATTTCTTAATTATGCTAAAAGATTTAAAATTAATTATATCCCATTCTAAAACAAATAGATGAATTAATCAAACTAAAAACCACATTTCACTGTTTAAAATCAATTAGAATCTAAAACAATCATACTTGAGGTGATTAGGAATCATGATTCATCAAGTGGGAAATCTTTCCGGTCCTTCTTGTTTCTACCTGGTTGCAAAGAAATCCAATAATTCTCTTCGTCAACATGACCACTAATGTAGTATAAGAATCTATCCATACAAAATCCAAACAAGTAGCTAGTGTTGAGGGGCCTCTCTCCTGTAACCCTTTACCCGGCATAAAGTAGTTTGTACTTTCCAAATGACATTTATCTGCACCTTGCCAATTCAATTCATTTTGTTTCATCAAACTCCCCCCTAAAATCTATGTACAGTACAGTATCTGTCAGCCTTCTCTAAATTTACTTTAATGGCAAAAAACCTCTCAACTCCACAATTTTTCTTTTTGAAGGTGACAAATTCCCATATAAAAACTTTAGGTTTAAATATCTTTTTAGTTCTTGCAATTTAATTTTTTTTTGTTTTTCGTCCTTAAAAAAAAAATGATTTTAATCCGTACAAATTATGTTTGTTTTGTTTTTCATCCTTAAAGTAATTTAGATAACGCTTTGAACAGTGAAAAAAGCGTTATCTAAACCACTTTAAAGACGAAAAACAAAACAAACATAATTTGCAAGTGTTAAAACAAAAAAAAAAATTGTAAGAACAAAAAACAAAAAAACACTAAATTGTAATGACTAAAAAGGTATTTAAGCCAAAACTTTAAAATATTTTACAATTTCGCTAAAAGATCACTCAAAATTTAAATAGGCAAATCGTCAACTTTTTTAAAAAATTATTAAAGGTATAAATAATATTTTTGTGTTCTCTATTTTATACTATAAAAAAATGTATTTTTGCTCTTTTAAGTTCTAATTCCATTAATTAGGTTTATTAAGTATTTTGTCATATTTTTTTTATACATAGGAATCAAAGACATATACTGGAGGATTTACAACAACTCACAGACTCTCCTCAACCAACTGAATTATATCTCTTTTGTTATTTCAATATTTAAGTCATTGATTTGCTCAAAATAAAAAGGAATTCTTTTATTTTTAATTATCATCATAAAAATAATTTATCATAAATATTGTCAACATAACAATTGAGTCAATATTTACTTTTTTAAATGGTTTATTTCAAACATAATACCCCCTAATCAACACTGGTTGACACAAGTGGTAGCAGATTGTGTCATTTAATTAAGTTGTCCAAGGTTCGAATCTTGGTCTTGGATATGAAAAAAGACTGTGTTGGGAGGGGAATACCACCTTGTGTGCTCTCACGGTTTCTGATGGAGATTAGTCACTTCTTGTGATGAATACTCTGTTCCAATACCATGACCAGTAAAAAAAAAAAAAGCATAATACTCCTAATTGATTGTATGAACAAATAATTAGAAGAGAGATAATAATTAACGACAAGAGTAATTTTAAAAGTAAAAAAATATATTCAAGACATATTTATTGTTATTAACTATTTTCCTTAATCTTAATGAATTAAGTAATTAAGTCTTATAAATAAAGACAAAGGTAGTATAACACAAGAAAGAAAGAAAAAAATGAGAAACAAACTAAAACATGAAGGATAAAATATTAATGAGTAAATTATACTAACTATTTTCGAGGTCTTGTGAAATTACATAAACTTTTTCTACTTTTATTTACTCATACACTAATCTCTTAATTTTTGAAAAATATACTGCCTCTTATATATATTTCTCAATTGTTTAAAAAAATATTATAACGGCCTTTCTTTTAATTGATGTTATTGTGAATATTAAAAAAGTAGGAAGAATTTATATAAAAGTTTAAGAATAATTAGTGTAATTTATTCAATACTACCTCCGCTCCTATATATAAGGAAATGGAAATATTTTTTTTCTTTTCTAAATATAAGAAATATATGACCACTTTCAAATGCATTGATTAGTAATTTTCTTCTATACTCTTATTTATTGTAAAGTTTATTAATGAGATAAGTCATACTCATTGGTTAAAAATGTTATTGCTTAAAATGAGTAGTGTCATTAAATATAACTATCACTTGAACTATTTAATTTTATGATTATTTTTGAAAGAAAATTTAAATTTATGCTATTATTAATTAAAATTAATCCACTTAACTATTTTTTTATTGGTATTAGGTATTTGTTTCATAAGATATAGTATTAATTACTTCACCTAATTTTTTGTGGACCCGGAAGTCTGTCATCTAAAATCCTCTTAGGTTAATCCGATCGCAAACCGGACAAACAGCACCGGATGATAGGCACCCTCAATCTCACCCCCACTTGGAAAGAAAAGAGCATTCTCTTTCTCATCATCATTCCCGTTTTTATTTTCCAACAATTCTCAAACCCCCTTTCTTTTGCAGACAGACAGATAGATAGATAGATAGGTAAGGTATCTCTTCTCTTCTTTTCCGTTCCACAATCATTCATTCATTCATTCACCTCTACCAGTCCCACTTCCACAGATTTCATTTCTCCATGTTCTGAACCGAGTCAATACTGGACTCGCCGAGTCACCCTTTCCGAATCGGCTTTTTTCAATCTCAACAAGCACCAACATGGCCACCACAAGGTCATCGTCCGAGGACATCGTCGATTCCACGCCGCTGCTGGCCAATTCCGGCGGCTCCTCCGACGAGCTCACCTCCGGCCGTCGATTAGCGCGGCGGCAGCGGCTCCGGCAGGCGGCGCGGTTCCTCCGGCAGGCGAGCGGGCGCCGAATGATGCGGGAGCCGTCGATGCTGGTCCGGGAGGCCGCGGCGGAGCAATTGGAGGAGCGGCAGAGCGATTGGGCGTATTCGAAGCCGGTGGTTGTTCTCGACCTCGTGTGGAACTTCGCGTTCGTTGTGGTGGCGGGAACCGTGCTGGTTTTGAGCGCGAACGAAGCGCCGGGCATGCCTCTGAGGTTGTGGATTGTAGGGTACGCTATGCAATGTGTCCTTCACATGGTTTGCGTTTGCGTCGAGTATAGGAGGCGGAGGAGGCAGCAACGCGCCACTGCGTCATCGTTGAACTCGGTTTCAGTGCAAGACAGGGTTGGGAGCAGCAGTGGGAATTTGAGTGTCTCTTCCAGGGAGGGTTCTGCTTCTGGTTCTGCGCAGTATGTGTCGTTGGGGCAACTCGACGAGGAGGGTACTAGGTGAATTTCTTCTTCCTGGTTTAATTCGGATTTTAATTTAGTAAATAATTTCGTGTGAACTTGTGGAATTCCGTGTTATATAAACGAAATTTGTGTGAGTGTTGCCATGTTAATTGTATTTGTGAATGATAACGCTAGATTAAGTGATAACCGTAGCCTTCTCTTTAGTATAGGGACACTTATAGAAAGCTTGTTGAATTTGAAGAGCTCCAAAGTCTCTCCCGAATTACTGACTGAATGAAAAGGGCAAATGATGTAAGTTTGATGGTAAAATGCGATGACAGAGATTGCCATGTGATTTTATTTTCTGTTAAAGGGGTTCTTTTGTTCAATTTCTCAAAGCACAGGTGTAAGTGTGTATGATTATGTACCAAAAGGAATCAATTTTGAACCACAAGGGATGTGACTGAGTGTATTTCCGATTTCAGCCTTGGTTTTCTTAGGCCTCGATTGCCTATAGTCTATAGGAATTGGACTTGGAATTCAGCCTTGAAATTAGAAAATAGGCCACTTAATTTTAATTATCTTGTTTAGCATGTGTGAGGGCAAACCTTGGCACAGTGATAAGGCTGTTGCCTTTTGACTTGGAGGTTATGGGTTCAAATCCTTGAAGTAGCCTCTCCACTTGTGAGGATAAGGTTGTATATATCGACCGTCTATAGATTCCATTAGAGGGGAGCTTCGTTGTAGAGACATCTCACATTGGTTAATAATGGCCAAAGCAGCCTTTACATGACCTGGGAAATCCTCCCCTCTCGATCTTGCTTTTGAGATTGAATTTTGCCTATTTCATTTCTAATACTTGTGCATTGGGTCGCCCTTTTGTTTAGCATGTGCATTAGATTTAGAATTCTGTTGGAAAGCCACCTTTATTGTAGTCACCCTTAGCCCGCCTTAGTTGCGTCCTCTTTAGGGGTTGCTTTAATTACAACCTCATGGGTGGTGTTTAGTCCCACATCAACAAGAGATATGGTTTAAATAGAGCTTATAAAGCTTAGGTAGTCCTCACATTACATGCTGGTTTTGTGGTGTTGAATTTGGCCCTAAGTCCAAATTCTAAGATAATATCAGAGTCTATCTTAGATTCATGCCATGCTCTAGGCCTGTAGCCTGGGTGTGAGGGAGAGTTTTGAAAAGCTGCCTTAATTGTAGGCACTCCTAGCCCACCTTGGCTGCAGCCTCTGTGGTGGTTGCCTTATTTGTAGCCACACAAGGGTGGTGTTTAGTCCCAATTTTGTGGGGTTAAGTTAGGTCCTAAGTCAAAATTCTAAAGGCCCGTTTACTTGTTTTCATTTCCTGTTTTCATTTTCTGTTTTCACTTAATTACAAAATTCACCTCTTATTTTCAATTTGTTTCCTGTTTTCAAATATTTGTACAAGAAACATTGAAAACAACTTCCAATTCCAAAGGCTGAGGTTTTAAAAGGACATAAAATGGCAAGAGATAGAAACATTATTTCATGTTTCATTGTTATTATCTTTGTCATGTTCATTCTGGACCAGACATTATTGTTGTGTACTAAAGCAACCATTGTTGTTGTCAATATACTTTGACAAGGCACTCCATTTGCTTTTCTCTTTAATTCTCTTTTACAACTCTCTGTGCTTGAGTCTCCCCCTCACTCATCTTGAATTAATCTCCAACTCAACCTTCCACTGTGCCTATTAATCATTTCTTAAAAATTGGATATTCCACTCAATCTATAATTCTACAGCAAGGCAGAAAAATGATGAGGATTACTGAGTTCAACAAAATATATTTTAGTTATAAGATTTAAATTTTACTATTATTTATTAATGTAAGTCTTTTTTTTGTTATTTAAATTTTGGACAATCAAATTCTAATTTTGTGCATCAATTCACTGTTTCTCGGTCAGCAGTGCTGCAAAGCATTTGGAATCAGCCAATACAATGTTTTCATTTGTTTGGTGGATTATTGGATTCTACTGGGTATCAGCTGGGGGTCAAGCATTAGCCCAAGACTCTCCTCAGCTTTACTGGTTTGTCCTCTCAGTCTCTCTCATTCAAATTGTTCATATATCTATTATTATTTATTATTTATTAAACATTTCACTTGTAATTTACTCATCTTTTGGAAAATCTGCTGATATTTTCTTATTTTAGTTGAATACTTTTTGACAAAATCTACATGCTTTGCAGGCTATGTATAATCTTCCTGGGTTTTGATGTTTTCTTTGTCGTTTTCTGTGTTGCACTGGCGTGTATCATTGGAATTGCTGTTTGCTGTTGCCTTCCATGTATCATTGCACTTCTATATGCAGTTGCAGACCAGGTAAGTCATGTTTGATTGGTCATTACCTGTTCTTGTTTTCAAGTAAAGCTATATGAATCTAGTTTCTCAGAAACTACAATTGGAAGTACTGTATTCTGTATAAAAATGGGTAGGAAGTTGCTGAGCATTAATGATCTTTGAAGTAACTTTGCAAATTTAACCATTTCAACATGTGCAATAATAATAATAATTTGTAAAAAATCAATGCTGGAATCTTTTCATTTGTAGAACACATGATTGGGCAGATTAAACGAGTATTAAATTGGAATTTGTTTCACAATGTTAACTAGTTTGACTTTTCCTACTACTGTACTATTGTGTGCTAACATGCTGAACATGACTCATTCTTACAGTATAGCAAAAACATAATGGATATTACTCACATAATCCTAATATTAGGGTGCTCTCTCTAGGTCCCCTCTATTTTTCTGCACACGGGAAACCCTCAGAGACTGTTTATAAATTTGTATTTTTTAGATTTTTCGGGGTTGGAGGTGTGTCAAATTATAGCATTAATATGATTTTATTGTAAAATGGGATCTGGAGAGAAAACCCAAGTATTGTAAGTTGGAATTTTCTTTTTGCCAAGGATGGATTCTGCAGCCAAGACCTAATGGTACTTTGGTAGTTTGAGAAGCCAAGGAGGGGGGTTGAAGAGCTTTTCCGATGTAAAATTAGAAAAGATCAAGAATGGGCTGTGTTTTAGGTGTCATAAGAAATATAGCTCAGATCATGTGTGCCAGAACAAGCAATTTGCAGTAATGTTACTGGAGGAAGATTTAGCAATGGGAGATGGTGGTTGCTGGGATAGTATAGGCCGCTAAATTTCATGTTCAGGACACTGCCGTGAGGACAACGTGAAACTTTTTTTTTTTGGGGGGAGGGGGGGGGGGAGGTGGGATGGGTATTGTTGGGGACCACATGTAATTAGAAAAGGGAGGTCAACACTATTCACATGTATAATTAGAAATAAAAGGGGGAAATGGGAAGTGAGTTAGGACAGTTCTTGAGATTGAGAGAGCAAGTTAGGGGAGAGTCCATGTCTCTCATATACCTGGAATAGGAGTGTTAATGCAACTATTATTCTGCATTATCTAGGAGTGTTAATGCAACTATTATCCCATTAATGCAGACCCGGAGATAGAGGCTTCTGTCAATGAACAGTTTTTTTTTCCCTATATTCTGATCCAGTTCTATTACAAACTTTGCCATGTAACTTTATTTTCTGCGACTTTGTGGTTGATTGTGAGTGTATCACTAACTATTGACATGGCGAATGCAATCTTGTTGGCTACAAGTTGGTTGATGACCAGCATAAATGAACTGTATATATGAATTTGAGTTTGTGTTTGACTAGTGATGGTGTCGATGTTGTGTAGCCTAGGACTATTTAATGGGAGATAAATTGTTATGTATTAATTGTCTTTGTCTGGGTAAAAAAAACAGGAAGGGGCATCAAAGGAAGACATTGAGCAGTTGTCAAAATTTAAATTCCGAAGAATTGAAAGCAATGAGAAACTTACCGGTACTATACAAGGACCTGTTGGAGGAATAATGACCGAATGCCAGGCTGATTCACCTATCGAACATGTTCTTGCTGAGGAGGATGCGGTATGTCATAAATTTTTGTTATGGGCTTTTCTGTTGGTATTGTTGCTCCATCTCTTAGTAGATATTGTTTCACTATATTCCATGTTTCAAATAGAGACTTTGTTTCATACTGTTTTTTACTGTAACTATCACAGTTTTGATATGTAAAATACAAATTTGTCTTCTGAACACATTCTTACACTGAAGGACGGAATTTGTAAATATATTGTTTGTATGTGTGTTTGGCATGTATGAAGTATTTTCACCACCACATTATAAACAGAAGGAAATTGACATAACGGTTTGAATGCATGCTAGATAATTTTGATATAGTAACTCAGTGGCCTGACAATAATAGCTGCATCCTCAGTCACTCTGAACTCTGCTAATCTGAAATTTTTCTTTCTTGGTGTTGTACTATAGGAATGTTGCATCTGCCTTTCTTCTTATGACGATGGGGTTGAGCTAAGAGAACTTCCTTGTGGTCACCATTTTCACTGTGTCTGTGTGGATAAATGGCTGTATATTAATGCTACATGCCCCCTCTGCAAGTATAACATCTTAAAAAGTAGCAACCTCAGTCAAGAGGAAGTGTAGAAGATCGATGTCAGGAAAATTTTTAACAGCCATGTTGAGGAATCTGCACACTTTCGATTCACAGCCATGTTAATATACTTTGATACAGGCCTATACAGTTGCTGCTGCTGCTGTGTGCTGTTATCATGTAATGATAGCTTTTTTGATTATTTGTAGTTATTGGGGCTTCTAACTTGGTTGTGTATATCAGTGTTGTTCAGTGCATACCGGCTATAATTATCTTAAGAGGCAATTTGGTTGTCATTTTTATTTTGGGTTTTATTGTCATCATCATTATTGTTGTATATGGACCCATAATGTCTCGCCTAAGCCACTGTGGAATGCTTTATCATGTCTCAGTATATGTTACCAAAATGTTTAGTCCAGCTGCCTCCATGCGTTTCACTTGGCAACTTTCTTATACCTTATTATGTTTATTTGAGTGTAAACAAGGATAAAGAAAATGAAATTGAGAGAAATAGGATGTAAATATCAAATTTTTGCTATTTATTCAAGAAAAAAAATAGATAAGAATTTGTGTAGGTTCCACATATAAAAACATTTCCAACTATGGTGGGGGAAATGTTTGTGGCATTCACTTTTTGTTTTATTTAAAAAAAAAATAAGTTAAGAAAAAAATATTAAAATAGTTTAAGTTTTAAAGTTAAATTTATTTTATATATTTCATTATTTATTTTCACTCATTCTTTAACTTATTTAAATAATTGGAAAAAAGTTTTTTATTACTTTGTTTTTATTTCTATTCATTTAAATAAGAAGTGTGCTAGAAACACTCTCTAACACGTTTCTCCCAACACATATTTTATCATTAGTTGAAATTTATTGAAAGCTACAAAATCAATAGAGATAATAATTAAATGACAAGTGAGACCCATAAAAATTTCTGATTTTCAATCAATTTTAACTAATTACGAAGAGTGTGTTCAAAAAAGTGTGACAAATAGTGTTTTGCTAGCATTTCTCTTTAAATAATATATTTTTCTGTGTTTTTTCACTTGTTTTTTCTTTATATATTGCTTTTAATTTAATTAGTATTGATAAAATTTTCTTAAGCATATAATGGGTAGATTGTTAGGACTTAGGATGTGTTTGAGAACCAATTGCGTTCAACGTAATTGACGTTGAAAAAAAGTTATTTTCACATTATTTTTGTTTTTATGTCTTAGAACGCATGTTTTTTCGCTGAATACGGGTTTGAACCTTAACCAAACACACACTTAGTTGTTGGGCTGTCGTTTGGTACTTGGATTTCCTGTCATCAAAACAAGAAGCATTTATTTCATTTAATAATGTGGTGCAGTAACATTAATTATTTTCCTGTCATCAAAGTAACACGTAGTGCTTGTTTAAGCCCCTACAATATTTTCCTCAACTTATACACTTATGCTCATTTCCCTTCTGCCAATAACCACAAGGTTACTTCGCAAAAACTGTTTCGTTCACCTTACTCTGTAGAAATCCCGACTTCACTTCTAAATAATAAAATGATAAATACTCCATCCTTTTACAGTTGCATATACTACCACCAAGCAAATGGTTTCCATGAGTGGGTGCAAAAACTTCATTGTAATATATTCCATGTTTGTTAGGATAGTCTTTCACCACAACACAAGTCTAGCCTTATATTTGTCCACCTCTCTATTTTTATTGAATTTGGGTTTATAAACCCACTTCAGTCCAACCCTTTTTCCTCTTTCGAAAGTCCATCAAGTCCCATGTATAATTCTTTCTAGGATAAACTATGTTTTTTGTCCATTAACTTTTCATTATTTTTGATTTTAGTCCCTAAACTTTTTGATGACCGGTCAACGTCCTCAAACTTTTTTTCCATCCAATGTTTTAGTCATTTCGGTCTATTTTAGTCGTTAAGTGATGACGTGATGCTAGTTTTATTATTATTTTATTTTATTACATTTTTTAGCGGTTTAAAACCGCTAAAAATTATATTTTTGAAAGGAGTAAATAATTTGCGGCAGCTTTTAGCCACCATAAATTGATTCATCTTCAACAATTAAAAATCTAAAAACTCTTTATTCCAATCCAGTTGAAGATTTTTCAAACCAATTCAAATAAATAGCCATCCCTCTTATCTGTGCCTCTGTCGCGATCACCCTCCCCACCCAAGACGTCATTGATTGGCACGAATCAAAGGAAAACCCAAATGCCCACACTTCCTCGTCGCAATCACCCTCCCTTCCCCCCTTCCCGGATTCGAGCGTCTGGACTCCGGAGGACCTAAGCCAAAACTGAAATGCTCTCAATCTATGATGCACAGATAAGATACGTGTATCGGATACGATACGTATCCGATACAGCGATACGATTATTTTAAAAATGTATAGGATACGATACGTGTAAGATACATATGTATAAATGTATAAAAAATCATAAAACTTAATAAATAAATAATTGCAAATATGCAAATCCAAATTAAAAACATACTTATTGCCTTCTTAGACATTACTAAAAACAAAAAAAATTATAGTCATCATAAATTACTTTCTATTATTTACATATAGGAACAATATTATCAATCTCATTCCTTTAAATCAATCACAAAGAGAACAATTTCCATTTTTGATTTATTAAGGAACAATATTTCTATGTTTCTATATTATACTTGTGTACTTCATGTTGTATTGAATTTTCATAAAATACTTTAAAAGCTTGGATACTTTATCGATACGTATTGGTGAAGTATCGAAAGAGTATCGTTATTGGATATGTAAAGCAAATTGAATTATCGGTGAAGTATCCAAACATATCGGTATCGGATACAGATACGTGAAGCAAATTGAAGTATCGGTGCTTCATAGTCTCACATCTTCGCTGCGATTTTCTCCTCAACCACAATCATTGAAACTTGCGGGCCATCTGTCGTTCCCCTGCTTCCTTTTGCCGAACCTAGCACCTCAAGACTCCAGAGCTGAGCGTCGAGAGGATGCTGTCGAGCTTGTCGGTGGAGATCTTGCTGTCGCCGTTGCCATCGAAGCAATTCGTTCATGTCTTCAAACGAGAAAGGGAGGCGCGTGCGAAACTCTCATAGAGTCCCTGCACCGTGAAGTTTAGGGACGGTGCCTATGCATTACTTGGACAATTAATTTTTTCAAGCATTTGTTGCGTGAAGTTTGGATTAAAAAGTGTTGGTAGTATGAAAGTGTATAAAGGATTGATACATATGACACATGAAGGTGGGAAAAATTAAGGATATTGGGGACGTGAGGTATACTGGAATTTGGAACCATGTAGCGTTTTAGTGCTCTTTGAAGTTTGTGGGCATCTGGGAAATTTTATATTATGTGCATGTATTCTTTCAATAATATATTGACTTTTGCTTCTTTTATTTTTTTTTAAAAAGAAGATAAATGTTCTTTATTTTTTAAAATAAAGTATTTTTTGGTGGTTAAAAACTGTGAAAAATGCTTTTTACTAATTTAACACTATTGTAAAACCGTCAGAAAATGAATGGTAATAAAATAATAATAAAATGAACGACACATCATTATTTAATAGCTAAAATAGATGGAAAGAACTAAAATATTATATGGAAAAAAAAATTTGAAGACGTTGACCAATCTTTGAAAAATTTAGGGACCAAAATCAGAAATGATGAAAAGTTCAAGGACAAAAAACGTAGTTTATCCTTTTTTCTAATTGTTTCCATTTCTGCTATAAATATAGAAAGGAGTTACTCTTTTTCTCTCGCAAATGGAGAAAAACACATGTATCTTTACACGTTTTGTAAGTTTTATAAATTTAATGTGAATTTTCAAATTTCATTTGTAACTGTTAACCACTCAGTGTAAATAAATAGACACATAAAAATAATATTTATTTGTAAGTTTTTTCTGAACTTTGTAAATATAATAGAAACTTTATTTATATTTAGTCACTTGATAGAACAACTACATGAATATGACGTGTAGTTTGAATTTTGTGACATTTTAATAGAACCATGATAAATATATACCCCATTTTAGGGTGCATGAAGTAAAAGAAAGAGAGAAACAAAAAGAAAAAGAAAAAAAAGAGAGATATAAAATGTAATATATGATAAATGATGTAATAGAAAAGAAAGAGAGATAAAAAGAAAAAAAAAAAGAAAAAAGATATAAAATAAAAGCAAGTACATATTAAACATTTCCCATTTTAACATTGTATTAATAGTTTTTTAATAAATTTGTTTTACGTTGAAGACGATGAAATTGGAATCTTTATGAGATACATTTTGTCAGATGAGTAAATATATACAGCGAAATAATAAAAATGTATTAACAGTTAATTTAAAATGAATTAAATTATAAAATTAATTCAAATTAATAATTAAAATACTCTTTATTTTATAGTTTAGTCGTTTTGTCAATGACTGCAGGTTACAACATATGGATATGGGGCGGGCCATGTCATATTATCATAGAAAATAATAATTATATACTCATCGAGTGTATATATTTAGTGAAAGATGTAAAAAGAATATAATGAATAATATGATATAGGAAGAAGAAAATGATAAAAAAATAAAAAAAAATAGAATGAAAGAGAGATGATTTTATGTTGTATAAAATATGATATGATTGTTATCATATCATAGTGTCCCAAATTCCCAATAGTCGGATGGAGACCTGTTTGATGTGTATATGATTATGATATGATATAAATCTAGCTAAATTTCCAACTTGCTGGTTACGGTGCAACTGAGAAAGTGTGTTTACACTTTACTGTGCCTAACTGGTCTCTGTCTAATGCTGTCCATGCGAGTGGTTTCCAGTAAAACTTTGCTGTTCTTGTATCAAATTTTCCACTTTGTTGCGGCGCTTACACTCCTCTTTTCCCAATTTTAGAATTAATAATTATAATTATATGTCCCCATCATCCCCCCTATATCCGCCGTTTGTATCATTTCGATTTTCCGTATGGAAAAAGCTTAACGTCCCACTCTATTTCTTCCGCCTACTGTAAATCCAAAATTATGATTAATTATTTGTATAAATATAGTTAATTTTATCTGATAAATAGTTAAAATAAATGAATATAATTATTGACATATAGTTAATGTTATTTATTTATGAAGCAAAATTAATTACTATTAGACATTTCAATAACTTCATGATAATTTTTTTTTTATATAAATAATCATATATAATAAATTAATTAATTTTTATGATAATTATCTTAAAAGTTATACTAAATAATTTTTTTATTAATTAATAATGTAAATTTTTTTATAGAAAAGGTTCATAGTCATTAAACACAAATGTTATTGGCTTACATGTTATTGTCAGGCCAATTCTACGGTGGGAAACTTCACCAAATTTTCCATCGTGAGAAACAAAATATGATACGTTAGATATGAATTCTTTATAATCAACGGTTAAAATAAATGAAGACTACCGTAGGAATAAATATATCAGAATATCATAAAAAAAACATTTTTATATTTTTTTTCTCCCTTTCCGATTCTTCTTCTCCCTGTTCCGCCAGCACTCTTACGGACTCCGCCTGCGTGCCACCGCCTACCTTCGGCACCGCCACTGACTCCAGCAGTCAGTCCACAACGGCACCGCCGCCGGCCCCGACAATCGCGGCCCTGCGGCCAGAGTTCACGGTGGCAATGTCCGCGAGTAGCGCGCAACGCGAATCTCGAAGCCGGTCTTATCGACGGAGTGGGGTTGAATCCTCCGATTCCCCCACCACGATCTCCTCTGACTCCTTCGTCGCGCCGCCGCCAACGACTTCTCTGACCTCCAGATCTCTCTCTGTCGATCTCTCTGCCATGAGTTCCGGCGAGCTCCTCCACATACAGCCCCAGGGGTTGTAGTTTCCCTGTGAGCCTATTCATATTCAACAATGATTTTCACTTTTCTCATCAAAATTCAATTTTTCTGCTTTTGTCTTTGGTTTCTGCTTCTGGGTCTTGTTCTGATTTCTTGTTTCTTTTTTTAATTTTCTGGATTTTGAAGGTGAGGTTGATTGCCAGGAAGGTTCGAAGCTTGGGATGAACGGGTTGCCATACTCGGAGGTGGGGCACTACACCGTTAGACTAGAAAGAGGGAACTATTTTTTTTTTTTTTTTGAGTTTCTAATTTTTTTTAATTTATTCCAGTACAAACATGTCTGATAATCCTACATATATCTCAATAAAAGCATATATCTAACTGACCAGATTTATTTCCAATGGTGGGGGACTTGTTTCGCTCCCCCACCCTAGAAGCCGCCGTTGTTGTCACTCGTAAATTATGATGATACAAGTGATTCATCAGCAACACGTAAGAGTATGTTTTTTAAATTTTAATATTGTTTCAATGTTGGTTTAAAGACATCGTCAAAAAAAAAATGTTAGTTTAAAGACAAACTACTGTACTGTCTATTCATAATTTGATATAGACAGCTAAATGAACCCAAATGTACTCGTGAAGGGAAAGATAGAATGACAGAAGAAAAGGTAAATTATCAAATGAGCTCCGTGTTGTGTGAAGAAGAAACGCGATTTGTTAGTCCATATTTTATATTCTTGTTGGAATTCTGCCCCATTTTTAAATTAAAAATTACGGTGTTTCTTTAAACTAAGTGAATGTTTAGATTTATGTTGAAGTATTCAAAATTATATTAAGCTATTATTTATTATAATTTAGGGATGAAAAAATATTTAATACAATTTTAATTAATTATTTCAAAGAAATATTTTTTTCTCTTATAACTTCTTAAAAGAAGATTTTTTAAATTTAATCAAACACTAAATCCAATTAAGTATTTTTAATTTATTTAAAAAAAGTAAAATAAAAATCTGTCTCTAATAAAATATAAAAATGAAAACATATATTACTAAAATACTTATATCAAGTGAGAAATAAATACAAGTTTACCCGCACAAGTCACAGCAATCTAAGTTAATTTGAAGAACACACCTAACTAACGGATAGATAGATATCACAAATTAAGCGATAACTTTCCACGTTACATTGGGTAGCTCACTGGATTTAAGCCAAGTTGCAGGATCGGGTGGTCCCACGCACCAGATAGGATTAATTGACATTGACATTGACCTACAAAAACGAAATTCCAAACTGTGTTCCACATTTTTCATTAATTAAAATTAAAATTCCGTCTCCATCTTCGACTTCGAGTGACCACTAGTGCTACCGGTGTTGCCAATTTTCCGAACCGCAGTTACGGGTATCCCAATGACAGGTTGACACGTGTCGAGATCGGGTGGATAAGGTGATCCGTGGAACCGGATGGAAAGGTTGACGATGAGGTGGGTCCTGGAACCGTCTTTTGCCCGTAGGCGGTAACTGAGGTAGCGTACGGAATGATAGGGTGGGAGTGGGAGGGCAATGTCAGAGGGGGGAATCTGGCACCACCCCAGTTGCGTGGGCCCCGCAAATCGGCGTTTGTTGTAGAGTTGGAGGTGTAGCCGCGAATATGGGTCGGAAAAGAAGGTGGGATCCAGTGGGATGCGGAACACGTGCTCCCCTGTTCCTCCTCCGTCGTAGTGGTAGACGATGTGGGCGGGGTGCTTGGTGAGAGTGATCAAGGGTCTGATGCGGTTGAAATAGGATGAGTGTTGGTTCAGACCTTCGGCGGACACAACAGTGATCTCCAACGTCGTCATGGTAGAGGCAGAGGACTAATTAACTAACATAGCCTATAGTGTAGAGAAAGGGAGGGAGAGAATAATTAAGGATAGAAGATGAAGAGAGTTAGTTGGTGATGTGAGTGAAACCGTTTCAGGGCAATTTCGTGGGTGCTACTGGTAGAATTTAAACCGCTGTGGGAACCTCACTCTCTCTAATGCTAGATAGACGACGACTCATCACTCATGGAAATTTTCATTTCCCGCTTTCACAAGTCAACAAAAGGGTCTCTTTTCATTTTTATTAAGTGGTTATCTTATTTTTTGGTTTACAACACAATTATAAATATTCAGCTTAACTTTTTTAATATATATAGAATCTATTCTAGTGAGAACACATGCTTACTGAAAATGTGAGACCAAGTAATAACAATCACTATATTAAGATTAAAAGTAATATATATCACTGCTATTAAAATATTTTAAATTTGAATTAAAATCTCATGTAACCATCAAATTTCTAAAAAATTTACAAAACAAAAATTAAATTTGTAAAAGACCTTAATTATCATTTTAAAAAAATCTCAATTATCATATCATTCTTTCTCAAGATTGTCGTTAACTCATCATAATTGTCACCATTACTGTCAATATTATTGTTGCTGCCGCTATGATTATCACCGTTGTTTCCACCATGACCATCACGTGCCAACACTATCATGACCGTTGTTGGCATCGTTGTTGCCACCAATTATTTTACATGTGAAAGGTATAGATTAACTTTTTAAAGTATTGAGATTCATCGAGGGACACTAACTTATTTCAATAAATATTAATCTATATACAAAGACTTGGCTAGATTATGATTGGTTGACTTGCCTCTATGACGTTTTGACAAAAGACTAAGCATAGTTCTACATTTGGACATAATAGAACCAAACCCAGTAACATTATAAAACAATACATTATTAAATATAAAAGTTTCTACATTATAAAACAATGAGAAATTATTATTGATACGACTTTCAAAATAATTATTAAAAAAGTCAACAAATTTATCGTACATGTTAATTTATAATTAAATTATAACAAAGTTTACAATGCTAGTATATATGTTATTTATTCTATGAAAATTATAATTTTTTAAATTAATTTTTAATATATTAATAAACCTTTAGCATCAATTATTGATTTTCTAGAAAGATTAATCTAGTCTACCGAATTATATACACGTATTTTTTTCAAAAAAGAAATAGAAAATAAAAGCATCATTCCCACAAACACACACACACACAGCCCTGTGGAAATATTTGCGCAATTAACATTTCTTTCCAACTGTCGGCTATGTCATGTAATCCATTCTCAAATCTCAAATGAGAAAATAACATTTTTTTAAAAAGAAAAACCAATCTGTTTTCTTTAATTATGATTTACATTAGTATTTAGTAATATTAGGATGTATAACCATTTTAATTTTGAACTGAAAATTCAATTATACGGAATGCTATAAATTGCGAAAAATAAATCCATGTAGTAAAATGTAGTTATGTATCAGAAATTATAATAGTGTAGAATTATTTTCTTTTTCTTTTTACTTGTATAATGATATAAACTTTTCAAATAAAATAAAGGGTCATTCCAACACAGAGCCCTGTGGAAATCTTTGCGCATGTAACATTTCTGTCCAGCTGTGGGTTATGTCAAGTAACCCATTCACTAATCTCTAATGATAGAACAACAATTGTAATTTGCATTAGTATTTGGTAATATTAAATTTATAACCATTTTAATTTTCAACTGAAAATTCTATGGTAAGTTATAAATTGCGAAAAATAAGTGCTTGTACTTACATGTAGTTATGTAACAAAAATTATAGGTTTAAATAAAACTTTGTTGACCCTACCTATTTTGTCAAATCCATAATTTTAGTCTTTCTGTTTTAAAATAAAAATATTTGGTCTTTTATTTTAAAAAAATCATAATTTCGGTCCAATTTTTAATTTTGTCTACATTTATTTCTTTTATTTCTTACATTTTAACGAATTAAATCATTTTTTGATGTACCTCAAATAAATATGTTAGGTTTAAGATTCAATTGGATTAAAAAAAAATAGACAAAATTGATGATTGGATCAAAATTACAGATTTTCTAAAATATGAGGACCAATTTTAAAATGGAGAGATCAAAATTGTGAATTAAGCAAAATAGGAGGACCAAAATTATATTTAAGTCAAAATTATAATAAGAGTTTAATGATGATGCATTGATAATGTAATACTATTTTACACTGTCAACCAATCACAAATCACAATTTGTATAACTTTTAAGATAATTATTGTAACTGTCAACAAATTTATTATATATGGGGGTTGTAATTAGACGACGGTGTAAAACTTTTTGACAGTGCATCACCTATTTTCTCTTGTAATAATAGTGTAGAATCATTTTTTTTACTTGTATGATAATATAATGTTCAATAATCACAAAGTTAGAAAATATTAAAATAACACCTGATTAATAAACAAAATTATAACAAGTAATGTTTCGCCGAGTCTTTGTCAGCGCACGAAAATAGGAAACTTTGAAGCGGCTGACGCTTACACAATTTTTCCATGCACTGCAGTTTTCCTTGAAAATTCATGTTGAATTGATTATTGATATAATCAATCTTAGATATTTAATGGCAGAACTTGACTTAAAGTTTTCAGGGGGGAATTTTAAGCCAAATTCTTATAATTGAAGGTCTAGACAATTATAAGAGGAATTGGTCCATTCTAGCTTAAAAACACACAATTCTCATCCTTCCATAATTTATCATTTTAGAAGCATTTCGTTCATTAAAATTTATACAAATTCTTAGATGGTATAGAGCAGTTTTGTTTTTTTTGAGTTTGAAATAGACAACCAGGTACAAAAAGGAATATTAAAGGATCAAAAGCAACCAATACCTACACAAGTCGAACCTCAATCAAGAGGAGGAGGGGTTGAAGTCTTGAAGATGGGAGGATGATGATGAAGATACTTATAATCACATTTTTGTCCCACACATTATTAAATGCAAACTTAATAGGATTAAGTAAGTTTTTAGTCCCTAAACTTTTTCAAAATTTGATTTTTAGTCCTTAAACTTTAGTTTGATCGGTCAAGATCCCTAAACTTTTTAAATATTCGATTTTTAATATCTAAACTTTTTAAAATTTTAATTTTTAGTCTCTGAAATCTCATTAATTTAGGGACTAAAAATTAAATTTTTAAAAAGTTTAGAGATTAAAAACCAAATTCTTAAAAAGTTTAGGGACTTTGACCGATCAAAATTTTGTTTAGGGACTTAAAACCGAATTTTAAAAAGTTTAGAGACCTTGACCAGTTAAACTAAAATGTAGGAACTAAAAACCAAATTTTAAAAAAATTTAAGGATTAAAAACTTAATTAATCCAACTTAATAATAAGGAAAGGGGAAATGTGACAGGTGAACAAATACTTGACAACATCGTAACAACATAATATTAAAAATTATATTGGATGATATTTGAGTTAAAAAAGAAGAAGTTGATCGACCGTGCCACAGGCGCATATCAGACGGAGAGGAGCAGGATAAAATAAGTTGAAAAAACAAAACCAAATCTATGAAATACAAGTGATTCCTTTGTACTTCGGTAGTGTCATATCAATTTACTAACAGTATAATATATATGTCATTAGTCATTAGACTATTAATACAGGAATGGTTTTTTTTGGACAACTTAATACAGGAATGGTTAAACTAACACACTTTTAACATTGATGATACTGATTTTATAAATGACATAAATCTAGTCTTTGCTAATAAGATAATGTTAAATTTCACGTACTAATAAAAAAATATTGAAAATAAAATGTCAGCTTTTTTGCATTTTTTTTTAAAATATACAAGCATTTATCGAATAACAGTACCTGGAAATTTTTACACAATTATTGCTTTCTTATTGCAGTATTGATTTGAAACTTTTGCATTGCTATTTTGTCTTGAATTATTTTACTTCTAAAAAAAATAAAGTTTGTAACCGTACATGGGCCTTCTTATTTACACGGGCCTTCTTTGTGCAACATGAAATCATATTATTGTAGTTGTGTACGTAAGATGAATTAAACTGGATAGACATTAGACGATGACATTGACAGCTAGCAGGACAGACACCGGTAACTCTACCCCGAACCTAGCTGTTGTATCTTTACGCAAGAAATCCATCAAGGGCCCAATGGTCATGTGAAGTTTTTGGATTGAAAACTGAGATACAGGTCCAGAAAGGTACAGTCAAATTAAAATAAATAAAAACAAAAAGCCTATCATTCGAAATTTGAATTGACCAATTTGCACAAATGGATTTTATCTTAGCGAGAAATTCACATTTATTCAAGTATGCAGTAAACAATTTAAAATTTGAATTTTGATGATCCAAAAATAAAAAATAATAATAATTGGAAGCTACCTTTTGATGGGTAAAGTTTAAATTTGTAAAATATTGAATGACAAATAAAAATAATAATAAAATATATACATATATAATAAAATATAAAATTAATAATATTTTGACTAAATTATTCTTATGATCTCTTATCTTTATTTTATGTTTTAATTTGATCATTTATTTTTTAAAAGTGACAAAATGATTCCTTAAATTTATTTTAAGTTATTGATCCTTTATTTTTTAAAAGTTGTAAAATGATTTCTTAAGTAATTTTTTTATAACATGTTTATCCTAAAAAATTAAAAAATACATTACTTATGGGATAAACATGTTATAAAAAATTTAATTAAAGAATCATTTTGCAACTTTTAAAAAATAAAAGACCAAATTACAACTTAAAATAAAGATAAGAAACCATTTTACAATTTTTAAAAAATAAAAGACCAAATTACAACCTAGAATAAAGATAAGGAACAAAAAAAGTAATTTAGCCTAATGTTTTACCTATCAACTTTCTAATCGATTGTTATAATTCTATTCTTTATCTTATTCATTACTTTACATGAGTCAAACTCCATAAAAACTAGACATTTAAATCTTATATATAACATGTTTATATTAGTTATTTTATATTAAACAATTCAAACAAAAACACACTATAAAATAATATTAGGAAGACTATAGTATCTCATTAAAAGAACATGCTACAATTATGAAGCTTAGCAACAAACTCGGTCGAAAGGATGGAAACATTACAATACATGAATCAAATTCTAAAAATTCAATTATGTCAGGCACAAATATCTACATATTTTGCCGTATCCCACAAATGTTCCTTAAAAAAAAAAACGAGACGTGAATCTTTTAGGAGTCTGCCTTCCCTTGCTTCAGTCACTCCATTTTGACGGTTGGTAATCTTTCTTAATTCCTTATTATAGTACAATGTTTCGCGTTCAAGCAACCTTGACTTTCACACTTTTCACCCAACGGCGAGTTAAATCATTTGGAACAACTAACTAACGCCCTTTCCATATAGTGTAACGTGGCCAAGTCACGTGCCGGCCCAATGGCAGCGTCGCGGCGCTAATAGTGCAGGCAGAGGCAGGTGTGCACTGTGCAGCGTTACTGTAATGTACACAGTGTGCCCTGCCCCCACTCAAGTCACGTGGCTTTTGTCATTTCACCAAATTAGTAGAGTAGAGAAAATATTAAGAAGGAGCATTATTTCCAAGCTCCAGCCACCGAGGATCCTGATCATCCGAGTCATCGCCATCAAGCGGTTCAGATTTCACATCTGAACCGTGATCTGGTTCTTGCGACGATTGTGTTTGTGTTTGTGTTTGCGTTTGTGCTCGCGTTTGCATTTGATTCTGATCTTCTCCCTCCGGTTCGGCCTCGCACTCTGTCCTACATCGTTTCAGTCCAATCGAAACCCCAAACAGCTTTGGAACCTCTGCTTCCGCCGCGTTCGCCGTCGCACACGGCACGGCGCCGGCAGCTCCACCGACATGCACGGCGTCCTCAGCCGATGAAACATGCTTCGCGGGCAAAAGCTCCAGCGCCGCCTTCCCTTCCGGTACCGGCATGGTCCTCACAGCGCTAGTGGACGATTCTAACTGCTGGCGGCTAAAACCAGAAGCATAATTGGTCATCAAAGAGATTATGTTATTACACAAACCCTTCAATTGACTCAACTCGTGACTCAGTTGCATGTTCTCTTTCCTAAGCCTTTCATTCTCTTCTAACAGCTCGGGCGCAGTGGTGCAACTTGTGGTGCGGTACACTGTATTATTATTATTCCCACCAATCGGAGATGAGTTCGAGGATAGTACCTGTTCGTCGCCGGAAGTCGTCGGAGACACCGTTCTCACCGCCGGTGCCGCCACAGCCACCGTCACCGTATTGGCTGTGACTGCTGCCGATGCCGCGGTCGGCGGCACCGGCAGTATTTTCCGGCGCTGTATGTCGCGAAGAAGACCTCTCTCCCCTCGCCGGAAACAGTCGTTAGCGAATTCCCAACGGTCAGGGACAACCTTCCGAAATCCCTGCACATCACAACACACAAACACCGGTAATTCATCTGAGAAAATATTCGAAAATAAACGAAAATTAAACGAGCTCGCGCGCGGTGGTTACATAGGTGTTAAGCTGGCGGACGAAACTGGAAAAGTTGTTGTGTTTGAAGTACTTAGGAAGCAAATCCCGAGCGAATTCCGCGGGTCGCCAAACGATGAAGCTCGTGCCATCTTCGTTCCATGAAATTAGATCATCTGCGGAGGGATCATCCACGAGCTGGTACGTCTTCGTCAGAAACGGCGTCGGAATGGATCTCTGCGACTCCGTCGGCGCTGATTCACCGGTTTGCTCCGCCGGTAATGGCGCCATCAACTTCTCTACCAGATCTGGAACTCAAACCTAGCTTAGCTACCTATTCTTTTCTGCGTCTCCAAGTTTCATAACTGGCTCCTAAACAAAACTAGTTGCTCTAAAACTCTAAACTGTTTCAACTTGGTGCTTCACTGCTACAGTTTGTTTCAATCAAGTAAGAGAAAATGATAACAGAAAGGCTACAACCTATCTATCCTTAGCTAACCCTGGTTCCTCTTGATATTATCCAAAAAGTATAAGGTCAAAGAAAATAATAATAATAATAAATGAAGAAGAATTATTTGCGATATTATTTGGTTACCTTGATCTATCTGATAGAGATGGATAGGTTTACTGAGAGGGCATGAAATTTTCTGACCCACCCAACGGAGAAGCAGAAAGACGGTCGGAACCGGAAAAATCAGCGGTTGAGAGAGATGGTAGGTTGTTGTTTCTAGAAGTTTCGAAGAGGAGACTAAAATGATGGAGAGGATAGGAAAGAAAAAAGGGGGCGTCCGTGGGTTCGAGAATGAAAGGGAAATTAGAAAAAAGGAAAAAAGAGAGGTGGGGCCCACAGAGAAAGAGAAATAGAACTAAGAACTAAGAAGGCGCTAGAAGAAAGGGGATGAGAGAGAAAGAGTGGTTACTTGGCGGAGCTGTGATCTAGCCACAGCTTCATCCGAATATGGCTTTCAACCGTTGGTTTGTTTGGCAATCCACTACTTTCCAGAACCTTCCTTGTCCTTCATTCGGTTCTCATTGTTATTTTTTTTTTCTTCTGCTCTTTTAATTTTGTCCAACGTTATCGTGCCTTATCTGATTAACACGTGTTGCCAATGTCTATGACGACAGGGGCCCACATCACGCACTCCCATCCCCAGCTGCATTGTGTTTTTTCCTCTACGTTTCAAATCGTCTACAGATTTTCTTTTTTATAGTGCAGTGCAGAACTGCACATGATGTTAACTATCAAAAGAAAATCATAACGAAAACCTCAAAATCAAATAGTTTAATGAATATTAGTTATTGGATTATTAAATATATCTCTTTTTTAGTTCAAAAATAAATAAATTGTAAAGAATCCATGTTTTTTTTCTGATGCCATACATTTATGAAATAATTAATTCCTATTTTGATGAAAATTAAAATTAAAGATGATTGTCAAAAAATAAATAGTGAAAAGAATAACTTTTTTATATAAAATTTAATAACAAAAATTTTTAAAATATATATTTTTCTTTTAACCACACATGTAATTTTTTATGCGTGAAAAGATAATTTTTATGGGTGCTTGTCTCACTCGAAAATTATGGTAGGTCTTCAAATTAATCAAATATTTATTGTAATACTTACAATAAGCCGCGAACAATACACATAGCAGGATTCACAATATTTTCCTATTTTTAGCACAACAGATAAAGAGATATCATAATCATAAAGCAAAAATTGCCAAATAAGAAAAAATAACTCATGAAAAGGATTTGAAAAAAAATGTCCAACACTAAAAGTAGGTGGCCAATTGTATTAGTATATGCTGGTTCAATTTTTTTTTTTTTAATACTGGTCATGTATACATTCTTGTAATCAACCTTGTCATTCTTTTTATTAGTTAATTGTTTATTTTTACCTTTTATGACTAATTGTGTTACAATAACTTGTTTTTTTTATACTCTCTCTCACAAAAACAAGACACACTTCCTGATGCCCTGGATTAGTTTGGATAAATTATTAATTAACATTTATATTTAAAAAAATAAGTCAAAGCGGTAAAATAGATCAATTTTTTTAGATAAAATTAATATATGTACCTTAATTTTTTCAAAAACTGTCTTATTTAACTTTTTTATATGGAAAAAAACACTTGACTTAAATTGGCACAAATTTTTAAAGAGAATAATATTAATAGGACACTGTTTAGGAGCTATCCTATAGTGGAATAAGACTCTTCTTGGAAATGAATTTGTTTCAAAAGTAAGGAAGAAATATGTTTTTCGTGAATTTTATTTTAGGAAAATCTTAAATAATATGAATCAAACTTTAATGAAAACAATTATATTAACAAAATAGCAATAAAACTTTGTGGCTTATAGTGATTTTATTCTGCTCAAATATAATTGTGTTGAAGTTAAATAATGAAAACAATTATATTAACAAAATAGCAATAAAACTTTGTGGCTTATAGTGATTTTATTATGCTCAAATATAATTGTGTTGAAGTTAAATAATCACTTTCAAAGTTTGTGTTTTCCTGTTCTTACGTAACCACTAATCCACTATGATCGTGTTTCCTGCAAATTGCAAAAAGAAGTGGACCGCCAGATTCGATGCCCTACACTTTTTGTATGCATTTTTCAGCTGAATGATCTGCCTTACCGGATTAAAGCGTTTTCGGATTCTTTAACGGCGAAAGATGCCCAAAGCAATGGCCTGAGAAAACGATAGCATAGGTCCAACTCCATCGTTGTTGGACTCGTTTTTTCCAACCAAAGGAAGACAAACTGAATATAAGAAATTAAAAGAAATATATAGGAACGAATGACAGTAGTTTTCAGTCTGAAAAATATATATATATATATATAGAAAATATGTAGCTAAACTATTTGCAGTTTCTGTTGAGATTATATGTCCAAGAAAAATACTTGTATCGTCGCATGAAATGACAAGATTATATGTCAAAGAAAAACACATTTTATTCGAGTTTGAATAAAATTTAGCTAATAATAAAAACTGTGTATTAAACATTTCTGCTATGTCAAATATTACAATTGACAAGCATATCCTGTCATTCTATGCATCCTTCCAGAGATTTAGCTATGGCTGAAGTATTTGGTCTATGAAGGAATGGAATAAACCCCCTGTTCAGTTTAAAATTATCTAAGCCAATATCACGTCCTGCTTCAGGAGAACTGACAATCATTCTCGAAGGTGCTTGGTCACTGTCACAATAGCTTGCCTTCTTGGGTGTCCTTTTCCTTATAATAGAAGGAACATTCTCATAGGTCATTGCTAAGTTTCTTAGCACAGTTTCTGGGCTGATCTCGCCTGTGTAATTCCTGATCCTGAGTATAGCCGTTGGGGGAGTACAATCGTTATTGTCTGCACATGCCATGTGTGTTTTTGGACTTAGACATTCACTGAATTCATTACTTATGCCATCTACACTATGTGGCATAGTGTTGATTTCGTTGTTGCTTCCCTTTCCAGCTTGACCTTTCTTCTCATGGTTGGCCCATTTTGAGTAGCTCAAAAGGGGACTGTCAGATTCATCACCCACGTTAAACTCTGTATCTGAAAAAGAAACCTTTTGCCGTTTCGGAGATTCACAGGCCTCATCTGTATCAGTACTGGCAAGAGGTAAACAATCCAAATTGGTTGCAAGCATATCCAGGGAATTATCCAAAAATTGTCTTGAGGCCCTAGGAGTCCCCCTGGATGAAGCAGAGCAAGATTCCTCTCCCGAATCATTTTGAAGAATCAATTTTGTTAGAAAGTTATCAACACTGTGATTCAACCAGTGACTCTGCTTTAGAGAAACCTTTCCGTTGAAACTTTGACCCTCGACTTTAGCCAAAACAGGTTCTGGCTTTATTTGAGAAGCGCTGGAACCGGAAGTGGCAACTTTTATGTCACACCCAAAGAGTGATGCATCCAATTTCTTCTTCATTGAGCAGTTCCAGTGATTTTTTATAGCATTGTCAGTCCTGGCTTACCCAAAAGATACGAATAATTATCATGGGTCACTAGATAACAGAAAGATTAGATTTGTAGCACTTTAGAGTCAGAAATGCATGTATATTTATCAATGTCTTCAATATTATTGTTCTATTTTTCCTAGTCTACCTTGTTTTTCAAAGGGGAGGAGAGGTAACATGGACAAGTACGGTGACGAGAGAAGATGCATAAATATTGAATATACTTCTAAACTTCCATTTTAGACCTTGAAATTAAATGTGTAGGTCACTTTAGTCCATATTATTAGTAGGAAAAAAAAATTAAAGTGAATAGTATTTGAAGAGTCAAAAAATAAAGTGAAGATTTTATGAACCGAACATTTTAGTCCTTAATGTCAGTGGGAAATGTAGTGAAAAAGAATTGAAGTGGCTGATATTTTGTAAAGATGGAATTAAAGTGTAAGGTTTCAACTAGCATTTGAGTTTTAGGAAGTAAATTGAGAGTCTAGATATGATTAAATTTGATTTTAGTCTTTCAAAAAAATTTGAAAAACTTTAACCAAATTTAGGCATATTAACTGATTAAAAACATATTTTATCCTTAATTTTTTATACATGTTTTGAAGACTGCATAATACATTCAGATAAAGTACCTTCCTGGAAGAAGCCTTGCAATTTCTGCCCACTTACTGCCGTATATTTGGTGATAGTAAGCAAGTATTAGTTCCTCCTCCTCTGTCCATGCATCCTTCTTTACAGCCGGATCAAGATGATTGTGCCACCTGAAATGAAAACTAATTAACTACTTCATTTAAAACCAGAGGTTCTCTAACATTTGCATAAAAGATAATAAATTTGATTCAAACATGTTCTTATGAGTCAGTAACATATGCAGAGTTAGACACCAAGCATAAAACTCTAACAGCAAAGGCTACAAAAAATGGTTCATGAGTAGTAACATTGTACACAAAAGTTGCCATTGGGTCACAAAAATAGTAATACATCAAATAAGACAATAAAAACAAATTCACAGTATACACAAAAATGGCCACTCTAAACTACAAAAGGTCTATTGTGAGCTACCTCTCTCGACATTGCTTTCCAATACGACCTGGTAAGTATTTTGCAATAACAGACCATCTCTTCATACCATACTTTCTGACCAGTTCAATGAGGCAATCATCTTCCTAAAAGGTTTAATGGAGAAGCAGACCGCAAACACAATCAACATCATGTTAATGAACACAAAGAACAGTAAAAAACTATGACAATAGTATACTAGAAAAGCACCTTCTTTGTCCATGAACCCTTTACAAGATCAGGGTTTAAAACCTTTTGCCAGCGATGCAAGCATTGGACATCAGTTCGCCCAGGGAGGTATGCAGCTGCAAAGGACCAGTTATCTTGAGTTAGCAATGAATCAAAAAGTATATATGGCAATTAACTTCAGTATGAACGAATTAAAAAATGATAAATAATGTCAATTGACAGTATCCCATTTACTACATTTCAGCTAAAGTTTTATATAACGTCTCTTAACATTGCAGTGCAGTGGTGAAAAACACGGGACCAGCAAAAAAACGTAGACACTTGTGTGAAGTTCTCAACAGGTTGTTATAGCTTTAAGATAAATTCAGTTGATACTTAAGCACTAGCAACTTGTTGATGAACAAATTGAATATAAAATATACTGTTACTGCCACATCTACCTATTTCCTTCCAGTTCCTTCCATTGTGCTTCTTGACCTTCTCAATCAAAAGGTTGTCCTGTTTTTCAGAGCCACGTGATTGCAAAGTTAGGGAGCATTAACGCAGCAAGTTGTAAGCTAACAAAAGAATACTGACTAAAAAAGTGTGTAAGAAGGAAAATTGCAAATTCCATTAACAGAAAGAAAGATAGGGTTAAACTCAAATGACAAACCTCTTCTTCTGTCCAGCGTCTAGCTCGTGCTTTTGTTCTCCTATTAAATTTGTTCAAAATTAGTAAAGCAATAGAATAAATTTTGCAAGGCACAGGCTATATTTATATAGGCTTTGTGGGAAGATGATCTTCCCATGAATCACGTGATTTACTTATTGCATGATCATGAATTGTGTTTCATTAAGAATAAGAAAGTGATTAGACAGAGTATCTTACCCTGAACTTGGGGTTGATTCCTGAAGAAAGGTATCGCTATTGCAATTGGGAGAAGAGAGACTTAAATGGAGTCCATCTGGATGCGGTGAATAAAAATTGAAATCCTTGAGCTCTTTTTTAACCTCTAACATGACTCTCTTTTCTAAATCAAATCCTGCAACACAAAATAGCGCAAATATGAACATTGAACAATGACCACACGATGACAATGGACTCAAACTTCAAGAGACAGACAAATACCTTGAATTGGCTATTTGCAGATATGTTATGGAAATGAAAACATAAAATGTAAAATGTATCACTAAAAGGAATTAGAAGTAAGAAATAGCACTCCGAAAGTAGGAGTGTGAAAGAAAATGGTGGAGAGTAGTGAGACTAGTATGGAATTGGAAACGACTCGAGTAAGTGGCTTGGGCGGTTTTAAGTAACGGCTTCTATAGTGTGCAGCAGAAGCAGCTTCTGTTGGAAGCTAAACAAATGAAGAGAGAGAGAGATAGACGACTATTTTTTTATTTATTCCAAAGTTAACGGCTTGCTTGCATTGCACTTTTCTTGCGATTAGTTAATTATTATTGATGAAATATTTAGTAGGCCTGGGCCTGTTTCTCACACGATGATAGATTGATGGCCCATCATATTGACACTCCCTTTTTCATCTTCTTATCCCCCACACTCTTTTTAGCACCGAGGAAAGAAATATATTGAATAGAAATAGGATAGAGAAAAATGAAAAAGAGAGAAATATATTAGAATTATGATGAAATTTTAGGTTATTTGATTTAAGAGAAATTGAAAAGAAATAATATTGTGAAGTTGTTTGGTTTTGATATGAGGTGAGGAAAATTATATTAAATATAAAAATATTATTTTATCCTTGTATACAAAGTGTAACACATGTCATATAAACCATTGAAAAAAAAAATTGGATTTTCAATGATGAGAAGTGGATGGAATCGATTGCAATCTCTATTTTATCGGTTTTACTCGAAAAAAAGGTTGTTTTCTATATAATCGATTACATGCAAACATAATAAATCATCAACATATTATAACTGATTATCATTAGTCGAAAATCGAAGACAACCAATCATGCATCATCACAATCGATTATGGACATCAAAAAAAGGGGGAAATCAAAGAGAATGTAAATCGATAATGGAAAATAGGGTAATCGATTATCGGAGCAAAATACAACTTACCTCGTACAACAAATTAGAGCAACGGAGCAAATTGAAGTACATCAGTGTGAGCATATTAGAGTAGCACATGGAAGAAACAAAAACCTAAAAGGAGAGATGTGAGAAAGGGTAGTTTAGGAAATAAAATTAATACCCTAGATACACACCCATTTCCTTGACCATGTGTTTTGCGCGCAAGTTTTTTTACTTTTTTATTTCTCATTATCTCATATCGCCAAACAACTTTACTTATTTCCCTCCACTCTATTTTCATTATCTCTTCTCCATTTGTATCATGTTTCTTCTACACCAAATAAAGCCCTTTTTTTTTGAAATTTTTATTTTACCCATCCATTCAATATACATAACGAAAACTAATTTCTATTTTGTATCTTAAATTCTTTAGGAGAAAGGTGCCAATTTTACAAGACACAATGGAAATTATTTTTCGTTGTGTATTGTAAAGCAATACCTTCTTGTCTCAACTTGATATAAACAATGGAAACTAGTTCCCATCAAAAGTACTTTTGTAAAAAAATTAACAAAAAAAAAGAGCAGGTGGTGTAAAGATCAAACACAGAGTGCCAATAAGACAGGCCTAGATTGCCTCCATTACATTTAGCCCATGTTTCTTATCATGGGCCTAGCTCTAATCGTGAAACCCAAGCCTCTCCCGCCTGCTTTTAGCGGTGGTACTAGTGGAGGTCCTGTTTGTCTTAGGGGGAAAGGAAATAGGAATAATTGGACTTTTCTAATCTCTCGTTTACACGCAAGTAAATAAGCCATGAAACTTCAAGATTCACCAACTTAGAAGATCAGGATGAAAGAAATGTTGAATATTTGAGAATAAGATTTTCAAGACTTTCGGCCATGTTTTGCTATTGACTTTTATTTTATTTCGTACTTGTATTCAGCATTCTTTTTTCAAGCTTCAGCTCTATAAAAAAAATAAAATGTGACTTTGACTTTGAGATTTTTTTTATTGTTTTTTACCGCGTCCATCCTGATTAGTTTATTAAGAATGAAAATGATATGTTAATATCATATCTACAAGGAGCAACATCAGAATTCGTGTATGAATTAAGGGCTTGATTTGACCCCAAATTTGATGCTTCGTGTTTCAACAATTAAATTTATGAGGGTACATTCTCAGACTATTAATTTTCAGATTATTAGATTAATGTACGAGGATTAATAATCTCTTAAAAAGATGGAACTGGAAAGATTATATATATGCTTTGAAGATATATATCACTCCTCTGATTCTATATACAAAGAATTAAAAATTTTAGTTAATGAAATTAAATTTATCAATAATTTGTATTTTTTTATAATTACCTTTAAAATCATTGAGATTTTATTTTCTTAATCTTTTTTCACCCAATTAATTAATGTATTTTCATTAAGTAATGACTTTTTGCATTCTGTAAAAAGAGAGAAAATAAATGAGAGAGGTAATTGCAATTAGTAATTTTCCAAAAAAATTAAAAAATCCTACATCTATAAAAGAACTAATGATTTTTTTTTATATTAAAAAAAGGAAGTACCGTCAATTACGTTGTGATGCTTATTTTACAGATGTTGGAGGGCTCCAAAACTTTCTTGTGTAATTGATATACGCGCTTTTTGTAGACTTTTAATTTTATGTTATTATATGTCGTACGTAGATAAGTTACTTCTTACGTGTTGAAATTAATTTGCCATGATGGTCGATCCTGGCTTGCTATTTCGCATTTGCGTATTTCCATTTTCAACAACATTCGGTGAATGGGTTGAGTATTGTTTTTTGGTTTAAATATCTTTCTAGTCCTTGTAATTTAGTATTTTTTTATTTTTTATCTTTATAAAAAAAAATTAATTTTAATCATTATAAATTATGTTTGTTTTGCTTTTTATCTTTGTAATAATTTAGATAGCATTTTTTTTACTGTTCAAAGTACTATTTAAATCTTTTTAAGGACAAAAAATAAAATAAAAAAATATAATTTATAAGAATTAAAATTAAAAAATAATTTTACGAAGACGAAAAATAAAAAAATATTAAATTATAATAATTAAAAAGATATTTAAGCCTTATTTTTTTTAGTTCAACTTCTTTTTTAGTCGGGAGCAATGCAAAATGATTTTTCTTTTCCTTTTTCGGAGTCGTAGATTATTAATCAAATTAGCACCTTCCGAGACACTTGTATAGTTAAATACTACTTACCTAGCTTTCCACAATCGCGGCTCGAACCACATTTCAATATATTAACGTGACTTATTTTGCCAAGCATCTACAAATTTTTCTACAAATTCAGTTATTTTGATTTCAAATGCATGACTAGTCCACAATTTATATCTATAAGATGACATCAGCAGATGAATTTGTCAAAAACGAACCATGTTGCTTCCCCAACATATCAACCCTATAAAAATAATATACACAAACTCAACCTCTTACCCTTAAATTTCTTCTTCAACAAACATCAAGACGCCAATTACAATGGCCGGCACGAAAAGCGTCTCCATGTTCCTCTTGATCGCCATAAGCTGCGTGGCCGCAGCTCAGGCAGCGAACTTCAACATCACAAACAACTGCACCTACACGGTGTGGGCCGCGTCCCTGCCCCGCGGTGGCGCAAGGCTTAACCCCGGCGAATGGTGGAACATCAGCGTGGCGAACGGCACGACGGGAGGACGCATTTGGGGCCGAACAAACTGCACCTTCGACGACGCAGGACGCGGGAAGTGCCTCACCGGTGACTGCGAGGGTGTTCTGGAGTGCAACAAAACAGGTACACCCCCAAACACGCTGGTGGAATTCGCGTTGAACCAGTACAACAACCTCGACTTCTACGACATCTCCCTCGTCGACGGTTTCAACATTCCCCTACAGGTCACCCCGACCTATAACTGCAGCTCCGTGAAATGCGCCGCCAACATCACCGGAGAGTGCCCCACTCAGCTTCAGGTTCCCGGCGGCTGCAACAACCCCTGCACGGTTTTCAATACGACTCAGTACTGTTGTAGCACCGGTGCTGCTGGGTGCGGTCCCACAGATTATTCCAAGTTCTTCAAGGAGAGGTGTCCAGATGCCTACAGTTACCCTATGGATGATGCAACCAGCACGTTCACATGCATGGGAGGATCCGATTATAGGGTTGTATTTTGCCCTTAATTTCATCATCAACTGCTTTATACTTTTTTTTTCTTCTAATTGTTGCCCTTCTCTGATTTCGTGATTCCTATTTGTGTTATTGTATTTTATACTTTGATATGTTGTGTATTATCACCAAATAAAGAGTTCTTGGGGGCTTTGGGCTCGGATCTCTGCTGGGATGTGCTCTCTTTGTCCCAAAATAAGTAATAAACATTTACATATATAAATTCACATGACTGTAAACAAACCGGTTCTTGTTATTACAGTTCTAGTTTGTTGATTTATGATTCATTACAAAAAAGTCGGATACGATGGATGATCGATCCAGATTTCGAAAGAGGAACTGAAGTTCAGATTTATGTGCGCATCCGTTGAACATTTTGTAATGAGGTGTAGCAATCCAGCACTAGTTATGAATTTTTTTTTGGTTTTTTGACAGAAGCACTAGTTATGAATTATTAGATTACATATGAACAACTATGACTTATATGAGTTTCATTTCGATGCACAAAATATTTTTCCAATGTACATCCATTATATTATATATATTGACATGTTAGGCTATATTTCTTTGCCAAAAATATATAGTTGAAAATTTGAAAGTTGGTAATTGAAAGTTAAAGTATGGAATTAAAAGTATTAGATGAATTTTTTTCAGAGAATGTGTTTGATAAAGTTATCTATTAAAGTAATTGATAAATGTAAAATGAGAAGGGATCTAATGCTCATCTTCATCATTTACCATTCATCTTCTTGAAATCTAATGCTCAAGTTTAATTATTTATTAGAATATTAGATTGTAAGAAAATGAATAGTGAGAAAGAGGAGTAATTCTAAACATTTATGTAATAAAGTATATTACATTCCATTATCTTTTCCAAACTTATTATTTGATGATTCTCAAATTTATATACTACATCTTCATTTAGTGTGAATATGAGTGAAAAATCATGATACTAATGGTTGCAAAGATGAAAATCATTAATTCGGTTCATAGTTGTTGGACATTTAAAATACAAACAAAATCAAGGTAACCTAACAAGAGTGATTGATGAGCAACTAGGGGGGGTGTTGACAATTTATGAGTTTTTTATAGTAATATGATCATAAAATATAAAATACAGAGGAAGGAGAAACTTAGTCCAAAATGTTACTACATTAAAAAAAAAGCACTAAAAAAATGTTACTACATTAATTTGTCTTTTATATAAGAAATAAGTAAGTGTATTTTTTCTTAATTATAAAAAATATAGACCAATCCTTGAGATGGATTAATTGTTAATTTTCTTTTATCTTTTTAATTTATTATAAAGTTTATTAATAAGACATTCACTCATTTTCCATATAATTAGCGATTCATTATTAGTCTATTAGCAATATAAGTTACATATATATACTTATTAGTGAAAAAAGTTACACTTTGAATTATGAGTAATATAATAAAATATAACTATCATTTAAATCACTTAATTTATGGGTATTTCTCACATAAAATTTATATTTATGATATTATTAATTAAAATTAACTAATTTAACTAATTTAGGGGCGTTTGGTTTGAGAAAACATTTTCTATTTTCACTTCTTGTTTATATTTTCTAAAATCAGTTTTCATTTTCACATTTTCAATATTTAGAAAACATGTTTGTTTTGACTTCTTATTTTTTATTTTCTGAAAATGAAAACATTAAAAATATGTTTGGTTGGTTCAATCAATTTTGATAAAGGAATTCATAAAACATTTTATGCATTTAATTTAAAATAATAAAAATACATTTATAAATGTTTATTAATGAACATTTTATAAATAAAAAATTATATATTATAATGAACAAAAAATTTATAATCATTTATTCTATAATATATTGATAAATAATGAACATATTTAAAATTTATTAACAAAAAAATATGACAAGAAATTTACAATAAAAATAATGTTTATCTTCTAAAATATATTATTCTAAAAGGTTTGAAAATGTGACGGAAAAAAAAAGGTTGCCTAGAACAAATGTTTGATATCAAAAATATATTATTTGATATTATTTGTTTTTTATTTCCTTAATTTTATGTACTTTTAACAATCACATATTTAAAAAACTACAAATGTGAAAAAAAAATGTTTATAACGGTAAGGAGTGAGCGGAGAAGATCGTGGAATCAGGAATTGTGGAATGAAATTTCATTTTCAGAGTTTATTACCATTGTGCCACCGTGTTTCCACTGAAAACAGAAAACAACAATTTTTTGTTTTCAGTTTTGGGGAAGTTTTCGGAAACATGTTTTCTAACTTATTTTATGTTTTCTTTGAAAATGAAAACACAAAACGGTGAAAGTAAACAGGCCTTAAATTTATTGTTTTTGATTAATCTTCTTATATATATATATATATAAAAGTTTATTTGTATTCTCATTGTATATATATATAAATGAATAAATTTATTTATGTTTTCATTGTTTCACTCTCTCTACTCTCCCTCATATTCACTCTCCTCTCATGAAGTGTGTTGTTCACTCTCCTAACATGCATCTGGTTCTTCTATTTTTTCTAAAATTTTTCTTATTAATTTATGTAACTACTCACATTCACAATGTTTATATAACTACCTCTATTTACTTCTTTATCTGATTTTTTTTAATATTTCTTTATCAATTTTTTTAACTTTGAAGATTTCTCTCTTTCATTAATAATTTCAAATCCTTAATTCAATTTACTTTTCAATTTTTAAAGTTAATATTAAAAAATTAAAGTTGCATCATTACGTCTTCTCTTTTTTTTTAATTTTTTTATAGTTTCTAATTTCTTTTATAACTATCTCTTTTTTAAAATTTCTTTCAATGTGTTATACAATTCTCTTTTTTTTTTCAAATTTTATAGTCTCTAATCTTTTGGATTTTTTTTTAATATTTCTTTTATCAGTTTTTCTAACTCTATTTTTTAATCTCTTATTAATTTCTGTAGCTATCCACATTCATAATATTTCTATAACTACTTTCATTCACTCCTTTATTTGATGCTAAGTTTTTTTTTATTATTTTTTTATCAGTTTTTCTAACTTTATTTTTTAACTCCGAAGTATTATATAATCCTTTTTTTTTCAAATTTTTTCTATTGACTATATAAATAAGGTAGTAAAAATTTGAATAAGTCCGTGCATTGTACTGGCTAAAACACTAGTTAAGTATATATTTATATATAAAACATGGGCATTGCTACGGTGGACCACCTTGATAGGTGGTCCATTTTGGACCATGATTCCTAATCGTTAGATTAATCTTAGTATTGTAGGCCTTCCCACACCAAATCACCACTCCCTCCTAGCCACCGCCATTCGCCGCTGCCGAGAATCACCTCTGGTGGTAGCGTTTTTTTTTTCCGCCATCTCCACCTTCTTCTCCAGCGAGAAAGAGAGTAAGAGAGAGAGTGAGAGAACAACTTTTTCTTCACTGTCAAATACACATACGTTTCCTTTTCTTTTCCAAGTGCCGCCACGAGCTTCCTTCAAATTTGGAAACTAGGTTCTGAGCCATTTAATCAAGAACAACTTTAACCAAGAGTTGATTTTTTGATTATGTTGTGACGACGAAATGGCTGAGCGGCAATAGCGAGAGAAACACCGTCAATAGGGGAGTGCAACGCTTGGGTTTGCGGTGGAGAGGTGCGACGTCGAGGTGGAGAATGACTTTGACAGTGGAATGACGGTGCGGCAACGACAAAGGAAACACCGTCAATATGCAACTACCATGCTTGGGTTTGGCGGAGAGGTACAAGGTCGAGGAGAACGTGAACGTTGCGGAGGGAGGGGAATGGTTCATACGGCAATTGCTAGGAAGGGGTGGGGGATTGGGTGTGCAGTGGTGTGAACGGCGATTGTTGGGAAGGGCGAGGGATTTGGTGTGGGATGACCTACAATACTAAAATTAATCTAATGGTCAGGAATCATGGTCCAAAATGGAGCACCTATCAAGGTGGTCCACCCTAGAATTGGTAATAAAATATAGGTGCGAGAACTAAACTTCATTGGACCGGTTAAATTGGAATCTGGTCAGTCATCCATTTCAAATGACCCTTAGAAGTGGACAACATAAAAATCGATAAAAAAAAAATGGTGAAAACCAATCATAACTGATGGTTCAATGATTTGCAGCATTTCTTAGTAAAATGTGTTTTCTTTCCTTTAAATTTCTAAAATAATATCCTTCTCCTTCCTAATTGCATAAAAGTGACAAGATAGATAAAAGAGGTTTTAAATTGAAAAAAAAAAGGTAAATCGGGATTTTCAAGTAAATTAGTGATGAAAAAATTTGAAACTAAAAATAAAAAAATTAGTATCCTATAAGCTATAAACTAGTTCAAGTAACTTATAAAGATAAGTTAAAAACTACTCAAATAAGCTCATATATTAAACAAATTTATTTTAATGAAACTAATAATTTAAGTCAAACTAAATTATAAACTAATAAAATAACTTATGAAACACTCATAATTTTAAAAGCCAAAATGGTAATTAGTGACATTTACACCATCACTCTAATTGATTTTATTTTCAGTACAGTTACTTTTGACCTGCCAATCTGGACAAATAACAACCTAAAAAAATACTAGTGTTTATATAGATTATTATTAAAGAGAAAGTCTATTCCTATTTAATTAATTTATAACATTAATTTTAGATAATTGAGTGATAAAAAAAAAGATTTTTTGACATTGATGTACCTATGAAACCAAAACAAGGGCAACCGTATTTTTGAAAAATTTTGCCACTAAACAAATAAGCCTCTAAGTTGAAATAAGTCTCATTTAAGCCTTGCTACCTCTGGGCCATCTTTGAGGACCTCGTGTCCCATCAATGACCCATAATTATTAGTTTTCTTAAGCTTGACTCTCATATTTGTAGCGTCTTCTCGAAGCTTCAAAATTTGTGCTTTTTTGCCCTATCACCCTCAAATAGTGACTCCTCGGGTATATCTCCCTCAGACTAAATATAGTACCATTTACATTTTTTGACACGAAGTCTTGAGGCGTACATTTTTTTACATTGATTTACCTATGAAACCAGTACAAAGGCAATTATTTTTTAAAAACATTGCCACTAGACAAAATGGGTCTCTAAGTTGTAATAAGCTTCAAAATTTTACTTTTTTTTTTGGTTTCACAGGAAGATCAAATGGAGAAGCAACAACATCTCGAAAACAATAGTTCCATTGCTTCCTAACAGTTGCGATGAGCCGTCGGCAAATGTAATAATATTATATTATAAAGAATTGTAGCACGTAATGTCTATGGCGAGCCATCAATAAATTTTAATAATAAAATAAAATATTATAAAAAAAAGTACTACTACGAAACGAATGCCCTTGCCTTCCGGGTCAACGCAAGTGTTGTTTATCACTTCCTTTGCCAATTATTTTGTCAAAATATAAACTTAGTCGTTCATTAATTGTTTATATAGCCCTTTTATCTGACAATTTTGCCTCCATCACCCTCAAATGGTGGCTCCTTGGGTATATCTTTCTCACCTTCAAACTAAGAACAATATCATTTACATTTTGACATGAGGTCTTAGGGCACACAATTTTTGACATTGATTTACCTATGAAACTAGTACAGGGGTAACTGTGTCATTTTTAAAAACCTTGCCACTAGATGTAACACCGTGATTTTTCTTAACGTATGTTAAGTGCTTGATAAATACAGCAAGAGAAAATTAAATTTAAATTCATGATATTTATAAAAGAATTATTAAATAAGTTGTTTTGTTATATGCCATAGTGTTATTGTGAGATTTTTGGGACTTTTACGTAAATTTCTTGAGTTGTAGAAAAAAAAATATAAGAGAAGGGGGTGTCCTTAGAGGAAGTATAGGGGCAAATAGCAAAATTTCAAATTTATCCCAAAGCTTAAACGTGCAAAGCTTCACCGTTCACTCATTTCTTTCATTTTCTTCTCCCCCTCTAAGCTTCTCCTCCTCTCCAGAGCTAGAGTGTTGGGTACTACACTTAAGGGATTTGTTTCTCTCCCTCTCAAGAGCTTATTTGATTGATTTCTAGTTGGTAAGCACCCCTCTTCTTCTCCTTTGGTCTCTTAAGTTCATTTTCCTTCTCCCACCAAGTAGACATGAAATGGGTTTCACTTCAAATTTTGATGGGTGGATGAAAATTTGATTGAAGCTTGTTTTGATGTTGGTTTAGGTTTCTCCTAGTTGATTCCATAGCAAAAGTTAAGGAAAGATCACTCAAAAGCCACAAAGTATCTCTCTTTAACTCCTTCAAGAAAAATCTCAAAGTTGTTGGGTAAGGGAAGCTTTAAATTGTTTGAATGATTTAGTGGTGTTTTATGTTTGGATTGATGTTTGTTGATGTTTATGAGCTTGGGTGAGTCTTTGCATAAAGTTAGGATGAGTAGATATGCCATTGATGGCCATGAATCTCGTAGGTTGCAGTCATATTCGCTCTGGCCCAGCACGAATTTTGGTGCTGCTGGGCTAGAGGGCGTCAGAATGGAACTTTCAGTTCCAGGAATTTTCTGGCCTAGCAGGACAGAGCTTGCGCTGCCGGGCAAGAAATAGTCAGTAGTGAATATTCATTCCAAGGGAGCTCTGGCCCAGCACGAAAGTTTGCGCGGCCGGGCCATAGAGAGAGTTAGTAGCGAATATTCATTCTAGGGGAGCTCTGGCTCAGCACGAGAGGTTGTACGGCCGGGCTAGAGATGTCTGGCTCAGCATAAAAGTTTGTGCGACCGGGCTAGAGATGTCTGGCTTAGCACGAAAGTTTGTGCGGCCGGCTATAATTTGGTTAATTGAAATTCTCTTGAAACTTTTTCCTTTTTGATTCATATAATTTTAAATGTTTATATAAAGGTAGTATGTTTAATTATAAGATGATTATGTTGTTCTTGAGGTGTTTATATTATGGTAAGGTAGTTGCATTATTGTTGTAATAATATGTTTTGATGAGATGGATGTATTATTATTGGGATGTATATGAATTGTTGATGAGATGATGTTGATGACGAATGATAATCTTGTATTGTGACCATCCCTATATGTTAAAAAGGAGTTAGCTATGGCCTTTGGGAAGATTTTTATAGAAAAATGGTATACTTGGGAGGGTGAGTTTCACGCCAGAACTCTGGCCTACTAAAGCGACCCGGGGGTCTCGCCTAGTAGGATATCTTCCCAAGTACCACCCCTATGTTTTGACTCCGAATGGCGTGTTGGAGTGTTGATAACTAATTTCCAAGAGGTTGAGTGACCCTTTTAGTGTATAGGGGATGGGTTATTGTCATGGTTGAAGATTGTTGATTGATGAGATGTATTTGGATCCTTAAGTCAGGCCATAGAAGATGGCAGGTATGGAGGTGCCGTATTTAAGACTAAAAGGGGCTCCAAATATGTTTTACTGTTGAAATACGGTAGGTGCATAGTTGATACACAAAAATATTCTGAATGTTGTATTTGCACAGTTGGTGCATAGGTGTGCACAGTTGGTGCACAGACATATAAGTAGGCACGTAAGTTGAGGGTGCTTGGTGGGCTCTCAACCTAGTGCTGGGGGTTTTCGTGGTGGCTAATGGGAATAGGCCTATAGAATAGACGAGTGGGCGAATCCCTATAGATGTAAGGTCTTGCAAACCTACAGAGGTAAGCCACTATAGCACTTGTCTATTTTCGATAAAACTACACTTTCCCCGTAGGGTCAGCTCAATGGACTCCCTGAATGGTCAGAATGTACAGACTATGGTAGGGGATGGGGCCTATGAGGGACCGCTCATATGATGTTGAAACTCCATGGAGTAGAGTCAGTCTTGTTTTTTAGGTTGTCTAGTGGTTTATGTTGTACATCGCTTTGTGGTGAGGGATGTTGGTGGTTGTATTATGTTGAGATTGTGACTTTTGTTGATTGAATAAAATCCATGAGATTTGATGATGCATGTTAATAATTGGTGATTTAACTATGTTGTATGAACTATTTGAGATGGTTGAGCCATGATGGTGTTGTTTATTGGGGTTTATTGCTGAACCGAGTTTTGAGTTTATGAACTAAGTTTTGTATAACATTTTTAGTTATTATGTATAGTTTTGTTTGGTAAGCTTACCCTTGCAATGTTTGCACGTGTGGTTCGTGCCTGTGATGATCTCGGACATCGTGTTCGGGGGAGCAGATGACTTTCTAGGTGGACTCCTCTTGGAGGCTTGGTAGATGGAGCGAGCATGAGATTGAAGATTCAATCTATTCCTTCTTTCCTTTGTTTAGTCTTTTGTATAGAATGGACCAGCATAGGGCTTTTATGTGGTTACATTGTAAGAGAAGTATGTACATGCGGTTTACGTTTTAAGTTTTGTAAAGCCATGATATGATGATGTACATTATGTGTAGGAAAGTAGATACATATGTGTGTGTTAAATGCGAAAATTTTCTAGGTAGTTTCATATGATTATATTTAACAAAATGTTTTAGTATAACAAATCTGTAACGAAGATGGGTTGTTACACTAGACAGATGAAACTCTAAGTTGTAATAAGTCTCATCTAAGCCTTGCTTCCCTTTGGCTATGAATCCCTCAAGGAATATCTTCTTAGGGGGACCTCGTGTCCCATCGATAAGTTGCCTCCTGAAGACTATTATTAGATCTCATAACTAACTCATAATTATTAGCTTTTGTAAGCTTGTCTCTCATATCTGCAACCTCTTTTGCAGCTTCAAAATTTGTGATTTTTTTGGCTTCAAACTGAGAAGCAACTATTCTTAGTTTGTGACGAAGAGGGAATATTTTTTCTAGCAATTCTATCATTGGATACACATCTTGCGTTCCAAATCCATAGTGAAACTAACATGAAAAATCCAATCAAACATTTTAAATGAACAAAATAAATAAATCAGTTGGTGACTGAATAGTCCCATCATATTGAACCTCATAAGTCCCCTCAGGCTTCTTCTTCAATTTTTTTACTTGCGTCTTTATTTATTTTTTTACAAACAAAAAATAAATGATATAAATAACATAATAGACTGTTAGCAATAACAACGGGAATTCTAAAGATTAGAGTAATCACACGCACAGTACCATTTACATTTTTTGACATGAGGACATACATTTTTTGACATTGATATACCTATGAAACCAGTACAGGGGTAACTATGCTTTTTTTAATAACTTTGCTACTAGACAAATGAGCCTCTAAGTTGTAATAAGTCTCATCTAAGCCTCGCTTCCTTTTGGCTATGAATCCCTCAAGGAATATCTTCCTAGGGAACCTAGTGTCCCATCGATAAATTGCCTCCTAAAGTCTGTTATTGGATCTCATAAACCCATAATTATTAGCTTTCCTAAGCTTCTCTCAATCTACAACCTCTTATGGAAACTTCAAAATTTGTGCTTTTTTTGGTTTCACAGGAAGATCAACCATTCTTAGTTTGTGATGAAGAGGGAATATTTTTTCCAGCGATTCTATCGTTGGATACACATCCTACATTCCAAATCCATAGTGAAGCTAACATGAAAAATCCAATCAAACATTTTAAATGAAAAAAAAATCAATTGGTGACTGAACAACCCTATCACATTGAACCTACATTCCAAATCCACAGTGAAGCTAACATGAAAAATCCAATCAAACATTTTAAATGAAAAAAAAATCAATTGGTGACTGAACAACCCTGTCACATTGAACCTATGTAGTACCCCTTAGGCTTCTTCTTTTTCTTCGATTTTTGTACTTGCGTACAACTTTATTTTTTAGAAACAGGCAGATCATAAGCAAGATAAACAAAAAATAAATAGTATAATAGACCATTGAGACAAGAGACCATTGAGATATGCAAGATGGATCTTCTGGGACAGCAGGAAGAACCTGTATATGGGGTAAACATTTTTCGTGTCCACATCCTGACATGTAAAATATTTCTTGGGAGACTACCAGAGTCGAACTAACAAGACTTTTAACGGTACTTAGTTAGTCGTCATATAACCCCTCGAAGACAATTGTTCTATTGCTTCCTTTGCCAATCATTTTGTTGAAACATAAACTTAGTCGTTCATTTAATTGTTTCTGTAGCCCCGTTATGTGACAATTTTGCCCCTTTACCCTCGACTACTTAGGTATATCTCCCTCGCCTTTAGCTGGTAATTCCTTAGGTATATATCCCTCACCCTCAGCTGGTGACTGAACAACCCTGTCACGTTGAACCTCAGTAGTCCTCTCGGGCTTCTTGTTTTATCCCTATTCTGTCATTTTTCGTCCCTCCTTTATTTTATATCTGGGACTAATTTTGAACAATAAAAATAAACAAGGGACTAAAAATGGACAAAATTTTAGAGAGACTAAAAATGCTGTCAAAAAAATAATGGAGGACTAAAAGTTGTCCAAATTTTTTTGAGGGGCTAAAAATTAGAATTTGAAAATGTTGAGGGACTCAAAACTTAAGTAATCCCATCTTAAAATAACGACAGTTGTTTTGGTGCTTCAATTCGAGTTTTCTTTTGTTGTATAGGTTCTGACTAGCTCTGCGTGCCCTTGTACTTTTGGAAAGTTAAGAAAACAATGAACCAAAAATAATTTTAAAAAATAGAATAAAAATAAAATAGTTTAAATTATAAAAAAATAGTTTTAATATATTTTAAAAATAAAAATATTAATATTGTGTTTTCCCCCTTAAAGTGCATTAAGTATTCATTTATTTTATTGAAAATTAATTTAATATAGATGAAAAAATTGGAAATTGTTGATGCCATTCGAGAATGAGCTTCATAGGTTGTTTGGACGAGAAATTATATCCTGGTCTGGGACTGCCACGTTAGCTGTGGTCCTGGCCAGTAATTTCATGACACATGTAAAGTGGAATGGTCACCAAGTATGAGAGGGTTAACGGCGTGTGTGCGTAAACGGAAATCTAAAATTCTTCGTAATCATGTTAACCGCAAATCTAGTTTACCATTTATATGAAATTTAAAGAGTGTGAGTAAATCTCGATTACGATTTATATGAAATTTGAAACTTTCAAAAATAACTGCTCTCCATGTCACGTTGCACGCTCTGCGCCTCTGCCATTTGTTGTACCAAGAAGCAACCACAAATGGAAGAGTAGGAGATTAATTATTAGACAACAATAATCAGATGAACCACAACACACAAATGCCACAACATCAGCTAAGTGCGATTAAGCTTCTTTTCATGCAACCAGCATGCTGCATGTAATGATCTTTAAAGTAGAGGCGAGAACTACCTAAAAATCGAGCCCAACATAGAAATCATACCAGACCATATTGTTGTACACCGAGGGGGATTAAACACCGGGGAGATCTTCACTAATGGGCCATGAGCACACCACACAAGTGAACCTGACACCACCTTCAACCCAAAACCTTAAGGCATTAGGTTTGTGAGTCTTCCTCACTTATATGTTGCTCAACTTTTCCATTCCTACCCAATGTGGGACTTCACCTTCACACTTGTACTCCAACACATATGTTGATGATTGTCCACGTGTAGAAAATAAATGAATAAATAATTCTTGTTACAGCTAATGAAGCAACACAAACTTATCAGATTCGTTAATAATATATTAACACTAATTTGTTATTGCATAAAAATTTGATATCCATGACAAAATGTGTTTTTACTGTGGGCAACAAGGACAAGTTTTCTTGGTACAACAATGGCGTTATCGTTTCTGGTCATGAAAGATTTGCGTAACTGATTTAGAAATATTTTTGAAAATTGATTGTTTATGATTTGGTTAATCGTGATTTGCACGATTTGTGGTTAATATGATGAACGAGAATTTTAAACGAGATTGTTGTTAATATAATTTCCGTTTATATGTGCACACACGCCGTTAACCTTCTCATACTTAGTGAGCATTCTGTTGTACACATGTCATGTAATTACCGGCTGGGACCATAGCTGATGTGGTAGTCCTGGACCAAGATATAATAGATTGAGCCGCTTCTATTTTATTGAAATATTGGAATGCAACTGTGCTGTTTGACCGAACTACAAATTCAAGTCAAGGGTAGTTGTACTTTTATATGTTAAAAAATAATTTTATTTAAATAAATTTAATTTTTATGCATTATCAAAAGACTGAATATGTATCCTAAGACAAAATAAAAATAAATACTTTTGCATTTTAAATGCATTTTTAATTAAATACTTTATTTTTATCTCTAATCATGTCAATACGGTAAAATAACGCAAATTCCTTTTATACAAAACTCCAATACATATCGAATAGAATTGTCATACAGGGAGGGAGATGTATGTAGATCGAGCACATTTTTTTATGTGAGAACGAGGGAAATACTGTAAATATTAATTATTAATTTTCAGTATGAATAATTAGTATTAGAACATTTAATTTATATAATTCTTTTTAAGAAGTTACATAACTTTTTAAGTCATTACATACAGTTAAATCTTGAACATTTATATACTTGTCCCATGCCTTCTCGCTAGATATGTCCACTATTCCATAATGTTTTATGGTGATTTTTATGTACTTTAAGAGTACCCCACTCTATTAAGAAAACACATGTAGATATCAACATGAAATTAAATAATTAAATAGTATATTAACATATATAATCTGAATTTAATGTCAATCAAATTATAAATGAATATTGATATGATTTTTAAAGTGATTATTTTAATAAATAACAAATTTAGCATATATAATGAATTATGTTTGAATAACTGTTTAAATTTTTTTTTAAGTTAGTAGATCACTTATCTTCTCGTATAATTTTACGCTCAATTATATTTGCGTCAAATTAAAATTGACAAGATACTAGCTAATAAATAAGAACATGACTTTATTTTTTGGCGTGATCGTTATCTTTATCAAGACTTTGAGGAAGATGGATAGCCGCCTCCAACCAATCATTAAAGCTAAGGTCTAATTTTCCACAGATATTAATTTAAAAGCGATGGCTGCCCTGCCTCTCAAGCCATTTGTCTATATAAACACCATTACCATTCTTCCAATTCACACTTACACAAATGGCTTACTTAGCACTGTGCTCCCTGCTCATGTTGGCCTTATCTTTGGCCACAACGCATGCAGCAAACTTCGAGATCGTCAACAACTGCCCCTACACGGTGTGGGCCGCCGCAAGCCCCGGCGGTGGCCGCCGCCTGGACCGCGGCCAAACGTGGAACCTGTGGGTGAACCCGGGAACCGCCATGGCCCGCATCTGGGGCCGCACCGGCTGCAACTTCGACGGCAGCGGCCGTGGCCGCTGCCAAACCGGGGACTGCACCGGCGGCCTCAATTGCCAAGGCTGGGGCGTCCCTCCCAATACACTTGCCGAATTCGCGTTGAACCAATTCAACAACTTGGATTTCTACGACATTTCTCTGGTGGACGGGTTCAACATTCCGATGGACTTCTACCCTCTCAACGGTGGCTGTCACAAAATAAGTTGCACTGCTGATATTAATGGACAGTGTCCAGGCCCATTAAGGGCCCCTGGGGGATGCAATAACCCCTGCACTGTGTTTAAGACCAATGAGTATTGCTGCACTAATGGGCAGGGAAGCTGTTGGGCCACTGACTACTCGAGGTTTTTCAAGGATAGGTGCCGTGATGCTTATAGTTTCCCTCAGGATGACCCAACCAGTACTTTTACTTGCCCTGCTGGGTCTAACTACAAGGTTGTCTTCTGTCCACTGGGAGAACCTCATCTTACTCTTCAGATGCCTGGTACTACCAACAACCACTATTGAAACAATAAAAAATGTTCGAGTAAAGTGTATGTCCTTCGATTGGCCTACGAGGAAATGAAGTTTTTGTTAGAACTTCATTTGTTATGATCATCAATAAACTCCGACTTTGGTTGTGTTTAGTTTTCTCTGTGTAATGTATGATCAAATTAAATGAAATCATGAAGGAAATGACTTCGGTAAATAAACTTTCTATGTTGTGAGAGATCTCTATATATAACTATCTCTGACTTTTTACTATATGTTGCTAACGAGATAAGGTATTTCTGACTAGCTAGCCTATGCTTATGGTTCACTTAATCTCTATTTGACACATTTAAATTTTTTTAATTTATAAAAAATAATTGATAACATTTAATTGTGTATCATATATAAATTAATTAGGACTATATGATGATCTTGGACTATATAATAGAAAGTTTTTATTATAAATTACGTTGAGTATGCATTAAAAATTACAATTGGAGTACATTAATAATATTTTTAATTCCTTCACGGTGTTAGCATTTGCCTTTTTCTTAGCAGCGTGAGACGAAGATATTTTAAATCAATAATGTGAGATTAATATTTTTTTGATATAGAAAAATTATGTTAATATAATGTCTCCGAAACCTTTTTTTACAGATATAAGTACTTTGTTGAAAATTATTAATTACAACTTAATAATTTCCCTTATCTTTTAATAATTACATTTTGTCCAATTATATGATAAACATTAATAATTATGGATTTGAATGTGATTTGTGTTAGAATAGTTGGGAGCAGATCTTTTGCAGTGACAAAGTCACTGCATAAGATCCTATTGCTTTATTTTAATATATCTTATAAATATAATACATTTTATTATCAAGTGAGGTTTAAAAAATTAAACAGTTGTATAAAGAAGCAGCCGGATCATGAGAATTAACAAATGGAGAGGATGCATGTACTCCTAAAGAATTGAACATGTTACAGACAGAGAGAAAAGAGAGAGAGAGAGAGAGAGAGAGATGATTTTTTAATATATAAATAATAATATGTTATACCGTCATGGAAACCAAGCTGAAGTATCAGAGAGCATATAATCGTAAGAAAAGTAACTACCAGACAAATAGTGAATTTGTTAACATTTTATCAAAAGTTCAAGGGGCCACCCTAACACAAGATGTAATCCCCCACAGCTTTTTAGAGTTTTTGGATATTACAAACCTTCTAAGGATCCGTTTGTAATGCTATCCGCCCATGTATATTATTATTTTGAACGGGTCAATTCTTTCATTGTTGGATAATACCTTAAAACATGAGAAATTATTAGTAGGTAGTCCTTAATCGCCACTTGATCTATAATTCTGACTAATATTTATTTGACACATGATTAATCTCGTATGCTGTGTATCCAAATCAAATGAATGAGAACGAGATGAGGGTTAAAGATTTTTTTTTTTTTTTTGAGGGAAAGGGATAAAGATTATTAAACTTACAATATTGTCCGAATAAAAAAAAAAACTTACAATATTGTCCTTATTTGCTCTTGGTGTGAATATCAATTTATCACGTCTTAGACAATAGTTAACTAAGTCAAGGTCAACGAAAAGTCTTGTTTGGCTATGGTTGGGATACGTCATTTTCGGATTAACTTTTTTTTAATGATAGGTATCTATCATAAGGGTTGAAGAAGACTAGTGTGGATTGCTTAGGGTTATAAGTGTCTCTAGATGTTTGAAACTTTGAATTCAATGAATGAGAACGAGGATGCTTTTTTGGCGTGGAAGGAGACTATATATTTTAATACAGTTTGCACTTAATTTATTGTTTGCATAACATCATATTAATCATCAATAAGAAATTATCACGGTACAGATTTCAGTTTTAGTAACAATCTTTTTATCCTAAAAAACAAAAACAAAAAAACTTTTACTATTTCTTACACAGAATTTTAATTTTTTTTAACATCTTTCTTTTACAATTTATTTTATACTTTTTTTCCTTATCTCTTTTTTTATTTTTTTTATCACATCATCCATCACTTTTTTTTTTTTACTTTTTCTTCTGTTTACCTTTCTGATCTATTGTAAAAAAAACATTATCGTAAGTACTTTTAATGTTATTTTTAATTAAAATATTCCATTTTATTAATCTATACACACACACACACACAAAAATAACATTAGAAGTTGGTTTAATTTACTGTCATAAAGAACTTTAACTTTGATTAAAAAGTAACATCAAAATCTAACATTAATAAATTGCATGCATCTGTGTTAGATATTTAGAAAACATTTTTGCTACAGAATGCAAATTGAGACACGCTGTTTGTCTTTCTAATTCTCACGTCTCACGTCCAAATAATTGGTGGAAGTCCACATCCAAATCCAACACGGATGGGCTAGAATGTAAATGCTGAGTAACATGAATGGTGCAGGTGGATGTGGGTATCATCCTCAGAGGAAATGAAACCAGATTAACCAGTCCCTACGGACCAAGGCATTGATGTTCCACGTGCCACCTCCTAATTCCTAGGTACGAGCTTCATTTCATAAACTTTTTTTTTTAAGGCTTATTAAGATAAAATTTCAATAATTTTATTAGCAGTTATTTATATTTAATAAAATCTTAAATATTCATCCATATAATATGAACTTGAGTCATTACTATGTTTCAACACAAACTTAATTTTAATTTTACCTATTATTTTCTTAATTGTTCTCCCATCAAATATCTAATTTTATTTTTTTATGTATATTTTTAGGGTTCCATTAGTGATCGAATAAGATAGGATAATTATTTTATTTTATTGTAATAAGTTGTTTGTTGTATTAATAAGACATGACTTTTTTATCCTACTCTCTATCATATATTATTAGTGCAATGTATTTTTTATTTGAGGGGGGAGCCAGGTTGAAAATAACAAGATATGATCTCTCTCTCCCTCCTTCCTTTTTCACCACCATCACCTTGGTGCCATCATCTCGTTGTCATCATCACCACCATTGTTGTCATTGTTGCCACCTAGTGTTCATGCAACCATCACCACTACAATTGTCATTGTCGTCGCCACCACCTATCATTATGCGGTCCGTGTCAAATACAGGATATGATAATGTTACAAGTGTACACCAAACATTAGATATGATTAAAATTTATCCTACTCATATCATATTTTTATCCTACTATTATATCCTATCCTATTACATAATAACCACCTAATAGGTCTTTATATTATTTTCAAACATTATTAATTAATTTTAATTTTAATTTTGAGTATTGATATTCTATATCAAGTTGAATAGATCTTTCCTTTTCTTTTAAATAAATTGAATTTTAAGATTATTGATATTTTAATCAATCCTAATTTTAATTTATTTTTAAAGTTTGAATTTAAATATCATATAAATAGAAATGATGTGTTTTAATTTACATAGTTTATTTTTATAATTTCCCTCTCATATTTAAAAGTATTATTTCTTTAATTTATTTTTGTCTATTTAAATAAAATATTCATTATCAATAATGAAAATATTTATTATTTAATATTCTATTTAATTTATTTTTATTTATAAATTTTACTTAATTTAAAAATACTTGTACAATGCAAGAAAATATTACTGGTTTATTTTCTCAAGTTTAATATTCATGCCGTTAGTGTGAACTTTTTTTTACACTATCAACTAATTAGAAATAACTTTGAATATGACTTTTAAAATAATTAATACAAAAGTCAATAATGTTACCATATATGGCAATTTATGGTTGAATGGCAGTATAAACAATTTTTTGCATTATCAATATATTTAAATTCAATCCATATAACCCAAACAGACAAAATTACCCCTCAAGCCAACTACCCAACACCACCGTGCCCCACCTTCGCCTAACCACCCAACACCACCGCTACAGCAAACACCACCGCCCAACACTGTTGTCAACGACTCTGGTGTAGGGAGAAAGCACAATGGAGTCGAAGACGACGAGAAAGTGTAAAATATTACCTCATTCCGGAAATGCTTTTCCTGAAGTATAACTTTTTTTTTATACTTCTGGAAAAGTCTTTCCGGAATTATGTTTGCATAATTCTGGAAAAGCATTTCCAGAATTATGTTATCGTAATTCCGGAAAGGCTTTTCCGGAAGTATAAAAAAAAATTTATACTTCTAGAAAAGTCTTTCCAGAATGAGGTCGTGTTTCACACCTCTCTCATCGTCCTCGTCTCCATTTGTGCCTTCTCCCTGCACCAAAGTCGTTGACGACGGTGGTGGGTGGTGGTGTTTGCATGTAGCGGTGGTGTTGGGTGGTTGGGTGGAGGTGGGGCGCGTTGGTGTTGGATGGTTGGCTGGAGGGTAGTTTTGTCTATTTGGGTTTCTTGGAGGTGTAGGAAGCAAAAAATGAGGTGCAGGAAGTAATTGCCCAATTTCTTTTGTGCCAAGCTCGTAATTGATTCCTCTGGACTGAGCTCTATGGCCAAGCAGCTCTTGGTCAACTTTTACTGGGCCAAACTCATAAACGACTCTTTTTGGACCAAGCTCGTGGTCAACTTCTTTGGGCCGAACTCGGACTTCGATGACGTGTATTATGTAACAATCAAGAATCAAGGCATGAAATCACTATCCCTTGAAGAAAATAAGTGTAAAAAAAATTGTTTTCAATACATGTATTATTTATTTTTAAAATATATAGTTGAAATATTGTATATTTAATATATTATCATGCTATTTTAGTTATAAAGTAATTAATATTTTTTTTATATTTAAGTAGATTCTCTAATTTTATGGTACTTAACAATTTAAACCTTTTTTTACCTCATAAAATTAACCACTTCTTGTTAGCAATAATTACCGTTAATTTTCCCCTATAGATTTGATGCTTCTAGTTCTAAGTTGTTAGTACTTTTTTCTGGACTTGTCTAAAAATCCTCCGTATTACCCCTCCTTTTGAAATTGACACCCGGAGTTCTAATCGATAAATTCTGTTTTCACAGGTATTTGAAATCACAAACATCTCACAAAGTTAACACCTAGATGTTCTCAGCAGACAATACAAAACATTAAACCAGAGCTTCTGTTCAGAATGAATTCACAAATGTCACCAGAAAAATGAAAGGATGCATCATGACATTGATTTAGCTGTCTACACAAGTACAGTCAGCGATTACCAATAGTTAACTATTTATCCTGGGCTAGCCAGCAATGCTTTTCGAATTCACCTTCTCTGAAAATTATTACTATACTGAAAGTATTATTTTTGAGGAGCAACCCCCGAGAAACCATGTGGGCTCGGTTTTTCCTGGGAGAGGAGAGAAGAACTCGATGATGACTGCTGCCCTGGCTTGGACTTCTTCCCTATATCATTGTGAAATGAGATACCACTATGAGAAATGCTTGAAAATCCAAATTCCGGCACCATCGAGCCACCACCTCTCTGGTCATGGCGATTCGCAGGTTCCAGGAAACTTCCTTGAATTGCTTTATTTTCCTCTACTGGTATTGCGCCTGTAAGAGTCTTAAATGCAAATTCTAGGCATGGATCTGACCAAGAATCCATAAATGGAACACAAAATGCTCTATCAGAATTATCATGGTTTATTGTTTCAGGTTGTGGCTCTTCTTCAAGTATTGTTTTGTTTATATCAATTTCTCTTGCGTTCCTGGCTTCAATACGTTGGGATTCTCTTCCATTAAAATTCCTGGTTATACTGTCTTCATCCTTGTAAGACTCTCTAGTTGCAAATTTAGGATCATTTCCACAGGATGCGGAGTAGGTCATCAACTCAGGCTGGTCCAGGATTTGTTTCGATGGCTGGCAAACAGTACTAAACTCTTTCTTGGTCTGGGATTGGTTGGGGTTATCAAGTAATTCCTTATTTGGCGGGTCATTAGCATCAGGAGTCATAACAGGCAAAATGCCAGCAGCAGCGGTGGCAGTGGGACCATCAACTGGCAAAGCACCAGAAAAAGTCTTAATTGCAAATTCTAAGTATGGATCTGACCAGTAGTCCCCAAAAGGTGTGGGGAACTGTGGATCTGATCTGTCATCATCAACATTTTCAGCTTCAAGCCTCCGCAGTTGTTCATTGGGAACAATTTGGGGATCATAGGACTTCTCACTCTTGCTTGATGATTCACCACATAATGTTTTCAACCTGTCAGATGCCTGCACAAGAAGCTTGGATTCTTCCCTGGCATGAAGATGCCCAGACACTCCATTAGTTAAAATCGCAGTAGCAGCTGGTTTGTCATTGCACAATTTTCTAGTGGCATATTCAATAGCTTTTTCAGTTGGCAGTACCTCAGGTTCATGGCCAGCAAGTCGCTTTGACAACCGCCTAGGCATTGTAAGCTCTTTCTTGTTCTTGGATTTCTTTGAATTTACACGCGAGTTTTTGTCACTGCTGCTTCCTGTAACATTCTCAGCCAACTTATTTTTGGGAGATATATCAGTTTCAGAAATCCTAGCATGTCCATTATCAACTGAATCCTCAACTGGCAATGCACCTGTGAGGGTCTGAATTGCAAATTCCAAGCATGGGTCAGACCAAGAATAGTGAAATGCAAAGGATTGCTCAGGTTCCGATTTCTCATCATTATTCATTTCATCATCATCAAATTTCTTCAGTTGATTGATGGTTATGGGTGTGGTTTCAGGAAGTTTTCTGCCTTTATTTGATGACTCTCCATTTATTGATGCATGGTCTGCAAGCTCCATAGTTGGTTGATCATCACTTTGCTGCAAGGTTGCATTGACCTCACCTTTAGACTTTTTACTTTTATATTTGGGAGCTCTTTCGTTGGAGATGGAGTAGCTCATCACCTCAGGTTCAAATCCAGCTAATTGTTTCGAAGCATGACAAAGAATCTGATGCTCTTTCTTGTTGCTGGATTTGTTTGTGTTCAATAGTACCTCTCCTTGCTTTTCATGCAAAAGCTCAATTTCTAGGACACGATTCAGCTGCTGAGATGATTTATTTGTCAAGTCAGTGTCTAAAAGACTTCTACTTTTTCTCAAGTTTCTCTTAGGAACTTGAAGAGCCTGTTCATTAGCTACATTGGTTAACTGGTCAGGTTCTGCCCCAGAAAGTCTCCATGAAAAACGGCGAGCAACATTGGACCCCTTGGTTTTGGATAAACTAGGGTTGCTGTGGTTCTTTTTACTAGCATGCTCCAACATATTCACAACATGATTCTTCTCTTGCACATCATCTGCAGGATTAAGTCAAATCCAGCTTCAGCAGAGAACTTTTATTTCTGATTCCTTGAAGGATACAATTTTTAACAGCACTTAGCTACCTGAATCAGATGTTTTCTTCATTTCAGGAGTGAGTGCAGCTGCATTCTCTAATGATTGATTCTTGACAACGGGTTCACCCGGGAGAACAGGAGCAACAGTCATTTCAGAATAATCTGTCACATCTTGCCCTTTTTTCGAGTCATTAGCATCTGGCAATTCTAAAGCACTTTCATTATATATTTCTTGGCCTGCAGTAAAAAGTTTTAAATATACAGAAATGGGTTTAAAATGTAAATGTTATAATCCTTATCCTTGTGATTTGGATAACCTTGTAGAACAGTTTATCAGCCAATTCTAAATATAATCATTTTGTGATTTCTTACCTACAAAAAGTTGCCGTTTTGTTGCAGACTGCTTTAGTTTCTGTTTCTTGCCAGTAGATGATGGCTAGATTGAACAAAAACAAAACAAGATTTATAAAATTTTCTCAGCTTGATTTCCCATATACAAGAATAAATATATATTTATATTTATGATTTGTTGTGAGACCCATATTATACAAAATGCTTGGCTTTAGACAATTCATCTCAATAGAAGCTTTTATGAATCAAAACCACGTTGGTGGAGAAGAAACCGATCATGTGGAAGGAAAAGTGGTGAGAAAAACATACATTAAGATGGATATGGTGGAGGAGAAACCTAATCTGTCAATGGCAGAGAATGAGCAGACAAGATAGTAATTCATATTGAGCAGACAAGCCTTACAGTTATTTTGTCTTCAACTTGGATTTTCCTTTTATATGGATTAAGCACACACGTACTTATATCTCCAGACTTAACATAGCGCAGTGCATCCTTCTTGGAGCGAAACACATATTCACTCACTGGATCTATATAAAACTGTTGGAAGTATAACCCAATCATAATTTATATAAGTACTAAACATTTGGAAAACTGTCAAATGCAGTATATTACACTATGATGTAATAAACCAAACTGGATATGATTTGCTGACCACCTCACAAAAGAAGAAATACAATTAAAAAAAAAAAAAAACTAGATTTGACAGAAATGAGAGAAAGACATTATGTAAATTATAAATATGCATATTTTTTTTTATTTCAAATGTATTAAAAGGGGGCTGTTAATGTACTCCCACTTGTTTTTTAGGAGTATGTTAGCATGTTACACCACTGGGAGTATTTTAACAAGTCCAAATTGTAATATCCTAAAATACTCCATCTAAAAGCAAATAGAAGTATACAATTCTCAGTGAGTGCTAATATACTCCCATTTGTTTTCTAGGATTATTTTAACAAATCCAAGTTATAACTTGCTGACATACTCTCTATAAAACACAAATATTCAGTATATCAGCAAACTCTATTAAAAAATTTCCTCTTTTAGGTGGAGAGTGGCAGCAAAGCATATATCTGTCAAATATCGATGAAATTTCATACCATATCTTTCCTATTGCCAGTACCACCCTTCCTAACCTTGGCTTCTGTTATCCACCCAGGTGGTAAATCCTCCACTGGAAACTTGACCACATCCTAAAATAAAATTTCCAAAACTATAAAAACTGCATATTGGAAAACAATTTTATCAAGATAATTCATAACTTCATAGTTGTAGTAGTATTCAATGGACTAAATAGAAATTCATTCAATAATCAATTTCATGAACAATATTTTTAAAAGGTACAATACCGAATCTACCCTGTTGCCATTATTGCCCTTCCCAATCTTGACTTCTGTTATCTGCCGAGGTGGTAAATCCTCTACTGTGGACTTCTCAACTGCATCCTAAAATAACATTTCCAAAACTATAAAAACTGCATATTGGAAAACAATTTTATCAATATAACTCATAACTTCCTTTTTAAAGGGTGCAAAATATTTATTATCTTTTTACTGGATCCGTAGCTACCTTGCTTAATAGTTTTAGAACAAAAGCTTAATTCAGATAAGGAGGAGGGAGGGGGTTTTTTAAAATGTGTTTAAATTAATATAAATTTTTTTTTTATGGCCCTTAAAATTTATAAAAAAAAAGGTTATTGAAAAATAATACATGAATTTATTATGTTAGTTGACATTTAGGAAGAGAAAAGGGAGAAGAGAGAAAAGTGTAAGTATAATAAGTAACTTGATGTGATAGAAAAAGAGAGATAAAGGAAAATTACAGGTTTTAGTAGACTATTTATGATGTTGATATCTACATATAATTACCTAAAATTATTTTATCCATCTAATTTATTTATTTTCTTATATGTTACCTCTATATATATATATATATATATATATATATATATATATATATGAAACAAATAACTAATTTATCAAAACTAATAAAAAATAATTAAGTTATTTAATTTTAATTAATATTGCCATAGAATTAAATAGTTTAAGTAGTTATTGTATTTAATAACATTATTCCTAATTTAAGGAATAATTTTTTCATTAATGAGTGTGACTTAAAATGTTAATAGGTCAATGAATACATCTACTTGTGAAATGCTTGAGTGTCTCATTAATAAACTTCATAATAAATTAAGGATATAAAAGAAAATATATAATTAACATTTTTTACTTTAAAAAAAATCACATTTGAAAATGAGTCTATGTTTCTATAATTATGTTAAAATAGGAGAAAATAGAGGTATAATGAAGTGAAAACCGTGTGTTAGACTACACAACGGATGCGTGTTTATATAGGTTAATTACATTAATTACACATCAATAGAGGATATTTTGTTTCCTCTAAATTAAAGATTATGTTCCTATAAAACGTTATTATTAATAGAATCAGAATATAATATTCTGACTTTTAACACTTCCCCTCAAGCAGAAGCTTACTAAGCTTTCAGCTTGTTACAAGAAAATTTATTCCCCACAGATATATAAAAAAACATAAAAATTGAGCTCCACCAAAAAAATAATAGTTTGAAAAAAATATCTTTGCCTGATAGCTGGAATGATCATCAGCAAGAGAGAAAATTCATGGCAAGCATAGCAAGGTTCGTTCTTCTCAAAACTACATTTGGAAGCTTCAAACCCAATAATGTTGGAAACCCAAATTATTTAAACTGAACGTGAGACCAATGCATCTGGGACAAAGTCATCGGGACTAGTGCACCTGGGACAGACGAGCCAGTGCATCTGGGACAAAGACAGGGCCAGTGCATCTGGGACATAGAGAAGGGCCAGGGCATCTAGGACAGACGAGGCCAGTGCATCTAGGACAGCAACATGATAGGCTACCAGAAAGTTCTTCGCCGGAAAATGAGCAGCGAGTAGAAGGCAGTGGCTGAAAAACACGTCGGAAAAGGACGGTGGCAGGATAGGCAACCAAAAATTTCTTCTCCGAAAAATGAGCGGCGAGCAAAAGGCGGTGGCCGAAAAACACTCTGGAAAAGAATAGCAGTAGGATAGGCGACCAGAAAGTTCTTCACCGGAAAATGAGCGGCGAACAGAAGGCGGTGGCCGAAAAACACACCAGAAAAGGACAACGGAGGTGCGAAATTGGTCACCGAAAGAAGGGAGACGATCAGAAGGGTCCATCGGCACGATTTTCGTAATACCTCTGTCAGGCTCTAGATACCATGTTAAAATAGGAGAAAACAGAAGTATAATGGAGGGAAAACCGTGTGTCAGAGTACACAGCGGATGCGTGTTTATATAGGTTAATTACATTAATTACACATCAATAGAGGATATTTTGTTTCCTCTAAATTAAAGATTATGTTCCTATAAAACGCTATTATTAATAGAATCAGAATATAATATTCTGATTTTCAACAAATTAGAACAAGAGAAATGTATCTACCATTTCTTATATAAAAAATCAAATATAGTATTATTTTTGTACTCGATATAGTTATATTTATTTTTATTTATAAAAAATATTAGATATACATAATATATTAAAGTGTTTTTTTTTGTATATTTTATGCATGTAAAAATTTAAAATTTACTTATTAAATTATATTTTTTTCTTGGCCCCCCTCGAGCCGAATTTCTGACTCCGCCCCTACAGTACAGATAATGATATCAGATTGATATTCATATAATGCTGCAATATGAATTGTTTACTATCATCCATAAAAATGAAAAATTAATGCCAAACTTACTAATGTATTATGAAGAATCATTTGGATATCTCCCTGCATTTATTTTACTAAGCGTGTGCCTGGATTAGAGTTTGTAAATTGGATTTTGAATCAACTTGATTTTGGTCAGAAGTGGGCTTATAATAACATGCTTTATATTTGGAAACTGCAAGTGTAATAGCCATGTATAGCACATGTTATAATGAAAATAGAAATTGAAATTGCAATAAGCATGTGGTTATCAGAATTTTGAAAATAACTCAAACTTATTTAGTTTTGCAGGGGAATAGATTCATTAGATTGTATTAAAAAAAGTCTTAAATCCTATGTGATTGACAGAGTTTTCTTGTTTTTAGAACCAAGGGGAATTAGACATACTCAATAAAAGCTACCATTGTAAGATAGTAATTCATATTGAGCAGACAAGCCTTACAGTTATTTTGTCTTCATCTTGGATTTGTCTTTTATATGGTTTAAGCACACACGTACTTATATCTCCAGACTTAACATAGCGCAGTGCATCCTTCTTGGAGCGAAATACATATCCACTCACTGGATCTATATATAACTGTTGGAAGTATAACCCAATCATAATAATTTATATAAGTACAAAACATACAGAAAACTAGCAAATGCAGTACATTACACTATGATGTAATAAACCAAACTGGATATGATTTGCTAACCACCTCCCAAAAGAAGAAATACAATTAAAAAAAAAAAACTAGATTTTACAGAAACAAGAGAGAGATTATATAAATTATAAGGCTTAAATAATTTTTAGGTCCTGATAAATTTCCAAATCTTGCTTTGAGTCATTGATAAATTTTTTTCGTTGTTTTGGGTCCCTGCCGTCAGTTAAGTGATGACGTGACACCATCTCAACCATTGATATATATTGAAAAGATCTGTTCGGATGGTGCCACGTCATCACTTAACTGACGGTAGGGACTCAAAACAAAAGTTTTGATATATCGGTAACTCAAAACAACCAAAATTTTTATCAGGAACCCAAAGCAAAATTTGGAAATTTATCAGGGACCTAAAAGTTATTTAAGCCAAATTATAAATATCCATATTTTTTATTTCAATTGTATAAAAAGGGGGCGGTTAATATACTCCCACTTGTTTCTTAGGAGTATGTTAGCACACTACACCTTTGGGAGTATTTTAACAAGTCCAAGTTGTAATTTCCCAAAATACTCCATCTAAAAGCAAATAGAAGTATAATAGTCTTAGAGCATGTTTAGACTTTAGGTGGGAGGGTCCAAAAGTATGTTTGAGAGTAAAATCAGTTTGAGATCATGTTTGGTTACCCCTCAAAAGTATGTTTGAGAGTAAAATTTTGCCTGCAAACTTAATTTTGGAGAAGTAAGACTTTGATACTTTTGCAAACTCAGTTTGCAAACTTAAGTTTAACTCAAACTTATGTTTGCAAACTTTAATCCCAACATGCACTTAGTGGGTGCTAATATACTCCAATCTGTTTTCTAGGATTATTTTAACAAATCCAAGTTATAACTTATAACTTGCTAACATACTATGTATAAAACACAAATAAGAGTATATTAGGAAACCCTGTACTAAAAAATTTCCTCTTTAGGGTGGAGAGTGGCAGCAAAGAATATAAATGTCAAATATCGATGAAATTTCATACCATATCTTTCTTATTGCCAGTACCACCCTTCCTAACCTTGACTTCTGTTATCCACCCAGGTGGTATATCCTCCACTGGAGACTTCTCGACCACATCCTAAAATAACATTTCCAAAACTATAAAAACTGCATATTGGAAAACAATTTTATCAAGACAACACATCACTTCCAAGTTCTACTAGTATTCAATGGACAAGGTAGAAATTCATTCAATAATCAATTTCAAGAACAATATTTTCAAAAGGTACAATACCGGATCTACCCTATTGCCATTACTGCCCTTCCTAATCTTGACTTCTGTTATCTGCTCAGGTGCTAAATCCTCTACGGTGGACTTCTTAACTGTATCCTAAAATAACATTTCCAATACTATAAAAACCGCATATTGAAAAACAATTTTTTCAAGATAACTCACAACTTCCAAGTTCTAATTATATGCAATAGACTAAATAGAAATTTATTCAATAATTAATTTCATGAACAATATTTGTAAAAGGCGCGATACATTTATTACCTTTTTACTGGATCCGTGGCTACCTTGCTTTATAGTTTTAGAACAAAAGCTAAATTCAGAATTTCAGATAATGATATCAGATTGAGATTCATATAATGCTGCACTATTAATTTGTTTACTATCATCCATAATTTTATTTTTTTTTATCAGCAAAAATTAATGTCAAACTTACTAATATATTATGAAGAATCATTTGGATATCTCCCTACATTTATTTTACTAAGCGTGTGCCTAGATTAGAGTTTGCAAACTTGATTTTGAATCAACTTGATTTTGGTCAGAAGTGGGCTTAGTATAACATGCCTTATATTTGAATACTTTTATTTCAAAAGTGATTTTTGACAAAATGGTTGTTTTTGCTAGATATTAATCAAAATCACTTTTAAACATGTAATTACTGAAAAACAGAAAAAAGATATGGATTTTAAAATATAATATGAATATTATAAATTATAGTTGAAAGAGAAGATACTTTTTTTTTAATTCAAATTGTTCTGGGTTACAACATGTGTACCCATATATATACAAATAAAATAGTTATCTTTTATTTATGGGAATAAAAGTTAGGCTTAATTGCAATTTTTACCTCCAACTTTTTACTTTTTGGTGAATTTTATCCCCAACAAATTAATTTGGTGCATTTTATTCCTAACTTTTTAAAAAACTTGCAAATTTTACCTTCCACCATTTTGCTTATGTGGCATGCTAAAATAATTGTACTTTTTACTCCCAACTTTTTATTTTTTGGTGAATTTTACCCCTAACTTTTTTCACTTTTTGGCAAATTTTACCCCCAACTTTTTACTTTTTGGTGAATTTTACCCCTACTTTTTATGTTTATGTCATCATGCCACGTCAGCACAATAATAAAAGGTAAAATTTGCAAATTTTTTAAAAAGTTAGGGATAAAATTCGCCATAAAATAAAAAGTTTGGAGTAAAAATTGCAATTAAGCCTAAAAGTTAAAATAGCTATCTTTTCATTGTAAAAGTACTTGGTACTAAAGCATTGAATGGCACCAATGGCAGACTACCAAAATAGCCACAAGTCACAATCATATACAAAAGTAAAAAAGCTAAACTAGGACTTAAAAGGTCATACAATAATGTTAGCAAAAGAAGCTTGATCCAAATTTGATAGATGACAAAAAAAAAAAAAAAGAGTGAAAAACACACTTAAAAAGTAAGGCCGTAAGCTGATTCAGCCATTCCATTTTCAGTGCACTTCTTTCCTTATGGAATGCATCACTATTTCAGGTTTAGTATATACTTTTTGTTTGTTATGGTTGTATTTTCAGGTTAAATTGTTCAAATTATGGCTTGATCCTTTAATCACAAAGATAGATTAAACAGAACTCCTGAATTAATTATCATTTAATTCTAGTGTTACTACAACTTCATACATCACAAAATTCCAACTATATGAATAACCAATTGTGCATGTCCCACAGCAGTATAATGGATGACAAGTGACAACAAGAAAAAAATGGAAGCTGCCAGTTTGATTATAAAGTTCACAACAAAAGAAGAATGAAAAGAAAACTAGAGATGAGAGATATAGAGATACAAACATTGCTTTTGCATATCTTTTCCTTCTTGGAAGTGTGGCTGTTGCTGTTTACAGTCTCAAGATATCGTAACACCTCTGGTTTGGAGTAGAATTTGTGTCCACTTGGATCAATGTAACACTGCAACAAGAAACACAGATTTATAGTATGATAAGATGCATTATTAACTGCAACCAACAAATACATAACAACACACTCATCCAGATATTTTACTAATAATTTTTACTTTACCATTTTAAAAATAATTAATAGAGGAGAATGAAAGTACAAAACAAAGGATAAAGCCAAGTTACGGTTATGTCAATAATATGCCAAATATTTAATACTCCAACATCAGAACAAGAGAAAATAAAATACCAAGAGGTACAGAATCACATGTTCACATTAATTGAAGAGTATAGTAAATGTCCCAAAAACCAGCTCAAACCAATACAAGACAACAGATCAAAAGCCAGACATATCAGGAGAACAAAATTACAGTTGTCCCACATGCTAATAGCCACACTTGTAATTAAGAATCAAGTGCATATTGTATACATATTTGTGAGTGATCCTGTGATGTTCCTGCCATGAACAACCCAAGCACTGAGCATTTATCTAAAGGTCCCTTGGGCTGCCTGCTAATATCATGATTCAGATTTCCAAGAAATTTTTCCACTACAGAAGCAGCTTGTACGGAAATATTTATTCATGTTTCAAATTTGGATACCTGAGGAGTGATGCAGGTTATAGATTTATACTGGTAATTATGTATTGCTTGCAGTGTTATCTCCTAACTAACAACAAGCTGGCATTTATGGAAGAACAAGAACATACTGCAGGCAAATAGAAGCAGTGTTATCAATGGCGGATGGCGGAACATGGCGGAAGACCAAAATTCCGCCATATAAACACGCCATTGCGCCTTATGGCGCTGCCATGGTGGGCCTCCCTTCACAAATTTCCTATGGCGGTTGGCAAAAAATCTGCCATGCCATTCCGTCATGGCGGGGCCATAGCGGCTATTTAACAACACTGATAGAAGAATAGAAAATAGACACAAAAAGATAGATGGCCTAATTAAAGTTGCCAAGGTCTGTAACAGTAATATTCACATCATTACTTAAAGAGACTTTGTCTACCACCTTATACCCATATCCCATATTTGCCCCACTGTTTCTAGTTCTGAAGTCCACATTCCAGCCATCAGGTAACCATTCAGGACGTTCATTTGATTTCTCTAGAGCCTGAAATTGTCAAACATCAACCAAGTGGTAAGTGATAAGAATTTAGCTAAAATGGGGAAAACAACATTCAAAAACAAAATAAATAAATATATAAAACTTTGCACTCACCTGTTTAGAATTGCATTTTGAGCTACTGCTGATATGTCTATTGGTTGCTTCGGACTTCTCGTCTCGGGGTGTTTCCATTTTCAGAAAGAAGGTAATGTTATTTAAGAGAATCTTTCAGCTTAGTTTCAAATTTGTGTCAGCTGTCAAAGCCCAAAATTTCTTCCTTGTTTCCATTATTTATTACAAGTTATTCCCTCTCCTGACAAAACCAAAAAAGTTCATTCTAATTTGTATTAGAAGCTGTAACTTGACCTCCAATCCAAGATAGTAGTTACCATACAGTATTACATTTTCTGAAACGGAAAGGCACTCATATTACTAAAAAGCAGTAGAGAAGGAAGATTGGATAAAATACAATCAAGTGGCATCTGAACATAGAGACACATTAAATGGATAAGATTATGAAACAAATACCTTAATATGTTTATATCATTGTCCAATGTTCCCTACTATTTTGTTCAGAAAGTAATTTCACATACAATACAGAGAGCAATGTTCGAAACAGATTCCCCACCAAATGCAAGATTAATTAAATTGCACAAGTCATGAGTGGCCACAAGTGGAGACAATGAGAAATAAAATAGATAACAGAGCCGGACACAGCAATTACATTTGTACAACTAAATATTTGTTCATCTCATGCACTTTATCTCTACATTTTGTTTTCAAAACAAATTATTACTAGGCATGCACCACAAAACACAAAATAACCATAACCTAAAAGGTTACAGTTATACCAAATCATTAAGAGGATGCTGATCGTGGATGTTGAGCTCCTCATCCAGATCGTACAATCATAAGATCCATGTTATTTGTTTTTCATCTCAGCTCAGAAAATAGGCCCTTGTCCATAGCAGTAAGAGAATAAGCAGTTTCTGTAAGTATGCTTGATTATCTCTCTCTCTCTCATATCTAAGAGAGTAAGCAGTTTCTAAGGGCATGTATGATGTATCACACCACGTTGGTATGAATAAATTGTTGACTTCGCATATATTGAAGTTGAAGGTCTTGCTAAAATAGCAAAGAAATAAAGATGACTGAAGTTAAGTCTAGCTTCTCAGCTTTAGCACAGTATGTGTGACAATTTTAGCAACGCACGTCAATTTTTCCTTTCTAGGATAGATTCTTTGCTATAGCGATTAAGTGAAGAAGATTTTCATTCTGGCCATCCATGAATTATTTTGGCTAGAATAAACATGTTAAAGAAGAATCGGAGAACAAAATCGAATGCGATATGATATAAAAATTCAAAATCAGCTCGGTGGAAGCAAGTAATTAGTTACCCTAATCCATCGATTCTGGATCGGAGAATGCTCCACTGCTGAGACCGTCAACAATTCAACTCTGAGTATCTTCAGACTTGAGAGTTGAGTGTCTGGGATTGGCCGATTAGGAAGGTTTGCACTGATGTGAAAGAGATTGACCAATTTAGACGATAAAAAGGAGGATAAAAAAATAAAAAAGGTACATCTACAGTGACTGTAAAATATTTAGTATCATTCGTACTGTCAAAAATGTTCTTTTCTATTTTTTAATCAAATTAATAGATATAGTTTTTTTTTTTTAAACAAAAGAGAATGATAATTGTTTTGATCCAACTGTTACAGCAACTTCACGGTTGGTTCGCGCCAAGGTCAACAGGCTCTTTGTGTGCGCCGCGAGCAGGATGTACCTGCATAGATGCTCAAGTTAGTTTTAGACAGAGGAACTATATTATTATTGAAATAAAGTGTTTAGTGGTTTTATATCATCAAGTTAGTAAAGATGGTAACATAGAGGTTTAGTGGTTTTATATCACCATTCTCTAATCTCTTCAAGTAATTAGTTGCAGATTATGTTAAGCATTTCTCAAACTCAACACGCATGCTTGTGTTTGAATGGTTTCAGAGATTGGGAGGTTAGTGATTGTTAAATTAAAGGAAGGTAATTAATGGGATAAATGAGCATCAAATTTGCGTATCAGAGGTGATAAAATGAGTCAATTTGTTGTGACCCACATTCAACTTGACCTAAATAGGATAGAGCGGGTTAATTTGATGGAGAAAGTTGATTAAAAAACATAATTCAACTTATTCAAAGACAAGCTAGGCCACCAAAAAATAGTACTGAGCAAGATGCGTGAATTGTTGGTTGAGCAGGATGTGTGAGTGTTGTAAACCTTCTGTCTTTTATTCTTATAGATAAAAAAAAGGCTACCAAAAAATAAAATGGTTGAATTACCTTAATATGTTGGTAGGTAATAAAATGGTGAATTTATAAGTTGACCTACCAAACCTTGCTCATAAAAAAAGGACATAAATGATATATTAGTATTAGTCTCATTTCACAATGGATGATTTTCTTAAACTCAACAGGTTAGACAAGTTTACTTGACAAATTCAATATGCTTTGTCATCCCTACAACATACTGATTTACATAATCGATTTTTCGGAAAATATTACCCAAACTTGATACCATTCCAAAACAATAATAAATAATAAAAACAATTAAAATAAAGATACATGAAAAAATTAACAAACTTACAATAAATAAATAATTGAAGTGAAAAATTAAGAATATATTATTATTAATTTAACTGAAATATTTTATAACTTTAATTAATTTTAAATTAATGGTAAATGTTTTCTTATTTTTCACTTTGAATATTTATTTACTTTAATAAAAATAATTTCATAAAAAATCAACAAAACATTTAATCCCATATTATATGAATATTAAAAAAGATAATAAATATTTTATTATTATATATTATTATAAAATGGTAAATCATTTAATTTTTTTTATTAAAATGACACATATTTTAAACAATTTATTAGTAATATATTTTTTTAAGCAATATTTTTTATAAATTTTTTAATTACTTAAACTCAATCTTTAACAAAAATTATAAACGATTTTCCCATTAAAAATCATGATAATTGATACATTAATTAATATTACCTCCATCCCTAAATATATTCTAAAAAAAATTGTCAATTTTTATAAGACTCTTTTCAAGTTGTCTCTTACATTAATTATTTTTTGACCAAAATACCCTTAACCACTTTACAATGAATGCTATAAATTAATAAGATAAGTACATTCTCTCTCTTATGAGGATTGAAGAAGATGACCAACACTCATTAATTAATTAGGTAGAAAGTAATTAAGTGAAAAGAGAGATGATAGTCCTAATAATTGTAAAAGTAAATTTGAAAAAATAATACAAATTGTTAACAAATTTAATGTTATTAACTAAATTAACCAATTTTCTTAAAGAATGTGAATTAGTTAAAAGAGTTTTATATTTAGGGATGAATGTAGTAATTAATAATATTAAATACTATCCTTTTAAATAAAAACCTTCAATGGGCTTTTGGCCCTCCTTTTTAACAAAAAAAAAAAAAAAACCCTTCAATCTTTAATTTCTTTAATATGCAAAACCGTATTTAAGATGGTAGGGGTATGACGGTACGTACGCAGACGCATGTGCCGAAATAAAAAGCAGTAATATAATACGAGGGAGACTCTGTGTCCGCGTTGTTTCACTTTCTGGAGGAGAGAAATCTGTCACGGTCATCTCCTCTTTCTCCCTCACAAATCCAATTCGCTGCGATCACATATTCGATTCGATTGCTGCATCTTTTCAATCTTCTTTTACTTTACCAAATTCAAAATTCACTCGCCACCTCTTCGATTCGTTTTCGAATTTGGATCGAGGAACAATAAGATATATTATTGATTATGCATTTTCCCCAAATAATAGAAAAAGAAGAATATATAAAAATATTAGCGGTGTTGATCGATTTGCAAATCTGAGAGTAAAACCCTGTGCTGCGATTGTTTTGTTTATGTCAGATGGCGTTTCAGGAAAAGCAAAACAGGTTTAAGAAGCAGCCAGAGAAGAGTGCCTCTGCTTCAAACAATGGAAGAACTCCAGCTCCTATCAAATTCTCTAACGATACTGAAAGGCTTCAACATGTTAATAGCATACGCAAAGCCCCTGTTGGGGCTCAGATGAAGCGTGTTATTGATCTCCTATTTGAGGTATATATAATTCTTCCATTCCATCTTTTATATATTATCACAAATCCTTGTGTTATGGTTTAGGAATGTTTGTTATTGAGGGCGTGGATCAATTGGAATGGAGTTGTTCTAACTTAATTAGTAGTCTCGAGTTTGAGTAATGAGTATACAGCTGGGTTATATTCAGAACGCATAATGGTCCTAACTGACATAAGTAGGATTACCTCTCATGAAAGATACATGTGGTTTCTATTAAAAATAAAAGGCTTAATTTTAATATTATGTTGCTGATTAGGAAAAACATGATGTATAATATATGCTTTGCTTTTAGCCTTCTGTAAGTTATTTTGTTCCTGATGATCATTCTGAATTGTGGCTAGTGAATGTCATTGATGCTTAGTGTTTGTGCTTGTGTTCATGGTAGTTGAATCGGGATTCAAATTGTGAATCGGAAGGCTCATTTTCTGAATCATGAATCGAATCGTATCGTGAATCGTAAGATTCATGATCAATAATAAAACATAGCATATACAACTAACAAAAACATATTAAAGCACATATTCATGATCAATAACTAAAAAAACATAACTCTAGGAGCATGAGATGCACGAGTTCTGTTAAATTTGAGTTTGTGAAGCTTTTATTTTGGTAGAATGAAAACAAAGCAATTAAATAGCTAAATAGAGTTCATGCATTAAATGAGTAAGCAACAAATAAAGTAGTGGAATAATCAAATAGGATAAGTTCAGAAGTGTTCTTTCAATTCCTTTTTATTAAATAATTTAAGCATATATGACTTTTCAATTTTTTCATGAGAATTGGTGAAACAAAACTAAAAAAATAACGAATACTTGAATCTTGTGAATCGTAAGATTCAACATGATTCATTCATGAATCGTAAGATTCACATGATTCATTCATGTATCGTAAGATACAAAGTCTTTTAAGATTCATCTTAGGATATGTATCGGTAGGCAGTCAAATCGTATCGAATCGTAAGATTCGAATCGTGAATCTTAAGATTCTGATAACTATGCTTGTGTTTGCTTTACAGACCCGAAAGGCTTTAACGATAGAGCAAATAAATGAAGCGTGTTACGTGGACATGAGATCTAATAAAGATGTTTTTGAGAGTATGAGGAAAAACCCAAAAGTAAAATATGATGGGGAAAGATTCTCTTACAAGGTAACTTTTATTGAGGCATATGTGTAAGTACACCTTCATGGGTTCATTTTTATGCCCCTAGTTTGGTTTGTGACATTTGGCATTGCTTTTGGTCTATAGTCGAAGCATGATGTTAGGGACAAAAGTCAGCTGCTTTTCCTGGTACGTAAGTTTCCAGAGGGCATTGCTGTTGTTGACCTAAAAGATTCTTACCCAACTGTGATGGAAGACTTGCAGGTAAATTATTTTTGTTAGTTAATTGTTTTGCATGAAAATGAAAATTTCTTGGCATTCATTTTTCAGTAACATTGGTGGAATTTTGATTATTGATATATGTTCAACTCCCATATTGCCTTGGGCTCTTTGAGCAACTATTGATATCTCACATATTTGATTTCTTCCTGTGCATAGTGAATTTTTGGAAGAATCATGTGTGCTAAAATCACTAATCACTATACCTGTGACAGAAGCTCAACTAAACAAATGTTATCGGCAATTGCCAGGGATGGATATAAGAATCAAATGTTTCAGGGGACAAAATAAAACAGTATAAAAAAATTAGAAAAACTAGTTATAAACTAGTTATGCCTACTTGTGGTCTTAGCTCCTACAAGAAAAGGCGCAAGTCCAAGTTTATATTGCACCCTTTATTCGTGCTTTCAAGCACATTCTAAATAGTCTATCTCATTTGTTTCTTCATTTATTTTAAAATTTATACTTGAAAGTTTTGGATTTTTCATGCAAGGCAGGTTCATATTATGGATGTCATGAAAATGCTAAGAAGTTATTCAAAGTAACATTCTTTCTGATTTACACAAACCTTAAAATCTAAATGAAGTTATGCTAGGTCAATATAACTTGAAGAGACCAAAATAGGTTCAAAGGTTGTGTCTACTTTTCATACTTTAAATTTATGTATCTTAATTAGAAAGTAATGGCATGGTTGAAAGATAGAGTGTTCAAATATGGTTCACAGTTCACACTTTCATAGTTTTTAGTCTTTCTGTCTCCTTCACTTGCCTTCTTTTGTTTGGTCCCTGTTTTTTTTTCTTTGAAAAACCATTCTCTTAGTATCTCTGCTGCATAGAGGTTTGCATGATACTGAGATATTAATACAAGAGTGGACTGTTTTAGTATGTTTTTATTGAAATATGCTAAGAATAGAACTACTTGACAAATTTGATCGGCAACATCTAATATGCAGATGACTTGTGGTGAGAGTGGATTATTTTTAGAGGTAGTGAAGAGTCAAAATTTAGTTAAATAATTGATTTCTCATGGAAGAAGACCTTATAAAGTTATTGGTTTCTAGGCTTTGAAAGCTGCAAGGGAGATTTGGCTGTTATCCAACTTTGACTCACAGGAGGACATTGCCTACCCGAATGATCCTAAAGTGCCCATTAAGGTGGATGATGACCTAAAACAGCTTTTTAGGGGGATTGAATTGCCTCGTGATATGATTGACATAGAGAGGGATCTACAAAAAAATGGAATGAAGCCTGCTACCAACACTGCAAAGAGGAGGAGTGCAGCGCAAATGGAAGGCATCTCATCCAAGCCTAAACCTAAGAAGAAGAAGAATGAAATCACTAAGAGGACCAAGCTGACTAATGCCCATCTTCCAGAGCTTTTTCAGAACTTAAAGTAAACAATTCCTGACTTAAGGAACTCGTGGCAAGTGGTGAATGAATTCACATAGCTTATTTGTTGACATAAAACATGTGGTTAGAAAGTCTTCATGTCGTTCAGATGGATATGGCCTTTTTATTGTATTAGCATACTGCTTCTGGTTTTGGATGTACCCAATTGGATGGAAACGGTGGCCATTGCAAATTAAGTTCATTCCTTCTATCTAGGCTTCTTCACGATTCTAAAGCAAAAGGGCAAGGATGGCCAGAGTACATCTGCTGGTGGTTTTTCTAAACTAAAGACTAAACAAAAGGACAGCTGGTGAACCATGTTAGCAAACACGGTCAATTAGCAGAGTGAAAAATATTCATGAGGTTCTCATTGGTATTTTCTACTGTTAACAAATAGTATTCTTTTTTACTTTTATACATGAAGGTTGTAGTTCATTATTTGGGGTTTATTGCTCAGCCTAATAGGATGTTATCACCTATTGCTACTTTTTACATATATACAAAGAGTCAAAAACATATTGCATCCCTGAAGTTTGACTCATTTTCACCTTTTAGTGCGCAAAAATGATCTATTGCTACATGTAGCAAAAGTGATACTTTAACTTTTTACAAGAAATTTTCGTTTTCAGAAGCTGTTTCATTTGCTCCAGCACTTTTTTCCCATCAAATGTATCAATTATTATCAACTATTTCAGCAAATACAGTCATTGTTCTAGACCAGCTACGTCACTTTTCATACCATTGGGCTTGGTCCTTTACAAAAGCCTCGTCCTTCAAACCTTTTGCAAGTAGTTTACATCTCTTTATCTCTTCATTCAGCCTCTCTTCAGTTGCTTATCTCATGCTTAATATTACAGTGATTTAGGAGGATTAATGAATATTAAGGCAGTTAATTGTGGTGTATGATGTTTTCTTAAATGGCTAAAAATGAAAAGGGATTGCAGTGGTGCGCGCTTCAGTGCTTCGCTCACGAAGTGTAAGAAATGCAGTAGAATGCATGCCATAAAATCTGTTTTTTTATTATTACAGAGAGTTTGGACCAATGAAAACCTGTGGTGTTCTACCAGCGTTCTCTGGCACTTCCTTGAAGAAAGTAAAGTATGAGTCACTAAGGTGAAGTATACTTTCATTTTTCGTTGGGCGAAGACTAGCGTGGGAAAGGTAGTCAAGTTTCCCATGGTGGGAAAGTTTGTTTCAACCATTGGATATATTATTTTTTAATCAAAGACCAAGATTGTTTCGTCTTTTTCTTTTTTTCTTTTTTCTTTTTTTCCTCCCTTTCCCACTTTGTCCCATCTCCCCCACCCACCAGCAACAACCACACCGCCATTATCACCAAGAGCTAACGTCGGCGAAACCACCACGACGGCAACATTGAAGGAAGTCAACTTCGGTAACGGCGAAACCACTGCAACAACTCTTTCAAGCCAACGACGGCAACACATCCGCAACCACCACGGCAATGACAACAGCGGCAACTACTCTCCCTTCCAAGCCAACGACGGCGACACCACCGCAACCACCCTCTCTTCCTTAGATCTAGAAACCACAAACCACTCTCCCTTTCTCAAATAAAAAAAAAACCAAAAAAACGCAACCCCTTTCTCAAATCTGCAGAAAAAAACGCAATCACCACAAGCCAAAAAACCTTCATTCCATTTGTATTTTCCTTATTTTTTGGTTTTTACAGTTGTCACATGCGCCGAGGCACAATTGATGGAGAAGGTCTGAAAGGGTGCAGAGAGGGAAGGGAGAGAGGGGCGGTGTGGGTGCGCGAATGTCGGAGACGACAACTCTCACAATGGGGTCTGGACGAACGGTGGAGTTGCGGAAGAGGAAGGGGAGAAGGCGTGGCCTTGCAGGCTGCAGTGTTTGGTCAAGATCGTGGATTTTGAAAGGGCAAAACAATAAACACAGGGAGAGAAAGTGAAAAAGAAAAAGGAAAAAAGAAAAAAAATCTTAATCATCAATTTTTTTAAAAGAAAATCTAACGGTCCTAATTACTTTTCCATCGTGGGAAACTTGGCTAACTTTCCCATGCTAGTCTTCGCCTTTTCGGCGATCAAAAGAGTGAAGTGTATTTTCGGAACAAGTTTAGGGTGACACTGTCTTTTAAGGAAACATCAAGTCAATTTCCTTGAAAATTAAGCTTCTTAAAGTGAGGCTTGCAATCCAAAGCTCCATCCATCAAGGAGTAGTTACTTGTCTATAATGAAAATAAACAATTTTCTTCTTATCATGTAACACTGATAATGGGTCTTTAAATGCTGAGAAATTATTTTTGAATATTAAAATTATACAACATTTTATACAATTATGAAATAAATAAAAAAGAGAATAAAAATGTATAAAATAAAATAAGTGACGTAATGGAAAGAAAAAAAATATTATAAAAAATTGTAAAAATAGTTATATGATTAATATAGTTTGGAAGGCAAGAGAACATTTATAGCTATGAGAAGTGCTAACACATTCTCTAATAAAGAACGTGTGTTTAAAAGATAAAAGAGTATATTAAAAAATGTATTACATTTTTTAATAGTCATATAGAACAACGGTAATATACATAGACAATTTCTTCACTTATTTCTACGTAAATTTGTCCTCTTCAACTGCTGAGATTTGATTCAAATAGTATATAGAAAAAAAACAACAACACACCAAACAAAATTTAAATGTATATGTAACCACATATAACCAATCCAGCGAGAATTTGGTTCTTGACATTCTCCTTAAAAAAACTTAGCCGCTAAAGCATGCAAAGAATTTCCTTGGTGTATCTCCACGGCTACGAAACTTTGCAGCTGTCTCCTCCAGGTCGATGAATTCTTCTCTTTTCTGAGCCTCAACAATTGCCTTTTTCTCTTCAGCTAACCTGTGGATTTCGGCAACTTTATTCTTCATTTTTTCAACATACTCGGCCTTTTTTCTTTCCAAGTTTTCCTGTAAAAAATATTTTTTTTTAAAGTGAAATACGGGGTCAAATAAGTGATAATTTATAAAAACCAGTCATATTGATGCATTAATTGAACACAAAATCCAATGACAAAGAAGATGCAATTCTCTTTCCAACTATCATGGTTAGCTAACAATCACAGTGATATCTATGTACATGCAGAAAATCATTGAGTTAATCACCTCAATTTTCTTGAGTTGTGCCTCTACTGATGCTTTCTTGCTATCTTCCCACAGTCCAACAGCAGAGAGCTTCTTGTGTGCCCTGTATGATCATTTCACTTTCGTCAAACTCAGCTTTCATTATTGATAATGAAATTGGAGATTTTATCCAACATCTAATATTGACACTTGTACAGGACTGAAACATACTTTATCAAAATTACAGGCAACTAAATAATGGGTAAGATTTCATGTGTACATCATTCAGTTAACAGTTTCATCTTGTCGTTTCCATTCCACACTTCAAAGTCATGCAAATGCCCAAGAAACCTCTCAAGGCACTAAACTAACTGAGAATCATTACATCTTTCCAAAATGTGAGAAGACGAAGTAAAATAATGGCGTAAATTTAAAGGAGAGATACCCAAGAATTAACTTATTTATAGTCCTTCTCAATGGCAAAGCATTGCAATTACCAATGGAACTAAATAACTTCATGTCAAAATGGTAAACCCACGTTTTCTTGTGAAGCATGTTTCTAATGAATGAGCAAAAAGAATCTTTAATCTGTATAATTTCTAATAAATGAACTAATACGATAGCATGCCTCGTTAGTAAGTTGATAAGAGTCTTTAAACTTTGGTTTGGATTAGCAACAAGCAAGGTTATGTTATGAAACGCACCGTTTCATAAAAATAATAATATAATAATAATAATAAAAACCAGCAGAGGACTTTTCTCCCTCCTCATTTCTTTTCTTCAGCCGAGACCCCCTCTCTATTTTTCGTTCTTCTTTTCCTTTCCAATTGAAACCCTTCCTCTCATCTCTTCTTCTCTTTCTCCCACTCTTTTCCTCCATTGTTCCAAAACCTACCAAATTTCTTACTCTTCAGTGGCACTCAAGCTATGGGAAAGTGATTGGAGATAATGAGAACAATACCCATCCTTTTAAAATTCTCTATTTGAGCTCTTTGAGGTAAACCCATAACCCACAAAGCTAGATGGTTATTTTTATGGTATAGATTAGTAATGAGTTGTGTGTGAAAGGTGTTGGAAATTTTAAAATTAGGATTTTTGTGGTTTCCTCAAAACCCTGGATATATTAAATTGGGGATTTTATCTAATCTTTCATTCCCTTGCTATTTATGTCTAGATTCCTTGGAAAACACAGTGGTTGCTCCTCCCCACGTTATTGGAAGACACTGATTGGGTTCTTTTTGGTTGTGAGTAGCTAAATTTACCTAATGACTTTTTCATTGGTATTTTTAGAAGAAGCAAGTATATTTTAAAAATACGTTTTCTTAGTGATCTTAGTTCCTATGAGTACTTGAGAAAGAAAAATAAGTATAATATTTATTTTACTTGGTTGGATTTAATTCTTTATGATTTTTGATAATTTGATGATATAATTTAGATGTGGAAATTGAGTTCTCATTGTGAATAATGACTGTTTGCTACAACGAAGAGATAAAGTAGCCTATAGGTTAAATACCTATAGTTTATATAATTTCCGTTTGCTACAACGAAGAGATAATGTAGCCTATGGGTTGAATATCCATAGTTCCTATATTTACCGTTTGTTGCAACGAAGAGAAAATGCAGTCTACGAGCTAAGTGCTGTAGTTCTATAATTTCCGTTTGCCACAACGAAGAGATAACGTGGTCTATGTATACGTAGTAGAATTAAAGTTTATATAAAGTTGTTCATCTTGATTATGATTTGATTTTAATTCTTACGAGTTAGCAAGGGAGTAAATATAAGTTTTATAAAAAAATGAGCTGTATTTATTTCACTTTAATTTAAATTCCATTTAAATTCTTTTTGGATGAAAAACTCGTGCTATGATTGCTTTATCCTTCCTGTCCACTTTGTATTTTTATGCTTTCACTAAGTTCTTGTGACTTACTCCATTCTTTCCTTTTCCTCTCAGATTCACAGGTAGTTGAGTAGAAGACTTCCTGGGATTTGCTGATCTCCCTAAGAATTTTGTTCATCTTTTGGTAGGCCTCCATTGCATATAATGGAGAGTATATTTTGGTGACTCCAGTATAATGCAGCTATAGTGATAGGGACAGAAATAAATATAGATGAAATCCCTTTATTTTGAGTTATAGGTGATACTGCTATATAGACATATTGATGTAATTATGATGTTTTGAGAACTACGATGATTTTGATTTTATTCTAGTGATGTATTTGGATATATATCCATATCAAGGACCTATGTTGTGATGTGTGGCCTTGATATCTAACTGTTGGATCTAAATATATGTATATATGATTTCACAGGTGGTTCTGCATACTTGGTTTGTCCTGTTTTTAGGGGAGACTCTGCCGAATTTTTGGTAATCCCCTTTATTTGTCTTTATTTATGTCTTTGTGTTCAGGCTAGCCAGGCTAAAGAACATGTAGCTTGTGCACCGGTCATGATCCTAGGACGGGTTGTGACATGTTAGATACATCAAGAATTTATCATTCTTAAAATTCGAGTTGTTAGGTGTAGATCTAGCTTATAAATCTCTAGCACATACAAAGCTCTCAAAACATATATGGTTTATATTCCTAGAGTATTTAACAAACTATCAGATGAGCACTTGCCTGTTCTCTGCTTTCGTCTTTTCACTTTCTTCCCATGCTTTAATTAAAGCCAATCTTTTCTCTGTTACAACTCTTGCAAGCATAGCATCTGGCAAAACAATATGAAAAATGTTACCTATCTCTGGAATATTCAATAACTATATACTAATATTTTAGAGAATGACCTTTGTTGACTGAATCCTCTGTATCCTTTTTATCAGCGTCATCCGGAACCTCTATTAAAAACATGATGCAGAGAATGAATAGGAGTAGGCTGAGTAGCATAGAATATACAAATTCTTGGATGCCTAATGCAAGTATTTTTCCATTCAGAAAAGTGTAGGGATTACACTAGTGTCTAAAATATCTATCAAATTCATTTACGTTGTAAAGATCAGTATATATATTAGTTTTATGCCACAGGGAGTTTAATCTAAATTACCATACATATATCAAAGAATTTAATAGAAAATTTTATATAACATGAGGTAAATATGTGCTGCTTCAAAAAGGAATTTTACCCACAAAAAGTCTTAGCCAAAAATGTTACATTAGCTAATCCCAAGTATCAATGGAAAAACCAAATCTGTTAATAAATCAGTTAGCTTTTAGAGTTCTTATCAGTTTCCAACTTTAGAGTACTTTACCACCAAAGAGAAATAAAGAGTTCCGAAGGGCTGAAAAGCAAGAATTACTTGCCTTTTATTGTAGGATTGAAAGTCCCTAAGAAATGAAGCAGAGGAACCTCTGTTTTGTGAACATAAGTAATAAGTGATGAAATTCGTTTCAATTAACAAAGAAATATATCTATATATGCAATGAAAACTAACTAAACATGAAAAGAAGTATATGCACCAATACCAAACAATATCTGAATCAAAGAAATTCCTCTTCTAACTTTTACTGACTTTGAACCAAACACGTTTAAATAAAGAGAAAAGGTAAGAAAGAAAAGAAACGAAGAGAAGGTGTCATGATCGCTAATTTTGCTTTTCAATCTACTCGCCAGTCACCGAATAGAGCTTTTGAAAACATTAGCAAGACACAGTTCTTTACGGTTTGAATAACCAGAAGAAGAAAAAAAAAAAGCCATGCATAAACAGAGTTTCTGTTAAGCTTACTAAATCATTCATGTTATAATTTTTCCTTATAAGCTATGTGTATAGTTTCTCTGGAGAAGTCAGAGACTCACCTTGAGCAACTGGAGAAGGAGAAGTGACCTTCTCGTTTGGAGGGTCAGGTTTCTCCGATTCTTTATCCTGAACAGGGGGATGATGCTCTTCAGGAACAGAGTCCACAGTCACAGAGTGTAGCTCTGGTTCGGTTTTGTTGGACGCCTCTTCTCCCATGGCTTATTCTGGAAAAGTTGTTGGCAAGAATGGATGAATATTGGGACTATTTTAAAGTTTAATATATAAGCATAGACAAAAAGTAGCTCCTCGTTGAAATTTGTAAATAACAAGGTTTTGAGCTGACAGGGTGGCCTCGCCTTGCACTTGCACAACAACGTAAGGGCGCGGCGAAGTTTCAAGTTGGGCCCAAACAAACATGTGCGGATATTCACGGCATTGTTCTGTTCAGTAGTAGTTAGTACCTATGATGTTAGCATTGATTTGTAAGTTTTCCCTCGTTTTTTCAGCACCAAGGGTAAAATACAGCGGCCTTTAAGTTCATGAATTGCATTTTATATTTATCTTTAGTTTAAATATCTTTTTAGTCATTGTAATTTAGTATTTTTTTCTTTTCATTCTTGTAAAAAAAAAATTGATTTTACTCCTTGCAAATTATGTTTGTTTTATTTTTCGTCCTTAAAGTAGTTTAGGTAACGCTTTTTTTTTACTGTTCAAAGTGATTTTTTACTGTTTAAAACACTATCTAAATCACTTTAAGGACAAAAAATAACATAAATATAATTTGCAAAGGCTAAAACAAAAAAAAATTGACAAGGACAAAAAGCAAAAAAATACTAAATTGCAAAGACTAAAAAAGTATTTAAACCTTTATTTTTTAAATTTAATGGTTACGTGCTAATAGTGTAAAATAACTGTTGATATAACTTTTAAAGTAATTATCATAAAAGTCAACAAACTTATTACGATTGATTGTGATTTGACGACGGTGGAAAACTGTTTTACACTGTCAATGCATAGTTTATTTTTTTTTAATTTTTTAATGGATAATAACATTACTCATAAATTAATTTATGAGTGATGTTTTTTTTACAGTAAAAAAAAATATTACTCGTAAATTAATTTTATAATATAAGAAAAATATAAAAAGAAAAGAAAAGAATATTAGATAACATGGTTCAAAACAAAAATATATATTTTGTAGAAAATTAGAGAAATAAAAGTAGAGACTAACAACAAATTTTTTTTTTATATTTATAGGGACTAAAAATAAAATAGTTATATTTTATAACAACGTATAAAACAAAAGTTACTATATTTGCATAGACATAAAATATGCTGTTGTTAACGGCCAATTCACGATGAGAATTTAAATAGATGACATGATAACAAATACATGGGGAAAAAACTTATTTTTGATTCGTGATTGTTTTTTTATTCGTATGGGCAAAAAAAATTATAAAAGCTAAAACCACTATATTTATAGAGACAAAAATATATTTAAATCAAAATAAAAATTACTCCCTTCGTCGGGGCACTAATTGAATCTAAAGGAAAAAAGATTACTTGTACCAAAAAAAAAGGAAAAAGATTAACTTTAATCAATTATATACATGTTAAATGGTAACAATTTAAAGGTTTTGCTAACATCAATACTTAAAAGTTAATATTAAGTTAAAAGTTTTTTTAAAAAAAAAAACTATACTTGTTAGAAATAATGCGCAATATAAATAAAAAGAAGAATAAACGAGCGTATTTAACGCAGAAAACTCTTGTTAGAAAAAAAAAATCACAAGCAAAGGAGAAACAATTCATTATATAAAAAATTGGCAAGAAAGTTACTAAGAAAGAGGTTGCAACACTATTATACAAGTTCATATAAAATTCTAACCCAACAGCATAAAGGTCTATAGAAAAATCTCAAAAATATTTTTTTCACTAAATTAATTGTTATACGAGCTTTTTTGGCCGAGTCGAGAATTCATGTCACCAACTCTAACAATACTTTTATATTTTCAATGTAATAAATATATTTTTTTTATAAAAATCTTTTACTTTTACTTAAATATAATAATTTTAAAATTAATGTGAGCAAAATTCATAAACTAATTAGCCCTAGTGATTATGATTATTATATAACAATAGAAGAATGATAATATATAAAACTACTTTGACTCTCTATAGGTTGCTTATAATTTACACCATTCACTAGTGGGCTTTTAGCTTCTTTCACTTTTCATCTTATATATCTCGGTGATATGTACATATATAACTCTTTCTTCATGTTTTAACGTCAACTTTATGTCACACTTCTAGAGAGGTATGTTGTAGACGGAATTATTCATGTATATATAAGTATGACGATTTTTAAGCTGCACACATTTGTTAGTTCATGCTACTCACAGGCTTACCTTTTTTTCTCACGCACCATAATTTAAAAAGTTACTAGTATTAATTTTGTTGCTCCTTTACGTGAATTGGTTGCATATAAACCAAGAAAAGAGAGTATAGAAGGAAAAAAAAATATATTTTTTCTTCTGTTTGAAAAAAAAAAAAAAAACTGAGCGTAAGTCTTATTCTAAATTTTCCTTCCCTATCATGAGGGAAAAAAAAGAGAGAGAAAAAAAAGTGATCTTTTTTTTTTCTTTCAAAAGTTATTATTATAGCAAACAAGCTTCTAATATCAAGGATATACTATTGTTTCTATTATTGGCTGTGTTTATCTATTTATTTATTTATTTATACGTGGGGGGGGGGGGGGGGGGGGGGGGGGGTTAATTTGAAATATTAATAAAAAATTGTAATTCAATTTGGATCAGTCTAAATATAATATTAATTTGATGTAATTCGATTTGATATTTTGTGGTTTTAATTAAATAGATTATTTAGTTTTTACTTTGTTTTTTAGGGACAATGTATCTTGTTCGATCAAGCTTTTATTACTAATTAAGTCAAAAGTTATAAATGATGTCAAAGCTACAACTTTATTTCCTTGAAGGATTTATGAGTTGCGTTTAGTTTAAGGGAATGTAACTAGGGGCGGAACTATGTTAAGGAGTAGGGAGCTTGGCCCCCCTAACTTTTTAGAATTTTAGAATTTTTAGTATCAATGATATTTTAATTTTATGGTGATTTTTTTTTATTTGGTGGAATATAATTTTAAAGATAATAATATTTAAGTGTTATTAATTTTTTTACTTTTTGACAGAATATTTTTCCTCCTTTTATTGTTTTCATTATAAAGATAATAATATTTTTTTAGATAAATACTTTTCCCTTTTTATAGCAAAGATAAATAGATAATGACATTTTTTTAGATAAACATTTTGCTTCCCTTTTTATAGTTTTCATTATAGAGATAATTGCATTTTTTCTTTTTTCTAGACAAAATATTTGAGTATCATTTTTTAATAGTTTTTTTCTTTTATAATATATTATTTGAGAAAAATGATTATGCACTGACAGTATAAAAAAATTTATACCGTCATCCAATCACACCCCATCATGTATGATAAGTCTGTTGACTTTTACAAAATTACCTTAAAAATAATATCAATAGTAATTTATGATGGATGACTGTGTAAAATAGTTTTACACCGTCAGTGTATCACTATTAAACTCATATTATTTCTATTTTAAACACTATAAAGGATTGCCATGACAATCAAACAGCTTTGTTAGTGTTTCATTTATATTGATTTGATCAAAATTGATGTAAGAACTAAAGACTCTTTATTAACTCTTTTTTCCCACCAAAGCAAGTTTATGAATACCAGTGTAAGGGATTAAGAGCTTAAATTTTGAGACACACCATCAAATATTTTGGTTTCTATCACAATTCTTTGTATATTCTCTTTGTTTTTCTCTTCTTGTTTTTTATCTTGTACATGTCTAAACAAATTGATATGTAAATCTTGGAAAAGAAAAATGGAATTTAGTTAAAACAATTTGCTTATTTTTATTTAGTTAAAATCATTTCATTTTCTATGTGTTAAAAGTAATGTTTGTTCTATTGATTTTTGTTTAAAAATATATTAATATTTAAAGGAATAATACTGAAAATTTAGTGTAAATTTAATTATAAATTATTTTCGGATGTACAAAAGAAATAATTTGATAAATTATTGATGTGATTATTGTTTTGAAATTTATAATTATAAATTTTGTATAAAATTTAATAATTAGTATAATATAATGATTTTTTTTTTCTATTCAACCCCCCCTTACATCAGAACCTGGGTTCGTCCCTGCAGTGTACCTATTACATATATAATATATATTACTAGTATAGGTTGGGATGTTAAGCACATTAAATTCCAGACGTAAAATCAACACATATTAATTGAAACATCAAATTAATACATAAAAAATATAATAAAGATAACTTATCAAAAGTATTAAATATCTCACCATAAGTCACAATATGGTCTAAATTATAAATCAGTAATTAAAATAATCTTAAGTTTTCTAAAAATACAAATATATGTTCATACATAAATTCAACAACACATGTAATGAATTATTAATTCTTTTGCATACTTAAACGTGTTACTTCTTAATTCTTATCTTATATTTTACTTCTTTTATTTGTTATTTGTCAAAACCTATATGTATAAAACATAAAAGTTATATAATAACAAAAAAAGAAGAAGATAAAAACAATAAATTTCAAACTACCTAAATTAATAAAAGGACATGATTTAGATATTAAGATTATAGAAAGAAAAAAAACTAATATAGTATTTGAATAAATATCTAGTTGTACAAATATGAGTACGAGTAAAATAATTTGATAAACAAAACTATACGTGTGCATATAAAATTCAACTGTGGTCGATTTGGATCTAATTTTTTAAAATCAATCGTATGTGCATATAATATTTCTATACTATTTTTGTTATAAGAGCTGAATTGACGAATCAATAAACGTGCTTCCTTTGCCTTTTGTAAATAAATAAACAAATAAAAATGAAGTGGGTGTTCATGAAAATTAACTCCGTATTATTGTGCAAGGCCCTTGACCACTAACCTTTGTTTGATTTTTTTTTTTAACGAGATATTTTGAGCTTGTTGACAGAACTATCAGAATTTAATTTAGTTCTAAACACCCACTTCAAGCATTAATTATTTTTTAGCGTGAAAAAAATCATTTTATCTGGAAACTATATACAGGCAGTCAGGCACATGAATTCTTGAAAAAAAATAAATCAAGCCGAGTGATATGATATTTTATATGCCTACTTGTGGTATTAACAAATATTTCATTCTTCAAAATTTATTTGAGTTCAATTTGAAAAGAGATTGTAGAAAGAATGAAACTTAAATTCCTGATATTCAACATGCCATATGTCCAGAAGCTTATTATATGCTCTTGAGCTTCTGAACTTTGATGCGATAGCATGGCATGCTAGTCAAAAAGTTTAAAAATTCAGGAAATCCTTTATTTTGGAATTTGGATATGACATATGGAGCGTATTTAACAGTTATTTAGTGGGCATGACATGTCCAATCTATGTATGGAAGGAAGTTCAGAAATTGGAGAGGCATATAAGTTATAAATTAAAGCTAATGAGATGTGTCTAGTCTAGTCCGAAATTTAAGTGATAACATAAGTTTAGAGATTAAAATGAGAAACAAAAAATTAAGATCAGGAATTTCAATGAAATTTTAAGGAGGCGTTTGGTTTAAGAAAACATTTTCTGTTTTCATTTTCAAAAAATAATTTTCATTTTCAAATTTTCAACAATTAGAAAATATGTTTCCTTTGATTTCTTATTTCTATTTTCTAAGTTCTTATTTTCAAAACTCCGTCAAAACTTTCAAATGAGTTTCTGTCTATTTCTTTAATATTCAATCACAAATTCACAATTTTCTTCTCTTCCCTCTTAATGGTACCCAATTTCTTCTTCTTTTGTCCAATGGAAGGTGCAGTCAAGAGGGAAGTCTGCCTTCTACCACAATTACACACTAATTTCACACTATGTGTTTGCTAATGGAATATCCAGTGTTGGTTGGATTTTGCAACTGTGATGGTGTGGGAATGGCTCTATGTGAGCGGAGAGTGACAACATCGGAAGCGAAGAAAAATTGAGGGTGAAGGGCTTCTGCAAAAGGCATCCACCACACGTGACTGGAAGTGAAGTAGAGGAGCAGAGAGGGTCGTTAGCTGTGCTGGTAAGGAATTGGGGAAAACCGATTTTAACCATTATTACAAGTTTGCCACCGCGTTTTCAAAAACACCGAAAACAACAAATTTTTGTTTTCTAATATGAGCCTATTTTGAGAAACATTTTCCAAGAAAATGTTTTTAAAATTTTAAATAAACATATTTTCTACCTTATTTTTTATTTTCTTTGAAAATGAAAATAGAAAATGACCAAACCAAACAGCACCTAAAATATCTTAAGAATTAATTTGAGTTTTTTTTTATTTTAAAAATTAAATTGATCATTTACTTTAAACGAGAGAGTGAGCACGGTGATTTTCTACTACTATATTTTATAGTGAGACACAGTGGAAGACGTAACCATAGTTGTGTCGGGAATGAAAATGTTGTTTGAGTATCAGGAAAATAAACGATTTGGTTGAGAAAACTTTGGTTGTTATTTACTTATTTTGACTTCTTTAGAACAAACATGTCTTGTAGTCTAGTGCTCATCAAATGTATTGCTTCCTTTGGGCCATTCAATTTAAGCTCCTTTAACCAAAAAACAAAAAACAAAAAAAGGGGGTTCAATCAGTCTGAGACAATTGGCTGAACCCGAATTTTGTCAAGTCCAAAGCCCTAAAAATCTAATCCGACAAATTTAATAGACTGAGTTAAAGTCTTTTTTTTTTTTTTGAGGCAAGACTGAGTTAAAGTTAAACAATAACTTAAATTATTGTTTAAAAAAAAAATAGACTAACAAGTTAGTCTAACTCATTATGGATTAACTATGATACGATAAGCTTTGGAAGATTTCCGATCCATCCGTTGTTGGGATCACACATGTTGTCCTATCAATCAACTGGCGGCGATTTTGATTATGTAGTATTATCTTATTAACCGACTAAGAATTTTGTTGTTTGACTTGAGTGTTTTGGTTAATTAGTCTTATTCAAGGCATCATTATCAGATTTTATTACTTTTGAGTTTTTTCGATTCAATCTATATTTACTATTTAGCTCTAAAACAAATTTTAAGATAAGACCTCTTAAAAATAAATTATACTTATATTTAAATTTATTTTCAAGTTTTTCAAAATACAAAATTATTTTTTAAATTATCGTGATCAATTTATTAAATAGTTTAGGAATTTACCATTTGAAATATTTCATGATAAAAATGTACATTTTAACTAAATTCTTAAACGAAAACCTAATAAGATATTTTAATTTTTTCTTGACCCAACGTAATTATTATAGTAATCAATGAGAAAGATCCTGCACCAAAAGAGGGAGGGTATTGATACACCTTAACCTTGGGTTTTATAGATATTTGAGTTTCATATTAGATTTTCTTTTATTATTAAACCACTATTTTGATCCTTATAAAGTGAAACTCATTGTTATATTAGTTCCTAAAATTAAGAAAAATTCAAATAAATCTTATAAATTTCCATTTATTTCGTTTAAGTTCCTAAACTTGGTCACTTGATAATATTTTGGTCTTGAAACATATATTAATAATTTAATATTATCACTTAAGTCACACATTTTTTTTATTATTTTGGGCTAATATGATTGCAAATTTACTTTCAGGAATTTATTAGAAAATTTCTTAGTTCAAAGAATTAATGTAACAACATTATACACTTTTCAGAAACTAAAATAATAGTTCACTTTTAATTTTTTTTATGCATAAAAAGTGTAAATATTTGACAAAGGAATGAAATAAACAACTTGAAAAATACTAAGCATCTTACCAAAAGCTATGATCACATAACACCTCCATCTCAATTTATATATCTCATCCCTTTTTTGTATCTTATTTTTAAATCATAAAAATACTATCATTGTTTTTTATTAATTTTATTTGTTTCCAGATAATAATTTGGGGTGGATGTACTAAATATGAGATTCAAGACTACCTTTTTTACATTTAAGATTGATCTAGATGAGAATAGTTGCTCATGTAGGTTTTGGGGTTTGACTGATCTTCCTTACAGGTATGATGCCTAATATGTGGAATTGACTAATCTGATAACCTATTTTTAGTGGCAATGTGATATGTGCTAGTGAGTTAAATGTGCTAGCTTAATGTACCAATTATCTAATGTGCTAATGGGTTTATTGTGTTCTATATGTGTACGGTTCTACTTAACTAATATGATATATGCATACTTTGTGCCCAATCTTATATAATATGCGCATGGTTGTAATTATGGTTCTAATAATTTTTTGTAAGCATGATTTGATATGTACCTAATTTGCTTGTATTGATATAGGTTTTACCTAATTTAATTTAAGCATGGTCCTAAGCTAAAACTTATTTTGTTTCAAGTATGTATGTAACACACACACACACAAACTTCTTGTTAGGAATTAGGCCTTGGCCTAATCCACCCACTTTATCAATAAGTCCAAATCTATACAAAGAAGTTAATTGAAAACAATAATCAGTACTAAAATTGTATAGATAGAGATTGTAACACGAGATAAGTAAGAAGCCTTGGGTCTCATGACATTAGCTTCAGCCCAAGACTGATACCTATATCCCCCAAATGTCACTGATATAGGTATTCGCATTTATTACAATATACCTTAAGCGGGATTCTTCACTATCTTATGCATTAGAGTATCTTTTCAAGGTACTCTCTACTGTTTCTCGCAAGTTTAAAGTTGTGGAATACAAAACAAAACAATCTCACCTCAAGGACGTATCTTCCACTGTCCATGCCATTAAGCAACTAAAGTCTGAACCACCATTTACTACACTTTTGGACCAAACACATTACTTATTTTTAAATTTTTTTACATTAAGTTTTTTATCTCAAATTTAACTTTAGTACTTTAAAAGTTTTTCTTTTATATTTTTTTTATTTTCATCTCAAATCTCAATTATTTATACTCATGAATTAATTTTTTTAATTTCTTTTTTAATCTTGATAAATAGTAATTCCAAAGCATCCATTGAATAATAAAAAAAAACTTCAACTCTTAAAAAAAAAAAATCATTCACTCAAGTTCAGTCTCTGAAAAAAGTCACCAAATAGTTTGTCAATATTACAAATGTAGATCATCCTAATTTTTCATTCATTTTATTTAATATTTGTAAGGTACAATTTAGGTTATTAATAATTTTTCTAACAATTTAATTGATACATATTTAATTTTTTAAGGACTAATTATATATTTAAAAATAGAAGAAAATGATTGAAAGACTAAAATGTTTGATGTTTATAATGTTGAAAGATATTTTATTGACTTTTTTCTTTAATGACCAAATTCATTTTGGTAGATTGTTTTAAGGACGAAAATGAGTGGTTTTTAAAGAAAAAAACAAAAAAGATCTATTGGAGCTGCCACTTTAATTCAAAACATGGGCCAAACACCCATGGTATACCCAGTCTTGTCTCCTCTATTAATAGTTTCGCATTCATTCTCGTCACCTTGACCTCATTTTTTGATAATGGACGTGTTCATTCCTGAAGAATATGTTAGAAGAAGAAGGCTTGAGAAAAAGGCCACAGCTAAGGTGGCTTCCACAAAAGCCTCATAAACCGTGTCACAGTCCTTCACTCATTCCGACCACGATTCTTTCTTCCTCTCTAATCCTAAAGATCTAAGCCTTGTTCGTGATCATGTATTTATTTGCTTCTCGGCTTAATTAATTTATATATACACCTACATTACATTTTGTGTCGCTCACTTACATGGAGATGGAGTATGGTATGATGGACGAGACTTTTGCTAGATATGTATCATCGAACAATTTCCTATTGCAACGCAAATGATTTGTTAGATTTGTGTATTTGTGTTGCAGGATTTGTGTAAAAAAGCAACTAAATGTTGAGTGCAAAAAGGAGGGTTTGCCAATTAATTAATCAACTTTTCCCCCCCTATTTGTTGTAACAATTGAGCCTTTTTATTTTGGTCAAAAACATTTTTAGCATGCCTATTGCCCAGTAGTAGGTTTCTTTTCTTGTATTTTCTTTTATGTCCATATCCTTTTTTTCGTATTGGGCATAAACTGGTCCTGGCCTCAACATAATGTTGGGAAAAGGGAGCCCAATATTCATCACTTGATGGGCTTTGTTATTCCCACCCGATTTTTTACTAAGTTCACTCCCAACTTTTCCAATGTCCTTTGTGGTAAATAATAGGCTTAAATACAATTTTGGTCCTCCTATTTTGCATAATCCACAATTTTAGTCCCTCTATTTTAAAATAAAGACATTTAGTCCCTCTATTTTGCATAATTCGTAATTTTGGTCCCTCTATTTTAAAATAGAGACATTTAGTCCCCTCATTTTGCACAATTCACAATTTTAGTCCTCCTATTTTAAAATATAGACATTTAGTCCTTTCATTTTGCACAATTCACAATTTTAGTCCTCATATCTTAAAATAAAGACATTTAATCCATCAATTTTGTAAAATCCGTGATTTTTGTCCTTTCGTCAAATTAAAAGCGTTGATCATTAAGAGATTAACGTTGACTACAATGTGGTATGTGCTTCAGTGACGTGGAATTTGTTTAAAATAAATTATTAAGACTCGTGACTTTCATATTAGGACTTACAACTACTCTCGGCCATTAAAATAAATGATTTTACCTTTTTTTAAAATATATTTTTCATCAATTATTCTATTCAGTATTTAGAATAATTAAAAACTAAACAAATAAATTTGTATCACATCACTATATTTGGGCCACGTCAAGGTTGACGTTAATCTTTTAACGGTCAATGCTTTTCAATTTGATGGAAGGACCAAAATTACGGATTTTACAAAATTGGGGACTAAATGTCTCTATTTTAAAATAGAGAGACCAAAATTGCGGATTTTACAAAATTGGGGGACTAAATGTCTCTATTTTAAAATAGATAGACCAAAATTGCGGATTGTGCAAAATAGATGGACTAAATGTCTTTATTTTAAAATAAAGGGACTAAAATTACAGATTGTGCAAAATAGGGAAACCAAAATTACATTTAAGCCTAAATAATATAGAATAAGGTGTGACTTATAATGGTATGTGGTAAATTAATATCCTTTTTGCACATACCTGTCTTGTTTCGGCCGATGGACCATCCTAATCATCCGACATGATGTTCTATTGTGTGATTAATCTATGTTTGACCACATACCACTCCCACGGCATACATAAACCATACTATTTGGAAATAAAAATTGATTTATTTACAAATACCTATAAGTACATCTTGTCTTGCTAACATCTGTGAGATGAATGAATTCCTTGCCTAAATCCGACACCTGTCTCATCCTCTTTTAATGCGTGATGAGATGGAGAATGTAGATGTAACCCCGAAAAATAAATATTAAAGTAAACAAAGACATAGGATTTCTTTCATAACGTGAATTCTTTCTATCTTTGTGGCTAAATAATATGTTAAGTTTTTCTTTTTCATTTTTTCTTCTTTTCCTTTATCTTTCATTCCCTTTTCTTTGCCTTCACTTTTTTACACTGGATTTGCACGTATCTTTGCATCTATTCTTTCTTTCTTTCAGTCTCTTTTGAGCACCATATGGTGTTTAGCATTTGTGTCAATATTTAAGTTTCTAAAATGTTCTTAAAATGTGTTTCCGAAAATGAAGTTTTGGAGGAAAATGAAATAGAAGATAATTTTTTAAATTTTAAACTAAAACAGTTACGTAATATTTATTAAAAAAATTGAATTATTAAATTATATTAAAAATATTATATTATATTCTTTAATTTTAAAATTTATTAAATTAAAAAATACTATTAAAATTAAGAAAAAATTGTACTCAATCATGCCCTTTTGGAAAGCAAATGTGATATGATTGGTTGAAAATATTTGCACAGTGCTTTAATATCTATGGAGGGATGTGCACAGAGCTCAGCTCAGACATGTCTTGTGAGTTGTAGTTTTAAGTGTATTCTGGATCATGGATCATATATGGGGGTGGACCAGCTTCACGTGAGCACCTTCTGTTGTCTCTCATGTCTGTCCTGTGTGCACACACACAAAACAAGTTCATCATTTTAGTGCATCCTGCAGCCTCTCCTCCATTATAATCACTTGCTCTCATTCAGCCTTGTCTTTTTCTAACTGAAAGAGAAATAAAGTTGATGAAGCTAAATATTTTCCTTGGCTGCATGATCTATAGCTTTGATTGAGTAAATACGTGGAAGATTTCATTTTATCTCATTGTATAGTCACGTTACTGAAAGAGATAAAGTGAAAGGCCTAAACTAAAAACTATATTCACGAGAGCATTAACAACAGTTAATCAAAGAAACACAGCTAGCTAGTTACTTTCTAGGAGATATTGATAGGTGGATATTTTTGTTTCTTCGTAAGTGCCAATACCAGGTTATTATCTTTTTTCCCTTTAGACATTAATTAAATTGAAAATGTTGCACGTGACCAATTTTTTTTAATAGTAATTAAGTATCAATAGAGAGGGCGCAAAATTGGGTTAGTGTTTATGAATTTATGTACACATACATATATAGTTCAACATTCAGATTAGGAATTGTTTACCTAATTTTCACAGTTTAACCGCTCAAGTGGATAGGCAATATTTTAGAAGTTGGAATTCTTGATGTGGAAGGAAAGGATCCCAAAATTAATCAAATTAACTTTGGCATGTGATAAAACCAAAGTTTCACATTTTACAGAATATGATTCTGCGCGCGCATACTCTTATGACAGCGAAGAAATTGCTTTAACACTTGTTAGCAGCAGGTTGCTACATTTTGTCAGTGGTTCACTTGGATTGTTGTGCTTATTCCATTCAATCTGTAAATGCACTAATGAATTGTTGTGAATATACCTTCCCTGACATGATGGTTAAGCGAGGTATGTTATCCACACGACAAAATTGAACAATGTTAAGCAACTGGCAAATTCTTAATCTTTGTCGAAATTAGTTCACATGTCCAGTTAGTTCCTGCGTAGTAATACAGTTTGGTGGAAACTGCAAAACCATATATCCTATTTCATCCCTTCCATTAATTTCTTTGTTGATTCTTTCTGAAAAATACTTGCTAATAAGTAATAATAAGCCTAAAAAGGTTTGCTTTTTGATTTGGCAGAGCTAAATGCTAATTAAGAGTTAAGATGAGAATTAGCAGTGATGATAAAAAAAATATATATATCAAATTTGCAATCCAATGGAATTTTGTTATAAAGCTCAAAAGTGGAAATCATAATGAAGAAAGCAGATTACGGTTCACTCTCGTTGAAAATATGCAATGGTTATGGGACCAACCTGCAGCCCGCGCGCAATGATGCTCCGCAAAATAAACAAATCATTATAAGCTAGCATCAACATCTTTATGGTTCACACTTTTGTCTCAAAAGATTGACCTATGTCTCCAACAATTAAGTCTTTTTTAATTACCATATATGTTGAATTGTATATCTTTGAACCTAATCTTGAAAACAATCCTTTTCATGGTCGGGCGGTGATTTAGGCTTGATCTGCAGACGAACCCAAGATTTATTGTAAAGTTGCTGCTTTGGTACTTGTTGAATTAGACATTTGAAATACACTTGGGCACCTTGTCAAATTGTTGATGAAACAGCCGCATATATGCAGTTAGCCACGAATAACTAACAAAAATATGGGTATAGGAGGAAAAAAACTAATGATTAAAAAAAAATAAAACTAATCGGAGCAGTCAATAGATGCTATGATTTTTCTTTAAGAGAATATATGCTGTGAAATTTAATGGCTAATTTAAGCAATAACCATTCAAAATAATAATAATAAAAGTTAAAAATATTTTTATTACCTGTAAATAGGATAATGCAGTCTTTTAGTTCCTCAAAAGTAAATATTCTCTTTTTAGTCTTTCATTTATTGAAATGTGTCTTGTGGTCTTTATTTACACAAATGTGTCATGTGATTTATCTATAGTTAAAGACTTGAATATGATTTATCTATAGTTAAAAACTTTTTTTTTTTTTTTCATTTACAAAATTTGAACTGAAACTTTACTTAAAGTCTGAATCCAATTCTACTTGAATCAATTTAATTTTGGTTGTGTCCTTAAATGTTAAAAATATAGTAAATGTCAATTGTGACTTTTTTTTCTTGCAGATATCCTTTTCATTTGGAGACAATTCTATTTGACACATGAATAGGTGTTAAATGTAGGCACTTTTTCCATTGAAATTCGAACTTTGATTTGTCACTTATAAGAAACTAGCCACTTCCACTGGAACCAACCCACTATTACCAATTGTCACATATAAACAACAGTGTGGAAGTAAGGAAAGACGGTGCTGCTATATATAACGCGCATGCGTTCCATCGGGTACAAAGCCAGAAGAAGAGACAAACACTTGAGGTCCACGTATGAATGACTTGTGGTTCGATGGATCGATTATTAACAGTAGTACTTGCACAATGACACACATCAGCTTTATTAATTTCACAAATTGAGAGAGGCCACCAACCAGAGTGGGGGAGGTAGGGGACTCTGTTCTGTTATATTATATATGCTCTACAACACATGTAAAAGCTAAATTGGGGATTGGGACATAAAGGATGCATGGACCCCATCTCAACCAGGTAGTTTGGTTTGGCAGTTGAGCAATTTAAAGGTCGTTTTGGTTCTGAATTGTGACTCAAGTAGACGACACCGCCTATGCCTTTTTTTTTTTCCAATTGGGAATGAATACATGTATATGGTATGGTGTATGTAAAGTGTATATATATATATATGTGTGTTAAGTGATGCTGCGGTTGAGTGTTGAGTTGTCTTCCGATCTGGTGGCTAGTGACTGCAGATGCACGCTTTGAAATTGGACTCGTGGAGACTTTAGTTATTGACTGAAAGTTTACTAGTAACCTCACCACACCTCACACCCAGCTTTAAAGCCAAGTAAATAAAGTGACCAACGAAAGCAACTCCTACCTCACTTCACCAGCACCATTCACCTATCCAAGCTTCACTTAATTCGCCCTCGACGTACTTCTTCCGCTTCTACTTTTTTCTCTTATCAAGTATGGAATTTCACTATTATTAGTCCATGCACTATTCGCGGGTTTTATGGGCCGCACCTTAGTTGCAATCAGGATTATGTACAATACAATCATGTATGTAAGAATGTAACTATTTACTATCACTCAGTCGATCAACCGGAGATTATTTCATCTTAACTTCCCAAGTTCGAATACCGATGTACAGATAAAAAAAAAATATTATTTATATTAATTTTATTTAATTTGAACAAAATTGTCTCATGTACTGTGATTCATTAGAAAAAAAAAGTAACTATTTACTGCTGCACATAATAATGTGTCATTTCATATATATATATATATATATATATATATATATATATATATATATATATATATATTACATACAATGACGGTAATATGAATTGAATTAAATCCAAAATTTCATTTATACTACCCTAACCCTCTTAGTTAATCATAGTGAGTTGGTTTCATGTGGCTAATGTTTTTGATAAAAATAAAATATTTAGTATTTGTTTTTTAAGTAATTAAAACTATTTAATGTGGTATATTGAATGCTTCTCTTATAGTTAAGCACTTATTAGTATGATAAGCTAAGTATGGCTTAGAGAATTGTGGGCCCCAAAAGAAACCAGATTCGTCGTCCAACGTATCGTTCGTCAACCAAACAAATACATCAACTAGCGTAATTTAAATGAAGTCATCAGGCTGGATTGAATGCCATTAATTATGATTTAGTTGTTGCCCCAAAAATACCATTGAGTCATTGACTATGGGCTTTAACTTCTCAGTTTTATTATTTGACTGTTAAATAATGACAAATGCTAACCGTTTAAAGAACTAAAAGGAAAAATACTTTTATTACTACTCATGATTTTTTTTTGTGTTCTTCTATAAATTTCACAATAAATATTTTTTCCTTTTAATTCATATTGTATATAAGAGATTAATTTTTATATCTTATTAGTCTAACAAAATTTATACTGTCAACTAATTAATAATAACTTTAAATATAATGTGTAAAGTAATTATTATAAAAATTGACAATCTTATTATATATATCTATCTAACATTATGAGAAACTAATCCTTCCTGCTAGATCCAACCCTCATTATAGTAAGATTCTTTTTTTTTTTTACTTCTTATGTGAAAAGATCAAGGTAACAAACTAGGCTTCCCATGTTATATAGTGGAGAAATTCTTACCTAAACATATCCGACTTCTTGCGTGTCACACACATACATACATATGAGACATGATCAATTGATATTAAATACCAAATACACTTACATAACTTAATACATAATTTTCAGATAAAAAAAAACTTAATACATAATTTTTTATAATATATGAAACTAACTAATTTAGTCATGAAATTAAAAAATCTTATAAAATAGATTAAGTTTATAAAACTATATGCAAATAAAAAAATAAAATTAATTTATCACACTAATTTTTTTTATAGATGATATAATATTTAAGATATAAGTAAATGCCGGTTGCTAAATAACATATCAATAAATGTTGATCTAAATTATGTAAAACTTAGTACTACTTCCGTCCCTAAATATAAGATTCTTTTCTAAAAAAAATTTGTCCCTTTTTATAAGACTCTTTTCAAGTTATCTCTTGCATTAATTATTTTTTGACCAAAATACCCTTAACCACTTTATAATGAATGCTATAAATTAATAAGATAAGTAAATTATCTCTCTTATGAGAATTGTTGAAGATGACTAGCACTCATTAATTAATTAGGTAGAAAGTAATTAAGTGGAAAGAGAGAGATGATAGTCCCAATAATTGTAAGGATAATTTTGAAAAAATAATACAAAATATTAACAAATTTAATGTCATTAACTAAATTAACCAACTTTCTTAAAATGTGTGAATTTAGTTAAAAGAATCTTATATTTAAGGAAGGAGGTAGTATATAGGATCAAAAAGTTAATATCCGAATATTCAATGGTTGAATTGAGTAATTTTATATTCTACAAAAGTTATTAAATAATATAAATATAAAATACAAATTTTTTGACAAGTGATGTCAATTAATTCTCTCTCTCCCTCTTTCTCTATATATTAAGAATTGATTTATATTACGCATTTAGGTAAGGATTGGTTAGCAAATTTTTTGGACTGGTTAAATTTTGTTTAAGAGTCGTTTTCATATTATTATAAGAGGAAGCACGGAAATTATCGTATTAATTAGACCGTTGGGTTGGGTTTTTCTTTTCTACGAGTCTTAAGTATTAACCCCAAACCCAACTCATCGTAGACTTCCGCCGGCTATCAGCATATTATGTAGCCACCGATCTTTACAAAGTAAGAAAAATGCTAATTTATGGGCATCTGTGAAAGGGTACCGTTTTTTTAATTCTGTAATTAAACTAAGAACAAATAAGGAAATTACACAAAACTACGTACATCTGTGGCTCCTGCTAATTCAAGTATTTAACCTTCGAAAATGACTATGACTATATAACCTTCTAAAAGAATCCATTTATAATACTGAATCTGAGTCACAATTTTTGTTTTTTTTTTTTAAAAGCGATTTTTGTTAACCTAGTCAAGGTTATATATATCATATGTATATACGGATAATCGCGTTAGCTTTAGTCGGGCCTTCTTTAGTTTTCATAGTTAATAGTTAATTAGGCACTAGCAAGCAGTAAGTATCCTGTCTGATGTACGAGTATTTTTTTTTTAATTTAGATAAAATTAAAAAATTAAATTTTATTTAAAATTATAGGCATATATATAATTTAAATAAATAAAAAATAACATCTTTTTTTTTTTAAAACATGAATCGGGTTTATCAAAAAGGAATTATCATTCTACAAAAAAGTACTAAATCATGATTTGAATCTTATTAAAAGAAGTGTTCATAAGTAATGTTTGACCATGCTTTTATAAAATTGCTTTTCATGGAGAAAAATAAATGTTAAAAAATCTAAAGAAATTAATTTAAAAGTATACGAAATGTGAAATTTGAGGGAAAAAAACAGTAATTTTAACATAAAAAAACAATTTCACATTCATACCAGTACAAATTAAAAACCGTCCTTCTGATAATTATATTATAATTAATGAATACAACATTTAATAGTACTATTGTTTTTTTGGTTACATAATAGGACTATCTTTTTTTGTTACATAATAGTACTGTTGTTTAAATTAATTATAAATTACATTCAATAAATATATCTTTTAATACTAAAGTGCGGTCAATTTTATTTATATTTCTATGTTTCTCGTATTAATTGTTACTTAATTGAAGATTTAAATGTGAACATAAAAAGAATTAAGTTATAAACATTTATTATTCTTTAATTATCAAATATTTGTTACTAAGTTCTTATCATAATTTACTTAAAACCCTCTTTAAGATTATTGTCGCTAAAAACAAAAATTCAGAATAACAAAATAAGTAATTTTTGTCAACAAACTAGTTACACTTTTTTTTGTTTTAAAAAAAAGAGCTCGTGTTAATATTTATCTCTTCAAAGTCTAAACTAATACTATATCATGTAAAATTCAAGAATATATGAGTATTTTATTTTTGGAATCTCAGAGTACCATGGATGATAGAGCTAGAGTCAACCTTAATTTTGTAGATGTACCTCAGTAGTATGTCAGGTTTTAATTCTATATACTATCATTCAAGATATGATTAGTGGACCCTTTAACCCAGGATTCGAACTGCACCATCCTATTTATTTATTACTACTAGTTTGTCTCGATTGAAATTTTTGTTACTCCTTACCGTATCAACTATCAACCACTTCTTAGAGACAGCCAGCAGGGATTTCAGGTTTGTAAGAAAAGACCTAAATAAATTTTCTCTAACTTCCCTTTCACGGCCAAGACAATTTTTCTTTTCCCATGGATTACTCCTACGCCTTGTTTTCTTCGTTCGTTACTACTAACCAGATACATATTTCAAATTAAAAGCATTCAACAACTTACAGATAATATAGTCCATTCCATACGCACGCGAATTGTTGTTTTTAAATTCAATAAAAAACGACAATAAAGGGTATTATGGGCATATTGTCAAACAAGAAGATACGTTATTGTCCGGTCCCTTTAGCCACCCATAAAAGCACAAGTCCGTGATAATATAACTAAAAAAAATACATGATCGTCTTCTTTACCAAAAATAAACATTTTTCACCGAATTATTTCTTTAATGAAGTTTTAAAAAAAAAAAAAAAACTATATTTTAAAGCAGAAGCTTCCACTTCAATTCAATAATATTATAAATATATGTATATTTTTACATATGTATGTCATCATCTGATTCTTAAAAGCCGTTGCTGCGAACAGAGACGACAACAACAGAGGAGCAACGAAGCACAACATCAGATCCACCTGATTCTGTTTGCGTCCGGTTTTCATCACCCTCATTCTCTGTTCCCATTCTGCGTCCTTCCACGTTCTCTCTGTTTCGCTTTGGGCCAATGAGTTGAACCACATTGAAGGAATCCACGTGCAGTGGAGTGAGTGAAGAACTGAAGATGTTTCGTTCTGCAAGATGGAGAAGCGAGAAGAACAGGGTCAAAGCTGTTTTCAAGCTGCACTTCCATGCCACCCAGGTCACTTTCATATTTCTCTGAATTTCGTTTTCCTCCTCCTCCTTCTTTTCCCCCTCTGGATTTTTATTGAGTAAAAAAGAGACACCATTTTTTTTACCAACAAGTGTGGATCAAATGACACAAAATTGTTCCAGCTTAACTACTGATCTCAAATTTGACAAAGAAAACTTTGCTGGCAGTTACAATGGTTTTACTTATCTTGAGCAAGATTGTCTCGTGTCTATAGTCTCATACCAAAAAAAAGAGACATAATTTTTTAACCACTATTTTTGTTTTCTTGAAAAATGAAAATGGGAGTTTGGAATAGAATCTGAATTTTGATGATGTACTTGTGGTGCTGAATTTTATTTGGTTTGGAATGAACATGATTTGGCTATGCAATTTCAGGTGTTTCAATCTGGGATGGATGCATTGGTGCTGTCTATAGTTCCAGGGGACATTGGAAAGCCAACTACGAAATTAGAGAAAGCTACAGTTCGAGATGGAACCTGTAGATGGGAAAATCCAGTGTATGAAACTGTCAAATTTATTCAGGAGCCTAAGACTGGGAAAATCAGTGATAAAATATATCATTTTTTGGTTTCAACGGTATAATTTTTTTTTTCTTTCTTTTTGCTCTCTATCATTTATTGTCAATTAGTTAATTTTTGTCAATGTGATCTAATTTCTGCGCTCTATGCAGGGGTTACCAAAAGCCAGTTCCATTGGGGAGGTTTCTATAAATTTTGCTGTTTATGTGGAAGCCACAAAGCCCTCCTCTGTCTCTCTTCCCATCAGGATTTCTCATTGTGATGCTGTTTTGCATGTTAGTATTTGTTCTCTCTTATTTTCTGATTTTTTTTTTTAAAAAAAAATTGTGGTCCAGATGTAAAGTTACTTGAAATTTCAGGGAAAATTAATGAAAAGTTTGTGTAAAACATAAGTCAAAGCAATGTTGATCTAGGTAAATTTTATTTGGTGTATAACAAACAGGTATCAATTCAGAGGCTGCAAGAAAACGGTGATCGAAGGTACAAGGGGGGAATTGCCATGGTTAATTTTGCCTTTCAGGTTATAGAGTTTGCCTCAACTCAGTTTTTGATGATGCGGTTTCTTCTTGTTCCATAACATTTGCAGAGAGGAAGATGAATGTGAAGATGCCAAACTAAAATCCGATGATAGGAGCTCAAGGAACCAATTCACCAACGGCGATACGGATGAAACAAGTAGAAGTTATTCTTCTGAAGTAAGAATTATTGTCACTTCTTTTTATGTATCAGCCTATGCGATAATTTGTCTCACTTTTTCTTTTCCTCTTTTCGGAAGAAGGGTGCAGGCAAATGTTATTTAAGTTAATGTCATGCTTTCATAATTGAAAATTTCCTTGATATATAAATTAAACTGGCATGTCCTTTCTAAGTACACATTTATCCATTTCTTTTATTAATATATAAATTAAACTGGCATGTCCTTTCTAAGTGCACATTTATGCATTTCTTTTATTGATATATAAATTAAACTGGCATGTCCTTTGTAAGTGCACATTTATCCAATTCTTTTACTGATATATAAATTAAACTGGCATGTCCTTTCTAGTTTCTAAATACAGGTTTATCCATTTCTTTTGTTGTTTCACAGGATGTCTCTGCCAAGGCAATCATCAATAGAGCTGAATTGAGTTCTAATTATAGGACATCTAGTGGCTCTGATATGACATTGTCAAGCTCTGATGACAGCTCTGGACTTGATACTCCCCGCGAAATTGGACCTAGAAAAAAGAACATCCACCTCAACACAAAAAGGTTTCTTCCAGACTCACTTTTGCACCATGCATCAGAACCTCAAAACCTTGCTCTCAATGCCTCAACATCAATGCATGATGTACATCAGAGATCACACTGGGACTGGTCAGCTGGTTCGGAGCATAGGCTAAGTACAGATGATTCAACATATGGTTCTCATCATAATTCTCTTCCGAAGGAAAGCGACCAACAACCTTCTCCTTTAGAGATTGAAAGTCTCAAGGCTGAACTTGCTGCTTTGGCCAGGCAGGCGGATGTGTCAGACTTGGAATTACAGACCCTTAGGAAGCAAATTGTGAAGGAATGCAAAAGAGGGCAGGATCTCGCGAAAGAAGTCATTGTCTTGAAAGAGGAAAGGGATGCACTCAAGACAGAATGTGACAATCTCAGGTCTTTTCAGAAACGCATGAATGAGGCCAAAGTGAGAAACAGGTCACAATTGGAAGGTGGAGACCTTCATGCTCTTGTTGAAGAAATAAGACAAGAATTGGATTATGAGAAGGACCTAAATGCAAATCTCCGATTACAGTTAAAGAAGATGCAAGAATCTAATGCCGAACTGGTTCTTGCTGTGCAGGATCTGGATGAAATGTTGGAGCAGAAAAATAGGGACATATGTAACCATTCTTATATAAATGAGCATGATAAAAATTCCCAAGAGAAAAGGAAAAAGCTCTCTAAATGTGAAACGGATGATGATGAAGAACAGAAGGCATTGGAGGAACTTGTTAAGGAACACACCGAAGCCAATGAGACACACTTACTTGAGAAGAAAATAGTAGACCTCTATGGTGAAATAGAGATGTATAGGAGAGACAAAGATGAGTTGGAGATGCAGATGGAACAGCTTGCACTGGACTATGAGATATTGAAGCAGGAAAACCATGGCCTTGCATATAAGCTGGAGCAAAGTGAACTGCAAGAACAGTTGAAAATGCAGTATGAATGTTCATCTTCTCCTTCTGCAATGAATGACATTGAAACCCACATCAAGAATCTGGAACACCAACTCAAGGAACAATCAGAAGATTTCTCAAATTCTCTGGCTACCATTAAGGCACTTGAAAGCCATATCAGAGGATTAGAGGAAGAAATGGAGAAACAAGCACAAGGATTTGAAGCTGATCTAGAAGCAGTGATGCATGACAAAGTTGAACAAGAGCAAAGAGCCATCCAAGCCGAGGAAGCTTTGCGAAAGAGCAGACTGAAAAATGCTAAAACTGCTGAGAGGCTTCAAGAGGAATTCCGAAGGCTCTCCACGCAAATGACCACCACATTTGATGCGAATGAGAAGGCTACCATGAAAGCATTGACAGAAGCAAGTGAAGTGCGTGCACAGAAAAGTGTACTGGAAGAAAAGCTCCATAAAGTCAAAGAAGAACTTGAGTCAACTAAAGCTGATTATGAGGTAAAACTGAACCAACTTTCCAACCAAATAGATACGATGAAAGTTCAGATACAACAGATGTTGTTAGAAATTGAGGACAAGTCCAAGCAGCTTGAAAATCAGAAGAAGCACGAGGAACAAGTTATTAGGGATTTCTCTAATGAGATTGGGTTACTAAAAGCTGAGAATGGAAAGCTTAATGAGGAGATTTCATACTTACATGAGCAAGTAGAAGGAAAAGAAGTTTTAAGAACTGACTTGGAAGCTTTGAAGAAAGCAATTGAGGAATCTGAGGCACTGTTACAGAAAGGAACTGTGGAAAGAAATGAACTGGTGGGTACAATTGCATTGTTGAAGGAGGAGGCAGAACAGTCACTTAATGACCTAAACAGAATGAGGCATCTTAAGGATAAAAAAGAAACAGAGGTTAGAGCCTTGCAATCAGAGTTGGAGGCCATTAGAACTCAGTACAGTGACCTGAAACTCTCTCTTTCTGAGGAAGAAGTTGAGAGAGAAAAACTACAAAAGCAAGTTTTCCAGCTAAAGAGTGAATTGAAGAAGAAAGACGATGCTTTAATCAGCGCTGAGAAGAGGTTAAGGGAAAGTAATGGACGCGCACAACTTACTGATGGAGCTAAAAATATTCCAAAGAACAAAAAAACTGCTTCAGTTCCTCAGAATTCAAAGGAAATAGCCAGTCTGAGGGAGAAAATAAAAACGCTTGAGGTAAAGTCTCAAATACTAGTAGTTTGAAGAGTCGGGTCATTTTAGAAAAATACTTGATTCCCAAATGCTAATATTTCTGTTAATATTTTCATAATTTCATCTACTATCCATGGTTTTTCACTCTTTAAGTATTTTCTTAGGATAAAACTAATTTACTTGTGATAATTGAGGTGGGCATCTTAATGAAAAGGATTGTTTATGGCAGGGCATGATACTGTCAAAGGAAACTGCCTTGGAAACTTCAACAACTTCATTTTTGGAGAAAGAAAAGGAACTCCAGACCAAAATTGAGGAGCTGGAGAACAAAGTGGAGGAATTTAACCAAAGTATAGCTTTGCAGAAGGTATACTCATATAATGCTAGTGCACTTTATAGACAGTACTAAATTTTAAGCCCATTAGTGATTAGCATTGATGCATATTGCAATATGAAAATTTCTAATTATATTTTTGAGAACTGAGAAGTTTCATTTCTCTTGGGACGAAGCTCTTTTTTTCCATGAAGTTTGAACTACTAACCTAATCTTGCTTGGAAAAATTAGACTTTCATTATTGAATTGTTAATTTATGAAGCTATTGAATTACATATCTGGAATAAATGTGCATTGGCATGCCCTTCAAACAGGTGGTTCAGGATAGAAGTACAGTTGAGCATCTCAATGCTGCCGCATCTTCCTCTGGGGCTGCATTGTTATTTAAGAGGTCTGACTACTTTTCTACTTTCCTTCAATGTCTTTTTTCTCTCCCTATGGCATTAAGTGGACATTGTTTAGTAGTAATTTATAACTATCTGGTGACTTTTCTTCAGTTTGTCTCTGTTACTCTTGTAATTTTATGAATTCAAGCCATTGAATTATTTAGTTATTGATTATTTTCTGGCCATGGCAGTGACATAAACTTGCCAGAGAAAGAAGCAGGAACCTCCATAATCGATACTGCAGATAGCAGTCTTGCTGACTTATTAACTGAGCTAACGTCATTGAAGGAGAGAAACAAATCAATGGAAAGCGAACTTAAAGAGATGCAAGAGAGATACTTAGAAATGAGCCTCAATTTTGCTGAAGTAGAAGGTGAAAGACAAAAGCTCGTTATGACTGTACGGAATCTTAAGATTATCCAGAAAGGCTAATAAGTTCCTCTTGATATGTTGGAGCCTGCATTGTATAGTTGAAGCAGCGGCCATTGCAGCAACGAAACACATTTCATAACAAATAAATTAATGTGTACAATGGTAAAATACGTGTTTTTTTTTTTCCTCCTTTTTTCTTAACCTTGATATTTGCTTCCAAATGCTAAATGTGTTCCCCATTGGGTATCATTTTGCAAAGTTATCAGTTTGTAATGTCCAAGTGTTATTTTGTTACAATGGTTCTCTCTCGCTGTCATGTTCGGTAAACAAGGATCAGCTGTTTTCTTGTGTCTTTTTTGCTTATATAAACATACATATTCTTTATTGTATCTATTAATTAATAGATAATACAAACGATTAGTTCTTTTATTGATATAACTTTTTTTATCTAACCTTTATTGATAAAATTTATATACATTTTGTCTTTTGCTTATATATTCATCTATTATTGCATCTTTTAATTGATATTAAAAGAAAATAGCATTTATTTTACTTCACAGGGTGAAAATGCTCCTCTACTCCAGAGGTTCTTTAACTTGTTTTGTTGTAGTTTTGCCGTCCCCAATTTTAAGCTTTATGAACTTGGGAAGAATTCTTATTCTTTTATGAGTAATGATATTCATACAACAAGTTGTACAACAACAGCTAAGTAAGCAAAAAAAATCAAATTTTGATGAGAAAAATAAATAAATTTCCTCCCTTGTCAGGTCTTAAAAAAAAAAAAACAAATTCAGCAAAAAAAAAAGTATGAATATAATATATTTTTACAAATCACATAAAATATGGTATGAAGTGTTGAAATGGTGGGGTTTTAGTTTTGTTCTGCACAATGAAGTGAGAGTGAATTTTCTTCGTCAGTGTGGGCTTTTGTATAACGGTGAGGACACTAAAGGAGGTGGTTCTTGTTGGCACAGAAGTCTCTGACATTTACAACAACATCAAGAAAAGGGGTGGAGGAGATAATAGAATTAGTAAAGATCATGTTAAATCCAAATTAAGGAGTGTCTCGGGGAAATGGATGTTAAGGGAGGGAGGCTCTCAAGCTATATATGGGGTACAGGCGGGGTCCCGGGAAGCTGATAAAACAAACAGGCAAATGTAGAGGAGGGCGTGAAATGAATATTAAATTTGTGTGAACATTGTATATGGGGAACACTCTGGTCATTAGACTTGCCAGGAGACATCAGTGTTCTGTGTTCATGTCAACAAATTGCGGCTTGGGCACATTTTGGAGCAGTGTTTGATACATATACATACATGCTGGTATATATGGCTTATTGGATAGGGAGTTGCAAGGAATTCGGGTATAAATGAAGGTAGCATGCAGGTACTGAAATTTGTGTCGGTTGTAGCGGCAGGATTGGAAGGAAAGGTGCTGACTGCTGACATTAGTTTTATCACAAACAAAGGATGACGTGAGAATGATGTTTGTCATACACAAGTTTAATCGCTCTTGATCAACCTAGTAGCAGCATCAAGTGTATGGGTGAGAATGCATTTGGACGACACTTTGCCAGCAGGAATTGTCATTGTATTGGGGTGGAAATGTCGTGCATTCACCATACAGTAGGAGACAGGAGTAATATTTTATGATTGGATTCTAGTAGGCAGGGGAATACATGTTTACACTTCGTTTTCTTGTGTTCAGCACCCCTTATGCCCAATCCAACATCCAATTTTAATAAAAAATTTATAGTCTTTTTGTGAAGATAATTATATTATTTTCTCTTTCTAGACATTTGTCAATCGAATAAGTTTAATTATGAATATGAGATTTTATATTTTAAGGTTTGAAACACACTAAGTGCGTGTTTGGTAAAATTGATTTTGAAGTAATTTATGTTTGGATATTTATATGCTAAAAGTAAGTTAGGAGCAAAACTCATTATAAATTTATTGATCCAATGTAAAAAATTACCTAAATTTGTTTCAACTCAAAATTCCAAAATCAATTTTTCAATGTGAAATCAAACATGTGAAAATGTATTTAAAATAATCCTAAAATAGTAAATTATTTTTTATATTTTTCAGTAAATATTTATTTTTAATGTTATTTTAAAAAAATAAAATATTGGTACAAGTTAGAGACCAATATAAAAAATACTAGACTTATATTAAAAATATAAATTTAATATAAATAATACCATGATGGCTTATTATTAAAATGACCCCCTCCTATACCATCCAAAAAATGTGCACAAATTGAAACTTCAAAAAGTGGCATTGAACGTTCCGTTGAAAGTGCAAGGCTGACAGAGGAAAGGCAAGGCTGCTGAACGCATAAACAGTTGTAAAATAAGAAAAAATAAGTGTCATGTATATTACTGTGTAGTTGACTCATTGAAATTAAAGAAAGTGTAATGATATTTCCACCTGTAATTTCTGTGTCTGTCTGCCATATATATTAAGAATGCCTATGATTAGAGATGATAGAATGGTAGGGTTGATTAGACCAACCTGACCCATTGATGAGATATAAGATTTGGATTTTAAATTTCGAGTGTGAATTCATTTTAAATTTTTTGAACCCGATTCCATCAAATTTGATTAGAACTTAATCCTTAAAAACTACTAGTTAAAAGTCCAAAAATACTAAACCTTCGTTATGATCGTTTTAAAATCCCAAATTAAAACTGAACTGTTTTTATAACTTGTAATTCACATCGAACTGGATAGTTCATTTTATCATTTCTTTACTGTGTTTGGTAAGACAGAAATGTGTGAGAAATTAAAAAGAGTGAGTAAAAATATAGTGAAGTTTAAAATGGGATTGTTTAGTTGAGATGAAATAATGAAAAAAAAAACTAAATTGCAATTTTGGTTCCCTAGTTTTCCAAATTCATGATTTTGGTTTTCCTATTTTTTAATTGTAACATTTGATTCCCAATTTTACAAATTAGTGATTTTGATCCCTTGTTAGATTATTAACTAATAACTGTGATTAGTAACGTTATTAATTTAATTATAAATTAATTAAAAATAATTAATTATGAAAAACTTTAATCAAAGATTATTAACCATAACCTCTTCTCCTCAACCTCTCTTCCCCAACCCCTCTTCCCCAACATAAACTTTAATTATAAATTTTTTTAATAATTAATAATTTTTAATTAATTTATAATTAAATTAATAACTCTACTAATCACAATTATTAGTTAATAATCTAATACGGGGATCAAAATTATCAATTTGTAAAACTAGAGGATCAAATGTTACAATTAAAAATTAGGGGACACTACTACAAAAAAGGCATTTAACATCGGTTATTTTAGGCTTTTAACATCGGTTATTAACCGATGTTGTATCGAACGATGTCGAAAGTGGACAACTTTCAACATCGGTTCTTGAACCGATGTTAAAATACAATACAACATTGGTTCGGAGCACAACCGATGTCAAAAGGATGCCCACATAATGAAAATTATGTGTTGAAAACAACATCGATTTTTGCCAAAACCGATGTTGTTAGGTGACAAACAACATCAATTATCCCAAAACCGATGTTGTTTGTGCCAGAATAGTCAAAATATGTGTTGAAATCAACATCGGTTATGGCAAAAATCGATGTTGTTAGGTGACAAACAACATCGATTGTCCCAGAACCGATGTTGTTTATGCACCTACCAACATTGGTTTTTGCCATAACCGATGTTGTTTGTGCGCAAATAACATCGGTTCTGGGACAACCGATGTTGATTGTGCACTAACAACATCGGTTTTTACCATAACCGATGTTGTTTATGCAGTTTTTTTTATTAGCGTTCTGTTTTAGATTGAACCAAACCTGTAATTTCAAAGAAAAATCCAGACCCAGGCAATTTGTATAATTAATAATCAATTATCTATGCTTTATATTATTATAAATAAAATACTAATTAATGTATAAACAAACATTAAGCAATATATCCAATATACAAATAGAATCCATTAATAAGCTAACATTCTACTAATTTGTGCAGTGCTTCATTTCTAACTCTCAAAAAGCATCGTGCCCACTGAATGTGAATATCTTCAATTGTCGTTGCCTCCAATGGTTGAGAATTGCAAAATGTCTACATCATATATAAACAAATGTTAGTTAATCACATCGAATATTAATAGTTATAATGAATGAAACCTGTTAAAGTAAACAAATATATTACCGTTTCCCAGTTATCCCTGAATCCCCCATGAATGATGGTCCACATCCAATGCATGACATAATAGCCACACTAAGTGCCTCCGCTTTGTAGATTACACTAAATTCAATATGAAATTTAATAGTGTTTAAGACAAATTATTGTAAAAAAAAAAACTAAGTAAACATTTTGGATATTCAAACATTGGTTAAATTACTTACTTTTACATTTATCCAATCAATTTTCTTCGATTTACTTGGTTGGTTACCTTGCAAGCCCTTTAAAGCACTGGTTAAAAGAAACATGCAAATATAATTGTAAGACCAAGATATTCATGTATAATAGGTTCGATACAATCAATTTGTTACAAATTTAAACGTACCCTATAACTGTGGCTTTGATGTCTACATCGGGCTTCTTGTGTAGGGAACAAAACCAGACAACAACATTGGACCTAGGACAAATAACCAGGAGTTGCCAATGTTGGCTGCATTGGAAAATAGTTATTAGTAACAATGCAATCATTATTTAAATGCATTTATTAATGAAATTTTACTTACTTATTTAAGTAAGCTCCTAGGTAGACTTCTTTTTGAGATTCATGTATCCATCTTTGAATGTAATTTTGAGCATGATCTCGCGTATTCCCTGATCTCTGTATGCTCTGAGGCTCAAGGAGTCCATAGACAGAACCATGCTCGAATTCCATACATAAGTCATTCAAAAACCTATTTTTGTTCAAATAAATGTAAATTGTTAACCACTTACAATTAAATAGGTAATTGACCTAAAATTAAAATGTACTTACGTCATCCACAACTGTATAACACTGATATTAAGATATTGATTGCCACTCAATATCTCCCCAACATCACTATGATTTATGTAGATGGGGAACTGTTCATTATGCACCCCAAACAATCTCGCATCCCACGACACCTGGAAAGGATGTCTGAAAAGTAACAGGCTAACCTGTACCAAATTTAATAATGGATCATCATCAGGGACCGACCTATCATGAGGTTCAACTGGTTCCTTTGGTCTCTGTTTACAATCCTACACAATTAATAAATACAAGTTACTTGTAGTCAACAATTTATTCTATTCAATTGTATTGATTATACCAAAAAATAAAATCAATTAAAGAAGCTACCTCCCGTGCTACCTCCCATGAAACAGGCTTCACAAGATGACTCGGCCATGCAATAAAGGTGTTTAGGGCGTCCCCCACTAATTGAACCTCATTAGTCGGTAAAGGGACTCGAGCAGTAGCATCTAGAACCTCTTCAACCCCCACCTTGACCATATCATCCGTCAAACACGTGTGGTGTACAATTGAAGCCCCATGATAAACTCTCCCAATGGCCACCAAGCGGGGAGGCTGCTCATCAACATAGAAGCCACACTGATCAGCTGTTGTGTCAGTGCCAGGCTCCTCTCCTGAGGGATCAATATCAGTACCAGCACAACTCCCCTTCGTGCTAACACGGGCACTGGAAGGAGCTACATATGGGTGAACATGCTCAGGCGGCTGCTGGGAGGTCATCTGGCTCAACTCCATTAACAATTCTCTCTTTAGCTCATCTTTAAACTCCTCTTTTAACTGCTCTCTAAACTCCTCTTTAAACTCCTCTTTAAACTCCTCTCTGAAGCTCTCTTTCAAGCTCTCTTTCAACGAAGCCACAAGCTCTGCAGTGATGGATGAAGAAGTATGCGAGCCACGTGATAGTGGTCCAAAGTAATGGTTAATCGTCACACCATATCCAGCAGCACGAACATGACCACCGTGCTCCGGTCGACCAATAGCAGTGGTCAGTATATCCTGACGTCCATGGGGAACAAAGGTACCCTGTATGCACTGCTCCTCTAGGGAATCCTACAACCAAAAAAAGATAAAGGAGTCAACTTGTGTTGTTACTATATGTAGTTACATTTTAAGCTGCATAATAACTTACAATCCTATCAGCAACTTGTTGTGCTGCCTCAGATGTCATCTTCCCAGAACGTTTTGTACGGGCCTTCTTCCACTTCACATGTCGTTTAATGGGAGATGGAGGATCAACTACACTTGTACTCCCAGATTCAGCAGCTTCAGCCTGTTTTTTCTTCATCTTCTCGGCCATCATGTTTTCCTCAAGCCATTCATAGCCCCCACGAGACATCACATGTGGCATGTTGTTCTGTTTCTGGATTTCTTGAGCCTTCTGTCTGATTTTCTGTGAATAATAAGACATACTTTCAGCAAAATAATTAATCAAATTTTGATATAGACAAATTTAAAAACATTGCCCACAACTTACCTGCCAAGAAGAAGTATTACGGCTGGCTTTAAATTCCCTCCACATGTCCTTCTCAATGCCAAATTTTGCACAAGGAATGTCATCATCATCCTCATGTACCTCTTCCTCCTCATCACCCTTCTTTTTTTTAAGTGCATATTTCCTTGTAAGGTCTGCCTTAAACTGCCTCCATCTTGTTCCCACATGGGAAATAATTTTCCTCCTAGCCTTGGACGCTTCTGGAATATCAAATTGTTCCTTCAACAGAGAATCATGTAACAGTCAATGACAATAATATTCAAGTTAAATACATACAATTACTATAACATAAAGAGTTTATTGCAAATACCAGAATGTCCTCCCAAATCATGTTCTTCTTAGTTTCCGGCACATGGTGCCAATCTTGATATGTAATATCAACCCTGTCTCGGGCAGCAATCCCCAAATAGGTCCTGAACTGTGATCTATTTGGACCTGAAGCTTTCCCAGTTGCAGGATCGACATCAACTCGTGGCTTCTCCCCAGACAAGCGTTTAGCAGTGAATTTTTTGAGTCGTGTGGATTGTCTAGTCCTCCTGGACGTAGACTCAGAAGGAGCTGATGACTTAGGATGAGGGGAACCTGGTGGTGTACCCATGTGCCTGTTCAAACAAACAAAAAATTAAGTGTTATTTGCAATTGTACAAAGTTTATAAATTATAAGTTGACAAAATTATTAAAGTATACAATAACATAGACATTACTTATATATAACATGGTTAGGTAGGAATGTTCTCCCATAAGCCTTCATCATGATTATGACGATTTGCGTGTACGCCATCCTCCTCATTTTCTTCAATGATGGTAGGCATGCGTGTGTAGAAAGAGGGAGGCTCACAAATATCAAGTGTTGAATCATCATTTTCATGAATAACACCGCTGGTTCTTCCTTGTAGAACCACTGACCACCTTGCATTACAGGGATCTTCGACATAAAACACTTGTTTTGCTTGTTCTGCCATGATGAAAGGATCGTCCTTATAAGCAACCTTTGTAAGGTCTACAAAAGTGAATCCCAAATCATCAGTCTTCACACCCGTGTTGCTATCAACCCAATTACACTTAAAAACAGGCACTTTGAAAATAGTATAATCAACCTCCCAGATTTCTTCAATCACTCCAAAGTAAGACATGGACCCCAATTTGGGGTTGTTATCTTTTGCACTAGAAAAGTGTTCTGATTCAGCCCGAAGACTAACCCCACTGTTTTGAACTGTACTCTTGTCATCTTGTGACTTCGTGTAGAATGAATACTTGTTGATATCATATGCCTTCCAAGTTGGAACATTTAGCTTAGGCCCATTTGCTAACCACTTTAACGTTTCAGAAGGATCATCAAGAGCAAAAATGGTGTCTTTAAACCAGTTTAAGAAAGTTTTGTTATGCTCAATCAACACCCGATTCTTGTTCATTTTTGGGTTACTTGCCTTCACAAATTCTTTGTGTGCATTTATGTATGGGGTCACCTCATCGGTATTATTCAATATATACAAATGTGCTTCATTCAGTGCCTTGAGACCCATGGTTACAACAAGTAACCCTCGTGTACCCTTACCTCTCACTCTATTCTTGTGACGAGACTCAGGAACCCCGACAGGTTTCGTCTTCTCCATGTACTCTGAACAAAACTCAATAGCTTCTTCTGCAATGTACCTTTCAACAATGGATGCCTCAGGACGGTATTGATTCTTCGTATACCCTTTTAAGATCTTCATGTATCGCTCAATTGGGTACATCCACCTTAAATAAACGGGTCCACATAATCTAATCTCCCTCACTAGATGAACAATTAAGTGAACCATGATGTCAAAAAATGAAGGAGGAAAATACATCTCCAACTGACACAAGATAATAGCAGCCTCATTTTCCAAGTCATCCAACTTTACAGGGTCAATTACTTTGCTACATATTGCATTGAAGAATAAGCACAGGCGAGTTATGGCAACCCTGACTTTGTTAGGCAAGATGTTTCGTATCGCCACGGCTAGAATTTGTTGCATCAAGACGTGGCAATCATGAGACTTTAAGCCAACTAATTTGAGATCCTTCATCGATACAAGACTCCTTACATTTGAAGAGTATCCCTGTGGCACCTTAACATCCCGTAGACACTGCCAAAAACTTTTTCTGTCTTCTCTGGACAAAGTATGGCATGCTGGGGGCAAATATGTTCGTTTACCTTCTGACCTTGGATGTAACTGCTCACGTATATCCATCTCAACCAAATCTTGCCGAGCATTCAGACCATCCTTTGTCTTGCCTTTAATGTTAAGAAGCGTGCCGATTAAACTATCACACACATTTTTCTCCACATGCATAACATCTATACAATGTCTAACATCTAGATCGGACCAATATGGAAGATCAAAGAATATCGACCTCTTCTTCCATATTCTTTTCTCACTTGCATCCTTCTGTTGCGTCTTCCCAAAGATATTTTGGATTTCCTCCACCCGCTCATAAACCTGCTTTCCAGTCAAAGGTATCGGTGCACTTATATCCTCTTGTCTTCCATTGAAAGCTTTTTTCAATCGCCGATACGGGTGATATGGTTTGAGAAATCTCCGATGCCTAGTGTAGACTGTCTTTCTTCCATGCTTGAGTTGCACGTAGCTTGTGTTTTCTTCACATATAGGACATGTGTGATGCCCCTTAACACTATATCCACTCAAATTCCCATATGCTGGAAAGTCATTAATGGTACAAAATACCATTGCACGCAACTTGAAGGTTTCCTTGCGATTCCCATCAAAGACATCACTTCGTCCCACAACTTTCTCAAGTCTTCAATCAACGGACTTAGATAAACATCAATGTCATTTCCTGGCTGTCTTGGACCCGAAATCATCATAGACAACATAATGTATTTTCGCTTCATGCACAACCAAGGAGGCAGGTTGTAAATTACTAGCAAAACAGGCCATGAACTGTGGTTAGTACTTAAGTTACCAAAAGGATTCATTCCATCGATAGCAAGTCCAAGCCTAAGGTTTCTTGACTCTTCCCCGAAATCTGGAAACAAATGATTAATATTGTCCCACTGGGGAGAATCAGCCGGATGCCGGAGCAATCCATCACATTTTTGACTATCTGCATGCCATGTCAGGTTTTTTGCGTCATCTCCATTAGCAAACAATCGTTTAAACCTTGGAATTATTGGAAGATACCAACACACCTTTGCTGGGGACTCTTTGTTTGTGCTTTCATCACTACCACACGCATCATCCTTCAATTTGTACCGTGACACTCCACACATAGGGCATTTATGCATATGTTCAAACTCATTTCTGTACAATATGCAATCATTAGGGCATGCATGTATTTTCTGATACTCCATACCCACCGGACACAGTATCTTCTTTGCCTCATAGTTATTTTTCGACAACGTGTTATTTTTTGGAAGCATCGTTTTCAACACCTCAAGCAAATCAGTGAAGCTTTTATCACTCCACCCATATCTTGCCTTCAAATTGACCAAACTTAACACCGCTGACAACCGTGTGAAGTTGTTACACCCTAGATACAAAGGCTTCTTCGAATCACTTTCCAATGCATCATACAAAGGGGCATGTGCTTGATGAAAAGACTCTTGTCCAACATCTCGGATCATATCCTCTAATCGATCTCCCATTTCAACATCAACAACAAACTCAGTTTGGGACACCGTCGGCATGTCTATGAATTCACCATGCCATATCCATCTTGTATATGTTTGAAGAAACCCGTCACAGAGAAGATGTGTCCTTATGTCGTCCACGACATGTCGTCTCCCATTCAGACAGTTAACACAAGGACAATAATATTTTCCCCCCATATTTGGTGAATTTTGTTGAGCAAATTCCAAAAAAATTTCAACCTCATTCTCATACTCCTCAGTGATGCGAATAGCTTTCATCCAACTTCGATCCATCTTTCCTTTTCTGTGATACTCACAAAATTATATCATGCATGACGATCTCACTTTTTCATAAAGGTGTGGCCCTATCCCATTCAGGAAGACATTTTTTATACTTAATTTGTACGTAGAGGTTAAGTCTCTTTTGTTAAATTTGACGAAATTTCGGCAGCATTTCGCATTGATCTCCAAGTACACGACATGAAAGCAGTGACATCAATTCCACCACAATCAAGTATGCACTTGGAGAACAAAACGAAATACACTAAACCGAAATTTTGTCAAATTTAACAAATGAGACTCAACCTCTACGTATGAATCAAGTATAAAAAAATGTGTCTTCCCAAACTGTCCAAACGGACAATTCAAGATTCAATACAACGATTAATCCAAACTTTCCGTATTAATCATTGTATTGAACCTCAAACGGGAAACTAAGGTTCACTCAAAATGCTTAACTTGCATATAAAATAATACTCATTAATTACACAAACAACTTATACAGCATTATTATAATTGTAACAAGCACTGAAGTGTTACAATGAGATACGTACCTGAAAAGATGCTCACTAACAATAACAAAGAATGCGGTGATGACGGTGGACACGACACAATCTCTGAAGGACAAGAACAACACCAACACAGGTACTCAATGTTCACTGCCTGTAGGTTAAGTTATTACAAAAATTATCATAATTATGATAATCATAATTATCGCAATAGAAATATTAGTTACAATGATAATTACATTTAATACACTTCAAACAGATGATAGGAAGCATACAATTCATAGATGACTGTAATTGTCTTAAGCATGTGGAAATGAACAAATAATTACACAGATATCGTTATGCAGGGGAACAAGTATGATTTTGAGTACACATTATACACATTATATAGACAACTCTTATCCTTATCCTAACAGGAAAAAAAATCCAAAAACTCCTAACTTTTGTAACACATACAAAACCCAAAATAGAGATCTAATAATGAACTTGATAACATCCACACCCTCCTTTAAGTTGCAACACAATGCTATAACACCAACCACCCGTAACTCTTTTTAAGCTGCACCACAACAAAATAGATTATATCTTCCCCTGCTTCATGTAACAATACCACAACCCAACCAGCTGTAGATCACACAAAAGAACTATACAGCAACCTCACCAAACCACACAGAGAAAGATACAAAACTCACAAAGAAGCACCAATCATACTGGAAAGGAATATAAACCTTCCCTACCAGAAATTGCCTAAAAGAATGCAAATCGAAACATGTACTGCCTCTAGCCCATAGCTATATCTATATTATACAATAGTTGTCCACTCATTCTTCCCTAAATTCCCAAACAAAAAAAATCAAAATTTTCCCAAACTAATCTACAATGCAGGACAAGTATTATATGTCAAAATTTCCCTAAATTGATACAAAATGTACAAATAATTTGGACCAACAGACAGCAACAAACATGCGCAACAGACAGCAACAAAATGTTCCAAGTAGTTAACATTCAAGAAATTGCCAAATATGCAGGCAGCAGCAACAGAACATGCCAATTCCAACAGTTTGCAGAGAAGAACACAATGGCATTTGTACCTGTTATTGGCGCGCGACAACACACTCTTGCGAGAAGAACACGTTCGCAAGCAGGACACCTAGCAACACTGACAATGGTTTCGAACACCTTGCGAGATGAATAATCATGTTAGTGTTTGGAACAAACAAGAAAAATCATGTTAGGGCCATGGTTTGGAACCAACAAAATGGGGACAATGTTTCGTACCTCAATGTCACAAGCCACACAGACAACGGCGAAAATGCAAAAGGGGTTTAGCAATGAAGTGGAGGACGAAGCAATGGAGGCGCGACAATGGCGAAAAGGAACGTCGTGGAGGAGTTTGAGAACGACGAGGTCGTGGTCGCAAGGATTTCCACAGAAGAAAGAAGGGTTCAGGCGTGAAAGAGAAAGGGTTCAGGCGCAAGTCTGTGAAAACAAAAGAGAAATGGATACTTAACACATGGATAACATCGGTTATGAGGTATAACCGATGTTAACGAAGACGAATGACATCGTTTCACTAGAAAACCGATGTTAAATGCCTTTTATGTATCTCCTATCAACATCGTTTCACTAGAAAACCGATGTTGAGCATCTCCTATCAACATCGTTTTCTAGTGAAACGATGTTGATATGATATTTCAACATCGTTTCACACATAACCGATGTCAACATGTTGCTTATAATTTCAAAAATGCCACCGCGTTTCCATTGACATCGTTTTTTGGTCAACCGATGTTGATCCAGCGATGTAAAAACGCATTTTTGTAGTAGTGGGACCAAAATCATGATTTTAAAAAACTAGGAGGACCAAAATTATAATTTAACCAAAAATAAAAAATAGGTGAACCCTATGTTTAAAATTTTCGAGAGATGTTATTAAGTAAGAAAACATTCCATACAAATTTGTACGGATTTTAAAATAGTCAATCAAATTACTTTTTGACTATTCAAGTAAGAATAGAAATGGATCCAGAGAAGTATCAAGAGAGGGTCAATTTTTTCTACACAATTATTTAAATATTTGATTTCTAATAAATAATTATTTAATAAATTATGAGTTTCATAAAAATATTTATTATTAATTTTATATGTAAAACTAGACATAAAATTCACTATTAGAAAAAAATTAAGTAAACATAAATTTAATATCCTATTTTTATTCATTTTTCTCTATTGATATTCTTTTATTTTTATCTTTATTTTCTTCTCACATATATAAGAAGTCTTGAGTGAGGGGGCAAGCAGTCACTGAGTAGAAATGGGTATAAAAATCATGTCCAACAAATTCATGCTACTAAAGATTTGTATGAATTCGTATATATATTCTTCGTACTGATTATTATTTTCCAAAACTTTCATCACTAAACATCAAAGAATCGAAATATCGAAGAAATGAAGGCAGTTGAAGCATTTAATTGATTATATGTCATTATTATTGGTTAAATTCATTCGGCATCATGTTTTAAGGGATAGAAAAACATTTAATCGATTGTATGCTAAGGGACAATCGATTAAATTTACGTGTTTAGCCTTTTATAGAAGAGTAAAATAATATTTTTATTTTTAATCTAATTTTTCTCCTCTTCTTCTATTAAAACTAAACAAAATCATCATTTTTTTTTATTTTTTATTTTTTCAAATAAAGCAATCCAAAATTTTACCTTTTTTTTATCTATTTCTCTCTCTCTCTCTCTTTTTTTTTCTTTTCTATTCTATCCATCCTATTTCTATTCTTCCTGGTAAACAGTGACAAAATGTGATATATGCGTGGTGGTGGGTTGGCAATCAACTTGCTCACCAGTAAAATTTTGTCAAAGATGTGAAACTGGAGACATTGCATGGCAGGAAAAAAAAGTGAAAATAATGATGCGTGCAACTGTTGTTTACTTTTTTTGTCCAATTAAAGTGCAGGATCAGGACTGGCTAAGAAATAAGAATACCTTTTCAAAACAGGCTCTTACCTGATGATGAGATGGTTTTGGCTTCCTACGGATGGAATATTCAATCAATCACCGCTTTATCTTTCACGTACCAAACTTTCAAAATATTTGGTCAACATCAGTGTTCCCAGCGCTTGCGCTTCAATGGGTTTAGATTTAGGTGATTTTTTTTTTAAATAAGTTATATTTAAAATAACACTTTAAATTTAAAAGTATATTTTTATAGTAAAAATACTTTTTAAAGTATAATTATAAATAGAACATTGATATAAATTCCTTAAAATTATAAATATCTATTTGATACTTTCTATCTCTGACAATTTTATTTTTTCTGTCATATCACATTACTAATTGAAGTGTTAGGTTTGTGTGTATGCACAATTTGTTTCACTTATTATATCTATCATTGCTCTCTTTCTCTTCTATATATCTTTATCTTTCTCTAAAATATAAATGAGATTGGAGTGAGCACAAAACATTTCCCTCATAAATATCTCCCTTATAAATATCTGTTAACCTATAAATCAACGTCTAAAGTCAAGACATTGTACCTTTTTGAAAATTAAATCTATTCCATGCATCATCATCATTATTTTGGGGAAAAACTAATCACAAACCAAACTATATTTCAATTAATTTTCAACGTATAAACTAGCAGTCTGCTGTCCATTTTAGTACTTCTAGAATCTAAAATGAAGGGGTGGTGTGGGTTGAGAACTTGAGATATATTTTCACTCACCTTTTCCTTTTTCCATACAAAACACATTATAATTTGTATTGTATTAAATTTATTTCATATTTATGTTAGCTTTTACGTTTGGGTCTGGTTTGTTGTTGTTGTTGTTCCATGTAATGCCCGAGTTCATTATTTGTATATATAGAGGCTTTGGTAAGCCAGAGGTTAAAAAAAGGCTTGGATGTAGTTTTGGCATGTGATGGTATGGTTCTTATGGTTGATGTGTAATTGTTCTATATATCTCTCACAGTAGTATATAGTATCTTATTTCAAAACGATTCCTTTAATTTCCTTAAGGATCTTATAAAATTTCGGCCACGTACATAGTCCAAAGCTAAGGCAGGAGCTTCTAGTTGTTAGTTTTAGAATGGTGTATTGGCCTTTTAGAATGTATTTCTTCTTGATATAGTTCTTTTGTGAATTCTCACCTTTTGTATCTGGGTCAGAATAACTCTTGTACTTCCTTTTTATACATTCAAACAAACATATATAATATAAATTAAAGGATCTAAGTTTCACCTATTTTTTTCCTCGGAATAATCAATATTTACAATATACGATTTCTAATATGTATTGTATTGTTACAATATTATATAAAATAAAATAAATATACAACTTCGATCAGTGAGATATGTGTACAGAATAAAAATGTTTGAGTGTCATTTTTATAAATTTTAAATATTCCATTGTATTGATGTATAGTAGTATTGTGTTGTACAAAATTAAATGTTTCATGTTTGTTTGTTTCAAATGCATGTGAATAAGTGAACATATTAATTAAGACCAAATTACTTGTCTCTGTTTTCTATTCTCTTCCCTATCCCTTCCTCCAAATAAGTAATAACATTTCAGTAAAAAAAAAAAAACTAAGTACATATTACTTTTTAATTATGTGTCTTTTTTTTTAATTAGGAGACAAAAAAAAAAAAAAAACAAGAATATGTTATTTTAGTCAAATATATACTTGCCACTAAACTAGGGTATGAAAGTTATTGTTTTAATTTGCAAAAAGATTGTCTAACTTAATTACCTCACCTAAAAATAGAGTTAAACAATCTTACAGTAGATGATTGATGTAATTCTCTTAAATTTTCTTATGTACTTAAAAGTGGTTAATACAATCCTTAATTGCACCAACAATCTACGTACTGTTGTTTAACTTTATTTTTACTTGGGGTAACTTAAAATTATATAACCTTTTTATTAAAATGAATATAGTAGATGGTAGGCCAAGTTTTTCATCTAGTTTTGTGCCTTTCGTGATTTTGCACCGAACATAAACATAATATGAGAAAAGAGAAACGTGTCCAAATACATCACCATTCACCATAATATACCGAATTCCTGATTGAGCTCATCACAATCTTCTGTATATACAATAATAAGAATAAAGTCAAATACGGTCTACAAAACTGTTTATTTGGAGAAAATTTAGAAAAGCAACGATGAGGATTACATAATCAGGTTTCAGGTACAGCGAAGCCATGAGTGCATTCTGACCTCAGAATATATGTTATGTATATAGACATATAATTATTCACAATTTCACATTCTGCCGCAGATTAATCCGAACACAGTGACAAAAGCCATTATAAGCGACTGATCTATGCCGCCCTCCACATCCAACGTTAGAACATCATTACCCAGCACAACTCCCGAGGACGAGTGCTTTTGCGTTGCCTGCAGATATTGTCAAAATAAACCAAAAAAATCAATACCAAAGTCCGAACTATATATTTAATTTTATTATTTGTAAGGTGTGTGAGTGGAACAAATCACATTCACAATATTATTGGATCAGAACATAAAAGATAAAAAAAATAAAGAAGAATGAATTATTACATCGGCAACTATGTCTCCGTCTATGTCGACAATCCGAAATGCTGTTTTGCCACCGGTTTTCTCTATGCAGTACTTTTGGCACTCCACTGTAATCTGGCACGTTACTTTTCCCGTGATCATCTTATAACATCTTTTAACTTGAAACCACGGCTTACAGTTATAGTTATCGCTACCTCTATAGACATCCCAACGACCAAAAGCTAGTAGTTTCTGCAAAATATATATGGCTGAAATTAGAACAAGTTAATTGAAACCGTATTGAATGATCTAATTTAATTTAATACTATCTCGATCATTTTTATAAAAAATAAGTTCTAGTGTAAAATATAATAAAACTTATTTTTTATAAAAGGACTGGGGGAGGGAGTAATTTACAAAGTGGACACAACACAATATATATACCAACAATTAATTACGTACCTTGTGTATGGTACAGAGAACTTTACCTCGCAGATCCAAAAGGTTAACGTCTCTTCTACCCTTTGTGTCATAGTTATCAACGCGATAAACGATGACACCATTTGAATCATAGACGGTGCAACCGTTAGAGTGGAGAACAAGTGATTTCATCCAGAGGGTATATGTTTCTGGTCCATAGGACATGCAGGGAGAGGAAGTGGATTCCTGAGGGTGAACCTTGGCCATTTGGGCCGAACGAATGAGAAAGAAAGATAGAGAGAGAGAGAGAGACAGTTGTTGAAGTTGAAGGCTTAAAGGTGGAAAATGCTAATACTTATATCCCAATTAATTACCAACTTGGCGCAAGTGTCTTCGGAAGGTCAAAGACTCAAAGTACCTTTTCACTATAGTCACAAAAAATATTAAGTACTTTTCACTTTTCAGAATAATTTAATTCGATATATATATGTAGTACTCGCGGAAAATGTACGTCCACGTCATTAATTAATAAATAGGAAAATTGAAAAGAGAAGAACGTTAATTGACAGCAACCCAATTAATTAATTAATTAATCAGTTTTCAACTAAATTAATACTCCCTCCGTTCTAAATTATATGACGTTTTAGAGAAAAAAATTTGTTCCAAAATAGATGACGTTTTACAAAATCAATGCTGCATTAAATATTTTTTTTCCAAAACTACCCTTAATTAATACTTAGTGAGAATAGTGTAGTATGAGTAATTAATTAGAGAGATAAATGGTATATTAGGAAATTACCTAATATTTTCTAGGAAATTCAACACATTAATTGTATTCCTTAATACCTGTGCCAAAACCTTAAACATCATATAAATTGGAACGGAGGGAGTATATAATTTGTTTTGTACGACAGATAACAATTAGACGTGGAACTAGGGCTTAACCCAATAAGATTTTGTTTAAATAAGTTTAGTGTGTTTAAGAAATTTAAGACTTAAGTCTTCATATGTTATAATTTTTTTAGATTTAATCTTTTAAAAGTCTAATTTAAATCCTTAACCTATTTAAAAACTTTTTTTTTTATCAAATATGTGCTATATATGATTTAGTTTATTTTAAAGAAATAATTATTTGTTTTTATTATTTTTTAAGAAAATGTTTGGAAAAATAAATCTTTTAGAGCATATTTTGAAATGTGAGTATATGAAAAAGATAAAACAAAAACAAATGAGAAAAATAGAAAATATTATATGCAATATTACACATGGTGTCAAATTTTGTATGTTCAAAAAGTGATTCTACTTTATTCAGCATAGTTGTCTCTATGAAAAATATATATGGTCTAAATAAAAAAATAATTTATTTAGATGAGTTACTTTTTCAATTTTGACTTTAATTGGACATTAATATTAAATAAAGACTTTTTTGTTCAAATATTAAATAAAGACTTACATAACAAGAAATCTTTTACTTTTTATGGCCCTAACCCCTTGTTTATTTGATCGAAAGAATACAGGAGAGAAAAAAGTTCAAAATTTACATTGAAAATAAAATAGGAGAAAGAAAAATATTTTTAAAAAAATGTTTTTTCATTTTCACTTTAATCAAACAAATAAAAATATATCATTATTTATATTTTATGTCTTTTTCATTTCTTTTCTTTTCATCCAAACATACTATAAGTAAAAAATTGAAAAACATAAATGCATAGATTTCCAGGTTTCCTTTCTTGACCTGTCATAGTTTATAATTTTAAACTAAAAAAACATCTTTTTTTTTTTGTTAATGAGATTTTTTTTATATATATTTAACCTAGTTCTGTTGATGTGATTGGAGTTAAAGCATGCGGTTGCATTGCATTTGTGGAGTTATCTACAACATGTTGGTAGGGGGCGGCTATAGAGTATAGATTTCATGCCCACAGTGATAATAATCTTATTTATTCTAGTACTTATCCTATCTACCACAGCTTAATTAATCATTATCTTGTTTCTATTTATTTGGAAAAATAAGTGAGTGTTAGGTGATATAGCATTATAGCTAGAGAGGAGCAATGGAGCATCTGATCATTTCAGCCACTGAGCACTTCTTCTGAGATCATAGTCAACAAGTCAATATACACGGGATCAAGATAATAATGACCTTGGATATTGGCTTACATTTATAGCTATTGGTTAACCAAGCTTGATGGGGGTATATGAACTTCGGATGAAAGAAAGGCACTAAAAGAAATATAGCTTTTAGTAATGAAAATTTTGTGACAAATATAAAAACTAATTATATATTATTTGTGATTGGTTTTTATTTAGTTACGAATATCATTCATAATAGTAACTAAATTATAAATCATCATTATGATATATACCATAAATAAGTTGTCACTGATACAAAATATTAATATTTTTTTTATAAATTAAAAGAGTAAAAAAATAATATTTTCACATTAGAATGGGGTGCATGGGGTGTAAAATAGGTGAAAGAGAAACAATAAAGAGATAGAAAGAAAGGAAAGAGACAATAAAAAAATGTTATGGATAATGTAACAAAAAAAAGGATAAAATAAAAGAAAGAAAAGATGTAACAAAACAAAAAGATGTGAAAAACTAAAATTCATATTAGAGTCAATTCTTATCATGATCACGATGCGTGTTTAAATGTAAAATTTATTATTGAAATTAACTTACATATGAATTTTAATAATTCAATCATTCAAAAATAATTTTATTAAAATTAATTTCATCTAACTCTAAACATATGCATAATTTGTTGCATGATTAAGGTTTTGTTTGAATAATTTTTTTCATAATCAATATGGGAGAAGAAAATTTTAAATAAAATGAATTAAAGTTCGTTTATAGGTTTAAATTAACTAATACACCTCAGTTTTTAGAGAACTTAAATGAGGAAAATTCTATAAAAGTTAAAATGTATAAGTTAATTTTAACTAATAAGAAAAGTTCATTTTTTTTAATTTATTTTCATAAGTATTTATAGACAATCTAAAGTCTAAACACATCTTAAGTATTTGATTTTCATATATTCCCACACTTTATTTCATGTGACACATTAAGACTTCAATTATTGTTGATATTTTGGTTTATTGATGTGAGTCGAATCCATTTACAGCACACTCATTACATAAAATATAACACATGGATAATATGTGCGGGATGCACTTATAAAATTTAAATAAACAATGAACAAGCTTACGTAATCGAGTACGGAATATGAACAAGTCATTCGTCCAATCAATAAAACAAGAAGTATGCTTACGAAACAATAATTAAAATTGAGATGGAAACCAAAAGTATTATGTGGCAATGACATGCCTTGAGGAAACGACGCGCCGGATACATATTTACCATTTGCAAGGGGTAATATTATATATTGACTTGAGTTTATCGTAAATTCTATAATACACACGTCATTAATTGATACTATGATTATTATAAAATTTAGTTATAAATATGAATGTATTATGTTATACGTGCACCCGAGTCAATACTAACATTTTATGGGCAAAGGTGTTGAAATGTAAATCCAGTTGACAATGCGCGATACACATTCATAATGACAATTTCTGCTATACATGACGATCGCTGTAATTAACTTGAGTATAATATAGGATTATTTAATCAAAAAAATAATATAGGATTATATTTATCATTTTCTCTATTTTTTATTTCTATTCCTACAACCCAAATTCACCCTCAAAATGAGATTATCAGTTAATATTTTCCTATAATATATGGTCTATAGAAGTAGGCAACAAACTATATAAACAGTGAATCGATCGGTACCTGACCTACAAAAAAATGAATGGCAAATGATAAGTTGATTTAGGATAAAGCTAGGGAAAATTAAGGGAAATAGCGGAGGAGTTATTATTATTGTACATTTATTTTTTATTTCATTTTTAATCTATTTTTTTATCTCTGTTTTTATTTTTCATTACATCATTTATCATATTATATATATATTTTTTCTCTCATCATTCTACCCATATACTCCAAAAGTAAGATGTACATTCAACATTTTTCATAAAGAAATCATATATGAAGCCATTAGGATTGAGGAAGCATTATAGTTAATATGAGGTCATAAATTTGAACTTAATAGCCATTACCCAATTATATTATGCCAAAAAACTGAATCATATGAAGAAAGAAACAGATAAGGTGGACAGAAACGAGTTAATCGACTTGTGAAAACAGTTATAGACAGAAACTCGGACTGGCTGTGTCCCTTTCACACGTTTTTAACACCTGACGTTCTCGGTCACCAGAAACAAAGAAGAAAAAGAAAAGAGTTAGGTCGACAATCCTTTTATCTTCATGCATGTCCTGTGAGTTGTGTTAGAATTCGAATAAGAAAAAATGTATTTTTTCTCCAATAAAAAAAATGTGACAAATTTTTTTTGTTTTTTTATTTAATTAGAAGAATATTTTTTTTATATAGGATATATAAAAAAATTAAAAAAGATATTCTATACATTGTCAGTCACTGTTTAATATACAAATAATCAAATTATCTAATAGAAAAGGTGAGTTCCTCGTGCCAGAGAAAGGTTCCGCCGCCGATATTGAAAAAGTGTAAGGAAATCATTTAAGTGCAGCTCCATGTGTTTGATCATTTTTAGCACGCTGTTTCAGTTTCATCTGTTCGTGGAAAAATAAGGACACGAATAAGCGTGAGAATTAACCCGCGTAGGGTTTAATCAAAGTGACGAGTTCGAATTTTGGATATACAACTGTATTAAATATCTAAATTTTTTTTTTATTATTCATAATAATTTTATCTAACTCAAACAAATTACTCTCTTTTTTGTTATAGAACATAATTACTTCCAATAAAAAATACATGTGATCTAGAGAAAAAAAACATGAATCTTGACAAAATATGTATACGTGAATTTCTCATGCATGAATTGTAAACTTAGAAAAAAATAACTATATTACAAATAGTTAAGAATAAAAATTAATTAGTAATTATAGGATAAAAAAATGTTTAATGTCATTATGTCAATTTCAATTTTAGAGTAAAAATGTGTAGAGACGAGAGAAGTAAATAAGTAAATAAATATAACAAAGAGAGAAAAAAGTAAAAAAATTAGTAAGTGATATAAGAGAGAGAATTGAGGAGATCTGTCTTAGTTGGTTAAGTAAGGTGTGTGTGAGTTGTTGTAAATTTTCAGTAACTATCTTCGATTCCTACGGATAAAAAAAAGAGATAGATTAGAAGAAAAATGAAATAAAATTTGAGATTGCAAATAAAGTAGGTATATGAATATAAATATTCATATACATGATTTCTTAAAAAAAATTAAATGTATTTATTTTTTAATTTTAACTATTTAAATAACATCTAATAATTTATATTCATTATTCATATTTCTCTTATTAACCAAATATTTTTATTTGAGTAATTTCTTGTATATAGATCTAAAAAGTTCTCAAATATATTTCATTAAGTTTGCTTGAAATTGTCCATAAATTTGTTTGTGATGAAGAGCTATTATTCTCTGTAGGCATGTTGCAAAGTCAAAATGAGGACCATTAAATACTCTAGTCGGTTGACATATTGTTATCTAAAGGATCATAAGAATAATAAAAATTATCATGTGTGTTGACGTCCTCAATCTAAAAGCCTGCTCTATATATTTTCTTGCTAATTCTTGTCGTTGGATGAATATTTTTCTCTTTTCTTTTTGCAACATTGAGATAATATTGACAAACATAGCATATTCAAGATATATACCATTTGCTATATAGTAGCCCCTATTACTTTTGGATTTAATTTACCATATATTATACTCTAGGAGCTTTTGCTTCCAAGACATCATCAAACATATTGGAATGATTTAATGTGTTAATGTCATTATTTGAATATGCAATGTCAAAAAATACATATTAAATCCATAAGTCTTGTAACACAACTACTCAAAGCATGCTTGTGGGTTTAGCATGACTAGATTGAGAAAATTGACCTTTCCAAAATATAGGACAATTAACCTAAAGGGTTGGCGCAATAGTGTAAGGTCCCGTTGCATTCACATGAGAAGAAATGATCTATTTAATGGGAGAATTCGTGTTCGATTTCCTTCGTGTGCAAATTTCTATTGGGTCGGCGGCAGTCACGCACCGCCAGCAAGATTACTCTCTGATCTAGTGGGTTGGAGGACACCCGTGATCTCTGACCTATGATAAAAAAACAAAAATAGGACAATTTTTCTGCTTCCAATATATATAGTGAATTGAACTTAACATACTAGAAAAACCACGTGCCTCCCCAATTTTTACAATAAGCATTCAATGTTATTGTTGTTTAGGTCCTCTCAAATACTCAGTCCGAAACATATGATTCACACCTCTTACAAACCGTCTAAGCATTTCACAGCAATGCTTTTGTTAATTCAAACATAATCTTCTACACTATCCACATATGCCAATATCGTGTAACATCCTATCTTTTCTCTTATTTTTTCCTACGGTGAAAAAATTATTATATTTTGATATAATTAGTATCAATTACAACTACTAATATAATTATTTCCGGTGAAACCAGATTTTGAAAGAAGTTTTGAGTACTTTAAATTTGGGGGAACAATGATCAAATTAAATAATTTTTTTTTACATAAATAAATTTTCAAGTAATATGATTAGTGCAAAAAATAATAATAAATAAATAAATAAAATAATATATTTTGTTTAAGTTGAAACATTTATACTTAGTATAAAAAATATATATTTTTATACGAATAACTAAATATATTTATTAACTTGAATTAATGTTAGTTAATTAATTTAAGTTTCTTGTTGTTGTTGGACTGGAACGTACCCTGTAGTCCATGTAGTGTGTTAGGGGTCCTTTCTTTTCCACTGGGCTGGCTCGGTTAGAGCCTAGTATAAGTGCGTGCACGGTGCAACATTTTAAGATCTTCAATTTTGCTTTTTTTACCCCTCCTTTCGCCCGCGTCGATTACATCTCTACTTTTCCTAAACAGCGAGCTACTGTAACGGGAGGACGGCATTTTGGGGCTGCTGCGTCAACGGGGGAAATCTGAATATCGAAGGCGGAGCATTGTCAGAATCTCTGGTAACATCAAATTCCTAATTGCTTCAATAGATTGATTCTCTGATTTTTTGGTATTGTTGAAACCTTGCACCCCTGTCAAACCACGACTTGTAATTTTGGAATGTATAGGCGTTTAGAAGTTTTATGGTTCTAAAAGGGTTTGTTTTCTTTTTTGAAAATAATGGAAAAAGGAATTAGTAAATAAAATGCAGAAATATTTGAAATTCAATAGCGTGCGGAGACACTCGTCGCGGAGCACCTGGCTCTCGTGGCCGTCGCGGCGCCATTCGCAGCCGTTACTCTGTTTGAGCCGTCGCTGGACAAGCCTCTGCGACATCCGTTTTGCCGCCACCGTCCTCCCAGTCGTCCATCTGCGTCGTCTTTCTATAGGGGCGGCGCTAGCAAACAGTTCAGATTATGGGTCGGGTCTTAGGGTTACACGGTGTTTTTTCCCCCTCTTGTCTGGATTGATTTATTGGGCCTTCGTTTGAGTCCATAGCTTTTTTTTCATAACATATATATAATAATAATATATTTTTTGAGCCACTCTTTTAGGAGTCTTAGTTGTTTTGGGCGTTGTGGCTTGTGTCTGTTTATTCTGCTGACTAAAATAAAATCAACTAAAGAATAATATAATAATAATAATAAAAAAATGATAGTATTAAAAAATATAAAAGCAAAAAATATAATATAATAAACTAAACAATAATAATAATCTAAATAAAGCATAATGATATAATAATTAAATAATAATATGATAATAGGAAATATATATATATATATATATATATATATATATATATATATATATTATATGTTAAAAAATTTCAAAATAAGTAAAAAAAAAAAAAAAAAAGAATAGCGGTCATCTTGCTACTCCGCGCCGCTATCTGTATTATTGACTACTATGATTTGAATAATCAGGAGTGTGTAAACGAGCAAAAATGCTGACGAAAATTATCAAAAACAACATAGTTGTTTGATTGCCTCAGGCTTAGTTAGAGTTTAGCTTGTTCCTTTGTTATTCATATTTCATATGATTTACCTAGCTTATTGTCTTGACTATGTATGTTTGATGGCTTACCGTTTTGTTTAAATCAATCCAATTTTTCTAACACATCTCAGGTAATACACCCTCAAACTAATTCTACGTTTTGTGCATTTCACTCAAACCTTTACAATATTTTTTTCATTGGATTTTTCTCTGTATAGTGTATACTTATTATTGGGAGTTATTGGACACTACCGCAAATTACAAATAGCTCCACCAGTAACTTCTATATAATTCCGATGTTGTTTTTTGTGAAACTAAGCACAAATATTAGAAGTGCTTCCCATTGCATAGCTGGTTGAGATTGTCATTCTTCTTGTGTATGATTAGATATAATTTTTGGGATCTCATTATGCAATTAACTTTGATTCAGGAATGTCAGAGCGCAAACCAGTTGTTGGGTTATCATGGCAACCACAATTGCCTATTCCATCATCATTAAAAGCCACCGATGGGTCTCATATCAAACCTAAAGCTGAGGCATCAAGCAGCACTGTTTGGAAATCCAGTTCAGAGCTGGTTGATGGCCTTTTCGTCCCTCCAAATGATCCCAGAAAATTAAACAAGTTACTGAGAAAGCAAGTTAAAGATACTGCTGGAAAAAATTGGTATGCAATGCAGCATTAGATTATTCTCTCAAGCAATTTTGCATTTCTGAGTGCAAGATGGCTGAAATTTTTTCCTTTGGTTGTTTATCTATTCATTTTTGCACAGCTTAGCTGGATGTAGTGGTAGTAACCTGTTTTTAAATCAAATAGCAATATATTCATGTCTATTTATGCAGTTATATTTTCTTATGGTCTTGCTTTTGTTTCTTAGTTGGAGTATAGAAGGGAATTATCTTATTATATTTAAATGTATGCCAGGTTCAATATGCCAGCCCAAACCATCACCCCTGAGTTGCAGAAAGATTTGAAGTTATTGAAGGTGCTTTTGAATTTTAACATTTTTACCTTTTTATTCCTTTTCTTTCTACAGTGTTTTTGGAATATGGTCAAATATGATGTCTTGTGAAATTACATTCAAAATGAAAAGAAATAATGGAAGCGAAAAACAGCAAAAGTAGATGATTCTTTCTCCAAGTGATATGTTAATAGAAGAACATATAGGATTTAAATTTTGTTACTGTTGGGGAATGAAAAATTTAGGTCCTTTTTATGTTGGACTTTTGATTTACAAGAACCCTTCTGATAGTCTGGGACTTAGATTCTTTTCATTTACATGTAGGATTTAGATTTAGATTCTTGCTTCTTGCTAATACTGTATGTTTCAATGATTAGTAGTGTTTGCTGCTTCCTTTGGGTTTTTACCCCATTTAAAACTAATATATAATTGTCAGCCCTGATCTGTAATTATGTCATGTTACATTGTTACCTTAGAACTCTTCTGGAAACATCCTTGATACGGTGAAATAAGATGCAATGATGTAAATTACTGTACAAAATATCAAGTTAAACTCTCACGCAATGATATGTACATTTGAGGATGCAATGACCAATGTTGAGTCATATTAAAAGCATCTGGAAAAAAAAAAAACCACGCGCACACACAGGGGTTTGAAAGTATCTCTCAATTTGTGTTAAGCTGTCTAGTTTTGTTTTGTGCACCAGTTATTATCCTTAGACATTACTAAGCATGTATATTGATGGTTACAGTTAAGGGCTGCCCTTGATCCAAAGCGGCACTACAAGAAAGGTGATTCCAAATCGAAGACACTTCCCAAATATTTCCAGGCAAGTTTTTGTTACATGCTAATATGCTATATAGATCACACAAGCATATGTTTGAGCGTTATTACTTCTTCCATCGAAACATAAATTTCTATTTGACAGCTTTTAGATCTTTTGAAATTTTGAATATGATCAGGTTGGAACAGTTGTAGATTCTCCGTTGGACTTTTTCTCAAGCAGATTAACAAAGAAGGAGAGGAAAGCATCGCTTGCAGATGAGCTTCTTTCTGATCAAAACCTCGCAGCCTATAGGTAAGACAGGCCTTAAACAATATTACTGTCTGGTTAAATATAAAAAGACCTCTCTAGGTTAGAGAGTTGTTTATGCATGTTCCAATGCTCTCTACTCTAGGTTACTTACTCATTGTTCATTAACTAATTTTTCTAGGAAGCGGAAGGTTCGTGAAATTGAAGAACAAAATCGACCAGCTGGGAATGAAAAGTGGAAGATTAAAGGTAGTAATTCCCGGAAGCGGGCTAAGGAAAGGAGGATTTACTGAATTTCCGCCCATTTAAGCCGTAGGCACAGATTATAATGCTTTTTGCAATTTAGAATTATTAAAGGTTATATGAAAATACCTTACCTAGCTGTAAAACCTATTGATGCTATGTGTTCTTCTATCGTGTTTGACCAATGTCTTAAGTCTCTTCTGCTTGGGAAATCTCCGTGTTTCATACTTTCAACTTTGGCCACATTATAAAGATTTAGGGGAAATTGAACTCACCTCTCCAGAGGTCTTTTCAAACAACAATTACATCCTTCCAGTTTTTAAACAAACACTCAACTCCCTTATTTGTTTAATCAAGATAAAAGAATCAATGTCTTTAGTCTCTTCTGTTAGGGAATTCTCTGTTTCAGCTTAAAGCACATTTTTTATTATGAAGTAAAAGAATACTTTTCATTTTTATGTTAATTTTAATTTTTTTTACCTAATTTTATTTTTTATGATTGCCATTTTATTATTTGCTTTGTATAATATTAATTATTATCGATTCAATTATAGTTGCTCATAATTAGACAAAAAAAAATGAATTAGTATCTTCATCGATATGATGATTGATCAAGTTTTTAAATTGTTTTTAGCACGCACATTATTAGAACATGTGTCATAATTTATATTGTCCTCTTATGGTTTGTTAAGTAAAAATAAAAGTGGGCCTAAAGTTGAAAAGTTAATTTTTAACTGCAATTGTAAATTTATTAAATTAGAAATATTTAGGTCAATTTTATAAGGAACTTATATCTTATTTGTGTGTGGCTCGTTAGGATCAAAATTATTGAATTTGGTTTTAAAATTGCAATCGGAAATATTTAAATTTGGGAAATTTGTTTCTAATAAATTTAATTTGAAGTGATTAAGTGTTTAAATAGTTAAAGAATTAAAAATAAGTAATTTATCCTAAACAGCTTGAGATAATGATAATTGATTATCTAGCAAGGTAAATTGATTATTGTCTAAAATAATCAATTATCCTCTGGAAGAGATTCTCTCATGCAGAAAAAAAAAAAAAACTTAAGATTCTCAAGTGTTAAGATCTTACCCTTAATTTTTAATTTTTTTAATTTTATAATAAAAATATATTGTATTCATTTATTTTTTGAATGACTAAGATCTCATCCGGTGAAAATGTTATTGAAAAGGATTCACTCCCATAATCCTCAGCGTGAAATATGTAAATAATTGATTACCTATTGAGATAATTAATTATTAATTACAAAATGTGAAATTGATTTAATTTGGATGATTTAATAGATAATAATCTTTTTCATAAATCACAAAATTAATTAATCTTTTTTAATCTTGACTGATCTAAAATCTATTTTCTATCTTAATTAATATTAAATATGGGCTTAGGCTTGATTTAACTTGACTAATTATTATAAAAGGTAATATTTGATAAACATAAAAAAATAAGCAAGCAAAGTGAGAGTTTAGAAAGTGTTGTTTCGCAGTCAAAAAAAGAAAAGAAAGTGTTGTTTCAATTTGTGCAATCTCACTATTCTAGAGTGACATAAAGCTTCTGGTTTTCTTTATTGTTGCCAAGGGTGGCTTTTCTTGAGAGAGTTGTTATCAAGGGTGCTTTGCCCTTAAGAGAGATTTATAGACTGTGTGATTTCTAGAGGATGGTTGGAGTGAATAGTGAGAATTGTCTTGGGTTGAGTTGTTAAAGTAGGGTTTCTTGAGCGTAAAAATCTTATTGCATTGTAAACTCTGATAAAATAATGAAAAAATCTCAAAGGAGACTTGGGAACTAGACATAGATTAAAGTTGGTGATTGAACTCGTATAAATTATAAATTCTTGGTGCACTTTATTCTAATCCTACTCTTTTATTTCTTCAAAAAACAAAAAATCCTACTCTTTTATATTGCATTGATTAATTGTGTGTTTACTTTGATAATGGTTAATTAAATCAATTTGGGGCTTTCTCTCTCTAGAATTATAACCTTCACGATTTACAATAATTATTTTACAAAAATAATTTTGAAATAACTGTATTTATTTTCTTATTGGGTTGTACCAGTCATTTGGTTGACAAAAATCTATCTACATTTTTAGTGTATGAACTATTTTCCTTTCTTTTTTCTCTAACAATGGACACGATCAAGATTTCTTATTTTATTTGTTAAAACGATGCTTTTAATAAGAGAGAAACGCAAAAATAATTGTGTAGAACTCTTTTCTTAATTTCCCTCTATTGTAAATTTGTAATATGGCTCTCGCGCATATGATTATAATACACATAAAAAACAATAAATTTAATCCTAATTAATTTTAATTTCTACATCGGAAAAACTAAATAGGGAAATACGTATAACAAAACATGGAAAATTCTAAATTATTCTTAATAATTTTTAACGCGTTTGTTTTTTAAACAATTGAAATTATTATTAATTAATATATGTTTTAAAATTATTTAACATTTCTCTGAAAAGTGAAAAGCAATTTTTGTCTTGATTTTTGGTACACGTTAACACGATCATTAATTTAAAATAAATGAAAAGGATAAACATTGATTAGGACAACATAGAAACGCATTAATTGCCGTTCAATCAACATTTTCAAAACGAAGTAGTCACAAGGGTTTAGAAAGCAAACAAACAAACCAACTGGGGACTATTCTACATTTTGTAATTGAACAATAGGTGCGGTGAGGAGCATAATTCCGCCTGGCACGCTGCTAAACAGGAACACGTTGACGTTGGTGGATTTTGACCCTTTATCCTCATGGCATGCTGCTATTTGTTGCCATTTGCTTAATTAATATGAATCAATAATTGTTGTCGGTAATCGAAAATAATTTGTGCTAATTCAAAAGGGTCATCATCTCCTCGTCCCACATTGAAACTACACTTCATCATCTCTTTGTATCCTTCTCAACCAGGATCACTCGCTCTCTCTTTTTAGGATCATGCAGAGGTCCAAGAAACAGTTAACGGACCCCACTCTTGTGAAAAAGGCTCCAGTATCTGCTTACACTCCTCTGCTCCTCCTTCTCATCCTCCTCACCGCTGCCTTCGTCTCCTCCCTCTGGGTTTGTAAACACTTGACACTACTCACCTTCAAATATATATATAAATAAAACATGTTCTGATTGAATTGTTCAATTTTTGATTTGATTAATTGAATTGCCTCTCTTGCAGTGTACGCTCAGTAAACCGAACAAAACCAGCAGCTCAGTGGCAAATGTTTCTGCAAAGCATAGTAAAAGGTTCCAAGAAGCGACATTAAATTGTGGGAACCAAACAAGATGTTCAAGTTATCGGACAAGAAGGTTGTTTGAAGGGGAGGAGGTAGGGGTGTGTCCGGAGTACTTCCGGTGGATCCACGAGGATCTGAGGGTGTGGAAGGAGAGAGGGATAAGCAGGGAGATGGTGGAGATAGCAAAGAAGAGTGCGCATTTTGGGTTGGTAGTGAAAAGGGGAAGGATATACGTGGAGAGGTATAAGAAATCGATACAGACACGTGATGTGTTCACGATGTGGGGCATTCTGCAACTTCTGAGGAGGTACCCTGGCAGAGTGCCAGACCTGGAGCTCATGTTTGATTGCGATGACTTACCTGTCATCCGAGCACGCCACTACAACCTCACGGGCCCGCCACCCCTTTTCCGTTATTGCGGTGATCGCTGGACGGACGACATTGTTTTCCCTGATTGGTCCTTCTGGGGATGGTACCTTCTTCCTAAATTCTAACACTCATTTCATATCATGCCTTCCTTCTACTTATCATGTGCACATTATTGCATACTCCTTATGCATGATACTGTATCCATCCCATCTTTTTTATAACAAATAAGTTAAATTATAACTTATTTCTTATAAATTAACTATAATTTATTTTTTATAAATAAGACTAGAAATAGTAGTCTTTTTTATTATATTTATATTTTTTACTTTAGATGTTAATGTGAGCACCTAGATGTGAAAGAAAGTAGCTAGTATTATTTTCCTAATGTTTAAGGTGTTGATCACACTCATCAGAATTTTAAAGATGTTGATCAATAAAGAGATATATTAAAAAGAGAAATATTAAGGACACTTACTTTCTAATTGAATAATTAATAAGGCAACTATACAATAATATAATATCAATTTTGACATTAAATGCTTATTATGCTTATTTTTGCACAACTTGGACGCCGAGTGCTAAGCATGTGTATACACAAACATTTAACGCTGAAGTTGCATCATTGTGGAACATTTTGCCATTGTAAAAAAAAAAAAAAAAAATTGTGGAACTAATTTTCTGTTCAATATTCCATTAATGAAGAAGCGAATTGTTATTTTAGGGCTGAGATTAATATAAGGCCTTGGGAACATTTGTTGAAGGAGATGGAGAAGGGCAATAGAAGGGTTAAATGGAATGACAGAGAACCATATGCCTATTGGAAGGGAAACCCTTTTGTTGCTGAAACCAGGCAAGATCTCATCAAATGTAATGTTTCAACCACACAAGACTGGAATGCTCGTTTATATGTGCAGGTATATATATATATATAAGCTCTCTTACACTAATAAACGATGATATTTTATTTTTCCCCATTTGAATGTATATGTAGGATTGGATTCAAGAATCTCAACAAGGATTCAATAAGTCAAACTTGGCAAGTCAATGCACACATAGGTAGTTCCATTTCACTTGCGAGTCTATCTCGAATTGTTTATTATTTTATACATAGATGCAAAAGTACTTATCACATGCACATAGGTTATAATTTATAAACAATTGTCCGTCCGTATCAGATACAAGATTTATATTGAAGGATATGCTTGGTCTGTGAGTGAGAAATACATCCTAGCCTGTGATTCCGTAACGCTATTGGTGAAGCCTCGTTTCTATGATTTCTTCATAAGAAGCCTGCAGCCAATGCAGCATTACTGGCCTATAAGGGACAAGGACAAGTGCAAATCCATCAAACATGCAGTTGATTGGGGTAATAATCATAAGCAAGAGGTGACTCCCGCTCCCCCATGCATTTCAATTTTGTTGAAGTCCACATATGATACATTAATTAATTAATGTCCACCAAATTAATTAACAGGCACAGAAAATTGGTAAAGCAGCGAGCAAGTTTATTCAAGAAGAGCTAAAGATGGATTACGTGTATGATTACATGTTTCATCTGCTAAGTGAATATGCAAAGCTTCTCAAGTTTGAGCCAAGAGTTCCTGAAGGAGCAGTGGAGCTGTGTGTGGAGGCCATGGCATGCCCAAGAAGTGGGTTAGAGAAGAAATTTATGACTGAATCAATGGTGAGGGAGCCTTCAACAAAAGCCCCGTGCTCATTGCCTCCTCCGTTCGAGCCAACGTCGCTCAGTCTGTTTTATGCCAACAAACTAAATTCAATCAGGAGAGTTCAGAGGTGGGTAGATAACTACTGGAAAAACGCCACTCAGCAATTGCATACACGCATTTTAATTAATTAAATCTCAACAATTAGCAACATATATACCTTATTAACACAAGGTATGCTACGCACACTAGTTAGTCACCCTCTGAGAAAGAATTCTAGAAATGCAAAAACTACAAAAATAAAATTCTGCGTACAGAATTTAAGTTTGGATTTAGGACACTTAGAAGAGACCGAGAATCTAGACAGAATTTGCTCACTTTTATTTGTTTATTTTCCAGATGTATCAATCCCTAATCAATATCCATTCATTTTAAAATCACCTTGCATAATTTTTTTTTATACAATAATGATAATAAGGTTTAAATTTAGAATAGCATATGAAGGCTGATACTAATATATATATACCAACAAGTTGTTGGTTCGAGTGATACTAGATTCGATCCTCTTAAATAATGTATCAGATTTAAGTCTTGTGGATGAAAAAAACGTAATTGAGAGGAAAAATCTAATTAAAAGAAAAAAGTTTACAGGCCTAAACTATTTATAATTTTAAAATAAGTTTCTGATTTTTTTTTTGTTTTAATTGGATCCTTGAATTTGTATTTATTTTTTAATTAGGTTTGACATGAACCTAATTAAAAAATTAATACAAATTCAGGACCTAATTAAAAAAAAAAAATTGAGAGACATAAATAAAAAATTGGTAAATGTTCATGACTCAGAGAGTAATTAAAACATTTTTCTACTAGGTAGATATGTCAAGATTTCTATGTTTCCGTCGTTTTGTATATTTTCAAAGGCTCTTTGGCATCCATATTTGTTGTTTTGCGTTTGTGAAAATAAACCATTTTTATACGGTGTCAATTCGTTTACCACCGCCGAATTGCCTTGTACATGTACATATATGCACAGGATAGTGGGATGATATTCACTGTAGGACACTTTATATTTTTTGTTTTCCAAAATAAAGGCTTTGGACTTTTTAATTTAATTGAAAGAAGAATTAGTAATCCTTTTGGATTGCTACAAATACGAAAATGATCTTCAAAAAGATAGAGATTTTATGATCAGTTAAATATGGAAAGGGGTTACTTATTTAAAGTATGGTGAACAGTAGAAATATTATTTTTTTGGGTGAAATTATCAACATATTAATTTATCATCAGCAATAGAAAAAATAAATTATCAACAAGAAAATTGATGTTAAAGTTAATTATATGAATAAAATAAATTCAAGTTTTATTATCATAAAAGAATGAACAAAAAAATAGTTCTTGAAAATAAAATATATTTTTTTCTTTTAGAAAGTTGATATACTCGTATTTTTTATAATTTAAAATAGTACCATTTGTTTTTCTGAAATAATGATATTATAAGTATATAACTAAAATATTTTATTATTTTATTAATTGTAACAATTTTTCCCATATCATTTTTCTAATCTAATTATTAATTGTAATATTAAAAAATTTAACATCATCACAATGCATGAATATATATAGTATAAATAATAATTGCAATAAAATATCATTGGATTTTTACATTTATCCTTGACGTAAAAAGCCTCTTACATAATCAAAAATCAAAGCAACAAATGGCCGACTATAAAGGGTGAGTGAGCATTTGCTGAGCATTTTCTAACCCATTACTCAAAACATACATATTTCAATACAAAATTTGAACCTTAAAATAAAGTGTCTCGTCATAAATAAAGGTATAATTGTCACATAAAAATTGAAATAGCTGTACTTGTCATGAGTAAACATTTGTAACCGAGTTAACACTCAATCTTAACCATCCAATGCAGAAGACTAGAGGTCTCAGTAACTGTTCACAATATTCAGCACTGATGAATATGTTCCGAGAATTCCACAAATGACTCCAAATGCAGCAATTACGACGCTCAACGCAACCTGATGGTATCATAGACAAGAAAACTAGAGTAAAGATAGAAGGAATACGTAAACAAGTTGGGGTTATTCTATAGGAAATGTTAGCACCACTCTTAAATACACTCATTTTCAATATTGCCCTACTTTTGCTATTATTCTTAGATACACTCGTTTCAACACTCTCTTTCGAATTGAATAAAATTTACATAAATCTTACTCCCTATATGATGAGTCTTATTTATTATTTGGTTGGATTCACACAAATTTTATTTAATAATGGAAAGCATATTGAGAAGAATATGTCAAATAATGTGTTGTTAGCCTTTCTTTATTTTATAAGTCATTTATATGTGACATTTAGTGCAGCATATGCAGTTAGAAGTTTAATGTTGCTTGATAAAGAGAAAAATATAGAAATTAGGCTTAATTATCAATTTAGTCCTCTAATTATTTTAAAGTGTTCAATTGGGTCCCAATATTTTAAAAAGCTCCAATCAGATCTCCTAATTTTTTAAAATGCTTCAATTAAGTCATTTTCGTCCAATTGAAACCAATGCCGTTAGGATGTTAATTTTGACGTTTTTTTTATTTAAAACTAAAGTTAAAAACTAGTAGTGGTTAAAAACTGCCACAATATTTTTTATTATTTTAAAAATAAAAAAATAAATTCATCATTTCAGAAAGCGATTAGTGCATCGTGCGACAAGCCATCGAATCTAAGGTTCCAGCGAAATCAGACCAAGAATCAAGTGTATGTGTGTACTGATGAAGGAGAATCAAAGAACCAAAATCAGAAAATAAAAAACCATCAAAGTTCAGAACAAAATCAAAAGAGGTACAAACTTAGATCTGAAAAGAACAAAATTTAATAAGAAGGAAAATGAAAATATGTAAAGAGAGAGATTTAGTTTCAATTGGACGAAACTTAGATCTGAAAAGAACAAAATGGGTACAAAATTTGCTGCCAAAAGCCTAGATCTGATTTTGAGGAGATTTTGAAAGTTAAGGAGATTTTGTTCTTAATTTTCAATTGGTGATGCTGGATCGAAAACCCAAATCTGGTTTTGATTTAGATCTAATTCATCTCCTTCGAGGGTGAGGTCTTGCCAAATCGAAGACGATTAGGTTGTGGCATGTCTTCGTCGATGGAGTTTTGCGCGGTGCCGGAACCCGCAATGCCAATTTGGGCGTCAAATTGGAACGCACGAGGAGCAAATTAACTCGCTGGAGACATCGTCGCGGATGAAGGAGGTTTGGCCGCAGTAGCTACAGGGAGAAGATTTCGACTTCAGCGTAGGAACTTAGGGGAGTGGAGTGGTTTTGGTGGTTGAGAGTTGGGGACGATGAGTAGAGATTGAGGCCATGGGAAATGAAGGAGAAGACGAATATTGAAGGAAGAGTAGAAGATGCCAAGACAGTCCAACATTATTTTTATTTAAATTATATTTAAAGTTTATTATATTTTTTAATTTAAAAATAATAAAAAATATAGTAGTGGTTTAAAAACCGCTACTATTCATAAATGAAAATTGCCAGAATTAACATCCTAATAGCCTTAGTTTCAATTGGAAGGAAAAGACTTAATTGAGACATTTTTTAAAATTAGAGGATCTGATTAGATCTTTTTAAAATATCAGAACCTAATTGAACACTTTAAAATAATTAAAGGACTAAATTGATAATTAAGCCTATAAATTATTGTTCAGCAATAATATCAAGCCTGAAAATTATACTGGGGTTTTGTACAATTTTTTACTATTAATGTTTCATGGAATCTACAGTATTATACTAGAAAAAATAAATTAAAATTAAATACAAGATCATCAGCATCATACCTGTGTATAAGTTGCTTTTTTTGCCACAATTTTCATAAAACATAAACTTGGCATTATCACTGACTGAAAAAATTTGCATTTCCCAAATTAGATTGCAATTTAATTGGAATTTCTTACATGAAATTGAAACAATAACAATAAAGGAAATCACAGTGGACTATAGACGAAACAAATTCATGTAAAGTTGATGCCAAGAAACTATAAAAATAGGTGACAATTATATAAAGCAAAATACATCAACCGAGGTATTTTGACATCTTAAAAATGCAGTAAACTCAATGCTTTACATATTCCTCCATACTAGTCTTGTGTTTGAGAAAACACATCTTAAAAATGCAGTAAACTCAATGCTTTACATCAACCGAGGTATTTTGACTTTTGGTCTAAGGCATGTGCATAACCTTAAGTTACAATCAAGAACTAGTTCTTTTCATTAAAAAAAATCACGACAAAATCATGACTTCCTAATTTCCTTCATGAAAATGAAGCTTTTTGTAATTTAGACATCATAGATGTTGACAAGGAAATATGTGTGTTCCTTTGTGTATGTGAGAGTAATTGTAAGTGTACTTAGGTGTTTGCTTACCACAAGTATACTGAAGAGAGAGCCAATTAAAGCCATCACATACCCTGAAATTATAATAAAATGGTATTAGAGTCGTTTAGGTTCATATGAGTTACCATATTTTTATATTGAACATAGAATTTTTAAATAAAACATGTTTTGATCAATTTTTCCAATGGAAATAAATAAAGATATAACGAGTAATCAACACTTCATAAAGGCAACTGAAAAATACATAACTTATATGATCCTATGCTATCATAATATGCCTACCTCAAATACACAAATAAATTAAAAAGAAAATATGAATATATATATATATATATGTATATGGACAAAAAGCTATATTACTTTCTTCAGTGTCCTTGAATAATTGAGTAGTCACATTAAAACTAATATTACAGAGACAAAGTTTAAGACTCACCAAAAAAAGGAATCAGAAAAGCAGCACAAACCGTAGATACAACAAGTGCTGTTCTAAGAAGAATGAAACATCGACAAGTACTTGAGATTCTATCTGGTAGCAACTCTTCGAGACTTCTCGCCAATGGGTTCATCAACAAAGCATATTTGTGTATAATTAAGGAAAAGCAAACTAATATTATTCGTGAATTTGATCAAGTCATCTCCATTTATGACATTCATAAAAAACTAGTTTGTGGCAAAAAGGATATTTAGTGAATGGGTTAATTACCTGAAAGAAGAGCAAGGAGCACAATTAAAAAAAAATGTTCACTTCAACGAAACTAATGAAAAAGTGATAAAAAACCAAAAAAACCTCATACTCACTGTTGTCCACAATGCAACCTTGGAAGCAACTGCACCTCGTGGCATATTTAATGTTATTTGAGACAAAGTCCCATCACCAAACATGAGAAATCCCATGATTGCAACACCTCCATATATTGTAATAGACACTACAAAACTGTATGTGAATAAATGAGTTGCGAAATCAGAGATTCAGAAATAAGAAATCAGATATGTCTTGCAAGTTACAAAAAAAAAAAAAAAAGGAGGTACCATACCATATTATTAGTGCTTTAGTAAATTGTGTTTTGTCAGCCATAGATTGGTAAATATTTGGAAAAACTGAATGTCCTGCAAAGCAAAACCCATGGATACCAATAGCTAATGGAATGCCACTCCAATTGACCAATTGACCAGTGGGATGGAATCCAACACCGCCTATTGTCCCAACACAAAACACACAGATAACAATCAACAATGTTGCAAAAACCCCTCCAGCTGCATATCATAACAAAAATTCCAATAAGGACATGTTAGGTTGTCAATTTGAAAACAAAAAGAATCTCTTTTACACTTTGGAGTACCTGACAGAATAGAGATTATACGAAGATCCTTTAGCCAAACAGTGGGGATAATAATAAGTGCAGCCAAAATTCCAAACAAGTGCACAGAGTCTAACTGGAAACTACCCAAGTCTAAGGATGTTCCCGGAAATAGCCCAGTGAGGTTATCTCCTTCCAAGGTGATGAATTCCACACAACATGACTACACTCATAAAAAGATTTCTTATAATTACAGTGCAGACTAACAAAACTCAGGTGTTATTAAAGGAAATATCAGAAATGATTACAGTACTTACATATAATTCAGTGTACAATATGATCTGCATTAATTCCATAAGTATACATTGATTAGTATATCAACTAAATTTTGCATCAGTGAAAAACATTATATCTCAACATTCTTTCTCACTACTATAAAAATATAGATAAACTCACCGATACAATAATACGACCATATTTTCCAAATGCAGCTTCCCCTATATCTGGGTAGCTAGTGATTCCTTCTCTACTTTCAAAGCAGTATCTCATAAGGGTGGCTGTATAGCAACAAACGACTGCAAAAAGAACCATCAACACCATGCTCATCCAGCCAGCTTCTTTCAATGTATAAGGTGTAGACAAAATGCCAACTCCAGCCATCACATTAGTCGCTGCCAAGGTAGAAATTGAGGAAGTATGGTTAGGCATTTTCAGATAGAATATTACTTCCATAACAAAAATAATCTTTTTAAAATACCTTTCAATAAGCTTTGATTACAAGTTATTTTGAACACAAATGTACATTTGCAATGTTTATATCATATAAAATGTTCAAGGATACAACAATAGTTTGCAACGAAATAAGTAAATAACATACCATTAAAAACTGTTTGAATGAAGCTGCATCCATGGCCAATGGGCAATTCACCAGATAAATGTTTTTGCACTGAACCTTTCTTCCTCAATGTTGATTGGGTAATTCCTTCGTGATCAGAGAGAAAAGGAGTCTTTCCATCTATGTCTAAGTTATTCTTTGAACGATTTTCAAAACTGGAATATATAATGCTTGGTACTCGTAGAATTGATTCAAAATTTGGAGTTGCAGCAAGTGTGTAAGAATCTGTGGTCTCTCTGTTATAAGAACGGGGAAAAACAATAAGCATTAAGGTTACTAGTTAAAAGGAAGCAGTAGCACAACAATAAGCTAGATAACATAATTATAGTGAAGCTTAGTCATAACAAAAAAATTATGCTAAGAAATTGCTTTAAAATTAAAATTAAAATGACACAATCACTGTTTAAAATTTGTAATCGTGATGATGTGTTTCAAATTGCAGACCGCATCACCCAATGGATATAGCTCAGTTGGCAACACACGCTGAGTTTGTGGGTGAGGACCTGGGTTCGATTCCCACAGAATACACTCTTGGGGAGGGGGCGAGGATCTTTAAGTGTGACTAAGTCCCGGACCGAGAATAACATCATGGTTGAGGAAATACCCGCATTCTCACAACTACATTACATTGCAATTGTGGACTGATTTTCTGATTTTATTTCATGTAACGGCCAACGCAATGAAGTTACAACCACAATGCAAACACCGCAACAGACCTCGTCGGTTTTCTTTTTTTAAGACGCACATGTATCTTTTACCAGAAGAGAGACCACTGGTTCAGCCCACACTACATTTGGTATTTTACCAGAATAGGAGTGTTCATGAATATGGTTTACCTGCAAACTTGATTTGATCCAAACTGACTCAATCAGTCTGATTTGAATTCTTTTTAGTATTTGGATCGAACCCAACCTACCCCATTTAAATTCGTTCACGTGCAGACTAGGTCATGGGTTTTGATTTTTGAACCAATGAACCCGACATGTTGGTTATTATTATTATTATTAAAAAAAAAATATTAGTACTTGTTTTTTGTGTAACAATATATGCTTGTGAGATGTTTATTTAACTATGGTCCATATGGTATCAACTCGTTCTTTAGTTACTTTCTATCCTCAATTGTATTTTTTATAAATTGTGATTACCTGAAATATAAAATATGGAATTAAATCTATCAAATTGTTCAATCCAAATGGTTGGTGCAGTGATGTAAGGCTCTGTTACGTTTACATGAGGAAGAATGATCTATTTAGCAGGAGAACCCGTGTTCGATTCCCTTCGTGTGCAAAATTTCCTTGGGTCAGCGACAGTCACGCACCGCGAGCGAAATTAGTTTTTGACCTAATGGGTTGGTGGACACTCGTTGTCTCTGACACAGGACCAAAAAAAAATCTATCAAATTATCCTAAGTTCCCAATTATTCATTATGGTTTTCCATTGTGATTTTGTAAATAATGAGAATATCACGTCAACATCAAAATAATTAGCTGCAAGATCATTTTCATGGTCTATTTTTCTATTGTTCATTCAATTTCAGTTTTAAAAAATATAAAATAATTTTAAATATTTAGATCCAATTGACTCAATCCAAACTAACTCATTTGTGTACTTATCAAAAGACTAACTAATTTGTGATTGGGTTAGGTTTCTAAAAAAATACAAACCCAATTCAACCCAACTAGTTTTGATTGGGTTGGATCATGGATTTAACCAAACTCGACCCATAAACATCCCTGTAAAATTTCTTTTACTTAATTAAATCTGTCGAAAGTTATATATTATTTTAAATAAGAAAGAAAAACATTGTAATACCCACACCTCTTAGGAAAAAAATATAATTTACTCTAAAATTATTTTAGGGTTGTAGTGATCACAGTTCGCATCGCATCAGATGCAATAACCACAATCACAGTCGTAACCACGAAGTCAAATATAAATCGTTGAGAAGACTTCTATAACAACAATATTGCATACCAAAAAAAACAAAGGCAGCAAAGGATAGGAAACAAAAAAAAAAAAAAAGAAGAAGAAGAAGAAGAAAGAAACTAGCGAAACAAAAGTTAATTATGTCAAATAGAAATAAGAAATGAGCGTGAAAGATTTTAATTTAAATTGCAAAGAACTGGTAGAGTAGAAGAGTGTACTTGTAACTTTGAGGCCATTGCTGAGAAGTGAAAGAGTGACGGCGTGTTGTATCGTTTCCCTCGTCATCGCTGCTACTCTCACTCTCTAACTTGGCAGTTTCAACATCCTGTTGTGCACCTTCGTTGATATCAATATCTTCCTCAAAGAAAAACTCAAGGTCTTTCTCCTTCTCCTTCTTGTTCGCGTTACTAACCATTGTTGCTTGCAACTACGCCAATCTCAAACGAAAGAGTCAAGACAAGACCCCCTTTATTTTCCACCGCAGAAGATGCAACCAATACAAAGCATCTATATATAACGATAATTCACCAACAGAAAAAAAAATAAAAATAAAAAAATCTACATGTAACGACACAACGTGGGAAAATTAACGCTACCAACGTATGTAAGAAGTGACGCTGGCACATCGAGATCTAGCACTTATTAGAAGAGTTTATTTATAATTTTATTCAGGCACATACCATGCCACGTGCATATCTATGTAATAATTTTGAGAAATGCAAGCATTTTTGTCCTCATGATTGAGTAGATTCCTTAATCGATCTTGCCTTAATAGTAAAAGGCTTACTTAAAAGAGATGGATACGGTGATAGTATTCCCTTCTATGGAAGTGGTCCAAAGGAAAAGAAATTGTTTTTGTATAAAAATGTGTACAAAATTTTATAAAACTTGTATGTTTTTTGCATTGTATAAGTTAAATATTTATTTTTATATAATTAAAATTTATTCTGTAAAAAAAATAATTAAAATTTATTGTAAATGAATATTATAAATATGTAATTATATTATAATTCAGATTTCTAATAAATATTTTTAAATATATAAAATATATTTTATTTATAATAAATCATTTGAATTGTAATAAAAAGTTTATATTTTGTTTTAAAAAATTAATAAAATTCAATTTAAATATATAAATAAAAGAGAATATATTAAAAAGGATAAATGGTAAAAAAGAAGAATAATATAAATAAAAATAAAAAAGAATAATTTTAGATTATTGAGATAGAAATTTTTTAATTAATTATAAAAATATAGATAAAATGTATATCTAAAAAAAGAAAAAATATTAAAATATATAATAAAAAATGAAAATTTTAATTTTTAAATTATGTATTTTAATTTATAAATTAATTGAGAAATTTAAAAAATAATGTGAAAGGAGATATGGAAAAGATGAGTAAGAGACAAAAGTTGTTTTATTGTAAGAAGTGTCTAGTGTGTACAGTAATGGAAAAATGTGTTAAATTGTCGACAAGTAGCAGTATTTGTTAACCTGGGAGTCTGGGGCTGAAAAAACTGAACGTGGAAAAAGAAAGAGTAGAGAGTAGAGAGTAGTGTGCGGCTGCGAACGTAGTTGAAGGTTTGAATGAGATGGGACGAGACTCATGTGCCGACGAAAGATGGATAAGGATGAACCCAAGGTGCCAATCAAGAGTTGAACGTTGAAACATCAGAGATAAGTATGTATGTGCATGTGCACCGCGACTGCGAACGAAGCTGGCTATATTGTCTTTGTCGACATTTGAATTTGATTGCATTTGCATATATGCAAATTTTAAAAAATTAAATAGGCTTAAATACTTTTTTAGTCCTTGTAATTTAAGATTTTTTTGCTTTTCGTCCTTGCAAAATATTTTTTTTGGTTTTGGTCCTTACAAATTATGTTTGTTTTGTTTTTCGTCCTTAAAATAATTTAGATAACGTTTTTTTTACTGTTCAAAGTGCTATCTAAACTGCTTTAAGGACGAAAAACAAAACAAACATAATTTGCAAGGACTAAAACCAATTTTTTTTTTACAAGGACGAAAAACAAAAAAACACTAAATTGCAAGGACTAAAAACATATTTAAACCAATTAAATAACTTCAATCATATCATATTATATTTGTACCTGTCCGATGGTACGGTGGTAATCTCTTCCTGCTGTACCGAGCTCTGTTCGTCTGTCATTGTCGTTTTCCACCGAGGGGGTGGGTACCTGCAAAGGTATTCCGACGCTCAAGTCAGATATCACTCCAATATAGTAAATAAGAGTAATAAATGTGAATGAACTGTTGTTTTACCTTGAGAATCTCACCTTTTATATACATACATTAATGGGCCTTTGGGATCCATGGGCCTTACCTTATTACTAATGCGATGTTAATCCTTGATTATGTGATAATTACTTTAATCCCAAGATTATTATTGTAATGTTGACGTTATCATTTATAATAGGCCGAATAGTATTAGGATGTTCGAATACTGTTCGGTTATGTAGTTGCCTAGGGGTTCTAGGTCCTTATAAGGTACACATGCCCCCCAAGCCTCGAAGCATTCGTAGAAGAGATGAAGAGGGTTTATAATATAAGGCTGCCAAGGGGTGTTCTTTGGCACTGGAATACTTAAGGGACGCCTGAGGGGTCTCGGTACTCATCCTCCTAGTAGGTGCCGATGTGTGGTTTCCGCACTTTGTCTTTCCTAGTAGGTGCCGAGATATGGTTTTGGCACTAGGTGCCGAGGTGTGGTTTCGGCACTTGCCCTCCTAGTAGGTGCCCAGGTGTGGTTTAGGCATGGGATAACTTTGAAAGGGCATAACTTTTGACTCATATGTCCGATTTTAGCGCATTATATGTCTATTTCATATAACTTTTCGAGACAAATGCGTGGCAAATCCCAAGGGATTTGGTCCAACATTTTCCCCAAAAAAGCCCTCCTTCTATGAAAAAAAGGCCGAAAAGGGATTTTTTAGGCCTGGTGCTGATAATAGGTCTCGTCCTTTGCCATCCAAATGGATTCCGAGATGGGTCTTCGGCCTTGCAGCTTTGGTAAGTGTCAGGATGGGTCTCAGCCTATAGGATGGAACTCGGATTTGACTTCCTAGGAGGTGCCGAGATGGATATTCGTCTAGGAATTTTGGAAAGATTTAGTATATATGGAGATCTGATTTTCGAATTTTGAATTTCGAATTATAACCGTTCAGTTGCCTTGGAATGTGAAACATTTTATATTAACAGTCGTTGATTTCCATATATCTAACGGTTATGATAGCTTGGCCCATCAGGCCCAAAAGCTTTCATCGATTATAAAGTATACCTAGTCATCCATTCTCTTCAGCGTTTCCACCAAATATGAGTGCCGAGATTTCCCTTGTCTTGCCATTCCGAGTGCCGAGTTGTGTCCCAAGTATGTGGTAATTTATTCTTTCCCTTCCCCCTCCCTTTTTTTTCTTTATATGGCTTCTGAGTTGAGATCTGGGGAGTCTGATGAAGAGTCTGAGTTTGCGAAACTCAGAATGTTGCCAACCGAGGTTCGCGACATTGGTGATCCAGATTCAGAGTCAGATGCTGACGAGGAGTCAAGTTGTAGTGACGATGACTCGTCGGCCTCTGATGAGGGAGACGATGCCCAAAATGCAAATGCCACTGTAGATGGGGATGCTAGGGATGAAGTGAATATCGAAATTGAGGCTAGCAAAGATGTCGTTGTGAAGGCATATGCTGAGGCCGAAAGGGTTGCTAGTTCATCAGAGGCCGGTTCCAACAATGGGGATGACGGACGACCAACTGAATACATGTGGTTGAGAAAGGGAGTGTGGGGATACTATTCTCGGTATAAATGGGATTCGGTCCTTACATCCTTCATTCAATCACAAAGATTGGTGGTGTGTCCGGAGGAAAACATATTCACTGTAGAGACTCCATGGGAGGATGAACAAGTATTCATAGGTCCTCAACTTGACGAGGATCCATTTTTCTTCATGTACGAGTCCTTGTTCCGCCGTCTTCATGTGCAGATACCCTTCAATGAGTTTACCGAGGGTGTACTGCGGGTTCTGAATGTGGCTCCTTCCCAGCTTCACCCGAATAGTTGGGCACTCATTCAGTCATTCAAGTTTTTGTGCAATTCACTGTGTATTAGGCCGACACCTAGAGTGTTCCTTCATCATTACAAGACTCGTCCTAAGGACGGGGTAGAATGGCTATCTCTTGTGAGCAGGACAGACTATCCTCTGTTTACTGGACAACTTCAAAACTGGCTTTTTCAAGGTGTCGGCCACCGAGGATGGTAGGAAGTATATGTTTTTTTATGATAATAGACTGAGGTTTCCTCTTTATTGGACGAGGAAGCCTACGAGGTATGATGAGTACCCATTCTCCATGTTGATTGAAAGGGAGCAGAAAAACTTACGGATTTTGGATCAGCTCCCCAGATCTCTTCCTAGTAAATATTTTGTTCCCTTGTATATAGCTCTTCACTCTGATGTGGACTTGGTTGGTTAGTATCTGGTCTTTTTTCTACCATTCGCTTACTAACATCTTTTTGCCACTAACTTGTTGTTTTTGAGTTGTGCAGGAATTTTCATGACTATGTTAGACGACCCTTTTGACTACCAGAGTATGCGGTTTGTGCAACTTATGGAACATGAGGCCGAGGTGGCTGCTGGGAGTGCCGATACTGGTCCCATGCCTGAACGTGTTCCTCCTCCTCCTGATCCTAAGAAAAAGAAGTAGAAGCATAACAAGAACAAGAGCAAAGATAAGTCTAGGAAGTGGCACAATGGACCAGCCCATGCCGACCAAGACTTATCCCGTACTTAACGTATAAGGCAGTCTACTTTGGATGCTAGTTGGTACCCCCTCCTACCAACATAGTTGGTTCTTCTCAGAGTTTTGGGAGGGATATCTTCAGCCGAGGATTCAATCCTGTCACAGCGTTGAATGCTGTCACATCTTCTGCTAAAAAGGAAGTAATTGTTGCTGCTGGTCCTACCAAAGGTTTGGAGGATGTTGCCGAGATGTAGGCTAAGTCTTGGGCAATCATTCAGCATTGGCTTATTGAACAGTCCAAGGTTCCTTCCCAAGTGGAGGAGTTAGAGAAGATGAAGAAGGAGGTCGTTGATTCTGTCGAGGCCCTTAAGACCGCTTTTGAGGAAAACTGTGAGCTGACTACCGAAGTGGGCACCTTGAAGAATAGGGTGAAGGAGTTGGAGGGTAAGGAGGTTGCTTTTATTGCGAAGGCAAAGAAGGGCGAATCTTCGGCTACTGTTTTGCAACTAGAGGTTGAGAAATTGACTAAGGCATTAGCTGATACTAAGATTTCTCTTAATGCAGAGAAGGTAGTAAAGGAAAAGGCAAACAAGCTTGTTGATCTTGCCAGGGTTGCTATTTTTAGAGAGCACCGAACAGGTTTTGATAAGGGTATTCGTTAAGCCAAGTTTTTTAGACTTATTGACACTACTCGGTTCGATGTTGATAAAGATGTGTGGCAAGGTGCTCTTCGGCCATTGACTGAAATTTCGTGTGGGGCTTTTGACGTGCCTGCACCTGCACCTACCCCTGCGTCTACACCTGCACTTGCTCCTGCCCCTGCACCTGCTCCTTCTGCCAGTACCCAGAGTGGATTGCCTTCTACTCCTACTACTACTGGTGCAACTGCTGATGTTTCTGAGGAGACCAACGAGGTCAATCAAGAGGAAGAAGAGGAGCACACTGTAACACCCCGAAAAATTACAACCCAATAAGTATGAATGTGAGAGATTTAATTAGAAAATTTTCTTGTTGGGGAGAATTGTAACGTTGTGGTTTTCCTAATTGTATGATTAAGTGTTTGATTAATAATGAAAGAGCAAACTAAATTTAAATTATGTTGATTGATATAATAATTAACTTAAGTTCTATGTTTTGTTATGTGCCATAGTGTTATTGTGAATTTTTTTGATACTTTTACGTGAGTTCCGTAAGTTGTAGAAGAAGAAAAAAAGAGAAGGGGTGTTCTTAGAGGAAGTAAGGTGTGAAAAGTAAAAAATCTAAATTAAAACTAAATGTGTACGTCAATCTTCCAGGATTTTCTTCGATTCTTTTGCTTTCTCCCGAAGCTATCTTCTCTCTTTTTTCTTCTCCTGGTCGAGGCACCCAAAAGGGAGGGAGGAAGCCTTTTTTTGTGAAGCTGGTGGGCTGCATGTAAGCTGGGAGGTCCTCACTTCATCACCAACATCATGCCTTCTCTTCACCTTCATCTTCTCTTGCTCTATCTCTGCTGAACCTCAACAAAGGTGAGGGAAACTCTTTCTGGATTTAAGCTTTATTCTGTACATGTGGTTGAGGGTTAGGGGTCTCAACCACATCTTGTATGCATGCCCCTCTCTTGGCTGTTGTGTGTGTTTGTTTGAATGCTTGAATGTGAAAAGTTGATGAAATGGGTTGAAACCCTTGGCAGTAGCTGTGTGAGTGCATGTCCTGGCCTTAGTGTTGTTTTTGTTCATTTGAAACTGAGTGGGAAGGCCCCTGGAACAAGGGAATCCATGCCCAATTTTCGTAAAATTAATTGATGAAGATTGCATGTTGAAAACAAATCCCAAAACAATGTAACAGTGGCTGTTAGGTTCGAGTGTCCCTGGAAAACTCCCACGATTTTGCGATTTTTAGGAGACCTAACCGTTATTTTTTCACGAAATTTATTTTGAATGAAAATAGACACAAAAAGGAACAACTTTTATTTTGATACCATGGAGAGAAAACCTCGTATTGAAGTTCATCCGTGGCTTTCAAAATGGATGTTCTATTTTCGAGTTTCCCTGGAACATGTCTCGGTTTTTCTCAAATTTCCACTTGTGTGCTTAATGTTTCTTTTCGTTTTTGAACCATTAAAAACTAGACAAAATAATATTTTTTAAAATATAAATTACAAAAATTATCATGTCCAATTTCTAAATTAACTTTTTAAAAAGAAACAGGGCAAGGGGTTTTGAGCTCTGTTTGGAGTCTGAAACTTAGGCTGTTAGAAACAAATTTACTGGGAACAATAGGGAAAGAATTTGGGGGCAAGGGTTACCTTTTTAGAAATATAAAGATGTTACCCTTCTACTGTAAAAAGTTCAGCTCAAAACAAGTTTGGGAAGTGGGAGAAACTTACATTTCTTTGAGCTATGTTAGTGAGCACTCAAAATCCAGGGCTGCTGACTTAGAAAATTTTATAAAAATTTTCTAGATGTTTATTTTATAAGTGGAATACCTTTCTGTAAAATAGATTTCAAGAGCTTCGATTTGATATAAAAAGTTTTAAATTCCGAGGTCATTTGCTTGTATCAGTGAGAGCTCATATTCAGTATTGCCAATGAAAATTTGACTAAATAGTCAAATGTGATTGTTAACACTTGTATTTTTATAACTTTACCTTCAATTAATATTTTGATTATGTGAGATAATAGATAGAATACAACCACTATTATGATTGATTCATTCAAGTCTCAGGGAGGAAAACCTTGAGTATTTGATATTTGAAAGTGTAATTTTCTCTGTTTTGGTGATACGGTATGTTGACTATAGTTTGAATCTTGTGGTGAAATTGTTTGTTGGTGTGATGTGTTTACAAGACTTGACGCGAGTACTTTTAATAACTAGAATTAATTTCTAGTGTCAATAGCAGGATTGCTATTCAAAGATAAATATCTTTCTTTTATCAAATCATAAGACATTTGGGAGGGTAAGGAATATATAAAACATAATAAAATTGTCCGAATTGTGGTGAGAATCGAAAGGAGGAAGGAACCTCCAGCGCTAAGTCATGTGAAACGGTTGAACAAATGTGTTCGTGGACAAAGCTTGAATGGACAATTGTGAAAGAGGTTGTGTGGGGGCTTCAACTGTGGTGAGTGATATGCTCGTGAGGAATGGGGTCGGAATGTGCGACCACTGTGGTGGTGGAGAATGGATCTCCGTATGGTATGTCGGGGACATACGTTGTGGAAGACCGTCGTTCAGTACCTTTGGCAGTGAACCCACACCAACCTATAAGAGATGAACCCGATGAGAGGGAGTGGTTGAGGAGTCAGTCCTCAGAGATTGGATGACCTCACAGAGTGGTACCTGAGGTGTGCTCGCTGACTTGCTGTTTATTTGGGATCTAGCACCGAGTTTGTGGTCGTGCTTCCACAGTGCCGACTTGGCAATCCCGACAAACGCGAGGCACAACCGTGTTGGTGAGAGCCCTGGCATTGTACCGTGGTGAAGGGTGTACTCCCAGCAAGTCATCCGACTTAAATATGTGTAAGACCACTGAGTTCTGGGAGTTCCAGTGGCGGCTGGCCAATGTGAAATAATTTACAAGAATAGCTGTGGAAACGAATAGGTTTCGGGTGTGACCGTTGGAGAACCACATCGTGGTGGCTAGTAGGATTGTGTATGTGACTGTCAAGTCGTTCTGTGTGTACTGCTTGATGAAGCAGAGAGTTCACCCTCTGTTTATTTTTCTTTTAGGAACTTGTGGCAGTACCTGTGGATGTCATAAAGATGTTATCTTCATTAGCTTCGTTTTTCGTTTGGAGGTTGGTCTAACATGCAGGGTTGGGTTTAGAGTTGACTGCTCTGAGACTAGGTTTTCTCTTTTTATGTATTTGGATATGGTAGACCTAGGTTTCAGATTTTTGGTATGTACATTCAGCTTTTGTACTATATTACCCTATGTATTTGGTATACACTTTGGGAATGTACATATTACTATTATTCCGAAAAATATTTGGGATATGAAAATCTCTAGTTCATGTATATATGTATATTTTATAGCCAGAGCTATTTACTTTATTTATTCTGTTTTACTTACTTTTAAATGTATATTTACAATTGAGGCAGCGATATGCAACTTTTGAAATTAATTAATCAAAATTTTTAAAAACTTAGTAAAATTTCGATCTATGTTTTATTAACTTCATAGTTTTTGAAAAAATTAAAGTTAGTCAACACGCCTATTGAATTAAAAATAAGTTTACAATGAGAATATATGTAAACCCGGATTTAGGGTGTTACACACACCATGGAGGATGGAGATGGGGATGGGGCTTAAAATTTATTTATTTATGTAATCATGGGTTGTTAGTGCCCCTTATGTTACTTTCATTAATGTACTTGTCAGTCATTGCTGGCCTTTTATTTATGAATGCTTCTTTCATCAAATAATTTCATTGTGTTTGACTATCGTGTTCAACTTAATAGTTGTGCTTATACTGCCAAGGTGGTATATACTTCCGAGATAGGTGGCACTTTGGTAGGGACTATAGTGGTTGTGCCTACTGCCGAGGTGTGGTACTTCGGCAGGGCACTTCGCAGGTGTGCTTGCACTTCGCAAGTGTGCTTACACTGCCGAGGTGTGGTACTTCGGTAGGGCACTTCGCAGGTGTGCTTACACTGCCGAGGTGTGGTACCTCAACAGGGTACTTCGCAATTATCAGTAGCCAAAAATGAGCAGTGAATATACCATGATTACTTGCGTAAAGCGGAATTTTATTAGCTCTCCAAGTGTGCCTCGTTAAAACCTCCTCGGCCAAAACCCTTTCACGTTCTTATAAGGAGAAAAGACCGAGGTAGGAAAAAGAGTACACCACTTGCATGATTACATCTTAACTATAATAAAACTTCAAGTGGGTGTTGTTCCAAGTCCTAAGAACTGCCTCCCCTGACAAATACTCCAACTTGTAAGCTCCGTTGTTCAAACACTGTGTGATACGGAATGGACCAGCCCAATTAGCTGATAACTTCCTCTCCTTAGAATCCCTGCGTGCTTCACTCTGAACTCTCCATACCAAGTCTCCCGGCCTGAAGTCTCTTGGTTTCAACCTTGAATTGTACCTTCTAGAGGCTCTTTGTTTGCTAGCTTCAATCCTTACATTCGCTATGTCTCTGGTTTCTTCAATGAAGTCCAGTTCTCTTCTTAATGAGGCATCATTCTCCTGCGCAATATAAAGGGTCCTTCGTAGTGAAGGCTCTCCTACCTCTACCAGAAGCATAACATCCACTCCATATGTTAGACGAAACGGAGTTTCTTTAGTTGCCTATTGAGGAGTGCATTTGTATCCCCATAACACTTCAAGTAATTCTTTGGCCCATCTTCCCTTTGCATCCCCCAACCTCTTCTTAAGTTCTCCTAAGATAACCTTATTGGCCGCTTCAGCTTGGCCATTTGACTGAGGGTGCTCTACTGACGTCACCCTATGCCGAATACTCATCCCTTCAAGAAACTCTTGAAGCTTTCTATTAGTGAACTGCCGGCCGTTATCAGTAATGACAACATTGGGGATGCCGAAGCGGGTAATAATATTCTTCCATATGAATTTCTAGACATTCTGGGCCTAGATAGTGGCCAGGGGCTCAGCTTCAATCCATTTGGTGAAGTAGTCTACTGCCACCAACAGGAACTTACATTGGCCTTTTGCTAGTGGGAAAGGTCTGAGAATATCCAACCCCAACATCGCGAAAGGCCATGGGGACACAATGTTATGTAACTCATTTGCGGGCTGGTGTACAAGGTTGGCATCATTGATAGTCAGAGCATCTCTTTACATATTCATGGCAATGACTTTGGATGGTAGGCCAATAATAACCAGCTCGTAAGACACGTGCCGCCATCGATCTCCCACCCGAATGCATTCCACGTATACCTTTATGAATTTCTTCCAAGATATACTGTGATTGCGCCTTTGTAAGACACTTGAGGAGGGGTGTCGAGAACCCTCTTTTATACAGTTCTCCAACAATGATAGTATACCTTGCCGATTGGACTTTCAACTTTTGTGCTTCCTTCGTGTTTTTCGGCATGGTGCCTTCCTTTAGGTAAGCCAGGATAGGTGTCATCCATTCGACTTGTTCTACTGTCACCTCCATGCATTCCTTTCCTCCAACACTTGGATCCATGAGTGTGTGCTGAATAATAGTATGATGTTGCCCTAGCTTCTTGGTGCTTGCTAACTTAGCAAGTTCGTCAGCCCTAGAATTTTGATCTCTCGGGATATGCTTAACTTCTGCCTGATCGAACTCTTGCATCAAATTCTTGACTTTGTGATAATACCCAAGGAGGTGAGGCTCTTTTACTTGGGAAGCCCCAGATATGTGGTCTGCTGCCAACTTAGAATCAGTTCGACATAAGACTTTCTAGGCTCCCATCTCTTGTGCCAAGAGTAGGCCTGCTATGATTGCCTCGTACTCAGCTTGGTTGTGCGAGGTTTTAAAGTCAAACCTGAGGGATTGTTCAAGGACTAATCCTCTCGGTCCCTCTAGTATAACTCCTGCCCCACTACCTAGGCGGTTGAACGAATTGTCCACATGCACTATCCAGCATGACTCCTTACTCTAAACTGCGGGGTGAATTTCACTTATGAAATCAGCTAAGCATTGACCCTTTATGGGTCCTCTTGGTTCATACTTAATGCCGAACTCGGATAATTCTATCGACCACGCCACCATTCTTCCTGCTAATTCGGGTTTCCGTAATACCTTGGCTATTGGATAATCCATTCTCACCACAACCTGATGCCCCTGAAAGTATTGTCGAAGCCTTCTTGATGCATTTACTAGTGCCAGAGCAAGCTTTTCAATCTTTTGGTACCTAAGTTCCGAGTCATGGAGTACTCTGCTTGTATAGTATATGGGGACTTGAGTATTTTCTACTTCTTGTGTTATGACTGCACTAATTGCTTCATAAAAAACTGACAAGTACAAAAGCAGGTCCAGATCTGTGCGTGGTTTAGTCAGGATAGGAGGAGCTGCTAAGAAAGTTTTCAAGTCTCGAAAGCAACGTTCACAATCCTCATTCCATTGAAATGTCTTCGCCTTTTTAAGTAGCCTAAGTATAGGCTTAGTCTTCTTGGCCAACCGAGGTAGAAACCTTGCTAGGGAAGCAAGTCTGCCGGATAGTCGTTGGGCCTCCTTTAGGTTGGTAGGGCTTCTCATGTCAATTACTGCCTGACATTTATCCGAATTAGCTTCTATGTCTCTGTGTGTGAGCATAAAGCCTAGGAACTTGCCCCCTTCAACTCCGAACATGCATTTCTCCGGGTTCAAATGCATATTATGCTTGCGGATTTCATCAAAAACTTCTTGCAAATCATCTGCATGTGAAGTGTTTGCTTCTGACTTGATCACCATGTCATCTACATATACCTCCAAGTTTCTTCCAATCTGCTTTTTGAACACCTTATCCATCAACCTTTGGTAGGTCGCACCAGCATTCTTCAATCCGAAGGGCATCACTTGGTAACAAAAATTCGCCGAATCGGTGATGAATGTTGTCTTATCTTCATCATGAGGGCACATCCGGATCTGGTTGTATCTAGAATAGGCATCTAAGAAGCTGAGCAGTCGATGCCCCGCTGCTCCATCTACCAAACGATCGATGTTCGGTAATGGATACGTAGCCTTCGGGCATGCTTTGTTGAGGTCAGTATAGTCTGTGCACATCTGCCAATTACCATTGCCTTTTTTCACCATAACGACATTAGCTAGCCAGGTAGTGTACATAACTTCTCGTATAAATCCTGCTTCTATCAACTTTGTCGTTTCTTCCGCTATGACCTTTCTCCTTTCCTCCCCAAGCTTCCTCTTTTTCTGGGCGACAGGCCTCGCTTCCTGACATATCGACAGTTGTAACACCCTAAATCCGGGTTTACATATATTCTCATTTTTAAACTTATTTTAATTCAATAGGCATGTTAACTAACTTTAATTTTTCCAAAAACTATGAAGTTAATAAAGTAAATAGCTCTAGCTATAATATATACATGAAATAGAGATTTTCATAACCCAAATATTTTCCAGAGTAATAGTAATATGTACATTTCCAAAGGGTATTCCAAATATATAGGGTAATAGCTTACGAAAGCTGAATGTACATACCACAAATCTGAAACCTAAGTTTACCCATATTCAAATACATAAAAAGGGAAAACCTAGTCTCACAACAGTCATCTCTAAACCCAACCCTGATGTTAGACCAACCTGCAAACAAAAAGTGACGAAGCTGATGAAGATAACGCCTTTATGACATCTACAGGTACTGCCACCGGTTCCTAAAAAAAATAAACAAAGGGTGAACTCTCTGCTTCATCAAGCAGTACACACAGAACGACTTCACAGACATATACACAATCCTACTAGCCACCACGATGTGGTTCTCTAACGGTCACACCCGAAACCTATTCGTTTCCACAACTATTCTTGTAAATTATTTCACACTGGCCAGCTGCCACTGGAACTTCCAGAACTCAATGGTCTTACACATTTTTGAGTTGGATGACTGTTGGGAGTACACCCTTCACCATGGTACAATGGCGGGCTCTCACCAACTGATGATGTCTCGTATTTTTGTCAGGGTGGCCGAGTCAGCTATGTGATCTATCGTCACAACTCAGTGCCTTACCCTCCAAGAATAACCTGCCTTACGATCATCTTCCAGGTACCAACTATGGTCATCCATTGCTCCGAGGACTGACTCCTCAACCACTCTCCCTATTGGGATTCGTTTTTTACAGGTCTGTGTGGACTTTTCTACCAAAGGTACCCGACGGCGGTCCTCAATCAACATATGTCCCAGACATACCACACGGAGATCCAACTCCCCTACTATCACAATGGTTAAACATTACGTCCCCGTCATCTCATAAGCACAATGCTCATCGTAGATAAAGCCTCCACACGACCTCTTAACACTTGCCCATTTGGCTTCCGGTCACGTAAGATTATCCTTCTAAATCGACGCGTAGCATTTATCCACTACACCAGTCACACGTGACCCCCAACGAAAACGCTTCCCTTCTCATTCGATCCTCACCAACACAAAACAAGGATCACAAAATTACTTATGTCAACAATTAATTACTAAGTTCACACTCTTTTTACGGATTAATTCATTACTTTCCGTCATTTTTATCACAAAATCACCGTTTTCCACAAATGTGCTCTGCATGGAGTTCATTTGTTCCCACAAAGATTATAAATCGTCGTCCCCACATTCAACATCCAAAACACATCAAAATCATGCGTACACAACTTTTCCACAATACCTAGGGTTCACACCCCTGGTCTCAGTCCACAATATACATAGTACAGTTAATTTGTATAATGAATCAAGTCACAGATAATTAGTCAACACATAGCATATTGATGAATATTCACCTTTAGAGGTAGAATATCATCTCTCAAGCTTAAATACATCATACAGACAAACAACTTTATCATAAAGTTCAACCTACAGTCCAAAGGACTGTGTCACAAAAGCACACAAAATCACACTTTCAAAGATTAAGTACCCAAGATTCACATCTCTAGGACTTAAACCCAAAATAGAATAGGTCCATGGATATTACATATCCACTACCTTACAAAATCACAATTATTAATTATAATTGCCACAATTCAAAATAACACACATATAGTAACAAAATTGACTAAAAAGACAGATTTCTCTTGAACAGTACTGAATGTGAGCTCTCACTGATACAAGCAAATGACCTCAGAATTTAAATTTTTTTATATCAAATCGAAGCTCTTGAAATCTATTTCAGAGAAAGGTATCCCACTTATAAAATCAACATGTAGAAAATTTTATAAAAATTTTCTAAGTCAGCAGCCCTGAATTTTGAGTGCTCACTGAACATAGCTCAAAGAAATATAAATTTCTCCCACTTACCAAATTCTTTTTAAGCTTAAATTTTTACAGTAGAAAGATAACATCTTTATCTTTCTAAAAAGGTAACCCTTGCTCCCAAATTCTTTCCCTATTGTTCCCAGTAAGTTTGTTTCTAACAGACTAAGTTTCAGACTCAAAACAGAGCTCAAAAATCCTTGTCCTGTTTCTTTTTAAAAAGTTAATTTAGAAATTGGACATGATAATTTTTTTAATTTATATGGTTAAAAATTTTGTTTTGTCTAGTTTTTAATGGTTCAAAAAAGAAAAAGAAACATTAAGCACACAAGTGGGAATTTGAGAAAAACTGAGACATGTTCCAGGGAAACTTGAAAACAGAATAGTCATTTTGAAAGCCACGGATGAATTTCAAAAAGACGTTTTCTATCCGTGGTGTCAAAATAAAATTTGTTCCTTTTTGTGTCTATTTTCATTCAAAACAAATTTCGTGGAAATCCAACAGTTAGATCTCCCAAAAATGGAAAAACCGTGGGAGCTGTACAGGGACACTCGAACCTAACAGCCACTGTTCCATTGTTTTGGGATTTGTTTTCAACATGCAACCTTCATCAATTAATTTTACGAAATTTGGTCATGGATTCCCTTGTTCCAGGGGCCTTCCCAGTCAGTTTTAAAAGAACAAAAATAACACTAAAGCCAGGACATGCACTCACACAGCCACTGCCAAGGGTTTCAAACCTATTTCATCAACTTTTCACATTCAAGCATTCAAACAAACACACACAACAGCCAAAGAGGCATACATGTTGTAGGTAGTTGAGTCCCCTAATTCTCAACCACCCTTAGACTAAAAATAGAATCCACAAAGAGTGTCCTTCACCTTGGATTTTTGGTTCAGCTGAGAGAGAGGAAGAGAAGACAAGTTGTTGGTGATGAAGAGGGGACCTCCCAGCTTGCATGCAACCCACAAGCTTCACAAAAATGGCTTCCTCCTTGTAGCTTCTCACGGTCAAGAAGGAAGCAAGGGAGAGAACAGAGCCTCGGGGAGAGAAAAAAAAAACATGAAGAGAATGAGGGAGAAAGTAGCTCGTAAGTTAATATTTAGGATAATTTTGAAATTTTGCTATTTGCACCACACTTCCTGTAAGGACACTCCTCTTCTCTTATTTTATTTTATTTTATATTTTTTTTTCTACAACTTACGGAACTCACGTAAAAGTCCAAAAAAATTCACAATAACACTATGACTCATAACAAAACATTGAACTTAAGTTAATTATTATATCAATCAACATAATTTAAATTTAGTTTGCTCTTTCATTATTAATCAAACACTTAATCATACAATTAGGAAAATCACAACGTTACAATTCTCCCTAACAAGAAAATTTTCTAATTAAATCTCTCATATTCATACTTATTAGGTTGTAATTTTCAGGGTGTTACATGAGACATCCTTTACATGTATCGAGTGGTCTTGGGCAGGTCCTTGACCACCTTCCATGTTCGTTGTTCTCCTTGTAGTTACCATGACCTATGGCCCGTAGGAAAATTCAACTCGACCCCACGGTGGGCACCAAAATGTACCTATCCGAGGGTACGGTGGTAATCTCTTCCTGTTGTGCCGAGCTCTGTTCGTCTGTCTTGTCGTTTTCCACCGAGGGGTGGGTACCTGCAAAGGTACTACAACGCTCAAGTCAGATATCACCCAAATATAGTAAATAAGAGTAATAAATGAGAATGAACCGTTGTTTTACCTCGAGAATCTCACCCTTTATATACATACATTAATGGGCCTTTGGGATCCATGGGCCTTACCTTGTTACTAATGCGATGTTAATCCTTGATTATGTGATAATTACTTTAATCCCAAGATTATTATTGTAATGCTGACGTTATCATTTATAATAGGCTGAATAGTATTAGGATGTCCGAATACTGTTCGGTTATATAGTTGCCTAGGGGCCCTAGGTCCTTATAGGGTACAATATTAATATACAGTTGAAATTTCATTAAATTATTACCTTTTGTCCTTTTCAATATTTCAAACATTTACTTTCTAAAAATAATAGTATTAAGAGATTAATTAAGATAAACAATAAAAGTAACTAATACTATTTCATTTCATTAATTTTTAAAAGTATAAAAATTAAGAACTTCAAGAAGGACAAATATTCTAAAGAGTAAATTATACGAACACTTTTTGAATTTTCATAAAATTACACAAATATTCTCTATTTATATCTACTTTTATACTAACCCCTTTTAGTTATTTAAAAATACACTTGGCAATTTTGCAGTAAAAAAAAAACCTTGACAATTTTCAACATCATGTTGTGCACCTTCGTTGATATTATCTTCAAAGAAAAGCTCAAGGTCTCTTTCTTTCTTATTTTTGTTGTTTGTATTAGCATTAGTGTTACTAACCATTATTGCAAATACACCAACTTGATCAAACGGAAGACTGAGGATCCCTTTTCCACAACAGAAGATGCAATGCAAAGCGCACACACACACACACACACACACACACACACACACACACATATATATATATATATATATATATATATATATATATATATATATATATATATATATATATATATATATATATGCTACCAACGTGAGGTAAGAGAAGTGACACAGCCTTAACAATCACTGCCTTAATGATTAATTTAAATCAAGGAAAATAAAAAAAGTACGCGGCTAGTGACACTAATAGTGTGTTTGGGTAACAAGTGAGAATTGATTCTAATCCATAAAATCATGGTGACACCATGAAAAAGCTTAAGCAACTATTTGTTGCTTCACTCCTACTGTGATTTTTTAATCAATTATGCTAGAAGTGAATCTAAACCAAACATGCTATGAATTGGACGTCGTTAAAGTTGTAGGCAACACAAATTTTTGTTTCTTGACTAAATTAAGATACAATTAATGATTTTCAACATAGCTTCGCATTAATTCAAATTACAGAATTTAAGTTTAGATCTAGGATACTTAAGTTGGAAGAAGAAAAAATATGAAAGGGAAAAAAAAAATACACTGTTCTGTTTTTTTTTTTTTTTTACTGTCAACATTTTGGCCTTTTTCTGAACAAATCGTGAAGAAGACTGAAGCCTCTTGAAAAAAAAAAGTGAGTTCTACCAAGGCATTATTATAATAAGCCCAAGGAATTCCCAAGTGTGGGCCTTTAGTGTTTATTTGCTGAACCTTAAAAGGTAATTACTTCCTGCAACCCATTTTCTCTTCCTGCACTCCATTTAATTGATGACAAACATGTTATCTCACACTTAAAAGTAAGTATTATAATTTGTTATATAAGGGTACATGTATGTAGAACAAAACATTGAACAATATTAATATTGCAGCAAAATTAATCTCAGATAAAATTAATTAAGAAGCACTGCATCACTTGAGTATTTCTTGGTGGCGTCAATTGCACACATCCTAGTGTTTGGGAAACATGATAATGTCACGGAGGAAGAACGTGTGCAGATTAAAGGAAAGCATGAAACTTATGAACGTCAAAATAATTATCAAGGTAGGACCAGTGAGAAAATTTTAATTTCATATATGGACGGTGTGAGAAAATTCTTTCTTTGATTGCAAAATAGCAAAGGAAAAATAAAGAAACCATTAATGAGACGAGACTATGGTGGGAACCAATATATTCAACGCAAAAACCAAATAAAGAGCTGGGAAAGTACGTAGAGGAATTCCTCTATGTATGGTATTACTTGAATATAAAGATATACAAAACATGTGGTGGTCCTTATCGATAAAAGCTCATGGGACACTCTTCATATTCATACCAAGCATGGATCTGGATGGGATGGGCCTTTAATTTTACAAAAGCAAAAACTAAAACCATGTCAGATTGCGGACCCGACCTGCTTTCATGCTTCATCTTCGATACTTCATAGCTAATCCATTACCTCTCTTCAAATGTATTTTATACTCTTTTTCATATTTGTTCGGTTGCAACAAGGGAGGTCATAGAAGCTTACCGGTGTTTTTGGCAGAAATGAGAGAAAAAAAAGGGTGAGAAATAGAGCAGATAAAAGAGAGAAATAAAGTGAATGGGAATAGGTTAAAAAAAAAAAAAGAGTAGAAATTGAGATGTTTTTTTTTTTATGCAGAAATTGAGTAGAAATTGAGATTTTTGATTTGAGAGAAACAAATTAAAAAAAAATAAAGTAGAGAGAAATAGAAAAAAAAAATCATTTTTAATCAATTTACCAAGTTAATAATTGATTATCTTCCCTCAAATTTAAGAGAAAAAATTAATAATATTTTATTATGTGTCATGTGAAGATATTAATTAGGATTATGATAATTCAGGACCATTTAATGATTTCTTGTACTTGAAAAGGGAAGAATCCTAATGTTATATAGGCTTGGCTGAATGATCTTGCCTTTTGTTGGACTTGATACTAATCTAGAATAGTATTAATAATTGTCAATTAATAGTAGTTTTTTTAACTTGTTCTTGAATATATATAACATGTGTTAAATAATATTATATTATATCACTTGGAAGAGAAGTTCTAACAACATACTCTCTAATACATTTCTTGTAACACAATTTATTATCAATTAACATTTTTTGAGAATTACAAAATGATGAGAAATTCATTGAATAAGAAGTGATACTTGCAAAAATATATGATTTTTAATAAACTTTAATCAATAATAAAAAGTATATTTAAAAGAGAATATTTAAGAGTATGTTATTAACATTTCTCTATTTGAAAAGGTCATTTTAAGTTTTTTTGTTTTTTCGAATTGAATTTAAACTTGAATAGTACTCCCTCCGTTCCTTTTTAAGTATCACATTTTTTATTTTTATTTTGTTTCTATTTATCTGTCATTTACCAAGTTCAAGATTAAATTAATTACACTTTTATCAATTATACCCTTATTTATTTCCTAATCTTTAATTAATTTAAACATGCATTTATTGTGGAATAGAAAAACAAAGGAATAAAATAAGAAACTCCACAGCTATTTTATTAGAATCAAGAAAATTGATTTAATTTCTTAATTTTTACATAATAACCTTAAACGACACTTAAAAAAAATAAAAGGAGTAAAAAATTTACATAAAAAATAATTAAAGAGAGGTACAAAGAAGTGTGATATGCTTTTTAAATTTCACACCTAGTCCTATCTTATTGTTAGATCACATGTCTTCACTTTTAAATTCTTTGTCTATTTATGAATTTTTCTCTATCTTTTTGCAGAAAAGCAAAATAATCTGAGCTAGTCTGATGGAAAATTACTTTTATACCCATTATTGACCTTTGATTGCCAATAGCTAATACTAAATTCATTTTATTTTTGATAATTTATGATTTCCGATTGATAGTATTTAATTTAATTTTATTAATTTGTTGCAAGCATAACTGCGTTTCGAAGGCGTCTAACTCTGCAATGTTGATTCAAAATCATGATACGATGAGGTTTCTCCTTTCTTTAAATATTCTCTAACTCTTAGAATGTCTTGCTTGGAAGCATTAGCGAGGGCCTTTCAGGGTTAAAAAATTATCTCCATTTGTCTCGTAACCCCTAACATGTATAGAGAAAGAGACTTTGCCCTTACACCATTTAAACATATAATCATATAAGAGTAACGAAAAGGTGGTGGAAATCAATTAAAATGAAATGGTCTTCATATTTAATTAATGAATTTTTCCATAATGGACAATGCTTTATTGTTTTAGCCATAATATAAAAAATAAAGTAAATGACTAAACAAGAACAGCAGACATAAACATGAAGACAGAGGCGTAAATATTAAATAAACTAAAATTAACCTGAAGACGCATGATGGCAATCTTTATTAGGTATAGTCGCCTATTGATATTCAAAAACACAATCAAGAAAACGAAAGGTGGAGTGGGGTTTGTTATATTTCAAGGCTAGAAAATGTTTGACACATTACACATGCTTTGATATTGGATTTTGTTGGAGAACAACTGTAAACTGTGGAATTTTGGAAGCGTCTCATGCCTTTTCAAAAAAGCACTTTTGTTTAGATAATATTTATATAATTAAATTAAATATCAAACCGACCAGCAATCACGGTATAAAAAAAATACAGAAATAATTAATTTGGCCCGACCAACACTTTACCAAATGCATCGATCGTATTCTTTTTCCAAATAATTAACCCCGTACACTTAAAAAAATAAGGGAAGAAAAAAAAAAAGGCAAGACAAGCAAAAGGAAACAAAACAATAATAGAAAAATACACTGTTTTAAGTCTTGAAAGAACAAAAAAAAAAAAAAAGTTTATTGTGATGATGTTTTTATGTTCTGACAATAATTTTAAATTTTTAACAAGTCATATATTCGTCTATGGTAATTCCTGAAATATTATAAGTCCAATTAGATACAAGTTTGCTAAAATGCTCTTGGTTTTTAATATATCGAAATCTTATGTTTGTAACAGATCAAACTTGACAGAAAATAACGTTTTTAATGAATAAAATTAAGAACAATTTCCTTAAAGAAAACTCTTCACGAAAAGGAAAAGAAAACTGTGAAATTGATTGAATGAATGTACATGTTTGATCGAACACAGGAAAACACAACAATTAATTAAGCAATGCGCACTTTCACACAAAATTTTGTCATTATTAGATAGAAGACCAATCCCTTGGAGTTTGAACATCTCGTAATAATTTATGATTACTGGGTGTTTAACCTACATATTAGTTGTTGACTAACGTAGAACGACTTTTCTCAAAAACGTTGAGATATCAATTCCTTCTTTCACCAACTTCACGAGATAGTTTAGTAATAGTAGTAATCTAGCCCCACTCCATCATCAATTACCTCACCAAGTCACTAATCACTTTAATTAATTAATTAATTAATTTGACGAAGCAGAGAAAATAAAAGAAGAGTTGTCTTTACAGCATAAATCGTCATTTTTAACATATTTATATACCTATATAATACCTTTACTTCTCTCATAGTATTATTTTTCTCTTTCTCAATCATGTTTCATCTTTTATTTCTTTCTTCTATTAATTTTCCTTGACATAAATAATAAAAATAAAAAGGCCTATCTTTAACAGCTTATGAGTATGTGGCAATCTTAATCAAATTAATTGTTGGCACTTGCTTGTTGGCTAAACTCTTTCAATCCAAGTTTTCATTCTGCTATGGCTTGAGTCGATTGTCATTGTCACCCTAACAATTTGCTCACTTAGTTTTCTCTGTCTCTCATTCCAACCAGCTAGTTGGTTATTCTTTCCACCGGTAGTTGCCAAATCTTGGATTTAAACTCCTCTTTCACTTTGCTGCAAAACCTGCTAGTAGCACACAATGCAGATTTTTAGAACCTTTTAAACTTAGTTGCAGCTTTTATATTCTTTCCCACCTAGTCTGTGGTATCTTGTTTTTCAATTCTTCTTCTTCTCATGACTTCTACTCTTTCTTGGAAAGTGCTTTTTGAATTTTGTTAGATACAAGTGAAGTGAGTGGCTAACAAAACAAGATGTATAGAAAACTCAGGGAAAAGATGAAGCCTTGTACTTCATTGTTGTTTCTCAGTTTGATTTCCACACTCTCTTTTGTGGCTTCTGACACTGTGCCCTCAAACGAAGGTATGTGTTCTGTTGAAGTATTAACTTTCTCTTTCAGATCTCAGCTAGTCACTCATGTTATACTACTTTTTTCTGCTGCCAAAATCTTGTTAATTATTTAATTTTTTCTAAGGTAATGTGTTAGGTGTCATTAAGTAGTAAAGATTGGTAGGTAGCTCAATTTCATGTGTGAACTTGCAAGTTTCGAGATTGTGTGATTGGTTATGCTTTTCATGGACGTGGTCTTTTTTGTCTTTTGGCTACCCAAGTTTTTATTACGGTGTTCATAGCAATGAAATTAAGTATTTGCATTGTTTCTTTCTTTTCTTGATAGTTTGGGCGCTTAGGAGCTTCAAAGAAGCTGTCTATGAAGACCCATATCAAGTTTTATCCAATTGGGATACGGTGGAATCAGATCCTTGTAACTGGTTTGGCGTCTTATGCACTATGGTTCGAGATCATGTCATCAAGCTGTAAGATATTATTGGTCTTTTCTGGCTGTTGCTTTTTTCTGTTGTTGTTGGTGGTGGGGTGTACTGTTGCTTTTTGACAAGGTTGATGACGTGAATTTCTAAGCTAGCACATTTCTAGTACTAAAGATTGGGATTCTTCTTTGCAGAAACATATCAGGATCATCATTAAAGGGGTTTCTTGCACCAGAGCTGGGGCAAATCACCTACTTGCAAGAACTGTATGTTCATCCTTTCTCCTAGCCATACTTCATCCTAAAAAGTGAAAATCTTTGGTTTAGTCATTGTGATTACTATGTGTCTTGGTTCTGGAATATCATGGTTGAAGCTAATTTCTGCTTCTTATTTTTATGTAGAATTTTGCATGGCAACAATTTCATTGGAACGATACCTAGAGAGTTGGGTGTTTTGAAATCTCTCAAGGATTTGGATTTGGGAATGAATCAGTTAACGGGACCAATTCCTCCAGAGATTGGAAATCTAACCCAAGTTGTGAAAATGTAAAAGAAATTCAGAATGATCTTCCTGAATAGATAAAATTATTGACTCTCATACTTATTCGAATTTGTTTGCATTCCTGTAGAAACTTGCAGTCCAATGGGTTGACTGGTAGGCTACCTCCAGAGCTTGGAAACTTGAGATACCTTCAAGAACTTCGGGTGGATAGGAATAGGCTTCAAGGACCTGTTCCTGCTGGTGGTAGCTCAAATTTTGCTTCAAATATGCATGGGATGTGAGTGTAAATTTTATAATTGAGTTGTTATAGTTTGGTTAAGGTATTCCTTATCCTTATTCATGTAGTTCTTTCCTAATCGCTGGTTGTTAAAACACTTCTTTTTAAGAGTACGGCTATAGATTGTAGGCCCCCTTTATATATGCTGTGCATAGCGATAGTTAGATGAGCTTAATTTTGGTCTTGTATACAATTGAATGGATGCAAATTACTGTTTTGTTCGAATGTCACTTGTTTCATGATTTCATCACTCGTAAGTTGTGACTAATGCAAATTTTATTCACTTTTTTTTTTTTTTTTTTTTTTTTTTTTGTAGATGATCATGCTTTAGATTTATCTTTGAAGTTTACTGTGAAGGAGATATTTTGGATATATGCAAAATGGAATAGGATAATTTATTATTGGCAATGACTAATGTCAAGTTTTCAACATGTAACATGTTCAGGAGCCATTCAATATGCTAAAGGATTTCATTAGGGAGACTTAAATGCCCTTTGGGTTATGAATCAACTTAAAACTGTTGTGGCTGAAAAAATGCAGACAGATTCAACATGAAGTATAAAAAATCAAGTTAAACCAGTCAAAGTTTGAATTTTGTTAATATGTCTCTTATAAATTTGTATAATTTCTTCAGGTATGCATCAAAGGAGAATGTAACTGGCTTCTGTCGTTCATCTCAGTTGAAAGTAGCAGACTTCTCATTTAATTTTTTAGTTGGTAGCATACCCAAATGCTTGGAGTATCTTCCAAGGTACTTTTCTGATACCCTGGTTGTGTTGGCATTCTACTCCTCCACTATATTTAGTAAACATGTACTATGTCTAGCAGGTTAAGCTTTCAAGGGAATTGCCTCCAGGGCCAGGATTTAAAGCAGCGGTCTTCTATACAGTGTGGTATGTATTGACATTATCTTTCAAGAATTCAAGATTGAAGGCATGAATTTAATGTCTCCTCATAAATACCTCATAAAATTTGAATCATGCGGAAGACACGAAATGAGCTGAGTCTCAACTTTATTGAGAAGTGGCTTTCACTGGTATTCACTTTGTATTCCTCTTTTGAAAACCCAAGCCGGTGTTGAGAATGGATCTATGTGATATTTACAAATGTTAGAAGAATTTTGTCAAATCCAACATACACTGGATAACACTCTTTACCTTAAGTTGCTCCTTCCTGATTTTGTATCTAATACTGAACTATTATTTCATAGCGGGTGCTTCACCTGCCAGTGCCAAGAGCCAGCCAGTGGTGAATCCAAGCCACCAACCTGCTGAATATGTGTCCAAGCATCACGGAGCATCGAAACCTGTTTGGCTCTTGGCTCTAGAAATAGTAACTGGAACTATGGTGGGCTCTCTCTTTCTGGTTGCAGTTCTTGCTGCTTTTCAGAGATGTAACAAAAAATCATCTATCATTATTCCTTGGAAAAAATCTGGAAGCCAGAAAGATCATCCGGCAGTATATATAGGTATATAGATTCTGTTTCTTTTTTGTCCGTACTTTCTATTTACATCTATATTTCTAGAGCTGTTTTCAACATAATTGGCTTTATTAATGTGCAGACCCTGAGATGTTGAAGGATGTGAGAAGGTATAGCAGACAAGAGCTTGAAGTTGCCTGTGAAGACTTCAGCAACATAATTGGGTCCTCACCAGATAGTGTGGTCTACAAGGGAACAATGAAAGGTGGGCCTGAGATTGCGGTGATTTCCCTCTGCATCAAGGAGGAGCAATGGACAGGATATCTTGAGCTCTATTTTCAGAGAGAGGTAAATGAGAATTTTCCTATGCCTACAGCATGATAGAATTTGCAGACAAATAGTTGTCCAAATCTTTTAGTGTTTATTTATGCTATTAATGCCATTCAGGTGGCAGACTTGGCAAGGTTAAATCATGAGAATATAGGAAAACTATTGGGCTATTGTAGAGAAGACACTCCATTTACAAGGATGTTGGTTTTTGATTATGCTTCAAATGGGACACTTCATGATCACCTACATTGTTGTAAGTCGAGTTTCTCTGCTGGTGTATATGTTTTAAGTGTTTCAGTTCCTTCAGCATGCAATTATGACCGCAGATGAAGAAGGATGTCAATTCTCTTGGACACGGCGTATGAAGATTGCCATAGGCATTGCACGTGGACTCAAGTATTTGCATACAGAAGTGGAGCCTCCATTTACTATCTCAGAGCTGAATTCTAGTGCTGTATACCTTACAGAAGAATTTTCCCCTAAGGTGTGCACGATAGCTAGCTCAAATCTTCAAATTTAGCTATTACAACTGTGCTCAATATCTTCTTGCAGTCAAGAATGAGCAGAAATAATAGAGTAACATGCACCTATGTTTATATACTATGTGATATGTTGGAAATCGAAAAGCTTGCTTAAGATTCTCGTTGTCATGAACCTGAACTGCAGTTGGTTGATTTTGAAAGTTGGAAGACAATTCTTGAAAGATCAGAAAAGAATTCTGGTTCCATTGGCAGCCAAGGTGCTATCTGTGTTCTTCCAAATTCCCTTGAAGCACGCCATCTTGATACCAAAGGAAACATATTTGCTTTTGGGGTACTTCTACTAGAGATAATCAGCGGGAGACCTCCATACTGTAAGGACAAAGGGTACTTGGTGGACTGGGTAAGAAACTTCCCAAAATTTGATGTTTAAAAGTATAGTTTTACAGCTTCACACAACTCTGAAAGAGTGTACTTTTTTATTTAGCCGTATTTGTTAAACATATATATGTGCTGCAGGCCAAGGACTACCTTGAAATGCCAGATGAAATGTCATTTGTGGTGGATCCCGAATTGAAAAATTTTAGATATGAAGACCTCAAAGTGATATGCGAGGTAATAACTCTTTGTATCAACCCTGATACAACTGTGCGTCCATCTATGCGAGAATTATGTAGCATGCTGGAGAGCAGAATTGACACATCAGTAAGCGTGGAGCTCAAGTCTTCATCTTTGGCTTGGGCTGAACTTGCACTTTTATCTTAATATAGTCAAAACTCAAAATTAACAAATCTACACTATAGCAGAGACATACACACCAGTAATACTTTTTCAGTTTTTCTGACTACTTTCTTCTCTTTTTCATTTTACTCTTCAATTTCATTTCTATTGTAAATGATTGCTCAAAAAGGGTTTGTGTTAGGCTAAAGCACGACAAGGTCTCGTTGTATAGCATTAGCGGACTAGTAGAAGTCCAGAAATTGATAAATAGAACAAGATTGTATCGGACAAGTGTTTTCCTTTGTGTATTATACCGAGCATTGTGTTATTCGTCCTGGACCTTTTACCCACGTGTTTTTCATAGACCAGGGAGATTACGGTTCCTACATTATGATGTATGTAATAAGGGTTACTTTTTAGTTTTTACAAAGCTCGAAGTGGTGTTTTGAGTTATTATGGAAAATCTCAATCTGGGCCTTTAGTCATTTCTCTCTAGCTTGTTTGAGTTTGGATGAAAAGAAAGAAACGTTCTAATAGTCATGTCATTGCCATGCACTGTCCTGTTTATTTCTAATGGTTGCATTAATGTAAATCACGAGCATTTTAGTTTGTTCAGCGCATATAAATAATAATGTATCATGTCCATGATCTACTTCAAAGAAGAGAAGTTAAAAAAAAAGGTGTATATAATAAATGCTTTTACATAAAATGCTCTTCCAATTGAAAAAACCAAGTGGTGTGTTGGCAACCTATAATAGATGCTACTTGATCTTGAACCAGCCACTCACATTGCCTCTCGAAACTAACCAAGATCAATGGAAAACTGAACAGTGTTTGGAAGAAAGATGCATTATAATAATACATGCCATTTTGGATTAGTCGTTGAATCCTGGCTAAAATAAGCAATAACACAAGGGCCCCCAATATTGTCAAACAGTTAGGAAAAAAAGTAATTTATAACTGTGAAGGAGAGCTGAGATAGCAAAAGGGGGGACTTAGAAGGCTCGCGCTTTCACAATGTCCAAGCTCATCTCACTTGGATCAGTTGCTTGCAGTTCGACTTGAATGCCGTCCAGTTCCCTCTTGAATCTATCCTTGGAACTTGCATACACCATCTTCATCCTCACCTTTGAAGTGTCTGGTGACCTGCACCCAAACAAAAGAGTATTCAACAACTTGTCTTATTATTAGTCTTACATAGAATATAGAATGCCAAGACTTTGGTTTCTATTATTATGTAATAGACTAGTACCATGCAATGAAGAAGATCTTGCTTTTCTGGCAATTCTCATCAGTTGTGAAATCAAAATCATAGACGGCATAACGACACTCATCAGCTGGCAAACTGGCCTGAAAATCGTCATAGCTTTCCGTCGATCCCCCTATTTTGTCGACCACAACTTGTTGTTGCTCAATTTTGAATGTAATGAATCGGTAGATCCGCTTTGCTTTAAGCTCCTGGAACCTCAGTTTGCATTCATCATGCACAGCCATTCCGGACGCTGCATTTGCCTGTCATCATCAAATCACTTAATTATCATTTCTTGTGCTCCCATTATAATTCAAGATCGTTTTTCATTCTTCCTCACAGGTAGTTCTGATTCTTAACTAACTTGTGTTTCCATTTTTAAGAGGACATATATATAATTAAAGCACGTAACCTTCATAGTCTGACACGACGTACAGGTTCTTTTGTCGGGATATATATATATATATATATATGAGACATTAAGAAACGTAGGAAGTAGTAAATTAGTAGTATCATATATATTTTGACAATCGTTAATTTTTTGTAGGGGGCATGCATGCACATACATAATGAAATGGCTTCTCATTCTCCTAGACATGATCGATCAATTCATATCAGCTCCTACTTTGATAGAATTTTCAGGTTAATTAATGTCTACTCAGAAGCTCAAGTTTCATCTTCATACGACAAACCCATCCTAATTATATGAAATGTGAAATATTCAGCTGTAATAGGTTCAAATGGCATACAATTAATTAGGATGAGGAAGAGATAATCAAATACCATTTTGCCAGCGATGAGGAAGAAGCGCCCTTTGAAAAGTGTATGAAAAGAAAGGGATGGGAGCAATAGAGAATTGAAAAATGGGAGCAACAGACTCAATGAAAACTGTCGAAAGAAATAACTGATAAAGATCCTTGTTTTTGGGAGCCACGAGAGGTGGAACTTTGACAAGACTAAGATAGCGGTTAGAGAATAGAAACTGCGAGAGAAATTTATGGATGGCTCTGTTAAATGCAATCTATTTTGCTTCCTTTGCCAATATGTCCACAAGTCTATTATGCTCCAACGTTAATCTTAACTGGCATCTTCCAAATTAGGAGAAGCCTTAATTAGAGAAATCATGTTCCAAATAACCACAAGTATGCAATTAGATTTGGGGCTATAGATTTTTTAAGTACATTTTTCATTTATAGAAAAAAGTGTAATTGATAATCTTAAAAAAAAAAAAATCTTTTAAAGAATGTATAGTTGCTGTCAAAAAAAGGATAAAATATGTTTTTGGTCCCTCATTTTATCTTGATTTCTGTTTTTAGTCCCTCATAATTTTTTTTACTGTTTTTAGTCCCTCGTTATGTTCTGTTTTTAGTCCTTCATAAATTGTTTTCTTCTGTTTTTAGTCCTTGACATTAATTTCAATTGTTAATTGATGATGTAACGGACATAAACTATGTATAAAAATTTTCTGATTAAGTTTCTAGTGACTTTTAACTGTTACAAATTTTTTAGCAGTCAGAAATGTTTACTTTTGTAATATTTCTTGTGATTTCAGAAAATCTGGTGTTCGAGGTTTTGATTTTTTTTATATTTTTTTTATCATTTCTAACGATTTTAGTATGCCAGAAAATTTACAGTAGTTAAAAACTGCTAGAAACTTAAATGAAATTTTTTCAAGCACAAATTTTGTTCGCCCGGCATCACTTAATAGTTAAAATTAATATCAGTGACTAAAAACAAAATAAAACAATTTTTGAGGGACTAAAAATAGAGAAAAAACTTATGAGAGACTAAAAATAAAAATCAAGATAAAATGAAGTACCAAAAACATATTTTATCCAAAAAAGAATGTATAGTTTACTATACATGTACTTATAATTGATAAATCAGTGTTTAATGATGTATAAGGCCCGTTCTCAGGGTGGGTCGGTTAGATAAGATGATAAGGCCCGCCGAATAATATGAATGGAATTGTGGGCCATGGCCAACTGGACGTGTTGATATTTTTCTAGCCTATTATTGAATGGGCTTTCATTTTGGAGTCCAAGTCAACTTTGGTTGGCCGGCCTCTAAACGTAATCCATGACGTCTTTGACGGCCCAATTAAGAAATACTATTAAATTCAATATATAACGAGAGAAAGACAAAAGGAGATAATAACGGTTCCAATCATGATAATTTTTAAGTGCTTCAGTAAAAAATGCAAAATGTATAAATTAATATAAGTGCTAAAACATTTTCTCTCGTTTTCCACCTCTCTTTCAGTCTTCTTATTTAATTAGTAGTCATTGACGTAGAAACTGTGATTTTGAGATTAATTGCGAAGTTACGCTGACGTATTCTCTGTAAATGTCGAACATTTCTAACTGAGAATATATGAATAATATTTGGAAAAGCAAAGAAAAAATGAACTTCTTCCCAGAAATCTTGAAAGGATAGAGAAAAGGTAGAATCTATATATAGAGAAAACTGACCATACAATTTAATTTGCAATGAAAACGGGTTCGACCTAACGGATATTACGATTGGATTCACCTTCCAAAAGCTTATTCTATCTCTAAGGAACAAAATAGTAGGACTGAACCTTACCTTGTGGGCTTTTGTGTGAAGAACCCTAATACTGGGCCTCGCTGTGGCTTGGTTCAAATCCATTCCCTTAAAATTAAATCCAAGGGAATCGTTGTCGCTTAGTGGTTACGCGGATCCAAGTTGCACCTAAGTCCCAACCCAAGGTTGCGTTAAGCCCACGTAAGTAAATGACCCACCGACGAAAAAAAAGAAAAAAGAAAAAAGAAAGGGACCCACCAACCAAACAAGCCGTGTCACGAACAACGGCATCAGTTAAAGTCAAAAGCGTATGGATGGAGAGAGATTGGAGAAAAAAACAAAACACCTTTGACAACTATAAAAGCAAGGCTGGCGCTCGCTCGTAGTCGTACCAACCTGAGTCGTGTTTGTAGTATAGTAGTACTTTGCAAAAAGCAATGGCGAAGTTGTTAGCGTTAAGTTGCTGGCGAAACCTGTCGCCGCGACCTCACTACCCGTCGATGCCCAAATACCCCAAGGGACAGGGTGCCGCCGCCGTCGACGAGCTCTCAGAGTCCACCGCTCTTCTCTCCGTCGTCGGAATGAGCTGCGCAGCCTGCGCCGGATCCGTCGAGAAGGCCGTGAAACGCCTCCCCGGGATCCGCGAAGCCATCGTCGATGTCCTCAACAACCGCGCCCACGTCATCTTCTACCCCTCCTTCGTTAACGTAAGTAACACACTTCACCCATACTCCATCTTTCCTCGCATTAATTTGTCACACACACTTATTTATTTTTTCAGGAGGAGACAATTCGCGAGGCAATTGAAGACGCGGGTTTCGAAGCCGCGTTACTCACAGACGTCACGCATGACAAATCCGTTCAAGTGTGCCGCATACAGATCAAAGGAATGACCTGCACCTCCTGCTCCTCCACGCTCGAATCCGTTTTGCAATCCCTTCACGGCGTCCTCGAAGCCCGCGTGGGCCTGGCCACCGAAGAGGCCCAAGTCCACTACAACCCAAACCTCCTCACCACCAACCACATCCTACAAGCCATACAAGATTCCGGATTCGAAGCCCAGCTTATTAGTTCAAGCGAAGACTTAAGCAAGATAGACCTCCACGTGGAAGGTGCCATGAAACTCATCGAAGATTCTCTGCGGACACTCCCAGGAGTCCTTGCCGTGGACATAACAACGGAACTAAACAAAATATCGGTTTCTTACAAACCGGACGTCACAGGACCCAGAAATTTCATTAACCTGATTCAGGAAGCAGGGAATGGAAATTTCAAGGCAAAGATATATCCTACAGAAGAAGAAGGTCATAGACGCCAGGAAACAAAACAGTATTATAAATCTTTCTTATGGAGCTTGGTCTTTACTATTCCTGTGTTTCTAACCTCCATGGTGTTTATGTATGTTCCTGGAATTAAAGACGCGCTTGATGCGAAAATTGTGAACATGCTTACCGTGGGGGAGATTGTGCGGTGGGTGCTTTCCACGCCGGTTCAGTTCGTTCTCGGGTGGCGGTTTTACTATGGTTCTTATAAGTCATTGCGCCGTGGCTCTGCGAACATGGATGTTCTCATTGCGTTGGGAACAAACGCAGCGTATTTTTACTCTGTGTACTCTGTTTTGAGAGCTGCTACCTCTAAGCACTTCGAGGGGAATGATTTCTTTGAGACGAGTGCGATGCTTATTTCGTTCATTCTGCTTGGGAAGTATCTTGAGATTCTGGCGAAGGGGAAGACTTCCGATGCGATTGCCAAGCTCATGAACTTGACACCTGACACAGCTATTTTGTTGAGTGTGGATGAGCATGGAAATGTTGTTGGGGAGGAGGAGATTGATAGCAGGTTGGTTCAGAAGAACGATGTGATTAAGGTTGTTCCTGGGGCGAAGGTGGCTTCGGATGGATTTGTTGTGTGGGGGCAGAGTCACGTAAATGAGAGCATGATAACGGGGGAGGCGCGTCCCGTGGCGAAGAGGAAAGGAGACACTGTTATTGGAGGGACTGTGAATGAGAATGGAGTTTTGCATGTTAAGGCAACAAGGGTGGGATCGGAGAGTGCTCTTTCACAGATTGTTCGCCTTGTGGAGTCTGCGCAGATGGCTAAAGCGCCTGTTCAGAAGTTTGCTGATCGCATTTCCAAATACTTTGTGCCTCTGGTAATTATGAATTGTGTGATGTAATGAAGGAATTTGCTTGTTTTTATTTGTTGAGGATGAGGACCTGTTTTAATGGGATGGATGTTTCTGTGCAGGTGATTGTGATCTCGTTCACTACTTGGCTTGCCTGGTTTTTGGCTGGAAAATTTCATGCTTACCCCAAGTCTTGGATACCGTCTTCTATGGACAGCTTTGAGCTTGCTCTGCAGTTTGGAATATCGGTCATGGTCATAGCCTGCCCTTGTGCTTTGGGTTTAGCCACGCCAACTGCTGTTATGGTTGGGACTGGAGTTGGTGCATTTCAGGGTGTGCTCATCAAAGGAGGGCAAGCATTAGAGAGTGCGCATAAGGTCAGCATTTGCATTTCACATTTGTTAGCCATGTGAATTTTGGATTTGCTTAGTCTATGTTGGTGGGCTTAATATTGAACAGTTAATAAAGTGGCAAGAGGAAAATAAGCATAGGAAAGACCATTAAATCAAGTGGTGTTTGAGAGCCATTTCTGCTAACTAATCCAAAATCAAATGTGTTTTAAGAAAGGATTACTAATGTTTGTAACATGTTGACTTTATATTATTTCTCAGTTCTTAATATGAAGTACTGTTGTTTGTTAATGTTGTGCTGGGTGAAGGGAAATAGTGTTCTTGGAAATTAGTATCAATCTGATTTTTATCGTGTTTTTTCATTCCTATCTCTCAACACTTGGTTGGAAGTTAAAATAGAGAAACTGGTCCTTGGTTGTATGTTGTGGCATCTCAAAATTATCTATAAAAGCTTTCATGATTTTATCTGGATTTACTCACACGTGAATATGTTTATGACTGTCTTGTAGGTGAACTGCGTTGTTTTTGATAAGACGGGTACTCTCACTGTTGGGAAACCTGTGATAGTGAGAACAGAACTATTGACAAAAATGGTGCTCCAGGAATTCTATGAACTTGTGGCTGCAGCTGAGGTAGTCATCTCCCCTATCTCCTTCTCAAAGGCTTAGCCTCGTTAATAGTTATAGTAAACAATAGTTTGTTTTCTGATTCTGATCCTTTTTTATTATTTTTTATTTTTATAAGTTATGGCTCCAATTTAATTTGTTAATTGCTCAAGTGCTTTTAAAATTCATGGATTATAGATGCATATGCATGTCATAAACAGTTGTCGTTAATTTGACTTGCCTATCTCAGGTGAATAGTGAGCATCCACTGGCCAAGGCTGTTGTTGAGTATGCCAAAAGATTTAGAGATGAAGAGAACCCTTCTTGGCCAGAAGCACGAGATTTTGTTTCCATCACGGGACATGGAGTAAAGGCCACTGTTCATAATAAGGAAATAATTGTGGGTAATAAGAGCTTGTTGACTGACCATAACATTGCAATTCCTGATGCTGCTGAAGATATGCTTGCTGAAGCCGAAAAGATGGCTCAAACAGGAATTGTAGTATCTATAAATGGGAAAGTAGCTGGGGTTTTAGCAGTATCCGATCCATTGAAACCAGGTGCTAAAGAAGTTATTTCCATTCTCAAGTCCATGAAAATCAAGAGCATCATGGTGACTGGGGACAACTTTGGAACTGCTAGTTCTATTGCGAGGGAAGTAGGAATTGAAAATGTTATTGCTGAGGCCAAACCGGATCAGAAAGCAGAGAAAGTGAAAGACTTGCAGGTACAAATGCATAATGATTACAACTTTTCAACTTAGTTTTAAGAAAAAGTTAGTTATTCATCTATAAGATGACACTGACCGATGAGATTGCTTTGAGGCCTTGAAATTGAAACCAATACCACCTTATTTCAAACCAGAACTAGACAACTATTTCTTTTTCGTGGAAAGTAACTAAGAAATACTTGTATACCTTCTGATTATATTCAATAGTCATTACTTACAAATTCTGTCTTTCTACCATTGCTTTTTCAATCTCCCTGGTTTGATTGCTTGTTTTTATGGTTTATATATACCGTAAACTTCAAAGCGTGTGCCTGAATTCTGCTTAACTAAGCTTGAGTCTCACTTCCACAGCCGAATGTACCGTGTCAGAGGAGTATATTCTCTATTGTAACATATTGAGTGACTTTTATTTTTTCTCTTTCAGGCTTCTGGGTACACTGTGGCTATGGTGGGGGATGGTATCAATGATTCACCTGCACTTGTGGCAGCGGATGTGGGAATGGCTATAGGTGCTGGTACAGACATTGCTATTGAGGCTGCTGATATTGTCCTCATGAAGAGCAACTTGGAGGATGTCATAACTGCCATTGACCTTTCCAGAAAAACGTTTTCCCGTATACGCCTCAATTACTTTTGGGCATTGGGTTATAACTTGCTTGGTATCCCAATTGCTGCTGGAGCTCTTTTCCCTTCTACAAGGTTCAGATTGCCACCCTGGATTGCTGGGGCTGCTATGGCTGCCTCCTCTGTCAGTGTTGTTTGCTGTTCTCTGCTGTTGAAATATTACAGAAGACCCAGGAAGCTGGACAACCTTGAGATACGAGGCATAAGCATCGAATCATCCAATGATATGATGCATCATAATTGATCGTTTTGCTTTAGCCAATTTTGCATGTATATAAGTGTCGTGTTGTGATGATTTTAGTTTAGTGTACAAAGGTGTGAAAAGGGTTATTTTCTTTCCTTCAAAAACTCAGTCTTATTCTTCCTCTCTTCTGCACAACAAGTGTCGTGTTGTGATGATTTTAGTTTAGTGTACAAAGGTGCGAAAAGGATTATTTTCTTTCCTTTAAAAACTCAGTCTTATTCTTCCTCTCTTCTGTACAATTAAATTTACTAGTTTCTAAAATTTACAAATGAGTCGAAATGAAGCTGTACCCAAGGTAAATATGTGTACGTATACAGTATTGTATGAGTGAAAGTTGCCCAATCTTTTTTTTTTTCACAGGTTGAATTGTAAACCAATATTTTCGATGATTTAATAACTAATATAGCTTTTTAAACACTAATTAGAACACTGAAAAAAATAAAAATTTATTATATGTTAATTAATTTGATTTAAAATGACGAATAACAAATAGTCATCTCTGGAACTCACTGTTATAAAGATGAATTATAATTGATTCAGGATAATTTTATTAATTTTATTACTAACTTACTTTATTATCTTTGATATAAAGTACAAATTGGATTGTCTCCTATGGTCTTTCTAACAAAAATATTAAAGTAGAAAAAATTAAAAAACCTATTTTTCATTTATTCAATATACTGCATTCCATATACGTTAAGTTTTTTTTTTTTTATTATTTACATATGTGTTAGAACTATTATTGCATAGTATAATAAATATACTAAAAGTAAAATAAGAGCTTTTAACACAAAATGCAATATACCAAACTAATTTTCAATTAAAGGTATGGATTGATTAGTTGATGGGTTAAGATAATTTAAATTGAATTTAATTAAAATACACTTCAAGATTTCAAGTCAATTTATAATTCTATTTTACTTAGACTTTTTTTTTCTTCAAAATATCATTCATTCAAAATGTTCAATGATCTTTTCGAAAGAAAAATGTCCAATGACAACTATAAAAGCACATAGTGCTAAAAAAAAAAGAGCATTATCAAAAATTTTGAAACACAAATTTATATCGAGAAGTCGTGTTTCAAAACACGACTTGTTATGTATATATATATATATATTTATCTAAATTACTAAAATTATGGTTTTAAACACAACTTTTTCTTTTTTATAAAAAGATATTTTTTAATAAAGTGATGATTCAAATCACAACTTTTGTCTTGATTTGTTTTTGTTTTCTTATAAAGTTGTGATTTCAATCACGACTTGAATTGTGATATTTTTTTTAAAGAAACATAATTTTTATTTTATTTTAAATTAAAAATAAATAAATATGTAATTAGTCACGTTTCAAACGTGACTTCTTAATAAAGTTGTGTTTCAAAACATAACTTTTCAATCAAGTCATGTTTTAAAATACAACTCACTCATTCATAATTTTTTTTAAAACTTACCAATTTTATATTTTTTTTTTTAAAAAAGTTACCCCTCTGATATAAAAAAAGCTGCAAATTTATTATTTTTAGAGTATGAATTAAGAAAATGTTTTTTAAAATATTATATATATAAAATATAAAAATATATTTAATATTTTCTAAAATAATTAAAAATATTTAACATATACTAAATATTTTTATTAATATTTTGGGAACCTTATCAATTGGACTTTTTTAATGAATTTTTTTTATTTAAAATTGAATTTATATGACTTGAAAAGCAATTCTAACAAAATAATACTACTATTGTTTGAAATCTTTCCGTACTGACTAATTTCTATGTTGATTGGAAATCTCTATATTTATTCGCCTCTATAATTTTAAGTTTTGCTTTTGGAATTCTAATGCGTCATAAATGCATGGTTTCTGTTAATCTAGAAGCGTTCATCCTAATTCATTATACCTTGTTTAAGTCCAAAAATCTTTATGATAAAAAAAATCGAAAAATCTTCATTTATTAGAGCTATTTGTGATGTAGATTTATGAGTCTTGAGCATTGATTAGTTGAGTCATAAAGTTATTTCCAACAAAAAATTAGTATTTCTAACTTAAAAACGTATCCATTCATTAGCTTTCAATAACCATATCAATTATATATACTTCATTAAAAAATTAAAAATCCCAACTAAATGTAATTAAATTAAATGAGAATATAAATTTGTGATTATAAGTAGTTTCATTTGTTCCTATATACTTTGCCACTACCCAAAAATATATATACTTTGCCACTAAAACGATATGTTAAACTAGGTGCCGTAGGCTTAAATTGTCAAATGTCAGTTGGCGTGCTAGTGCACTGTATATTGAATGTTTCAGCAACTACTTACGAATTTCCAACCCTATTAAAAATTATTTGTGGCTATCCTAAAATTAAAAATGCTTTAGACTTTTAATAATGCCAATACCATTGTTAATTGTTAATAGTAATTATCAACTAATGAGTTGGATATCATAAAATAAGCAAAGTCAATTTATCTCTCATCATCAAATATTTCAACTTGTTACTTAGTGACGATGATGGTACGGGACTAACAAACCAAATCTTTTTAATTTTTTCCCCTGTATATATAAAAACAACCAAAAGAAAAGGTGAACCCAAAGTAATATATACCTCTATTCTATTCCATATAGAATGGGAATAAGTACTCAAAGAGATGCAGCCAATTAATTAATTTCGATGAGACGTACTTTTTTTTTTTTGTTAAAGTAGTTGAGTGACCAGCAAATATCATCCAAAATTTGATGCAATGGATATTGGAGAGGGAATAAAAGAGAAGCAAGTGAAAGATAAAGTAAATAACAATTGGGTAGAATATTTTCTTCTGAAGTTGGATTGCGCGCGTGTTTGTATTTATGAGAAATGCTAGCAACACACTCTCTATCACACTTTCCATAATTGGTTAAAATTTATTGAAAATCACAAATTTTTATGAGTCCCACTTGTTATTTAATTACTCTTTCTCCTGATTTTGTAGCTTTCAATGAATTCCAACCAATGATAGAGTGTTTGTTGGGAGGAGTGTGTTAGAGAGTGTGTTGCTAGCACTCCTCTTATAGTGTTATATTTTCTCCTTAAGTTGGATTGTGTGCGTGTGTGAGTGTACAATTATGAATAGGTGATTAATATTAGTTAGTAATTATATACGGAAATTACTTAAAGAAATTGTGTATATTTATTCATTTATTATTTTCATAAATTAAATAAGCTTTAATAATTAATATTATCATTTTCCTTTTTCATAATAATTAAATGTTCCCACTTAAGTAATTATATGTATGTTTGTGGCTCGGTATAATCTTCCAATTCACTAATTAATTAATTTGTCCAATTAATTAATTAATTTGTCCATGTTTAGATTAAAATTAAGTTTAATGACCATGTACTGACAATGTAAATGATCATTCACTATTGTACCATATAGGCTCATAGGTCAGACAACTCAACACATGAGACATTTCGGCCTAAGTGGAGAAGTTACTTGGCAATTACTAACTTGTTAACATCCAAGATTTAACTAAAGAGAAAGGAAGATCTTCAAGTAAGTAATATGAACACAACACAATATACACCTTAGACTAAGACTGACTTGAGCGTTGGAGTCTCAATATAGGTACCCCCATCACGCACTGGAGAGGAGATCATATACTGACAAGGCATACAAGAAGGGTGAACAGATCAACACTTGAGGAGACTAAAGGAAGTGCCTCGGACAATAGAAGTTGGTAAGAACAACTGTCATCTAATCACAAATAATTGTTGTATGACTTTTAAAGTAGTTATTGTAAAAATTAACAAATTCATCATACATATTAGTTTGTAATTGGATGACAGCATAAAATTATTTTACATTATCAATGTATAGCCTTTTTTCTCATTAAAATTTATGTTTAATTTTGAATAACTTTAATTTTGTTTTAAATTAAATTTCTTTAGCTTGAAAGTAATATTGTCAAAATAATACCGTTTAATATATTTTACAATTACTAACTTAATTTTATGTTTATTAAAAATCTCTATCTAATCATTTTTTTTAATCAGCGAAATCTCTATCTAATCATTAGTAACAGCTAAAAGCATTAACAATAAAACATGGACAAACAACAATTTTTTCATTATTTTTGAGAGAAAAAGAAGAAGTAAATGTGTTTTAGTGTAGTAAAAACTAAAAAGATTAAAATATTTGTATTTTATATATTTTTATTAATAATATTTATGTGATTATATATATATATATTATTTTCTATACAACTAAATAAATATTTTTTTTGTGTTAAACTATCTACAAAATCATTTCACCATTTTATTCTTTTTTTTTTTATCTTTTCATTTTTTCTTTTTGTATTTTTTTTCTAAACCAACATACTAATATTCTCGGTAAGATTATGGGAAATGGGAACAATTGCTTACTTCAGGACGTATGGGATGAGACATCATCAGATAACAATTTTTCTATAAAAAATGACCACCTTTTTTTTCTTTTCTTTTCTGGATAACTATGTCACTGATGTAAAATATTTATTAATTTTGCGAATGACTAATATCGGCTAGAAAATTTGGTTGATTACCTTTAGTAAAATTTCATCTCTCAACTACATTTTTTTTACCCATAAAGTTCAAAAATCAAGAGCTTACTTAAAGAATCTGAGTCAGACCAACAAAATATTAGTAGAAATAACCACACTTTTTATTTTTTTATAAAGGAAATGACCACACACTTTAAAACATAGTCTTTTTACATCAATACATTAATTAACTAAAATGAGAATGATATTATTGACTATTTTGAAGTATGGAACCTTTTTACTATAACCATTGGATGTAAATTTAGGAAAATACTATGGTACCTGATAAATATAGCTGTTTTGGAAGAGTTGTTTTGTAGACCAACAAAAATATGAGTGATAATATTTGGGCAATACCATTGAGCCGTAATTTTTGAATATTTACATCAATAAACATAGAAGATGTATGTCTTATTGATTCCATTAAATTTTGTTTATGGCAATGAAATAAGGCAAATGAGACCTTACTTATCTATTATCGGAATGAGTGTTGAATCCTAGAGCATGCATTGGTCTTAATTGAAATAAGAGAGGTTGGACAGATTTTTCTAATATCTTGTTTATATTTTTTGTTATGACTTGTAAGTTTGGCACATCTTATGCTACTGTTATTTTTTTTTTCCAATAAAATTCTTTGTTTACCAAAAAATATATTTGAACATCTAAGATTTATAAACATTTCATCAACATCTAAGATTTATAAACATTTCATCAACCAAAAAAAATTCCGTTTGCTATCTGTATACTTTGTTGTCACTTATCACTCTCTCACACCCACTGACTCCGTCAGGACCATCACTCAAGAATTCCCATAACCCTCTGATCTCTCACAGCATGCATTCATCTCATTCTCAAACACAGCCATATATAGGGACGCATAACAGTTCACCCCACACACCCTCTCCACTCTTTTTCCAGCATCTGGAGAACAAGAGCACACATCTAATCTGATAACACTCCTTCGTCACAACAAACAAAATAAAAGGTAGCAGCAGTAAAACAATCATGCCACAGAGAGAGGAATCAACACAGTAACGGGTAATGACAAAAAAAACTCGAATAACGGATCACGTTCGGTAATTTTCTTTGTTGAAATTGCAGTAACATTTGGATGATAAAAAAGAATCGTTGCTTTCAGCGTCACATGATTAGATCCATTTTTTGATGCATTAGAAACCTAAAGACACAATTAAAATTGCATTAACATTAGAACTTCTTCTAAAGAGATGATTAGATCGATTGTTATTATATTAATTCCTCCATGCTTTTGACTTTTTGCGCCTAAAACTACCTTCTCCTGTTTTCCACAATAACCAAATTAGGTTTCTAATTTATTTCCAAAACACAAAAGAGCAGATGTAGGAAGCAATGGATTAGGAACTTTATATATATAATTCCAAAATTCCTAAAATTTACCGGGGTATCGTAGAATTTCTGGTAAATATAACCATCGCATACGGCATGAGTCATGTCATGACCTTTCCCTTTCTTATTGGATTCTATAAAGAAAGAGCAACGTTATTTCGTTCGAATCGATTTTTCTTCAAATATATACCAAGTGTCATTTCCCATTTCCCTCAAAATCTATTTAATTATTATTTTATTTTAAAAAACGATGTCATGCCATGTTTCACTTCTATAAATAGCCCTTTATGCAATTATGCGCTAGCTTGTGATAGTAAAGAAGAAAGTTGAGAGTGATAATAAAATTTTACAGAGCGAGTGAAATGGGTAACAAGTTTGAGGGTTGGGACTGTATGAGCATGGGTAGTTTGCGGTGCTGTGGGAACCTTTCGCCTGAGCCACACTATCCGTCGATGACGAGTTTGGAAGAAGGATCAGATGAGGCCAAAGTGGTTTTCAGTGTTATGGGAATGACGTGCGCTGCTTGCGCTGGATCCGTTGAGAAAGCCGTCAAACGCTTACCAGGGATTCGAGAGGCCGTTGTTGATGTCTTGAATCATAAAGCTCTGGTTCTTTACTACCCGCAAATGGTTAACGTGAGTATCCATACACTTGATTTGGTTTTCCACTTTAATTATTCGTGATTGGCTTTTCAAGAGTGCATATTAACCATTTTTCACAAATATTCGTGGCTCTCTCTGTGTGCTTTTGGATGTTTACTTTTGTCAGTTATTTATTTTACAACACCAGACAAATTATTTTTTTTACAAAAGTTTACATAATGACATCTTTGTGTTTATGGGGTTCTTCAAGCATATTTTAGGCATCCATGATATATATATTGTGTCCTAATAATTTTGGTCATTGATCCTTTGTAAAATTTCACAAAATTTTGTACTTTTAATTCTTCAGTCAGGGTCTTTAGAATATTGATTACTAACATTTAGTTAAAAAATTATAATTATGGCAAATAATCGTGTTTTGAAAGTAAGTGGCTGATCGTGTGGTGCGTAGGGGAAGTACGTGGAGCAAAGATCTTGAAATTCCAAAGTGCTATGCTTCGTGCATAAATTGTCTGACTAAATCCATAAAGTTATCCTTTACCAAAGACTCAATAATTATGTTTAAAGAACTTAAAAATCTACCAAAGCGTAAATTAAACCTTTCAATGTTTACTCTTTTTTTACAGAGAATAATTGCTTCGTTGAGAAGGTGACATTTCGCTTTCAATTGATTTATAAAGGCTCTATCATTTACAAGGAAAGCAATTTTATATTTTTGTGTAAGTATTACACACATATTGTATTTATTAACCATTTTATCTTTATTTCCGTCACACTCAAGTTAAATACTACCACTTAAATAATAATGTGTGTATTTTTTTGGTGTTGAGTAATAATGCATGTATATTGTAAATATGTACAAGTGTTTTAGCTAGCATAGTTGACGGTTGGTAGTAGCGTGTCCGAATTTCTAAGTTGAGACTCAATATATATTATAGCTGTGGTATACATGTATTTTATATATTGCGTCTTTGTCTTCAGCAACATATATATATATATATATACAAACACATATGCAAGCTGATGTGATAAGATCATATCTGTGACTGTTACGTTGGGGTTTGCTTTTCCAGTTTCGTTTTTCTCATGAAAATGAAATCAGGGCTACGTGGCACTACATACAGACTAATCATGTTCTTTCATATTAGAAATGCCATTTTATCTAGTCTCTTATGGAACGATACTAAAAATAGAAGTTCATTTTAATTTTCATCATTATTTCTTGATCTATTTTTCTCCCTTTCGCTTGTTGTTTTACCATCATTATTGTTAACATGTTATTATATATTCTCTGTGGTTTATTATATATATAAACTAAAATGAAAGTGAACCGCATTTTACAGTGTTGATTAATAACTAATGCTGCCCAGCCTATTTTTCCACTTGTGCACGATTCACGAATATGCTTTTTGTTTTGCTTTCTTTTTCAGCTTTAAAGGTGATGATTAGCCCACATATCTTCTAGTTGTAGCCCTTTTATTAGTGGATATATACTATATGAGATGGTAAAAAAATTATTTGCTACTAGCATGCCTTATCAGACACGAAATTTTCCTTGGCTGATTATTAGTAATGGCTGTCCTATTAGCAGTTGGCACCTTTTGATGATATATATGCTCCACTTTCTTCCTGTATCCATTCATCTTATTTCAGATCCTATTCGACATAAATCTCTTTTAGCGGATCTTCTTATGATCCAATAGTATTATCTAATTTTATAAACTTTAGCATTGATATATCGTGATATGTTAGGATTTTAGGGATTGAAGTAATCATTTCTATTGCCGAATATTAATAAATATTTCATATAATACACGAGAACTTTTAAATATAAATAAAATATTAAAATATTAATTAAAAAATACTAAGAGAATATTAATTTAATCAATATTTTTTATAATATAAATTAACATATACTTTTAAAAAATTTAGTTTTAAAAACTCAAAAAATTAATTAAATTAATAAAAGATTATTTTATTGGTGATTTATACATATTTTATTTTTTAATATTGATTAAAATAATAAATGGAATATTAATGAAAGTAAAAGTTTCATTTTATTGAATAACTAATTAAAGAAATAAAATTAATTTAACATATGTCAGAAAAATAGAAAAATGCATGACAAAATGAGAAGGAGAGTACAGAAAAGATATATCTTACTTTAAACTCTAGGAGACTTAAAATTATAGGAGAAAAAATATATCTAACCACCCTAAATTTTATCACGTTTATAAACAAATATTTTAAACTTTTGTTTAATCCTAAATAAATACTAATACTTAAACTATTTAAATTATTTCAACAATTCCTTTTGTTAAGTTAGGAGTTAATCACTAATGGTGAGCAAATCCTCACAATGAATCTTTAGTCAGTATTTATTCTTTTAAATCACTCTTCCCTAATTCTGTTTTTTTAAATTATTTTCTCTTATGTTCACACAAACCATGCATTTTACGCAGGAGGAGAGGATACGTGAGGCCATAGAAGATGCCGGATTTGAGGCTAAAGTCATGGAAGAAGACTCCAACATCACCTCCGCTCAAATATGCCGAATACACGTACGAGGCATGACTTGCACTTCTTGCTCCGCCACCATTGAATCAAGTCTACAATCCCTTCGTGGGGTGCATAAGGCACGAGTGGCCCTAACAACTGAAGAAGCAGAAGTCCGCTATGACCCTAAGATTGTTACCCACAACCACCTAATGAATGTCATAGAAGAAATCGGGTTTGAAGCCATACTAATAAGCACAGGGGAACACATAAGCAAGATTGAACTTAAAATTGATGGCATTAAAAATGAGCAATCCCTGAATGTCATTGAACGCTCTCTTCATGCACTTCCAGGTGTTGAAACCATAGACATATATCCAGACATTAACAAAATTGCCATAACTTATAAACCATACATGATAGGACCAAGAACCTTCATAGAAGTCATAGAATCCACAGGCTCAGGGTGCTTTAAAGCGGTGATATTCCCAAATGATGGAGGAAGAGAAGCACAAAGACAAGAGGAAATTAATCGATACTTCAAGTTGTTCATATGGAGTTTGGTTTTCACCATTCCTGTTTTCTTGACATCCATGGTCCTCATGTATATACCTGGAGTTAAACGTGTTTTGGATATCAAAGTTGTCAATATGTTGAATATTGGACTTCTCTTGAGGTGTGAATTTGCTACCCCGATGCAGTTTATCATAGGGAGAAGGTTCTACGTTGGGGCATATAAAGCATTGCGTAAAGGTTCTGCTAACATGGATGTGTTGATAGCCTTAGGGACAAATGCAGCATACTTCTATTCTCTCTATGTTGTGGAAAGAGCTGCTTTCTCTCGGCATTTCATAGGCAGCGATTTCTTTGAGACCAGCTCTATGCTTATTTCGTTTATTCTATTGGGGAAGTATTTGGAAGTGTTGGCTAAGGGGAAGACATCACAGGCCATTGCCAAGCTTATGGATTTGACACCTGAGATAGCAACCTTGTTAACTCAAGATGATGAAGGAAATGTCGTTAGTGAAAGACAAATTGATAGTCGATTGATACAAAAGGACGATGTGATCAAGGTTGTTCCTGGTGCAAAAGTAGCATCGGATGGTTTTGTCATATGGGGACAGAGTCATGTAAATGAGAGCATGATAACTGGAGAGGCAAGGCCTGTGGCGAAGAGGAAGGGCGATATGGTGATTGGAGGCACTGTGAATGAGAATGGGGTTTTGCACGTTAAGGTGACAAGGGTTGGATCAGAGAGTGCTCTCTCTCAGATTGTTCGACTTGTTGAGTCTGCCCAAATGGCTAAAGCTCCTGTCCAAAAACTTGCTGATCATATTTCTAAATATTTTGTTCCTTTGGTAAGCCTAGTACTAACTATTTTTTTTCCTGATTTTGTTCATTAGATGTTTATTGGTGGAGTTAGAGGAATTACATCTATGCTCATCGGTGCCTTTTTTTTTTGCAGGTCATTGTGCTTTCTCTTTCAACATGGTTTTCTTGGTTTCTAGCTGGAAAGTTGCATGCATACCCAAAATCTTGGATACCATCTTCCACGAACAGCTTTGAGCTTGCACTTCAGTTTGGGATTTCAGTCATGGTCATTGCCTGCCCTTGTGCTCTAGGCCTAGCCACTCCTACGGCTGTTATGGTTGGTACTGGAGTTGGTGCAACACAAGGTGTGTTGATCAAAGGGGGCCAAGCATTAGAAAATGCACACAAGGTTAGTAAGTGGCGTTAACATTAATTGTTCTATAGGTTTCATTAATAGCAGAGAAATTGAATAAGTACACTTTTTGTTACAAGGTGAAATTATGTAGGTTCCACTTCATAGTGAATTCTACATAAATTTCACCCAATAACAAAGAGTGTTTACAAAAGAATATGTTTCTAACATTCCTCAAAATATCAAATTCACTCACAACTTACGACATTGCAGGTGAATTGCATTGTGTTTGATAAGACAGGGACCCTCACAGTTGGGAAGCCAGTGGTTGTTACTACAAAACTCTTCAAGAAGATGTCACTTAAAGATTTCTATGAATTTGCTGCTGCAGCAGAGGCAAGCCTTCTTCCATTTACCGTAATTACTTGACTCTAAAATGCCATTAAAAAATAATGTTTATTGTTATATCTTTATTATTAGGTAAACAGCGAACATCCAATAGCCAAGGCCATTGTTGAGCAAGCTAAAAAGATCATAGAAGAACAAAATCATCCCTGGCCAGAAGCACGCGACTTTGTTTCTGTTTCAGGCCATGGAGTGAAGGCCATTGTTCTAAACAGGGAAATAATGGTTGGGAATAAAAAGATGATGTTGGATCATAACATAGCCATTTCAGCAGATGTTGAAGAAACACTAGCAGAAGCTGAAAGCTTGGCTCAAACTGGGATTCTAGTATCCTTGGATGGAGAAGTCGCTGGAGTTTTGGCTGTATCTGATCCGCTAAAACCTGGTTCCAAAGAAGTCATTTCCATTCTTAATTCCATGAAAATCGATAGCATCATGGTGACAGGTGATAACTGGGGAACTGCCAACTCCATAGCAAGACAAGCTGGTATTAAAACTGTCATGGCAGAGGCTCAACCTGAGACTAAAGCGAACAAAATAAAAGAATTGCAGGTATAACAAAATCATGGTCCCAAATGATTGCTTAACCCTGCCAAACAATACATAATTACATGCCTCTCAATTTTTATTTTTTATTTTTTACTTAGTTCCCTATAACACAAAGCCATCAACTAAGCATATCTAATACAACCTTTAGCCAACTTTTTAACATGATAAAACTAAGATTAAGTCAAGTTATAAACCAAATGATGACATATTGATATTTTACTCTAACATCATTAAAAGTATGTTACAAAATTTTATTAAAATATCCACTTGTCATTATTTGATTAGAGAACTTGATGTATATATGTTGTTGTCTCTTTTAATACTATAATGTTTCAAGTGACATATATATATATACTGGCAGAGTTGTGGCTACACGGTGGCAATGGTGGGAGATGGCATAAACGATTCACCAGCACTTGTGGCAGCTGATGTTGGAATGGCAATTGGTGCTGGCACAGACATAGCTATTGAGGCAGCTGACATTGTTCTCATGAAGAGCAACTTGGAGGATATAATAATTGCAATTGACCTTGCAAAGAAAACTTTCTCTCGTATACGTCTAAACTATATTTGGGCTTTGGGTTACAATCTGCTAGCCATCCCAATTGCCGCGGGTGTCCTTTACTCCTCCACTAGATTCCGATTACCACCATGGATTGCTGGAGCTGCAATGGCTGCCTCTTCTCTCAGTGTCGTTTGCTCATCCCTCTTGTTAAAGAATTACAAGAGACCTACCAAGCTAAACAACTTGGACATAAATGGTATAAAAATTGAATAATCTACGTCTCAATTGTAAATGTCTCATTTGTTAAAATATCATTTTTATCCATTACGTTTTTGTGTTTTCACAATTTAGTCCGTTACGTTTAAATTAAGATTCTCAATTTGATTCTTTAGGTTTATGAATAGATCTAAAATAATCATTTTGTACAAAAAAAAAAATGTTAATATCATTAGTATTTTTAGTTTGAAATAATCAATTTTAAAATAGTAGTGGTAAAATGACTATTTTAGATCCATTTGTAAACACAAAGAATCAGATTGAGAATTTTAAAATATAAGGGATTAGATTAAAAAAACATAAAAATATAATTGATTAAAATAATATTTTAGTCTTTATTTTATTTTACCTTTTTAGGTGGGGGCTTTGTAAGTAAAAAACAAGATAGATTTGATCAAAACTAAATACTCCGACTTTTCCAGTACAATAGTAGTGAATATGTACAAAATATATAGAAAGTAACACTAGATTTTAAATGTGAAAAATACTTAAATAGGTGAAGTGATACATCTTTGGGTGTGTTTGTTTCACGAAATCATGTTGGATTCCTGGGAATGTGGAAATAAGAATATATATTCTCATGTTTATTAGAAGGTGATCGAAAAAGATTCCTGGATATCTTCTATTCCCAGGAAAATGAGATTCTCATGCTTATTTTGATTTTATACTAATCTTATTCCCATGGAAAAAAGGGTGGGAATGTGAATTTCTGTGTGGTGGAAATCATATTTACTATGTAAAAATTCTATTATACCCTCATTATCATCAATACCCACTACCCTACTACCTCTTAACCTACCTTTGATTTTATTCCTGCTATTATTTTATACTGCTTTATTATTTTTGCTATTATGTAAATCTGATTTTATTTTTGCTTAAATAATACTCGTGTGAATTTTATTCACACATATTGCTTTATAACATCCATGATTGAGATGCATGTCTTGTTCTAAACCAAGTTTTTTTTTATAATCGTTGTGCTATGATGAGTTTGTTTTATATTGAAATTTGGTAATTACAATGCATGGACTCACGAGAAAGATAAGAAATTTGGTTGTTGATATAAAATATAATAATTTCTTTAATACAAAAAAGATATTTTAGTAATATAACATATATTCCTAAGAAAAAATAATATGAACCAAACATATATTTTAAATATTCCTGGAAATATAAAAAACATTCCTAACTAATTTTATAATTTAGCCAAACATATTTTTCTTAAAATATCCATAAATATTTCTAAAATAATATTTCTAGAAATCTAATAAAATTCCGTAAAACAAACGTTGCCTTATTATTCACATCGTTATTCACAGTACTTTATGACCAAAATGTAGCACATCTTTATTTACAGGGGTTCATGACTTAAGTCAGTTAAGTGTGAACTTATTTTGAAGTGTCCGATATGATAAAAATGGGCATTTTTTGTAGGATAGACCACGATTACAAATAGCAGACAGAAACTAACAATATTTAAAGTGACTGTACACACCCATCAATTTGGTAGGGACCACATACCAATCTCATTAGTTTCTGATTTCTCACCAATCTCCGTTGTATTTATTGTCTGTATCTGTATGAACACCCATGACCATGACATGAGACAAAGACACCCATGCTAAAGCCTGTTGGAAAAAAAAAAAAAAAAAAGCCTGTTGGAAGGGAAAAGAAAAATTAAAAAAGAAGCCAGATGCGCATGGCTGCATACAGAGAATGTGGCATTAATAGCCGAATTAAATACAGGAGATGGCATTACAAAGTCAATGGAGCCATGACGTTTAGCCCGAATCGAAGGGGTAACCCCATGCTGCAATTGAAGGTGTAATTTAGTATCTCCCCATGACATTAATGACTCGTGCTAGTGCAGAGCCATTTATTATTATTATTATTATTATTATTTCTACATTTTCTGTGTAAAAATTAACTAATTAGAAATTATGATATATAGACTTGATCCAAAGGAACTTTTGACAAGTTCGGAATTAAAAAATTAGGCCAAGTGGATTTTGAAGACAACATCGAGTTATATTTTGGATCGACTCAACTTGGACTAATGTTTATACCATTTTAAAATCTATAATTTTTAAACAATTATGTATTAATAATATAACTTACAAACTTAAAAAATAATACTTTGTCTAATATGAATTATATTTATATTGATATGATTTATCTTAAAATATATATTATAAAATATACCTTAATCTAGTTGTATACTTCTTTAATTCTACAATTTGGCTATATATATAAGGTGAAGATTAATATATCGTGCCAACAAGTTGAGTTGACTTGATTTTGTTTCAAGTGTTGTTAGGTCTTCATCAAGTAAAGTTTGGGTCCACTAAATTGATCCTATCAAAATTTAGGTTTAGGTAGGGATATAAGTTAACCGGTCCCAAAAAGTTTTACAAACACCCATACTTTTAAGAATTTAATTTTTATACAATGACATTTTATATTGTGAATTAATAAAAAAATTATTATTAATATGATTTTTATGAGAATTATTAAAAACTTAATAAACTTATCATTTATGATGAATTGTGATTGGATGATAATATAAATTATTTATATTATCAATGCATACACTATTTATCCTATTTTTAAATAATTATTATAAAAATTAAAAATATTATTATACATAACTATTTATGTTTGAAAGACAGAATAAAAAATCCTTAAGATATAAAAAAAAATAAAAAAAAATCTTTATAACTCTGTAACCATACCTACACCGAATGACTTTTCTTGTAAAAGGTATATTTCTCTATGTAGAATCATGCTCTCGAAGTGAAACTCATTTCTTAAGATCATTTTTCTTAATTAAAGGGTTTTTCCAACCTTTAATTTTCTTAGACCAACAACAACGCGGTCCGTGCACACTATTTAATAAAAACAGAATTGGATCTCACTTAGAATTACCGATGTACAAAAATTGGTTCTCTTTCGGGATTTTCTTTTGAGAACCGATCCTATCTAATTTTTTGGTGGGCCAGGGTAGTTTTTTTCTTTTAAAAAAATTAAAATATTAGCTGCTATGTTGGAGCCGTTTGTGGATAACGTTTTGTGCCTAAATTTTTTTTTTGCTTTCTGCATAACGGTAATTTTTTTTTCTGCCCATTAAAATATTATCGTTAATTTTTTTTTAAAAAAAATTAGCTATTAAATATTAATATTAGTATGTATATAAATATGAGTAACATGAATTTTTTTTACACAATCATTCTTATCAAAGTTGCTCTTTTACTCAAAGTTCAATCTCGTCCAATTTTTTTTTACTAAACTTTCTCTTTTTATTTATTTTCATCCAATGGATCCAAACCAATTCAATCTCAATCATTGGTTAAATTTCATGCAAAATTATCAATATTCAACCAATCTAAATTTACAAAATCCTTCACTCCTACAAAACCCACCACTAAACCCACAAAATAATTCAAATATGGCCAATTTTCAATTTCTTGTCCTCCCATTCCCCTAACAATTTCCCATGTTTCAGTCACCACCAATTAAGATAATTATAACATAACATAAATAAATTATTGATTAAATATAAGGATGTGAGTTTTTTTGTGGGACCCAAATAAAAACCCAAATAGAGGTATTGGGTTGGAGGGAATAGGTGCTTTTCGGATGCTTGTATTGGGAAGAGTAAAAATTAGTGATGTATACATGTGGAGCCCAATTAAGAACTCAAATAAAAATATTAGGATGAAGATGCTGTTATTGCGGCACAATAGGAGTACGAGTGACAAATTGTCAACCTTTAGAGATAGCATGAGTTATTATCATATCCAAATATTTTTATTGGAAGTTGTAACTTTTGTTACAAAATATTTATTGTGAATAAATGTGTTAATTTTTTTTATAATGTCATCAATGATAAATAAGTGAAATAAATTTATTAAATAAAAAATATAATAATGGAATTAAATATTTAAACACGTAAAAGTTTTACAAATATTTTTATGAAATAATAACTAATATGATATATTATTATAATAAATAAATAGAAAAAATATTTTGAAATTTCGAGTTCTAAGTCTTAAATATACTAATGAACACTTGATCATCTTGTGTAAAGTTATTTCAATTTAATTAGAAATTCCGAGTTATAAGTCTTAAATATACTTAAATACATGTCACTTCTTATTAGTCTACCACTACAACTATCGTCTCTAACATATTACATCAGTAAACTCCCTTAAAAAAAATTGAAATCCAATTAACAATTAGAAATGAAAAATTAAAATTACATAATAATAGAGACGAAAATTGAAATCTGTTGAGTCATAAGACGAATCATGACCCTCAATTATTTTGATTTTATGCAAAACAAATATTAAGTAAAAAGATTGTGTCTTATAAATGTCAACAAACGAAAACGTTGTATCTGCATCTGTAAGATACAGATGATACGTAGACAGACGCTTTAGTCAGAAGAAGCATTTAAAGGCTTAATAAATGCACTATCATTTTGTTATCTGTTTTGCAGGGAATGTTCATAGAACATCCTCCTAGGATCTGTCGAAGTGCATAAAAGGGAATAGAAAGAAGAGTCAAAGTTTTGAAGCTTCCCTCGTCTCAAAAGACGCGCTACAGCTAACAATAAGTACTTGTCTGAGCAAGCGATGTGACCACTGCAGCAGAAGGATATGGAGTATATCTCAAAAAAGATACGCAGAATACTTTATTAGCTCAGAATGACTAGTTGGTGACAAACATTTAATGCTCGCATTAAATGCCCCTCAACCACCCTCCTTTAGACGATGGTCAGACGCAAGAAAGAAGACCGTTTAGAGACAACGGTTACTTCCTCAGCAAGTCTATATATAGAAGAAGATTTGAAGTGCTGAAGATAGAACAACACACGAACTGAATTCAAATTCAAGCATTCTTTCAAGCCTTCATTATCTTGTAAAAATTCTTTTTGTGAAAGCTCTCAACTCACTTTGTGTATCCTGAGAGAAAAAGACTTAGTTCTTAATCTTGTATATCCATCTGTAAGACGATAGTTAAAAAGTCTGTGCGCCATTACAAAAACAAATCTTGTGATTTGTTTTAGAGCCAGAAGTGGCTTGGTAGAAAAGAATACTTGGGTTTTTTTAGCTTGGAGAGGCTAGGTGTGAAAAACTACTTGGGTGAGCCAGAAGTGGCAGTGAACAATACTTGTAACTTGTGAAAGTTATTGGAACTTGGTGGTTTGCCAAGAACTGGACGTTGTCTTGGGGTGAGAAGAACCAGTATAATTTTTTGTGTTGTCTTTCTTGATCCTATACCTTTTATAACTACTTGAACTGACTTTGTCTTGTGATTTAAACATGTTTTTTATTAAAAGGCTTTCATTTGTGAAGTTATCGTCTGTTAAACGTTCTCTTGAAAAACTATATCTTTTGATCTATAAATGCTACACTCAGTTTATAAAAAGTTTGCGAAAATTTTTATAAACTACTATTCAACCCCCCCTTCTTGTGACTTTTGCCTTTACAGTTTGGTATCAGAGCTTAGCCTCTAAGGGTTGAGCACCTAACCATGTCTAGAGGAAAAGATCCAGATGGCCAGTCACGACAATCAGTTCCTTCCTGAGGGAGCCTCTCTAACAAGACCTCCAGCCTTTCTTGGAGATGACTATCCCTACTGGAAAGATTGCATGGAGATGTACATCAAGTCCAACCAGTATCAACTATGGAACATCATCATAAATGGAGATATTCCCATTATAAGGCCTGAGGATCAATGGACTCAAGATGACTACAACATCCTTCAACTCAACAACAAAGCCAAATATACTCTGACTTGTGCTTTAACCAAAAATAAGTATAAGAAGGTGCGTAGACTAAAGTCGGCCAAGGAGATTTGGGATTCTCTCTACACCAACCATGAAGGAACAAAAGATGTTCAACTGAGAAAAGCTGCCACTCTGACCAGACACTATGAGAGTTTCTCCATGAAAGAAGGAGAAAGTGTCGATGACATGTTTGGGAGACTTCAGGTTCTTCTCTCAGACTTGGAATCTCTTGGGCACACGTACACTAAAGCAAAGGTAAATCTGAAGATTCTTGACAGCATGCCCAAAGTGTGGGAACCCAAGACCACAACTATCCAAGAAGCAAGGAACATGAGAACCTTGTCTTGGGATGAGTTGCTGGGAGTTTTACATGTGCATGAAGTGCACCTGAAGAATCGAGACCAACTGCCTACAAACAACACTATCAAATTCGCTGCTCTCAAGGTTGGTGAAACCAGCACCATCAAAGAAGAAAAGATAAGAGCCTCCAAGGCTCTGAAAGTTCAAACAGAAGAATCAAACGAAAGTTCTGCCGGATCTACAAACGATGAGGTTGTCCTCATGGCAAGAACATTCAAGCAGATGCTGAAGAAGAAGAACGAATTCAGACAATCCTCTAGGAAAAAGGATTCCAGATTCAAGAAGAAAGATAAGGAGGACAGTCAAGAGATCATTTGCTTCGAATGCAGAAAACCAGGATATATGAAGTCTGAATGTCCGCGATTAAAGAAAAAGAAGTCCTACAGTGGCAAGAAAAAGAAGTCCTACAGTGGCAAGAAAAAGAAGAAGAGTCTGATGGCCACATGGAACGACTCAGACAGTGAGTAAAGCAGTAGCTCAGACGATGAACAAGCAAATATCTGTCTGATGGCAGAGACAGAAGAAAAAGTTGAGGTAAAAACTTGTTCTGAATCTGAAAGCTCATCTGGTTCTTCATCAGACAATGAAGAAGAGATGCCTTACGACGTTTTACTTCAGAACTGTCATATGATCTCTCAGCAATGTAAAAAATTTAAACAAAAACTCAAATAATCTGTTTGTGAAATAGAATTGCTAAAGAAATCAAATGCAAAACTAGAAGGAAAAGTCAAGACTCTGGAAGAGAGCCTAAGTCAAACCAGCACCCCTAGTCAAACAGACGACTCATCCATAGTTGAAAAACTAAGGGAAGAAGTAGCCTGTTTAACAAAGGACTTAGGGAAGTTTCTGGAGAGTTATAACACTCTCACTATGCTTTTAAAATATCATCAACATCCCCATGATAAATCTGGTTTAGGCTTAGAAAAAGATGCATCTGCTTCTACCAGTCTGATCTAGACAAATGTGACTTCTGTGGAAAATCTGGGCACTCCAAGTTCAGATGCATACATAAGAAGAAGAAAATGTCTAAGGGCACTAATGTTGCTGGACCTAAAAAGATTTGGGTACCAAAGTCTCAGATTATTCCTATTTCAAATATCTTTGGTAGGGAAAGGCAAGGGTTTGAGCTGGTACCTGAACAGTGGTTGCTCACGACACATGACGAGAGAAAGGTCTATGTTCCTAGACCTAAAGTCGGTTGAAGGCCTCAGTTGCCTTTGGAGGCATGGGAAAAGGACGCATCACAGGCATTGGTAAAGTTGGTATGTCCTCCCTAACCTCCATAGACAACATCCTATATGCTGAAGGTCTTAGGAATAACCTACTGAGCATAAGTCAATTATGCGATAATGGTTATATAGTCTCCTTCAACAAGGACATATGTATAGTCAAAATAGATGATGGCAAGTCTATCTTCTCTGCCAGACGACACAACAATCTGTATGAAATTGATCTTATAGACCTTAGCAAGCAGAAGGTAACGTGTCTGCTATCTAGAGAAGATGAAAGATGGATTTGGCATAAAAAGCTTGGGCACGTGAATCTAAAACACATTTCAAAAATTTCAAAAAAGGGTTTAGTAAAATGATTGCCTGAGATTTATTGGAAAATCCATCTTCTCTATGAAGCATGTCAAAAGGGGAAACAAATTAAAACTTCTTTTAAATCTAAAAATGTTGTTTCCACCTCTAGACCGTTGCAACTCTTGCATATGGATTTATTTGGTCCTACTATAACGTTGAGTCTGGGCGGGAAGAAATATGGCTTAGTTATTGTAGATGACTATTCAAGATATTCATGGGTATACTTCCTAGGCCATAAACATGAGTCTTTCAAGGTCTTCTGCGAAAAGAATGGAATTTTCCACAACTTCTCTTCACCGAGAACACCTCAGCAAAATGGGGTAGTTGAAAGGAAAAATCGAACTCTGCAAGAGATGGCTAGAACCATGCTCTGTGAGAACTCTCTTCCTAAACATTTCTGGGTAGAGGCTGTGAACACTGCTTGTTATGTTCAAAACAGAATATTGATCAGACCTATGATTGAAAAAACTCCCTATGAACTATGGAGAGGAAGAAGACCCAACATTGCTTACTTTCATCCTTTCGGATGTGAGTGTTACATCTTAAATACCAAAGATCAATTGGGAAAATTTGATTCTAAGGTGGATAAAGGTGTCTTTCTAGGATATTCTGATACATTTAAGGCTTACATAGTTTTCAATACAAGGACCTTAGTTGTAGAAGAATTTATCCATGTTAAGTTCAATGATGGACTAACATCTGATAGGAGACTATCAGATCTTGAGGATGATTTTGCATACATGCAAATAGGTCCGTCTGCAGTACCAAAGTCAGACGAAATTCAATCCTCTCAGGAAATTCTTCCTCAGATTGAAGGAGCGTTTGACTCTCAACCACAGACAAGAGACTGGAAATTCGTAACCTATCATCCACAAGATCAGATCATAGAAGATCAGAAAGAAGGCGTAAAGACCAAATCATCCTTTAGAGATCAAGCATCATACGCTTTCGTCTCAGAAATAGAGCCAAAAACAATAGACGAAGCCCTGACAGACGATAATTGGATCTTAGCCATAGAAGAAGAATTGAACCAGTTTACCAGAAACGACGTCTGTACCCTAGTCCCCAAACCAAAGAACAAAAGCATCATTGGAACAAGATAAGTCTTCAAAAATAAACTGGATGAGCAAGGAAAAGTGGTAAGAAACAAAGCTAGATTAGTAGCTCAAGGCTATAATTAGCAGGAAGGTATAGACTTCACCGAAACCTTTGCTCCTGTAGCTAGATTAGAAGCTATAAGAATCATGCTTGCATTTTTTGCTGATAAAAACATTAAGCTTTTTCAAATGGATGTTAAGAGTGCCTTTTTAAATGATTTTATCAAAGAGGAAGTTTATGTTAAACAACCTCCCGATTTTGAAGATCCCACTCTTACAGATCATGTGTTTAAACTCAAGAAGACTCTGTATGGTCTGAAACAAGCACCCTGTGCTTAGTATGATAGACTGAGCTCTTTTCTTTTAAAAAATGATTTTATGAGAGGCAAAGTAGATACGACTCTTTTCAGAAGAGAAGTTGGCAAAGATTTCATTATAGTTCAAATTTACGTTGATGATATTATCTTTGGAGCTACTAATGAATCTCTTTGCAAGGATTTTTCTGATATGATGAAAAGCAAGTTTGAAATGAGTATGATGGGAGAACTTAAGTTCTTCTTAGGACTTCAGATCAAACAAGATAGTAAGGGAATCTACGTTCATCAGCAGAAATATACAAGGGAACTTCTTAAGAAATTCAAAATGGAAGATGCTAAACCAATGAAAACACCTATTCATGCTTCCAGTCCCTTGAGCAAAGACGAATCAGGTAAACCAGTAGGTCAGACGATCTACAGAGGTATGATTGACTCACTTCTTTATCTTACAGCTAGTAGACCTGATATTATGCATAGCGTCTGTCTGTGCGCTATATTTCAATCAGATCCTAGAGAATCTCATCTTAAAGCTGTTAAAAGGATCTTACGTTATCTAGTGGGAACCACTAATCTTAGTCTATTCTATAAGAAAAATCAAGATTTCAGGTTAGTAGGATATTGCGATGCAGACTATGCAGGAGACAAAGTTGAATGAAAAAGTACAAGTGGAGGATGTCACTTTATAGGACCCTGTCTCATCTCATGGGCAAGCAAGAAGCAAAACTCAATTGCGTTATCTACTGCAGAAGCTGAATATGTGTCTGCTACAAGTTGCTGCTCACAGCTGCTATGGGTAAAATATCAATTAGAAGATTACTCTAGTTTTGAAAGCAATATACCTGTATATTGTGACAATACTAGTGCAATCAATTTATCAAATAATCCCATACAACATTCTAAGGCAAAGCACATTGAAATCAGATATCATTTCATTCGTGATTATGTTCCAAAAGGAGTTTTCGATATTAAGTTTGTAGATACAGATCATCAATGGGCTGATATCTTTACAAAACCTTTGTCTGAAGAATGTTTCGTCTGTATTAGAAATCATCTGCATATGCACATACTTTCAGATTAATGTTTGCATTCATCAGACGATATTCTTCGTCTTATTTTCTTCATTAATCTGTTGGAACTAATGTGTTCAAGTGTACAGACGTTAGAGTGCCCACGTTCACAACGGCTATAAGTCTTTTCGTTTTTAATCAAAATGTGTACTGCCCTTTTCGCCATGATGAGACAGTTTTCGAAAAGTTTTTAATGATTTTAAAACCACTCTTTTTATGACTTTCTCTCTCCCTTCTCATCTCCTCTGGTATAAAAGGACGAAGTGCCTAAAGAAGAAGGTTCCTTTGATCTTTCTAATCTCTCTGAAATTTTCTGAGTTTCTCAAAGACTTCAAAGATCAAAACTTTCTCATCTCTTCTTTTCTAAAAACCTAATCTTTCTGTGAACAATGACACCAAAGAAGCAAGTCTCATCTTCTGTTACTCCTCTCATCCGCAACATGGACGAAGCCACTACAACCTTTCCAGAATAGCTTTTCATTCCTGGAAAGTGGGCAAACTTGAAGGAGTTGGCAAAGGAAGGCTTTAATGTTCTGGACATGTTTACCAGAGTTGGGTGGACCAACTTCGTTGGAAAACACAGCGTCTGGTACCATGGTCTATATGCTCTTTTCTGCGGGACGGTCAAGATGGAGGATGACCAATGCATCAAGGGGACGATTGGTCAAACATCAGTAGAGATCAGCCCTGCAACCATAGCTAAGGCTATTGGTTGTGCTGAGGAGGGTCTAGTCTTCGACAAAGACTGAGAGAAGACCATCACTCAAGAGACGGTGGATAAACTTCTCTATGATGGGGTGAGACCTGCAAACGAAGACCCCAAGAAGAGAGTTGTAGCCATGAAGATCTTTCTTCGGTCTGCCAACATGACCCACGTCTGCAGACTCCTTCACAACATGCTCTTCAACATCGTGCTCCCAAGGACAGGGTCAAAGGACCACATGAATGAAAGGGACAGAATCTGCATCTACAACATCGTCATAGGAGAGAAGATCAATCTCCCAGATTTGATCTTCTATCATCTGGAGCAGGCCTTCAAAGACAGATTCTCCATGAAGAAGCAGAAAAACCCCATCCCTTATTGCATGTTGTTCACAAACCCAAGGAGGAATCGTCTGATGAACCTGCGTCTGCCACAGAGACACTACCCCAGACTAAACCTACACAGACCAAACCAACCAGCAGACGCACCCAACCTCCTTCCTCAGACCAACCCAAAAAGCCTAAACAACAACCATCTTCAAACCCTCCCTCATCTCTAAAGAGAAATATTTTAGACGCACCATCTGAACAAATCCCTGAACCTCCACTCAAAAAGCCTTTCACCGGATCCACTAAAATCCGCATCATCACCAAAGCCAAACTCACCACCTCACCAGAATCCCAACCTGAACCTCAACCTTCACCTTCCCAAAAATCTGATGTTCCCCCTCCTAAACCTCACACCTCACCAAAGCTTGCACCCAAACCAAAACCTTCATCTTTTCCTCCACCGGCTGACAATAAAGAAGCAGCCGCTATCAGGAAGGCTCAAGATTTGTCTCGAAAGGAAGCTGCCAAGAAAGCTAAGCTAGATAAAAGCCTTGAGAAGAAAGAACAGGTTGAGATAGAGCAATCTATAGTAGAGTCTGTGAAGACTCTATCTGCTGAAGAATTAAAGAGGAAGGCTGATGAAGAAGCCTTGGCTCCTACAGACGCTGCTGAAGAAGAAGAAGCAATGGAGGAAGTTGTTCTTGAGTCTATTAAAACTCTTTCTGAAGAAGAACAGAAGCAAGCAGGCATGGAAGATCTCAGGAGAATTGAATCTTCCTTGATTCAAACGGTCGAGATAGCATCTACAGAAGTGGCTAATAAGCAAATAGAGCTTCAGACGCTCACAATAGACGACGACGCAGAAAAAGCAGAAATAGAAGAACTGAATGAAGCACTTATTCAGTCTGCTTTGGATGCAAGCACCCAAGGTCTAGATATTGGAGAAGACTTTGTTGAAACTAATGACTCGGGTCCTCGCGCTATCTACAGACCAATCACTAAAGAGGATGAAGGAAAGGTAGATGAGCACCTGGCACAGTCTATACAGGACCGCGCTACCAAACAGATGTCCATTTATGGTGGCACATCGTCTGTATCCACAAATGAACTTCAGACTCAGACTAATGAAGACATGCAAACTCTGATTGAAGATGAACTGTTCAGACGAAGAAGGTATACTGCCAAAGCCACTCTCTCTCTGGGGTACATATATGGAAGTCTAGCTCTAGACTTAGCTCCTAAGTATAGAGGCTATGACTTGATCATTAGACGAAGCCCCAACATCTCACTTCCTCCAGTGCAACCACCAACAGACCCAGGCGTCAACTCCAGATACTACGATGGGGGGAAGCGACCCAAAGTCAATGAATGGGAATGCTGCAACAAGGAATGGAGAAGGAAGGGAATATGCACTGATGAGGATCAAGCCTTCCTGCTTGATTCCATCAACTTCGTAGAGTTGTGGAAGAAAGGTGTTCCTGAGATTGATCCCTTCAATCTTCCCAACTTTGAAGTTCTTCCAGAAGAAGAATTACCTGCTCTCTCATGTTATAAGGAGGAACCACAATTCAGGATCTTCCCTCCTCGACAGACATCTCCACCTGCTCTCAACACACTCATCTTTGAGCATAATCCGCATGGCAGACGCAGTTATCCACCTGAAGCCTCAATCTGGAGAAGGCTCTCAGTGCTCAATGATGAAGTACCTTTTTATGAGCCTGTCAACCTTCAACAGATGATGGGTCTGCTAGCCTACCTCAATGTGATTCTCCCCTGGAATCATGTTGAGCCAGACCATTCTGTCTATTATGAAGATATTAACTTAGACGATCCAGAAGCAAGTCCAACTTTTCATTTGTTGGAATCTTTAGACTACTCTGCAGAGTTGCGTATGAAGCTACAGACGTATAAGGAGGAGATCAAAAAGAGGCAAAACTCCTTCAGACAGGTCCAAAGATGAGCACAGACGTTGCCTCACTTCCTAGGCACATAATTCCACTGTGTGGCATCAAATCAAACCTAATTCAAGCTTGCTCTGGATAAGGTTATCCCAATCCTTCCTATCTTGAATTATAAGGGTAAGGAGAAAGCTGAAGACGAAGACAAAGCTCCTCAAAGAAACATTCGAGTACGAAGAGGCAGACCCTTCAGACGGGAGATTGAAGCCATCTTTCAGAAATCAGCTGCTAAAAGAACGTCTGAAGACTTAAAGACCATCAGACGCGTCTGGAAGTTTGATGCTTTTTGTTCTGGTCTGGAACCTGAAGACAAGCCTCCTGCAGATGGGTATCATCTGAAGATAGGAAGATGTTATCAATGCCACGGACATCAAGCTTTCCCATCTTCATCTGACCCTTCCGAAATCATGCCTTGGAAGTCCACCTTCTATTATCCATCTGATAGGGACTTCTCCTTTGTGATGCAGCTTCCATATTCTACCTTCTTCTTCTCCATGCTTATTCTGGGCTTTGTGCAAGAACCAGAAGATGATCTGATGGCCATTGAACCATTCCGACCTCCCATCTCTGAAGAAGAAGTCCATGATCTGTATGCCGAACTCTAGGCAACCAGAAAAGCTATGCGTCAAGCTTTGGCAGATAGAAAAGCTCTAGAGGCTGAGCTCAAAAAGTGGATCAACATAGATGCCTTCTTCAAAGGATGCCACTGCAGACGCACTCCCACTCCACCAGGATCCCCTATGATGCTATCATCAGACTCTGACTCCGACACCTCTGACTCTGACGGTCCCATTCCTGGGGAACCAGGTTTTGCTAATCGCCATGCAAAAGGGGAAGAAGGGAAAAGTAAAAAGAAATGAAGATAAAGCTACGGGGGAGCTACATCTGAGGGGGAGTTACATCAAAGAGGGAGGACAAGTTGTATGATTACTCATCAAACCTTAGTCTTATTTTCTCTCTGTTTAAATTCTATGCTTAGTTAATATTTTCAGTAGCTCTGATACATCTTTTTACAATATTTGCTTGGCATCATAAAAAAGAGGGAGATTGTTGAGTCATAAGATGAATCAGGACCCTCAATTATTTTGATTTTATGCAAAACAAATATTAAGTAAAAAGATTGCGTCTTATAAATGCCAACAGACGAAATATCTGCGTATGTAAGATACAAATGATATGCAGATAGATGCTTTAGTCTGAAGAAGCATTTAAAGGCTTAGTAAATGCACTATCGTTTTGTTATTTATTTTGCAGGGAATGTTATTAGAACATCCTCCTAGGATCTGTCGAAGTGCATAAAAGGGAATAGAAAGAATAGTCAAAGTTTCTAAAGCTTCCCTCGCCTCAAAAGACGCACTACAGCTAGCAATAAGTACTTGTCTGAGCAAGCGATGTGACAACTACAGCAGAAGGATATGGAGTATATCTCAAGAAAGATAAGCAAAATGCTTTATCAACTCAGAATGACTAGTTGGTGACAAGCATTTAATGCTCGCATTAAATGCCCCTCAACCATCGTCTGAAGCATTAAATGCCCCTCAACCACCCTCCTTCAGACGATGGTCAGACGCAAGAAAGAAGACTGTTTAGAGACAACGGTTACTTCCTCAGCAAGTCTATATATAGAAGAAGATTTGAAGTGCTGAAGATAGAACAACACACGAACTGAATTCAAATTCAAGCATTCTTTCAAGCCTTCATTCTCTTGTAAAAATTCTTTTTGTAAAAGCTCTCAACTCACTTTGTGTATCCTGAAAGAAAAAGACTTTGTTCTTAATCTTGTATATCCGTCTGTAAGACGATAGTTAAAAAGTCGGTGCGCCCTTACAAAAACAAATCTTGTGATTTGTTTTAGAGCCAGAAGTGGCTTGGTAGAAAGAATACTTGGGTTTTTTTTAGCTTGGAGAGGCTAAGTGTGAAAAACTACATGGGTGAGCCAGAAGTGGCAATGAACAATACTTGTAACTTGTAAAAGTTATTAGAACTTGGTGATTTGCCAAGAACTGGACGTAGTCTCGGGGTGAGACGAACCAGTATAATTTCCTATGTTGTCTTTCTTGATCCTATACCTTTTATAACTGCTTGAACTAACTTTGTCTTGTGATTTAAATCTGTTTTTTATTAAAAGGCTTTCATCTGTGAAGTTATCGTCTGTTAAACATTCTCTTGAAAAACTATATCTTTTGATATATAGACGCTACACTCAGTTTATAAAAAGTTTGCGAAATTTTTTATAAATCACAATTCAACCCCCCTTCTTGTGACTTTTGCCTTTACAAAATCTACTAGTATATAGTACTTTTTTTGGAAGTGGGTAAAACTCAAATAGAAATACTACAGTGATACGAGCTTAGCCAGCAGCATATGTGCAGTGTGGGTTGGTTAGTTGTGGTTGTTGAGAAATATGCCTGAAATCTTTAGTTTAGATATTTGAATAATTTAGTTTATCTTTTAAGGATTTGTTATTTGTTTCAAATATTTAGGATATTGTTTAGATTTACAATTATCTCCAGGATATTGTTTAGATTTAAAGATATTATCTAATTTGTTTTATCTTTTAAGATTAGGATGCTAGGTCTATAAATAGATGCTATTGATATGAGGAGAATCACCCCACCCAACTTGAAAAGGGGGGTGGGGGGGTCACCACCCTAGATAAGAGGGAGGTCACCACCCTAGATAAGAGGGGGGTCATGAAGAAAGGGTTTGCAAGTTTTCCATAAAAAAAAATTCTAATATGTCCATGGGTTTGCATATGAAAAGGTTTGCAGGTTTTTCCTTTTCCATAAAAACTTATAATATGTCTATGGGTTTGCAAGTTCCACAAAAACTTGTAATGAAGATAAATAAAATATCTATGAAGCTCCTTGATAACTCCTTGGCAAGTGAACCAAGTCGTGCAAGTAATATCTTGGTAAGTCCAAGTATCGTATCCACAGAGACTTGTTCAATATTTGACTATTTGCATAAGGCACTTACTAGAACAACAATTAAGTAATAAAATTGCAATGGAATGGATTCAAAGTAGGAATAAAGCACTAAAAATCTAAGCTTGACAATTAAATCAACTAGAAACTGTTTTTGGAATTTTCTCAAGCAAGTAAAATGCGGAAAATAGAGGGTTGACGACAATAATATGAGATGTTGGGGTTTGACTTCGTTAACCACTCACCCATTCATACAAAAGCCACTAATCATGTTCATTATCCAAATGTTATCATCAACTCACAAAGATGTTTAAACCCTAATTCCTTAGAGTGAAAACCTAAGTCTCTTGACCAACCTATCAATTCCTTGCATAAATCAACCAAGATACTTGAGAGAAGAACAAGAGTTTAAAGATGACTAATGGGTTTTGCTCTATTCCTAGCAACAAACTCCATTAGGTGCTCTTCTCCATTTCTAGGTTTAAAAATATTTTCCAATCGGATTCAAACCACAACATCAAGCAAATGGGTGATCAAGCCAAAGCAAGCATTAAGAGAAAGAAAAGCACATAACATGAATAATAAACTTTGATTAAAAACTTAGAGAGTATACATGAGTTTTGGGTCAACTACATCAAACCCCAACATGGGTGAAATTAGCTACACATAGACATGTGCAGCAGCAAAAATGAAGAAGAAAGGAAGAAACTTGAAGTAGAAGCCATGGGAACCCAAAAGAAGCTCTCCAAGTGTCACTCCAAGCCAAGAAAGGTCTGCAACGTCCAATGAATGCCAAATGACCACTTTTCCCTCATAAATATCTTTGTTTTCGCACCACTTAAGCCACATCAGCACCCTCACGCCCAGCCTCAAGTCTTCCCACGCTCAGCTTCAGAAAAGGCATCAGGGGTGCAACTCGAAGGTTCTCACGCCCAGCCTCAGCATTCTCACGCCCAGCCTCAGGTTGACAGCAAGCAAAGGGAGATTTCTTCATTCTCAAGCCCAGCCTCAAGTTTCTCAAGCCCAGCCTCAGTAAGATAAAAGGGAGATGTTGGCTTTTAGCTTTCAAAATATGCTTCCAAAGATGTTGGCTTGAACTTCCAATGACTCATGCTCCAAATTCTTTAATTCTTCTTCTATTCCTACATCAAAATATCAAAAGCTAGTAAAACTCCTAAAGGATAAGCAATATTAACACTACTTCTAAATAATAGTTAGATTAGCCTAAAATTGATTAAAACAAAGTTCTAAGTCATGAAAAATGTAAGATAAATGCTAAGATATGTAAGCATATAAAGCATCTATCAAAACACCCCAAACTTAGAGCTTTGCTTGTCCTCAAGCAAAATAAAACTAAGCTACACAACTAAACATAAACAACCTACTAATAACGTCAACTTAAAATAAAATTATGCAAAGAGAACTGAACATGGTTTGAAATTCAAGCACTACATCACATCCATCCACACATGCTTTCAACTCAAGTCTTTGAGCAAGAATTTCCAAAATGAATAACCATACCCTATGGTGCCCACACAAAATTTCACAACAAGATACAAATGCAATATAATTCCTTAAGAGACTAACAAGTATGGCAATGACTGAAATTGAAAAACCAAAGAGCACTTGTTCCCTCACAGAAAAGGTGTTTCTCTCAAGCATACAAGTGTAACCGGGCAAGTGTATCTCTCAATCACACACATTGAAACCACACAATTCAGAGTTGCTTTTCATCTCAAAAGAAACCATAAAACCACACATGCATGCAAAGATCACAAAGGTCTTTTATTAGGTTGAATCTTGGCTGGGCTACAAAGAATATTGGTTTTTTCGGATAAGCAAAATTACACCACAAGAGAATAGGAGAGCATCTTCTATGATCACAATTCATCCAACAATTCCAACTTCTCAAGTTCAATGAAAACCTTCATTCAATGTATCCCAATGCTGAAACAACCTTGACCAACATCAAAACAAGAATTATTGAGCCACCTTGTTTACTTTTCAAACTTTATTATTTTTTTTTTTTCATTTTTCTAAAATTTTGATTTTTTTTTTATGACACAAGGGTGGCTTGAAAACAAGAAACCACATAAAGATTCCCAACTTTGCTATCCTTTCTTGATAATCACACAGAAAACCCCAAACTTAAACTCTTGCAATCCACTATAGAAAATAACTTGCTCTCCTATCCCTAAGGTGTGGGAAGCAATTGTCTTTCTTTTAGGCTCAAGGATTCAAGAATAAAAAATGTGTTTAGCTCAAAGGGGGTCATGCAAAGGACAACAAATTGTTAGGTTAGTTATTTGGTCCAGTGGCTAAAATTTACACAAAAACATGCCTTGATCACTTCTCAACAAGCATATGCAATTCAAGGTAATAGAGATTCAAGCAAAACCAATTGTACGCATTCCAATGGTGGCACTCAATCAAATAAATCAATGGAAGCTCAAATACTCACACGGTTAAAACAAGTACTCAATGATTTTCAACAACATCATGCCAAACTTATTAATCACACGGAATACTACAAAGCATCCAATTATGAATATCGGAGTACAACCACGAGCATATAATCATATCACAATGGAATTTAACATCATCAAGAACTCATGCAATGGATGAACTGAAATTGTGCCAAAATCTCAAACCACACACTTAACACATGTTCAATCTAAAAACACATTAACTGGAATTTAAAATCTAGCACATCACACAAGTTAAACAATAACAACTAAATACAACATAAACAGAAGACAAAACACATAAAACATAAAACATAATATGACTCCCTCAACATCAGGCTAAGAGCTTAGCCTTCCTCCACTCCTTCCTCTTCCCAGTGTGCATCAACATCCCTATCAGCAGCAGCAGACCCTCCTCCTCCCTGGGGATTATCCTGGTCCCCAGGATAATGTGGCCAAGCCACATCAACAGAAACTTCAGCAGCTGATGGAAAGTGGTATCCCGGGGGTAAACCGGGCATGTGAAGAGACAAGTCATGCATTCCATCTGTCACCCTGGATAAGTATCTATAAAGAGCTTCTTGTCGTTCCTCTATGCGCTGTGAAGCTGCATTCTGGTGAACAGCTGTTTGCTGAACGAATGCCCTTAGGTGAACAACTTCTTGCTGCAGGGCTGTTAGACACTCTTTCTGTGTACGAGAGGCTGAAGGACGGGGGAGAGGTGGAGCTTGAGAAGATGATCCAGGTCCACTGCGTGACTGTTGCACCTTCTCTGTATAACAATGTTGCATGATATAACTCCTATGGATTGGTTGCCCCAACTTCAAAAAAGGAGGCTCTTGCACATCCGCAACCCCAGAGCGCTGACACAAAATAGTGATTAGAGAAGGGTAGATTAAGGAAGCTGCTCCGGACTGGTTAGCACAACTCTGAATTTCCTCAGCAATGAGCTTGCCAACATCTATCTTTATCTTTTTCATGATGCAGTATAACAGGATAGACCTCTCAGCTTGGATATCTGATCTGTGCGAGCATGGAGAAAGGTTGGAATGGATGAAAGCTGTCCAAAGTCGGGCAATAGGTGTGAGGTCTTGGGTCAAAATGTGAGAGATATTTCCCTTATCAGTATATGTGAATTGACAACCCGGCTTGCAAACGACCTTCTCCACCTCAGAATAACTCACTTCATCCTTCTTTACTATCCTGGAATACATACATGAGCCTAGGGTCAAAGTAGTTCCCAAAATTCTATTGATTCTTTCCGCGTTGAATGGGATGGGCTTGCTTCTGACAAAGCTTACAAAAGAAGGAGAATCTTGATTTTCAATTTGCCTTGCATTGCAGTAGAATTCTCTAACCAATGCAATATTGGCCGGAATTGGATAAGTCCCCATTTGTGTCCAATTTCTCCTTTTTAGCTCATCTTGAAATTCAGGAAATGCCTCAGGCTCCAACCTAATTTGTCTTTCCATGATCAAGGACCTGTTTTCATAGGTCTTATAGAGCTCCTCGTGGGCCTTGGATTTGTAGTAGTACTTCTGAAATTCGGGCCTTGGGGTCTGCCTTGGAGGATATAAGCAACCAGCTGCAGTGGTCTTCCTTTTTTTATAAACCTTAGTTTGAGGGGTAGCCATCCTAAAGTAAATACGCAAGAGAACATATCAATAAGAAAACTCAACAACAGAAGAATGAGAAAAAACAAACTTGGTTTAAACAACAACAAGAACTAGTTCTAAGACTAACACAAGGCAACAGAAAAAGAAGAAAAAGTAACTACAATAAAAAGAAACAACTAAAAACACAAGGGAAATAAAGAAAGAAAAATATTAACTAACAAAGAAAGTACCAAAACACCACAAGATTCAATTCCATAAAACTAGCCTTAAACAAGCCAAGAGAAAGTGAAGTTAAGCCTAAGGATCACAAAACAAGTGAGAAATCACAAGAAAATTTCACTTAGGCAATTCACCAAACACTTAGAAGGCACACTTAAAATTAGAAGGAAAAAGAAAAACTTGAACATGTGCAAAACCACAAATTTGAAAAACAAAGAAAGAGAACAACCCAATAGCAGAGATCAACCAGAGACACTAAGAAAAGCAAGTAATGAACATTCAAACTATGGGAAACAAGTAACAACGTTCAAATAAAAAAGGAAAGAACAACATGTTACAACCTAAGAACAAAGTGGAAACAAGAGAAATAGAATGAGAGAAATGCATGAGAATGAAACAATTTAGAGAGATAAATATAAACTCACAAGGAAGGAAGCTTGAAATGATATGAAAATGAAAAGAAGAAAGTGGTGTGAAGAAGGTACTGTGCGTGTGGGCTGCTGTGAAATGAAGAAAGAAGTGAAGTGTAAAATGAAATGGTTCAGCTGCTTATATATCCAAGGCTCACGCCCAGCTTGGGGAAAATGAGGCCCAGCGTCAAGCTACCCGAGGCCACAAGTGATTTTCGAAATTAAAAGAGCAAAAGGGAGAAGTCCACGCCTGGCTTGGGAGAAGTGGCGCTGGGCGTGAGAGTGGCAGAGAGAATTGTGCAAAAATTGCACAATTTGCAACTCAAAACAAGAGGCCACGCCCAGCTTGGGGAAATTGACGCCTGGCTTCAATTTGGCCGAGAGGAATTGGTCCCTGGGGCAATTAAAATTGCAGCAATTTGATTGAGTGCCTGCAGCAATTTGATTTCCAAGCTAGCTTAAGGAAAAAAAAATGACGCATGGCTTCAAAGAGGCAAGGAACAAAGTGCCAATTTTTTTTTGCACTTAATTAAATGATCCTTGGATCAATTAATTCCACGTTGAGCTGCAGGGGAATTGACACAAGATTGGTCCTTGGACCAAATAAATTGCAGCACAAAGCCATGTTGACCATGAGTATATTCACATCAATGTGGCAGAGAAAGAAAGAGTGCAGCAATTGCACATCAATAAGGGTGATACAGCTAGCTTAGAACTGAAAAAGTGCATTTTTTTTTTTAAAATGAATTCCCCATGAGTCAAGCTTTGAACACCTCAAACTTAAATCAACGAACTCTCTCAAATCTTCTCAGCATGAGCAGATAAAACAAGCACAAAGCAACTTACTAAATCAACACTCAAACACTTTGCATCAATGATTTCACTTATTGAGACAAATCAAGCTTTTCCAAATTAGTTCAAGCTATAAAAACCAGCTGCATAATTTTTTTTTTCTGCAGAATTTTCTTTTAACAAAAAGAGCAAGAATTACCAAGGAAAAGCTTGTTTGACACTCTCTCAACATGTGCACCAATGATGCCAAGTAAACATGAGCAATTAACGCTCCAAAACAAAAACATAACAGAAAATTTAAACAACATAAACCAAGTAACAGTTAAACTAACTCAAATGACAGGAAATTAAAAAGAGAAAGGGTGAGAAATGCTGGGTTGCCTCCCAGTAAGCGCTTGTTTAACGTCACTAGCTTGACGAGATGGTGTTGTTCAAGGTGGCATGAATGTCAAAAATAACACATCCCACTTGCTCTTCCGCTTCTTAGTTAGGAGCTCCATGAAAATCATATATCCATCGAGCGGCTTCCAAATCATTGCAGGGGAAGTGTTGGTGAACAAGGCAAAGAAGGCATATAAGGATTTATCATGTTCTTCATGCCTTTCTTCCTTATTAATCAGTTGGTGGAGAGAAACATTGACTTGAGGAAGGCTTTCTTGTTGAATTTCTACTTGTGAGCACTTCTCCCACTGCTTCTGTGTTCTCTCCTCATCTTTTTCTTCTTTTTCTTCACCATTTTCTCTTGAATCATGCACTTCTTCAAGACTCTCCTCATGTGCTTCAAATTTTGCTAAAATTTCTTCCCTTAGAGCCATAGAAGACATTTCAACCATTTGTTTTGCTAGCTCACCAACTTGAATCTCAAGATTTTGAATTGAGTTTTGATTGGCTTCGAAGCTAGCTTGGGAAGCTTCCATGAATTGCATAAGCACATTCTCTAGATTTGAGAGTCTATTTTCTTCAAGTTGATTGTGAGGGTGTGACTCTTGCTCCCACCAAGAAGTTTCCATGGAGTAAAGATGGCAATCACCATTTAAATGCTCTCTTCCACAAAAATCACAATAGATAGTTTGTGGGTGACTGACCCTCAGCTGGATGATTTCAAGATGCTCAGACAATATCTCTAATTGGTTACTAAGATGCCCCTGCTGTGTGAGCATACTATTCCAAAAGTCTTCCATGGATCAAGTTCTTCAAAGGTTCCACCCTGCATGCATAGACTCAAAAAGAACAGAGTATTTTTTTTTCTCTCTTTTTTTTTTTTTGACTGTTAGCATAAGACAACAAAAGTACAAAGGAAAAACACTTGAAAGAATAACAAAAGGATAGAATTAAGCCTAGGTAAATAGAAAATGCAAAATTGCCAACTATTGAGACACAAGTCCCCGGCAACGGCGCCAAAAACTTGATAACTCCTTGGCAAGTGAACCAAGTCGTGCAAGTAATATCTTGGTAAGTCCAAGTATCGTATCCACAGAGACTTGTTCAATATTTGACTATTTGCATAAGGCACTTACTAGAACAACAATTAAGTAATAAAATTGCAATGGAATGGATTCAAAGTAGGAATAAAGCACTAAAAATCTAAGCTTGACAATTAAATCAACTAGAAACTGTTTTTGGAATTTTCTCAAGCAAGTAAAATGCGGAAAATAGAGGGTTGACGACAATAATATGAGATGTTGGGGTTTGACTTCGTTAACCACTCACCCATTCATACAAAAGCCACTAATCATGTTCATTATCCAAATGTTATCATCAACTCACAAAGATGTTTAAACCCTAATTCCTTAGAGTGAAAACCTAAGTCTCTTGACCAACCTATCAATTCCTTGCATAAATCAACCAAGATACTTGAGAGAAGAACAAGAGTTTAAAGATGACTAATGGGTTTTGCTCTATTCCTAGCAACAAACTCCATTAGGTGCTCTTCTCCATTTCTAGGTTTAAAAATATTTTCCAATCGGATTCAAACCACAACATCAAGCAAATGGGTGATCAAGCCAAAGCAAGCATTAAGAGAAAGAAAAGCACATAACATGAATAATAAACTTTGATTAAAAACTTAGAGAGTATACATGAGTTTTGGGTCAACTACATCAAACCCCAACATGGGTGAAATTAGCTACACATAGACATGTGCAGCAGCAAAAATGAAGAAGAAAGGAAGAAACTTGAAGTAGAAGCCATGGGAACCCAAAAGAAGCTCTCCAAGTGTCACTCCAAGCCAAGAAAGGTCTGCAACGTCCAATGAATGCCAAATGACCACTTTTCCCTCATAAATATCTTTGTTTTCGCACCACTTAAGCCACATCAGCACCCTCACGCCCAGCCTCAAGTCTTCCCACGCTCAGCTTCAGAAAAGGCATCAGGGGTGCAACTCGAAGGTTCTCACGCCCAGCCTCAGCATTCTCACGCCCAGCCTCAGGTTGACAGCAAGCAAAGGGAGATTTCTTCATTCTCAAGCCCAGCCTCAAGTTTCTCAAGCCCAGCCTCAGTAAGATAAAAGGGAGATGTTGGCTTTTAGCTTTCAAAATATGCTTCCAAAGATGTTGGCTTGAACTTCCAATGACTCATGCTCCAAATTCTTTAATTCTTCTTCTATTCCTACATCAAAATATCAAAAGCTAGTAAAACTCCTAAAGGATAAGCAATATTAACACTACTTCTAAATAATAGTTAGATTAGCCTAAAATTGATTAAAACAAAGTTCTAAGTCATGAAAAATGTAAGATAAATGCTAAGATATGTAAGCATATAAAGCATCTATCACTCCTCCTTTATACAATATATCTCCTTCTTCTTTTACAAATACATCTTTTCTAAATATAATCCATCAACTCTATCAGAGCTCCGTACACCCACAAAAATAACATATCAACGGCGTGGGTTGGATATGAATGAATGAGGTGTCTATACATAAGGGTGAATGCTAGGGTGAAGTCGAAATGTCCCTTCCTCACCCGTGAGGGAGTAAAATGACAGGCTATAGGAGGTTTTAAACCAGAAAGAAAAAAATAAAAATATTAAAAATTTAATTTTTTTTTTATTAACAATTACAAGTTCAACACTGTTCTTCATCTTTCTCGATTTTGCTGTTTTTTTTTTAAATTCACTCAACCCCTCCGTGCCCTCCTTTCCCGTTCAACCTTGTCGGCAACTCCCACCACCACCACGCCAAACACCTCTCTTCCCCTGCCGACAACCCACATCTTTAGCATACGACGTCGTCACGATACTCATTGCCCCAACCCAAACCAAGATCAAGAACCCGACTTTATTTTTCTGAGTTTTATTTTTTAGATCTGAGATATGCTCTACCGTGCGACACTCCCCCCGTGCCCTTCTATCCCATCTCTACTCTTCAACAGCTTTGCCACTGACGTCGAAGAGGAGATCACCGCCGTGTTTGTTTTGTGTTTGGGTGTGCGTTTTGCATTTAGGGGTGGTCTGTTTGTGTTCCTGTTGTTGGTAAAGAAAGGGAAAAGAAGGGATGGTGGCGGCGACGATGCGAAAGAGAGGAAAACGGGATGAGGGGAGAGAGCGACGAAGGATAAGATGAAAAAGCCCGTCGCCGGAAATTGCCACGGCAGAGGGCGTGGTTTGCGGTGGAGGTGGGAAGGTCGTGGGCGTTGCCGGCGGCGTCGGGAGTTGCCCGCAAGAGGATAGTGAAGAGAGGGGTAGCTGGTTCAGATCTGAAAAAAAAAATGAGATATGGAAAAACAACTAGGAAAATTTGTTTGTTTTTTCAATGACGTAATAGGGAAACTTGCTCTTGTGAGTATTTGAAAAGATTGATTCTCTTCTCTCTTGAAGAAAATTTGGTTATGATCTTTAGTTTGCTGAAATATGATATGGGACTGGTTTGATATCCAAAGGGGTCTTAGAATCTTAATGTTCTTGTTTTGAGATTAATATATCAATGTGTGTAATTTGTTCAAATTGATGTTCTGAAATTTGCATGCGTGATGATATCGGGAAATTATAAATTTTCATTAAGTGTTCATTATTAATTCAAGAGGTAAGGGTTCACATGTTTAAGAACGAAGGTGGTGCGGTTGTCAACAGGACTTGCCAGTGATGAATGAAAAAATTAAAAAAAATAAGAAAAATTATTTATAAAAAAATAAAATAAAATAAAATATGTAAAGTTAACTTGTTAATCCAGTTGCCCTTATCTGATCTCAACCATTCAATATTTTATAAATATATCTAACGATAAAAACTGATGCTTCACCATACATAAGATGAAGTTGGGCGCATGGTAGCATTATTACCAGAGAAACGAAAGTTACGAAACTAGAAATACTGAAATACATAAAGGACGAGTCAGAAACTGAACCACGGGTAACCTTTGTCTTTTGCACCTTGCATTGAAGACAGTGTCTGTCTGTGTTGTTGGCATTCACCTCTCACAAGTACTCACTAGTATAATATAATGCCATTGTGTTTGTGGTGTGGTCACCCATATCTATTCTATTTCTAACCTGAGCACCAACCACTTCTTTTCCCTCCTCTTCCCCCACTCAAACACACCCTCTTTTTTTTGTTTGTTGCTTCCTCCTTGTCACTTCCACCATAGTCTAGTCTTGCCTCAAGATAAACGAGCTATTCTTAACTAAGCTCTTGTTTTAAGAAGCAGTTCCACTACACAGTCCATAGTGTAAGTTTTTCTCTCCTTTTCTAATTATTTATTTATTTTTATCTTTCACTGTTATTAGAGAGCCTTCATTTTTTATCTGCATCGTGCATGATGTTGTTGTTAAGTCATACAGTATTTGTTTATTTATTTTTATTTTCTTTTAAATTTGTGGGATGAGTCCATTCACATACGCAAAGCTCATGTGTGTGTGCCGTGTTTAATGGATCACTAACTTGGAGCTGAAAAAGCATGCAGTGCCACATGCTGATTTCTTTAAATGCGTGCGTGTACATAAATAGTTCCACAAGGGGTTTTGCACATAAGCTAGATTTATTAAGAGGTAAATTTTGACCCCATTTTGCTTTTCTCCTCCCAAGCCTTCATATTTGCTTATATTTTGGTACTCACTAACTCTACTTTTATTTTTAGTGGCTTTGCATTGATCCATTGCTCACTGAACAGAAAAGGCAAAGATCTTCTTGAACTTGTTACTCGTTTAGATCCCTTGCAAATCTGCTCTCCAAGGTGATGTATCGGTTTGGTAACTCCCTTATTTGTTTCCATTAGAACTTATATTTGCCGCTGAGTTTTTTTCCTAATACTTTTTGATTCGTTTAATGAAACAGTAGTTGTTTCATAGCCCCTCCCCCCAAAATAATCCACTATCATGCATCATAATATTCAGTGTGTACATCTCCTAATGCAAACTCTGTTACGACAACCTATATTTAGACCAGTATACCATCACTCCCGCATCTCACAAAGTCATAATTTACAAGAGGGACATTGACACCCTTTCACTAGTTTCTTGTTGCTGCCTCTATATCCGCAAGGACCGCAACATCAAGTGGTAGACTAGGTTCCCAGTAGAGTTGCAGCTTGCCTCTTGATCCAATTATGTAGATTATGGAAATATGCATTAATAAATATATATTTGCAGTTGCACAATTTTTTTGGCGTAATGATAGATATATTCTATTTTTATACTTTGATCAAATTATGTTGACTATGAAAATGGTCCATCCTTGTTGCTAGTTGTTCATCACTATTATAGTCTTCCTTTGCTGTGTGGATGCATGCTTAACCCTGTATTGTATAGCATTTGCCACACACATTACCTTTTTGAACCGATACCAAATCTAATTATCACATATTTAGATGTTTTGTTATGTATGTAATGCAAAATATACATGAATATGCATCTAGTGAGTCATGTAAGATTTGTACTCGTATAGTCAAGCTGCTTTGTCCCATCATTGAAATTTCAGTCGTTTTGTCATCACTTATTTATTCCTCTCTTTGTAGGTATCTGCAGTTATTGTGCAGTTCTCACTAAAATCTCATTTGGAAATAGAAACCTGACTACGACATTCAATTATGAACAACTTCAAGTTAGGGGTAGATGTGGTTAGTGCTCACAATCTATTGCCTAAAGATGGACAAGGTTCATCCAATGCCTTTGTGGAACTTTACTTTGATGGCCAAAAGTACCGTACGACCATCAAAGAAAGGGATCTCAACCCTGTTTGGAATGAGAGCTTCTACTTCAATATATCTGACCCTTCTAATCTTCACTATCTCACACTTGATGTCTATGTCCACTGCCATACCAAAGCTACTAACTCCACTTCATTTCTTGGCAAGGTTAGCCTTACCGGGACTTCTTTTGTCCCTTACTCTGATGCAGTTGTCTTGCACTATCCATTGGAAAAGCGTGGTATTTTCTCTCGTGTAAGAGGAGAGATTGGCCTTAAAGTTTACATCACTGATGACCCAACCATAAAATCATCTGTTCCAACTCCTGCAGTTGAGTCCATGCCAACAAATAATCCCAGCTCAACACATGCAGAAATTCGAGCACCTGCAAGCACAATGACAAACAGTTTGCCAAATGAAAAGGTTGAGTCAAGACACACATTTCATCATCTCCCTAACCCAAACCATCACCAGCACCAACAGCATTCCTCTGGCTTTGCAGATACTCATTATGTAACAAAGTATGAAGCTGATGCAATGAAATCTGAACCACAACCTATGAAGCTAGTACGCACTGCTACATCGGTACAACCAGTTGATTTTGCCCTTAAAGAAACAAGTCCATATCTTGGCGGGGGAAGAGTTGTTGGGGGTCGTGTTATTCATAAAGACAAGACTGCTAGTACATATGATCTTGTGGAAAGGATGTACTTTCTCTATGTCAGGGTTGTCAAGGCCCGTGAGCTTCCTGCTATGGATGTTACTGGTAGTCTCGATCCATTTGTTGAGGTGAGAATTGGCAATTACAAAGGTATTACCAAACACTTTGATAAGAATCAGAGTCCTGAATGGAATCAGGTGTTTGCATTTTCAAAGGACCGGATGCAAGCATCTGTACTTGATGTTGTGATCAAGGACAAGGATCTCATCAAAGATGATTTTGTAGGCATTGTGAGGTTTGACATCAATGAGGTTCCATTGAGAGTGCCACCAGATAGCCCTTTGGCACCAGAGTGGTACCGCCTTGAGGACAAGAAAGGGGAGAAGATTAAAGGAGAGTTGATGCTTGCTGTCTGGATTGGTACTCAGGCAGATGAGGCTTTTTCTGATGCATGGCATTCAGATGCAGCCACACCTGTTGACAGCACACATGCTATCTCTGCAGTGATGCGTTCAAAAGTCTATCATGGACCAAGGCTGTGGTACGTGCGTGTCAATATTGTGGAGGCACAAGACTTGGTTCCTACAGAGAAAAACCGTTTCCCAGATGTGTATGCCAAGGTGCAGATAGGAAACCAAGTGCTGAAAACAAAGACAGTTCCAGCTCGAACTCTAAGCGCACTTTGGAATGAGGATCTTTTGTTTGTTGCAGCTGAACCTTTTGAAGATCATTTAATCATTTCAGTTGAAGATCGGGTTAGTCCTGGAAAAGATGAGATCATTGGGAGGGTCATCATTCCACTGAACGCTGTGGAGAGGCGTGCGGATGATAGAATCATTCATTCTCGATGGTTCAACTTAGAAAAGCCAGTTGCTATAGATGTTGATCAGTTGAAGAAAGAAAAGTTCTCAAGCAGAATTCAACTCCGGTTATGTCTAGATGGAGGATATCATGTTCTTGATGAGTCAACTCATTACAGCAGCGATCTCCGCCCCACAGCAAAGCAACTGTGGAAGCCACCAATTGGAGTTTTAGAACTTGGAGTGCTGAATGCTGTAGGACTCCACCCAATGAAAACAAGGGATGGTAGGGGCACATCTGACACATACTGTGTGGCAAAATATGGTCACAAATGGGTCAGAACAAGGACCATTGCTGATGATCTTTGTCCAAAATACAATGAGCAATACACTTGGGAGGTTTTTGATCATGCCACAGTTCTCACAGTTGGTGTCTTTGACAACAGCCAGATCGGGGAAAAGGGTAATGGTTCTTCAAAGGACTTGAAAATTGGGAAGGTCAGAATTCGCATCTCTACTTTAGAAACAGGCAGGATTTACACTCACTCATATCCATTGTTGGTTCTTCACCCAACTGGGGTTAAGAAGATGGGTGAACTTCACTTGGCAATACGGTTTTCATGCACTTCTTTTGCAAACATGCTTTACCTATACTCACGACCACTGCTGCCAAAAATGCACTACATAAGGCCTTTCTCTGTGACGCAGCTAGACATGCTGCGTCACCAAGCAATGAACATAGTGGCGGCTAGACTCGGCCGAGCAGAGCCACCACTTCGCAAGGAAGTGGTGGAATACATGTCAGATGTGGACTCTCACCTTTGGAGCATGCGGCGAAGCAAGGCGAATTTCTTCCGGCTGATGACTGTCTTCTCTGGTGTGTTTGCAGTTGGGAAGTGGTTTGGTGATATCTGCATGTGGAGGAATCCTATCACAACAGTGCTGGTTCATGTGCTGTTTCTCATGCTTGTATGCTTCCCAGAGTTGATCTTGCCAACTGTTTTTCTCTACATGTTTTTGATAGGGGTGTGGAACTTCAGGTATAGACCAAGGTACCCTCCTCACATGAACACAAGAATCTCACAAGCTGAGGCAGTGCACCCGGATGAGTTAGATGAAGAGTTTGACACTTTCCCTACGAGCCGGAGCCCGGACCTAGTGAGAATGAGGTACGATCGCTTGAGGAGTGTGGGTGGAAGGATTCAAACAGTGGTTGGTGATTTGGCCAGCCAGGGAGAGAGGATTCAGGCACTGTTAAGCTGGAGAGACCCACGTGCTACATCCATATTTATTACATTGTGTCTCCTATCTGCGTTGGTGCTCTATGTTACTCCTTTTCAAGCTGTGGCTGGTTTGGCAGGCTTTTACATCATGAGGCATCCCAGATTTCGCCATAGGCTGCCATGTGCCCCAGTCAACTTCTTCCGGCGCCTCCCTGCAAGAACAGATAGTATGTTGTAGTCCTTTTTATCTGGTATTCACTCTGTTTTTATTATGTAGCGCTATAATTTGTGTTATTTTCTAGCAAGCTCAAGCTGGGAAGGACTTTTAATTTGTATGTCGATTGCTTAGCTGCAAATCAGTAAGATTTGAATAGAACTGAGTTCTCTTTCTTCTAATGTTTTGGTCTTTGACTTGTAAAAAAGAGTCAAGATCTTAACCGGTACAGATTTTGGGAAACCCAGATCGAGATTATAATTTTTATCACCTTGTTAACCTGTTTCATACTATCATTCTAAGTTAATTTCGTTTTTTACTATTAAGAAAAATAGGTTGAGAAGAGTGGTAAGGCGATCAACAATGTTTTAACTTTTCAGAAAATCAAACATTTGAATGTACACCACCTCTTCGAGAGGATCAACGTTAATTGCATTATGAATGTCAACCACTAAAGTATGCCATTCTGCAACATATTGTATCTGGGAGCACGACTTCACAACGAACAATAATTAATGCATTTCTCGATGTGTACATTATTATTTAGTCATAGGAAAACTACTACGTGCTTGCATGATAAATGAAATATTATCACGATTGAATATTATCAACGTTGCAATTGTAGGAATTGTTTGTTGGGAGTAAGGTTGCTGCTGCTGTTGTTGTTTTTTTTTTTTTTAAGTAATGGATTTGAATCAAACACATCCTCTGCTTCCTAAGTATCTCATAATCTCCATCTTCATCAATATCTCCAATGTAAGTATAATCCTCAACATTGTCTAATGCCATCTATGGAAACCTTTTTTTTATTTATTACCATATTCTCAGTACGAAGTATCTACCAATTTAACTTTGTTGATGACTAATCTCTATCGGAAAACCTGATTAGCCACATTCGGTGGGATCTCCCTTCTCAACCATGTTTTTTCTATCGCTCGAATCTGAGACCTTGCTTAAGGAACTGAGTTCAACACTACTCAGACCAATGACTTATTGATTTTACTTTAATCATATATAATCCTGTGAATTTAATGTAACAAATAACTTAAATTAATAAAATAAAAAATATTATACTTCAAAAATATGTGAAATGTCGGACCAACGACTTATTGATTTTACTTTAATCATATATAATCCTGTGAATTTAATGTAACAAATAACTTAAATTAATAAAATAAAAAATATTATACTTCAAAAATATGTGAAATGAAGTAAGTTGATGCTCTTGCGTGATCAACTACTGAATCATAATAAGTGGAATAGAGTACATTAAGTTGTTAGACAAAAAAAGTTATTCGCAGACAGATATAAATAGAAAAGCACAATTATTTTCTTTTAAAAAAATATTTAAAAAAACGTCGACAATATCATTGTAAACTTTCAAAGTTATAAAAGAAGTAGAGAATGCCATTGTCTACTTCCATATTTAATATAAAAAAATGTATTATAAAGGAAGTAATTAAACAATGTCATTATTGACTTCTTAAATTAAAAAAAATAACAAAGTAAACAATATCATCATCTACTTCCATATTTTTTTTTATAAAAAAAGTAGACTTCGAAAAAAAAAAAGGTAAGTTCACATTGTCATAGTCGACTTCCCCAAATTATAAATTAAAAAAAAAATCTTACTTTAATAAATAAATTTTACCATTATCAATTTTCTTACAGTTTCAACTTTTCCATTGTCAAGTTACGCTACTTTAATAAATACTTTTTCAATCAAACCATTTACGTAAAACTCGTTACTAAACACTGGGTAAAAAAGCCGATATGATCCTGTATATCACTCACCTTGTATATTTGTGTATATATATATTATCCAACTATTGCTCACAAATCTGTCAAAAAAAAAATATTGCTCACAAAGACGCAATATATAAATACACATACCATAACAATAATGAGTCTCAACTTAGGAATTCTGACACGCAACTACCAAGTACCAACCATCGACTATGCTAGCTGAAAAACTTGTACATATTTATAATTATATAAATGCATTATTATTTAAGTGGTACGTAGTATTTAACTTGAGTGTGACGGAAATAAAGATAGAATGGTTAATAGATACGATATATATGTGTGAAATACTTACAAAAAAATATAAAATTGCTTTTCTTGTAAATAGGATAGAGCCTTTATAAATTACAACTGAAAGCGAAATGTCACCATCTCAATGAAGCATTAATATTCTCTGTAAAAGTGTAGAACATTGAAAGGTTTAATTTACGCTCTGGTAAATTATTTCAGTTCTTTAAACATAATTATTTTTTTTATCATTCTTTAAACATAATTATTGAGTCTTTGGTAAAGGATAACTTCATTGATTTAATCAGGCAATTTCTTCACCAAGCATGCTCTGGAATTTCGAGATCTTTGCTCCACGTACTTCCCTACGCACCATACGATCAGCCATTTACTTTCAAAACACAATAACTTGCCATAATTATAATTTTTTAAAGTAATTGTAAATCAACATTCTAAAGACACTGATTGAAGAATTAAAAGTAGAAAAATTTGTAAAATTTTACAAAGGATCAATTACCCAAATTATTAGGACACGATATATCATGTATGCCTAAAATATGCTTAGGGATAAACGCTAAAATAATTGATATCCAAAGGTCATTTTATAATTGATATATCATGTGTGGCATGTATCACTAACTTAGAGCTGAAAACTGAGAATATTTGACCTTTCACAACTTTTTCTCAGATTTTGTTTGCCACTGTAAGTTTCCTATCTATTTTTTTTTTCTTGGAATGAATCACCAGCAGTAGAGAGTCTTTATTTTTTTCCGCATCGTGCATCATGTTGATGTTTATTACAATTTACAAATGTGTGGATGAGTCCATTCAACAAGTGTGTGTGCCATGTTTAATGGATCACTAACTTAGAGCTGAAAAAGTATCACTGCCACATGCCGATCTCTTCAATGCTTGTAGATAATTTTTACAAGAAGTTTTGTACATGAGCCTGGTTTATGAAGAGGTAAATGTTGACCCCATTTTGGAGAGGATGAATGTTAATGCATTATGAATGTCAACCACTAAAATATGCCAATCTGTAAACACAATGTATCGGGGGAATCACAACCGCAACGTATAATTTAGCCCAATGCACATCTCGACGTGCACATTATTATTTAATCAAGGAAAATTACCACGTGCTTGCATGATAAAGTATTAGGTGAGAAAACTATGATTAATCTTCCTTCTACTATATAAAACCAGAAGTAAGGTATACTATCATTGTTCTCACCCAGAAAATGGCAGTGTCTATATCCAGAAAAAGATCAAAATCATCTAGAAAACAAGAGGCTAAACAATCTTACTTTGGCATTACAATCCTATACAACTTTCTTAGTAGAATTTCTGCTTTAGTCTTCCTTATAATCCTTATCTACACGTGGTCCTCCTTCTCCACCTTAATAACAGGAAACATCATTCATGTTTGCTTTTCCACAAGGAAGCTCAATAGTCTCTATTGTCTGTCTGCAGGCACTCACCCCTCCTTTGAAATCCCAACCTCCACAAACAATAATAGTTCTATTATTACTCCTGCAATTGATCAGGGTAATGCAATTACTGAACCTGGTAAGTTTCCAGATACCCCATTTCTGGTTACTACTAGTGGTAGAGTAGATATCAATGATAGAGATGAGAGGGTTGCAAATGCTGTTAAGGTCGTTGAGGAACAATTGCAGCTCCATCGATCCTGGAGGTCAAAGTCAAGCAAAAACTATGCAACTTGTGATGGTCAAGGAATATATGTGTATGATTTGCCTTCCAAGTTTAACAAGGACTTGGTGGGTCAATGCCGTGACATGGTTCCGTGGCAAGATTTCTGCGGCTATTTAAGTAACGAAGGGTTGGGTGAGCCAATAGCCAAGCTTGGCAAAGGATGGCATAAAACTCATCAGTACTCACTTGAACTCATATTTCATTTGAGGGTCTTGAAGCATCCATGCAGGGTTTATGATGAAAATGTTGCAAAGCTCTTTTATGTTCCATTCTATGGTGGTTTGGATATCTTGCGATGGCATTTCAAGAACGTGTCAAATGATGTGAAGGACAGTTTGGCTCTGGAATTGGTGAAGTGGCTTGAGAGACAAGGACCGTGGAAAAGGAATTCAGGTAAGGATCATGTGTTTGTGTTGGGTAAGATTTCGTGGGATTTTAGGAGAAGCAGTGACTCTCCTTGGGGTACTAGATTGTTAGAGCTTGACAAAATGCAGAACCCCATTAAGCTCTTGATTGAACGCCAACCGTGGCACGTGAATGACATTGGAATTCCTCATCCAACTAATTTCCACCCTCACTCAGACAATGATATAATCTCTTGGCAACTGAAAATCATTAGATCAAACCGCAAAAACCTTGTTAGTTTTGCTGGAGCAGCACGGGCTGATGCAGATGACAACATAAGGTCAACATTAATCGACCAATGCACTTCATTCGGTAATGGTAAATGTAAGTTTCTGAATTGCAGTTCTGTTAAGTGTGATGAGGCAGAGTCAGTTATAGAACTTTTTGTGGAGTCTGAGTTCTGTTTGCAGCCCCCGGGGGATAGTCCAACAAGAAAATCTGTTTTTGATTCACTCATATCAGGTTGCATCCCTGTTGTCTTTGATCCTTTCACAGCTTATTACCAATATCCCTGGCACTTGCCCCATGACCATGATAAGTATTCTGTGTTTATGGACAAAAAAGAGGTGGTACAAATGAATGTGGATGTGGTGGAGAGGCTAGCCAATATTTCCTCTAGAGAGAAGGAAAACATGAGGAGGTATATTATTTATGAATTATTGCCTGGATTAGTTTATGGGGATCATAATGCTGAGCTTGACAAGTTTCAGGATGCATTTGCCATTACAATGAATAATCTGTTTGAGAGGGTTAACAGATTAGAAGAAGCACACAAGGATTGACTCTGTTCTTCTGTTTATTTGTTTGATACTTTCAAAATGCTATGTAGTGTTTTAGATTTTATTTTTATTTTTGCACTTGACGCTCTGTTCGCAATTACTTACTAACAATACGTGTAATAATAATAATAAAGTGCAACAATATTATTATTTTTCCTTGTTAATTGATTGGATTTACCTAAATTATTCTCGCTCAATGTATTATGTACTTTACCTGTTTCTCCTTTTAAGATTATATATATGAGCACTAAGATTAGGAGTCTTTTTCAAGTCATAATTATTGTCTTGACCTCATTTTCCTAGTATAGTGGACAATCCTTGATATAATGGAGAAATTCACTAAAGTTTCTCTACTACAATTTTTAATAATATTTTACTATTTTCTATAATGTCATATCACATTTTTTTATTTTAAGCAATATATTCAATTTTTTTCTCTAACTAAGAAACTAACTAAAGTTTCTCAAATGAACCCTACAATATATTTAAAACTAATATTATATTAATATATCTATGCAAAGGGCCCACCATTTGAGAAGAGAAATGGTTGTTGTGGAGAGCAACCTGAAACTAAAATAGACCCCACATGGTTGCTCTCCAATGCCACTTTTTGTAATACGAGTTTCTAGTTATTGTATTAGGTAAGAAACTCTTGTTGGAGTTGCTCTTAAAGAGGTCTTCTAACCCTTGGCTCTGTCTAGCGTGGGAGACCTCTTTATGTCTCCCACATTGCGAAAGAAACGTGATCCGTTAGATATGAACTATTTATAATCAATGGTTAAAATAAGTGAGGAACTATCCTATGGATACCGTACTGGAATAAAATAAAATAAAATAAAAGAAACTGAAGAGTCGAAGACGCTCGACGCTCCTCTGGTCTTCATTCTTCACTGTTCACAACATCGTCTCTTCCTCTTTCACCGTTCATCGGCACCACCATCCCCGCTGTCACCGTCGCCAAACCCTTCACCACCGCTAAAAGGACCATCGCCGCCGTCACTGAAGAGAACCACTCGTTTTTTATTGCATATCTGATGATTCTACCTCCTTCTTCACCTTTCACCGGCACCACCATCCCCGCCGTTGCCGCCGCCAAACCCTTCACCACCTCTAAAAGGACCATCGTTGCCGCCGCTGGGAGTCCACTGGACGCCGAGACCGACGACGAGCTGCTCCAGGTAGACGTGGCGGCGACGAAAGTAGAGCGTGGTGGAGAGCCACTTTTTGACGACGGAGGCAGTCACCGTGACGATGACGAAGATTTCAGTTCCGTCGACCTCGATGGTGTGGACGACGTGATTGGAATTGATTTCGCGGAGGATGACTCTTGCCATTCTATGGAAGCGTGTGAGGGGAGAAACGAAGAAGGGAAATTAAAATCTCGATTTCTAAATAGATGCATGGATCTGATGATCGTTCTTGTTTTCTTTCTGTTTTTTATCTCTTTTTTCATTTCTTATTTCGGATCTGATGATGGTTTAGGCATTCGGGGAGGGCTTTTTGACTGCGACGAGGGTGCACCGGTGAGGGAAGGGAGGCGCCGACGAGGAGGAGCGTGGGGTTAACCTTTTCTTTTTTAAGAAAAAAAAAATAATCTAGTGTAGTCAATTTCACGGTAATCCCATATTTATCTCAAAGAAAATACATATCCTATGGACTATGTTTCTTTCCCACCGTGGGAGACATAAAGAGGTCTCCCACGCTAGACAGGGCCCTAACCCTAACGCCAAGTTGCAACTGGATGTAACTGCCTGCAGTTCAGGTTGTACAGTAATTCTATAGATAGGTTTGTTCATTAATATTTAATACACTGCTCAGTAATATTGAAAGAGTCTTTCTATTCTATCATTTTATTCAGCAAAATAGAAAATGTTCGTATTTACCTACTTAATCACAAGGAAGCAAGTACTTTATCACCAACAAATTAACAGTAAATAGCTTCTTATGGAGGAGCACTTCAAATCATGCAATCTACGAAAGTTGTTTAACTCTAATTTTTGTATGAGTCTCATAATAATGAGTTACTTTTCTTTTTTACTTTATGTAGCTTAAGTAAACTCTTCCATTCATTGAACCAAATCTACCAAATGAATTTCATAAATCATTACATATCTTTATAGAACTAATTTTTGTTTGTCTAAAGAACTGTTCCTTATATATGAAACTCGCATAAGTCATCTCCAGAGCTGCAATTGGAAAAGAAACAATTCTTTAATAGCAAAGGTAGCTTATGGAGTTGCTCTTAGGACTTGGTATCAATCCTCAACAGTGACATGGCGATTACAAAGTCCATAATAAAACAGGAAAGAAAATGAAAATGAAAATGAAATCAGATACTTGGATATGAAAAAAGAACAAAGTGTTTTTTCTCTTCGTCGTTGTCCTGTTGTAATCATATATATATGGACCTCTTGTTTTTCTCCTATGGAATAGATTCTCAAATTCTATCGCACTGTTATCCCTAATGGGTTTGTTCGGCTTGGATTATAGTGTGAACATCGAGAATATACCATTGCATTCTTAATCTAGAAGCTAGTAGAACTACGGATTGCGGTCCTCAAGTTTTTGTTCGCTACTTCCCTTGACCAATTTGGATGCGAATATTAACCTTGCAGACGCTTTCACATACAGTCCAATTCAGATTAATTTTAGAAGATAGAGGGAATAACAATGAGAAAAAAAAAAAAAAAAGATTTGGTTGTGGTACTCTGTACTCTTGTATACAGAAGCATAATTGTTACAATTTTCTTAACTTTAATCATTAAATAAAAATTACAATGAATTACATTAGTTTTATTACAAGATTAAAATAACATTAATAATATTCAATAATTTTAAATTATAATAACTATTTATTTAAATTTCTCATTAGATAAATAATTTGTATATGTTTATTCAAACGCAATATTTTCATTTCCTAGGAGTCAAAAACATAAAGTGCTGTCCTGTAAAAAATAAAATAAAAACAAACACAACACTTCGAATAAAAACTGAAAAAAATTAAATTAGATTGATTCTAATTTGATATATTCTTAAATCTATTTATATTAATTTTATGTTACCACCCAGGCTATTCCAACTTAATCTATTATAGTATCTATCATACATGTTTCTCTTTATATCTTTGGGTGTGATAATTTTTTTATTTTCGAAAATGGGGGTGGGCGTTTATAATTTTACTTTGATCTCAAACGTTATCAATGACGTAAGTGGTAAGCTTTGTGAAGCGAACGATGAGAGAGAGAAGCATGTTGGTGAATGGTGGTGACACTTGGTTATACGCTTCTCACTTACGTGTGCATGTGTGAAGCCTCCACGACGTGGAGAGAGGACGCTATAAAAGTGGGGCTATCCAGTTGTTGAGTGCATTAACTCTCATCTTGAAGCCCTTTCTTGTCTTAATTAATTCTGACCACACCCTCCTTCATCCTTCTCACTTTCAAGTTTCAACTGCAAGCCCAAGTCCGTTTGAGAAGTACAATGGCTAGCCAATCAAACACTAAATCAGTTCACGATTTCACAGTTAAAGTATGTATGTATGTTGCTTTAATTTGCTTACACATTCACTCCACTATTTATAAATCTCTTGGACGAAGTTCACATTAATTAATTATTACGTACGTTTGTTTGCAGGATGCCAGGGGAAATGATGTTAATCTCGGCGATTACAAAGGAAAGGTCCTTCTCATTGTCAATGTTGCCTCACAATGGTACCTATATCTCTAATTAAATACTACTCCAAAAGAAATTAAAATGTTATCCACGCCATACATGATAATATATTAAGCAAATTACATCAACACCTTCTGAGATTTCGTGTAATTACACAAGTATTTCTTTTTTTTTAACTATTATTTTCGTCTCCCCAGTAGAGGGTGTTAGTATAAGATTTGAGGGAGTGTCAGTGTAATATTTTCAAACATATAAAGGGATGTTAATGTAATGTTTTCAAACTTAAAGGGGGTTAGTGTAGAAAAATAAAAAAGAGTGAACTATGTGTAATTTGATAAAAGCTCAGGTTGCTGTAATTTGCTCTAATATATTAATAGCTAGCTTAGCAAATAACAATCTCCTCGCATTATTTGACTACATACATGTTATGCTTATGCAAAAACCATTATGCACTTTTAAACTTTACCTTTTCATCCTATATTATATGCCTTGGCTTGTATTATACATACTTTGATGTTCAATATTTGATGCAGCGGCTTAACTAATTCAAACTACACAGAGCTGAATCAATTGTATGAGAAATACAAAGGGAAAGGTATGTCTTTGTTTTTAATGTCAATTTTTTTTCAGGTGTTTGATTTATATATGTCTTTGTTTTTGTCCCCCGTTATAGTTTGTTTTATCCTAGTTTTTCATGTTACTATTATCTTCCTTCACGCTTATATTTACCAACCATGGATAGTTTTTAAGATCAAAAGGGTCTCTCTTTATCTCTTTCTAAAATTCTAAAATACGCGGTCTTCTAATTCTTGTATGTAGGACTTGAAATTCTGGCATTCCCGTGCAATCAGTTTGGGGCTCAGGAACCAGGAACTAATGAAGAGATAGTGGAGTTTGCTTGTACTCGCTTCAAAGCTGAGTTTCCCATTTTTGACAAGGTAGGTGCTGTCCTTAATTAATTGTTCTTACTGATTTCATTCTTAGAATCTGTTTCATTGAATTAGGTGGATGTGAATGGTGACAATGCTGCTCCACTGTACAAGTTTCTGAAATCAAGCAAAGGTGGACTGTTTGGGGATAGTATCAAATGGAACTTCTCCAAATTCCTTGTTGATAAGGATGGGAATGTGGTTGACCGTTATGCACCCACAACTTCTCCTCTCAGCATTGAGGTAAGTTCATTTGTATGATCATGATGGCATGCTACCAATATGCTTGCTTTTGAGACAACACTAAATCTAATAATAATTTTTTCGTGTTGATGTCTGCAGAAAGACATAAAGAAGCTGCTAGATGCATGAATGACTGGAGTGGCCACTAAATGAATAATGATTAGAATAACATCATGAATAATGTATGGCTGGCAGATATTAGTGGAATTTCCTCCGTATTTGTACTGAAACAGTTGCTCATGTACCTCTGAATTACTATTTACTTGTTCACCTTCATAAAATTGTGTATCAATTTATATGTAAGCGTAATTCATTGCATAAGGTTCGTTTGGACATATAAATTGATTTGCTCATTAATTTCATTCTTACTCACTGCTCAAACGTGACCCTAACTTGCTAGTTCTGCCTCTCGTGATATCGGTCCATGACGAACCATCAAGCTGGACACTACTGTTTTCTTCTTGATCGTGCACGAAATGCGTGTGTAGACTGTGAAATGTTTTCTTTTTCCGTGTAGACTGTGATTTCAGAGTGTCAAGTGCTACACAATTATTGTTATATGAAATGAATTATTTAATGCGTGCTACATCATCTATAATATTAATAAAGTGTTAAGGTTGGGAGCAACCATTGCCTAAGAAGTCTAGGTGGTATATTTCAATTGTTGAATGATAGCATCTAATTTTTTTGTCTACTTTAGAAATCACAACTTTTTGTGTCTCACTTCTTAGTTCCTATTAGACGAGTCTCTTTTTTCACTTGTATCCTGAGTGTATTGTTATCAATCCTATACATATATTAGTCTTTAAATTTGATAATTATCAGTACATACTAAATTTATGAACTAAATTAACAATAATTATCAAAATGGGAGATTAAATTGATGGATTTATCACGAATTAAATTAATTAATAATTATCAAAATAAGATATTGCATTGACGAGATTAAAAGGGTTTAGCTCAGTTGGTTGAGCAGAATGTGTGAGTGTTGTAAATTCTATAGTATTGTCTTCGATTCGTACGGATAAAAAAAAAATCATATTGACGAGTCTTAATTTTAAAGACTGAAACGTTTTCAATTTTAGGAACTAAACTATTTCTCACGATATGGACACGGAGAAGTGCAGTCAGTGTTCCATGATGTTTTTTTTTTTGGTGGAAGACAGGGGCCTACGCCCCAAAGAAAGAGAAATTAATTAAACCCACGAGGAAAGCAGATAGAAGATACATCAACAAGCACCTTAAGAGATGCAAAAGAAGGTAAAGAATCAAAAACTGTTAAACCAGTCAGACCAAAGCCATGCTTAGCAAAAGTGTCAGCCAGTTGGTTAGCTTCCCTAAATATATGATGCCAAGAGTGGATATCAGACGATACAGCTATGTCTTGAATCATATTGACCAACGGAGCATAGGAATGAGTTGTCAAGCAGCCTTCCTAAATGAAAGTGATGGCAACTTTTGAATCAGATTCAACAAGAAAATTGTTGAATCCCTTCGACACAGCTATCCTGGTCCCAATCAACATAGCCCGGAGCTCTGCTTGATTGATAGTGCAAGCACCAATATTAGAAGAGAACCCAAAAATGACAGCTCCATGGTGATCTCTAAGGACTCCACCACAAGCCGCAATACCATTGTTATTAACAGCAGCATCACAATTAAGTTTGAGCTGACCATAGGGCGGAGGTTCCCAATATATAGACAAGGCCGAACTGTCATCCCTGTTAGGAGCTATGAAGCACGGACACCTCTCATGTTTGAAGTGTCGCCGTGTCGGACACGTTTCCGACACCGACACTCCCCGACACTTGTTCGACACTTGTCCGACACTTCTTATTAGGTGTCCAATTAAAAAATTATTTTTTGTTGGCTTGGACACTTGAGCCGACACCTTTACACAACTCGGACACTTGAAAGGACACTTCCATATGGATGGACACACATTAATATTATTTAAAAAATATTCATTTTTTAACTTTGGAAATGGTCAGCTTAAAATATAATATAAAATATTAACAAAAATAATGTCTCTCACCTCTTTTGAGGCTTGTTATCATAAAAAAACATATAATGTTGGTTTAAAAAGATGAATGTACCATCAATTTAGATATTTTGTTATATGTTACTCATATTTTATTTCATTAGAGTCTCTCTTTTTATGTGTATATGCGGTGTCCCCGTGTCCTATATTTTAGACATTAGCCGTGTCAGAGTGTCCGTGTCCGTGTCGTGTCCGGTGTCCGTGTCAGAGTCCGTGCTTCATAGGTTAGGAGTAGATAAACAAGAAGCAGATCTAAAAGCACGGACAATATTAGATACCTCCATAAAAATACAATGAGCAATACTGGCTGCTGAGATGGCTTTGTTGTTAAAAACAAAGTCATTTCTAATCCACCACAAAACTGAAACTGCCACGCCAAAGATGAGGTTCCAATTAGTAATATTTACAAAGGATCCATTCCCAATATTTTGCAAAATCCAATCATGAATTCCTAACTGAAAAAAATTATCAGTCAGAGAATTATTAGTCAGAATCTGCCAAACTTGAGTAGCATAAGAGCAGTCCCTTAAACAATGCAGAATAGTCTCAGAGAAAGAATTACACAAAGGGCAAGCATCAGAATCAGCCATATGTCTCTTCATTCTACTGTGGTTCGTAAGTAGAGCATCACGTGCCATTTTCCATAAGTGAAGCCTATACCTCTCAGGCCCTCCCCATCTCCAAATGGATCTATAAAGGGCTTGGTCTCCGTAGCCAGATCCAGCTAAAAAAGAATAAGCCGAGGACAAGGAAAAGGACCCATTAGCATTAAACTTCCAAGCTGGCTCATCACTTCTTCGATTAATAGATGGAGGAATTAAAGCTACTATCTCATCACACACTGGTTTAGGGACAGTTGAGATCAACTTTGGAATATCAACTTTGGAATATCCCAATCCCCAGATTGGTTAACAAACTCAATCACCCTAGTGGACAAATCCTGGTCCTGTAAAGGTATCAGAGCTTGATTTCTGAGAATCCCCTGACCAGGGACCCATTCATCACTCCAAAAATTTGTTGAAATACCATTGGAGACCCTCCACACCAAACACTGATTAAACTGATCCCAATTCTTTCGTAAACCCTTCCAGAAATTTGATTCTTGATTGTGTTTGACTACCTTAGGCAGCTCTTCATGGCCACATTTATATTTAGATTTTATGACAGAAGCCCATAGGGAATGTTTCTTGGTGGTTAGTCTCCCGCCAGCTTTTAGGAAAAAAGCTTTGTTAGTCTTTCTAGAAGATCTAAGACCCAATCCACCTGCTAATTTAGGTTGGCACAGCTAATCCCAAGGAAGAGTATGAACCTTTCTAGAATTATCCGCATCACCCCAGACAAAATCTTGACACTTCCTGTCAATATTATCACAAATAGAAACAGGCAACATGGTAGTTTGCATTATATAAGAGGGAAGGGATTGGAGAACAAATTTGGCTAACGTCACTCTCCCAGCCATAGACAACATTTTGGATTTCCAGCAACTCATTCTTTTATTAACCTTGTCCATAATGAAACTGAAAGTTTGCCTATTAGGTTTGTTATGAAAGATAGGGACCCCCAGGTAATTACCTAGATCATCAGTGCATTGGAATCCACTAGCAAGAGTAATCTGCTCCTTAATTTGCCAGTTAACATTCTTAGAGAAGAATATTCTTGTTTTTTCAGTGTTGACCTTAGCTCCAGCACTATCACAAAACAACTTAAGAGCAAGATTAATAATCTCCATTTGATCCGTTGTGGCTTCTGCAAAAAGGAGGAGGTCATCAGCAAAAGCGAGGTGAGAGATGGGAGGGCCGCCTTTATTAAGCTGAATGGGATTCCAAACCTTTTTATTGACTGCCATATTAATGATATGAATGAATCTTTCTAAACAGAGGACAAAAAGATAAGGCGAGATAGGATCGCCTTGTCTAACACCTCTTTTAGGAAGAAATTCATCCAACACTTCTCCGTTCCACAAAACTCGCATTCTAGTTGTAGAGATACAAGACCAAATTAAACGAACAAAAGTTGGTGGACAACCAATATCAATGAGAGTCTCTCGAACAAAATCCCACTTTAACCGATCGTAAGCTTTTTCAAGGTCCACTTTTATAGCCATCCACCCTTTGTTGCCTTTCTTACTACTCATTGAGTGAAAGATTTCTTGAGCAATGATGATATTGTCGCTGCTTTGTCTGTTGGGGATAAAGCTGACTTGTCCCGGACCAATTAACTTCTCCATCAATCCTCTTAACCTTTGAGCCAGAATCTTGGTGATAATCTTGTAGGTGACATTGCATAGACCAATGGGTCTGAAATCACGGAGCTTATTCACCACCTCAGTTTTAGGAATTAGAGTTATGAAAGTATCATTGATCTCCTCCACATTGTCAACATCCCTTCCCAGAATGTCAACATCCACATTGTCTAGAGTTGGGAAAGAATTGGATAGACAAAACGGAGTGAAAGAAGAATCATCATCAAAAAGATTTTTGAAGTAAGAAGTGACATAATTTTCAAGCTGATCCGGTTGAGTGATCCAAACACCTTCGTCATCTTGAATGATGTCAACCTTATTTCTTCTTCTTCGGACCGCTATAATACCATGGAAGTATTTGGTATTCCTGTCCCCAAAAGACAACCAATTGGATCTCGATTTCTGGTACCAAAGAACTTCTTCCTCTTGCAACACCTTTTGATACTCCAACCACACCCGCTGCTGGTCCTCCAATAAGGAAGGGTTGGAAAAATTCGCCAAACGGTTGGTAATAAGTTGAAGTTTCTTCAAAAGTTGCTTTTTCTTGGTAAAAATATTCCCAAACACCAGCTTATTCCACTTGTGAAGTTCTTGTTGAAAAACTGACAGATGTTGGTTCCACCCGATAGGCTTCTTCCAATTCTCCCTCATAAAACGCTTAAAGTCATCATGCATAATCCAAGAAACCATAAAGCGGAAAGGCCGACGATGTCTGTTAGGTAAGGCATTCCTAACAATCTCCACTAGAACAGGGGTATGATCAGACTTCAGCTGGGGGAGATGATAAACAGTGGCCTCATGAAAAGAAAGCCTCCACTGTATATTTATGAGGAGCCTGTCCAACCTTTCTGCTAAATCTCCACGACGCCAAGTATAAGGAACGCCTTGAAAACCTGCATCAATCAACAAACAGTCATCAACAGTGTCTCTAAAACTTCTCATGCTTCTAGTAGAAGCCTGATTCATGGCCTTGTTCCTATCATGAGGGGGTAAAAGGGAATTAAAATCCCCTAAGACAGCCCAAGGGGCATTAACGCCATCAGCTATATGAATGAGAGAGTCCCACAAAGAATTCCTGGCTTGATAGTGAGGACTGGCATACACCACTGTCAACAACCACCTACTGGAATTGGGACTATTGACCATCAAATGGACAAACTGAGCATCTTGCTGAAGAATATCAATCTTCCAAAAATTAGAATCCCAAAGGATCCAAATCCCGCCTGCATGCCCATGAGAGTCCTTAACAAAAACCTTGTCAAAACTACAATGATTAGCATTTCTAAGAGCTGCATCCCCAGCCGAATGAGTTTCCAGTAAGCACATCAAAGAAACTTGATACTCCTTTCTGATATCCTTGATAAGGTTCCATGATGTATTTTGAAAAATAGATATGTACATTTAATTAAACAAATTTGGTTGTAAAAAAATTATAAATCCTATTCTTAAACAGAATGATAATTCTATTTATTTTTCATTCAGAATGCATATGATAATTTCTTAACGGAATACAATATGCACAATGATTTAAAGCCACAGATTCAATTATTGAGTCATCTATACTTTAATTGGATCGAACGTACATAACTATCACTGGTACATAAAAGAACGGGTAAAAAAAAAAATTTTCTTTATTTTATCTTGATTTCTGTTTTTAGTTTTTTATAAAAAAAATTTACTATTATTTTGTTCTATTTTTAGTCCCTGACATTAATTTCAACTGTTAAGTGGTGACATGGCAGACATAAACTGTGTGTGTGAAAATTTCCTAATTAAGTTTTTAGTGACTTTTAACCGTTACAAATTTTTTGGCAGTCATAAATGTTTATTTTTATAACATTTCTTGTGATTTCAAAAAATATGGTGTTTGAGATTTTGATTTTTTTTATTATTTTTTTAATATTTATGACGATTTTAGTTTGTCAGAAAATTTACAGTAGTTAAAAATCGCTTGAAATTTAAACAGAAATTTTTTCAAACACAAATTATGCTCGTCACGACATCACTTAACGGTTAAAATTAATGTTAGGAACTAAAAACAAAAAAAAAATTGAGGAACTAAAAGCACAAAAAAATTTACGAATGACTAAAAATAAAAATTTAGATAAAATAAGGGATAAAAATATATTTTACCGTGAAAGAACTGAGAAATAGTATTTGTACGGAATTTTTATGCATTAAAAAGAGAGAAATTAAAAAAAAAGAAAATGTGAGATAAAATAATTGTTATAAAAAAAAGTATTAGTATAATGGTCGTACTACATACGACAAGAATCCTACCACGTGTGAAATCATTACTGGTCACAGATTTCAACGTTGGAGGGAGTCTCAAAATTGAAGAGCTGATGTGTTATGTGTTGAAGTTCCATTTTAACGTGTATGTTCAGTTCCTCTTCTCATCTTGGGTTGTAGGCTGTATAGCATACACCATGACCACCGAATCCACCAAGGATCCAAAATCTGTGTACGACTTTGCTGTCAAGGTTCGTCTTCTTATTTCATCTTTTGCTTCATCTTATCTATCTCTCTCTGTGCGTTGAGTTTATTTGGATTGGATCTATTTTATTTTAGACTTTGGAAGTGAAAGAATTCCTTTTTTTTTTTTTTTTTCCTTTCATTATGAAGATTCTAGACTAATCGTGCAATAAATAATATTAGGCGCTTTAAGCTTTAACAATATCATGTTTCCGAACTTAATTCTAAACGAAAGAAACAAGCAATCATTTCTTCAAAATAAGTCGAACCAAATATGCATTAACTAGTGGTCAGGGTTCAACTTCAATCCCAACTCCATGAGTACGGAATAACATCTTAATATAAAACTTGTAATCAAACTTAAAAATTACTTATTGGTTCAACTCAAAATCAATTTTAAACTTAAATTCAATCTCTTAACTTAGACTAAACATGGAGATATTTATCTAAAACCATATTAGCTGATATTTCAACGTGATTTAACATAAATCTAAACATGCACGAAAGTGTTTATGTATGTTGTAAGAACACAAATATCATCTATATATGATGACTAAAATTCCTGTTGCAATCCTTCCATTCACTTGCAGGATGCTAAGGGAGATGTTGTAGATCTCTCCACTTACAAGGGAAAAGTCCTGCTCATTGTCAATGTTGCTTCTAAATGGTATCCTTGATTGTGCCTTCTATTAATTTAAAGCCTTGATATTTTTCATCTTTCTATAGTCAATTACTTTTCAGCAGATTTTTTTTTTCTTCCAGCTGGGATAGTTCCCGTTCTTTTCAATAACTATTCTCACTGCTAATGTTATAAATGTTGAGAATATTTACAATAATAATTTGATGTTGGGATTGAGACAGCGGCTTGACCAACTCCAATTATACGGAGCTGAATCAATTGTATGACAAGTATAAAGACGAAGGTTTGTTTGTATTAGACCCTTTTACTGTTTATTCATTGTTAGTCGTTTTCAACTGTAACCATCATAAGTCATAATCTAGGAAGAAATATTATTGGACTCGCTATCAAAAATTGTAAACGATGGAAATTGACCAAATACTTCATCTCTTCGTGCCAGCAGCAATTTTCCCGAATGGAAAAACTTTTGCAGGGGGGCTCTATGTTAGGGAGGTTTCGGGCATTGATACTGTGATGCATTATTCTGATTAGCTTTGTTTCTTTCTGCTGTCTTAAATAAGTATGTTTAATTTAATTAAATACTAATTAGTCGGTTGGTAAACTTAATTAGGCCTGGAGATTCTGGCATTTCCATGTAACCAATTTGGTAGGCAAGAACCAGAAAGCAATGATAAAATTGTGGATTTTGTCTGCACTCGCTTCAAATCTGAATTCCCCATCTTTGATAAGGTAGGTCCACATATAAGTGATCTGAACTACCATTCTTAACTAAGCACTCCAACTCGTCAAAATTGTGATATGATATTTCTATAAAAAAAATAAAAAGTCAGATTTTTGCATTTTCCTTTTTGCTATTCTGCTAAATTCTTTGAAGAACCATGACATGCACTGGTATTATATATCTGTCTCATTCTTCGTTCTTGTGCTAGATTGAAGTGAATGGGGACAATTCTGCTCCTTTGTACAAATTCTTGAAGTCGGGGAAATGGGGAATTTTTGGTGATGATATTCAGTGGAACTTTTCCAAGTTTGTGGTTGATAAGAATGGACAAGTAGTGGGTCGCTATTATCCCACCACTTCTCCTCTCAGCCTTGAGGTAAACACAAACAATATTATTCTTGAAATTACTTCATATGCTTTACGCTGCTTCTATTGTAATTCTTTTGTTATTATTATTATTTGTATTGCAGCGAGACATCCGTCAGCTTCTGGGTATTTCCTGAAGGCAAAAAGATAATGTCTTCCTGAGCTCATTATGTTCCCTTTATCTGGTGGCAATGTTATGCAATATGCACAAACTAATGTAATGATATACTTAATCTTATGGACATCATATGTACCATGTCCCATATTATGGCTTCGTCCATATATCTTGTTTCCTTTATTTTCATTTCTAGCATTCTCCCAGCAATAATCCATATTCCTCGTTAGTTTTTTAAACCCTCAATATTCCTTTTTAGTTATAAATAGGTTCACCTATGAAAGTTTCAATTTTAATAATTTTTTTTATGCTGCTTTTCTTATATAAATGCTACATGTTGAATTTTTCCTTCTAAACTCCCGGAAAAATGATTCATAGAGAAGCTTAAAGTACAAAATTAACCATCACTTTAGTTCATTACGACTCACGAGCACTATGCAAAAAAATCTAAAGTGACACAAAAGGCAAAAATAAAATATAAAAAATTTAGACAATCAATATGATTTATTTTTTAATCTTAAAACAATAAGGTTAAATTATTCATATGATCATTTATCTTTATTTTAGATTGTAATTTGATCTTTTATTTTTTAAAAGTTACAAAATGATTCTTTATCTTTATTTTAAGTTGTAATTTGATCATTTATTTTTTAAAAATTACAAAATAATCTCTTAAGTAATTTTTTTATAGCATGTTTATTCTAAAAAAAATTAAGAAATATATTATTTCAAGGATAAACATGCTATAAAAAAATTATTTAAGATACCATTTTACAAATTTTAAAAAATAAGACCAAATTGTAACTTAGAATAAAAATAAGGAACCATTTTACAAGTTTAAAAAAATAAAGAATCAAATTGTAACATAAAATAAAGATAAGATACCAACAAAATAATTTAGCTAAACAAGATGAAATGAAAGTAATATAAATTTTAATTTTAATCATATAACTAAAATAAGCTGCCGCACCTAATTAGAAGCAACCACACCACCTCCAACTGAACCTTTCTCACGAATCTTATTAGATTGCCTGATCTATTATAACCCTCAAGTAACTAAGACAATTTAATTAGAGAAAAGTAACGAATTAATGCATTGAAAACATAATTATTAAAAAAAAAAAAGAGAACTGAGGTGGCATTGAGGGACGAGGCTGAAATTGACATTTCATAATAAGCGGACATCAAAGTGAGATCCTAGATGTGCTATTATTAATCAGCACAACATACTTGCCACTCAATCTTGACTTTTTGCCTTTCATTTCACCAAACACTTTTTACTTAACCCTGAAATCCATTGGTTACAGCATAATAGGTTAGCGCGAACTTGTCATCCATCAACGGTGATAGATAGCAAGAAGAGTCACAATGCTCACAAATTCGGTTCATTTACAACAAGAGATATCTCTATACAAAACTGCGACGTCTCTTATAGAATAATAAATGTTGTTCACCCACGAGTCAAGTCAATACCAGTGTGTGGATGTGCACTTTTCACCTCTACTTGCCTTGATGATGCAGCAGGCCAAATGCCTGGGGCAGGAGAAGAAGAGGTGTAGTTTTGATTAGGTGGAGCACTGGCTGGAGAAGCTAACTTATCACTACTCTGAGGCTCTGAACTGCTATCTTTTGTAGTAGTAGTAGTGGTGGTCACTTGTTTAGTCTTTGGCCTTGAGCCCCCATATACGAAACTGCATGCTACCACCTGCACCAACCAAAGTCTTAATTTCTCAATTGAATCTAAAGCATGCTAAAGAATGCACAATAACGTAAATCATTATTGAACATCGCTGCTATCCCCACAGCCTCCACCCCATTCATTCAGAATACACCTTGCAGTTGCTGAACTAACTGTTCTAGCATATCTAGAACGAGCATGCAGCATGCAAGAAGAAGAATAAGAATAATAGTACAAGGAACCAAGATTTTAGGGCAATTAAGAATAATATACCTGCACTGGACTTGCAGCAATAAGCCTAGTAACACCACCACCAATAATATGACCATCAGGACTAGAAAGGGAAACACTCATGCCACCTGTTCTACTTTGAGGTCCACCTTCTTCAGCAACCAAGTAAGAACCAGACAAACATAATATTTGAAATCGGCCCTGCAAAAAGTAAAAGATAAAAGATATTAAATGTTTATTATTGCAATTTAAGTAACAATACCAGAATTAGCTGAAATGAACATCATTAACCTCTTTTCTTGAACAGCACAGAACTATAACTAAATCAATTAACTTGCTACACAATAATAATTTTTCACTAAAAGCTGGAACCATGGAAAGGAGATAGAGATGCAATGCAGAGGATACTTGTGATGTTAAAATTTCTAGTAGTGAAGGTAAGTAGTGTTTGGTTCTTTAACCTCATAAGTAACACTGACACTAGTAGAAGCGGGCTGGCGCAGAGTGACTGAAGAAACTGTCCCAGTTCCCGTTAAGATGCACACAGCCCTTGGCCTCTGCTGTGCAAATGACAATAACTTTGCTACAATGTCCTGAAACAAAGAAAGTATCATTCAAGGAACTTCTAAATTAATGTGCAATAATAAGTAACAATCTTGAAGGTTTACATGATGAATAAAGCAACTATGCTTATTATTTGAAGACTGAAATTAAGTATCATTGGAGTTGGTCATATTCCATTAAGTATCATCAGTTGCACGCAATCAACAACCACATTTATGTGTGATTTAATCTTCTGTAGTTTATATGTGCCATTGACAATCCTAGACTGTGACTATTCAATCCTTGTGTGCATTCAGCAATTGCCAATTATACAAACCATCCACGAGGCTTGCATGTCACGAATGGTAAAATAAAATAACCATATCAATATAATTAAGAATAATTAAGAATAATAGAGAAGCACCCTATATATATATATATATATATATATATATATATATCCATTGTTATTTTTTGGATGCCTTTTGGATTTGTATGTAGTACAGACAGACAACTGATCACATCTCTCAAATCATGAAAGACAACTTTCTTGGTTAGGCAAATCACTTCTTTTTTTTTTCTGATGTTGATGTCGCCAATGATTTTGGAGTCACTAAAATTTAAAAATATCCCACGTGAGCCTAAACAGTTATATATTTAGGATTTATTAAAAAAAAGTAAGAATTAAACAAATAATCAAAACCTATAGCTCTTATGAAATAATGGAAGAATATAACTACCTCCCCAACTCCAACAGTGATAACATGAGGTGAAAAAGCCAGTCCTGCAGAACTGTTCATCCATTCACCTAGGAAGAGAACAACAGATACATTGTTAAAAGTTCACACACTTCATAGCAAAATAGATAAAGATAGCATTTTCAATTACTACTGTGAGTTACCATCAAAATAATAAAAAAGAAACAATTGCACCAGAAAGGGAAGGGTAAAGTGCAAAACTAAGGGTCTAGGATTTCATGGTTTCTAAATTCTTTTGGGATGAGGGGTGAATCTAGACCAGAAATTTGAATCAGGACTGCCAAGTAATTAAGTATTGCAGTCTGAACATAAGATCAACATTAGAATCATGATAGTGGAAACTTGCTTCTGTTTAAGCACATGTTTGAGAACCTGCAATAAGTATTGTGATCTGTACATAAGATCAACATAACAAATCAACTTGCTTCTGTTTAAGCACATGTTTGAGAACCTAACTTTTTATTTCTTTTCAAAATCTATCTCAGGAAGCTTGCAAAAGAAATATTGTTTTTCTAAATAAGCAGAACCAAATTGCCTCAGTTCAACCAATAAATGTCCAGGATGTCAAAAAAAAAAACAATAAATGTCCAGAAGACCCATGTATTACAATGATTATCAATTCAGGGATTCTTGAAGCAGGATTTATGACTAAGAAGTAATGAGATGGCAATAACTTGGAGCCCAGGACCACAAACATAAAGCACAATAATGGCAAAAAATAGAAAAATATTCCAAACAGATAAAAGCAAAAGAAAAGAAGAAAATAGAAATTGCCACTTCAAACAATTGTGTGTGTAGAAATGGAAAAATAACACTATGAAATCAAATTAAAGGATACACATCCACCGCCTTTCTTTAGAAGATTATAAATAAATGACAGCAAAATGGGAAACTCAAAGTCAGGATGTTAATGAGAAACTGATGCGGTTATCAATTTTTTTAATCACCAAATATGCATAAAATCAGATTTTAAAAACCTCATAGTTTGTCATACATGTACATCTATTTTATCATAATCTCATCCATTAATTTTCTCAGAAAATACATAATTTAGTCTCTTAAAGATGTTTAATTGTATTGCTTTGGTCCCTATTTTTTTTTCATCCATACCCCAAAGGGATGAACTTAAAACTTAAAAGCAAGTTAACAATTTCAATAGGAAAAACTTGTCAGCGAGCTGTCAACTTCAGGACCAAAGAAACAAAGTATCATCTTTTGGGGACCTTATCAACAATTATTAACACCTCACTTTTCTCTTTCAAATGATAGTTTCACTTTTGAGAAGCTAAATCCCAATATCAACAGATCAAGTAATCAACAGGAAATGATAATTTCAAACTCTCACAAAAGTACCTAGAGTGGCAAGCTGTTGCTTCCTTCCACTTCCAGGTGGGCGCCCTCTGGGCCGTTTCTCTGAAGAAGTGCCTGATCCTGGGGTGGAATTAGCAGTGGCAGACATGGGAGAGAGCATCAAGGAAACAGATCCATCAGGACCATACTTCCTAGGCCTTCCTCTTTTCTTTTTCACAGGCTCACCAGAAGAAGGTACTCCAGCTCCACTATCAGGAGAGGAACCTATGTTAATGCCATGACCAAAACTAGCATGCTGAGGCTGAGGCTGAGGTTGAGACTGAGAGTGAGACTCTACTTTAAATGTAGAACCTGAAGGGACACTTGACAAAGCTCTAAACCCAGAGGGTGGTTGAAACCCTCCACTTTGTGTTCCAGTTCCTGGACCAGACCCACTAACCCCACCTCCTCTATGCTGCATGTAATATGGAGCAGAGCCACCAGGAAATGCCATACCTTCTCTCCCATCCATGCATTTACTAACAGGTTTGACAATTGTGGTAAATTTTCTTACTTTTCCTCCTCAAACCCAAATCCTTTCACTAGTGCTAACTTCTTAAACTAAGAAAAAAAAAGTGAAGATGCAAAAAAACAGGGGTTGAGCTAGATACCCTTCTACTAGTCAAAAGCAAAGAGTTTTGACAATGATGGAAAGATTAGATCTTTAAACCTAAAGCAAAGAAGAAATAAGAGGATCTAAAGCCCAGAAGCTCCAGAGATTCAAGTAACAAACTCAGATATTTTGTGAAGTGAATGCCAGAACAAGTGTCTTGTTTACCTAGAAACACCACAAAGAAGAAGACGAGATGTGAATGCCCAAAAGTTGAAGGAAATAAGAAAGGAAGTGGTTTTAGAGGTGAAACAGAATCAGCATTGGAAACCCATGGCAGAGGTTAGTGAGGGAAAATGTAGAAAAACCAGAGGCTTAGATTGAAGAGAGAAAACTCAAACAAGTAAGGTGGGAGTTCAGTTCGTGAATCATGTCCGTAACAGGTTAAGGAAACAAAACCCTAGATTTGAAAATCTAGGGTTTTGACAGAGGAATGCAGTGTGGGGTGGTGGAAAGGGGGGAAGAAAAGACAAAGAATGGGACTTCACTTGGGACTTGAGACGAGAAAGGGGAAATTAAAATAAATAAATAAATAAATAATAAGAAAGAGCATTTGAATTAAAGTGGGCTAAGCGCGTGTGTGAAATGAAAAGGATAGCTGTATCTGCATTGAATATGTTGAGAGAGTGGTGGAAGTATGTGACCGAAAATGGCTAAAAAAATAAAATAAAATAAAATAAAAATGAAACGGAGCAGGAAATGAAGACTAATGGGAAAGGAGAATAGTGGTGTCAATTTGGAGGGACAGTGTGGGCCTACCAAAGTACCAAACACAGACCAAATGTCCTTTTTCTTATAACCAATGGTCAGGGTACTGACCCCCTTCGGCCTGCGGAATCATTGTTTATTTTAAAATTTTGTAAAATTAATTTTAACTAATATTTTAATGGCTTAAAATATATTTTTAGTTTTTTATTTTTTATTAAAATTTATTTTAATCCTTTATTTCTTAAAAGATTCATTTTAGTCTTTTTTTATATCTCAAATCTGGGTCAATAATATCCTTTAGCAAGAGCAAGAGTAATAGTTTTCAATTTTAGGATACAATTTTAAACTTTTTTTTATCTATTTAAGATGTAAAATTTGTTCTATTAAATTTACTTAGATGAAAACTATGAATTTCAACTAATATTCAAACATAAAAGAGACATAAACATTTTCAAAATCTAATGAAAAGTGATTTACATGAGCAATTAAAAAAAAATTGATATTAGATTTTTTACTTGCTTATAAGACTCACTTTTTATGCGGTTATGACGTTTTTGGTTTGAATATTAATTAAGTTTCATAATTTTATGTAAATAAATCTAATGGGAAAATTTTCATATTTTGAATTAGTCCAAATTTTTTTTTTTTAAATCATTTCATGAAATTAAAAACAATCACTATTTTGGAAAGACAACAATTACCTAAATTTAATATATAAAGGATCAAAATAAATCTTTTAAAAGATAAAAGGATTAAAATAAATTTTAGTGAAAAGATAAGCAACTAAAAACATATTTTTGTCTTTATAAAAAATAAATTTTATATAATAAGTTAATAAAATATTTTTAATCACTATAAACAAAAATAAAATAAATATATGTTGTCATTTATACTATAAAATAGCAAGATATAATACGTAATAATATATTCATGTTATATCTATTCTCTTATTTACGATATGTTGTTATATTAACCAACTTTTTTTTTTTGAGAGACTCTATCAACCAACTTAAAAACCATCTTATTTTCTACTTTTTATTCCCTTCACTTTATTTCCTAAACCAAACAAACCATTACTTCTTTCTTTTTTTTCACTTTTGTGGGGGAGGAGCAGCAGCAGAGGGTTGGTTTTCCGGGAATGGTATGCATTTTAGCTATTTAAAACATGTTTAAATTTCAATTGAGAATATCCAAGTATAATCTGAACAAAAGATGCAAGAGCGATATTATTATTATTATCGTAATTTAAAACTTTCCAAACTACAGTAAATACTCGCTATTAAATATTAAACGACTTGAAAATTTTCAGGCAAATACTTTTTCCCTCAAAATCCATGGTTAAAACTTGGGTGAACTGTCACTTTGGTACTTTGGTCTTCAAAAGTGTAATTTACTGTCACTTAAATCCCTGAAAATGTAATTTATCTTATACTTTAGTCTTTTCGTTAAAAAACTTTCTTTAAAATTAAAATTTGTACCTACGTGACACACTATTTGCCTACATGACATGTTATTCATGTGTGTACCATCAATTATCACGTAAATAGATAATGTGTAATGTAAACACAAACGTTAATTTTAAAGAAAGTTTTTTAACGGAAGAATTAGAGTGACAAAAAAATTACACTTTCAGAGATCTAATTGACAGTTTCATACTTTCAGAAACCTAAGTAACAGTATGTTACTTTTTCAGGGACTAAAAGGGTAATTTACCCTTAAAACTTTTAAGGACTCGCACTTGTTATTTTCTTGGAATTCCGTTCCATAATTCCCATTCGTATAGATCACACGTTATGAGCTTTTACACTAATGGTTAGTTAATAAAATCCATAACTCGTAACAAAAAAGAGTCTAAAAACTTCGGGTGGTTATAACATTCTTCATATAATAATATTTTTGTTGACCATCACTTCCGAAAAGTGAGATTTTGCTTTGACATCGACTATTTAAAGGGAATTATAAGGAACAAGGCATCGAACTTAACTTGAGAAAATTTTCCAAAGACACTTTTTAGCATAATGGAGTTGCAAAAAGAACAGTCCCGTTGATGAAATAATTGGATGCCTGATCTCTCATACAAATTTTCTGGCAGTCTATTTCAATGAATAAATTAAAATCGAGGATTTTCTGTCTCTTTTTCTTTTTCCTACAAAATCATATTTAACGTGAGAATTTTCCACATGCCTCTAATAGTTTAACCAAAATCTATTCATTCTCCAATGAAATTAAATGAATCTAGCTAGCACGGTGCTTGCATCTAAATTGACACCAGCTCAAGTCTACAAAATATGAATGTGATGTTGATGTTAGAAGTTTGATCTCCCATTGAGTCAACTTTTCCCTTCCCCTACTTTGGTGCTTAATATACCTTCAATGTAACCAAAAAAAAAAGGACAATTCCAGTGAACAATGATGAAAGTTAAAAGTACCAAGTATTTCAGAAGATATATCATCATACCAAAAGACAATCATAAGTATAAAAAAAACGTGTTTTTACTTTTACTCTCAATTCAATCAATCATATAAAGCATTGAATTTCACAAATGAATTCAATGTTTAGTGCAAGAAAAATGCAGCAAATTAATCCCAGTAAGTTATTATGTAGTCTACAGTTTTGTTCTCAGTTTTTAGATAAAAAGTCTGTACAGATTGCATTACCAACCTCTGTTAATTACTACTGGAATCGGAAAGGAAGGTACAAGACCTAAGTTTTCTGGCAGCTATTCTTATCAAATCATACTGAAGCATTAACTAACTCCGCCACTTAACTTTTTCATTAAGGTTGTAAACTAACCCTAATCAGACTGAAAGATATGCATATATAGGAAAATATAAAATCCATTATACTGTCCTCCAACCAACCTTTAATTCAAAGGTATCTAGTTGTGATTTCTGATGCATACCTCCACCTGTAGAAAGAGCACTAATTCATCAAATATTGAGAAACCTATAAAGAGAAAAGGTACACAAAAGTGAAAAGGAAAAGAGCCACCATAGCAAATTACTAGTTTTGAGAAGTAGCAATCATGTAAAGACAAAAAGAAAAAAAGAGTTTGAGACTAACATTAGCAGGCTTGAAAAGTAACATTATTAAGAGTTCCTTACTCCGTTGCTGTCAGCTTCATTTTCCTGTTGACAAAATCCAGGTACCCCTAGAAAATACCAACATATGATGTAAAGTGAAAACTAAACCTAATTCTTTAGCTCAACATAACATACAACCTAAAATATCAAAAAATCTAAACAATATGTTTTTGTAGTTTGGATTAAACTTCAGAGTCCCTTACAAATGAAAGAGGGTCCATTCGATCAATTGCATCCTTCAAAAAAATTTACTTTTCGATTGAATCTAATTCCTAACAGAACAATGAAAACCAGGCAGAAAATACTGGTGTAGTAGAAAATAAATAGTCAGATGGCCATCTAGTAGAGGATGTGGCCCAATAATTGCAGAGATGGAAGTCACTTATTCTTTAGTTCAAGGCTCTCATTGTCATAAATATCCCTTACAAAGAATTGCAAAAAAATAAAAATGAATAAATAAACCATTTCCTACTTCAGAAAAAATATACACAAATCAATCTGAGGCCTCACTGGTTTAATGCATTCTTATTATGCTTTCAGTACAATTGCAAATGAAGAGAACACATTGCCTTTACCAAAATGAGTAACATGAGACCAGAAGTATAACAGCAGAATAGTAGATTATGTCAAGAAGCAGGCCAAAGTACTCACCTGAAGTATTCCTACCGCAGCAAACTTGTCTAGCATAGTCTTGGAGAGAACTGGATGATTCAAGTTCAAAGGCTTTAACAGTAATTCCACATTCTGCAAACAAAATTTAACTTCAGATTTTGTCTCATTTTTTTTAGTTTATTTTGTTGGATGAAATAGGTAACTTTACAAACAATGTGGCCTGTGATTTCAATCCAATTTTTCAATTTTCTTTCCTTCATTAACTTAATCTATCTCCACTTACATACAACCAGATTATTTTGTACAGGTGTTCATGTGAATCTCTTTGTCCCATATAGCAATATTCAAATTCAATAAGCAATACATGTTTCACACTCCATAGATATTTAATTCTTTCAACAGTGGTAGTCACCAAACAAGGGAAAGGTTGCAGTCATGTTGGAAAGTCAGACTTGAGACAAATTTAAATTCATTAAGTTTCATAATAGCAATCATGTTAATCCACCTTTGACGTGAAGCACTCATTCCAATATGTATACTTTACACCTTCAAGCACTTTTGTTTTACAGAGGTGATCAATGAAGACCTTCACTTGCATAGCCTGACAAAAAGTAGAAAAAAACGTAAGAGTAGAGGAAAAACAGTAATACATGGTACATGGATGGTCAAAGAAATGAAACTCACATCAGAAGACACCCGATGTTTGTCAAAAGGGATGCCAATAACAAAGCCCTTCAAGGAATATTTAGAGATCTGCATAAAAAAACAGCTGAAGTCATCATAACATGCTTGGGAGTATTATTGTTCAAATCACTACGTTGTACCTAAAAATGATAAAAATAAATTTATCATACATACATGTGGTAAAACACGGCACAATGAAAACACTAATGATCCCCATAACATAATTTTGTGTGACTACTGACTAGACTTGACGAAGCAAACTTACATTACCAGCAGGAAAATCTAAGATAGAAGAAACATCTCACATAATAAAACAAATCATTACAAACAGATAAAATGATCATTTTTTTTATAGGAAAAAGGATAAAATGATAATTGTGAAATTGAAAACATGCAGAACTGGTGAAGGACCTAGGTGCCTCAAGTATGTAGAGCATATATTTTCTCAAGAGACAGATGAAAGAGGAAAGAGTTCTGTGATGTCACAAGAAAAGCTTGAAATTATGATTATGTCATTATTCTGAAGAAACCTGCAAGAGTTAACAATTGTTTTCAACATGAAAGCAAGAGACATTTTCCCAACTTCAATCTAATCAGATGGAAATGAGCATTAGCATGACACGCACCACCCTTAACATAACAGAATAAATTTAATTGTAAATCATCAGTTAGTCTTGACTGTGAAGTTATATAAGGGAAAGCGATAATCATCCAATGATGAAACAAAGTTAAAATGCCTTAGACATCACACTTGTCAATTGGAATCCTTCTGTTCTCCCACAGTGCCACGACACATTACAAGATAAACCAGAACCCCCAGAGAGTTAGCAAATTCACGGCAAAAGCAGGGAGGCAGAGAGTAAATATAAAACTGGATTTATGTACAGATACAGACATATAATAAGTTTTCATACTGATGAGTAGACATAAAAAAGATGACAAATTGAAAAGAGCTTTTTCCCACAAGGCTTAACTTTACAAAACATGCAGTAACATTGACGGTGATAGTGTTCATTTCAAGGTAAGAACCTCAACTCAACTAACATGCAGCTTTACAAATATAAGTTTAATTTGAATGGAAAGGAGAGAACAAGCTCACCAGACTCTCAAAATCAGATGCCATTAAACTAATATTTGTCTTCTTCCTGACGAGAACGCTGTGGCAATAAACATAGCAAGCTAATGCGTTATTTACAGAAAAAAAAATGAGAAAATAAAAAAAGCATTATTTTGAAGTGTGAGTATGAAATAGTGGTACGGTACCTGAAAGGTGAAGCAATTTGGTTATCAAAGTCAGAAAGAGCAAGGCCAACATATTTATCCCCGACATCCAAACCAAGCAACCTTCCGCGCTGCTTCTGAGTTGTATTCTTCAAATCATGAAACAATTGCAAGGGCTTCATGTACCTCATTTCATCTACCCATAATTTCGGATTGACATTCAAATTAAATAAATAAATAAAAGCCTGAGCTACGGAAAACTCTGAGTCTAGGGCTTTTTATTCAAGCCAATGCTTTTCTCGCCACCCAACTCAAATCATAACCGGATTGCTTCCGTTCAGTTGTGTAAGTTTTTTTTTTTTTCAAAAGTGGTGCTGATATTAATGTGAGTGAGAGCAAAAAAGTTACAAATAAAAAGGGGAAAGAAACCTGATAAAGATAGATATCGTGTTCAATTTTCGCAGAGAGTGACAGTGACCTCTTGCTCTTGCTCTCTTCGTACAGCACCGGCGTCGCAGGTCGCACTTGATGGAGTATCAACTATGTATGAACCACAACGAGTTATACGTTCAATACTCCCACGATATTATTATAATGTTGTAGATAAAAAGCTTTTTAATTACAGTAGAATTATACTGAAAATTACTGTAAGGTGTATTTGCCACACTATTTTATAAAAAAAAAAATTCTACTTTTCTTTAACAATATTTTAGATATTTATTTATATTCTACTATTATGTTAATATTAAAATATATTTTATTAAATATTTTAAATTACATACAAATAAGTATTAAATAAATTTTATATTTTTAGATTTTAATTTTCATGTACTTACATTGTAAAGATTTTTATAGGAGAAAAATCACCATGTCAATCATAAACCACCATTTATAATGAATTTGTGATTGAATGACACTGTAAAACTATTTTACACTGCATCACCATTAAACTCCTTTTATAGTATCAATTAATCAAATATATTTGAAATTTATTATTTTTGGAACTTTATTTGTAACTTTCTTGTGTATGAAGACCTTATTATTTCTTTAATTTTTGAAGAATGAACTTATAGAATTATCATAATTTGTGTTTTGAATTTTTTGAAATTTTTTAAGGTATGGATTGATAATTTTTTTTGGAGAATTTGTATGAAACTTTACATGTTATGAATTATTTAAATTTTTTCAATATAAACTGGGTTATACAAGTTAACTACTGACTTATTGTACTCTGACTGAGTTGATGAACAATCCAAATCTGATAACATTGAAGTAAACTTTCTTGATAATGTAGGTCATGAGAGTCCTCTAAGAGAGTATTAGATTTGGATCATCCATCTCAACCTATATGTTTCTAATGAGGTCAAGTTTTATTTCCTTGTCTTTTGATCCAGATTGTTATTTTTTTTTATCTTTCACCCTATCTTTAACAAAAGAATAATTTTACTCCTATATAATATCTTTGAGTAAATCACCATTTTAGTCTCTGAAAATATATATATGACTATCACATTAATCTTTTAAACTAAAAAAAATTTCAAATAAGTCTTAAAAATGAAATTCGTCAATCACAATAATCTAAAATGTAGTTGAATTTAGAATTTAGATGAAACAACTAAAAATCTCTCCCTTGAAAAACAAAAAACTAGAAATCTGAAAGACTTATTTAATTTTTTTTTTTTTTAAAGACAGTCATATAAATTCATTCATAATCAAAGGTTGAATACAAAAAGAAATATGATAAAAAAACACGATTACTAGCATAAAATCTTAACACCCTAACTAATGTGACAACACATTACATTTTCAAAAACCAAAACAATGGTTCTAAAAATATTACAACTTACAATTTAAAAGAGTTAAAAGAAAAAAAAATATAGTTAAAAGAATTAAATATATTTTTAATCATTCAAATATGATCATATTTATTTTTAATCTCTCAAAAATAATTTTATCTTTTAAAATAAAAAATCTCATCATAAAAATGTTAAATGTCAAAATGTGATCTTCGTCATTTAAAAAAAAAATGTCTTTCTTTCAAAAAAAAAAAGTCTTTTTATTATGTTTCATTTATAGAAATAAACACTATATATATGACACATTTGTATAAATAAGAACTAAAGGGAGACAATTGATTTGTTAGAAACTAAATGTAAACATTATCTTATTTACAGAAACTAAAAACATTTCATCCAAAAAAATGGATGAATGATTCTCACCACTTTTATCTAATTTCCAACATAAAAACTAACTGAAAAAAATCCTACCTACATTTGTCAGCTGTATAAAACTAATGCTTCCTAGTTCCTACGTTAATTCACGCCATCTTTATCTTCAAATGGTGGAATGCAAACGACAAGAAATTAAAAATGAAAATTTCACATTAAGATGGATTAAAAATGACCGAGATGACACCATAAAAATCAATTGAATCAATTTAATGACCAATGATTTCTACTATGTTTAGCTATCGTTGTATGCATAGAAATGGAGAAAGACTTCGAAGTTCAACACGTTTCTTAGCTGCTCTTCTGAAAGGCTTTCGATTTTGCCACCTTAGACATTCTATCCCACTCGAATACCTAAACTCACTATCTTGATTCCTGGTAGCGAACATGTTGCAACTAAGACTGGGCACGTCTCTCTTCTGTTTCTTTCTAGGGTTTGAATGCCTGGGAGATGGGGTTTTGGGCTCCTCAAATTTACCACTAGTTAATCTGCAAAGCATAACAGATAATGACTAAAAAATACCAAAAAAACAAATAAATAAAATGACAGCTTCAGGCATTTCAGCCAGCTGAAACCTAACACATTTTATCAAGAAATGTTCCTAATTTCTATAATGATGCAACAGCATGTGTTTTTTCGCTGGTAATCTGGAGTTGACAACTAATAATCCTTTGAAAATGCTGGCTAAAAGGTAACATTTTGCCAATCATCCCAAAGCCAATATAAAAAGCTACTCTCAAACTAATCAAAGATGCATACAATAAACTGACCTGTCATGGTTTGAAGGCAATCCTTCCGTACACGGGTTACATGCAGGACAAATGTAGACCTCTCTTGTGCATGGCAATTTCATGCAATCAAAGTGATACCACTCATTACAATGACAACATGCAATCATCCTTTGTGGATCAAAGGGCTTTCGACAAATGCAATAAAGCATGCATCGTGCCCTTAATATCTGTTTTGAACAAAAATCAATACTTGATTAGAATCATACCAAAATCATGATGCAAATAAAAATCTCTTGATTTTAATAATACAGAAATGAATAATCTCTTACCCTTAGTTCCTCGTTCACATCAACAGGTAAGTTTTCACCTTCCGCTACAAGTTCAAAAACTTTATCCAGGCTGAGTGCCCCAGAATCAGTTGCCACCTGTTCATGATATTTAAATATTAAAAGCCATCATGAGCAAGAAAGGACATGGAGGAATCACCACACACAAAAAAAAAAAAAAAAAAAACAGAACCTTTTTGGCTAGTTCTGCCCACTGCAAACCCAAGCAATTCACATTTGTAAGTTTCAACATATAGTGATCTTCAGGTGATATGCCCATAGCCAGTCCCTGTCATGCACTTGACATTTCAGTAGGTTCAAAGTTGTTCTTATCGGCAATAAATTTTATAAAACAGAAAAGTAAATAAGTACTAGAAATAAACAAGGGGACAAGCTTATCTTGTTTTTGCAATGCACACACAAAACATCTAAACCTAGCCAACGGCACATACCTCCTTCAGATGCTTCTGAATTTGTTGGGTAGTGGGCTTTGGTACACCATTTAACAATCTATTGACTTGAATTTTCCAAAAGTTTTTTGCTAAAGCCAGCTCAAGGTCACAAGTATCATTCTGATCATAGACAACAGCCACCTTGCTAGCCTATATTCAATAAGCAAAATTAACTCAATTGTAACAACCGTGTGTTCCAGTTAAGTGAAATAATACAAGAAATAGACAGATAAAAATAAATATATACATGCCTTTACAGCAGTGGCCAATTTTTCAGAGACGACATTAATATCTTCATCAACATTAGCTGATGCAAGGATCACAATTTCTCTCAAGCAAGATTTGCATGAAAGCGCTTTCTGAACAAGTTGGCTCAAAACATCTCTTTCATCAATCCTGCACATACAAGATACAAAAAATAGATGAATTACAATTTTTACCAATAATCATAAATCTACAGTGAAGATTGTTAATGGTAGAGAAAACAAGAGACACGTGATGGAATCCATGTGTCCAAACTGCACAGTGCACCTGATGTAGACCAATAAAATAAACACAGATATTCATTTATCCTAATTACTGTAATTACACGATTTTGTTAGCCTATACAATGAACCTAGACACTATTTACATATTTTCCAACGAAGATGAAGTCCAAGACTCTTATAGAACACCACTCCTTAGCAATAAGAGAGCAACCATGAAAGAAACTGCAGAAATATATGTAATTTCGTGAGAGTGGCAGTTTGCAGAGATCATTCTAATATAATCCAAAATGAACTTTGTACTGTGACATGTTTCTGCTTTTTTTTTTTTATATAAAGAATTTATAAACAGCATATTATAAAAAAAATTATTAAATTCTCCTTGGGCATCCCACATATGTCTGAACTCTCCTCATGCCGCATGCAACTTAGCCAATAAATATTCCAATTCTACCAGGCTAGGATCCAGTCCAGTGGCGGATCCAGAAAATTTTCTTAGTGGAGGCAAGAAATAGTTTCGGGTTAATTATGTTTTTTGTCCTAAACTTTTTTGAAATTTCACTTTTAACCCCTAAACAAAATTTTAGTATTTTTGGTTCCTATACTTGCTTGTAATATCAACGTTAGCAGCTCAGTGACTTGTCACATCATCAAAGAGTTTGATGGGGTAATCACGTGTAATTTTTTTTGTTAAATTGTGTTTTTAATCACTCATAAACTTGTTAGACATCATCAACTAATTTGAACATATGAGATATTAAAAACATAGTTTACTAAAAAAATTACACGTGATTGCCCCCGTCAGACTCCTTTATGACATAACAAGATACTGAATTGCTAACTTGACTGGTTACATTATCAATTAACATTGTTACTCGATAACAGGAACTAGAACTATTAACAGAAGAAAATTATAGGGACAAAAAATGTTAAAAAATTTGTTTAGGGACTACAAATGAAATTTACAAAAAAGTTTAGGGACCAAAAACACAATTAACCAATAGTTTATAATAGTATTCTCACAAAAAAAATATCACAAGCTTTTACAAAATACATAATGTCATGACAAAAGAAATCCAAAATATTTAAGTTTCTACAAATTACAATTGCCTTCTACACATTTTCATACTTTGAAAATATTCTATGATTTTTTCATTGTCAATATTATAAAAAATTAAAAGGATAAAGTAGTGAAATTAGTATCAATTTATTCTTTTTTTTTATATTTTTTACATTCTTTTAAAAAAATATCTTACGGGGGCAATACCAAATTTTTAATGGGGGCAATTTTTTTTCTTTTATTACATATGTACAAAGAAAAAAAAAATTCTTGTGGGGGCAATTGCCCCCACAATGTTATATGTGCATCCGCCAATGATCCAGTCCTCAATGTTTTCCAGCATCTGCACACAAACTACAGAACCCACACTTTTCTTCCCTCCCTTCCTCAAAGATATGATCTACCTCACACCAATCTATTTTGTAACTATATACAGCATATCAGCATTTGAAAATCCAGTATTTCCAAAGTGGGGCTTTAGTCTCTGTTGAGTAACAATAAATCTTAGGGGGTGTTTGTTTCAAGTGATACAAATATATTCCCAGGAATATAAGAGTGGAGATATTTTAAAAACATGCTTGGTAAAAGATTACAAAATATATTCCTGGGTATATTCTATTCCCGGGAAAATTACATTCCCACGTAAAGACCATTTCTATTCCCGGGCAAAGAGGGTGGGTAAGTTTTATTCCCATGTACTGGGAATACATTTTATCGAGTGAAATCCCGTAATACCCCCACTACCCACGCAATCGGTGATGATCCCGCGGAATCTTCCCTCCAATTTTTTTTTTTCATTTTACGTTGTCGCTAGAAATGCCCCTGTTTTAGAATATCATAGTTAAACATGGAGCAATAACCCCCACGCAATTAGTGCTCCGCCAAATCTTCCCTCCAGTTTTTTTTATTTACGTTGTTGATATAAAAAGGGGAAACGCCCCTGTTTCAGAACATCACAGTTAAACATGGAGAAACAACCCTTTTTGAGTTTGTGCACTGGTATTCGCAACTGAGTGAGGATCACAACATAGAAGTTAAACCCCATTGCATGGGTGTGAGATTCTTGGTGGCTCAAAGTCAATCAATCACCTTGGTCATCGTTCATTTCTTCTTCTTTGATTGGTAAGTCTCTACACTTGTGATAATCAATACAAATTGAAGCTGAATTTTAAATTAACATATAAAGAGACGTTTCTACATCTTCACGTTATGCTTTCTATATTGTTTTTTTGTCAGATTCCACTGAGTAGTGTGGAGATAGGGTCGTAGGATATAGCAATATTTTTTTCTTTTAATTGTTGGCATTATTTTCAATATTAATTATTTTTTCCACTCTTGTTATCTGCTATTTGTTTCCTGACTCTCGCGCATTCCATTCTTAATCTTATGTTGTTCGCTTCTTTAGTTTATATTTTAAAAAATTTCGAATACATTTAAGATCAAATAATTTTGATCATCGATGAATTAATTTAATTTTGATCTTGGCAGAGATGATGGAACTACATAAAAGGAAGAAGGGGATTTTAGCAATATTGATCCTACATTTGGAAATGTTGAATTGTTTTTCTTTGATGACAATGATGTTATGCTACCTTATTTTATTTAAGCGCATGAAAAAGCGAAAAAGGTCATGGGATTGTTAAGAAAGAAGCTTAATTAGAGGAGTTCATTTTCATAGGATTATTTTCATGAGTGACCTAGCTTGTATTAAGAATACGAGGATGGATAGAGCTGCGTTCCATAAGTTATGTGAAATGTTGAGAATTGTAGGTGAGTTACTTCCTACTAGGCATATGGGTGTTGAAGAGTTAGTGGCCATATTTTTACATATACTGGCACATCATGTTAAGAACATAATGATAAGAAGGCAATTTGTTAGGTCCGGTGAAACAATTAGCAGACACTTTTCAAATGTGTCATTGGCAGTTTTAAGGTGCCATAAGGAATTGTTAAAACAACCTATGCCCATTTTGGAGAACAACACCGATGAAAGATGTAAGTATTTCAAGGTATATAAGTATAACCAATAATTTCTAATTTTTTTTAATAATATGTGACTGAAATTTCACTTTTGATATAGTACCAATTATAGTTATGGCTATGTATAGAATTGCTTAGGAGCTCTTGATGGCACATACATCAAGGTTAATGTGCCCGAGTATGAAAAAAGTAAATATAGAACAAGGAAGGGTGAGATAGCTACCAATGTGTTGGGTGTATGTTCCCCAGATATGCAATTCATATATGTTTTGCCTGGATGGGAGGGCTCAGCAACTGACTCTAGGGTCCTCAGAGATGCTATTGCTCGATCAAATGGGTTAAGGGTTCCTCAAGGTATAATAATATACATTTTTTGTAAAAGTAATACATGTCATACATGTATACGATAATAACATTTTTTTATTGATTATAGGGTATTATTATTTATGTGATGCTGGCTACATGAATGGAGAAGGATTTCTTACTCCTTATAGATGCCAAAGATATCACCTCAGTGAATGGAGGAATGGCTTACAACCAGCCACGCCTAAAGAATTTTTCAACATGAAACATTCTTCTGCTAGGAATGTAATAGAAAGGTGTTTTGGACTTTTAAAAGGACGTTGGGCTATATTGAGAGAGAAGTCATTTTATCCCATTAAAACTCAAGGAAGAATTATAACTGCTTGTTGTCTTTTACATAATCATATTCGTAAAGAAATGATTATAGATCCTTTGGAAAGAAATTTGGAAGATGTTGAGTCCTTCAATGAAGTCATGTGTGGTGACATGATAACTGTTGTGGAGCCAAGTGACACATGGAGTCAATGGAGAGATAATTTAGCACTAGAAATGTTTAATAGATGGAGAGGTGGAAATCATTGATAGAGTTCATGTTTATTGTTTTTCATTTGATGTAATTTTTATTTTTAAATGTACAACTGACTTCGCTCAAATATTTCATTCAGTATAATATGTGGTTGATTTATAATTGTTATAAACAAATTAATGTATTTTTATTTATATATTATACTGACATATTTATATGTTGTATTTAATTTTATTTTTCATATTTGTCAAGTTATTGGATAGATGGAAGAGTCCTCTGAAACTCACCAGGTAAAAGGCACAAAGAGGCAATGGACTGCACAAGAAGATGCATATTTAGTGGAAGGTTTGATGCATTTGGTGGAGAATGGCTGGAAAGCTGATGCAGGCACATTTAAACCTGGGTATACTAAAGAGCTGGAGAAGCATCTTCAAAAGAAAAATCCAAATTGCAATCTAAAAGCTAATCCTCACATTGAATCAAGAGTGAAACATCTTAAAAAGCAGTATGGTGCCATCAAAGAAATGTTGGGTCCACATGCCAGTGGTTTTGGGTGGGATGATACTAGGAAGATGATTATAGTGGAGAAGGAAATTTATAGACAATGGTGCAAGGTAATATTTGACTTTAATGATAGTAAGATACATAGTATATTTGTAAATTTCTTTTCATTAAATGTATGCTTCATAAATATCTTTTCTTCAATGCAGTCTCATCCTGCTGCAATTGGCTTGTTTGGAAAACCATTTCCCCACTTTGATAGCTTGGAAATTGCATTTGGAAAAGATAGAGCAACTGGTGCTAATGCAGAAAGTCCAGCTGAAGCTGCTTATTCAATGGTGAGGGAGTTTTATCAAACAGTACAAGAAAGTGAGTCAGGAGTACTAAATTTGGATGGAGATGAAAACAACTCTGAATCACAAATACCAGAAACAGGCATCAACCAAGCTACTCAAGAATCAAGGCCAACAGATCAATCAAAAAGTGATACTACTACAGATAAAGGTGGAAAGCGTAGGGGGAAAAGGGTGAAGTATAATGATGATGTTTCTGATAGTTTAATGACTTCATTGAACAAATTGGGTGAATTTTATGCTGGAACTGTCCAAAATATCCAACAACTCACATCTTGTTTTACGCATGAGAAAGATGCAGCTGAAAGGACAAATCAGGTTACCTCAATGTTAGAGAAAATAGAAGGGCTGTCTGAAGATGACATAGTGAGAGCTTCCATGTTGATCACGGATAATGACAAACTTTGCCATTGCTTTTTCACTATGCGTACTAAGTCAAGGATGAAGAAATTTGTGGAAATTGTTTTGAGTAAAAATGGTGTTTGATAGAATTTAGAATGTCTAATTTTAGATATATATGCAGTAAGCTTATGTAGGAATCATATTTGATGTTATTAGGTTAGCTTGTTTTTTTATTTTATGTTATTAGGTTAGGTTGTTTTTTATATATTTGATGTTATTAGGTTAGTTTGTTTTTTATATATTTAATGTTATTAGGTTAGCTTGTTTTTTATATATTTGATGTTATTAGGTTAGCTTGTGGAATTCATGACCTGTGTTTATTCTAATTAATACAGAAAGCTTCTGCTAGCAGTGTAGCTTTGGTATCAGACTATGTTGGCTATCTTGAAAAAACGTATCTTGGGCTTCAATTAAGTATACAAGTTGTCTTGTTGTGCCTATATGCTAAAGAATGTAAGCCAAGCTATATGAGCATGTAATCTATTTTTTGTTTTTCAGTCAACATAGCTACATGCATTAACCAAAAATAAATGGAAACTTGGGAAGAAGCAAGGCTGCCTAATATACTTGTGTATTGCCTATTTTTTTTTTCCTTTGTGTGTATGCTTATGTTTAATGTTCTTTGTTTCCTAATGTGCAGTCATTAAGTTAGACAGCTTGTTTATTTTTGTCCTTTTTCTTCTAAGGAATGCATTTTTTACATTAGAGAAGTGGTTCTTTGAATGAGCTAATCAGTGTGAAAAGGTTTCTGGTAGATTTGGATGAATTGGGATTGTCCGGATTTGAATTGTCAAACCTAAAGCTGGTGTAAGAAGTTCCATTGTGCAATGTACTTTGAGAACATTGTGAGTTATATCTGTGAATCTAATTGGTTGTCCTTGACTCTAAAGGGTTGGCTAGATAAATACCTCATTTGTTTCATCTTTTGTCAAATAATGAAGGAGAACCACTGAACAAGTTGATTGTGATATCTACTATTTTTGGTTGAGAGGTTATTTATACTTCAGTTTCTTTCTTTGAAGCTGAAACTATTACACTTATATGTACTTCCATTTTTCTTTACTACACTTTCTAAGTTTTGTCCTAATAATTTAATCTTGCGGTCTGAGAATGTATGCAGGGATCCATGTTGCCTGTGTTGCAATGCCTTGAGACTCTGAAAGTTGATTTTGCTTATAATGCTTTTAGAGAAAATATCCAAAGCTGTTCTAGAAAGAGGTGGACCAGTCAAATCTAACATTCTCTGAGGAAACTGATAGTTACCTCATGGATGCTTCAAAATTACAATACGATAGTACACATTGATATATATATATATATATATATATATATATAATTATTTATAATGTAATTTTGATATTTATCTTATTTTTTTTATGCAATACAATTAAAATAATGTATTTTACATAACAGGGGTATTTTGATAATTTTAACATATATTCCTAGGAAAATATATTATAAACCAAACACATATTTTAGTTATTCCAGGGAATAACAAAAAGATTCCCAGGAACTTTAGTTTTTAACCAAACAAATTTTTTGAAATACCCAGGAATATTATTCCCAAGAATGTTATTCCCAGGAACGTCATTCCCAGGAATCATTTTGTATCACCTGAAACAAACAGCCCCTTATTGCAGAAAATTAAGGTCATTTATACATATGCTGTGCATAAAGATTTAATGTGAACCACATTACCATAAACAGAAATGTTCAGCATCAGACATGAGTTCAGTAAGAACTTTCAATTCAACACGCTTCTTCCCAAACCTCTGCATAAAGCAAAAGAATATGTGGACAAATGAGTTTCTGAAAGAGAGAGAGACACACACACACAAGTCGACTACTACTAAAATAACATAATATCCTACCAGGAGGGCACCTCCATTCTGATAATGGAATTCACCCCTCAAAATTTCACAATAAGGGCACTCGTAGTTTTCAATGCCTGCGTCTTTTTCTGTTAGTCCAATGCACCGCACATGATAGCTGTCCATATGAAAGATATTGATGCACCGAACAGGTAAATTAATGTAAATTCTTAATAATGAAACAAAAGTACAGAAACAATGAAATTGTTTTCAGACCAGATGACAAATCCTTAATCAGAAAACTAAAATTGTAGATAGTAGATCTTGAGTGATGAAAAGAAAGCAAGATCTTGACAGAATGATAATAGGGCAGGTTAGGACTTAGGTGACTACTTGGAATTAAAGAAGAAAGTTATTGGGCACAACAGTTCCATATTTTTAGGAACATGGCAGTGAAATTGTAACCCACAGGTCACGGATGATGGTAACTTTCTGATACCATGTTGAAATTCTGTGGTTTTAGGTATAGAGGGAGGAAGAGATTAATGAGAATGAAACACTAATTGATATTAACTTAGATGTATTACAATGTGTTGATGTGTTTGATATGTACATAAAACCTATAGCACTAACCCTTATTTATACCAATCATAATCGTAGCTAATTAGGGAAACAAATCCTAGAGGATAATCTAAGATATGGTAAGATATTTTCATATATTCTAACATTTACGAAGTGACCAGAATAATAAAAGCAACCACTTTCAATAAGATTATAAGCTATTGCCTGATTTATTTTACAGAGCTATGGAACTGCTACTTTTAGAAACAAGACAACAAGTACTTTACCAGTCCATACAAGGGGAACAAGTAAGAAATTCCTGATCTTCTGAATCATCAAAACAGCAGATACATAGGCTTTGTTCCTTCAGATCTTGCAATTTGTCGTATATAAACAACGATCTATCTAGAGTCTGTTTTATCTGAAAATATCAAGTAAGGTCCTAAGTATATGTGATATGCAAATGGGTCATGCAAAGGAAAATATTGTAAAATCAAAACCTTCTCAAGTGCATGAAGTAGCGAATTTCCATTTTGGACTAGCATTCCTAATTTATCCATGCATCTTTTCTTCCAATTTTCCACCTTCTCAACTTCAGATAAAATCAAATCCAGTTCAGAGCAACTAAAGGCAATGGTATCTCCATGTTCCTGAATGTAAACAAATAATGTTGGGGTTATGCAAGTGACCAGCGACATGACAAGTCCTAAGAAAATTTAATAAACTGGTAAAGGCTTCACGACAATTGTGAAAGCTTTCACTTTTTCAATCATAATATTCATAACTGATGAACAATAAGCTTGATACTCCTGGATACAATATACACAAAATTAAAAACAATTGGAAGAAAATGCTTAAACAGAAAGGTGCTGTAAAATATAAGGGGCCAGTTATAAGGAAATTAAAACAAACCTTAAGGCTGAAAGTAAATCTACAATTAGAGAAAATGAATTAAACCACCCCACTAACAATTTGTATAAAATACAACGAAAATCCTGACCACAGCGACCAGTACTTAAATGACACAGCAACATAGCCACACAAAAAAGAGAATCATAGCTGTGTAATGCAGCCTGAGTCAATCAATTGATGAATAATCACACACATAAAGAAAACTTACTATACACCCAGAAAATTTACCTTGAGCTGCAATATTGAAGACCAAGATCGTTCTCTAGAACTTAGACCAAAAAATTGACGCACTTGCTCTTGCCACAACCTAAAGCAGAAATAAAATACAAATAAGTAGGCATATCAAATATTTAACATAAATAATTGGAAAAGCAACAATCTTCATTCACTCAGTCAACAGTGTTCTACATGATTACGCAATATGTTCTTTACCAAGATGATGCATACAGGGAGACAGATGTAGTTCAGAAAGCAATATTGGAAGGCATTGAATCAAATTAGAAATGGCAATGGCTTCAATAAAAGCTTATAAAAAAAATTAAAAAGTGCAAAACCTAATTATCTAGAAATTTAATTGAAACGTTAATGAAGAGGGAAGACCTTACAAATTACAAGAATAGAAGAGACCAGCATAAAAAGAGCAGCAAAAGAAGGGTAAACTGTCATTCAGAAGACTAGAAACAAATCAAACTAACATAAAATATAATCTTAATTCTACAACCAACAAATAAGACTTACTTATGTTTTCCAATGGCATCTTCAAGTTGACAATTTACTGCTGTAAAGGTCATATTAATAGTCTGCAGAAAAAAAAGTTGTATATGTAAGCCGTATGTGCCAAAACAATTTTTCTGAACCACTATAATTAAGAAAATGCTAGAAAGTTTTCTCCCCAACTTTTTTTCTCTCTCCAAAGTTCCTTAAATGTCCTTAATCAATCAGCAAAATTGTTAACAAATCAATAAAAGATGAGGACATAAATTTAATTAAATAATTAAAACCATACACTAAAATAAAATTAGTTGAGAAAACTAGTTAACAACCACTTTATCTATTATGGAAAAAGACATTTTAGAACAAGACGAGAATATAACTTGGGGGAAGGATAAAACAAAACACATGAAACAAGGAAGTAAAAAATATCGAGAATACAACAAAGTTGTTCAGTCTCTGTATATCAGTAATAGGAACCCCCTTTGAAACAGTCAAGCCCATAACAGCACTTGATCCAAAGATATAACTTTGTATTATTTCATAATTTCTTAACAGAAGAATTTAAGAATATCTTCAAATGAATTATAATATACTGATTTATTGTAATAATATAATTTCTATTAAGTATTCAGTGGGCAAACATGCCAGTTAGGTGAAAAAGGAGTAAAGGAAAAGAGTCTCTGATAATACTAACTTTGACATATGATTGATATGTTGACATGTTAGCTTGTTACAATACAAAAGCACTAGCACCCATTGGAATTTGAAGAGAAAAAAAAAAGATGATAAAGGGGACTAGTAGACAAATAAATCTAAATAAGAGAAACCTAATTTTCAAGGAGTATTGCATAGAGACCTTATAAATCACAGGATCTCAAAATGAATTAAGGAAAGATCGGAGTTCATAGCCAGAAATACACCCACTATACTATTTCTTTTTTCTTCTAAAATAAGGGTTAAATACCTATTAAGGATACTCTCTTAATTTCACTCTTACGTTCTTTCCCTTTTCATTTATGTATAATTTTTAAATTTCCACACAAACAAGCATGTGCCCACTTTATTTAATAAATCAAACAAAACAAGAAGGGTAATCAATCGTTAAAATAACAAAACACACAAAGCAGAAAATTATATAACCTAGTACCTGATAATCGGTGAAAATATCTTGTATGTCAGTCAACTTGCATCTTCTAGAACTGCGAGGTCCAGAAATCCCCTCTAATGCTCTCTTAAGCCATTCAAACCCATCAATCAATACTTTCAACAGAGCACCAGAAACAGAGGAATGAGAAAGGCCTTCTGCAACCTCCAAAACATCCTACATGATTAGCAAGCATCCCTCATCAATAAGTACTAAGGAGAACCTTTATTTTGTTTTTTGATAACAAAAGAAATTCAATAAGATGAATCTTTTTTAGCAAAACCCCATTAAAACGGCCATGTGCTTTACCCCCAAACAGTTATCAAACACCTGATCTTATATCCCAAATCAAGTTTTATGCCCCATGTAAAGAAAAATGGAAAAAATAAAAGTAATTGACAAAGAAAACTCTTTAAGGTGAAAAAAGTTATTAAGCAATGACCCATGTAAAGAAAAATTGAGATCGTAGCAACACAGTACAATTTTTCATTTGTAATTGAATGGCAACAAGAAAGTAATCTGATATGATATGAGCTTAAAACCAGGTACACTATAAGGCATCCAGATGAATGACGCTATATAACCAGTATCAAGAGATCAATACCATGCTCTTAAATCTTAATAACTTATCAAAATAAACCAAATTAGGTGGACACTGAAAATTGTGTATTGTGGCAGGGTATATTTGGATGAAGCATGTACATGATCAAGACAGCAGTCAAACACTGAAAGGGTGGGTGGAGCAAGAAAGCATATGGTTGGTTATGTGAAACGAAGTCAAGAAAAGACATTTGCGAAAATGCATGACTGGAACAGAAATTGAGACTAGAGAGAAATGGTAACCTCTAAAGAAGGAGAGCAATTGCAGAAAGACAAGGCCCTTTTGCACCATTGCAGTGTAGAACAAGATGCTTGGAGTTTCAAAATCTCATTGAAGTCAAAACCAAGTGATACACCAGATGCTATGGCAGATTGGATTCTTGCAATCAAATCTTCCACTTTACACATTAAATCACTGTTTATTCCGTGCAGAGAGTTATCCAGTTCAAATAAGCACCGAGCATCATCTAGTACAGAACATGCTTCATACTCCCAAATTCTGCAGTTCTTCAAAACTAATTCAAGCATCCCCCTTTCTTCCAAAGATACTTTAAGATGCTTCGATTGAGAAACCAACATCTAAAAGTAGATAATCAAATTGTCATATTTATAATGATCATGTTTGCAGCAGCAAAGTTAAAACCACAAAACAAACAGAACAAAACATGAACCTGCAAGTCTTCAACTTTCCGCACAGAATTTGAAACACACATAGAAGAGACTAAATATGACTTTGAATTCCTTAACCAGGAAGTAGCTTCTGATAATGCATCCTTGACATCATTAAGTGAAGGAAGAATAACAAATATGTTTTCTGAAGCTCTATAAAAGAAGACCAAAAGCAAAAGTTATCAACAGCCAAAATAATTGCTGTAAATAGGATAAAATCCCGTTTTTATTATTAGGATAGATTATTTTCTTTTCTACTTTCCCTATTTCTCTTTTTATGTTTAGTTTCCATATTTCCTTTAATAGGTTTAGCCATTTAGCCTATAAAAGGGGATTAGAACTTGTATTACATACACACTGAATAATATTCAGTTCTTTTTTCTTTTTTCAAGTATAATCTTGTTGAAGTTATAAACATAAACATCTCAAGCATTGTTGAACCTGATCATGTTCTCAAAGTCCGAAAGAGGAGCCTCATGTGAAAGCATCTCTCTAGCCCTTTCCTCCCAAGGAATGGCAACAGCAAGCACACAAGATAAATTGACAAATTGTTTCTCTCCCTCAATTTGAAGCCTGAAGAATCAATTACAAAAGCAAATGGTTAAAACTTGAAATAAATAAAAAACTAATTATGTGCCAGTTCAAATGAAGAAAGGGTGTTAAAAATTACATAGTGGCCTCCTTCAACAGTTGCTGAATGAATTCCAAAGGCATCTTCAAATCATGTGCCTGTACCAATTTCACATAATTTCAATCAGTTTTCATTGTTACAAGAACTGCCTGAGCATTTAATATAACAAAGTTGATTAGCCCCTGCATACAAAGAAACTGTTTATTTTTTAATATTTAAGAAACGCAGGGAGAGAGATGAAAGAACAGCATTAGTATGAATAAATATAATAACTTACCTTCACAGCCTTTTCCCGGCAATTAGCCTTCTTCAGCTCAATCTCAACTAATGGCAACTCATCAACTGAAAAATATAAATCAAACCTTGGGGAAGTGTAAACTAACAAAAAGAAAATAAACAAATGCACGGGTCTTGAAAAAAAAGAATCTTAACCATCATAAAGCTGCAACATTCCTCAATACCTTGAATTTTCAAAGATAAACCTTCTTTAAAAATGCTATCCAATTCATCAACTGCATTATGTTGATCTTCCTGCATGTGAACTTTCCCTAAAACATCATTAAAGTGGGAAACCCATGAAACAGCATCTGAATGGTATTGCCTTAGAAACTTGAGCTCTGGTACATCAACTGCGAAATTGCCCCATTCCTTAAGCAGCAAACCAACATTCTGCATGGTTCCTTAGTTAATAAACTTATGCCTTTCAACCATCAAAGAAAACTAAAAGAGGTGCAAAAGATTCAAAATGCAAACCTTGAGATTCATAGGACCTTCTAACATATCATGACATTGAGCACTACAAGATTCAGCTTCACTTAATAGATTCTGAAGCACATCTATCTCTGGGAGTTGAACTTGAAGATCCACAAACTATTAAAAGCGTGAATTTCATATTATAATCTGTGTGTAACTCATGTACCGCACAATGTGTGTTGTGTCTATGTATGACGTATATTACTCACATAAATGTAAAACACATGAAATAATTTAACAATGCATGACTTGTCCAAATAATTAAATTTATAGGTCACCTCATTGTTGCATTATATATTACATTGTATGAAAACAAATGCAAGTTAATATATTAATTCAATACATAAGTTATAATAATTATATTCCTTTATTATTGATAATTGCCCTGTCACACGTGAACTTTATGTTCACAGGAACAGGGCTTGAGAAATTAACAAAGCCAGAGTAGTTTCCACTTTCCAGAGTTCTTGTTACCTCTGCTTTTAGCTTGTAAAGAACATCAACATGTAGCTCAGCAGGCTGTCTTGCTGAGATGCACTTTCCGACGCTATCCAGCCATGCCTGATGGTTCTCAAAGAAATCATGTTAGCAAGATGAAAAATAAAACACTGCATAAATTAACAGGTTTAGACCCTGGAGCACAGCACAACTGCTCAGGCACAAAAATTGGGGCAGTTAAGAACATGAGCCAAAACTCATTGTACCTGGGAATAGAGATGAACTCTTACAAATAAAGCGAGATGGATAAAAATCAGGTGAACTCTTTCCACAACAATTATTAGTTACTCATTTTGAAAATAAAAATTCTATTTTAATTTTTGTGCTCAGCACATGGTATTTTTTTAGGGTTTACTCACATTTATATTTTATAGAGATTAGAAGGTAATGTTGATGTTATTGCTGTCCTTTTGTTTTTACATTTTGCATCTTCTGTTGTTTGTGGAGGTGATTTCTTGTCCTCCTACACAAATCTATTTTCTCTAAATAATGAATTTTTTAAGATAAAAAATTATATTAAATAAATTAAATTAAAGCAGGAGAATGAGATAAGCCTTCTCAACATGAACTTAAAGCCCTCTGATATAGAATCTTCCCAAACACCTTTGTCAAAAGTGCCAAAAGTTTGATGATTGATCTACAATTGTCATGAGTCACTGTCATTTTCATACCATCAGAATGAACAATATCAACCAACATAGACTGAATCAGGGGATGACAGTCTTGGTAATCTCAAGTTACCAGTAAAGAGCTATGGCACTTCCAGATTATTTATTTATTTTCATCATGAACAAAAACTAAACTAGCAGTGGTAACTTTACAGATCAGATTCAATTTCATTCCTAAAAAATTGTAATGCTCTTGTTCAAAAAAATAAACTTCTGTTCTATTTTCAATCTCGCAGAAATTTATAACAGAGACAGGAAACACCAAATGCAATCACTTCCCTAAAACCCAATACAGGTCATTGTTTTTGTTTTCCTTTTTTGGGTTGAAAGTTCAGTGTGTATGTGTAAAATACTGGAGGGGAAGTTGGTTTCTCATGCTATTTTAAATTGTGACAAGCACATTCTGATCAAAATGTATCTACAGATCCTTAACCTTGAAAATAAAAAATGTCATTTTGGAGAAAAAATAGTTTCAAAATATAAACAATATAAATGGAAGGTTAAGCATAGAACCAGCAAAGTAAAATAATGTGCCAAACTATCATTCATGGCAACATCTACCTTGGTTGAAGAAATTTTCCCTTCCAATTTCTTACATTCTTTCACGTAGATGGGTAAGCCACAAGCTTTGGAGTATAAAAGTTCCAACTCAGACATCTGGAATAAATAATTATAGTCAAATTTAATGGACTGAAAAGAAGAAACAAAATCCAGATGTCATTATAATTAGCAAGAACATAAATTGTTACCAGATATATATACTATCAATATAAAGTTTGGAAGAAAAGACATGAGTCTATGAGAAAGTACATTTGAACACACTGACAAAGCAGTATCAATCTCCTGAATTAACAACCTTGCTTCCTCTGCGTAGTCCTGCATCAACATAAATTAACCAAAAAAAATGGCAGAAAATTGCAACTACCAAAGGCACTATTAACAGTTTGTTAAGAAAAACACCTTCAATTTATGATAACAAGGCTCATTGCATGGTGCAGGACTAAATTTCAGTAACTCATCAACGAATTCTAATTGAACTTTCTTGACACTAGAGTCCCGATGACACAACCATAACTCAATTTTTGTTACGCAATCTCTTATCCCTTCAGCCCATTTCTGAGCTTCAATCAAATTCTTTACCATGTCTCGAACCTAGATTCCAAAAAGGACTTAGTTAAGTACATAATGGTGTGTTTATATAGGAGTACATTAGAAAGTAACAAATAGATAGAACTCACAGAATCCATCTCAGAACCAGCCCAAAGAAATTGTTCAGCTTCCCTTAGTGCAGTAACAAATGCATCATGCAAAAAAACATTCTGAAGAATAGTACTAGATTGCAGAAGCCACTCTGTAGCAAGTTGAGCAAAAGTAATGGAACCACCTTTCACCTACACACATCCATGAGTCTCAGAAAACAATAGTATTTTTTTAAAAAACACAAATGTATACACAACAATACAAACATTATTTTTAGATAATTTCATGAAAAAATAAAAACCACTTACAGGAGAACAGCACAGTCAAAGATATAGAAGCATGGGGACATCATATCTTTTGATTGCAGAAAGATAAGTAAATCTAACTATTGGAAATTGTGGAGGGTTAAAAAGAAATATGTATATGTATATGTATATATGACCTTTTTGGTCAAAGCACTAAGACATGAAGGCTGCCTTTTCACACTTCTACACTCAACTTTGTCCTCAGAAGTATATTTGTCCATAGAAAATGCCAAGTCATACAATTCTGCAAGTGAATGACGATAGAGAAGACGTAGTTTTACAGTTTTGCACTCACAAAGGCGTTCACAGTGCTGCACAATAGAAAACTAAATTCAGTCAATCCATAAAAACACCACCCAAAAGAGAACAAACCAATCAAATCCTAGAAATCCGAATCTGTCGAAGTGACTTCGAACCACAATTATATCAACATTACAAATATTTTCTATAGACTATAATGCCTAATCCTACTTAATACATAAATTGATTGGGAATTTTAAGCATATGTGTGTATAAAGTCCAGTTCACTTTGAAAGAACAAACAATTACCAGGCACAAAGACAGTGCTAACTTTCAGTTAGAAACCAAGAGAGAGACACAGGAAAAGAAGGGAGGAAATAAAAACTATGAGGAAGAAGCCAGACACATAATACCATAAATCCATAATCAACTAACCGACTTATGCAAATCCAAACAATAATAGTGATCCTTATATCTGTTGTGTCATACAACATTACAATTCCTTTCCCTTTATCCCTTATCAGCACAAGTACAACTTTACAAGTTTGTAGGGACACAAACAGAAGTGTACAATATATTTTACTTATTTTCTGATTCACTTACATAAGACATAGACTATTGAAGAGACAGGCTGGTTTTTTTATACGTTCACACTGAACACACGGCAGAATATTGAAGAGAACCCACTTAAATTGAGTGGCCATCTTAAGAAACTTAAAAATCTATTGGGTACCTCCAATCTTGGGTTGAAACTAATAAGTTGAATGATTCAATTGTGAAAATGCATATACATACTTTCTCGATACTGGTTAACACTTTTTCTTTAGCTTTGACATTGATGCAATGGTGGAAGATGAATTGTTGATGGCAATTACATATTTACATTATTTGATTATCAATACCTCAATGGCTCAATCACATTCATTTACCTCCAGACAAACAAAAGTCGATGGCCTGCAACCACATACAATAGCAGAGAGATAGAGATATTGCTGGCATATAATGCATGCTGGATCCTACAAAACACACCAGTAAACACAATCAGAAAAGATGAAAACATTGAATTATCATTTTAGATTACCATAGGTTAAAAAATCATACTTCTTCAGTTCCCACATATTGGGGACATTTTCGAGGAGCCATGCGAGAAGATTTAATAATACCATTTTTCCAAAGTTTCTCTCTCCGAGATCTTTCTTTATCCGATATTTCCAACAACTCCTTCTTCAAATAAGAAGACACTCTGCCGTCAACATCACCATACTGAAAATGATGAAAATCAACATGTAAGAGGGTAAGCAAGACTAGTCAACAAATAAACTTTAATAATATGAAAAGTATTAATGCACTTTTAGAGTAAACATAGAACAATAAGAAATCTTCTTAAATAAGAAAGTCTAGAAACAACATAAACAAGTCAAAACAACCTAACAAGACTTTACACAAAATACAAGTTCAGATTTTGCTGTTTCGTTATGGCTCAAGCAAAGTAGGTGACCATCTAGCGAGCCACCACAGGTTTGAGAAACTTTTTATTGTTTTCACTATTTCCTATACAAACTTTTGAAAACAGGAAACAAAGTGAAAACAAGGTGACATTTTTGTAATAGAAAATGAAAACAAGAATGTTTTCTCAAACCAAATGCCCCTTAGTAATTATAGTGATAAAATATCAACTGAAAATGTAAACAAGAAAATAAATCAAACACCATCTTAGCTTTTTATCTCATCAACAAATTATTACTCTATAACAAATGTAACAAAGTCAGAACAATGTGCAAACCTGGGCTACTACACAAAGAAGCTCCTCATGAGACAAGACAGCAGTTTTGTGAAACTGCTGATAGAGATCAGCTCCAAAAGCACCAGATGGTAGCCAGTCAGCAGGAGCAAAATTGACTGCCTCTGCACAATTTAAACCTGAGAACACAAACAAATCACACAAAGAATGACATACTTCAGATTATATTTAAGCTGGTAATTTTGGATGGAGACAGAAGTATAACTGCATACCAAGATTGAAACCTCCATGATAAGATCTGGGGAAGGTAATAACAAAATTCCCGGGCTCCTGACAAACATCAAAATGAAAAGTAACATGTCAGAGATTAAATATATAAAAAAGAGAAGCAAATGACAAGCAAAAGCAGTAGTACTGATGCATAGATTTCCTGGAAAATATGCGTGGAGGCACAGTAAAAAGGACCAATCATAAGTTTGGGCCACAAATAAACTTGAATCTGTATTAAAAGCTTTCAGTGTAAAAGAACTTCAACTGCAATCCACAATACTCCACCAAATTAAATTATAAGTATCCACTAACTGTGGAGTGCTTATTTATCTTAGATATCATATCATTTGCAAAAATCTAACACATTTGTCTTCCGATGTTACAATTTCAATGAAATCATGCATTTACAATACCAAACTATTAAGAAAAAAAATCACCAAAGATAAGCCAGCTAAATGAAACCTGAAGTATGCTGTAGACAGGAACTCCATTTTCTTGCAAGACAGATGGGTTTAGCATAGTAACAAGCTGAAAAAGCAGATCAGGTTGCGCATCAAAAAGATCAGGAAGACTGCTTTTCATCACCTACAAGGAAGTAGATCATTTTACATACATTGTCAACACATATTTGTCAACTTACATAGCTAAGAAATAATGAATTCTTAAAATTAACAAATTATGAAATGTTTGGATTGTGGAGTTTGGAGGGAAAGGGAAGGGAGGGTTAATGTTTCAACTTTCAATTTTCAATTGAGAGTGATTAAATGTTTTTGAAAAAGAATAATGGATGGTCGGAAGGTTACATGGTAATATTTCATTTTGAAAAATGTTCAAAATTTCAAATAATAAATTGAAAGATTAACCCTCCCTTTCCAATCCTATAAATGCCTCCATCTAAAATACCTTTAGAAAATCACCAATTTAAGTGAACTATACAAATAAATATAGTCTCAAAGATTAAAAAAAAAAAAAACAGATTTTGGAGCTGCCAAAATTTAATAATCTCATTTAGTGAGTATTAGTTTGTTTATATAATAATTGAAACTTCAATAACATACTCAAAATTAGGCAAATAAAACAATAAATTCTGATCATCACTTTGATGCAATTATTTAATTATTTAAAAAATTCCTCTACATAGAAACTATATTTACATGCATTCATTATTTAGAAAAAGGTGGCCAACAATTTTATGGTTTAGTATTCCACCTATTCGCTTGTTTTTTTCACTTTAAATTAAAAATAACATTATTTTAATGAATGAGTAGATTAGTAGAATCCATTTGAAACTATTCCCCCTTCATAAATTCTCTGTTTATCAAAGAAAAATGTTACTTCTTTGTCATGCACATACATCATGTGCACCCACAGTTACAGTGTGCCTGCAAGTATTTATGTGCAAAGACACTAGAAAATCTACTCAGGTAAACAAATGGGCTCTAATAGCAAGTATAACAAACTAAATTTGGTGGTTCTGTTGGAAATCTTTAATCCTACAAGTCCAAGGTTGGAAGAAGCAACAGAATAAAAAGTAAATTAATTAAATAATTTTTTTAAAAAGAAGGTAAAAGAAAAAGGTAATAATGTACAGATATAACAAGAACCTAAGACCTACCTTCTCAAAAGCACTGGCTTGACTACCAGGCACACTGTACCAGCACTTTGCCTCTCCCCTAAAACAAAATAGAAATCAGAACCAAAATTGCAGGGGGGACAAAATAAAGTGAGGCACGAAGCAATCATGAATCTAAATATATATTTAAAAAAAAAATCCAAGATCATAAAACACATTGCAAATGCTAGCAGTTGAGGTTCCACCACACTGTGGCCTAAGCATAAGCAAAACCACAGAAATGTAGAGAGAATAAAAGAAAATCAAGAGTAAATAAAATGCCACATTCATGAATTCTTTGATCTGAAAATAATTGTCGTGAGCCAAATTTAAGTCTTGGGCAAACTAAGGCCCCAGGTTGAGTGTACCAGAAATTTCTGAGCTTTCCTAAAGAAAAAAAATGGCAAAGTCTAAATTATTAGAATTTCACACTATAATGTAGAAGCCATACAAATTTAAACAAGAATCATGTGTTTCTGCAGGAGGAGAAAATTTGAAACTGAAAACGCATACGACAATATCATAGAAAAACCATTTGTTCTTTTTTTCTTTTTTTGAACTAAACATCCATGTTAATTGAATGAAGGTAGTAGTCGATGATTAAGATGATATACTATCCTGTTGCTACAAAAATTTTGGCAGATTGACATTGTATTTTCTGTATGTAATAAGCCATGCTCAGAAAAGTATATTTTAAGGAATTCCTCCAATACCAAGCAAATGAGAACGGGTTCAGGTAGAAAGTTTGGAGGACTGTTACAGGTTTTTGGTATAAGACTCTCTGGCTGGAACTAACATGGAATGCAAAGAGCACTTCTGTAGTTCTGCCGATCCCATATTTTGTTAGGAAAGCTTCTGTGTTCACAAATGGAGGATATTATAAAGCCACTAGGATTGAGCTAATGGTCGGAGGTTTGGATAATTTGCCTGAGTTCATAGGTTCAAACCTTATTATCACTATTGTACCACAAAAAACAAAAAAAAAATAGAAGATATTATAGACTTTTTTGAACTCTCCATGATTCCTTTCATAATCTTTTCGCTATTGAATCAATAAGTTTAAGAGGAACATCAAAAGTGCACATGATTAATAACAAGTTTGCTACAGTTAATTTTTCCCTAATACAACCAAATCTTGCTCCTGTGATCATGCTATTATTCATTGAACATGTTAGCTTCATAAATTGCTGAGATTCCAACTCTACATGGCCATAAATTATCCTATTAACATACATAAAAAACACATAATTCCTAAAAGAAAGGGTATTATTTTATTTGAAAAACAAACAAGAGTTGATAACTTGATGGTGTTCGTAATTAATATTAATATATATTACAGAAAAGAAGATAATTGTACAAGGAGAGCAAAAATAAATAAAATAAGGCATACCAGTGTAGATAATTCATTGAGTAAAAGCAGTGATCCTCAAAATGCCAGCAAAAGGATGAGAATAGCATCCCAATATATAGCCAGGGTACCATGACACCAGTGATATTGTGATGAACAGCTCGAAGCATTGAGCCTTTCAACTTAGGCAAGTTATTAAGATTCCATGGATTAGTTGAGTATTCTTCCCATAATTTGTCATCAATCGATTGTGGTTTCTGATCAGTTACACGTGGGAAACCACTCCCATAGACAGATGTATCCAAGTCATTTCCATACATAACCTCAACCTCACCAACCAATCCCTCCACAATATCCCAAAATTTCTTCTCTATTTGCACCCTTGAAACAGGTCCTGATCCAAACCATCTCCTCCTTGACCGATCTGCTATGCGTCTAAAAGCTTCCAATGAATAGTGCTTCCCAGGCACAAAACCAAAGCTGTCCCTGTCAGAATTCAAGCAGTTGAAACAATACCAATTTCCCGGAGGAATTTGCTCCAATGGCGGGGAAAGACAATAAGTATGCCATCCCTTATCACACCTGTCACACAAAAGCATGAGTTCCCCATGCAAACCACTTTTACATTGCTCACAAATCTGATCATGCTCTTCTTCTTGCACTTTACTATCCTTATGTTTTGAACCATCAACACTCTTGTGATTCTTCTTGGATACCACTGATTGCACTCCGTGATCACTCTTGTGGTCATCAGGCACACTTTTCTTACAACTCCGAGCCATGCCTTGATTCATCCGATTGTAGAAATTCTCGTAATCATACAAATGCTCCCGGTACAACTGACACAACACATGCTTAGCACAATCTGAAATCTTCCCACTGGACCTCACAAACCGAGCAACATCCCCCCATTTCTTCCCATCAACAACCTTATCATACCCTCCAAACCGCTTCACGGCATTGAATAGCTTACACAAGTCGAGCTCCTCACCCTCGAACACAACCCTCTTCCTGGACTTCTTACTACAGTGATCTCTCAGAAACCTAGAGTACTCCAAGTCAAAGGTCTTGGAGTCACAGGCAGCAGGGCGAGCCTGGAGCTTGTGAATGGCCTGAGTCTTGGTAGGGAAAGTGAAAGAGTCTAGATCCAAAGCAAAAGGGGGTTTCCAAGTCTTTGGAGGCACAATCTTACAAATCCCATAAGGCTCAGCCTCGGGTCTAATCTTGTAAATATACTCTAAAGGATCCTTGAATTCATCCTCAGTGGGGTAATAGACAGGCCCCGAAGGTATAGTCGAGGATGTAGCACTCAAACTAGGTCCTACCACACCTTTTTCAACAGCCCTAGGTTTTCCCTTCCCCATCTATGAGCACCGCCAATTCATGAATGTGAACACTTGGAATATAACTAACTAACTAACTAACTAAGCGCGAAGCAGTAGCGAATAGCAGAGAGAGGTGGCAGCTTAGTTTACCTTTTTGAGGAGGCGCAGTGCAGTGAAGTCAGGGAAGATGGAGTGGAGTCTTTGTCTTTGTCTTTGTGTACAGTGATTTTGGTTTCGTCTGTTATTAAATAGCTTCCTCTACCGTATCACACGGGAAAAAGCTTCTTTGGAAAGATAAATGAACTGGTCATCTAGATAGTTTTGTTAGGTTTGGTTCACATTACTCATCCACTCAGCCTCAGGCCCAAACTTGTTTTTTACTTCTTTCCCGTGGACTCAAGTTCTACCGCCCCCCAACTGGGCCGTATTTTTGTTCTTTTTCGGGGTCTTGCTATTTACACCCCCATTTTTCCTCTTCGAACCGTCTGCCTCTTTTATTTTGTCAAAAGTATACTCTGTATTCTTAATGAAAAATAGTTTTCATTATATATTTTTGTAGGTTGACATCTTGTCAATTAACAAAACAATGGAAATTAGTTTCGTTGTTTTGTTAATTTTTTTAAGTTGTGTTTAATGTTTATTTTTTATTAATTAATTTAATAAATCATTAATTAAAATATTATTTAATTTAGTTCATTTTGGCACTTAATTTTTATTTTTTTAATAACTTTAATAGTAGAATAACTTGATAAATAATATGAGCAATAACATGCAATAAATCAAAATAAGTTAATTAATTCATTCAAACTTGGTCAACATAAGATAAAATAATATAAAATATCGAGGATAAAATAATACAAAATAAGTTAACATCAAATACAAAATAATATATAACTAAGACGAAATATAATGAAAAACTCCAAAGCATCATGTGTATGTCTTCCTAATATGTACATTTCGTTGTACTGTTAATATGTGCAAATGATGGTCATCTCCCTTATTGAAAGGTGGAAAGAGTCAATGTCCTTGTGCCATCTCTTAACAAAGCAAACAATATGTCCTTGTCCATATATAAGAGGCATCAATCCTGATCTCTCTAAGTATTATTTCCTCACCAACTTGTGAATGAGGCATGGGTAACATCAGGCTCCTATGATTGACCATTTTCAACTCTTGGTGGCGGTTCGATATCCCTCTCATAATTGTGTGACAATGTGGTTTGCATAAGACCTTAACACAAAATGCTCTTATCTAATACTAGGATTTCATATTTATAACATAATTAAGAGTATAAAAATGTTTTTTAAATTTATAATATAAGAGTAGATAAAGCAAATTTGGTTTCTTTTCCCATGTTTTATTTAAAATAATAAATTTATAAAAGGTAATATATGAGATTTATGAATTTAATTTTGTCTAAAGTAAAATATCTAATGTATAAAACAATATTTAAAATATATTTACTCCTATTTAGATTAAACTAATTATATCAAATGTATAACATATTTTATATTTTATTATTTTAATTCATAAATATACTTTTTTTTTCTTTGTTTATGGAATTGAATATTCTCCGGCACAACTCTCTTCAACTTTTCTCCAACTTTTTTCTAAATTATTCTCTGTCTCTCTAACTTTTTTTTCTTATCTTTTCGCCATTCCTCATTCTCTCTCCTTTTTTTTTCCTCTAGAAACTAGAAACTAGAAACTAGAAACAGCACCGCCGGAGTGGATCTGTTTTGTTTGTAGATCTCCTTCTCCTCTGCCCAATATATTTAAGTATAGATCGAACTTAAATTCACTAGAAGGTGCATGGATGCATTTTTAAAACGGTGACCGTCAAGAGTTTAACCGAGAGGAACATGACACTTGTCAAAGTGAGGTCACCAAAATAGATAACATAAGCACCCATCAAACTGACGTGTCCCTACGATGACACGTGTAGCTCAACCAAGATTGCACCACCTGTACGATATATATATATATATATATATATATATACATTGCTTCATTCAAAATTCGGAATTAACATCCGTAATTATCCCTTCACTTTTCCTCTTAGTTTCCATCGCGAGGACAGCAATATCCACTGAATTTCGCTTGTGGTGATTACTTTCTACATTGAACTGCAATCTTTATGCTCAAAGCATTAATTTGTTCGTAATGCATGCATGCATGCTAACTCAGTAGCTTCTACCTTAATTAACTTACATGCCCGCTAGTTGTTCATTTTCAAATTATTTTCCTTTTTATATATTTTTTCTTTTCAAATGAAGTTCGAATGTATAGAAAACTTGCCGTTTGTAAGTAAGAATCAACGTGTTGGATATACGTAAGTACGTTGGTGAGAAATATTAGATGTGAAGCTCGTAAAAATTAACGTACATTTCATGTGTGCATAACAGTTGTTCAAAATGGTCTTTGGATTGGATTTGCTAGTTAATTAATTTTCATCTTCAAGAACCTGAACTTGTGTAAATGTTGTTATTTATTTCAGTTGGCGGAACAATATGGGACTCCTTGATCTGAAATGGACGTCAGGATGCATGGTTTTGGGGAAGGTAGAGTCATCTAAAGGGGGAGATAGTCGTTTTAACATGTCTTCCTTGCGCCGCAGTAGTTCAAACTATGATGGGTTTGTGTATAAAGAGAGAGGAAGAACAAGATGCAGACGAGGGCAAAGAGTAATAGTTGCTACAGGGCCAGCCATAGATCATGCTCCTGTTATTGCCAAGCCCTTGACAAAAGATGATCTAATTGACTACTTCCTATCTGGTTCCAAGCCCAAACAAAACTGGAGGTGACCTATATATATATATATATATATATATATATATATATATATATATATATATATATATATATATATATATATATATATATTCTATCCTCTTTTAGTTATATGCTATATATTTCTCAAATATTATGCACACACTGACACACTACTTGGAAAAAAACATGAGAAAACATTGTGCTATATCCGTACTCATCAAATGCCGCAGAAGAAAAAATTATTAGATAGTTTTAAAATTATGCGAGTTTATGATCACGATTCATTTTTATGTGACGTGTATGCAAGTTTAATTAATAAGACTTAATTATGTATTATTGTAGAAATTAGTGAGGACCATGGTACTCGTATCTGTGTAATACAAGGTTTATTTGCCACAGCTATTTCTTTTTACCTTCAGCACATTGCAATATATATGTGTGCCTAAAGTTTACCTAAACTTGTAAATGGAAATGATCGTTCCAGCTCTGGTCATAGATCAATTCATGTCTTTGACTGTCCTGTTTTACAGCATTGTCTGGTATTAAGCCTGGACTTATGCAATTATTATATAGCTCCATATTTGTGTTCAATTCAACTCGAGATCTCTGAGTTGCGTAATTTCCATTTGTTAAGAAATCATGATTTTAATGATTAATATGCTTGTTTGGTGGTTTCAATTAATCAGGTTCTTCTCTTTCTCACTCGAAGACAAACCACAAATGTTGTACAGTATACCTAGGTGATTTACCTAGCTTGCATATGGTCTTTGCAGAATAGGTACAGAGCACGAGAAGTTTGGTTTTGAGTTTAAAACTTTACGTCCGATTAATTACAAACAGATATCAGCTTTACTCAATGGCATTGCTGCGAGATTTGATTGGGAAAAAATAATGGAAGGTGACAACATCATAGGACTCAAAAATGTAAGTCCTATAATAATCAATTAATCATTTCATATTCAATTTATTTTTCTTTATGAAATTTTGTGCCTTGTATTCTGAATTTTGGGTTTGTATGTGGCTATAGGCAGAAATTGTACTTGAATGTTTATTTGCATCAATTCTTTGAAATCTGTCCCTGAGACCAATTTCAATTAAACGGTTTGTGTGACAACTTACATGTAAAAATTCCACTGCAGGGCAAGCAAAGCATATCATTAGAACCTGGTGGTCAATTTGAGCTTAGTGGAATGCCTTTGAAAACATTGCATCAAACTTGTGATGAGATTAATTCACATCTCTATCAGGTCAGTATGTGCAATTTTTTGAATGACAAGAATCCTAATGACTGGTTACCGGATTTGAAATAGAGTAAGTACATAATAATACTTTTTTCTATAAAAAAAAGGTAAAATTAGTTCCATCTAGGAACTTCTGAATAAAATATGAATACATTAGATTAGGCTGCACAAAAAATTATTTAACTTCCATTCAAAGTTCGCAAAAAGGTCTTAGAAGATTAAAAAAGGTCTGTTGAGTGCCCCACTGTTATGTCATAATAGATTCGAACACTGAGATAGCTTAATTCAAAATTTCATTTTATCTTATTGTTGAAAGTTGAAGCTGCGATGTGTTAATTACTGTTACCATACATGGACTGCAACATCTTTAAAGGCAGTGTTGGTTATGAGACAGAATTATACAGCAATTTTTAAACACTTCATGTGACAATTTTTTTATGCCTTGCTTGATAGGCTAAAACTGTTGCAGAGGAAATGGGAATTGGATTTTTGGGATTAGGTTTTCAGCCTAAATGGAGACTAGAAGACATACCTGGAGTGCCTAAGGTAATATTTACTTGCATCAAACTTTTGAATTAAGAGAGAGATGCTAATACATTGACTTCTTCCAGGTACGGTATAACATTATGCAAAATCACTTGCATAAATTTGGCTCACAAGCAATGTTCATGACTTGCTCGGTTCAGGTGAAATATCCTTTGGCAAATTTATCCCTTTTCTTTATGTTCAGCACAATAAATTTTCCAATTTGAAATATTTGCAGTGCATAAAAATAACAAATAAAAATTAACTATGGGTTTAGGTTAACCTGGACTTCAGCTCTGAAGCAGACATGATAAAGAAAATGCGTGCCAGTCTTGCTTTGCAGCCTGTAAGAAATTTTGGTGGTTCATTGTAACGTTATTGAGAGTTTCCTGATTCCTATTGTATAATTAATAACTTGTATAACAATTATTTTAAACCAGTTAGCAGCAGCCTTATTCGCTAATTCACCTTTCGAGGAAGGGATTCCAAATGGTTACCTCAGCATAAGAAGGTCTATATTTAATTGTTTTGAATTATTGTTCACCTTAACACCCAAATATTTGTTTTTTATACTGTATTGAACTTTGATGACCTATTGTAAACAGCCTTAAGGTCGCTCAGATTGGCAAACGTCGTACTGGCATGCTCCCCTTTGCTTTTTATGACACTTTTGGGTATGTGTACTTATTTCTAATTTTACTTTTATTTTTATGGCACTTTTAATTTTTTTGCCTGTTACTCTTACTCTTATAGGTTTGAGCAGTATGTTGATTACGCTCTTGATGTGCCAATGTTGTTTGTTTATCGCAAAAACAAGTACATTGAATGCTGCGGCATGTCATTCCGGGTTCTTACCTCTCAAATATCTCATTCCTCTTCCACTTGCACATTATTTCCTAATGTTTTGTGCAGTTTATTGGCACTTAATATAGTTGATGCTTTGTTATGTAGGACTTCATGGCAGGTAAACTCCCTGCCATGCCTGGTCAGGTGCCAACACTCGGTGACTGGGAAAATCATCTAACAACCATATTTCCTGAGGTTACTATGCAACACTTACCATGTTAATGATTTTGAATTTCTCTAAATGCCATACACTAAGTTGGCCCAGTGTTAAATTTTATGCAGGTCAGGCTAAAGAGATACATGGAAATGAGGGGTGCTGATTGTGGTCCTTTGGACATGTTATGCGCTCTGCCGGCTTTTTGGGTATTTGATTTGTCTATGCACAACATAATCCAATAAGCTTCGTCTTACATACTAAAAACCTTTGTCTTTAGATTTGTACTTTTGTTTTGATTGATAGAATAGAGCAAAATTAAATAATACTAAAACCTATTTTTTAAACTGTTTAAAACAGGTCGACATTTTCCCCTAATTTGGGAGTATGAAATGAAATCAACATTTTTATTTTATTTTATGGTAAAAATATCCAAAAAAAAAAAGAGAAACTTATACACCTAGAATCCTGAAACTTGCCATTTGCCAAGTTAATTATGTGGTGGGGGTTTATCAAATGCTACATGTTACTAAGTTTACTATGAGATATATAGTCTCGTGTTGCTCTCGAAATAATAAAAAATACATGCTTATGTCTGCAGGGAATAATAAACAATAGTGGATCTGATTTGATCATGTTGTCTATCACTTTTTGATCTGATAATTAAACCTAAATACCTAATTAATTTCATCGCATCATATGCATATCGCACGCAATCAAAGCTATTATTTCAATCTGACGTTACTTTGTTGTTAACTTTCCTCTTTTAGGTAGGTTTACTGTATGATGAGGTTTCACTACAAAATGTTCTAGATATGATTGCTGATTGGACTCCTGAAGACATACAAAATTTAAGGAATAAGGTAATGAAAAATACCACAGCCAAAATTTATTTTGTGGTGCAAGAAAATGTAGTCATTGGCCTTTGAATTATGACTTAATTTTCATGCAATTGCAATTTTTATATTTAGGTTCCCATAACTGGTTTAAGGACTCCATTTCAAGGTAGATTGCTGCAACATATTGCAGAAGATGTGTTGAAGTGGGCAAAGGTATCTTAAAAGTTCATGCTAATTGTTTTTCTGATTTTACAATCTAGAAGTTTTGGAACTAGGTTAGGCATCTATCGTTTTGCAGGATGGCTTGGACAGAAGATGCTTAAATGAATCTATTTTCTTGGATCCAGTGAAGGAAGTAGTTGGAACAGGTATTTTGAGTATTAATTCCCATTTATTCATCTTGTATTGAGCATAAAAATCTAGGCTCCTTCGGCTGGAAGGGACTTATGTTACCATTAACGCCTTACAATTCATGTAATGTTGTTCAATTGATCACATGACAATACGTTTGTGACAAAGATTTAGTTATGATTTTTCCTCTTCCTTATCAAACGATGAAACCCATCAAACATGCAGCACAACTTAGAATTGACATTAAGCTGATAAGGAGAAAGCTAAGATAGAGCTTAAAAATTTAGCCTGCAAATATCGTAATATGAGATGTGATGTTGTTCTTGAGATTCTCAACTTTTGGCTTAATTTTCACGCATTTGACATTACCATCTCATAACATGAGACTATATGGGCAGGTTTGACCCAAGCCGACAAGCTATTGGAGATGTATAATAACAAGTGGGGAAACAACATAGATCCTGTGTTTAGAGAGTGCTGCTATTAAGTTGACTTGGATTCTGCCTATGCTTGTGAAGAAGAGGAACACAAACTGAAAATAACACCTTGATGCAAATGATGGTCTGCGTGTAACGTTGTATGATGCTTATAGTCTAGAGAACTAGTAGTGTTCAATACGTGTCTGTTTATCTGTTAAGGTCTCGAGGAATGTAGAACAGTCTTGTTATTTTATACCAAGAAATCTCACACGAGTAGTCATCTTGTTTACTTTCAAAATTAATTAATGTGACAGAAATAATGTCATATATAGCTTCTTCTTTTTTTTCTGACTTAAAGGGGCATAAGCCCAAAAGAAAACTACAAACTAATTCCTAGAGCTGACTTATCAGCCATCAACATAGAAGTTACAAAAGAAGGTGATTGTTAGATAAGAATTTAGAATAAACCAGAACAGCAAACACAGCATATCTATTTTATATAGAATCAAAATACACAACAATTCTTTTGGCAATCAATTGGTACAAAAAAAATATAACAACTGAGAAGTTTAGAAAAAGTCTGGGTTGAAGCGCGCTGTGTGTTATCCTTAGAGAGAAAACGTCCCCACTGCACTGGTACTTGAATTCAATGCGCTCCTCTCCCAATATACGACAACCCGATAGATCAATCTTAGTGCAGAGAAAGATTCTCGAACCAAAGAACACCGCTCCAAAAAATATTTTAATAGCTGAAGAATTTAAAGGAAAAGAGAAGAGCTTTTTTCTTTAAAGGTAGGAAAAACTGGGCACATATTTTTACTGCTATGCTGTATACGTGTATCAGTGAGTGAGTTTCTCAATAGGTAGCAGTAGTATTTATAGGAATAGATCAGGAGTGTTGCCCAAGAAATAAACCCAACGTGCAGCAAAAATCTGCTACGTGCAGCAAGTAACGTTAAAAAAAAAACATTGACCAAGTAAACAAAAGAATTCCCAAATAATAGGAACTGAAAAGATAGTGGGCTGCAGTTAGTTTTACGGAGAAAAACTAATTCTGAAAAACATATTTTATTATTTATTTATTTAAGAAAACAAAACTAATTGAAAATAATAATATAACTTTAAATTTTAAATTATGAGAAAAATATTTTCCAACAGCCTGAACAAAAAACACAAGTCCCTGGTGAATGGACATGCCATGCTTTGCAAACGCATCCGCTGCCGAGTTGCATTCTCTCAAAATATGCTTGAAGGTAGTCTTAATTGGAGGACCAGTGCAGTTTTTGATTGCTCGAATTATTTGGAAGCAATCATGAGCCTCATTACAGCCATTCATAATTAACTCCACTGCTTCTTGATAATCAGATTGAATATCCACTTGCAAAAGGCCACGTTCCTTTACCAATTGAAGGCCATGGAAAATGGCGCATAATTCTGCCTGAAGAGTAGAGTTGTACCCCAAGTTGCAAGCAAACCCACTCATGAAATCACCCAATTCATTCCTCGAAAAGTTTAAACGTACACCCCAATAGTGTTAAACCCCCGTTAGACACCCGGTGAGGTGGAATTAAAAATATTATTATTTAATATATTTAATAAAAGAAAAACTAAATAATAAAAAAAGATAAAATAAAATAAATAAATCAAAATAGGGAAAAGGGTAAGGAGTGAAAAAAACTCAAATGCATTCTTCTCCCCGCACTGCTTCTCCTTCTCCCCAACCTTGCTGTGGTTCTCCCCACGCTTGTGCCGGTTGTCGTTCTCGTCGCCCTTGCCCCCTGATTCTCATTCTCTTCGCGCCGCCGCTTCTCCTGTTTGGCACCGACGTGAAGGTGGTTGTTCTCTCTCCGACCCACTGCGAGCACAACTTCTCCTCCGCACCAGGTGAACCACTGCTTTTATTCTCTACATTTGTATTCATACAATTTAGCCATATTTTGTGATTTTGGTGATGTATATACGCTAGCAGTTTTTTAGTTTTATGGGGCACTCCTTACATCGTGTGTTTCGTGGGGTGGGGTCTGCGGGATCAATTTTTATGGTGAAGATATATAAACTGGTGGGGTTTGTAGGGTTATGTTGTGTTTTGTGATCCTTGGATGTTTCAAAGTCCCAAACTTTAGTAGTTAACTTTGTTTCACAAGGATTGTTAACTACACGTGTATGGATTGTCAACATTGACTTACATGTGGTATAATGTTATTAATTGTAATACGTGGTTAACTACTTATAAATTTAATGTTAATATTGCATAGAAAGTGGTTATCAATAAATTAAGGTCATTGAATCAGTTATCGAGGTTCTAAATTGTGTTCAACTTTTCAAAATTTGTAACGATGATTAAATTTGTCTCTTAAGTGAATTAGGATTACATATGTGAACAACTACCTCAACAAAAAAAATACTATTGAGCACAAGAATAATTGATTTAGTCAATCATTTATTTATAACCAATTGCAAAGCAAAGTTGACTACGTTTACATATATAATTAACCACACATGACGCACAATAAGATTACGTATATAAATTGTTAAGTTAGTCTCCCAAATAATTTAAACGCTATGAACTTTATTGTATATTATTATGAGGTTATACCTAATACAGTCCATGCATTTTAATGATTGTTGATAATTAACATTGTCTCACAAGGATTGTTAACTACACTTGTATGGATGGTCAACTTTGACTTATATGTGGTATAATATTATTAATTGTAATACGTGGTTAACCACATATAAATTTAATGTTAACATTGCATAGAAAGTGATTATCAATAAATTAAGGTCATTGTATCAGTTATACAGGTTTTAATAACTTTGTTTCACAAGGATAGTTAACTATATTTGTATGTATGGTTAACTTTGACTAACATGTGTTTAACATAGTTAATATCATCTCCATGACATATGTGTAATGAGTTTTCATAAAACGGAAGTTCTATTGTCAATATTAGCACATTGTACACCATTTACTATTAATACAACTACATTCCAAAAAAATATAAAAGTTTCCCAACTTTCAAATTGAAACTTGGTTTTCATCACTTATGAGTCATTTTCTTTCTCCGATGATATGTCACCCAAGGTGTTCGAGTTACTGCACTTTTCACATGCATCATTGGATGGTCTTTAAGTCGTGTGCATATATTTGATGTTTGATTATTGACTGTCTCTTCTAATTCGCCTTCAACATGTAATTTACCTACACCATTTATGAACATGGCATGCAATGTGTAAACCTAGAACATTGTTCAACAAATTATGTATAATGTTCAACTATACCTAACTTACCAACATGAACGATACTCATACACTGATTCCAATCGTCATTATCATCGAAAAATGTGTTTTCTTCTTCTTCACTTCTACATAATGAAGGCAGTGTAATTGATGAACTTGGTTGTGATGTCAATTGCTTTATCATGTTAACTTCAAGAATAAAGCACTTCAAGTTATATGAACTGTAAAAGGAGAGTTACTTGTGTTAGGTGTGACCCAATATACTGTACTCCTTTAAGCATGCCTTTTAGAAATAAAATTTGTGATATAATTCCAAATTTTAGTAAGGGTCTAATGATACATAACAAAACATAGGAAGATAAGCTGGGAGATTGTTGTAATTTACCTTTGTTTTTATTTTTATCAATAATTTGCAGTACAAAAAGCCTCATTTATTTATTTATTTTCAATTCTTTAAAAGTAAATGATTAAAGCCTCTAATGCATTGGTGTTAATATGGCTCATATTCTAATTATATGCAGATAAAGGATATGTCATTGAAGTTTTCAGGTGCATACAAGCAACGCAAATCCTGCACAGGGTCCAGTAGGGGTTCCATATCAAAATGTGGACACTCACCATATCCATATTTTGACACCATCTCATAAGGGGTTCCATACCCTTACATTGGAGGTGCAAGCTCAAGTTCAACCCCTGAATGAGACTTCACAACCTCTCACTACCTTTAATTATGAGCTTATATGTTTGCCAAAAATCATTTTCAGGGCAAATTTACACAGTTGGCCTAATGACTTAAACATTGACATCTGCAATGGAAAGCTCCATGGCCCCAAACAAGGATTGGAAACCAAGGAGTGACTATAAGCCCTCTGGGAGCAGAGTAGACAAATTTTAAACCTGTTCACATTTCTAGTGAAAATGGTTAACTATGTTTACTAATGCGACCTAATCATATGTGCAACGGAAAGCCCCATGGCCTTAAACAAGGATTGGAAACCAAGGAGTGACTATAAGCCCTCTGGGAGTAGAGTAAACAAACTTTAAACCTATTCACATTTCTAGTGAAAATGGTTAACATTGTTAGTGAAAATGGTTAACTATGTTTACCAATGCGACCTAATCATATCTGCAACGGAAAGCCCCATGGCCTCAAACAAGGATTGGAAACCAAGGAGTGACTATAAGCCCTCTGGGAGCAGAGTAAACAAACTTTAAACCTATTCACATTTCTAGTGAAAATGGTTAACATTGTTAGTGAAAATGGTTAACTATGTTTATTAATGCGACCTAATCATATCTACAACAGAAAGCCCCATGGCATCAAACAAGGATTGAAAACCAATGAGTGACTATAAGCCCTTTGGGAGTAGAGTAAACAAACTTCAAACCTATTCATATTTCTAGTGAAAATGGTTAACTATGTTTACTAATGCGACCTAATCATATCTGCAACGAAAAGCCCCATGGCCTCAAACAAGGATTGGAAACCAAGGAGTGACTATAAGCCCTCTGGAGCAGAGTAAACAAACTTTAAACCTATTTACATTTCTAGTGAAAATGGTTAACTATGTTTACTAATGCGACCTAATCATATCTCGTTAGAGAAGGAACAAACCTCATTAGAATCAGAAGGAACAAACCTCATATCAAATCAAAATACAAATTCATACAACAAACCCTATATCAAATTAGAGAATGAGTGCACGTATGAGACAGAGACAACCCTAACCTGAGAGAGATGAACCTTAACCAGCGATTCACACAAACGTATGAGAACCTCAACCCCTGTGATACAAAGAAACATATCAATGTGTGTGTGTGCGAGTGAGACGAACTTGAATACGAAGGTGCATGCGAAAGAGGGAGAAACTACCTGCTACAACATGGATGACGTGCAGACTGTGGGTTGGGAGAGCGATGATGATGGCTTGTTCGGAGAATGAAGATGGTACCGGGAGAGAAAGAGGAGTGCGAGAGAAAGAGGAACAAGAGAGAAAGAGGAGCGCGAGAGAAAGAGGAATGAGAGAGAAAGACGAGTGCGGGAGAAAGAGATGATTGATATTTCCCAATTTGCCCCCTTTATTTTTTGATTTTAAAATAAATAATTGATTGATTAAAAAATGCCACTTAGGCGGGTGTCAATTGGGTGGGGCTACTGTACAGGTGTACGTGTATCACGGTTCTTCATTCCTTATGAAACCACCACAGCTGCCACTGAATTAGATAGTGAACGTGCCCCATCACAGTTTATAATAAAAGTATTGCCAGGTGACGAACTCCACACAAAAGAATTCGTCTTCATCTTGCCAATTCCACTTCTATAGATCCCATCGTTATTCTTGATAGCAGAATCCCATGCAAGTTCCATTCTATGTCATATATAGCTTTTGAGCAAGTAAATTGCGCTAATGATCATTTCCTATAGTAGAATAAACAACAAACTGACGTAAGTAAAATCCTGTCTTTTTTTTTATTAGAGGTGTTACTTATATAAGCCACATTCATTGGGTGTAAACAAACACATTTTTTTTACCTTAGGAAAGTGTGTTGTTTATCCCTAATGTGTTCTCTTTGATAACAGATCTTACAGGATTTAGTTCAATTTTCACATAACATATTCTTAAAAAGGGTGAAATAAAGATGGTAGAAGAAAAAATATTTAATATTTGAGAATCATGAATCTCGGAATCATGAAATATTTTTGAAAATTATTAATAATTAAAATAACATTAATAATTAAAAATAACATATTTTACAAGATAAATTATTTATCATAAATCTAAAATATAATTTATATATTAGAAATATTTATTTATTAAAAAAAAGTAATTTTAATATAATTTATATATTCAAAAATATTTATTTAATGTAAGTTTTAATTATATAAAATATATATTTATTTTGTATGATGCAAAAATTAAAATACAATTTTTAAAAAATTAAAAAAGTGATTATATTTCTAAAAAAGTGATTTTTAAAAATATAATTTTTTAAGAAACATATAAGAGTTACTTCTCAAAAAAGTTGTTTTGTTTATAAAAAAAAGAGTTTAAACAAATACATAAAAAAGAGAAAAATTACTTATTTCATTCACAAAAAAGTGAAATAATTTCTTATTAAATATGATAAATATTTTTCTTCTTCTCAATAAACATGTATAAAAAAAATTTTAAAATTAAAAATATTGAAAATTATAGATTGAAAGACATAAAAGATAAAAAAAAATTCTATAAATGCTCTCATCTAAGAAAACTATTGTTATTAAATATTTAAATAATACCAACTAAAAACACTCATATTCAAAATATCTATTGTAATTTATATGAATAGAGAGGGATTTTATGGTTTTTTTTCAAGCAAAATGAAGAAATTTTAAATGATTCATAAAATAAAATATTTTTAAATAATACACAAAATGAAATGAATATTAAATTACTTTTCCCAAATAAAAAATTTGAAACAAAGAAAATTTGAATTGTTTTATTATCTAAACAAAGTATTTTAAAGATCAAAAAATTATTTGAATTCCATGCGTGTTATGTTTTATAGAGCGATGCTAAACTTGCTGTGTGAAATACTGGTGTATAGGAACCCGAATCCCCCAAGATTGGGCCTGTAAGGAGTAGAAAACTAATTTACACTCCCCCTTATTTCTAATACACTCCCCTTTTATTTTATTTGTTTATTTCAAAAATACCCTGAAAAGCGCACTCCTCCTCATCCCTCTCTCTGAATCTGTGCTGTGATTTGATTAAAAAAACGATAAAAGTGTTTTACTTGTTCTTTGAATATGGTCACCGAAGAAAACCAAAATATTTCGCCTTCCATTAATCCATTCACCGGAAAATTATCCACCGTGTTCCGTATGCTTTCCACAAAACGTAAGGTAATATCACCATGTGATCAACCTCATTTTATATGAATTGGTTGCGCTTTGAGAAATGAAAAGGATTGGTTGTCATCAAGTGTTCATCTTCCAATTAATGCAGAATGACCAAGGGCGGTGTATGGTTCTGGACTTCTGGTGGTGAAGAAGCCTTGATAACAGGGGAGAGTGTATTTTTAAGGTCATGGTAAAAAAAAATATATAAAAAAAGGGGGAGTGTATTAATAATAAGGGGGAATGTAAATAGTAATTCCCCTCCCCCTTATTTAGGCCTCACTGGATCACTATTCACAAAAACGAAGTTAACCCTATACTAACAGGCGAAACGAAACGAAACCACTGTACACAAGACAAGACTCCACTCCATCTTCATTGCACTGCACTTCACCTCCTGAAAAGGTGATCTAAACACGACTATTCAATTTCAATTCATTGCTGCTTTCTTTTATTTACGTTGGAACCTTTATGTTATGTTATATTTTATGCGTGTGTTTGTGCATAGCAGGTGTTCGAAGAAATTCCCCCATAAACGAAGGTCATGGGCAAGAAAGGAGGGAAAAAAAAATCGGAGTCTGCGTCTCACAATCCAATATCATTGAGGGAAGAAGCCACCGGAAAAATACAAACGAAGGCAGCCTCTAACACCAAATCCAAATTGAGATTTGAGCACTTGAAAAACCTAGCAGTGTGGACCACCAACATACCGTCTTTGGGTGCCTTCTATGGACACCAATTCGCCGCCTTTGGAGAGGCAACTGGAGTACCACCTGATCCTTCTTTAATAACTTGCCAAAGGTTTGTTTTGCTCTTCTTTTCCTATTTCAGTTTTGCCAAAGGATAAATTGATTAATCATTTAATAACTTTAGAATTTAACTTTCAAATTTTTAGAATTAATATATTTTAATATCTTTTTATTTCTAATGCCTTTTATTTATTTATTTATTTTTTTATCAGCAAAGAAAATCTATATAATTGAAAAAGAGGATACTAGGTACAGGGATACCCACCCTTACAAACTATCAGCTGTACACAATTACAAAATATTCCATCCTCTAATCCAACTACTCATCACAGAAATTCTTAAAGTGTCTATATGCAAGCAATATACTATTACAAAGAGCCCTCCCTATGCAGCTGAAACACGTTTTAGGACAATGAACCCCTGCCATTATCACAAAACACGTCTGCTACCTGATACAAAATGGCATTTACTGTTTAACCTACACAAAACCACCGAAATGTCATATATCAAGGGACCCTCCACTTTGAACCCAACATAATTGGTAGCGCCACCCTTAGGGACACCAATCTAGGACTTTGCTCCTTGAGGTCCTTAAACCATGCGCATACAAGTACCGGTTCAGAAGCTGTCCCTTTAATAATTAAATTTGATGGCTTGAACTATTAGGAAAAACTAAATTTATAAAATTACGCTTGTTGCAACATTTTGGATAGTCATGCGGAGCAATATGATCTACATATTATTAGAATTATTATCTGATCAAAATTGGCGAAAGGTTATATTTCATCTTTGTAATTCAAATGGATATGCTTTATTAGCCACTATTATATTTTATGTGACCAATTTTTTTAATTAGAGAATAGTAACACTGATCTATATTATTTGCAGTAGGCTTCAACTTTCAAATTAACAATCCAATTTGTGAAACTATGTAATGGCCAGCATGTGCTTCTCTATGCTATTTTGTTCTTCAGAATATGGTTTAGCTTATTAAGTGTTCCGCTGCTTACTTACCATATCCGTATGGCATATTGTTAAGGAATTTGGTGATCTTTTATTAATAATAATTTAATTTGATAGAATCAAAGAACATGAGATAGCTCCAACAGCTCAAAGTTTTTGAATTTGCATTTATTTGAGTTTGTTTAAATATCTAATCAGATTTTCTAAGTTATCTTTAAACAGTTGATACTTGGAATTTCATAAGATTTCAGTATGAAATATGTTTATCAACCTGATCATCATTTGACTGCTCTACAGATGCGAAATTGTTCTTCAACCTGGCTTTAATTCAACTGTACGAATTGAGAAGAATAAATCAAAGGTCAGGCATAAGCACAAGAAGTCTGGTAAGATCACTCAAAACAATGTAGTGTACAAGTGCCATTTTTGTTTGCATCGAAATCTAAAGAGAGGAACCCCTAAGGGACACATAAAAGGAATCTGTCCATCAAAAGATAAATCATCGTTAGAGTCAACACCTCTATCAAAATCCATCACAAGTGAATCTTCTAAAATAGAGAAAGGCATTTTAAGTAAAGATGAAGCCAATGAAATAAATATGTTTCCTTCACAAGTTGTAGCCAAGGATGTCGCCCTTATGGACAGCCTAGCTACTCCGTCAAGTAATACAACAACTTTGTTAGAAGGAAAGAAGAGAAGGAGGGATAGTTCCTTGTCCAAGAATGCTATTAAAACTACAAACATGCCTGCAAAAGAAGTAGCAAAATCTGCGTGTACATCCAGCAAAAGACGAAGAAAATCTTGGACTAGTTTAAAGGAAATTGCTCAAAGCAACGAGCATAAGAACAGTCAAGTTGCTAATTTAACAATCCCATTCTTTTTATAAGTAAGGAGATTTCTTGTGTAGGTTAAATTGAATTGTATTTTTTTAAACATGAAATTGTAAGCTCTATGTTTTCTCTACTGTTACATTTTCAAGCAAATTTGTTTTTACTGTGTTTGATGCTCTGTTGAAGGAGTTTTGTTCTCCTCTATGGATATCAATATATTTTTTTTCTTTTTACAATTTTAGTTTGTCTCTGTGAGCAGCAATAGTTTAACTGTCTCATTCCATTTAAATGTGTGGCTTAAATATATTTGAAATCCCTGTTAAATGATCAATTTTTGTTTTTGATCCCTAATAAAAAAATTTGTTGCATTGGATCCATTATATATATTAAAGTTTTTGTTTTGAGTCTCTACTGTCAGTTAAGTGATAACATGATATCATCTCAACGGCTTATATATATTAGGAAGATCTGTTTGCGAAGGATTATGTCATCACTGACGGTATGACTCAAAACAAAAATTTAATATATCATGAATCCAATGCAACAAAAAAATTTATTAGGTACCTAAAGCAAAAATCGGTCATTTGTCAGGACCTCAAACATAAATGTATTGAGAAGTGGAATTCAAATTTCTAAACATCAATTCTAGTGAGTGAATAGGGGTGTTTATCTAAGATGTATGAATAGGGGTCTTGTGAAGAGAAAAGATATCACCTCAATTTGAAGGAGGGTTGTGTAAAGAAAAGAGAATCTCAAATAGAAAAAAAAAATGTGAGTTAAAGAAATATGAGTGTTTTTTGAGAGTGGGATTATTTCTTAAAAAATTTTAGTAGAGGATTAAAAATCATGCAACCACTTGTATAGAGAGAGAGAGAGTTTGCTAATGCATTCCAACTAAAAAAATAAGTGGATGTATGTTAGTAACTCTATTCTATATAAACATTTAATGCTTTGAATAAATACAAAACATATGTATTTATTTATAAAAAAACATTTAATGCTTTGAATACTTTAAATAAATTTAAAATTAATAATTTATTTATAATAAACATTTAATACTTTGAATAAGTTTGAAAGAGAGAGAGATTTTGCTAACGTACTCTAACTAAAAAAAATAAGTGGCTGTATATTAGGAACTCTATATAAACATTTAATACTTTAAATAAATTCAAAACATATAATGTATTTATTTATAATAAACATTTAATGCTCTGAATACTTTGAATAAATTTAAAACTAATAATTTATTTATAATAAACATTTAATACTTTGAATAACTTTTTTATTTTATTCTTATGCATTTAAATTTTATTAAATGTATGTTATATATACACATACACCACTAATATTTTTGCCTGCATTGTATAAAATAAACATTTATTTTATATAACTAAAATTTATATTTAAAATAAATAAATATTTTTAAATATATAAATTATATTATAATTAAAATATGTAATAAATAATTATTTTTGAACATATAAATTATATTTTATATTTATGATAAATAATTTATATTGTGATATAATGTTATTTTTAGTTATTGATAATTTTTTTAAAAAATTATTTAAATTTAAATTTAAATTATAACTAAAGATATTAAATGATATATTGAAATAGATAAGAAGTTATTTTAGACCTTTTAATTGATATTAAAAGCATAAGATGATATATCATATGTATTTTAAAAATGTATTTGAATTTTAAACATAAAATAAGTACATTTGAAATTGATTTCTAATATTCAATTATAATTTATTAAACTATTCGGTTGATATTTAAAACGATTTACCACATGCTTAAAAGAATGAATGTGATGGAGAGTGAAAACACAAGGAAACAAATAAGTTTTACGTGGCATAAACATGAGGGAGACTGAACGTGTGACTTCCACCTTCCGAGTTCCGACAAAGTTTCAATCTTCCCTCCTTTCTTGATAATCGTAGAAGGCAGAACATGGATCGAGGAAAGAGAACTAACGCTGTGTTTGTTACGAACGACGGAAATAAATTAGCGAAGATGGAAAGGCATCATGCTTGTTTGTCACAGTGTATTGATGAGAGAAACAAAATTGGATGTGGTGGGTCCAAGTTGAAAATTTCGGTCTTCAATTGATGGGATGAGAAATTGGTTGATATTGAGTTTGTATGTAAAAGTCAATTTTACCCCTTTTTATGTTTTCTTTCCCGTGGTGACCCACTAACAATTGTAGAAGGGTACTGTTGAGTTATTTTTGGCATTCGTTATTCATATAGAAAATCGATTTTTGGCACAGTAAAATCGATTAAATGAAACAAAAAAATCGATTTTTGGCACCATAAAGTTGATTAAGTGAAACAAAAAAATCGATTATAATATTTTAAAATCGATTATACAGTTCACAGTTGCTAGATTCATTCAATAATTTAAAGGGTAATAGTGTCATTTTATAACTATTTTAAATTCTCTCTTATCATTTCATCCATTCCAAACAACTTTACAATATTATTTCTACTCTATTTCTCTCTTATTTCTCTTAAACCAAGCAACTCAACATTCTATTTTATTTCAACTCTATTTCTCCTTTATCAAATTATTTCTCTTCTATTTCTATCTACTCTATTTCTCTCATCACAACCAAACAGAGCCTAAGGGACAACTCAAGAGATGGGAAATCACATTATTATCCACAATTTTAATTGTTATTAAATAAAAATAAATGGGTTTTTCATCCAATTAAAAAGGTGCACTTGGCTAATATGCTCCTTCTAAAAATTAAAAATCAAGAGACAGTGTCATTAAATAATAAATGTGTGCAACCCCAAGGGTTGGCGTAGTGGTATAAGATCCCGCTGCGTTCACATGTGGGAGAACGATCTATTAACAGGAGAATCCGTTCTCTCTGTGTGCAAAATTTCCTTGAACCAACGATAGTCTTGGACCAAAAGAGTATGCTAGAGAATGTGTTGCTAACATTTCTCTTTATTTAAATTAAGGATGAAATACAATTTTGGTCCCCCTATTTAAAAAATAGAAAAATTTAGTCATCCAAATTTCAAAATTAGTGATTTTAGTCTAACTGTATAATTGAATGAGTTGAATGAGGACTATTTTTTTTTGTTGCTCGTGACACTTATTTTTCATGTGATTTTCATCGTTCTTTTTGGTTTAAACATCGGTTGGGCTTCATATTATTTCGTAGTTTTTATGTAAATGAATCAAATGGGACAAATTTCATATCTTAAACTAGCCAAAAAAAGATTCAAAGTCGTGTCTCAAAATTGAAAACGATAATTGTTTTGGAAGAATCATTTTGACTCACTTTGAATATATAATGAACTAAATTAAACTTTTTAAAAGATAAAAAATCAAACTAAATATAATTTAAAACATAAAGAATTAAAAATATATTTTAGCAATAAAAATATTATCTTTACTCTCAATTAAGATCTCAATAGCTCGTTGTCTTATTAGTTTGCACAGCTTTCTTAATTAATTGCATTTTATAAAAAAAAAATCTAATTATCTAAATAATAACTTAATCCTACAACGTAATCCAAACATAATATTAAACCATTTTAATATTATAATTTTATGAATAATGTTTAATGTTTAATATATTGTAGAATAAAAATATTATTTCATTTTATTTAATACAAGGACACCAGGACGTGTCAAATTTATAGCAAAATGACACTTTTAACATTTTTTTTATCTAAAATAAATTTTATTAAATGATAAGTTCTCATAAGCTAAATTTACAAAATTTAACATATTTAAAAATAATTCATATTTTATTTTAATATATAAAATATTATTTAATTATTACCAATAAGTCATTGGTCCGAGTGAAATTGGACTTAGTCTCCTTAAATAAGGTCTCGAGTTCGAGCCTTATGGATTAAAAAAAAATGGTTGGGAGGGGAGACCTCACCAAAGGTGGCCAACCACGTTTGTGATACTTTGCATCAATGTCATAGTGACCCAAAAAATTATTATTATTTGATTGTATATCTATAAATATAAATATATAAATCATATAAAATTTCTTATATAAATATTATTATCACATTTATAATATCTTTTAATTATATATTTCAAATTTCAAATTATATTAATTTTTGTTGTAAACCTCCTAATAGTCTTCGATTCCTGTGGATAAAGAAAATTGTATTAATTTTTACCGTTAACATTTGATATAAACATTAAATTTTTAAATTATATTAATTCTTACCGTTGACATTTTATATAATCTAAATTTAATTATTTTTATATTTTTTCTGAGAAAAAATTAATTATTTTTCTAAAACTAAAATTCTCATGTATTACAACGGTCGGTTCACAATCTAGTTTTTAAAAATAACCATATAGCATATTTTATTTATAGGAATAAGATAAATGCATATATAATTTTTTTTTCTTTTAAAGGAAAATAATCTTAGGTAGAGTTAGTATTTTACCCGTGGGTTGGGTTAGACGAGTGGCATGGGTTTTATATACATTGTGCATATGTGTGTATGTGACTCGCCTTGACTAGTATATTCATTAAAGGGGTGGGTTTTGCATTGTATTGCCATTGAGGCGGTGATCGTGACTGAAAACAATTGGAAATGGTGAAACGTCGACGCCTTACTTTGGTGGCAACAAGCGACGATGAAGATGAAGTACCGCGTCAAGACCACATGCAGAAAAGGATGAGGCTTTTAAAGGAAGATAACAATAGCGAGAATGAAGAAGAACAACAAGAAAAAGAAAAAGAAAAGGTACAAGAATTGCCTCGACCTGTGGAGGATGCTAAGCCTATTGGCGAGCCTGTTAGGTTTTCGGGAAAAGGAAGAAGCAAGAAGAGGCACTACGACTCCTTTGTGTTCAATGGCATCCAATATACTCTTGTAAGTTCCCTTTTCTCATCAATTCTTCACAATTTAGGGATTTTAAGACCACAAACTCGTTCCAATTATGGTTTTGTTTCTACAGGAGGACTCTGTTATTTTCTTACCCGAGAAGAAAGGCCAAAAGCCATATGTTGCAATTATTAAGGTACTCTTATCTATTTCCCTTGTCAATTGTTATTGATTGTGGTTTTAGGGGAAAAAATAATCAATTTGTTTGATTCATGCTTGATAGATAATTATCATTCCCCTTACCAATACTTGCTTGTGCTACATCGATGTTATGAAGGGTTTTTTGCCCTTTTATTTATCTCTTTTATCATTTTCCAAGGGATTTGATCTTTTGGCATTGTTATGTTGTCAGGACATTGCACAGGGAAATAATGGCAATGTGTTAGTGACAGGGCAGTGGTTTTATCGTCCAGAAGAAGCTAAGAAAAAAAATGGTGGAAGTTGGCAATCATGTGATACGAGGGAGTTATTTTATAGCTTCCACCATGATGATGTCCATGCGGAGGCTATTATGCATAAGTGTGTGGTGCATTTTGTTCCCAAACACAAACAACTTCCAAAACGTAAAGATCACCCTGGGTTTATTGTACAAAAGGTGTATGACAACGAGGAAAGAAAACTCTGGAGGTTGGGTGATAAGGACTATGAGGATATTAAGCAGCGAGAGATTGATGTGCTTGTTCAGAAGACTTTGCAACGTATTGGTGAACTACCTGACATTGAGCCTAAGGAAGCCCTTGGTGATGATGAGGATCGAATGAAAAATAAAAAAAGCTCAAGGAAAAATAATGTTTCACCCTTTGATGTGTCAAAGGATAAAATGTTTCAAAGGTGAACTACTTGGCTATTGAAGCTCCTCCACCACCATCCCCTTCATCCACTTTTTGCACCTCCACCTTCATCAACTCTTGTGCAACCTTTAATTGTTTGTCCCCTATAGCCAAACTAGAATAGACAAGTTGTCCCTGCAATGTCACCTGAGATTAAAGCTTACATTGATGCTCATATGGACCGCATAGAATTTGTGATCTAAGATTTTTTAGTAGCTAGACTTCAACAACAAGAACGTCACCCTTCACCTAAACCACCTCCCAAATCTTGAACAATTTATTTGTTTTTATCTATTTTCTAGTTTATTTTCTTGCTTTTGACAATGATGACATTTCTTCCTTTTCGTTTGATGACAAAAGGGATAGTATTGTTGGGAAGTTTGAACTTTAACCATTTCATTCATATATATTAGTTTGCTTATCTGGTAGTTTTTTTTTTATATGATACTTAGTTTATGCAGTTTATTTGCTTTGACACATCTATCATGATATATGTCTATATTTCTCTAAACTAATCTCATAAATGTTTATTCTGATACATATACATGCCATGTAAACATGTTGTTTTGATATACACTCTAATCTCTAAGTTTATTTTTGTATACATCCATGGAATCAGGGGGAGTTTTCAATATGATATATTTATTTGCTTTGATCTTTATATACATCCCTTTATAAATCTAATCATGTTTTACTTATATAATATTCAAAATTTTAATAATGTTTGTCATCATCAAAAAGAAAAAGATTGTTGAAACCAAAGACGTATAAAACATCCAACTCCTAAAAAGTTTTGATGATAACAAAGAATATTAAAATATATGAATCAACTAATTGTACATTATATGTGAGCAATAATGGTTAATTAAGTTAATACTTTGAAAAATATCTATGTTTTCTAAAAGCTATATAGATCATCTAAAGCCATAAGCATTTTTAACCTTAACATCCAAAATATGGTTTTACACAAAAACGTTCATATATGTGTTTTTTTATTGGACCTTCTAATAGTTGCTTTTTACAAAGGCAACCAACATGTGTTTTTAGATAATATCTCTTAACTAGACCTCCCTCTGTGCACTTAAGTGTTTTTTATCTATCTTGGATGAAGTGTTTTACACACATAAACCCATGTGAAACATCTTCGAAAATTGGCGAAGTGTTGACAATGTGCTTTATCAAAATTGCCAAGTCTTTTAAAAGAAATGCTTTCATTAATTAAAAAAGCATAAAGTCTTATAAAATTGCTCTCTCAAGATCATGAAAGTTGTTAAGATATAATATGATAGAGATTTAGGAGATATCATAAGATATGATATAATAGATATTTAGGAGATATGATAGCCTATTTCTAGGAAAGTAAGAAACTTTTTATCTTTTATTATCTCGTAGGATTATATCTCTAAGATTTATATTAGATTTGATTAATCTTTTCCTTTTTATTATCTTATCTTGTATCTATATATATATTCATACACTCTTTGAGTCAATGAATGGGAAATACACAAAATTTCAGTTCTGTCCTTTAATCTTAACATGGTATCAGAGCCAGGCTGAGGTATCATGAAAATCGTGTTTCACCGGGGACCCACTGTCCCCGGTGGACCCTTCTACTCGCCGCATCTTTTAAGGCAATCTTTTTCAGTTTTTCCAATGACTTTTCTACTTGCCGTTGTTGGTTGTCGCCTCTAGCCACCGTCATACTCTCCAACGTGTCACCATCATTAAGATTGTCAGCCTCTCCTAGTTCTATTGTTGTCCTTGGGGTTCGATCTGGTCAAGAACCGTTTTTTCAGCAGTGTTTGGTTGTTTAGCTTCTGTCTAACAAGATGGTTAAGCTTTGAGATGATTTGCTTCTGCCTTATGGTGGTTAAGCATTCTCATTAATTTGTGCTTATGTCTTGAGTGGTTAAGCATTGTTTGGCTTCTGCTCTTGATGGTTAAGCATTCTCATTGATTTGTGCTTCTGTCTTGAGTGGTTAAGCATTGTTTGGTTTCTGCTCTTTATGGTTAAGCTTGATTGTTTCTGCCTTATGGTGGTTAAGCATTCTCATTGGTTTGTAATTGTCCTTGTCCCAGATGCACTGACCACGTCTTTGTCCCAGTTGCATTGGCCTCGTCCTTGTCTAAAATGCATTGGTTTGTCTTTGTCCCAGTTGCATTGGCCCCGTCTTTGTCCCAATTACACTGGCCCTGTCTTTGTCTCAGCTACACTGGCCCCATATTTGTCCTTATAATTGGCCCTGTCTTTGTCCCAGTTGCACTGGCATTGTCCCAATCATTACTCAATTGTTGTCCTTAGGGTTCGATCTGGTCAAGAAGCATTTTTTTTTCCAGCAACTACTTACAGGTCTCATCCATTGTTGCCATGGATATCAGTTTATCCCAACTGTTTTCAGTAACTGTCTAATCAATTTGAAGGATAATGTATTGTAACAAGCTAAAAGCGTAGAAAACTTTAGCTTGAAGGGGAGTGTTGGAAGTTATGACTCGTCGGCTCTTCCTCTGCTTGTTTCAAGTCCTATTGAGCTGATATCTGAGTCTCTGATGTCCTTGCATTACTTGTCTTGGGTTTCAGTCTACTCCCTCGCAGCATCTGAGTTTGAAGAAGAATATTTAGTTTTTGGTGTTGTACTCTACGCATTGGAGAGTCCTCTACCTTGGAGTTGTTTTCATTTTTTTTTATGCTTCAGTTATGTTCCAAGTTTGGAGCATTAAGTTGTATGCTTCAGCTTGAGGGGGAGTGTTAAGATATAATATGATAGAGATTTAGGAGATATCATAAGATATGATATAATGGATATTTAGGAGATATGATAGCCTATTTCTAGGAAAGTAAGAAACTTTTTATCTTTCATTATCTCGTAGGATTATATCTCTAAGATTTATATTAGATTTGATTAATCTTTTCCTTTTTATTATCTTATCTTGTATCTATATATATTCATACACTCTTTGAGTCAATGAATGGGAAATACACAAATTTTCAGTTATGTCCTTTAATCTTAACAAAAGTAAAGGTCAATTTATCAATTTGGAGTACCTTTGTTGCATGGTAAAAAGAAGAAAGCAGAGTCTTATATACCTTTTTAGGTATATTGCCTGTTCAACAATTTTGTCATCTTTTTCTTTCTCCTTCTTAAAAGACAAAGTCTTGTATGCTTTTACGAAAATGATGTTCTCATTCATTAAATTTTAGAACGGGTAAAGGCCTTCTTTCAACAATTACATTTTTCCAATATATAAAAGGAACACTTCAATGAATAATAAAGATAACGAATATATGACTATGAACGTACTTATTGGACGATTCTCTTAACTTTCATTTTTATTTGTTTTCAAATTTTTGTATCTCAAACTTAAGTTTCATACTCTTACTTCTATGAGTTAGCTTTGTGAAAAAATCTGTGATGTTGTGAAAGCTTGAAGAGACTCAGTGAAAAATAATACTTGGTTATTTGTAATCTCGTGTTGAGATACGCTATTCTAAGGCCTAAAGAGCTTGTGAAGAGTACTTGGTATAAGAGTTGTTGATAGTGGAATTTCTTCGGGTGAAAGGATTGGACGTAGCTCTAATGCTATGTTTTGTTGAGAGATGGAAACAAAGATGATGAAAATAAGAGGGAAATATTTGAATTAAAGTAGAGTGTAGAAGGTGTGGATCCCATGTGGGACCCACACAATTTCTTCTCCATTCCTCTCCTCTTCCACTATACCAAACACAACATAAGTTATAGAGCAAGGGCATGTTTAGATAAATTTATCTATAAGCACTTATAAGGGAAGAAAAAAGGAAAAAAAATGAAATGAACTTTTCCATAAGCTAAAATTAACTTATGTATAAATTAATTTGTAAAAGTTCTCTCATATTAGCTTATTTAAAAGGTGATTTTTAACTTGTGTATAAGCTGATTTTAGCTTATGAAAAAACTTATTTTATTTATTTTTCTTATTTTCTTCTACTACAAGTGCTTATGTAAAGGTTTGTCAAAATAGACCATAAATTAGTATAATTTTTTTTGTCTAATAGTTAAAAGAGTCTTCTACCTTAAATTAGTATAAACTATTATTTTTCTTTTAAAGGAAAATAATAGAACAAATTATACTTTCATTGACACCTCTTAGTGTTGTAAATATCAATGTATATAAAATTTACGAATCCAAAAACAGCTTTGAAAAACACGTGGCGAAACAAGGTTGCTTCTGAAGCATTGGATGACACGTGTCATCATTTCATGCTTCATAATTGGTTGATTCGGTTACGAACCAAATTCAAATTCAAATACATTTAAGTCTCATTAATTTATTCGGAACAAAATCAATATCTATACTATATACATTTGCAACTCACAATGCATTCCGAAGCACTCTTCTATTAGCCAAATAAAAAAAAATCTTTAATCTGAAATTAAAAAATCAATTGTCTTTCCATTTTTCAATTTTAATTGATTGTCCCATAAAATAATTTAAATCAACTTTAATAAATTTTTTTATAAATCAATTTTAATTAAATTTAATAATTATCTGGATATATATTATATATTTGAAAAGTTTCAAATCCATGCCAATTTAATAATTTTTAACAAAAAAAATAGGGAAGGATAATTAATGTCCATTTGGTTTAAAATAATTTGAATAATTTGAATTATAGAAATTACATTAAAATGTGTGCACGGTTAATAAATTAATATAGTAAGTAGATATTATATATTTAAAAAGTTTCAAATCATTGTATATTAACACAATAATTATACAGGATATTATATATTTAAAAACTTTCAAATCCATGATAATTTAATATTTAAATTGATTTTTCCAAAAACAATTTTGAGGTAATATTCTTAGACTGAAAATCAAAAATTAATTTAAATTGGGTAATTGGAAATATTTCAAATTCAAGTTTTCCATCCCTTTTTATACACTTCTCCTCCCTATTTTCTCTGGCTTTTTTTTTCCTCCTTTTCATTTGTCTCATTATTGCATAACGACGACACTTCTAATGTTTTATTGCATAACGACAACATTTCTAATGTTACATTTTTTGTTTCCATTTTTAGGATGTGACAGAGGGTGTTGTTCATTACTTTGCTTCTCCTCGGGCATCTTAACAGAACTTGAGTCTTTGTAATCTCATCTTTGTAGGCTTATCAACCTAACTATGAATCATTTGCAACCCCGGCCATTAATATCGAGATTCATGTGAACAGGGTTTTAAAATGATTATTATTAGAATGGAGAGGTAATGATGGTTTTTGTTTTCTATAAAATTGTAATAATAATACTTGCAATTGAATTTTGCAGTGTTCAAGAAATTTCAACCCGACGATGTGAGTAAATATTTTGTGATTTAATTTAAAAAGTTCTATCATTGTTGAGTCATTTTTTAAATATTATTGTGGTCATTCTATTTTGCTTCTTTATTAGATGATTCTTTCTTTCTTGGTTTATGTTACAGGTTTTGGAAATCTACACGGATCCATCTTTTCTTAACATGCATGGGAACAAAGTAATGAGGAAAATAGTTTGTGTAAATGATCCTTTAGGATATGGCGGTATCATTATATTATATATTAGACAAATTGGAGTCTTTTGGCTATGCAAATTGTTGTATGTAATAATAGATGAGGGTCAATATTCAACATGTATTGTAATAGTTTTTTCATTAGGTTCACTTCCGTGTGTACTGAGAAATCATGTGGAGATTTTTGTTATTTTGTAATGTATCATGTCTTTGGTTTTTGTTTAAGTTGGGATACTTGGGCATATAGAAGTACCTTACTCTTTGATGCTATTTGTAAATTTTTTTTTTAAATTATTTATGTGAGTTTACTCAGCATAAATAAAATTAACCTAGATTTAATGTTACTTCTAATGTTACGGGTTTTTGAAAAAAAATATGGTATTTTTAATTAATTTTGAAAGACTTTAATAAATTTTTATTTATAAGATTTACATTTCATTTGGAATCATTGAAAAATGCAATTGAATATATTTAATTTTTAAAATGAAATGCATTCAAAGTTGAACTAAAATTTTAAAATAAAATCAATTTATAATTTTTAATATAATATCTCATTTGCAAAATAAACTTCAATATAATATTGTTATTGTTTTACGATATATTTATCAGATTTGAACTTCAACTCCGACTCATTTTTTTACTCATTTGGCACTTTATTTGATATTTATTATTATTTTATTATGTTATTATTTCAATATATGATATTTTTATTGTGTTTTTTTAATTTCAATATATGATATTTATTATAAGTGTTGAAAAATTGTTCATTTAATTTCATTTTTGGTTCAATCTTAATAAAATATTTGTAATTTTCATTCTTTTAACATTTTTTCTATCTTAACTAATTTGTTTGTTCAAATATTTTAGTGCATATTGTTGACATAACCACATTACTTGAAAACATATTGAACTACATAGACAAATACTTACATCACATTGGAACAAAAAAAAAATGAAACCAATGTAAATATTTTAATTGAAATTTGATTAATTTTTATTCAAATTAATGAAACCAAGATTAATGTTGCAATTGAATATACACATGTAAATATAAATAAAAAAAGATAACGGTAAAATTATGAGATACAAATGAACAATTTATATAAAAGTATATTAATATATAAATTACAATAGATACATATTTTAATTGAAATTTGAAATTTCACATGTCAAAATTTTCTAAAAAAGAGTATTTATAAATACTTCATATATGCTTACAACAAAGACATTTAAATACTTTAGATTTTAAACAAAATAATAGAAAATCTATTGAAATAAATTCACCTATATTTAAATTTTAATTTCAAAACTTTACCAAATTTCATTAAATAATCGTCTTAATTACTTTGGATTTGAAACAGAATGATAAAAATTATTTTCTAATCAATTCATCCATGTTTATCTCTTCACCTAACCTCTTTCAATATGATAATTAATTTATGCAATAATATAAATGAGTTTTTTTTTTAAATAAATCAACATATAAGTTGCAAAAATCCTTGGCAAGAAAACATGTTCAATTAAAATTTAATGAAATAATTACAAAATTAAAATAGTAAATTGAAACCTTTTTAAAGTATTAAATATAAATTAACCAAGATAAGTAAACATTGTTCTTATTTAATTTAATTTGGCGTGGATATCAAAATGTTAATTAAGTGAGCATTTGAGGGACTCTTCTCTTTCCATTACTAAAAAAAAAAATGTTCGTTAAAAACATATTTAAAAAAAGTTAAAAACGAAATTAAATGAGTTCAACTTCTTGATTAATGGTAAATTTAAATTTAAATTAATGGTAAATTTGAACTTTAAATGTTTACCAACTGTCATTTAATTACGGTATTAAATACTTTAAATTTCCAACAAAAATAAAAAATCCACTTACATAAATTTATATATTATATATTTTTCAAATTTGATGTGCCCCGAAAAAAAAAAGATTTAGAAATTGTAATATTTTTATATTAGAAAGATCTTTACATATTTTATTTCAACATAAATTATAATTAATAAGGATAAAATGTAAATCTTTCTAATTAATAAGAATAAAAGTTAGATGTAAAAAAAATTATGATAATATAAATATAGACTATACATACAATTTTATAAAATTTGACACCGTATAAATTTAATACAAAATATACATAATTTCTTCTAAATAATAATAATATTTTATCCCTTAAAAAATATTTTATAATATTATATTACTATATTATATTATATTCATCAATCCTTTCTTATACCAAATAGAGAAAAAAAGTTACTATTACCTATAGCATCCTAGAAAACTAATAAATTAAATCACGTGAATTCTTTATCTTGCTAAAAAGTATTAGAAAGAACATGGGCATTATGCAATGACAATGTAGTAGTTAAAAAGAAATTAGAATGTAATATTTAATTATAATCATAACAGTACTTTTACTTATAATATTACAATGATATGAATTCCTTTACGTTTTAAGTAGATATTAAAAGGTTCTTAATATTATAAAAGGTGTATTGAATAATATTTTAAAAGATTTAATATATGACCGGTATCTTTAATTTTAATATTCTAAAATAAAATTATATATTATATATTTTTCAAATTTGATGTGTCCCTCGCAAGAAAAAAAAACAATTTTTTTAACATTAGTCACTCTTAAGTAAAATAAAAAGAAATATTCATAAAACTTTTGTCTTCTGTAAAGATTTTGTTAATCTTCTATCAATTTTACCCCAAGTAAAATTGACTCAATGATTTCTCTTTTCATTTATATATAATTTATTTGAATATAACTTATTTGATTATATGAAGGGTAACTTATTCATATCAATATTTTTTTACTCATATTTATATTAATATTAATAATAAGAATTAATGAAAATAATTAGTTGGAAATTAGGTAATTGGGAAAGTTCACGCACACTACACTTTAATTACATTTAAATCAAAATCTTAAATCTGCCTACAACATGTACTTTTTTTTCCCTTTCAAATTTCATATTCAAATGTTTATTATGTTTATGATTTGTTTTCATTTTCATGATATTCAACACAATAAAATTATATTATTATATAATCATATAATTTATTTTTTAAATAAAATTCAATTAACATACTTGAACATGTATTAAACTGATTGACAATTATCTTATTTTTGAAAAAATTTAAAATTCATTTCATCTTATATATTTATACATATTTATATATAATTACAAATTTATATCAATTAGTACAACAGTCCGTCCATGACACAAGTGATCAAACTAGTTAAATAAAAAGAGATACTGTGTGTAATTAAAAAAAATATCGGTATTTGCTCAAAATAATATGAGGTAGCGGTAGGTTAGTATTTAACCCGTGGGTTGGGTGAGACAAGTATACATTGTGTATGTAAGTGAGTCGCCTTGAAGCGGTGAGGCGGTGATCGTAATTGAAAATTGGAAATGGTGAATCGTCGACGCCTCACTCGGGTGGCGACGAGCGAGGATGAAGACGAAGCACCGCGTCCACAACGCACGCGGAAGAGGATGAGGCTTCTCGAGGAAGATAACGATGACGAGAATAATAATGAAGAAGAAGAAGAGGAGGCACCGGAACCGCCTCAACCTGTGGAGGACGCTAAACCTATTGGTGAACCCGTTAGGGTTTCAGGAAAAGGAAGAGGCAGGAAGAGGCACTATGACTCCTTCGAATTCGATGGCATCCAATATACTCTCGTGAGTTCCTTTTTCTCATCAATTCTTCAGAATTTAGGGATTTTATTTTAAGACCACTAACTCGTTCCAATTCTGCAGGAGGATCCTGTTCTTCTCGTACCCGAGGAGAAAAACCAAAAGCCATATGTCGCAATTATCAAGGTACTCTTATCTATTTCCCTTGTCAATTGCTATTGATTGTGATTTTATATGTAAAAAAAATAAAATTAACCAATTGGATTGGATTGGATAGATAATTGTTATATTCCCCTTATCAATCTTTGTTTGTGCTGCATTCATGTTATGAAGGGTTTTTTGACGTTTTTCTTCTGTCAGGACATTACACAGTCTATCAATGGCAACGTGAAAGTGTTGGGGCAGTGGTTTTATCGTCCTGAAGAAGCTGAGAAAAAAGGTGGGGGAAACTGGCAATCATGTGATACGAGGGAGCTATTTTATAGTTTCCACCGTGATGATGTTCCTGCAGAGGCTGTTATGCACAAGTGTGTGGTGCATTTTGTTCCCAAACACAAACAGCTTCCAAAACGCAAGGATCACCCCGGGTTTATTGTACAGAAGGTGTATGACACCGTGGAAAGAAAACTCTGGATGCTGAGTGATAAGGACTATGAAGATATTAAACAGCAAGAGATTGATGTGCTTGTAGAGAAGACTCTGGAACGTATTGGTGAACTACTTGACATTGAGCCCGAGGAAGCCCCTGATGATGATGAGGACCAATTGAAAAATAAAAAAAGCTTAAGGAGAAAGAGTGTTTCACCTGTTGATGTTTCAAAGGAGGAGGAAGAAACTCTTAAGAGTGAACAACATCCAAAGTCTGAAACACCAGCTAGTTGTGTAACTAATGCCTCAGAGTATTATCGCATATTGGTAACTTTCAATGCACTAACTGGAGATAGCCATCGTGACAAATGGTTAGAAAGGTTGCTTCAACGCATTCAGTACATGTGTGATTCTACTGATAGCAAAGAAAGGGATAAAGGATTAGGAAATGTTAATTCTGATGAAATCAACAGTGGAAGCAAGAATAGAAGTTCAGAATCAGCAAATGACTGTCAAGACAAGGGTCAGAAGGTGTGACTAATCTTTTTTATTAGGCCATTAGCAACTAATCATTTTCTCCTTTTGTTCTCGCCATTTCCCTATTCCTTAACAAGTATATGAATTTGGTCTCTCTCTTCCTCATCCCCCCCCCCCCCCCCAAATCTACAGAGTTCCGAGTCTTTTATCTGGCCAGATGCTGCTGTTTCAGCCATAGTTGCTCTCGAAAAAGCTTCACATGATGCTCTTTCATCAGATTATATGAAGTACAACCAAAAGTTGCGGCAACTAGCTTTTAATCTCCAGGTCAGAAGCTGGTTTCTGCATATATAAGTTATATGCTTGAGATATTTTTAACTATTGCATTTGAGTCATTAAAAAAACTAAATATTGCTGCTAAATTCTAAGGTGGGACTTCTAAACTTGTATTGATCTTTGTTCATATTATCTGTTAAAATTAATGTCTAAGAGGAGTCTGAAACAAATGTATTTTATTTCTATTCTAATTAAGAAATGATAAATTGGAAGGTTGGATGATCATGCTGTTGTACACTAAGTGATTATGTACAGAACACACTATGTATATCTATGTGCAGTTATCTCTTCTGATGATGGAAAAGAAAGGGAAAAACCAGTTAGCTGTAACAATAATTACATATTTTGTACTTATATTGATCTATTCTTAGAATTTGGGCTTAGGGTCTTACTCAACCCATAAAACTGACTTGTACTGGGAGGATTGCCCAAGCTTTATAAGCACTACTTAGGCTTTATCTCTAGTTGATGTGTGATCTCAACTCCCTAAGAGTTAATGTTCCAACAATGTTGTTAATAGCGGATGGCGGAAAGCCAAAAATCCGCTATATTTATATGGCGGATGGCGTAGCGGAAAATGGCGGAAGCCATGGCGGACCAAAAAAAAAATATATATATATATATATTAATACTAACAAAACAGTAGACATAAATTAAAAAGGTAAAAAAAACAGTAGATATAACAGTAAATATAGAAAAAAAACTTAAAAAACAGTAGATATTAATACTTAAAAACAGTACATATAAATGAAAAACATGACATATAAAGAGTTCAATTGTTCAAAACAAGAACTAAGAACAATGATAACCTAACACACTCATTAAAGAGTTCAAAATAACAAAATGATAAAAGCATAATGCAAACATAAAATAAAATAAAGACTCTAATCATCTTCTGCAACCCCAACATAATCCTCTTCATTGTTATCATCATGTAGTGGAGCATGTCCCTCTCCCTCTTCTCCATCGGACACCTCAAAATTAACCATGTCCATGATCTCTTCTTCTTCAGATTCCACATCCTCAAACTCCACATCCTCATCATTTTGTTGGACTGCTTTTTGCTTCCTTGATGAAGATCCAGCACCCAATGCTTGTTTTTTAGATGTGTAGGCAGCAGCAGTAACAGCACCACTGCTGGCTGGTTGCTTTCTTCCCCTTGTTTTTTGCCTAGTATATATCCTAGGCTCTCCAACCCCCGAAGCCTCATACACAGTTGCCCAATTTAGTGCATCATCATCTTCAAATACTAACTCATTTCCAGCATCTTTATCATCATCATCCATCTCTCCCACTAACCATTCATTGCACACATCAATTCCATTGAGAGAAATTGGATCAATTTCATCTCTAGCATTATATCTTTGTTTGAGTTGTTGGTTGTATTTGACAAATACCAAATCATGCAACTTTTTGTGCTCAAGCCTATTTCTTTTTTTTGAATGAATCTGAAACATAACATAATTAAACTTGCTCAAAATCAGAAATACACTCTAAATAAAACTTGACTATTACACTCCAAACATAACATAAATTAAATAAAAAGCATATTTAGAGTCTTATGACAATTACTTGCTCAAACACACTCCAATTCCTTTCACAGCCTGAAGCACTGCAAGTCAAACTAAGAATCTTGATAGCTAGCTTCTGCAAATTTGGAGTTTGGGACCCAAACATTCGCCACCAATAAGCTACAATACCAACCAAGAGCATGACTTAAATTATAATCCTCCACACAGCAGATTCTGAATTTTTGAATAATTCAGAATTCTGAATTTTGAATTCTGAAAATTCTGAACTGTAGTATACTAGTATTAAATATTTAAAACTTAAAAAAATCAATTAGTAGAAGTTTCTTACTAGGAGAATGGGTTTTCCTTTGTGCCATTGCAAATTCAGAGCCAAAGTGATCAGCACCAATCTTGTAAAGATGCAACTCAGTTAGAATTTTCTGTTGCACATCAGATGTTGGCACCAACTTCCTAATGCAATCAAACAATCCATTTGTGACCTCAAAATCAAACTCCAAATCAGGGTTGTCATAAAAAAACTCCGGGTTTAAGTAGTGGGCAGCCGCATGCAATGGCCTATGAAGCTGACAATTCCATCTTTGATCAATAATTGCAAACACATCTTTGTATTTGCTTTCTTGGTTGTTGAAAGACTTCATAATTGTCTCTTTTGCCTTGTCCATCGCTTCATAAATATAGCTCATGGCTGGTTTCCTTTCACCATCCACAAGACGAAGTACTTTGACAAGTGGAGCCATGACTTTAAGAGTGTAAACCACATTGCTCCAAAATGAAGGCATGAGCACCACTTTTGCAGCTTCCTTCCCCTTAGCCTCCTTAGACAACTTGTTTAAGGTCCATTCGTCAGAAATAAACATCCTTCTAATATTAGCTTTCTCTTTATGGAGCCTTTCTAAGGTTAGATAAGAAGTGGCAAATCTAGTGACAGCATGTCTCACCAATTCCCTCTTGTTTGTACAATTTCTCAACAAGCTCAAGGTACTAGAATGGGCATAAATAAACCCAACTAGATTGATTGCCCTTCTAATTGTCTTCTTTATCAAGGGAAGCTTTCCAATGTCTTCGAGCATCAAATCAACACAATGGGCTGCACAAGGAGTCCAATAAATATGTTTTCTTTTGTCCTCCAACGTCTTACCCGCCAAGACATAGTTGCTCCCATTATCAGTGACAACTTGAACCACATTCTCTTCTCCAACTTCCTCCACAATAGCATCCAGCAACTCAAAAAGCTTTTCACCCGTCTTCACAAAATCAGAGCCATCAACAGACTTCAAAAACATAGTACCAGCTTGAGAGTTAACCAAAAAATTAATGATGCATCTTTGTTTCCGATCAGTCCATGCATCGGACATAATAGTACAACCATACCTCACCCATTGCTCCCTATGGCCTTTCATCAAATTTTCAGTGTATTCAACCTCCATCTTTAGAAGTGGAACTCTGATATCATGGTAGCTTGGAATGGGCAAATATGGTCCAAATTGACCAATGGCTGCAACCATATGCTCAAAGCTCTTCAATTTAATGAGGTTGAATGACAAACCAGCTTGGTACCAAAAGCGAGCAATATGTTTATGCACCTTCAGAACTTCATTCTTGTCCATTGACTCTTTTATGGACGTTTGCCTCAACATCTCCTTTTTTCTCCAATTGATTGCATCGTCTAGATTCTTACAGAACTTGTCCAATGGCCCTTTTTTAGTGGCATTCTTTCTCTTTGCAGCAGCAGTGCTACAGTTCTCAAACTCATCTTCTTCACTTTCATCACATCCAATTGGATCACCAAACTCAAAATCTCTGATATTTGGCATTGGCACATCAGCAACACTACTGGCCCCACTCTTTTTGTTAGCTATATATCCCTTAAGCTCTTCAACTACATTCGGTGGGGTCTTTTTGCAAGAAGCAACATTACCCCTCTTTGCTATCAAGTGTTCTTTGGCTCTGGTTATTCCTCCCTTGGTTACTTTTCCACAGAAATTACAAACAATGATGTTTGTATTCCCTTCCACAAGTGGATGACAGTATTTCCAACCAGGGTCTGTCCTACCCCTAGAAGATGGTTCTTCAGGTTCAGCCATAGTAGAAAAGGGCTGAACAATGAAAAAAAAAATACAATGATCAATAGCAGTCGCCGGAGGAAGGAGAAGATAAAAAAAAAAAAAAACCAAAAAACAGAGCACAACACACCAGTATGGCAGTCGCCGGAGCTGAACAAGGTCGCCGGTGAAGTTGCCGCCGGTGTAGAGGTTGCTGTCGGAGGGAGGTCGTGAAGCAGCAGTAGCGTCGGAGGAGAGGGAGGAGAGGGAGTGAGCGTCGAAGGAGAGGGAGTGAGCGTCGGAGGAGAGGGAGTGATGCGCAACCAGAAGCAGTCTATTGCGGGTTGTGATTTAGGGTTAAAAACCCTTATTTTTTGTTGGGTCGGGTTGGGCCTGTGGCCCATTTTGCTTTTTTTTCGTTTTTTTTTTTAAAAACCGCCATTTTCCGCCATACCGCCATACCCGCCATGGCGCCGCCATGTGAAACCCGCAACGCCACCGCTATTTGATGGCATTTTATCAAAAAACCGCAACGCCATTCCGCAATAGCGCCGCCATAACTGCTATTTAACAACACTGTGTTCCAATGGTTGTACACTACGATGCTTCACTCAACTTTTCTGGTAAGCCCCTTCGTAGATAGCCTTTTTCAAGACATTGGCAACCAACTCTGTAGGTAGCCTTTTCCAAGACATTGGCAACCAACTCTGTAGGTAGCCTTTTCCAAGACATTGGCAACCAACTCTGATAAGCTACGATGAGAGTTAGTTGCCCAAGTTGTACGATGAGATACCATATCATCTCAACCCCCAAAGAGCCAATGTCCTGATAATTGCACACTATGATGCTTGACTCAGCCTTTTTAGTCAGCCTTTCGTGGTAGCCTTTTCTGAGACATTGACAACCAACTCTGAGAAGCTACAATTAAGGCAGGCTAGGGGTGACCATGATTAAGGCGGCTTTCCAACATTTATGTATATGTTTCTCTCTTGTAATAATAATGAATTGATTATATTTTTTGCAGAAAAATGCAGTGCTAGCACGCCATCTATTAAATGGAGAGTTGGAGCCTTCAAAAATATTAAATATGACACCCAATGAATTAAAGGTATGATATTTGTCAGGCTTTGATCTTTTACAAAAAAATCAATTGAACTATTTTGTCCTATTGTGATCAAATGATGAACTTGTTTCATAGATTTTCTACTATTTTCTGATTTCAGCTAGGTCACATCTTTTCTTTTTCCCCCATCAGTCAAGTACTATTGGCTCAATTAAGGGTTTAAATGATCTAAGTAGTTATTCGTGAACTACTCGAGCTTGACTCTTTAAATGCTCGATCAAGCTCATTTGTTTATTTAAATAAATAAACTCAAGCTTGAGAGTAGACACGATTATTTAAATGAGCCAAGCCTAAGCTTTATAACTTGACATTAAAAGTTCATTTAATTATTAGTGTAGTGTATTCTTAGAATTTAGGCTTAGGACATAACTCAACCCACAAAACTGGCTTGTACAATGAGGATTACCAAGCCTTATCAACACTACTTAGGCCTTATCTTTAGTTATGTGAGATCTCAACCTCCTAAGAGCCAATATCTTGGCGGCTACACACTATGACACTTCACTCAACCTTTCTGGTAAGCCCTTTGTAGGCTTGTAGGTAGTCCTTTGTAAGACATTGGAACCAACTCTAATAGGCTGCAATTAAGGCAAGTTAGGGGTGATTGCAACTAACGCGACTTTTCAACACATCCCTTCATGTCCAAGGCAATGTGCCTGGAGTGTGGTAATGCAAGTGGGCCAACAATAGATCTAGGACCAACTCTAATATCATATTAGAATTTGGACTTAGGGCCTAACTCAACCTCAAAAAACCGGTTTATATGGTGAGGATTGCCTAAGCTTTATAAACACCACTTTTGTCTATAGTTGATGTGGGATCTCAACCCCCTAGGATTCAATGTCTTGACGGCTGCACACAACGACGCTTCACTCAGCCTTTTTGGTTAGCCCCCTTGTAGGTAGCTCTTTTCGAGACATTGGCAACTAACTCTGATAAGCCGCAATTAAGGTGGGCTAGGGGTGATTGTAATTAAGGTGACTTTCCAACATGCATTATAATCAATTGTAGATGAATGTTTTGGCTTTGATACCACTCACATGAATTTTAGTCCTCGTTTTAGTGCTTGTTTTGTTTGGAATTGCTTTGTAGGAATTGAGTCTACTTAGTAAAGGCACAGGGGTGGTAAATATTACATAAAATTTCTGAGAATTTACTTCTAAAAATGGCTCATGCTTTTCAAAGGGTGCTCTAAAATAATGTTTGATTTTTAAAAAAGCTATCTGCACTGTCTTTTATGGAAACAGCAAAAAATACATTGACACATCTTAAAGCAACTATGAATTGAAGTACTGGTAACTTTTGTCATCAATTTCTGAAAGCTACTTTTGAAAAGATTAAACTGCTTGTTGATGCATAGTTTTTTATGGTCATATACTAAATATATGAACTTCAGGAGGGTTTGGTTGCTGAGGAAAAAACCAAGGAGGAGCCTGACGAGACCCAGCATTTGCAAGTAAATTTTCCCCGCTACAATTTTATTATCTCATTAACTGTTAAGTTGTGTGAAGATATCTGCTGACTTCAGCTTTCCTTTCCATGAAACAGATGACAGATGCCCGCTGCTCAAAATGCATGGGTTGTAAGGTGGGCTTGAGAGAGATTATCCAAGCTGGAAATAATGAACGTTATCAGGTTTGCATATTTTTTACTTTAGTCCAGAGTTCCAAAACTGTGTCCTGCACTTTTATGGCTTGGTTTGATTGCTTGCTGCTTTGCCTTTACAGCTGGAATGTGTTTCCTGTGGTCATTCCTGGTATGCATCCCGGGATGAGGTGTCTATGCCAGCAATAGATGCATCGGATTCAAAGGGAAACATAGGCACAGCGCCATAGGCCACTGCAAAATTTAAAGATGTACAGATGAAGCTGGTGAGCCCCGTGAATCCGAAGTCAGCCAATGGCATCTTTTAAAAAACAAGTTAATTGTATATCCCCAGAAATGATTTGGCAAGTCCAGGAAAGTGACGATATTGAGGCTATGAGACATGTATCTATCCCGGGTAGTGTTTAATCATAGCAAAGATTGTTTATGAAATATGAATAGATACAGTTCTCTTCCTATTTGACTCTGCGCATAGCATACAACAAGCGGTTGGTTTTGTGTAATACTTAACATAAACTAGCTGGTGTTACCTCATACATCATAAGGGTAGTGTTAGCCATAGCAGTAAATTTCTTAGTTTGACTTTGATTTTGTAAGTATTAACTTTTAAATCATTAATAAGCAAAAAAATAAAATAATAAAACTTATTGTGCCTCAGCTGCAAGTTTATGAAGGAGAAGTTCTGGCTTTGCTGGAACCATTCAGTGGGTAACAGACATGAATTTGGATTGCGTTATTTTTGAACTTGATTGTTAAACAGTGGTTGATAAGATCAAGCATCCAACGCATGATATTTCAGAATTTGGTGCCATCATCAAACATTGCAGCCTCTTGTTCTTAAACCAAACATTAAAATTGAGGTTATAAAGAGACAAGGAAATATAGGAGCTCATGAATTAGCATTACTCTACCTAGTTTCCGTAGCTTTGATGCTATTCCGACCCGGTTCTTCATATTGAAAGTGAAATAATATAAGCTTATTCCAGTAAAAAATAATAATAATTATTGGAGATCTCACATTGATTAGTGATATGGTTAAGTTAGTGTATATAAGTGAAGGATAACTCTCACCTCAAAAGTCAATTTTGTAGGGTTGAGGTAGACCTGAAATCTACTTTTTGACATGGTATCAGAGCCTATCCTAGATGGTTTCCTGTGTTTGTCACGCTCTAGGCGGGTAGCTTTGAGCGTGAGGGGGAGTGTTGGAAAGCCACTATGATAGTGGTCACCCATAGCCCACCTTAGTTGTGGCAAGTAGCCATGGGCAGAAGAGGGATGTATTGAAGTCCCACATTGTGGCGAGTAGCCGTGGGCAAAATGGGGCGTGTTGAAGTATCATATTGGCTAGAGATAGTGTCGAGATAGAGTATATAAGTGGGAAGCAATCCTCACCTTACAAGCCGATTTTGTAAGGCTGAGTTAGACCCATAACCCACTTTCTAAGATAGTATCAGAGCCTATTCTAGCGATCTATTGTTGGGTCTATTGTGTCTTGTTGTGGGCCTATCGTGCCACTCGTTATCGGACCGCTATCGGACCACCTGTAATTGTCTAGTCCTGCAAACTTCACGCTCGATATGTCCCGTCCTCGGCGTGAGGGGAGTGTGTTGGAGATCTCACATTGACTAGTGATATGGCCAAGTTAGTGTATATAAGTGGAGGGCAATCCTCATCTTAAAAGTCGGTTTTGTAGGGTTGAGTTAGGTCCGAAACCTACTTTTTGACAATAATAATAATGGAATAAAACTTTAACCAAGTTATTTGTCTCCGACAGAAAACATCATATAATTGCAACTGTGGCTTACATCATATAAAATAGTTCATATTAACTTAACCTTAATTTATGATCACCCCAACCAAAGAAGCATAAGTTACTCAGCATATTGCAATCACATTTACTAAAGCAATATGAACTTACAAATAATCTTGACAAGTTCTTATATGACATGATCCAAGCATCTTTGCTCTTTCATTTCTCTTTTTGCCCAGCTAGAAAACTATTTTTGAAGTTACAGCTACATTAACTTGACCTTAATTTATGATCACCCCAACCAAAGAAGCATAAGTTACTCAGCAGATTGCAATCACATTTTCTAAAGCAATATGAACTTACAAATAATCTTGGCAAGTTCTTATATGACATGATCCAAGTCATAGTGGGAACTCAATGTTTTTGCCCAAATAGTTCATTTAAATAAAGTATAACTTATTTACCGATGAACAAATAGTGACATGACATGAATTAGGTTGCAAGATCATGGCCACCATTAGTGCGATGGTGACAACTCACCATGATGATTTTCAATTTTTCATCAACCAAGTTTAAGAGGTGCCTCAATTGCTGAAGTTGGACCAAGACACACATTGTCGCTTAGAAGGACCAATTGCTTGAGATGTTCTGCATAACTTTGAGCACAGGTGGAAAAAGTAAAGTCAAGGGAATGTTTTACCTACTGAACTTTTGGGGAACATGTTGATATTTTTGTACTATCATCACTAGTAACGGTTTCTAAAGACAAAGAAACATGGAATGTTCAGTACTTCAGTTATTTCAATTCGTTAATGGAAGAGCCATTTATGGCTTCCAAATATCCACAGACCATCGCTGTGATCGAGGCAAGGACCCGACACTGAGACTCTGGCAACTTCGATTATTCTTCATGGTGATGACGATCACCATTCACCACTAAGATCCGACATGGTGGTTGGTTGGCGCCACTGAGTTTTTGAGTTCGCTGGAGTGCTACTCATCAAAGTTATATTACCTATAATAAAATATGAAACCGAGGGTCTCCTTCAATTCATACGTCTTTCATGCACCCTTTTTTTCATGTGTGTGGATGCACTGTAATAGATGTTAAATGACTTTTAAGTGAATGGTTCTCAAAGAGGAGGGATTACTCCAATAGTATGTTTAAAAATTCATTGGTGGAGCGGTAAACATAAGTTGAAAGGAATTCTTTTGTATTTTTTGAGTTTAATGTACGTTTGGAGAGTTAAGTATACAAAAACCAATTGTAATTAAAAGCCAAATAAATAAAAAAAATCGGAAATCAAACAAATTGAAAGTCAAATTTCATATTTAATTTTGAAAATCAATTCAATCCTAATTGAATTTATACATACATATATATTTTTATTTATAAATTTATGACATCAATCATGCTTACATTTTTATGTTTTATATATTTGTAAAATTATCATATAACATGCACTTATTTGTGAAAAATATATTTGATTAAAGATAATTTTTTAATAACTAATCAACAAGGTATATAAATATAATTACAAAGTTGTGTAAATTAATTTTTAGTATATATTTGAAGAGTTTCTTTAAAAAAAAGTATATATTTGAAGAGTTATATTACTATTAGCAACATAATAACTTATTGATAATATATTTGATATTTTAAATTATGTTTTATTGTATTTATTATGAATCTTACCATATTAAATTGATTAAATGATAAATTAAAAAAATTTAGGTGATTAAATCAGATTTTTTTTTAAAATCGATCTAATTTAATTCACGAATACCCTAATGTTCAAATAACTGTGAGCTATGATTTTAAAAATAAAACTGAGTTATACCAATCGATATATTTCATCTATCGACCTGAGAGATCCATGCAAGATCCCACTTAATATGAAGACGGCTCTATTAACTCTACTTACTCACCCATTACTCACCAATTACATTATGTAGCATTTTGTCCCATACTCCCATGTCAATTCCCAAAAAAGACTCCTCCAAATAGACCTTAGGTGATAATTTTAGAACAATCAACTTATTTCAAAGACATAACACTTACTACCTTTTAGCAAAAGGCCTAGAATTTGATATCGATCACATTTTTAACAAGAATAGTAACCATAACATTATCATAAACAAGATGCAAATGCAAATGCAACCATATTATTCATTTCTTACCACATTCTCCTTGTCTTTCGTCTTTCTACTTCTAGGGCATTTCTGCTTCCCAAAATGACCATAACACTTTTTTGACCCAACAGCCTCTGACTGTGTCCCATTACCATTAGGAAATACCGAAGAAAAAGGACATCACTGTCATAAAAAATTACCAAAAAACATTATCATTATCACACGACCTATCTTATGATCAAAATGCCTCTTATTATCTTATCATCATATGCACAGTGATTAATTATTAATTTCATGGGATTGCGGTCTTACTTTTATTCACTCAGTGGGAGAGGCTGTCCGTTTATGATGGGGTTATTTGTCTTTTAACCGTGGGTGCACGCTCATTCTCTTTCTCTTGCTCTGTTTTGGGCTTGACTTGGCCCTGTTACTGGTCCCACATTTTGATTGCTGAGTGAGATAATAATAATATTAATAAGAAGAAAAAAATATCAGTAACATATTTTTAAAATTTTTATTAATTAAAATTTATCAAAAACTATAAAATTATAAATAAAGGAAGACTCGCATAATTTTATACTTTTTTTAATAAATTTCGGCGAAAGTGTGTCAAAAATAGTTGCTAACATTTCTCAATAATAAAGAAGAGAAAAAGAGAACACGCAGCATTTGACACAATGATGGTGCATGATCAAAGGACATGGCTTTATTTTTAGTATCAGTAGTAGCAGTAGAGACATGTACAGAAGATCATCTGCTTGCTGTCTCTTCTTTACCCTCCTTTTCGTGTGTGAGAGAGTTCAGTGTTCCTCTCTAGTTACCATTCTTCTAACTTCACTTTTGGCACCATTTATCATGCTTCACTCCTTCTTCTTCTTCACCCTCCCTCCCCTTTTTGTTTCCAAATTCTGATTTTCCAGCGGGCCATGAAGGATTGCTCTTTTCTTCGGTTATACTCTTGTACACTTTTTGCTCAACTTCGGAGACAATGATTGTGTGTTGACGCTCTTCCTTGCGTTTTTCTTTTCTTCACTTCACTTCTCCAACATCTACTTCAGTATGGCCCTTTCCTTTCACTGCTTTTCATTTTTAAAATTTTCTACTGCTATGGTTATGGTTTGGTATTAAAGGGAACTTTGTTATTATTTTTAGAATATTATACTTGACATTGGCACAGCAATTACCATCCTTGTCACTTTACTCAAATTCTGGGTGTTATACAGATTTTTACCTTTTCCTTTTGCAATTTTTTAGGCTACAGATCATATAGGATTTTTTTTTGGGAGGGTGGGGTATTGGGAATCAAAATTGTTACTTTCAAGTTTTTCTGCAGTCCAATTTCTAACTTTTAAGATCACTGATGGGAATTGGGATACTTGCTTCCTTTCCAATAATGGTTGTTTGCAATTGCAAACTTGTAATTGGCATTGCAAAGTTTGATGTTTTAAAAAATTGTAGATGCCGATTCTTACCTGCAATCAGCAATTAGTTTTGTGAAATATTATCACTTTCTGTTTCAATTGTGATTTTCCTGTTTATCTCAAAATTAGGAGCAGAACCATTATTGAATAGTGTGACCTTGAAAATCACTGCAATATTATGATATTTCTGTGCTGATTGGGAAGCTGAGCTAAATAAGTAAATATACATAGATTAGTTGTATAAATAAGATTTAAAGTTTGTTCAATTACAAACCAAATGCAGCATTGTGTCATGCAATTGGATCTCTCTCTTGCAAAGTAATTATTTCCGTATTTTTTATTTTTCTTTTTAATAGTATTGCAGGGCTCTAGCTAGTTTGAGGATGGGACAAGAATTGGAGTTGGATCTGAATGACAAGTCTTCAGTGGGTCTCAGTCCCGATACTGTTCTTCCAACTCATCAATATTGTTTGAATGTGAAGAAAAGATGTAAAATTGGGAAACCCACTGGGAAAGATGATTTTTTGAAACTCAATGAGAACTTTGATGATAACAATTTTGGTCGCATCCGCAGTTCTTCACGGAAGAGCCTTCCCTGGAGATCTCATGGACTGGAAGGTAATATAGAAATGAGACAAGGTTCCAAGTATCAGAGTTCAGAGCAAGTTATAAATATAAAGAAAATGGGCAACATGAGGGGAAGGAGAAAAATAGAAATTTCTTCTAGGAGTAGTGATGCCTCTTTTTCAGGTAGTGTTGTTGATTCTCTATGTGGTTCAGATGATGACAGTTTGGATGAGAGACCTTCAGTAATATCTCAGGACTCAAATTTAGGTTCACCATCTCCATCTGTTTCTGGTTCCCGGGCTAGTAGTATGGAGAACAACACTTCAAATGGCTATATTGAATTTTGCATAAATTCAGATGTTTGGGATGAAAAATATGGTGCAGTAGAAGAAGGGATTGGTTCTATAAATACAGAAATCAGAAGTGACAAGGTTGCTGGTCCACTAATTGATGGTAATTTTCATCTTCAAAAAGAGACAGTTCATGGATTACAAAAGCCACTCTCTTCTATGGTTGAAATCTCTCACCTGCAATCTCCATCAGAGAGTGACTGCTCACCAAGATCAAGTCCAAAAGTCTCACTCACCTCTATCATGAAAAAGCTAAATTCATTCACAAAGTCAAAATCTATGACTAGTCCAGTGAGTTGTGTGCTGGAAACTACTGAGGTCAAATTAACTGGGACTAGAAATGGCACAAGAAACAAGACTTATCAGAGATCTTTGCTGAATGACTTCTCCAACACAGCAAAGCATTCTGACATTATTTCCGAGTTTATCAATAGAGATATCCAGTTTTCAGGTCTATCATGTTCACCTGTTCATCTTCATGGCAATCTCAAGTTGAAAAACAAACAAGGACTGCCATTTTTTGAGTTTAAGGTGAAGTGCCCTGAAGATGTCTTTGTGGCAAAGACATGGAAATCAGGCAATGCTTTCAACTGGGTGTATACCTTTCACTCAATGGATAATAGAAAGAAAAGTACTGCCACTGACTTGGGATCCCATTATCGTGACAAAGACTCATCAATGGTAGCACATATGGTAGTTTCATCTAATTTATGTTCGAAATTAGAAGGTGGAGTTTTTGACAACTCTATGGTGACAGAATTTGTGTTGTATGATCTTACACACTCAAGAAAAAGTGTTTCACCTGAAAAAAAGTCTTACAGCGAGCAACATTGTTCTAACAATCTAAAAGCTTCCCATGTAGGAACGAAGGGAGAAACTTTCAGGCCAGATGAAGAGACTTTGGCAACTAAAAACAACCCTCTATCAGGCAATGCAGTTTTTGATTATTCAAATTCTTATCCTTTGTCATCCACAGAATTGCATTCAAACCCTGAAATGGCTGCCATTGTTTTGCAAGTTCCGTTTCGCAAGAGAGAAAGCTTGAAATACAAAAGAAGGGATAGAATAAACACTGAAGCGCATTCAAAATTAAGTGATCTCTCTTCATCAGTAGAGAAGAGTAGAAAAAGCCTTCTTGATGGGAAAGTCCTAGAACAGGTGAAGGTGGTACTACCAAGTGGCAGCCATGGTTTGCCAAGTGCTGAAAGCCAGGGTCCCTCATCATTACTTGATCGATGGAAACATGGTGGAGGTTGTGATTGTGGTGGCTGGGACATGGCCTGTCCCCTTATTCTTTTAGGCAATCCTAGTGTTCAATTTGCTGAAGACTGCCCTCTTATGGAGGAAACTCGAACACTGGAACTCTTCACTCAGGTAAACCTTGAATTTCAAATAACCTCTTTCGTGAAAGGACTTAAAATAGATGTATTTAGGAAAATAGTCATACCTTTAGTTTTCTTTTCATGTATTTTTTTTTTTTGGTGATTTAAATCTTCTGAATTTGATTTTTGTATTTTCTCTTTCCAAATGAAGATATATGCCACAAGATGTTTGTGATTCCATTTGGAGCTTTCTCTGTTTCATTCAGTGCTGCAGTTTTAACATGCTACATTTATGAGATTTTGATTGTTTTTTATGGTACTTATCTCTCCTTATGGTGCATAGGGAACCAAAGAGAGAACTCCTACCTTTGGCATGACGATGGTTGAAGAGGGACACTATGCAGTTGATTTCCATGCACAACTATCCCCGTTACAAGCTTTCTCCATTTGTGTTGCCATCTTGCATGGCACCTCCACCTTCAGTGGTGTGGGGCAGGAGAAAAACCAACAGATATCTCGATGCAATTCATTGAAAATGCTTCTTGAGGAGGAGGTAGAGTTATTTATCAACTCAATCACCAAAGTAGAGAATAAGAATGTGTCCAAGATTCAGAAGGGAATTCCTCGATCCTATGTGCTAAACCCACCTTTCTCTCCTATTGCACGAGTATAGAAGTGTAGTGTACACTTGACCAGCCTGCTGCAGTGATCCAAGTAATTTAAGCCATTGCTGGTTTGACTTTGACCTTAAATTTGGTAGCAAGTGCATAGTGGATGAGATTTACATGAATATAAGTAGGAGGTGCTACATTCCCTGCTTCTGCTTATTTGAACTGGGACTGACTGGGTTATTGCTCATGATGTCAAAAGAATATATATTGCCACACACCCAGAATGCCCTGCTTTCATGAAGAAAATGTGGAGTGCTTGCTGCTAAGTGCTAATGTTAGAATCATACTTTGTAACACCATATAGAACAGAATATTGTCCATATTGTAATAGGATAATTAGAGGGAAAGGTTATAGGAAATGATTTTATTCTGGATTCCAGTCCTTTCTGTATGTAAACATTAAAAAATGATACTGGAAATCAATCCAGTAATTTGTTTAAAAAAAAACTTGCCGTTGCCGGGGATCAAACCCCGGTGAACCTCGATTAACCAGAATACAAACTGACCACTGTACTATAAGCTCTACAAATAAAGTAGACTTGAACTTTATATGGTTGTTTATGGAGATTTGAACTTCATAATAACCAATAATTGAATCTAATCAAATATAACAGATATAACTATATTTAGTGAAAAAATAAATTGTTCATATTAATAATATTTATTATATAATTTTAATAAATTTAAGTTAATAAAAATATATTTTAAAACCAAAAGATGATAAATATAAGTACCTGTTTAGATGGGTGTTGATAAAATTAATTTTGAATGAAATTTATTTTACAAAATTGATTTTGATTTAAATTGATTTTGAAGTAAGTTAGTAACAAAATTCAGTATAATTTTTTTTGTATTCAATCCAAAAGTTATCTAAAGTTGTTTCAATCAAAAATCAATTTTGAATCCAGAGTCAATTATTCAACATGAATCCAAACATGTGAACATATATATAAAATCACGGTATTTCAAGGTGATTATGGATATTTTTAAAATAAAATTTAAATTTATAATATTATTAATTAAAATTAACTAATTAACTAATTTCATGGATGGTGTGTCGTTTGAGTCCTGCAACAGCAGTCTGCGTGGCTGCCGTGACTTTACCGCATTTTCCCTTACACTTTTCTTCTTCCTTTTATTTATAAACAAATTTTACAGTATTTTTGTCTAGATTCTAATAATATGCATATGACTTCTCTCAATAATAATAATAATAATAATAATAATAAGGCTTAATTACCAATTTGGTCCTCAAATTTATTTATTAACGTCAATTTGGATTCTATATTTTTAAAAGCATCAATTTAGTTCTCAAATTTTTAAAAATGTATCAATTTGGTCCTTACCGTCAGATTTTGTTAATTTGATTAAGAGAGATATGTGACGTGACATTGATGTGACTTTATTTAATGGGGACCAAATTGACACATTTTTTAAAATTTAGGTACCAAATTGACGTTTTTAAAAATTTGGGAACCAAATTGACAAATTTTTAAAAACTTGGGGACCAAATTGACGTTTTTAAAAATATGAAAACCAAATTGACGTTAATAAATAAATTTGAAGACCAAATTGGTAATTAAGCCTAATAATAATATGCATATGACTAATTGACTGTATCATGATTTCCCTTTGGATATATAATAGTATATTAGTATTATAATTATAGTAATAGTAATAGTAATATGCTTTGATTTCTTCTTTATTTTATTGAATGGATCAAAATCGAAAGTTGATTGTTCCAAGACGCGGCAGCGTCTGTCTCTCTCCGTTTCAACTGTGAGTTGGTAATGGTGAGACTGACTGCATCCATGGCTTCGGAGAAGATTTGCTCGATTCTCTTGTTTTGTGCTGTAATTTTGCTTCTCCGTGATGCTCCTTCTGTCATAGCTGGGGACATAGTTCACGACGACGATTCAACTCCCAAGAAGCCCGGTTGCGAGAACCAGTTCGTTCTGGTATACCCCACTTTACAAAGTTCACTTCTTTTTTCACTTTTCGTTTATGGGTTTTTTCCTCATACTAGAAGCATGCATGATCATGGAGCATCAATATCATATTGTCCAGAATTACACATTTGAGCATCAAAAAGTTTAGTTCCTGATTAATTAATAAGTCTCAAGTTCAATTCGAGTGCTGATTAACTTGTTATAATTGTCAGGTAAAAGTGCAAACTTGGGTCAATGGTGTAGAGGATGTTGAATTTGTTGGTGTGGGTGCCAGATTTGGCAGAGCCATTGTGTCCAAAGAGAAAAATGCAAAGCACACGCGCCTTATTCTTTCAGATCCTCGTGATTGTTGCATTCCGCCAAAAAATAAGGTTCTTTCTTCATGTGTGACATCTTGTAGTGTACTTTGGTCACTAGTGTAGCGAAGTACTAAATGTTATCAGTACAACTGTGTTGTGTAAACTGTCAGATTGTGGGAGATGTCATCATGGTGGATCGAGGCAACTGCACATTCACAAAAAAGGCAAATATTGCTCAGAATGCTAATGCTTCAGCCATCCTCATTATAAATAACCAAAAAGGTAAAAAAATAGTAAAGTGTTTTTTTTTTTTCCTTTTTGCTCTTTTTATTTTTGGTTGGAGGAGTTGATTCGCTGTTGTGTTCAGTGGGTCATGTCTAGTACGTACACTTTTATTTCTCTTTTCATGTCAAATTTGTTTGTTGTTTGCAGAACTGTACAAGATGGTTTGCGAACCTGATGAAACTGATTTGAACATACACATACCTGCTGTCATGCTTCCACTAGATGCAGGAACAAGGCTGGAAAAAATGCTGACGAGTACTTCATCTGGTGAGCTTCCTTGTGCATGTTTTGTGGACTTGTAATAGTTTCTATTAAATGCAGCTAGCTAAGTGATGGTCACAAGTCACAACATCTTTAATGCTTATGACTTATGAGCAGATTCTTTAATTGCAATGTAACTACTATTTGTTTTTCCTAAAGAGAATTTTTTTGCCGTTTTGCAGTGTCTGTGCAGCTGTACTCACCACTTCGACCAGCTGTTGACATAGCAGAAGTATTTCTTTGGATGATGGCAGTTCTTACCATATTGTGTGCATCATATTGGTCAGCTTGGACAACCCGAGAAGCAGCTATTGAACAGGATAAACTGCTAAAGGTCTGTTTATCATATTCTTTTAGTATTTCCTCAAGTTGAATTTTCATTTCTTTTCTTAATATGTTGTTGATCCTACTACTTACTCTCAATTTTTTCTTTTCTTATAGGATGCTTCAGATGAAATCCCAAACACTAAATATGCTAGTGTTAGTGGAGTTGTAAATATGAATGTGAAAGCTGCAATCCTTTTTGTTGTATTTGCTTCATGTTTCCTGTTTATGCTTTACAAACTGATGTCGTCATGGTTCATTGACGTTTTGGTTGTTCTCTTCTGTATTGGTGGTATTGAGGTATTAACTTCCACTAAATCAGTCTAAAATTCAATATTTTTGCATCTGCGAGGGAAAAAAAATCTATTTGCATATTATATCTATGCAGGAAAAAGAAGGCAACAGATTAACGCCTATGACATTGCATGAGTGCATGTTATAAAAACTCTGTTTCCATTACTGAATTCAAATTCTGTCTTTCCTGCCACTGCCAATTTGCCATGTTATTGTCTGCCAAGTCATTGCTAACCATATTTTTTTCTTGTATGCGTAGGGCTTGCAAACATGCTTGGTTGCTGTTTTGTCCAGGTGTGGTGTATCATCTTTAATGAATGTTATTAAGAATTTTTGGTCTTAGTATCCATTTATTAAGATTGCCATTTTTTTTTTTTGGAAACAATTCCTCTTTGATTATTTGAGAAGCTCAAATTGGATCCGGAGAGAGTTGACACTTGACATGTGTTTTATGACAAAATAATATTCCCTGTTGGAATTTGGATGGGTTGCCTTTCTAAGTACATGATCAGATTGATGCCTTAAGCATTAAAGCAATTATCTTGCCTTTTCCTAAAATGCATATTTCATTAATTATTTTCAAGTCTTACACTCGAAATTCATAAATGCTATTATATGAGCTTGATATTTTGTGCACAATCAGAAGTTGTTATCAATATAGATAAATTAGCAACTGTGACCTTATAATATGTGCTATTTTGGCACATAATCTGCAACAAAGTGTAGATAAGTGAAACTTGTGGCTGGTTTGATAGAAAAAATGAGCTGTATAGTCATTGGTAGTCACACTAGTCAGTAAAACAAGGCTTAGCTCCACACCCCCCCCCCCCCCTCTCCCCTACAGATATTTACTTTTAGATGGAGTAATGCTGCTGATGGTGCATTTTGTTTCCCATCTCTTCTTCCACATCCCTGGGATTTTGTACTATTCTTTTATAATTCTAAGATGATTTTACCATGCAAAACTGAAGGTGATGTACACATTTTGGAGAAGTCTGTCTCTCTGACATTTTATTCTCCAGAAGATATCATGAAAAGAAATTTTAATATTTTACAGATTTTTCAGGAGACATCAGGTCTAATGGACTTGTACACTCACATGCACGTGCGTGTGCACACACTCCCACAAAGCTGACTAAATGACTGGGAAAAGGATTTTCTAGGTTTAACCAGCATCCTTAGTATTTAAGTTAAGACTACTTAATTGAACTTAATTTTATCATTCATTAATTTTTTTAGAATGTGCTATAATATTATGTGATAAACTTAATTGTTGTATGTTTGAACGACATAGATGTTGATAATCTTGTTGCATTTTGACATTTACAAATAATATATTATATATTATATAAATGTTTCAAATGATATAGGATCAGGATGTTTAATACGTTGTACTCTTGAAAATCATGTAATAAGGTAAATTAGTCTCTTCTTTCCTCACATTTGAGAGAGTAATTTTCATATTTCAAAGATTGAGGATATTGTGTTCTAGAATGTTTGAGTTTCCACCCTTGCATTCTTTTATGTCCTTTTTAATTGAAGTTGTCGCTATGTTCCTCACTTCCTCCACAATGTTAACTTGTAGAAGAAACTTATTTTGTTTTCCTGTGCAGGTGGTTTAAGCATGCTGGAGAGTCATATGTCAAAGTACCTTTCTTAGGAGCTATCTCACACCTGACTTTGGCTGTTTCTCCATTCTGTATAACATTTGCCGTTCTCTGGGCAGTTTATCGCTACAAATCTTTTGCCTGGATTGGTCAAGATATACTTGTAAGGATAAATTTCTCTCCAGTCTTAAATGCTATTCCTCTCCTTCAAACATATCATGTAGATGTTCAAGGACTAAAGGAAGTTTGTCTTTTTCTGTTATTTTCAAAGAGGAAGAGAGTACATTTCTCATAATTTAGTTGTGCTTTATATGCATAAATTGTAAAATGTGTCCTGGCATCCATTTGCCTATGCTACATACTAAAAGGAAATTCAACCGCCTGTCAGGAGTGTCAAGTGCGTGCTTTTGTTGAAAATTCTGTTTAGTTTTTATACTTATCTGGATAAGCTATTAGTCACTGTCCATTTAATCATAATTTCTTTTTCATTGGTTCTAACAGGGAATTGCACTGATAATCACAGTTCTACAGATTGTACATGTACCAAATCTCAAGGTAATTATTTAAGCTTATATTTTGTTTGTGCTGTGCTTTATGTTAACCATGATAAAATTATTCTTGAATTCTGTTACTTTTCAGTAGAAGCCATTCAATGGGCACTCTAATATTTACTTTGACAATTTTTTGATACATCTCTTATTGGGAAGAAATGAACTAACAACATATTTAATTTGTTATGTGCATCTGGTTTTGCATTGCTTCTATTTTCCACTCCTGCTTGTTTCAGCAAACACTCACGTCTGTAATTTGTCAAGTTAGATTCTGTCTTGATATATTTATGCTACATGAAATGTTTATTTACGAAAATCAAGGGCTTCCTCTGGGTGATTGTAAGTTTTCAATTTTTTATTTTCAAATGCAAATTTCGAAACAAAATGTGTTCAGCTAAAATGGGGCAATTGATTGTTAACCAAGTTTCAAAACTCTTTAACTTAATTTTTAAAACTAAAAAAGAATCTTTTTGGTTTTTAGTTGTAAAAATAACCCATTCAAATCTCCCATCTCTCCTAAAAGACCCACGTGCTACTGCCACTATCACAGTCATCACCCACAATCACCACCATCACCACTGGTCAACTACTGCTGCCATCACCACCGACCACCACCATTAGTCGTCGCCACTATCATCATTACTGCCACTATGACCACTACCACTGGTCAATGCTGCAATTGTTATCTCCGCTTCCATTGTTCCCCTCCACACTCACCTACCACCAAGGCTAGTCAACCATTGTTGTCACTACCGTCATCATCGTTGCCACCAAGACCTTTGCCTCCACCATCATCATTGTCATTACCACCATGACCGCCTAGTTGCCTACTACCACCACTGCTGATACCGGCATCGCTAGTCAATCATCGTCGGCACAATCGCCATTGTTGTTGTCACCATCACTACTACTACTACCACCACCAACACCAACACCTCTACCATTGACTATCATTGTTACCAAAGTCACCACCACAAAAAACTAAAACTAAAAATTGGTTTTAGTTTTTAAAAATTTTAAAACTTAAATCTAGCAACTATCCCAACAAGGCCCTAAGATACTCTTGTTATATGATTTGATTGTTTCCTGAATTAGGTTGGTACAGTTCTTCTCAGCTGTGCCTTCATTTACGACATCTTTTGGGTGTTTGTCTCAAAGAAGTTTTTCAAGGAAAGCGTCATGATTGTGGTTAGTATTATGCTCCATTCTATTTCATGACAATCACTAACACCCTACGTATTTACTAATTTTAATTTTGCTTACTTTTTACTCATCATAGGTAGCCCGAGGCGATCGAAGTGGAGAAGATGGAATTCCCATGTTACTGAAGTTCCCACGTATTTTTGATCCATGGGGTGGTTACAGCATCATAGGTTTTGGAGACATCCTTTTACCTGGAATGCTGGTGGCATTCTCACTCAGGTTTTATTTCCTCCCTCTTTTTTACCATTTATCCCTTGCATGACTTATGTCAACCCAAAATTTGATTTTAATAACAAGATCCAAATTTTATGGATTGGAATTTTGCTTTCACAATAATAACCTGAGAAGTAAAAAATAATAATAACCTGAGAAGGTAGAAGAATGAAGGAATTGAGTTTTTAAAACAGCAATTTCCTAGTCCTTCTATTAGATGAATTGTTGTAATTCACATTCACCATTCTAAAAACAAATGGAAAGAGTAAGGCTGTTTGTTGCAGTATACGTTTTACGCAAGTTTTTAGTTGATGAAAAAGCTTTTCTGATCAAAATGGTACGTTTTTGCAGGTACGATTGGCTGGCAAATAAGAGCCTTAGAAGCGGATATTTCTTGTGGGCAATGTTTGCATATGGCTTTGGTGAGAATCAACTACCAATCACTTTGCCAGTTATTGACTTATTTAACTTTTTTTTTTCGAACTATAAAAACAATTTTTTATGGGAAATTTTTCTTTCCCTTTAAAGTAGGATACCTGACATGTATGATTTTTTTCCTAATTTAAATTTTTGTCTAAAATAAAAATAAGAAAAAACTGTTATATAAAAAAAATAACTCTGTGAGGGAGCAAGTACTACAGGACTACCAAAAATTTACTATTTTTCATGACCCAAAAAATAAAAGCATTTTTTTTAATTATTGATTTAAAAGTTACATGATTAATTAAGTACATACAAATGACCTGACTTTTTCCTAATGTTGGTAGGTCTTTTAATTACGTACGTGGCACTAAACTTGATGGACGGGCATGGCCAACCAGCACTGCTATACATCGTTCCATTTACCCTTGGTACTTTTGATGGAAAAGATTAGTATTTTGTTATCATTTTCTATCAAGAAAAAAAATTGAAATCATCTATCTGGGAAATTGCTGAACTGCTTATTTAGTTATATACTGTTAGATCAGATGCTCACTGTTTGATGCATTAATGCAGGGACCTTGATGACATTAGGGCGGAAGCGAGGAGATTTGAAGGTTTTGTGGACAAGTGGAGAACCTGAAAGACCCTGCCCACATATAAGACTCCAACACAGTGGAGAATTAAGCCTTGAATGATGTTGTAACTTTGCACCTGTGTGATATATTCGGTGTATGGCTTATCTTCTGCAATTGAGGACCAAAACCAATCTTACAAAGGCTTAGCACCATAGTTTCATGTAACCAATCCCTTTAAACAAAGCAGGGGCTCACATTTATAGTAATAGTCTAAAATTAATGTAGAGTTTGTTCAAATAGTTTTACATAGAAATCTGATTGGTTTTGTACCTGCAATTTTACTTTATTGGGCATGTTCCTGGATTATATGATAAAAAATGAAAAACACATAAGTAACTAATACTAGTAGTTGAGTTGACACTTGACAGTTTTTCTTTGCCGAAGGTAGCCTCTAAATTAGTGAATGATTATGATGGGGCTCGATGTAATGTAATAATGTAAACCTTACGCTTCACTGATGTGAATGCGTGACCAGTTCATCTCCCAACCAAGGACTGTTAATAAAATACCAACAATATCTTTTAATGATTGTTACACTGATAAAGAAATTTGCAATTGGGAGGTCAAGGAAATGTTTAGAATTGTGATTTGTGAGTGAGGGCTTGCGGCTGCATGTGAATCCAAGCAACGCAACATGAATAGGGTATCCTATGGGTGTGAGCTGTAAGGCACAATATAACTGGCTAGTCTTGTCACTCCGACTAGACCCACCCAAAGTTAAAATATTATTGACAGAAGAAAAGAAGAAGAATGACACCGTCTTTATAATTCATGGTTCATCTTGTAAAACTTAATTTGGTAAATTATATTAACATTTTTAAAAACATAATTATACACATGATATATTTTTTAAACCTTACACAAACATCTGATATATTTTCCTAATTTATATTATTATATGAAGTGAGGGAAATCGATATAATGTAAAAAAAAAAAAATAGAAATATCATATATGATTTTGTTAAATTTTAAGGGATATTAATATAATTTAAGGAATTTATTGCTCTCATCACTTATTCTCTTACTTTTACCTGCCTAAGTTCACTAATATGAGGTTTTGTTGTCAAGAGAGTGTTGCATTAAAGAAGGCTATTGGGTCCTTTGGTTTATTGTGGATGCTTTGTTAAAGCCTTGGATTCCAAGGTGAGTTCTTCGTGTAAAAAAGAGTGTGTAGTTTTGTAACGGAGTCGGAAGGACGTTGTGAAGTGTTGCAACAGCAGGATGGCTGATGCCGTTACCCATGTGTTTGGTATAGCTTTCCCAACGGTCACCAAACGGCCAATTCTTCTTCCTTGCCTTTACCTAACCTCCCACTCTCCTTTCCTACCGTTAAAATCCCATTTTGCATTTCCCAGACTCTTTCTTCACTAATATTATATGGTCACACAACTAACAATGCTATGAAAGAACAAAAAAAAAAAAAAATCTGTCTCAGTTACCTAGCTAGGTTAGTGAATCACTTTGCTCCAGTTGGAGCAAACTCCTATTTGATTCTTGAATGTGATAATACTGTTATTTTAGTTTCTAAAATTTAAAAAAAAAAATCTTAAACTATGTAAGTTCTCATTTAAGATAGTCTCTTTATTAAGTCTTCTCTATTAACTTTGACAAAGCGTCTTACCTGGCATATTAGGTGTTTATGTGATACATACATGACATGTGTGTATCACGTAAAATATTCTGGTGAAGTTAATAAAAAATACTTAATGAAAAGATTAAATTAAATGACAAATTACAGATATTTTTTTATTTTTTAAATTCAAAGAACTAAAGTAATTATGCTTGAGACTTGTGAGGTTAATGGGACCGGGAAGAAAATTCAAGAACTTGCTTTTAAACACGTATGGTTTTTGTTATTGGCACTGTATACGTCTTTTCTGGCATTGTTTATGAACTTATCCAGTGCATGCGCGTGACTTCACTAACTTTATTCATGTAAAGAATCAAATGGCTCCAAACAGCTAATCACAATGCATATAAAAAAAAAATTCAAAAACAAAATCATTTATAACACCCTGTTTGTCTGCGGCGGAAGATAAGAACAACGGAAAGATACCAACCAGAACCTGTCAACATCTCCTCGCCCTTTCCAGAACCATCTTTCACTAAAAACGCAATTATCTTAACCTCCAATGTCTTGCTTTCGAATTTTTAACGTGCCCTATCCAAAGCAAAAAAGTTACTTATTTAACTCAAAAAAAAAAAAAAAAGGAAAAGCAAAGATATTATTCCCATCATTTGCCAGCAAAGCAAATAATAATAGAGTTGAAGCTTTTTCCAATCTCCACTAACTATATAACAACTAATCTTGAGTTGAGGAGAGAAACCAAAGCAAAACAACAAGTGAAGAAAGAAAGAAGCTTTGTTTTTTGTTTTGTTGAGTTGAGTTGAGTTAGGTGAAAGTGAAAGTAAGATGGAGAGGGAGGAAGATGTTAAGGTTGGAGCACAGAAATTCTCAGAGAGGCAAGCGTTGGGGACAGGAGCACAGAGTGACAAGGACTACAAGGAGGCACCACCAGCACCCTTGTTTGAGCCAGGGGAGCTAAAGTCATGGTCTTTCTACAGAGCTGGGATTGCAGAGTTTGTGGCCACATTCTTGTTCCTCTACATCACTGTCTTGACTGTCATGGGTGTCAACAGGTCACCCACCAAGTGCTCCTCTGTTGGCATTCAAGGAATTGCATGGGCTTTTGGTGGCATGATCTTTGCCCTTGTCTACTGCACAGCTGGAATATCAGGTTAACATAACATAACATAACATTAGTTCCTCCCTTTCATTATTTTAGTTTCATCATGTTTCATGTTTCATGGGACAGGTGGGCACATAAATCCGGCAGTGACGTTCGGTTTGTTTCTGGCTAGGAAGCTGTCCCTGACGAGAGCGGTGTTCTACATTGTGATGCAGTGCCTTGGAGCTATATGTGGTGCTGGTGTGGTGAAGGGGTTTGAGGGGAATGCGCGGTATGAGTTGTTCAAAGGTGGAGCGAATTTTGTGAGTCATGGATACACCAAGGGTGATGCCCTTGGAGCTGAGATTGTTGGCACCTTTATTCTTGTTTACACTGTCTTCTCAGCCACTGATGCCAAGAGAAACGCTAGAGACTCTCACGTCCCGGTACGCTACCCATTCTTCTCATTTCTCATTTCTGCAACTTCATTTACAGAGTTCGGAATTTACTTTTCCTTAGAAAAATGGTCAAAAAGCTTTACCAAAGGTCGAGTGTAATGGTTTTAGAGCAGATTTGCTTCCCATAAAGATACATCTGATCTCTAAAATACTACTATGCTAGTTAGAGAGAGAAAATAGAAAAATGTAGCTATGATATATAATATTATATGACAGAAAGACAAATATAGAGTGGAATTATAGGTGTCAATAGAAATTTTTGTGATGTGAAGTTCTCTTCATATAATTACCTATTACCTATACATTTACACTTGGAATGTTTTTTGTGTGGACTATGTAATAATGTGGTGTTTGTGTGATAAAATTGTAGATTTTGGCCCCTCTTCCAATCGGGTTTGCTGTGTTTTTGGTCCACTTGGCAACCATTCCTATCACAGGAACCGGCATTAACCCAGCTAGGAGTCTTGGTGCTGCCCTAATATACAACAGAGACCATGCTTGGGATGACCATGTATATGTCCTTTTACTTCTTTCTCATTAATTATGTGCCTCTTTGTTTTGCTTATTTATAGTGACTTATTACTTTAATTTTAATTATGGCTTACAGTGGATTTTCTGGGTTGGACCTTTCACTGGAGCTGCCCTTGCTGCTGTATATCACCAGATAGTGATCCGAGCAATTCCATTCAAGACAAGGGGTTAATGTTAATCAATCCTTCATCCATCTGTGTTTGAATTATCTACCTAGTGGGGTCTGTTGCCCAATTCATATGGATTATGGAATATCTATTTGTTTAAATCCATCATGTGTGTAAATTATGACCTAAATTACTACCTCCTTGTTTGTGAACTCAATAGATTGTGGAGATTTTTGCCTGCTGTTATGCGCCTTATGCCTAGTGCTTGATTTATTTTTTTGGTTTTCCTTTTTTTTTTACCCTCTAAAGCACACTATTCAGTATTTAATTATGTTGAGGAGCAGAATATGTATAATTTTAGGGATTAAATTGAATAAGAACTACCAACAAGTCATTGTTGTTGGTCGAGCCTTGTGATAGAAAAACGTAGTTGGAAGGGAAGACTTCATTAAAAGTGGTTAGCTAGATTCTCTGACTGAGATTAGTCATCAGCAAAAATGGATGGATATGTGGAAAACAAGCAAACGTAGCCTTAAAATTACAAGAAGCGTCTCTTTTAGAAATATTATTTTAATTTTTGAAATTATTAAATAACAGTTATGTTAATTTTTTACATTATTAAATAATGGTTATTTTAGCAATAAGAACTAAAATGTCTATTCAGCAAAAAAAAATGTCTACCAAAAAATGTCTATTCAGAAAAGAAAAAAAAACCAAAATGTCTGTTTTTTATTAATTTTAAAGATTAAAATAGTATTTGTATAATTTTAGGGATTAAATTGAATAAGAACTACCAACAAGTCATTGTTGTTGGTCGAGCCTTGTGATAGAAAAACATAGTTGGAAGGGAAGACTTCACTAAAAGTAGTTAGCTAGATTCTCTGACTGAGATTAGTCATCAGCAAAAATGGATGGATATTCTGTATCAATGTCATGAGTATAAAAGAAACTGAATAAAAACTAAAATGACTGGTTTTTCATTGTTTACTTTTGGTCAAAATTAAACATCCAATGCCGTATAAGAAAACGCTCACGCCTTCAATTTCCTACTAAAATCTAATTGTAAAACAACGGGCAACATGAATTTCATCGTGTCTTGTTTTAGTCATTTATTATTTATTTAATTTTATCTCAGCCTAGGAAATATTGCACAAACGAGAAAGTTGCGTTTATGACCGTTGCATCGGAGCAATTGTTGTGTTTAGAAAGTTGTGAAAACTTTAACCGCTAAAATTTTGTTCCTCAATTTACTGTCCGCATGTTTTTGGATTTGGACCATTTGATTAGGGATGGCAATGGATAGGATCTGGATAGGGTCCTATAGTATCCTTTTCCATACCCGCGTTTAAAAAAAAGACCTGTATCCGGCTCCATACCCGCGCGGGTAGCAACTTTAATCCCCATCCCCGTACCCGCTGGGTACCTATATACCCATACCCGCGCCCGCTACCCGCACTTTACTTATGTATGAAGTTAATAAATCAATAAAAAACAGGCTTAAATGTAATTTTGGTCCCCCTATTTTGCACAATCCGCAATTTTAGTCATCCTATTTTAAAATAGAGACATTTAGTCCTCCTATTTTGCACAATCAGCAATCTTGGTCTCTCTATAGAGACATTTAGTCCCCCAATTTTGTAAAATCCGTAATTTTGGTCATTTCTCATCAATTATTCTAATTAGTATTTAAAATAATTAAAAACCAAATAAATAATCTCGTGTCACGTAACTATATTTGGACCACGTTAAGGTTAACATTAATCTCTTAATAGTCAACACTTTCAATTTGATGGAAGGACCAAAATTACATATTTTACAAAATTTGGAGACTAAACGTCTCTATTTTAAAATAGGTGAACCAAAATTGCGGATTGTGCAAAATAGATGAACCAAAATTGCATTTAAGCTATAAAAATATTAATTAAAAAATTATTACAAATAAATTGAAAATTCACGCTTAAATAATTCAAATTTAACATTAAAAGCATTCACACATAATATTAAAAATATAAAATATAAAATTATTGTAAGTTATAACATAAATATTTTACTATTAGTGTTAGTTTATGAAAAATATAATTTTTTTTTACAGAAAAGTATATATATAACATAATTATTTATTTAAGTTATTTTAATTATATATATATATGGTAGGTGCGGGGCGGGGCGGGTACTATACTACCCGTACCCGTACCCGCAAAAAATTGCGGGTAAATACCCGGCCCCGGCCCCAGTCCCAATAAGCGGGTATTTACCCGACCCGCTTGCGGATATTTTTGCGGGTATGGGTACACTTTGCCATCCCTACATTTGATGCAGATCATAGCAAAAGCTACAAATATAGCTTATGCATTTTTCTATGTAACGTAATTTTATGAAAAAACGTGTCTTCAACCTGTGTCGAAACAAACTATCATCTGGCAACCAAATATACTCAAACTTTCTTGCTTAATCATATATTCTCAAAATTTTCACTCGCTTGTTATTTTTTCCAAATAAATTCCAATCAGTATAATGACAAATATTTTTTTTTATAAAATATAATTTCAAATGTCAAATATTAATTAAGTACAAGTAAAAATTTGAATATTAAAGAACTATTTTGACGTGTAGTTTGAACGACCAAAAATAAAATTTTAATCAAATGAGGCCACTTTGTACGACCTGAGGCTGAGAGTGAGGGTGTGGGCAAAGAAAGAAAGAGGGTCAAAATGAAAAGCTGCAATTCTGACAACTCTGCAAGTCATCTGCCATCTGATAGCCGTGGCTCAGTAATTCAGTGTGTCTTAAATAAATGTCCAGAAACAGGCAAACAGCCAAAAAAAAAGATTAATTGTTCCTTCAAAAATCAATATGATGCATCGTGCAGGTGTAAAGCTGTTATAGCATTCGTATAACAATAAAGAAGGTTGATAAAACATAACAGCAACCAGCAGAAAAGCAAGTTGACTTGACTAGAATAATGAATAATCCAAGCACATACGGGAGGAAAATATTGCTTAAATTCAACTTCAATTTGGTTCCTAACCATCTGTACAACATATATCTTTGTTTTTTGTACACTTGGGCCTTTGGCGCCACCACTATTTTCAGTTAGAATGATCAAATACAACATAGTGACCGCACCAAGTTTAATGTACATTTTCCTAAAATGCCAAAAAAAATGTTTTAATAAGACTGAGGCTAACGTTGCATATTCAAGGGCATCCACTCTGAAATTGAGGATTATGCACCATCTTTGTGGACCCAAGGTATATATACGCTATGCAATCCAAAATTAGTTTGTTACTTCCAAGTCATTCAAAGAGTACATATATAACTACACTCCATGAGGCATGAGCTATCAGCTTTGAAGCACTGGGGTTAAGATCTAGGAATGAAATTGAGTCTTACATGATCATTTAACAGCTGCTGCTATACACGATCAGCTAAATATCTCTAGGGAGTCCCTGGACAACCCTCCTATTATTATGGTTTCCAAGAGCATCATTATTGGATGAAACTATATCCGGGCAAGCAAAAGTGCTTTTCAGAATCCCCCAAATTGGGTCATGCATTGGTTCCTGATTACGAGCATTTTGAGGTCTTTGTATCACACTGATACCTTCATGTGAGAATATTGGCTGCTTTGTATGATGAAAAGGGACTGCACCAATGCCACCACTGAGTGGTGTAGATGAGCCAGATGCAGTATGGGGACTAGATATGGGAGATGGAGACAGCCTTCCACTCACATGCAGTAACCTAGGAGGCAAAAGTGGGCTCCCAGTAGGAGGAGACACGGGACATGAAATGTTCCTTGGTGTATGGGCATCACTGGAAATATGGGATGGGAAAAGATGTTAGTTCATTTTCTTTGGCAACAGAGACAATTCTCATGCCCTTTTTATAAACAAATTTGACCAAATTTCCTCAATGGCCATGACATCAGTACCATAATAGTCACTTTTCAAAGTTATTAAAATGTTGAAGCTTAATTATGAAAATACTTATCAGACGAGTATTAAAAGCACTGCAGGTACCTAAGCTTACACTCAAGTTTCCATTAAGAAAAGAGAACAGGTGGGCAATTTTGTAATATGACTTTAATAATATGATTACAACAATCGTCAAGGATGCATGAGTTAACACAAATATGCATATGCATGTGTATATCCACATATTTGTTTCATCTATGCATGTGATTTTTCTCATGCTTGAGTGTGTGCTTTAGAGAGAGAGAGAGACCTTGATCCTGAGCCAGTTCTCAAGCTTCTAGACAGATATGTACCAGCTGCTTCTGAAACTAAGCCTAAATTATGTTTTGCAGGTCCAATGGCCTAAAAGAATGGTAGAACAGTGATAGTAACGAACTCAATAAATCTGTGAAAATCCAAACCAAATAAAAAGACAGGCAAACAAAACAAGTGTTCATGTGCTTCCCATGAATAAAAAATAATGAGGTTCCAACAATTTTTAATCAAATTCAGGCATTCAAACCCTTATGCCAGAAATTTTATTTTTTACTCATTTCATATACTTGCACAAATTTTGGCATACAAGACTAAGAAACTAAGAACTTCAGTGAACACTTCTAATTGCTTTTACCAGAGATCTCATAGCATTTACAAAATCAGGTTTTGCTTCTGAAGGATCAGCGGACAGAATAGGTCTTTCCAGTGTGGCTTTTTTAACAAATGGATGCAGCAGAAGTTGAGCAGCAGAGGGACGTTGCAGTGGATTCCTTTGCAAGCATTGCCTGATAAAATCTTTTCCGTCTTCTGATAGATGATCTGGCATTGCAGGAAGTTCCTTGCTGTTTCCAATCTTAAACATAGCCGCAACCTAACATGTAGTACGACAGAAGAAAGAAAGATAAGCAATAAACATTGTATACAAACATGTGCTCCAACAAACAGATTCATATATTTTTTATCAGAAAATATATGAAATGGTATTCAGTCTTTTTTAGTTTGTTGTCAAAATTCCCTAACCCCTTCATATTGGCTCCAAGGAGGTTTTGTTGTAGCCATCTCGAAAACAGTGCAGCCAAGGCTCCATATATCAACAGCAAGATTACAACCATTTGAATTTTTTATCACCTAGACAATCAAACCAGTGACACAAACAAGAATATTACATCAAAAGCATCAAAAACAAAAAGCGCTAGTTAACAAAGAAATCATACTGACCTCAGGTGCCATCCAGTAAGGACTTCCTTTGAAAGATAATGGACAGGATTGCCCACTTATCTGCAATTAGTTTCAATAAGTAATGTTGTAAGCAATAGGCGTAGACTATATATTTAACTCAAGTCAGATTATCCAATGCCCTAGAGGCACTTCCTTTATCGACATGAAGATAAAAGTTACATGCCATATACATAAAAATATCTTTTAAATCTTACATGCTTTGCCATACCAAAGTCTGCCAATTTTACCCTCCCATTAGGATCCACCAATATGTTTGCTGCTTTAATGTCTCTGAGCAAAATCCAGTAATTAGACAAGAGGAAAATAAGTTTACCAACAAATTAATAGTAAAGTTGATAATTGAAACAGAACTGGAAGATAGTCATGTGGTTATAATCATCAACAAACTCACCTATGAACAGTGTTTTTAGCATGTAAATAAGCAAGACCTAACAGAATTTGTCGAGTATAATTGCGAATAACAATTTCACCAAGCTGGCCATATTGTTGAAGCAACTTATAGATTGACCCACCAGAGACATACTCCAAGTATATATAAAGTTTGTCATCTACCTGTTCATTATAAAGAACCATAAATCAGTTAAAACAATCTGAAGTATCAACACCTTTTCTTAAATTTATAGTAGATTGGCAAATTTCTAAAAATAGTTGTGTATTTCTCAGAACAGCGTAGCAATTATAGTTGCTGACTTATTTGTGATGAGTAATGTGTATTTTGCTTAGTTATAGTTGCCGAGTTTCCAATTGTTTGTATAAAATTGGAAAATGAAGCACAAAATTGTTAAACCATTATTAGAATAAAACAAAAAGTCCAATAAATATACCGTCTCAGATCCATAATATTGGACTATATTTGGATGTCGCAGGTGACTTAGCAATGAAATTTCCTGCAAGATGCAACTGGTATGAGTGACTATGCATCATCAGTGCATATCTATCTGTATGTATGTACATAGAGAGAGAGAGAGAGCAAGAGACTCTTGTATAACTAAATGGATTATTTCATTTCCGAAATTATCCTTAGTTTATTTATAGTAAAGCAGGGGGGGCAGGAGGTAATGGTAATTGAGAAAATTAGGTAGTTTTCCACTTTAAAAGTGAGGCATATGTAATGGAGGAGGTGTGTTAATCGACAAAAGCAAGCTTACTTGGCCAAGTTGTTGAGCACTCTCCCTTGATTTAGCATCATCTGAAAAAAGAGTTACCTCCTTCATTGCACACATCTCACCACTTTCACTATGGATCAGAAGTTAAACTAAATCAGATGTAAAAGTAGAAACTATTTAATGCACGAATGATAGATAACCCGCACCTTGAGACACAAACAACAGAACAATTACAAATATCAAATTAGAATTATGGCCAGTGTGACATTAATTGATTGAGGAAAAGTCAAATAATACAACAAAATTAGCTAAGAGCAACTTCAATGTTGCAACTCTAATAGTGTTGCTTAATTGAATTTTGATTGGTCCTACATGTCACGTTACATGTAAGAACTTTAATCACTTTTTCCTCTAACAGTGCAACTATTAAAATGGATCCTACTTGTTATTCTATATTAAAATTATTTATTAAGAAATCTTCCCTTCTCAAATCTCAACGGTAAAAAAAATATCTCATTACTTTCCTTTCCAGAATATTCATCCTCTTTCTTGCCATTATTAGCCAATTTAGGACCATGAAGTACATAGTGCAAGGATAGGGATGGTTGGAGTTGGATGTGACCAGATGCAATAATAGGGACATGATCTCCATTAGCAACAGTAATGAGTTGCCTTCAAACAATGCGGAGTATGATGTAAAGTATGAAGAGAAGTCATTTGATCTGTAGCCCAAAAGTCAAGGACCAAAGTATCTCGAGGAACCAAACCCGAAATATGAACTTGGAATAACAATTACTATATACCTGTTAAAACCAAGATATACATGCCCAAATGTCCCCCTTCCAAGCAGCTGCCCCTTTTTCCAGCGTGAGCCAGGGCTTGTTAGATTTTCTGCTATGCTGGGACTACGAGGTGCTGAAGGAGTAGTAGTTGCAGAATATGTTGGAGAAAATGGACAATGATTAGGGATTGTTATTGGAGGAAGAGGTAATCGGTGAGTCCGTTGTTTCACATCATCAGGGCGTCTTGTGGGTGATTCTGATGTAGCACCTCCAGCACGTGGATGAAGAGGGGTGACAGCACCACTGTGTATCCTGGAACTGAAACCAGGACTTTTCATTCCAGGACTGGGTATCGGAGAACACTCAGGGCTACACCTGCTCTGTGGCCAGAATATCTGCCCTGTCAGATCCCCACCAACTGAATTATGCCCAGAATTATGGCCTGAACCTGGACTAGAGCAGTGCCCTGAAGCTAGATCTGGATATGGCTTTCCTGTACAGAATCCAGAGTTCAAAACTTGCTCGGAACCAAATGTTCTCAGTGGACTTCTAGAAGGACTTGACATTGAACTGTCAGGAGCACTCCATAAACCACCTGAACAAGCTATTTGCGGATTTGGCAGACGCAAAGAAACCCCTTTGGGTGTGTTAGATAAAAGTTGATGATTGCACAGTTGAGGAGCCGGTTTTGAGGATACTCTTGAGTTTTTTTGGATAGTAATGGGTGGCTGATCCTTGTGAACCACACTTCAGGATATAGAAATAAATTCAATAAGAGAAGGAACAGAAAATAAAGGAAATGCATGGAAAGGATTAAAAAGAAAAATATGCATTTAAATGGATGTAAACCCACCTGACGGTACTGTGAATAGTAGCTCGGTTTCCATTTTCAGAGTCAGATGCCAGAGGACTAAGGAAATGTGAGTCACATTGGTCATCACTATCAATAGAGCTACCACTAGAAACTGATGCAGTGGCAATATCTTCCTCAGCATCCGTAGGTTCTCCCCTGTTAAAAACACAACCAGGTTTTGGTAATGGGAAATATAGAGATGACTTTGAGCCCCTGGTGCTTTCTGGTTTTGATGTTACACTAGTTCCAGAATTTGCATGATTGGTGAAGGGACGGTGCGTCCCTGGGAGTGGGAGTGGCTGAGCAAGAGGCCTTTCTGCGAAACTTTGTTGGCAGGAGACATGTGTTGAGGGTGATGGTGATCTTGTAGGCACAAGGGATCTGGTTCCCTTCTCTGAGATAGTGTGACTATGATGTCTCGTAGACCCTCTTGATTTATTTAATTTCCTTTGTATTGTATCAATAATACTTTTCCTTTTTTCTTTCCTCTTTACCACTTTGGATGAAGACTTTTCCCACCATGATGGCATGTCTTTTAGAGAATCTTGCGAAACACACAAAAATGAGAGAAAATATCTACTACCTTGTGCAAATTAACATTTGGCAATAACCAGCTGTCATATGTGCACTACAGGGCCAAATCTATGACTCTTGTCTGTAAAATGGCGAATTCATACATGCCATCCAAATCTCCACTGAAGAGTACTACTCTGTTCCACATTATAAACCATTAAAGATGAATGTATTGCACCAAAAGAACCTGAACAGAAAGTTCCAATGTTGGTTTAGTTCTTACCCAAAATAAACATTTAATAATTTTAACATATAATGCGTAAAGTTGACCGAGATCAAATAATTGATAATCAATGTTCATAAAAGCCTTTTTGTTGGTTAGATGTCCAGATTTAGGATAAATGCATACATAAAGTGTAAGATCAACTTCAACAATCTTTTTTAGGAAAAGTACTATATCAAATGAAACACTGGAGGCTTCAGTAAAAATATGGAAAGGATATTAAAAATTCCAATGATGAAGAAAATATATATTAAAAGGTACAATATTGAGGAAAAATATCCATAATAGAATATTTACACAATGGATGACAGATTATTTCGCACTTGCAGCCAAACATTATTACTAAGTAGTGAAAGTTCTTCCAAAAGGTATCTTGATCAGAATTACCAAAAAAAAAACACAGCATTAAAAAATTAACTACTAAGAAAATGGCATGTCTTCTGTGTATTAAGAAAAGGAAAAGACTAAGAAAATGAGCACATCAAGTGTCCTGGTCTATGGCAATTATTGGATCCTAACACAAGCCAATGTATGTTCAAATGCTTTCAGACCCAAAAGATAAGTCCAGGAAAGACCATTAAAATTTCTCTCAGTAAAAATTAGTAGGCATGCTGACGATATCATAACTAAAGACAAAGTATTGTGGAAGTTTTATTGATTTACTCTACAATTAATGCCGAAGCGTCACACTCCTGAACACTTGATGAACGCATTTATATCGCATTTATACCGACCAAATTTAATTTCAGTAACGCCTATGTTTGGAAACCCATTTGCATCTCGCTCAATGAAGGTTTCCAAGTTCCAATGCACCAACCGTAGAAGGAACCCCTAGGATGGATTGACGTTATGTTCATTGTTGTTAAATGGCGGCGCCATGCCCGGAATGACATGGTGGATTTTTTGCCAACCGCCATAGGCAATTTGTGAAGGGAGACCCACTATGGTGGCACCATAGGCTGCAATGGCGTGTTTATGTGGCAGAATTTTGTTCTTCCGCCATCGGACATTGATAACACTGCGTTCAACTCAACATATTTCCAAACACACCTTTATTCATTTTTTTTTTGGAACAGAAAAAAGTGAACCCATGAAAAGAAGTATGCCCTATACTCTCCAATTCTTTTTAAAAAATGATAAGATAATCTAGGAAATGGGTATTATAAGATATAATGTAGCAAAAAGCACTTAGGCAAGACATGCATTTCAATTCAACACGGTAGAAGCACAGTGGAGTTGGATGATTCAGAAGGTACATTACATGACTCTGCATTTGACATACCATAGTTTTACTGAGGCAATTATGTTTTCTGCAAATGGCAGTTAGAAGTATGACAATCCAAACATACAAGCCAAATTTCTTCCTGCCTATTTCTCATGTACCAACTAGTAAAGGAGAGAATTAATGCAAAATCATAATTGTTGACAACAAATTTTTCAGTGTGAAAAAAAAAAAAAGTAATCATCTCAATTGTTTTTCTCAATTTTCTTCTTGTTCTGGAACTAAGACAACCAGCATTGTATAGGTGCATGAAATTTAAAGATGGGAAGATAACGGGCCCTAAGGAAAATGCTCTAAACTCAGATCTACTTGTTTAATCAATTATCTTAGACAGAAAAGATTGCATAATCAACGAAATTTATGAAGAAATTACCAGCAACTATGAAGCACCTCCGAATTCAACTGAATATACGAGCACAATGGTTGTAATTACTGACTTATCTGTCAAGGAAAAACATGAAATAAGATAGTAGAAAGTTCAAATTCGGAAAGAAGCATCCAATCCAACCAGGAGAGTTGAATGATGAACATGTAGTGTTGAATTCAGTAGAAGAAAGTGTAAACCTACAGTGACTCACTCACTGATAAACAAACGTCGACGGTTTGGTGAAGATTCGAAGCAGATGGTGTCGTGTCCCTTCCCCGCAGACACAGCGACAATAAGCTGAAAATGACACAGAGAAAAGGAACGGAAAGGGACAGATAGAGAAGAGAAGAGAAGTGAAGTGAGGAGTGAAACACCACCGCAACAAAAAACACTAGTTTATGTTTATGTCTCTGCGTTAATAAGATTACTTACTAATTTCAATAAAGTCTTTGACTCGGTGAGATGTCTTGTCCAGTAACAAAGTCGCACAAAAAATCCTGGCCGTCTATTGAAATTTCGCCATGTTGAGATTATTTGTGTCGTGCCATTGATCGGCCAGTGATAGAGGGAACATGGGATTAGGGTGGATCCTTAAACAGCGAATGGTTCTTCCTTTCTAATTTTCTTAAGGGCGTTATAAAAATATTCTATTATCATTTTTCTTATTCTTTTGAGATTAAATCTCTCACGTTTACTTAATTTTGAAATAGTGGGCCTTGTTCTCTTAATATACATATTTTTTTTTATGTTTTTATATTTTATCTTAAAAATTTAGATACACTTCTATCGTAAAACCAATTTTTATCTTTTTCAATTTATCATTTTTAATATTTTTAGTTTTAACTTGAATTTAAATATTTTTTTAAAATTATCAATAATTAAAATAACAATATATCACAATATAAATTATTTATCATAAATTTAAAATATAATTTATATGTTCAATTATATTTATTTATTGTAGATTTTAATTATAATATAACCTATATTTTTAGAAGTATTTATTTATTATAAATTTTAGTTATATAAAATAAACATTTATTATGTGCAAAGTACAAGCTAAAATACTAGTTTCTATGAATTTTTAAAAAGTTTAATAACTATACATTAATAATGTAAAATTTTTTATACTATTAACCAATTAAAAATTACTACTGGTATAACTTTGTAAAAATCAACAAAGTTACTATATATGATAATAATTTGTTATTGAATTACAATGTAAAACTTTTTTTTTACATTATATTGTAGTATTAACCTATTATATAGCTAGATTTATCCGCATTGGTAATTAGATTTATCAACGTGTAATATTTTTTATTTGTAAAATAATTTATAGAAATAGTATACCTTTTGTCAAAAGAGAAATAATATATTTCTCTACCAATATGTATGTTTTTAAATATTCTCAACGTTAAATAAAAAAAATCCTCAACGTTATTCCATTTATAAAAAAAATGTTCGCGTACCATCTATTTACTTGTATGTGTATCTATTTATTTATAAGAAATTATCTTAAAAGTCATATAAATCATGATTTGTGATTGAATGATCGTGTAAAATTATTTGTTTACACTGTCAGTATATCACCATTAAACATTAAACTCTTTATTTATATGTATTAGTACAACTATCTTAAAAAATTATGAATTAACAATGAAGAATGCAGTAATTATTTTATTTTTTACAATGCATTTAATTAATTCGTAAAATCTAAAAAATATAACTGATAATTATCTCAATTTTTATTTCGTATATGATGATTACATTCTTAGTGCTCGACCATGCATGTGTCTAACAAATTAACAAATTTTCCTTCAAAGGAGAATAATGTGAGTGAGGAAAAAAAATACATGATCACGTTCTTATATATTTATTTATTATTTCATTTTCAAATCATATGTTATATTTTCCGGATCATATATAAGTTCTTTATATTCTGTAACAGTTAATAACGAGGATCTGGTTGGTGATGTGGAAAATGGGTGGATGATGTTTGGTGTGGGATAGGGGTTGGAGAAAGAATATGTTTGTATGGGAAAAGACCATGCTGAATGAGCTTGAAGAGCTTATTGGTCAGGTGACTTTTAAGGAGGTGAGAGATATTTGGGTGTGGAAAGGAGACCTTACAGGGATTTATGATTTATACTGACAAATCGCGTACTATTCATTGGCATCTAATACTTTGCCAAGGCAACAATTTGATATCTGGATTTGGCAAAAAGAAGTTCCTCTGAAAATTCAAGCTTTTGTTTGGAAACCTTTAAAGGATAGAATTCCATAAAAAAAAAAAAAAACTAATGCGTAGGAATTTCTAGTGCTGATAGTATATGCTCTGCTTGCTGTGCTATAGAAGAATCTTTGGCGCACATTTTTTTGGAATGCTCTATGTTTGCCCCTTTGTGGTATTAGTGCTTAGCATAGTGGGGATTTCGGGCTACTTTGCATATTTTCCTTTGTCTAATCTTTTTTTGCGGTTTCGAGGTTTTTTTAATTGGCCAAGAAAAGAAGCTTATATTTGGCGTGTTGTTTGGTTTGTGGTGGTGTGGGTTATTTGGAAAAATTGAAATGCATATGTGTTTTTTCACACAAAAAGCAGGATTTGGCGAAGATGTTAGAAACAGTAAAGCTCCTATCATGGAGGTGGATCTCTAAAAAATGAAGGACTTCATATCATTTTTTATGCTGGTGTAATGATCATGGTTCATGTATATTGGCATGCTCATGACATGCATTAGTCATTGGGAATGCCGGATTGGGTCTTTTTGGTGTGAGGTTGTTGTGAGGATCATGGTGTGTTATTCATGATGTTGAGTTTGTTGTGGCTAGGATATGATGTTGAGGTTTCCTTATGTATTTTCTATTTTAGCTTGTACTATGTTTGCACTTCTTGTGCTAAACATATTCTTATTAATGAAATTTTTGCCTTTTCAAATATATATATATATTATATATGGGATTTGCTAATGCACTCATATACTTTTTTTAGTATGAGTGCATTAGCAGTCTGCACCATAAATTTTTACTAAAAACCCAATCTTTTCTTTTATTTTAATTAATTCATCTCAGGGTATAATAGTAATTTAATACTTATTTTTAAAAATTAAAAAAAACTTTTTTCTCTCTCCTATTCCCCTCTTCTCCCCACGTTTCCAGCTCCCTTACTTTCCGCTGCAACCTTTGATTTCACACACCTTTTCTTACCCTTTTCCGATGCTGTGAAGCCTTCCAAAATTATGTCCATCTGTGACCACGCCACCGCTGTCATGCAAGTCGGTGTTTCTATTTTTTCTTTAAATTAATTTATTTATTTTTGTCCACCGATGGTGCATCTCGGTTACTGATCGATGCCAGTGTTTTGGGTTTCAGCCAAATGATAGTATCACAAGACCTGATCTTTAACATGAAATGAGAGGCTAAAACCTTTAATTGTTTGACACCTAATAACAACAATGTTCAACCCATCTATGTTTTACATTTGCTCCTTAATTGCAAGTCTATGCAATTGGCATTAATTTTTCACAACCCATTCACATTATGAAACTCACCACCAGACCTCGACATCACAGGAGCGTTGGGAGACTAGAGAGAAATGAGTGGGGAGGAGAGAGAAGATGAGCGGAAGAGGAGAAAGAAAATGAGTTTTTTTATTTTTAAAAATAAATTTTATATTACTATTATACCCTGAGATGAATGAATCAAAATAAAAGAAAAGGTTGGGTTTTTAGTCCAAAATTTATGGTGTAGGTTACTAGTGCACTCATACTGAAAAAAGTGTGTGAGTGCATTAGCAAACCCCATTATATATATATATATATATATATATATATATATATATATATATATATATATATATAAGTTCTTGATATTTGAAAGTATGCTTAAAAAAAAAAGGACATTTGAAAGTAATAACTTTGGTAGATACGAATTACGCGCGTAATGGTCTACCAACCTTAGATTTTTTTTTATCAACAAAGAAATATATATATATATATATAGTATTAATATGAAAGGGGTATAAGTCATACCCAGATACATATACAATCCAAAGTTACACGCATAAAGAAACTAAATACAGATGCTACTTTCTCCGTATAACTAAGCGTTGCATAGCAGGCAACAATTAAAACAACCCTTACAAATGTAGAAGCACACTGAAACCCACCAACTAAATGAATATAGCCTACACCACTGATCCAAAAATCATAAGGGAGAAATCAATCAGTACACCACAAAAGATCATTACTAACGCAGTATTATCAGCACATCATAATTAATGACAGACTCAATCAGAAAAACAAATACCAGGGGAAGCTAAACACTTAGTTGTGTAGCTAAAGGAATCCACGTATCTTCTCAGCCAGGACCAAGCAGAAAATATGATCTTATGTATGATTGAGTAAGAATTCAAAGAGCCAGAATTAAACACACAATTGTTTATGCAAACCCAAATATTCCATATAACAACAGCCCATACAACATACCCTTTCTCCCTACCAAGATTTTTCTTTGAATAAAAGCCATGTTGCCAGAAACTTGAACGTGGATTTTGAGGAAGAACAGTTAAGACACCCAGCCAAGGATAACATTTTCCCATATTTCATGAATGCATGGACATGAGAAAAGAATATGTGGCAAGTTTTCCTCTACATTGCTGCAGAATGGACATAGAGCATCATTTGATAATAACTGTACATTCCTCTGCCTAAGATTATCCTTTGTGGGAAGTCTATTCTGCATAACCCTCCAAAGCATAATCTTAACTTTTGGAGGAACCTTAAATTGCCAAATCAGTGACATAACATCATCCTTTTTTGTTCCCAAGAAAACAACATATAGTGCAGAGTATGCAGAGGAGGTGGAAAACATGCCATCCTTTGTCCTGAGCCATAGCCACCTGTCAACGGATTCTTTTTGAAGAGAAACATTAACCAACTGGGAATTAAAATTATCCACCACCTCTTTCTCCCATTCAAACCAAGGACGACGGCATTTAAAATCCCAGCACTATTGATCATTTTGCCAAAAACCCAAATCTGCAAGATGCTCATATTTTTTTTTTATCAGAATTCAGAAACAATCTAGGAAATGAATTTGCCAAAGATTCACCACCTTTCCATTCGCCGGTCCAGAATTTAATACTTTTGCCATTTCCCACCTTCCACCTACACAAGTTGTCAAACCACCTCAACGAATTTGTGCTACCACAAATTCCACAAAGATCTCTCCACCATATGGATGAGGATCTATCTAGACTTTTTTTCATCAATCCTCTCCATCCCCCATATTTAGACATCAAAATTTCCCCCCACCAAGAATTACTAGAGTGAAAAATATGCCATCTCCATTTAGCCAAAAGTGCCTAATTGAAAAGGCCAATATTTTTAATTTCCAAACCACCTTGACTTTTATTTCTACAAATATATTCTCCCAACCAACCCAGTGTGTTTTCCTCTTATCACCCTCACAACCCCACAAAAAACTTTTTTGTATTTTCTCATTTTTTCTTGCCACCCCCAAAGGTAATTTGAAAAAAGATAAATAAAATAAAGGTAAGGAAGATAAAACCAAATTGATTAGGCACACTCTACTCGCAAAAGAAAGCATCCTATGTTTCCATGCTACCAACTTTGATGAGAACTTCTTAATTATGGGCGTCCAAGTCTCCTCCTTTCTTGGATTTGCCCCAATAGGCATACCAAGGTAGATGAACAGAAAAGTCAAGATTTTACAATTTAGAAAATTAGTAAATCTCTCTAACTCTAGTAATGTCATCCCAATAGCTCCATGTCCACTTTTGAAGAAATTAACTTTTAAACCAGAAATCAACTCAAAGCATCTCAACACACTCTTGATGACCAAAATGTCACTAAGAGAAGCCTCCCTAATGAAAAGGGTATCATCCGCATATTGCAAAAAATTTACCTCCACCTTTTTCTCCCCAACAAGAAAGCTAAAATAAAATAAAGCCCTTTTAAGATTGCCTCCCTCATCATACCACTTAACCCTTCCGCAATGATGGTAAATAAGAACGATGCCAAAGGATCACCTTGTCTCAATCCTCTTTTGAGCTTGAATTCTTGTGTAGGGCTACCATTAACCAAGACCGACACACAACTAGATTCCAAGCAACCCCTCATCCAAAGGATCCACTTCTCCTCAAAGTCCAACCTCCTAAGCATGTAATAGAGAAATTTCCATGAAACCGAGTCGTAAGCCTTCTCATAATCAACCTTAAAGAATGAACATTTTCTTTTCCTTCTTTTTGCCTCATCCATGGATTCATTTGCAACCAAAACACTATGTAATAAATTTCTCTCACCAATGAATGCACTTTGCCTATGGTCAATGACACTCCCTAACACTTTCTTCAATCTGTTTGCTAGAATTTTGGCCACAATTTTGTACAAACAACCCACTAAGGAGATAGGCCTAAATTGACCTAAATCTTGTGGGTCGTCCACCTTTGGAATAAGAGCTAAAAAAGAACAATTTGAACCTCTTGGGAAAACACCATTAGCATGAAATTCATCCAAAAAGCGCATAATATCTCCTTTCAATATCTCCCAAAATGAATTTATAAACTTGAAGTTGAATCCATCCGGGCATGGGCTTTTTGATCCACCACAATCCCACACATCACTTTTAATTTCCAACTCTTCAAATTTAGCAATTATACCTCTTTTTTCTTCTTCTTGAATTTTTTTGAATTGCACTCCTTCCAACAATGGCATCTCCCATGATTGTTCATCAAACCTTTTTTCAAAGAATGACTTGACTTCACCTTTTATTTTCTGTGGATCCTCCGACCACTCACCATCTACAAAAAGTCATCTCAACATGTTCTTTTTTCTCCTCCAATTGACTACAAAGTGGAAATATTTAGAGTTCCTATCTCCCTCCAACACCCATTTAGATCTAGATTTTTGTCTAAGGATAGATTCATGACAAAAAGCAACCTTCCAATACTCTTCTTGAAGTTCCACTTTATATGTCCTTTCCAATTCACTCAATTCCTCCTCTTCCTCCTTTTTGTCAAGAGCATTCATCTTCAATACTATCTCTTGTAGATTTTTCTCTACCACTCCAAAATATTCTTTATTTCAAACATTTAACCTAGTTTTCAAAGCCTTCAATTTTTCTTTTAAAACATATGCACCCCACCCCCTCACCTCCAAAGCCTCCAATGATGACTTGACATAATCAACCAACTTCTTGTCCATGAACCAACCATCCAAAACCTTAAAAGGTTTAGCAACCTTAGATATTTTCGTGAATTGTAAAATGTCAAAATTTAGTTCCTTAGATACGGTATATACGTAATATTCTCGCAATCTTCAATATTTCGGGTATTGACTAGGAAAGCAATCTTGGACTTGGTTGAACTTTCAGGAAAAATGCTTATGAGACAGGTAGAAAGCTCTTTTTTTTTTTTTTTTTTTTTGTTAACTATACGTTTTGTTTGTATTATTTAAAAATAATTATTTTTTAAGCTATCTCAAAAGAGTTAAATTAAAATTAAATATTCCAATTCACGTGCCGACGTTGTTATTGAATTATATAATTTAATAATTGTTTAAGGTCGCAAGATGAAGTTTTAGCAAAGAATTTAAATAATTAAGTCAATTATATGAAATGGATAAAGAAGAACGAATAAATTAGTTGTGATGTGACCTATATTGGTAATTAGTAATAAATTAAAGATGTAAATTATTTTGACCTTTTCTCTATTTTTAATCCTGCACCAAATATTCAACTTGTAAACAATTAATATTAACTCTCATGTAACTTATCTTATTTTACTTTCAAAATTTAATTAATTCAGTACACGAGACGAGTACATACACTAATTAAATGTGTTGATAAGATGGTGGTTTGAAAGAGTTGGTTTCCCACGTTGATGGAAACTACAGTATGCCAATGGTGGCATTTTGATTATTAATTTTTTGTGCTGCCCCTTCCCTCTCGAGTCTCGAGTCTCGCCACTACCAATCAAATGATCGATGAAAATTAAAACTCTACGTAGTACGTAGTTAACGTAGCCACGAGAGCTGGATCTGAGGTTCCACATGAAAAAGGTATGTTGCATAAGTTTCCATTTTCATAATGTAAACCATAACCATTACTTTGGTCTCCTTTACATGTAGAGCTGTCTAAATTGGCTTGACATGATGACTCGTCAGGCCAGATCGGACTATTAAAAAGTTGGCTTAAAAAGAATTGGGCCAATCTGGTCCGGCCTAACGGGTCAAACGGGTCAGGTCTGACCTAAAAATTCATGGCCTAAATAGTATCGGGTCTACTTGGCCTAAAATTATTTTTTATTTTTTATTTTTTCTAATTAAAGTATAATTTTTTTTAAAAAATAAATAGGCCAATTTGGTCCGGCCCGACGGACCAGACCGGGTCAAGAAAAATACAGCCTATAAGAGATACGGGCCAGCCCGTTCTTTCTCTTTGGCCCGTCAGGCCAGGCCCGGCCCGATCCATTTGACAGCTCTACTTACAGGGGATGTTAGTGTAAGGTTTGAGGAAATATCAGTGTAATGTTTTCAAACATATAAGGGAGTGTTAGTATAATATTTTCAAACTTAAATGGGATTAGTATAGGAAAATAAAAAAGAGTAGAATTATATATAATTTGATAAAAACTCAGGAGGTATTGTTGTAATTTGCTCTAGAATAAAAATTCACGTGATAAAGTTATCACAAAAGTACTTGACCATTCCTTTACTATACATAATAGATAATAAGTCATAGATACTTAATTTTCAGTTCATCTTTAAAATGTTACATACCCTTTAGTGTGACTTTAATTTTGTTTATACTTTATATACATGCCAGGTCTATACGATAGAGTATAATCTGTCGTCCTTATGCAGATAGTTTTAGAAATGGAATGTGCTAACTACTGGAAAATAGACAGCATACAATATATATGAAGGTAGTTTTGCTCTTCCGTGCTGATTTAATAGAAGGAAATTAGGAACTAAAGTATAATTAGTATATATATATATATATATATAAAGCCTAGCAGATAGACAAAATGATAAGGAAACTCAGATGAGAGCACTCTATTATTATAAGAAAATAAAAAATAATGAGAAAGTACCAATCAACATCAGAAGCATCTACTGTGACATTGACAATAATAGTAGTAAGAGTTTAGGGATCTATCGGTATGAAATGAAAATTTAAATTACTTACCTACAAATGAGAAAATTTAAGGTAGTTGCATTAAATTTTCCGCCAAAAAAAACTTTGTAAGGCACATTACGCACCCTGTACAATACCTTTATAAACCTTCCACCGACAAAAGGATTTGGTATTGTATTATTAAATGGAACTGAATAATTTAGCTACGAAATTAAATGTATTGGAAATAGAAATCCTAAAGAATAAAGAACCTCAAGAAAAAAGGCATACAGATAGTGAAAACAGGGACAATTGGGCGAAGGAATCAAGAAATGTTGCCGCTGGACTACTCACTACTGCAATAGACCATTCATGAAGGTTGAGCTGGACTCGAACCGAACCGTTTATTAGGACTCCGACTTGGGATTCCTCAAGTCAACGCAACTGCGATGAAGTTGTTGCGTATGTTTTGGAGATTAAAAACATGAATGATGCTGTAATTTAATTTTGTGTTTTTACCTCCTAGTGGCAGTCGTACTATGCAGTTTGGACTTTGGAGAACAACTTTATATTCTGCACTATTATACCTCACTTGTTCAGGTTGTCATACAATTATTATTATTGTTGTAATAAGGTTTAATTATCTTCTTCTGAGTACCATCTCCCTAAAAAAATTCATTTTCCTCTTACTTCTCCATGTAGCTCACCTCAAATTGAGGATAGCCATCTTTTTTTATTTGAAAATGCCCGGGCAAGAAAAGTTACCTCCCTATCAGCTCCATCTTAATTGTAGTTTGGTGGAAATTACTAGAGTGAAATTTAACAACATTGCTAAAATGTTTCACACAAGGTTTCCTCCCCTCCTCCAAGTTCTGCAGTCTCATTCCTACAATGACAATCAAGGCAAGGGGTAATAAAAGGGAAAAAAAAAAAAAACGTCATAGTCAAAAATCAAAATTATCACTGGTTATTGGTAACCACTGTCAATGATGTCAACTATATTACACTTACAAACCAGGATAACGGGTGTAGAGAATGGAGATGCTATAAATGTAAAGCCATTCCTAATCCAAAGTAGGTTTACCTGCAAAATTTATAACTAGTCTGCAAAACTTACCCTCATTTTTGGGGCCAGCTAGCAAGTTCAAAAAATATCTCCATCACTCTATTGTTAGATCTACCAATGTAAAATTCTTAGTTATTCAATTTAGCATGGATGGTGATACAATGGCACAAAAGTCAAAACCCATGCCCAATTCCAGCAAGGCTATGTTAAGCAAAAGTCACTAAACTAAGTGAGCCCTTAATGGCGATTAGCCAACACCAGGTCGAATCGTTGGGAAGAAAGCCCAATTATTGGAGGATCCTCCTTCCTTGCTTGCAACTTTCTCATTAGCCCACCAGTCAGCAACTATATTGGGCGCAGGAGAATCCCCTCCTTCTGTTGCATTATCAAAGTTGAATTCTTTAGCAGAAGAAAATGTTATACATTCATCCTTATGATGAACTCTTTCCACATCTCCATCCTCCATGGTTTGCTGTGGTGCATCATTAGGAGTTTCAGTGACAAGGACTTCTCTTGAACTATCTTCTTTATCTGCTCCTGGTGCATCAGTTTTGAGTTTTGGAAGTGGTTTAGTCGATGCCACTGCCTTGTTTTCCACACATTTTAATACTTCTTGAGCAGACACTTCAATAGAGACCCTATGGTTTACACTAATCTCGTTCGGGCCATTTTTTCTTGGATGTGGGGACATTATGATCTCAGAAACCCAGTGACTTGGAAGAAAACCAGCTTGAGTTGTGGATCTTATGGAATCCGGGGTTAGAGAGCCAGAACCTTGATGTGACTTGTGTTTTTCAAAGTTAAGAAGCTTGGTAGGGTCACCTGTTTGAAAGTCAAGGAGGAGGGAGCCACGAGAATTAAAGTCGGTGTCAGGGAAAGGTGATGAGGTGCCAGAAGCTGAGAAGGCAGATCTTGGTGAAATGAGTTGACCAACCGGGCTTCCAGGATGAAGCTGATAAGAGTGGAAATCATATTGAGACATTTGGAACCTCTGATAGGTCTCACTATTTTTGTTGTTGGGGTCAAGCAGTTGAGCAAATGGCACTTCAGGTGAAGAAGGGGTAGTCAAGTGGACAGATTCAGGAGGTGGGGTGAAGGGAGCGGTTGATGGTTCAGTGGTGAATGTTGAGAAAACAGGTGGTGAAACTAGTTGTGTTTCGTGTGCATAAGGTCCAATGGCAAAGATAGAGAAAGGACCACTAGGAGAGTACATGCTGGCAGACACAGAAGTGAGAGATAGCATACCACCTGGGGATTGTGAAACTGAAGGAGGTTCTGAGGGAAGGAATGATGCAGGGGATGAGGGAGGTGCGGCGAAAGGGAACGGAATACTAGGGGCTTGTGTTGAATTTACTGTTGCAGCAGCATCTGAAGCAGAAGGTGTTCTTTCGGGAACAAGGACTGCATGCCCAATGCGCTTTCGGTTTTGGCGATGTCCAAAACACCAATACATGTTCAACCAGCTTCCCCAGCCTCTCTTCTGCAAGCAACCAAAATTGAGTTATGTTTCAGTCACACAAGACATGGAATATAACTCTCTAACTATAGTTTGAATATTGATGGACCCCGAATTGAATGGGAAACATACACAAGCAAGAACATTGATCCGTTCCTTGCAAGAGTTTATGATTGCTTGCAGGATGAATTAAGTAAGAAGGCAATGATTGTGCCATACATGGCAGGTTCCAGGTTCCAGAGGATACATACTATTAGCCTTTAACTAGACATAACCATTTTGGAAATTGACTCCGTACGCAAAAGATCCAGAAAGTATGTGGAGTCTAATTCTGGCAAAAAGTTTGTATTCATTAAAAAGATGAGACTCTAAATCATATGGCATTGGCTGGAACCAGTTTTGCAGTGGGTAGAAAATGTAGAGAGATGCTAGTTTTCTTCGGAAGTAGAAAATGTAGAGATATGCTAGTTTTATTCAAAAATCAGATTACCGTTAAATAACGAAAGATCAGTAATCAGTATATTCAGAAAATAAATAAATTAATGATGAAACAAAAATGTATTATCTCTCCATTATACATCATCAAATATTATGAAATTCTACTTCCATATATATATATTTTGAAAAAGTAATGTGTGTTTCGTTGATATGTTGAATAACCCAAAAAGTTTTTGTTTTTTTTAGAAGACCATTCTTCTTGGATAAGAGATTGATTATAACTACTCAAGCAAACAAGAGCAACCTTGAACACGAGCATAATAAAAATCTGACCAAGAAAAACAGAGTTAGAGGGGAAACAGAGAACCGACAAGTCTCAAGCATAAAATAGATCAAATCTGCATCTTCATAATATCTGAAACAATCTCTCTCTTTTCCACAAAAGTGTTGCAAAATTGATAGAAGTGAATGTGGTATTAATTATTATACCTGGACGTGAGGATGGGGTTGATTAAGGCGATTCTCGACGGAAGCGATAACAGTTGCAGCAGCGTTGATAGTCTCCAAAGTGTTGTTAACAGCTCTGGCATCGCCTCCATTAGCACCTCTCATCTCTGAAGTCTAACCTCTTTCTTTACAAATACGGGTGCAGAGTAGCAGCGAACAGGGGATTAGATTTTTGTATATTTATTTACTACAGTACATACACAATAACAAACAAGCTTGAAATCGTAGAGGCATGAAAGTTGAGAGAAGTTTGATTTGTTAGGACTAGGAGATCAACTGAAAATAAAATCAATCTCTCTCTCTCTCTAGTTTGTATGTATATCCTGTGGTATGAGTTTATGGTGTAATTTGGGGGGTGAGATGAGACTTGAGAGAGTATAATAGTTGGTTGTTGAAGAGGTCAAAACACGGCAATGACTTGGTAATTAACAAAGACCAGAGTAGAGTAAGAGCTGAGGGATGAGGCTTACGGGTCTTTGGCTGTTCATTTAATATTAAAACATCACATGATTATGATGGACGGGTGATGTTATTAAAGTGTGACGAACTTACTCAACTGCCCCTTTGACTCTCCTATTATGTCTGCCTTGGCCATGGAGGGTAGGTTGGTATTAATGATATGTTTGCATCAGATCAGCATCATCCTAGTAAATTACTACTATGTTGTGTGTAGCAGCGGTATTGGCCGCCACAGAAAAGAAAAGAAAATGGAAAAGAGTCATCATTAGTGGGTTATTGTGCCAAAATAATCAAGTAAGTGTATGTGCACGTGTGCATTGACCCATTTCTCCAAGCACACCACTGACTAGTCTTTCGGGGTCCACCGCAGCCAAATTTCTTCCCCTTCCTTCTTTTTCCTTTTACAAGTATCATTATTAATAGGATAAAATATATTTTTGATCTCTCATTTTATCTTGATTTTTATTTTTAATTATTTATAAAATTTTTTATTTTTAGTTTATCATAAATTATTCTATTATATTTTTAATCCCTCATAAATTGTTTTATTTTGTTCTTAGTCCTGACGTTAATTTAACTGTTAAGTGATGACATGACGGACATAAATTATGTGTATAAAAATTTCTTGATTAAGTTTTTAGTGACTTTTAACATCTACAATTTTTTTGGTCGTCAAAAATATTTACTTTTGTAACATTTCTTGTGATTTCAAAAAATCTGGTATTCGAAGTTTTGATTTTTTTTATTTTTTTAACATTTCTAATGGTTTTAGTCTATTAAAAAATTTGCAGCAGTTAAAAACTGCTAGAAACTTAAACAGAATTTTTTCAAGCGCAAATTCTGCTCGTCACGACATAACACAATTGAAATTAATGTCAGAGACTAAAAACAAAATGAAACAATTTTTTAGGGACTAAAAACAGAGAAAAATTTATGAGGGACAAAAACAGAAATCAAGATAAAATGAGGGACCAAAAACATATTTTATCCTTATTAATTTATGGGTAGGATGTGATTTTTTTTTATTCATAAAAAATCAAAGACAAAATTTATAATAAATCACGCATTTTATTTAACTAACTGAACTAAAGGTCTTGGTCGATAAGATATGTTTTGGTCATTCTAAAATTATTTAAATTTGATTTTACTATCTAAGTATGAAAAGATATTATTAATAATTTTTTCTCTGAAATTTATGCCCAAACCCATGCTTTTCTCGCTTTCTAAAGAATCTACTTATTAGTAAAACAAGCTTTAAGATGGCTACGTGTCACCTTCTTATGAATCTATTTTCCTGCTCAAAAACATGTTCCTTTTTCAGTTTCTATTTTTTTCTTTAATTTTTACTTTAGGTTTTTTTTGTAATTATTTATTGTTATTATGTTTACCTCACAAGTCTCTTCCTATTTTTTTTATTATTATACTTTACCTCAAAAGTCTCTTCCTATTCTGCTTCTATGACACGGTGCAAAGCTCAAGACTAGCATATGATGTAATGTCAAAAGGCTAAAGGGGTAGTGCACACTTCTTTCAATTTCTCTTCTCACTTTCTCTTTCTCTTCCGGCTTTCTCTTCCCATTGCAAAAGTCCATTACTCAGTTCTCTTCCCGCTTCATCTTCTCTTTTCCACAAACAGTGGGTATGTTTTGTCTTTCCAGCTTTGTCATTTTTATTTTTTTCTTAATTTGTGAATCTGTTTCGTGTTGGTAGCATGCAATGTCCCAATTTTTTGTGTTTTTCGTGTTCTTCATCTGACGTTCATGGTTACCTAATATGTTTTTTTTTTCTGCGTTTGAGTGTGATTCTTACACAATATGTACCAATGTTTTTCTTGGTTTGCTATTTTTTTTTTCTGCGTTTGGCTGTGTGCTTACACAATGTCTACCAATGTTTTTCTTCCTTTGCTGTGGTTTTCTTTTCTGCCTTTGAGTGTGATGCTTACACAATGTGTACCAATGTTTCTCTTCTTTGGCATTTTGATTTTCTGCTTTAGGTAAGTTTCATTTCTCTTCCTTTGGGTTTTTCATCTTCTATTTTTCATATTATTGAAGCATTTTCATTTTCTCATTTTAGAAATTAGAACCATATGCTTTGGGTAAGTTTTGTTTCCCTTCCTTTGGGTTTTTCATCTTTTGTTTTTCATTTTTTCATATTATTGAAATATTTTCATTTTCTCATTTCAGAAATTAGAAGTGTGTGCTTTCGGCAAGTTTGCTACCTTTGGGTAAGTTTTCTACCTTAAGCAAACCATTTTCTCATAAGTTTTCTACTCATTTCAGCATTTTCTCATGTTGTTGTTTAAAATTTTGCAGTGTGGTGAAGTTTGTTTTTATTTTTATTTTATTTCTGTAATAAAATATGAATGGACTCATCTTTGGTTATTTTCTATTTCCTCTGACATTGTTAATGGGGTTGTGACTGAGGTCTCTTTGCTAGCTATGTTGTTGTAAAAATAAGTGTGAATGGTGAAGTTTGTTATGTTTGGGAGAACTATTTTGTATTAATAAAAGTTTATTCAGGCACATAACTAAGGATGGCCCGTAAACTAAGCTCCATCAAGGAGATTAATGACTCGCGAGAAACATGAAAATTAGATGTGAGAATTGTAAATATTTGGAGTATTCAAAGATCTCCAAGATCAACGATAGAAATGATTTTCATGGATAAATATGTAAGTTTCTTTATTTGATAAATGATTTGTATTTGATGTTTATGTTTATTGCATTAGTAATGTATTCTGTTTGTTGCTTTCATGGCCTAGGGGGATAAAATTGTTGCTCAAGTAAAAAATTTAGAGATAGAGAAATGGAAAGAGCAACTCAAAGAGGGTAAATCTTATATTGTTCAAAACTTTGAAGTTGAAACTAATAGTGGACAATATAGAGCAACAAACCATGCATACAAGTTGATTTTTGTGAAAGGAACCATGGTGAAGGAACAAGATCTACCTGATATCCCTCAATGTGTGTATCATTTCACACAGTTTGAGGCTATCAACAATGGGACAGCTTGTGCTGATGTATTAATAGGCAAATCATAGATAGGTTGTGTTTTGAACAATGTCTTTTCTAATTTTTTATTTATATTAGTTAGTTTGTATGATGCAGATGTTATTGGTAAGTTTGTTGAAATAGTCCAGTGGCATCTTGATGGCAAGCCAAAGAAAGTTGTTTTTACCATGAAGGATAAAGAGTAAATCATATTCATAAGTTCAAATTTGTATGTTTTCTACTGTTTTTGTAAATATTGTAAGATCAGTAATGTCTATTCTATTTTTGTGTTTTGATGGTAGGGACAATACTGTCACATGTACACTGTGGGAAGTCTTCGCACTTAGTTGAAAAGTTTTTTGGACAAGCATCAATCTGGTCTTGTGGTTTTGTTGCTGACATTGGCCAAGATAAAGGATTCTAGAGGTTTAATTACTATAACAATATGTTTTATCAATTTTATTTTATGTTTTTTTAATAGATAGATTTTATTTGAACCCACTGGAATATGGTTTTGGGAAAATAGAAGTTCAATTACTATAATCATTATTTTATGTTTTCATTTTAGGAAAATATCCGGTGTCTATACAAAACTCAATGTATGGATCAAAACTTTTCATTAATGAAAAGATTTCAGAGATTGAGTAGTTCAAAAATAGGTATAAGTTTGTTTTCTCAAATTGAATTTTCTGAACTATACACACATTTATTAAGTCATTGCAGTGCATTTCCTCAAACTCAACTTTGTAGATTATATACAAATTGATTAAGTATTGTACATGTTGGCAGAGGGATCAATTGATACCAGTGTTGTTGCATATAGTCATTTAATGTAGTAATCCCATGCACCTTTTCTCACTGGTGGTGTTTCATATAGTTATTTATTATAGTAATTGCATATAGGCATTTTGACCAAAAAGTAGGCTACAAAGCTTATCTTGGAATGATATTACTACTACCGAGAAAAGGTTCCTACAAAATTGCTTTTAAATAACTTTGACTTTTAAGAATTCCATTCCAAGGTGATTTTGAAAAGCTGCAACTGATTGTGTTTACATTATTCATGATGGAGACTTCTGTAAGCTGTGCATTCTACCTCCTAGCAGTGGCTATGTTTTGTCACTAGTGCTATTTCATGTGGTCATTTAAGATAGTCATTTCATAAAAGTATTCTGTTTCATATAGGCAAGCATTCTGTCTGCTGGCAATGGCATGTTTTTTGTCACCACTGGTGTGTCATATAGGCATTTGATATAGTCATTTTAGATACAAATTGAGTATTCCACCTTCTGACAGCAGGCATATTTTCTCCCCCGTAATGTTTGAAATAGTCATTTAATATAATTATTTCATATAGTCATACATTTGTCTGCTAAAACTAAAATAACTTGCTGGCAGTTTGGCTTCAAGTGATAGCAATGGTGTTTTATATAGTCAGAGGATTAGTCAACCATCTTCTTGCTCCCAACTTAGCTTGCATGAGAGATTTCTTTATAATGCCCAAGTGAAAAGTTTGACTGATCTCGGTGAATTTAAAAAATGTTTACCCTTAATGAAGTTTGAGCTACTGTCAAATTATTTAATCTGTTACTTAATGATGAACAACCTCTTTGATGTTGTTTAATTGTAAACTTATTAACCTTATTTTCAGGATTGTTTTTGTGTTACTATTGCAAAAATTAATAAACTCTTAGTTGCCAACGGTTGGAGCTATGAAGGATGCCCTCACTGTAACAAGAAAAGTGATTCAGTAGAGTCAAAATACATATGTGCGGGATGTGGTAATGAAAACTCAACAACAATAACAAGGTGTCCATTGTTTAACCTAGTTGTTAAGTTTGTTAGCTATTTCTTTATCTTTTTCTCATGTATTCAACTGATATCACACTCTCTTAAACAGATTTAGATTGGAGGTAAGAGTTTCATACCAAAAGCAAAATTCAACCTTCATCCTATGGGATCGAGAATCTTTTCAGTTGATTAAGCAATATGCTGCTGATATTAAAAAACAATTGATTGAAGAGGTCTAAACTGATCATGCTCACTTTTTTTCATAGCTTTGATAAAGATGATTGAATGTAATAAATACTAATAATTTGCATGTTATTAATTTATAGGAGGGTGAGTTTGATCCTAAGTCTATTCCTGAGGTGATTGATAATATTTTGGATAAATTGTTGGCTTTCAAAGTTAAAGCCACTCCAAGTGGCCATCGCTTTTCAGTTTCTCAAGTGTCTGACGATGAAGACATTATTAAATCAATAGTTGACAAAATCCCTGTTGATGAGGTATACCTAAATTTATATTTCAGTCAAGGAATTGATATTTAACAAAACTAATAATGACTTCTTTGCATAGGATTTGGCCATGTCTCAGAAAGAGAAGTCAATGTCTTCTGTGCAGCCACTAGATGATATATGTGAGAGTGTAAGTACAAGTATTCTGATTTTAAATAAATCAATTTCAGTTTGTTATGATTTTATTTTATATTTTTTTAATTTCAGTAATTGTTATCTACAACAGCTAAATCAACTTCAGTTTGTTCTGATTTTATTTTATACTCTTTAAATTTCAGCAATCATTATCTATAATGGCTGACTATGATCCTGATTTTCTCCAATCTCAAACCCCTGCTAAGAGATTATTATCGTGCGATTCTCAATTGGACGGTCTTGCATGCGAAGATTTGACTCAAGTTCAATTGTCTTCTTCAAAGCTGCCCAAGCACATTAAGATTGAGTGAATGTCATGCTTCAAGCAAGTACATTTTTTGGAGGTTTGTTTAATACCCTTTGTAGGGAGGAGTTTGATCCGATAGTAGTTGTATTTTGTGGTGTTAGACTTGACTAAAATATTTTGTGTTGTCAAGACTTGACTAAAATGTTGAAGGAATATTTAATTTGTTGGGGATAGTGGACAAACTGAGTTGTGTCCCCAGTAATTGGTGGTTTCTGGGTGGGTTCTACTAGAATGTTTTGTAATTGGTACACAGACTCTATTTCTATTTTCTTGAATATAGTAATATTTATGTTTGATCCAGTACCACTTGTGATCCTAAATATTAATAGAAAGACAAAACTGAGAAGGATGGCAACTTAAGATGTAAGTAGGAGGAGACAAAACAGAACCAAATTGGGTTATACCCTGCAACCGTGAATTAAAGGAAATGATTTTTCAGTTATGGCATCTGCATAAAGTGTTTGACCCATGGATATTTTCTTCAATGTACATGAATGATTCCTTCTTGGCGTAATGTTTGACACAATTGAATCACAAATGCAGTCATGGTCCTAAAATCACCATCTTATATACTACCATACATGAAGTGCTTATCAAATGCAACAAAATGAGTTAAATACCACGACTATGATTGAGCCCAAAATTAGTATTAACTATGTTAACTATGCAATATAAAACCAAGTAAAGGCTTTGATAAAACAGGCCTCATGTGTGCAAAAAAAAGTGAGGCTAAATAAATTATTCTAATCGATTATTAAGTTTTTTTTTCCTCTTTTCATACAATTGGTGTGTTTGATTTTATTGACCAAAAGTATAAAAGACTACCAATTTCAGTACACGTATGTTTATTTTGCTACTTATAAAGATCTAGATTAGAGTACAATGTCTACAACCAACTTTTAACAGATTAGATTTAGTTATTATATAGTATAAAAGCACAAATTTCAAAACTTATAAAATTGATTTTGACAACCATTTTTAAAAAATTAACGTGACCTGTGGATACAACTTATTAGATATATATAGTATAATGCAGGTTCAAAACTTAATCAATGAGTATTAAAGCACAAATTTCAAAACTTATAAAACTGAATGAGTATAATGCAGGTTCAAAACTTAATGAATCAGTATTAACGTGACCTGTGCATATAACTTATTAGATAATGCCAGCATACATAATACGTGTCCTGTGCATATAAATATCATATGAGCTTCGTGTCCTGTGCATATAAATATCATATGAGCTTTTTTACAAGTGTACTCTGCCTATATATATTTATCTTTTGATTACAATGGACAACCGTCTCTTCAGTTACTTGCAACATGTGTTAACTTTTTACTCTGTTTCCTGGAGATAATTTGAAAGACTATCAATATGCATGTTTCTCCATATCCTTATATGCTTACCCAAGCTATTTTGTTTATTTTTTGAAAAGAGAATCTCTATCATATGATATCAGTTCATATCTGATTCCTTCGAAGGAGCTTCTCACATGTACATCAAGAATTCACCATTCTATTAGCTGAGTAGAGAAATATCTGGTGAAGATAGCTCACAACTTTTTTTTTATCATGATATAGAATTTTAAATAAGCAATCTCAATCTCTCAAATGTTGCAGCAGCAGCAACAGCGGTGTTATTTTTCTACAAATGCTCAAATTAGTGATTAAGGCTATGAAAAACACACATAGTGAGGAAACAAATTAGTGAGAGAACGAGAGGTGAGGAAATTAAAATTAACTATATAATTACATATAAATAGTAAAAAATGTTTTAATTAAATTTAATTTCAACTAAATATTTTAATTAATGATAAAAAATAATTCATCTCCCACCATTCGTAGCATTGTTTTCCATGTCATAGTGAAACTAATGCTTGTATTCATTGTCCAAAAATAGCCAACGATACCTAGGTTTTCATTAGCATACATTTATAACTTTATAGTAATGATTTTTAAATTTCTTCAAAAAAAAAAAAGTAATGATTTTTAAATATAAAAAGTATTTAGTAACAAAAAGATTCATTCGACTTTGCAACATATAACGAAATTTCAATTATACTTATTTGGGATACTAATATAAAGGATTGATTTTATAATAATTGAAGATATCATAACATAATATTAATACCAGTATCAATGGAAATAATAATTTTTTTTTGACACAGGAAATAATAATTTTTATGTAGTTGGTCACTATTACAATGATATGGTTTTCATGGGGATGCCCTTCATTGTAAATAATAATTTTTAAACAAGAATTATGCCACGCTACTTTGAGGTTTTTTTTTATCAACAAAAAACTTATATCATTAATAGTAGGTATAAGTGATACCTAACATATTTACGGAAGGTAAAAGTTGTTACAGAAGTTGCCCCTGCAATTGGTTACGCAATATTAAACACAGAAGAGCATTTAATATTTAATAACTAACCCATAACTCCAAGTGATCAGTACATAGCCAGCCACAAAACCAACAGCATAAAATGTTCTCCAACTACCTAACAAACAGCAGACCTTGCACAGATGGTTGCTCCTAGATTCGAAGTCCACTGCACAAATGGACAAGTGAAACCATCATTTAGATTTACCAACCATGACCATGCATTGAATAACATCTTCTGCCATAAGACTTCTTTATCAAAGGATCTCTCCTTAAAAATGCAATCATTCCTAGTATTCCACACCGACCAAACCATTGCACACCACAAAATATACCATCTATTAATTTCTGATTTTGTTCGCAGGCAGGAGGGGTATTGTGCAAAGTTTTGTCTGATTGATCCAACAAGCACATTGTGATAATTGAACCAATTAAAACATCTCAACCACAGTGCATGAATTTCGTTACAAGTAACGAATAAGTGTTCAACATTCTCCTCAACCCTCCCACAAAAAACTCACTTTTGATCATTCAAGTTCAGGGTGATATTTCTCTTCCTCAAATTGTCCTTAGATGGAAGTTTATGTAGGAACAATCTCCATAGCAGTAGCTGTGCCTTCGGTTGAATGTGTAACTTCCACACCTGAGTCAAAAAATTATCCTCAAAGCTTCCCAGCCTATAGTCATGTAGAGCAATATATGTTGAGTATACCGAGAAGTGCCTTGGGTTGTCAGGCAACCAGAGCCATTTATCTTATCCAAGTTTTTCCACAGAGCCACTGCCCAAGTGGTTTCCAAGCAAGACTAGTTGTTGTTTCTCCCATTCGAGGTATATCTGCAATCCCCTTTTTCTAATAACACATTATTTAACTATTTAATTTATATTATACACAAAAATTCTAGTATACTCTATTTTAAATCCAAAATAAATTCATATTTACAATATTAAAACTTTACAGAAACACTACTACAAAATATTTCTAAGAAATAAAATTATCTACCAAAAATATTCCCATCCTAAAGCTCGGGAATTATCTGCATCTTTTCATCTTCTATTTTTCCTTCACCTGCATTTACATTTCCCTAGAATCTAGGGACAAAATTTACCGGATCAGACATTTAATTTCTCATACAAAGACAGACATTATCAACCAGAAAAATTTATATAATAAATTACATAATTAAGACAAATGCAGTATGATTTATGCAAATGCAGTTTTGACTCAAAATCATTTTAACCCTGCTCCATGGAGACTTCCCCTTTGAGTGTTTAGTAAGTAACTGGCCTACCATTACGCATTGCAATTCAGCTATCAGCCCCTACTAAACGCGAATAAACTACACAGAATTAGGAGATCAGGATACCCAGGAAGGCCACCACGATCGCAACTCAGTCCAGTTTCCAGCCTCATGTGGAATTGCCAATATCCTTCACCCCACAGACTATATAATCATAGACTATACAGTCATATCTAACTTACTCTGCTCACCCATCATTTCTCAGGACTATCATATTCTCAGATCGAAAATTTCAATCATCTTTTTAAATACATGACCACCGCAGTCCCGGTTGGTCAACATCAATCCTTTCTTTATTTTCTTGACTACGGCAGTCCCAGTTAGTCATCACAGTCCTGGAAATCACTTCCCCAAAATACTCATGCTTATGCAACATGATAATGATCATCAGTAAATAAAATTCTCGGTTAATCAATCTCAAATATTCTTTTAGATTTCATGACTACCGCAGTTCCGGTTAGTCAACAAAAATCCTTTCTCATTTAAAATCTTTGTTCTTTCCCCAAAAGACTCATGAATATAAAATATGTTAATGGTCACAAGCAAATAATTACTATTAAACAATCACATAAGGAAATATAACATATCATTAACATTTTTACTAAAATATCAATTAAATCTTTACTATGGAAAATTTCTAAACTTTTACTAAAATGCCCCTATCTTTTTCTAAAATTCCAATTTTGCCCTCAAAATGTAAAATTACCAAATTACCCTTACTATTTTCTAAAATTTCCAATTTTGCCCTTGATCTTTTGATAAAATTCCAAAATTATCCCTAAACTTTCTAGAACATATGTAATTACTATTTTACCCTTGAATATTTTATAAATTACTAAATTGCCCTTGAACTTTTTCTATAATTCCCATTTTACCCCTAAACTTTCTAGAACCTATAAAATTACCATTTTACCCCTTAATATTTTTATAATTTACAATTTTACCCTTAAACTTTTTATAAAATTCCAGTTATGTCCTTACATGTGAAATGACTATTTTGCCCCTTATATTTTTCTATTATTTCCAAAATTGTCCTTGATCTTTTTATAAAATTCCTAATGTGTCTCTACATGTGAAATGACTATTTTGCCCTTGGTTTTTAAGCAAATTTTCACATGGTAACCTTTTAATTCCTCCATGACCGTGAGTGATTTCCACAAATTTCCAACACCATTCACTAATCAACCAAGCCAATTTCAATCAATAACAAACCAAGCAAGCAATTTCAATCCATCACCACATCATGAAATCAACAAAACATGGATTCAAACACATATTTCAACTTCAAACATCAAATTTATAAAAGTCCAAAATCAATTTCATCTTTCCATAGTTCTTGATCAAATCTTTAAAATCTAAACCTAAAGACATGTTTCTACTAATTCAAAGTTGTCTAGATTGAAATTAAATGCCATGATCCTTACCTTAGGTCCTTAGTTTGAAGAAGAAATCCTTGAATCCTCTTCTCCCTTTCTCTCTTGTCTTCTTGAATTTTAGAGCTTTTCTCCCAATTTCTTCTCTTTTGGCCAAAGCTATATTAGAGTTAGTTAGGTTTGGATTGGTTTATCTCTTAATTTTGGAAGCTAAGATGAAGATTTTTAGGGAGGGGCACCTGCAGCACCACTCACGGTTTTGGTTTTTAGGAGAGCTAGCTTTGGGGAGCTTTTTCTTTTACGTTGGCTTTCTCTTGTTTTTAATAATTTTTTTTCTCCCCACCCAATTTGTTTATAAACGTGCAGCTGCTGCCCTTGGTCCAAAGCAGCTAATTTGGTCAAAAATTCCAGCCCACTTGGACGGCCAACATGAATTCCTTACGTGAGTGGTTAAGTGTGTGTCAACTAGTCAAAATTGTGGAAAATTGTAGATTTTTCTAGAATATTGTAGAGCTTTTTAATTATCTTACAAACTAATTTGAATTAGAAGAAACTAACACCACCATTAGATTCCTCACTATCAAAAACCTTGGGATAGTGTCTTAATCATCTCTTAATCAAAGTCTAATTAGCTTAATTTAATTACACTAGAAACTTTGAGTTGTCAAAATTTGATTGGCTAACACTTTTATTTTTATTTTTCTTAGTTAAATAATTTTAATAATTATTCTAAATATATTATAATTAATAGAAAATTCCATATGTCTCATACAAATTTTATATTAATTTTCTACCTTAGAATTTTATCGTAACAATTTCTCAGAGTTCTACCTTTCAGAAAATCCTAACAATTCGAAATTAGTATTTTACTTTTGCAACTGTATATATTTTAAATCTATATTCAATTATCTATTTATTAGATTACAGTTTACTCCAAAATTTTACACTGGAAAATTTATCCTGGACAGCTGTCTGACACAACGGTTCAGTCAACAAGTAATTCATTTCTCAACTGTATATATTTTAAATCTACATTAAATTTTTTATTTATTAGAGTACAGTTTAATCCAAAATGTTATACTAGAAAATTTTATCCTGGACAGCTGTCTAATACAACTGTCCGGTCAACAAGAATTTTAGACAGAAACAAAAGTATTAAAAGACTCAGAAAATTTTACTGAATAGAACTATATTAATTTTATTATGAAAATATGTACAAAAAGTTTCTATAAAATACAGTACATAATTTCTCATAATATTTATATATATAAAATATGTGCAAGTAGTAAAATAAAATTGAGGGTGTTACAATATCACCATTTAAGCACCACATTCTACCCAAAGCCACTAATAAAGGATATTATGATATTATATTAAGAGTACATGTGCCAAGAGACTTTGAGGTTTGTTTTACAATTTGAAGTTATGAATAAATAATGAATATCATTTCCTCGGATCAGTTAAATAATTTAATAAAATGAATGCTTAATAAGATATGTATTTATTATTATATTATTAGTTACATATAAAACTTTTAACTTTTCCTATTCAATCCCGCCAAACCAGATAGTTGTTTTCCCTACTGTCAATAGACCTCATATGTCGTGAGCTCTTATATGATGTGCCACGATTTCGATAAGCTTCATCAAACAAGGTTGCCATTCAACTCGTGTTACTACATTTTAACTTTGTCGAACTTCACTATAACTCATTTTGGATATTTTTTTCAATTACACACCATGTGCTCACGAACCTTCTGCAAGTTTAGTTCTTTCTTTTCTTCAATAACTATCTTTGTGTAAACTATACAACACTTTTGATAACCTACATATGGATTGAAGCATAATGCACTAAAAGTGCAAACTTTTTGCCATTTACGTTGCAATTTTTTCTTTTTTGTTTTTTTTTTCAATAAGTAACATTTAATTTTTATTTTGTAATTCCCTGAACCAGCAAGAGTTTGCTATTCCCTGAATCAATAGAATGGCTCCATCTATCTATTGTGATTTCTATCACACTGGTGTTATTACTAGTACTAATCCAAGTTAGTGTCATCATTAACTTTTTTTTTAAAAAAAAAGGAGAACACTTACATTCCTATTTTAATAGTGTTGTTATCTATTTATTTAGCTTTCAGATTTGGACAATATCTACTAATATACCTATTCTAATCACCAATTTGTGTGTTAAATCCTCACATTACCTACTCAACTGTATGTGTCTGCATTCACTAACAACATTTTTCCTATGCTGTATTTTCATACTTAAAAGCAATTTAAACAAAGGCAAATGACTTTTGGGACCCACCATAAGGTACTACAACTACTTAAGATATCCATATCCTTTACTTCCAAATTTTAAATATATGTTATTTTTTTATAAGCAACTTAAGAAAATTTACAAGTGAGTAAATCACCTATGTGACTTTCCAATTGAATTTCATTTGTTAATCCATATAATAGATTTTCATGGAAAATTAAGATAGACCGTGTAAATCACACTTGTGATTAGCTTTTTTATTTAGCTTTCAGATTTGGACAGTAGCTACTGATATACCTATTTGTCTGTTGTAGCCTCACATTACCTACTCAATTGTATATGCCTGCATTCACTAACAACATTTTTTCTATGTTGTATTTTCAGACTTAAAAAAGCAATTTAAACAAAGGCAAATGACTTTTGGGACCCACCATAAGGTACTACAACTACTTAAAATATCTTCTACTTCCACATTTTACATATATGTTATTTCTTTATAAGCAAGTTAAGAAAATTTACAAGTGAGTAAATCACCCATATGTCTTTTGGCACTCCCCTATAGGTGCAAAAAATTATATTATTTCTTATTCTTTATGTAACAGGAATTTAGAAAATATATGTACTTTTATGGCCAGCTTATTGCTAATCTGAAAGTGATAATTTTGTAGACCAAAAAGTGATAATTCTGTAGACAAATGGAAAAACAACAAAAAGGCATACAAAATGCAGCAAAGGCATGCTTAAAACGTAAATTAGTGTTACATCAAAAGCGATCTAACAGAGCCAGACACTCAAATGAAAATCACCAACTAGCAAATCAAAACAAAAATGGTATGGTTCAGCCTTACTAACTGTTAATCTTATTTTCACCACTTATTTTTAAATAACAATATTTAATTTCACAACATTTGTCAATTTTTTTATTGCACAGCTAATTCTTCTGCCACGCCATCCACATCTATGAGCATTGGTACAAAAACAAGAACTCAAAGTGTAAGTGGCATACCCTTATCTGATATCTCTTCTATCATTGTTAATAATAATGCTATTCATATCAACATGGAGAGTTCCAATTCAAATGGTTATACTCAGCCAAGTAACAGTCAAATGCAAACTCATCGGACAAGGACAATTAATGATCCTAGCTCCTTGCGTCTTAATCCCATGAGTAAATTTGGTAACACAAGTTCAGTCCCTAATGTGGGTACTGGACATGTTGGACAAAGTGTTAATCACCAAAGAAATTCATATGCTAATGAAAGTATGTCTACTTCAATGAGGAAACGCCATTTGACACCAGGTACACATGTTATTACACAAAGAGAATTTGTATCACCACAGATGCCAAATGTTCATTGTACCACTTCTGTTGATAGAGATGAAGGTAATAAACTGAAATTTATTATTTAATTATAAGTGTTATTAGTTAATTAAATTTTTTTTATGCTTAATCTTAGATTATCAATCAAGATGATATATATGAAAATCTGAGTTGTGAGAACATGATGCCTACTGATACAGGTATTTAACATAGCTTTATTGCTGCTATATATTAACCAAATAAAGTCTCCTTATGCAATGTTTAAATTTTGTAGGGTACCATGATATTGGAGATCCTACTTTTGTATGTCAATATTGTGGCACTTATATGTGGTATCAAGAAAGAACTAAAAAATATACAAACTCTTCAAATCCAAAGTTTTTTCTTTGTTGTGTTGCTGGAAAGGTTCAACTTCCACTTTTGAACAATGCACCAAATGTTCTTCAGCACCTTCTATTTGATCAGGATTCAAGTGATAGCAACAATTTTCAAAAGCATATCCGCTCTTATAACATGATGTTTGCCTTTACATCACCAGGAGCAAAGTTGGATAGATCATTTAACACTGGTCGAGGGCCACCTTCTTTTAGAATACAAGGTCAATCATGTCATCTTATTGGTAGTTTATTGCCTATGCCTGGCCAGACTCCAAAGTTTGCTCAACTTTATATTTATTATACAGAGAATGACATTCAGAACCGTCTTGGATGCCTAAGGTGATTTAATTCCTAATAATCTTTATCATTATTATCATTATATATCACATTTTTCTAATTCTAACTCCAAGTATAATTATATTGTTAACAATTGTTTATATGTTTGTATATAGATCTGAAAGCTATCTTGATCCACAAATTGTCAACAAATTAAAGAGGATGTTGGATGAGTACAATGTATTTGCCAAAGCCTTTAGAATGGCTAAGGAAAGATTTAATGCTGCAACTGCACAAGATCTGAAATTGAAGCTAATTTCTGATAGGGCCACCGATGGGAGAGTATATAATTTGCCTACTATTTCTGAAGTGGCTGCACTAATTGTTGGTGATGTTGACATTCCATTGAACAAAGATATTGTACTTGAGACACAAAGTGGTAAACTACAAAGAATCAATGAGTTGCATGCAAGTTATTTGGCTTTGAAATATCCAATTTTATTTCCATATGGTGAAGATGGATACAGAAATGATGTGGAACATAGCCATATAAGCCAGTCTCAAAAAAAAAAAAAAAAGAAACAGGGTTACCATTAGAAAGTTCTTTTGTTTTAGACTACAAACTAGAAAAGATGAGGCACAAACATTGTTAAGGTCTCGAAGACTTTTTCAACAATTTGTAGTTGATGGCTACACCATGATGGAATCTGAAAGATTGTTCTATATCAAAACTCATCAAAAGCAATTGAGAGTGGATAAATATAGCAACTTGAATGTTTCTCATGATCATAATCAATCTCTGCTGTCAAATCTAGGAAAACGTATCATCCTACTTTCTACTTTTGTTGGAGGACGTAGGTACATGGATCAATTGTACTTTGATGTGATGGCAATTTGCAGCTATGTTGGATTTCCTGGTTTATTTTTTTACTTTTACATGTAATCCAAACTGGCCAGAAATACAAAGGTTGTTGAGACCAATGAATTTGCATGCCCAAGACCGTCCTGATATAATATCAAGAATGTTCAAAATAAAGCTTGATGAACTTTTAACAGACTTGAAGAAGAATGAAATTTTTGGGAGGATCCTTGCATGTAAGTTAAGTCTATTATTTGTTTATTTCCAACAATCATTTATTGTATTCTTTCATTATTTGTTTACACACACACACACACACACACACACGCACACACTAACTTTCACTTTCTATATACAGATATATACACAATTGAGTTTCAAAAGAGAGGATTGCCTGATGCACACATTCTTTTATTCTTACGTCCTTCTAGCAAGTACCCAACTCCTGAAGATATTGATAGAATTATTTCAGCTGAGATACCAGATCAAAAGGAGGATGCAAAATTATACGAGTGTGTCAAAAATCACATGATGCATGTGTAACACCCTAATTTAGAATGCACTTATATTTCTATAAAACGCTTATTGTAAGAAAAGATATTTATTCATTAAAAATAACGGATAAGGAAATAATTTAAAATGTCACTTCTTAAATCCATCTTTAATCAATGTATTGATTTGAAATTTCGATTACATTTAGAAATGGATAAATGATCTAACATATAACGAATAATAAAAAGAGTAAATCCACCTTGCATAAAATAGAACATAATCCCATAATACCAATCTCATAGAGTGTTGAAAACAGATAAAGTAAAATGACGTCGGCGGAAGACAGATACGTACCATATACAACCCCAAAGTTAAATAGTAACAAAATAATATATAGGAAGCAGGATAACAAAATTTGAACCCTAGTCTACCCATAACAAGATACACAAAAAAATAAAACTAAGGGTTCAGAGCAGCCACCTATGTACAGTATATACCCGCAAATATACACCCCAAACCTAAGACTCCGTAGAAGAGTTCTCAGAAGGGTCCTCCTCAGTGTCATCATCCTCCAAAGCATCGCCCAACCTCAGAACACTGGTGGGAGAAGAGATGAGAGTCATGAGCTCTTCAAACTCAGCCTCGGACATAGATAAATCTACAGAAGAGCTCCTCCTAGAAGACGGAGAAGAAGGTGGTGTGTCGGTGTCGCGGTGATACCCAGGGGCTCTCTCCTGCGTATACAACATAGGTAGGGCAAAATGTACAGGGCGTGTCGGAGGTCCATGTCCCACCGCAGCAAAAGAGAATGTGACCCATCCATCAAAGGTGTCTGTCTGATTGTAAGCATCATGGGACCAGATTCCGTCAATAGATTCACTCCACATCCGCACTACGGGCTCCCGATACTCGTCCATATGATTCTGAAAAATAAAGGTGTATGGAGTGAGTCTCCCACCTCCAAGCCACAAACAAACAACCTTACGGTCACATACACTTAACAAACCACACGATATGGTTCTCTCACGATCTCACTCGTTGACCCTAATCGCACTTGTTGACTAATTCTTAATTCATCATTCTCGGGCCCGCTGTCACTGGAACTCTCAGAACTCAGTGGTCTTACACATTTAAGTTGGATGGCTATTGGGAGTACACCCTCGTCACGGTACGATAACGGGGCTCTCACCAACATGATAATGGCTCGCATTTAGTCGAGGTTGCCAAGTCGGTTATGTGACCTAAAGTCACAACTCGGCCCTTACCCCCAAGGTCGGTCACGCCTGTGATCATTTCCCAGGTACCACTCTGTGGTCATCCAATCTTTGAGGACTGACTCCTCAACGACTCTTCCCATTGGGATTGTCCTTACAGGTTTGTGTGGACTCCTTTGTTAAAGGTACCAGACAGCGATCAATTTGGTTCCATGAGCTCATCACGTATCACATAGCGATCCCATCCTTCATAACGACACAAGTCACAGTCGGAGCTCCCCACACAACCTCTCCAAGTTTGCTTCCGAAGCTAACCATCACGGAGATTCATGTTCCACGATTACGTCGTACTAAACGACCTCACCACGTTGGAAATGGAAAAGGTTCCTCCTTCCCCTCCCATTCACATTGCAAACAAACAAACATACAAGAGTAGATGCATTAAGCACTATTAATCTCATCATGAACCCCTTTCATGATTCTAAACAATTTTTATTAAATTTTATGTAAATCCTTATCCTCTCTCAAGTTTTATGCTAAATTTTATTCTTTAGTACGCAACTCCAAGCAAACGTCCTAGTTTATTTTCTAAGTCCAAGTTTAAGATTTGATGCCCACATGTCAAGGTTCCTAAAATTTACTAAGTCCAAATAATTATAATTATTCACAATTTTTTTTTAAAAGGTTTATTTATTGTTTTCACAATAAATCAAAATTAAGTGCTAGAACTCCATTTTCTAGCATACAAATGCACTCTTACAAGGAGTCCATTTGTCCCCTTCCCACAATCACATATCATTCAATACACATAACACAACATGCACATTAAATTTCCAGCACACAGATTGCCCGAGGATCACATTCCTCTCGGTCTCCAATTCAAGTTAGGTAAATACAATGAATAAGGCAAGAATAAAAATTTCATTAGCAAATAATCAAATATATAATGATAAAGTGTAGAGTTCTTTCCTTTGGGATAAAACCACTCATTCATAGTCCAAAACAATTAAATAACATACTTAAATCAATTAATTTAACCAAACTCTAATATTCTACATAGATCAAATTATACACTCCAATAATTATTTTACATATCATTTCAATTCAGAATAGTATAGAAATTTGCAGAGACATTATTCATTATGAAATTAGTCACAAATAAATTTATTTCCTCAAAATTCACTCCAAAAATATGATTTTTAATATATTTTTCCAAATCTGACTACACACTGAAAACAGAGTATAGGAAATTTCAAAAATAGAAAAACTCATCATTAATTAGTGAAATTTTACAGAGACCATTTTAAACAAGTAAATTACAACATATATTTTTCCCAGAATTTAATTCCTACCCCAAATATCATTTTTCCATTTATCTTCCCCTGTTATCAGAAATCAGTTTTTACAATAATATATCGTCTAAAAATAGTAAAACAACTTAATGAATTATATGAAATAAATTACACCATGAAGAGGTTAATTATTATCATATATTTTTTTTCACACTAAATTTCTCACTAAAAATATTTTTCTCCTATTTAAACATGACTCAGTAGATTTCTGAAAATAAAAAGAGAATTTATTTATAAATACTAAATATACCCATTAAAATCTGAAAAAAAATCAGGAACATCACTCAAACCTAGTAGTAAGGTTTTGCAGTCTTACTTTATTAAAATATCACTCCAAAACAGGTCAAATACTCAAAACAGTGTGTTGAACAAATTCAGAGCACTCACAAAAATAATTCTATTTAAAATACCAAATCAACTCAATAAATTCTGAAAATTTTTTTATCCATTCCAGAGGCATAAAAACAGTTATTAATGGTCTCAAATCATCATAAAGTTCCACGAAAATATTAAAATAAAATCTAAACAGTCAGAAGCCACCATGAACAAAATGGTGTATTTAACCAAAGTTTAAGGGGGAAACTCCTCCATGCCTCAATATAGCTCAAGAAAATGGAAAGGATGAAGGAAATGAGCCTTAAGAGAGTCCTTAAGTCCCTAAGTATCAAAATTAAAATTTTAAACCATACACTTGTAGAGCTTAAAATTCTAAACAATCCTATGGAATCAAAATTTAATTTTGATAGAAATTACCTAAGCTTGAATTATGGAAAGCAATGGAGGAAATGAGAAAACTTTTTCTCCCTTTGAAAAATATCCACAGACAGCAGAGAGTGAGTGAGGAAGAGAGTTGAAAATTTTTTAATTAAAAGAGAAGCCAAGGGGTTTAAAGTCCAAAAATTAAGATAGGATTTTAATATCCCTATTTTTAAGGCTTTTTGGAGGTGTTGAGTGTTTAAGGGAACTAAGAAAAATCAGCACAGCCATTTTTTTTTAACGTGTTGCTTTTTTTTTTTTTAACTTAAAATGGGTAAAGTGAAATTAAGCAAAAATGGTAATTTTACTTTTACCATAAGTAGTTAATTACTAGCTAATTAACATAGAGTATTGTGCTAATTATCTAGAACATTGTATAAATCAAATTAATCCTACACAGTATTAACTTACACAGTGTAAATTTATACTGTCTAATTTTACACAGTATAATTTTGCACAGTGTAAAAATTTAATTTTTCATTAAATTTTGTCACATGAAACAACATATTTATAATCTATATTTTTTTTTTCTATTGTAATTAATTCAATACTAATTAAATTCTAACAGAGCACACAAACACAGTATTTATTATATTCTGAGTTGTAAATTTTTAGGGTGTTACAGCATGGTCCTTGTGGTTCAGCTAACAAGGCATCACCATGCATGAAGGATGGCAAATGTTCTAGGTTCTATCCTAAAAAATTCCAGCCATTAACCATTGTGGATCAAGATGGTTATCCTCTATACAGGAGAAGAAATAATGGAAATGTGATTGAGAAAAATGGTGTATTTCTTGACAACCGCTATGTTGTCCCCTATAATCCAAAACTTTTGTTGAAATACCAGGCACATCTGAATATTGAATGGTGCATTCAATGTACTTCTATTAAGTACTTATTTAAGTATATCAACAAGGGATATGATCGAATAACAACTGCTATTGTTCCCATACAAACTGAAAATGGTCCTCAGATTCAGTGTATTGATGAAGTCAAACAATATCTTGATTGTAGATATATCTCACCATATGAAGCCTGCTGGAGGATTTTTTTCTTTCCCAATTCATGGAAGGACACCAGCTGCTGAGAGATTGTACTTCCATCTTCCAAATGAGCAATTTGTTCTTTTTTATGACAATGAGGACATTGATTCGTTGCTATCTAAGCCAAGTGTAAAGGAGTCAATGTTTACAGCATGGATGCAAGCAAACAAGATATATAATGAAGGTAAAAATTTGACCTATGCTCAATTTGTCACAAAGTTTGTCTACATATCTAGCAAAAGGTGTTGCCAGCAGCCAAGGAAGCAAGGCTATACTATTAGGAGACTTAACTGGGTGCCTCCAACCACTGGTGAGTTGTTTTACTTAAGAATGATGCTTTCTATTGTTAAAGGACCATGTACCTATGAAGAGATCAGAACTGTTGATGGCATACAATATCCAACTTTTCGAGAAGCTTGCTTTGTAATAGGATTTCTACACGATGATAGAGAATACATTGAGGCCATTAAAGAGGCCAGTAACTAGGGATCAGGTCATTATTTGAGGAAGTTATTTGTGACAATGCTTATTTCTAATAGTGTGAATAGACCTGAGCATGTGTGGGAACAAACATGGCAATACTTAATAGATGGTATTTTGCATGAGCAAAGAAGGTTAACAAACATTCAAGGTATACTTTTTTCCTTATCTTTGTAAAAATACGTTGCTTATGCCATTAAATTTTTCGTTTTACTTTAACATACTACCATTCTAAATATCTCTTTGTGAATTGACAGAGTTACAGTTGGATGATCTACAATTGAAAAACTTAGCACTCTTGCAAATTGAGGATTTATTGCAATCTAATAGGAAAAGTTTAAAAGATTTTCCATCAATGCCATATCCACAAGGGATACTAACAAGTCACTTGGGAAATAGATTGATCTATGCAGAGCGTGATTACAATATAGATCAATTGAATATTGATTTCGAAAGATCATTTAGTTCCCTAACAGGTTATGTTATCAATTACAACAACTAGATCTTATAAACTAACAATTCAATATAAAATTCAAATGTATACATTTTAAATATTTCAGCTGATTAATATTTTTTGCCACTCTTAATTCATGTAGATGAGCAAAGGATTATATCTGAGACAATAATGAGGGTTGTCAATCATCAGTGTGGTGGAATCTTTTTCCTATATGGTTATGGTGGAACTAGAAAAACATTTATGTGGAAAACATTAGCATCTGCCTTGCGTTCAAAAGGTCACATTGTATTAACTGTGGCATCCAGTGGAATAGCATCTTTATTGTTGCTTGGGGAGAACTGCACATTCTAAGTTTGCAATCCCTGTTCCTACCTTGCAAAACTCAACTTGTAATATACATCAGGGTAGTGAACTTGCTGAACTTTTAAAGATGACAAAGCTTATTATTTGGGATGAAGCTCCAATGGCCCACAAATTTTGCTTTGAGGCATTAGACAGAAGCCTTCGAGACATCATGAGTTTTTCAAATACAAATTCTCCATTTGGAGGAAAAGTTGTTGTTTTTGGTGGTGACTTTAGACAAGTCCTTCCGGTTATACCAAGAGGAAGTCGATCTGATATTGTCAATGCTACAATCAATGCTTCATATCTCTGGGAATATTGTCAAGTTTTGAGACTGACAAAAAACATGCGTCTAGAAAGTCATGCAAATAAGACAGATGTGGAGGAGTTTAGACAATTCTCTGAATGACTATTACATGTGGGGGATGGAAAAGTAGCTTAACCAAATGATGGTTATGCAGAAATAGAAATTCCTCATGAATTTCTAATCATTGATTTTAATGATCCCATTGATGCCATAATGCATAGCACTTATCCAAATTTGTTGCAACAATACAACAATGAAGAGTTCTTGCAATCTAGAGCTATCTTTGCATCAAATATTGACACTGTTGACCAAATCAACGATTATGTTCTATCATTGATTCCTGGTGATGAGAGAGAGTATCTAAGCTCAGATTTAGTAGACATGTCAGATGCAGAAGACAGCATACCATTTGAGGCAATTACAAGTGAATTCCTTAACACATTAAAGACATCAGGGCTTCCTAATCATAGAATCAAATTAAAGACTGGCACTCCAATAATATTGTTGAGGAATCTAGACCAATCTGAAGGTCTGTACAATGGTACTAGATTAATAGTGACAAGACTTGCAAATCATGTCATTGAGGCAAAAATCATATCTGGGAAGAACATTGGAAATTTAGTTTACATTCTTCGGGTGTCTTTATCTCCTTCCCAATCATCATGGCCTTTCAAGCTTATAAGAAGACAATTTCCTTCGATTGTTTCATATGCAATGACCATAAACAAGTCTCAAGGTCAATCACTACAAAGTATTGGGTTATATTTGCCTATACCTGTCTTTAGTCATGGCCAATTATATGTAGCATTTTCTAGAGTCCAAAGTAAACAAGGATTGAAGATTTTAATACATGACAAAGAAGGAAAAGCCTTAAATACAACTACCAATGTTGTATTTAAAGAGGTTTTCCAAAACCTCTGGTCAGTATGCACAATGTTGTATAATTTGTAAGCCATATTTCACAATATCATTTTAACATTAGTGCTTTTGTAATGCAAACTTTTTGCCCACATAAATAATTTTTTGCATTTTTTGAGGAACTACTACAATATTTTGGTAAGGGAAATCACAACCAATATTGCTAATTCATGAAATAATTTGTGTTTCTTATTTTAAATTATAACTGCAAAAATATAGTTTTAAGTTATTATCATTTCAGGTTCATGACTCTGCAGTTTATTTTGACTTTGCAGTTAATTTATTTGCAAACTTCAAGTATGTATTTCGTTTAAGTTATCTGAAGGTTACTGATACCTATCCCAATATTCTACTTTTACTACTTGATACCAATTTTGCACATTGTTTTGTTCATCACTCTGGCTTTACTGTTCATTTTTAATCGTCCTTATTCTCAATTCTGCTGCTAGCATTTTGCATAATTTTTAAGGCTATCAGGATTCTATCAGGTTAACCATTATATTTTTTCATCCTTATTTTTAAGCATAATTTTTAAAAGTATGCATTCTTATCTTATTAACAATAGTAAATTACACGGACCCCCCTGAGTTTTACTTATATTACACCGACACCCCCTGCCTTTTTAAATATTACTTTTGACCCCCTGTCATTCAAAAAAGCAGGGGTGTCGGTGTAATATAAGTAAAACTCAGGGGGTCCGTGTAATATAAGTAAAACTCAGGGGGGGGGGTCCGTGTAATTTAGAACCAACAAATAGGGGTTTTTTTGTATGGTTCAAAAAAGCAGGGGTGTCGGTGTAATATAAGTAAAACCCAGGGGGGTCCGTGTAATTTACTCTATTAACAATTCTTATTACTCTGAAGGTTACTGATACCTATCCGTATATTCTACTTTTACTATTTGATACCAATTTTGCAGGTTGTTTTGTTCATCACTCTGGCTTTACTGTTAAGTTTTAATCGTCCTTATTCTCAATTTTGCTGCTAGCATTCTGCATAATTTTTAATACTGTCAGGATTCTATCAGGTTAAGCATTATATTTTTCAATGTTTCTAAAATCGGACCGGTCATTGAACCGGTCAAGGCACTGGTTCAAGGTTCAATGGTTCAACCGTGGTTGAACCGTGGTCGAATCGATATTAATAAAATAATAATAATAAAATAATTTATAAAATAATATTAAATAAATATAATATCACATAACTTTATAACATTAAAAAATAAAATAAAACTTAAAACATCACTTTACAAGATTTTAACATTCAAAATATATATAAAAGTTTAATCAAATATATCATAATACTTAAGTTCAAATTTTAATAAAATAAAATAATGTTCATTAACAATAACAAATTTACATTTAGAATAAAGAAAGAAAATGACAAATTAATATAATATAAAATTATCAAAAATCAAGATATAAAAAAATTTATCAATTAATATAAATGAGCAAATTATATGTTTTACAAGAAAATAATAATAATAATTGTTAAAATAATTTATATCTATTTGAGATATTTATTAAATATGTGTTTTTATTTATCTTTAAAATATTTTATATTAAATTAAATTTTTTTAATGAAAATAAAAAAAATACCGGTTCAAACCGGTTTTTGGTACCGGTTTTGGCCGGTTTTGGCCCGGTTTGACCGGTTCTCACTGGTTCTGAATTTCTTCGATTTTATAGAGTATCCAGACCGGTTCTCGGTTGAACCGGTCGAACCGGCCGGTCCTGTCCGATTTTAATAACAATGATATTTTTTCATCCTTATTTTTAAGAATAATTTTTAAAAATCTGCATTCTTATCTTATTAACAATTCTTATTAGTCTACATAACAGGCACATTCCAATATTGGTGAATCATGTCTTCAGCTAACAACTTAATGTGGTGGCATGGTACTCTCTTAATTTTCAACCAAATGCTTACAGCAAATGAACATCTAATGTCATGTGTGCTTGAGATACGACAGATTTGTTTAAGTGTGTATAAATCATTACAAGGTAACATTCTGATTCAAACTACAATTGTTTCTATTCTTTTATGTGTATCTCAAATTGATCAATTATTTCTGAAATATTTCTTTCATATGGTCATTCCAATGATTTTTTTATCAGGAATTTAAACTGAAAACTATGGAGTCTACTGTAAGGATCTCAGAAATTCCATTAGAATATGCTGCAACTGTTCAACCTAGATGGTATGTACACCATGCTTCACTATAACCATTATGCAAATATTCAGATTAATTAAATCATTAATATGCAAGTCTGTCTCTCCGTCATTTTCTACACATGATAAAAAAAAGGCTTTTGTTGCTATCTGATTAGTCATTTTGGTACTTTTTTTATAGGAATAGGAAAAACTATTTGCCAAAAGTCATTGCTTCAAGTCCAGCAAGAGCTAGTTTTGGCACTTACATAGTGCATGTTGTGGTTCACTCTTTCTTTTTTGATTCCCATTGATAATTTAATTATGACCAGAGTCATAATCTGCATCAACATGTCCATACAATGGACCATAACAAGAAGCTAAGGTTTCTAGTGTCTATTTCCCATATGCAAAATGAACTATCATCAAGATACCTTATGTGCAACTTCTTTCAAAATCAGTTATTGCATCCCCAGGCTGCCTTCCATATTGATACTAAATTGCTGTGTAATATCATTTAACCTTTCCCAGATCTTGCTCCATTTCTCTGCCTTCATAGAACAAACTTGATTCAGCAGGTTTCTTTTACTTATAAGATCTGAAATCGTAAGTCAATTTGCTCACAATTGATCACATGGTGTGTTTCAAACTTCTAATGCACAATTTAACTTCAAAATTGTGGGGTCTGCTGTAAGCATCTGAGAAGTTCCATCAGAATATGCTGTTGATGTTCAAGCCTGCTGGTATGCACACCATGCTTGAGTATAACCATTTTGGAAATATTCAGATAAATTAAATCATTAAGATAACTGTGTCTCTGCCTGACTTTTTACCGATAACAAAACAGACTTTTGTTGCTCCCTGATTAATCATTTTTATACATTTCTTATAGGAAAAACTGTTTGGCAAAAGTCACTGCTTAAATCCAGCAAGAGCCAGTTTTGGCAATTACATAGTCCATCCTGTGGTTCACTCTTTTTTTTTCATTCCCATTGATAAGTTAATTATGACCAGAGTCATAATCTGCATCAATCTATCTACTTCAACAGACCATGACAAGAAGCTAAGCTTTCTGGTATCCTTTTTCCATGTGCAAAATAAAGTGTCATGAATATACATTATGTGCAACTTCTTCCAAAATCATATTATTGAATTGCCAGGCTGCCTTGGATATCGATACTAAAGTGTTGTGTAATATCATTTAACCTTTCTCAGATCTTGCTCCATTATTCTGGCTTCAATGAACAGACATGATGGAGTAGATTGACTTTTCTTATAAGATCTGAAGCAAGGATGAAATAGCTGACTTCTCACCACTTCAAAGTGTCTTCAAATGGTAAGTCAATTTGCTCACTAATGATCTTATTTTTTATAGTTATGCTGGTCTGTTTCAATTTATGATCTAGAATTTTATGGTTTAAAATTAAATTCAGTTTTTTAATTTGTAGAGGATGAGGTAATTCTAATTCATATTTTTAATTTGTAGATTCACATAGCCTGTTTCAACTTCTTATGGAGAATTTATGGTTTAAACTCAAACTACAGAGCTGTTCAGGTCACTGGAAAGTATGATGTTGATCATGTCACCTGAACAATTTGCTCTTACTAGACAGTTTGAATTAGTAGGAGACTTTCTGTATATCAGAAACTTTTGATGTACTTGTATGATTCGTTAGAGTAGGAGACTTTCAACTGGCTGAAAATGCATCAAGGGACAAAGATGGATTTAGAAATGTGTTATCTATTATGTTTAATATATACACTTTAAGCAACAATGATTTTCTTATTGGAGGAATGTGCAGCGCAATAACTACTAGACTTTTTATTTTTAAGAGGATCATAACAACAATGTAAGCTTATGCATTTTAAATAGACCCATAAGGTAATTTGACATTTTATAGCTTCATTGCCAGTATGTTGCACATGTATCTTCTTTTTTGTTCAAACATCCAAGCATGGTAACTAACCAGCTTTTTTGTGAGGAATCTGAACCCGTGTCTATCATGCAAAATGATCAGACTTCAAATATTGACATTTGGTTCAAAACTTATGCCAAATTTCACTTTCTATGGATTAAAACAAATACCGAAACATGTCCGTCCAAAATCCCTGTTTATACGTGACCAAACACATTTTAAATTTTATTCAGTCTGTCTTTTTATTGTTATTTATAATATATTAAATTTGAACTTCATCTATGACTATTCTTACTTTACATGATATCATGTTTTTTAATATAAAAATTAGCAACGTGTTTGCTCCTATCCAAAAGTTTTCATCTTACTGTTAAAAATTGATTCATTTAACAACCATTACTTTAATAAATTAAATATGTATTACATTCTTTACTTGTTTATAAAACGTGCGAAAGCAACCAATTCACCCATGCGGAGGCACGGGTATCGTACTAGTTATTTGTCAAATCTTTGTTCGCTTTTTCGGATTCCGGATCTCAAATCAGCGTGAGATATTCCCCTTTCTTTTTTTTTCCCCTTTTTCATATTTAACTATCGGAGATTTAAGTTTTGCCTTGTTCAACTACATGCTTGGGAAAATAAAGCATCAAAACAAGTTAGGGATTTTGGAACCCAACCAAACATGCCAAATTGGAAATAAACTACAGCTGCTTTTCTGGACTTTTAAGGGCAGCTTAGTCTGCTCATGCCAGTGTGGATCAATTAGCAGATTTTCTTGTGGGATACTGAATATGTTTTTTACAGTTTTTTTCATAATTTTTTTTTTAAAAAAACAATTACTTTTAAAAAATTCATATGTTTTCAGCTTACTAAAATAATCAAAAGCTGAAAAAAAATTAAATTCTTATTAAGATGAGAAGCTATTTTAAATAACTTCTCATGAAATTTATCCATTTTTTTAAAACATATATAATAAAAAAAAATTTAAGCAAACATATATAATAATTATAAACAAATATAAATAAGTTGATATTTTTTAAAAATCTTTAAAAAATAATCCCTAAATCATTTTATATTAAGATTACTTTCTTTTAAAACAAATTGTTAAATATACCTTCCATAATTATTAAATAGACCTCCATTTTTTTATTAAATTTACTTAAATGTCCCTACCCCTTACTTCCCTTTTCCCCTCAAAACACATATTAATTTGGAACAATCTCACTCCTTTAATTCTTTAGAGATAAACGCGCCAGCGGTCGTGGATGAAAATCACTTTCATATGAAATTAGTGGATACATTTAAGTTAGTACTGTCAAGCATTCTCATTAGTCTTTTGAATTCTGCCTGCGTATTGTTCAGTCCAAAGACTCCAAACTATATTTTTTGCTTTTGACAAAATAACTGGGGATATTGATCATAGTGTTGCATTGAATTTGGCAACGCAAGTGAAAGAAAGGAATGCAGTAAAAAAAGAATGAAAGTACCAAAGGCTAAAAAAAACAGTGTGCAATAACAAAACTGAAAGTAATGCTGCTGCAATCTTGTCTCCTTCCAAATTCACTAAAGATTAATCAAAATCAACATAAGAATGATAATGTGATATTGTTCCAGATTAACAAGTGTTTTGATGGGAAAAAGAGAAGGAAGGAAAGGAGAGGTAAAGAATAAGGATATTTAAGTAAATTTAATAAAAAAAATTATATTTAATAACTATGGGAAGTATATTTAATAATTGCCTTCTTTTAATATGTAACAAACAGGCCCATTAACTTTCATAGACAGACTTCTCTTACGTTGGGCTTTGTTTCCAATAGACATGTTAAGTCTGTATCTACACAAGCAAAGTTCTTTTATTTTTCTTAACTTGTTTTTTTTTACCTCTTTTTTAAATTTTAATTTGGTTATTTTCATTAATTGTAGCTGTTTTTTTTACCGTTTTTTACCGTCAAAAAGACAATGAAGTAGCAGTTAAAAAACAGTACTACATTTAGCAATTTTACGAAAGGGGTTAAATTTAGACAAAAATTTTAAAAAATGATTCGAAAAAAATTAGAAGATTAAATTGAGAATTTAAATAGAAATAATGGTCGAAGTTGTAATTTAGCTCAGATTTTTTTTTTAATCCACATAAATTGTTCTTGCTTTTATTGTCTCCCCTTTCTTTAACCTTCCGAAAAAGATGTAGTCTACTTTTTAGACTAACTCAAACATAAACTTTTACCACAATAATTTAGCGGCGAATTTCGTCTGTCTGACGTTTTTTCACCCCAGCTGATTGTGTCCTTGGTCATAAGTTAACTGATTTCTTTATTAATAACTTGTGTCTCTGTCCTTGTCACAAAACCATGATGCTTGGACTTGAATGGACCTTACTTAGTAGCCCAATTTCAGCCGACATGCCTCCAAATATTGACACCAAAATAGTGATTGGCCAACTCCTACATCACGTACTTAGTTCTAGTTCTAGTTCTAGACAAAAATCCAAGGTCTAGCTCGACATAAATTAGTTAAATATTACTGTAATAGATAACCTTCAAACCTGCTTCTTTTGTGTCACTCCCTCTCTCCTTCTTTTACATCTTTTTCGGAAGGTTAAAGAAAGATAAAAAGAAAATTTTGATTCGCCTTGAAATGAAATTAAATAGTAATATAATAATTCTATAAAAGTCCATAAGTGCATGTTTGGATCTCCAAACTTAAGTGTATAAAAGTAATTTCTTTAAGATTATATTTGATTATTTTTTAAAAATATGTTTGAGAAAAAAATTTATTTTGAAATTGAGTTTGAGAGAAATAAAATTTATAATATTTTTATAAACTCAATTAATTAACTTAAGTTTGATTCAAACTTAAGTTTATAAATTTTAATCCAAACATGCACTAAGCCAGCATGGGCTCCCGTTTATGGGTCTCATTATTAGGTTAGTCACAACTCATGAGTGATGCAATCAAAATCACGAGAGTGCGCTCATCAATGAAATTAAATTAAAGGGTGTCTGTGTGTGAACCACTAATGCAGCCTAAAAACCAACACTTTCCAGTTAGGTTCCTGCACACGTACGGCTGTGCCACCCACCACCTATAACGAAATATTCTTGTCTATACTAAATAATTACTCATTAATTTATTATCATTACTTTTTTCTTTAGGGTCTTGCTAAAATAAAAGGAAAAAATATTTAGTATAAAATTTATAGGAGAGCGCAAAAAAAATTATGGACAACACAATTTTTCGCCTTTCAATAAAAATCTTTCTTCTTTTAGTTCCTTAACCAGTGCTCTAAGGACACTGGTTAGCATTTGTCTTCTTTTTATTACAACACATGTACTATTTTTTAAAAGAGATCATTTATTTGAGTTAAAAATATTTATGATATGATGAAATCAGCTTTTTTGGTAAGAATTTGTTTATAAACAAAATTTGAACTCTAATTTTTTATTATAAAAAACTACATATATACCTCTTGAATCAAGTAATGGCTAATTATTATTATTATTATTATAAGAAAAGGTAAATATATACTACATGCATTCTTGTTTACATTTACCAATCCAAAAGGTAACAGATTCTCTCGTGCTCCCACAATCATCGCACAGGAGTTATAAATGAGTAAGCCGCTCAAAAGGGGGGGAAAAAAATGTAATTTCGAGTTGATTGATCAACTTAAGATGGTGAATACTCATAAAAAAAACTTAAGATGGTGAATTGGCGATCATCTTCCTTGAGATACCCAACTTTTAGTAAAACCCACAGGATAAATATATATTTTTATATTTAGCTACTATCGTGTTAGAAGGCCCCATCAAGATGCGACTTTAACATAATGACACAATTTAGCTATTATCCAGTCCTATTATCATGTGCTACTCAGTATATGATAAGTAGGGACAAAGTATGCAAGGTCATATTTACCGTCTAAAACACCGATATCAATTTCTTTCTTGCGGAATTTATCTTCTACAAAATCAAAGTGTGGGGATGGGACGTTGGAAGCCAGATTTCTTAAAAGATAATGATTGTATAAAACTAATTAGGATTAACCTAATGATAGAAGTTGAAACAAATACATGAGATTTTAAATTTGATTCTCATTGTTGTCATTATACACTAAAGATAAAAGCTATAAGGGTTGAAGAAAATTGAAAACCAACTGGTCTAAACCTAAAATTAGCACAGTTTTCGGAAACCATAAAACTGGTTCTATACTTGTATTTATAAAGAAGACAGATTCCTTATATTTGCACAATTTGGGTCCCATTAATGATGAATTTGCTACCTTCCGCCTCGGCGACAAGGGTAAGGTTTTAAGGAACATCACTGAACATGGGTTTTGGTTCAAACTTGTGTTTTGTCTTTTTATACTATAGTAGGAGTAGTATATTAGTAGCAGGATTTGTCCTAATCCAAGCCATTCATTGGAAAGATCATGAATCTGGTCTCACATGGGAGCATGTGCTCTCATCTACTCAAAACTCAAAAGAACCTTACAAGTTACAAACATCAATGCCATTGCTTTAAGTCAACCCAACGGTCAGTGTGTTGGTGTCCCAGGATCGTGATATTTATTTATTTATTTCAAAAGAACACAGCCAATACTTACTTGAAATAAAACCACAACGAGCACGTTGTTTGTCTTTTTTTTTAATTATATATATATATATATATATATATATATATATATATATATAGACACACACACACATACACACACAATGTTAAGTAAGATTGGAGGTTTACAGACGAGTTTAGTTTAATTTTTTATATTATTACTTTTTTTTGGTGAATCTTTTTATATTATTACTTAATCATATAAGTTGAAATTTTAAAATGAACGGTTCGTTAAAAAAATTAAATAGTTGTTAGAAAATTAATACAATAAATTATAGCTAATCCATAATTTTATTACATATGTGATGTGTATATTTAATAATAGTAATAGTTTTTATTAATAATTTAAAATCTCCATTTTAAAAGAGTCCATTACAAAATAACTTGTTCATAACGGTAATAACTTACAAAGTCGAATTATTTGATAATGTTTTAAAACTTAATTGAGTAACATTACAAATACTCTTACACTAACCAAAACTTGAAATTAATTATTTTCAAAAGAAATTCAACACCAAATTAAACGTTTTATAAATATTGTTATATTCTGTCAAAAAAAAATTTGTTATATAAAAATTTTAAGGAGAGAGAAAACAATTTAGCTTAAATATCATTTTTTTTAGGTTTTAAATATCATTAAATATTAAGTATCGTGTCATCTACTTAATGTCACGTTATAGTCAACATTACAATTTAAATGATCAACGGAAAAACATTTAATGACAGATCAAAATTACAAATTTTATAAAATTTAAAGACTAAATTTGTGGAATATTGCGAATTGAAAATTATAAATGGACTGAAAGTGTAATTTAACATAATAATAAAAAGTCAACTTAAAGTATTTGTCCCTTTCCCTTTATTCTATATATGTTTTATTTTTAGTTTTTATTGTTATAAAATTATTATATTTTTAATAATAATAATAATAATAATAATAATAATAATAATAATAATATTATTATTATTATTATTATTATTATTATTATAAATTCGATCGTAATTGAACCATTAAACATTAAATTAATAACTAATCAATTCAACTGTGAATTGATCATGCTGATTTTTTTTTATAAAACAATTATTTCAATACCTTTTTCTTATTTAGGTGTCCTAGATAAATAAGTTGTGAAGTAATTCATTAACTTCTATTTGTATTTAATATTTTTTCCCTGCATATATTTTTTTTTTGGAGATAATTTTGTTCAAGACACTTTCAAATATTACCTAGTTGATAAGTCTATTAATCTAACTACGTAACTCCTTAATCACTTGAATGTAATATCAACTCCCTAACAAAATGCTGATTTTTTTTTTTATAAAACAATTATTTCAATACCTTTTTCTTATTTAGGTGTCCTAGATAAATAAGTTATGAAGTAATTCATTAACTTCTATTTGTATTTAATATTTTTTCCCTGCATATATTTTTTTTTGGAGATAATTTTGTTCAAGACACTTTCAAATATTACCTAGTTGATAAGTCTATTAATCTAACTACGTAACTCCTTAATCACTTGAGTGTAATATCAACTCCCTAACAAAATTCTTAAGCTAATACATCCATGTATTATTACCGCTAATATGTTTCTTTCATATCAATTTAGTGCTCGTTTGGAAATCCGTTGAAATTGTTGTAGCGCACATTTCTATGCACCTCCAACGCATAAGTAAGGCATAGGTTCCTTTCACCAACGTAATTTTGGAACTAGTCAACGTATATTCAAACATAGCCTTAGTCTTTTTAATTAATTATGTAAAAGATGTTTTGTACAAAAAATATATTAATATTTACTAAAATGTGAATATAATATTATTTTTTGTAATAAATGTTTTATTAATTAAAGTAAATGTCAGCATAAAATTATTTATTTTAATAATATATACCAATTAATTTATCGTTTGAACTTCGAATTCTGCGTTTGATGTATTCTTGTCCTCTCCTCGTGTTTTATATGCATGGATTCGTTGCCGTACCCCTTGACTGAAACATGATGTTGCCCCTTTCTTTTGTTTGAACTTCGAATCATTTGTACACATTGCAAAATCAAGTTCATCATTTTATCTTTTGTTTCATTCATCGTTTTCCTTATCTTATTCAACTTTATCTTTATATTATAAATTAAAATTTTTATTTCAAATAAAAGACCATTACAAAGTACAAACTATTATTCAACTTTATCTTTATATTATAGATTTTTTTTTACCTTAGATAAAACACATTTATAAAATATTTTTATTAAATTATGTAACTTCTCTTATATTAAATATTTCATTTTATTTTTATTCTTCTTAAATAATCTTTAATTGCATCTTAAATTTATTTTCTTTTTAATTTTGAAGCTTGAATAATTACATTAAAATGATAAATATAAAATTATGTATTAATTCAAATAATTTCTTTTCATTTTTTTTTCAAATTTTAAAAATATTATCTCCCTAATTTAATTTAATTATATCCAATAAAATAAAATCCTAAATATCTTAAAATTATTTCTTAAAATATATAGTTCCACTATTATTTAACAATAGCAATAATTTTTTTATTAAATTTATAAATGCTCATATAATACTCGAAAAATTAGTTAAAATTCATATTTAAAGTTTAAATGAGGGTTATCAACAAATAGAATCAATTTAAATATTTAACGTTCAATTTCAGCTAATAATTTCCTACTGTTTGAAAAATTTATCATCAATTCTTTGAAGCTTATAATATAACTTATTTTCACGTCGAGAAAGAAATAAATGAAGGAATCCAAAAATAGTCAGAAGGAAATTATACATGTTATTTTTCATCCTTGCGAGACTAATTTTTGTATCAACATGTTGATTAAATAAAGTTTTCTTTAGAATGAGATTTTTTTATCTGTAGGAATAAACAATAACTCACACACCTTATTCAACCAACTGAACTAGACTCTTTGGTTAGAATTTTAAAGGTTTTTGTCAAATTATAGTGTATTTAGACTCTAAATGTGTTGTGAATCTCTTATTTAAAGGTTGTTGTCTTTCTCATTTTTGGTTAAAGCTTTTATTTTTAGTGAAGGATATCGTGGTCTATATATATATATATATATATATATGGTATTCACCAACATAATGGGCCTATCATTTGGATTCATGTACTGCGTGAAGCTAACCAGGCATCTAATACTTGGCTAAGTTTGGGTTGTACATTAATAATCACTTTCATCTTTTTAATGTAGCTTCAGATTTTATTTGTAATAATGCGTGAGGGTGGATATGTCTAGCCGTCTAGGACTAATTTTCCAAGAAGCTTTTAGTTTGTTTGTTTTGCAGTGACTTTAAAAAAATTGTGCAAATATGCGTCTTCCTAGCTCACATCAATTATTCCAAGTTCTAGAAATAAGATCGAAGATCATACCCTTAAAATTAGTTGAGATCCAATTCCTTGGTATATCAACTCTTTCTATCAATTAAACATCTGATTCCTTGTAAATGCTTAATCAGAGATAGCAATACTATTCAAAATTCAAAAGATCTCATAGTTGGCAGGCAATCCCTATATTCTTATCGAACTTAAAACATTACTAATTATGTATTTAGCCTCCTTTCTAATCCCTAACCTATTTTTTCGATTGTAACTATAGATATAACATCATCCATGAATGGTCAGTCTATGGATGTATGAAGAATAAAAGCAAGCACTAAGAAAATTTGAGTTAAAAATAGAATCCTTACTCCTTCATGTTCTAGTCCCAAAAATTAGTTAAAAATTAAAACAGTTGTAATATTGTTTTTATATCAATCAAGACGGCTTCTACCGTGCGTAACCTTCATAGGTCTCGCACGGTAGGAAAATGTTTTTCAGCCGTCAGATTAAAATAAAGGGCTAAATAAGTGAGGGTGTACCCAAGGGAAAGAGTAGCATATAATTTTTTTAAAATAAAATTACAATTATAAGCTTCAAAATACAGCCACCATCAGCTATATAGATCATCTTGCAAAGTTCGGAGATGCAACTTTTGATGAACGCTACCGTTTGAAATTACAAAAGACTCTGTTGCAGACTAAGATATAGACTCTGTTGCTGTTTTCAGATGCCAATCTCATTTGTAATTTAAGAAATTAGTTTCCTTTGTTTTCTTTTCCCATTGATAAAAAAAAATACAGCCACCATCAAACAAAAACATCATCAAATAAAAAATCCATAGCATATAATTGTTTTTTTTTAAATAAAATTACAAATACAAACTTCAACATACAACCACCACCAAACAAAAAACATCATCAAATAAAAAATTTATACAAAATTTTCCTTATATCTGAGAAACTAATACAAAAATAAAAAATGAAAAGGCACAAAACAAGCCTTGAAGACACATATCTGAATCAAAACCCAAAACATAAAGTGAAAGACGCTTCAAATTCTCCATCGGAACTGAGGTTGTGCAATGTTCAAAATCCACCATGAAACCCACTGCTTCCATTGAATCCCACTGTGAAAAACATTACAAACCTCAGTGTGAACCCCACCACGAACTCCACTGCAAACCTTGACGCGAACCGCAAACGTCACCGTGAAGCGAAACCCACCGTGAAACCCACACCGCGCGCGAACCCCACCTTGAACTGTACTGTAAACCGCCGCGAACCCCACCGTGAAACCGTTTCTAAGTCAATAGTTTGAAATCCAAACCCCAAAAAATAAGGTTATTTTTCATCTATAATGTAGATGGTTGGGAGAAATTGAATTGTTATAGAAAGAGAGGTGTTGGAACTTGGAAGAAAGAATCAGGATTTTGATTGGTGAGGTGAAGGGAGAGTGGAAACTGGAAAGTCAAGAAACATCGCTATAGTCTACCTTGCAATTTAAAAAAAAAATTATATGGTACTTTTTTCATTCGGTGCACCCTCACCCATCCAGCCCTTCATTTTAATCGTACGACTCAAAATTATTTCCCACTGTGCGAGACCTATGAAGGTTACGCACGGTAGAAGCCGTCATCAATCAATCAGGTTATAGTTACAGTGAAGTTGGGCGTAGAAACACAAGCAAGTTAGAAACCATTTAATCAACATCTTTAGCAAGTGTGTAGTTACACCTAGTTTTGAGCAGAATTTCATTAGGGGTTTAAATATGGTAAATGTTATACAATATCTTTACGCACTAGTTAAGTTAAGGAAGTAAAAGAATAATGCTTTTTTGTTATTAGAATGTAGAAAATTACATTCTCCTGTAATTTTTAAATGTGTTTTCTTCCAATAAAAACTTTCTTTAGAAGCCGTTTGGTACAAGGAAAATTTTTAATTTTCTAGAATCTTGAGTTGGGAAAGTTTGTTTCCTATGTTTTGTTTGTTTTTTAAAAAAAATAACATTTTTGGTTAGGTTCCTCACAAAAATATTCCTATGGGAGAAGTTGAAAATCTAACTTTTCCGAGTTAAAAAACAGGTTTTATTACGATAAAAATATCATGTTACTCTTATTAAACCATTTAATGTGATAAATAATTAAAATTTGTGATAAAAATACTATGTTATTTTTAACAGAAAACTAATATGAGAATATTTATGACCAATCAAACAAATTTAATCATTCATAAAAATTATGATTTCTGAACATAAAAAAACTTTTCTTATACCAAACACCCATAACATCAAAATATTAAGGAGCACTGAAATCTATTTAAAGAGTTTACCTCATAACTTGGTAATCATATCTAATTATTGCAATTTATGATTAAGGTTTATTTTGTCGTATTAGCAAAATGAAGTAATCATATCCTAAAAATGGTAATCGTGAGATACAATTTCTTACAATTAATCTGTATTATTTAAAAAATAAAATTAAAAAAAAAAACTAATAAAAACAAAGTTACAGGTAATGTAAAGACAGTTACAAAGGATTTTGAAATCTGCTTGATTCCAAACTGAATTGTAGTCGAACTAGTATTTCACAAATTACATGTAGTTTAGGTAACCATTGTTTGTTCATTCCAACAGGTCAGAGGTTGTGAGTGTATATTTCTACGTTAAAAACAAAAAAGACTAGAGAAGTAGTAGTACAAGAGCAGAGGAGAGGAAAAACAAAACAACTCATAAAAGGGTGGCAGTGCAGAGAAAAGGATTCCTTAGAAGTTAGAAGTTAGAACCTCAAAACGTCAGTCACACAAATCCTACAAAGTACAAAACACCACGTTTTGCTTTGGACTATCTTAATCAAGAGTTGCCTTTTAAGCACCCCACAGGTAAAAAAAAGGAAACTTGCTCTTTTTTTCCAATTTTTTAACAACGTGAACGCAAAATGCTCCCAATCACAGTGCTGAATATCTGCAAATTTAACAGTGGTATAAATGGCTGTGGAGCCTACTTCCATTCCCACCATACCCTAGTCAGATCCCATCTTTGGTCCCATTGCCTTCTTCTCACTGTGCTCCTTCCCCCTTCAGACTAGTTTCTCGGTCTTGCAGACACAAAAATAAAAATACTACTTCTCTACCCAAAGAATCATAGGAAAATTAAAAAGCAAATGTCTTGTAAAGGTTGAAGAAAGTCACACAAATAATGATAGTAGACAGAGTGTGATACCGAAGGGTGAAGTTAAGAGGGTCAGAGACAGGTTTTAGTTATATATACTTACAAAACAGCGTGCTTATCAAAAAACAGCTAGAGTTTCTGAACCCCCCAAGACTTGTTCACTCCCCTTCTGAGAAAAAGGTACAGTTTTTGCCTTCATTTTCAACGAGTTTGTCCTTTTTTCCTCTTTTCTGTAACCGGTGTGAGATGTCTCCCAAATACTCGCGGGTCATAAATTTCTCTCATCCAAATGTCTCACCACTTTAATTTCCCAGTGTGTTGGCCTTTCACTCAATAGTTCTGATCCAGTTGACGCGTTAATGATATGTATATTGAATAGTATGTACTATGTATTCAATTTAATTTATACACTGTTCTGCTACTGATATGTTTCTTAATTTTTATTGCTGGTTTGCTTGAGTTAGTTATTTCACTGTTGCTGTACTTGTAACTTGTAAGTGTTAATCGTTATGACCTTCCTCGCTTGTTCAGAGAAACGGGATTGATTTGGTTGGAGGCGAAATAGAGAATCTACCAAAGTGTGTTTGAGTTTGGTATCCTTGTAAGTACTCAGATCTGAATCCCAATGCAGTTTTATGATTCTATGAATTCTCTGTCTCTCTGAGATGGGGTTGTGATTTTATTCTTTATGATGATTCCTTCGTCTTTGCTTTTGAATTTGGTTAATGAATTAGACAAGAATCCTGTGCATCAAATGAGTGTATGCCCCGAGGAGATACTATCTTTTTTGGAGTATTCACTGTTCAGAATCAATTTCTTTTGAAAAGTTTTTCCTTTCCTTCTCCAAAAAATTACTTTCTGTAAAGTATTTCCGTTTAAGTTGATTCTCTTGCTGCCTAGTAATGATTTTTGCTGTTTAGCGAGTTCACGAATTTAATTCTTTCTGTAAAGTTTTACCTCCCTGTAAAATTTGAGATTTATAGCTTAGATGGTGATGCCACTATAACCATTTTTTTAATTATTATTTTTTTCAGCACTAGCATGAACATAACAATGTAGAACATTCAATTTTGGTTCATTTTTGCTTATTGGTTATTGGAATAAATCTTGTGACTGACTTGGACATCATCCTGACTTCAGGAATAAATCGTGTGGTTGTGTGCATGGGATTTGATATCTTGCAAAATTGGGAATCCTGCGAGTGCAGGCATGGATATTCAGGAAGAGAGCCCCATGTTCGGGTCCTTGACAGCCATGACTACAAGGAATATGTCATCATCATCTTCTGCTTTCTTTTCAGCAAACCAGTCACCCTTCTTCTCTCCAAGATCACCATCATCATGTCAATTATCAGAGTCAGCCAGGCTTGATGCTGCAAGTAACAGAATTCATTTAGGTTTGGCTCCCTCATGCACCACTTCAGAGATTCCAGAACCAAATTCACTAGTAAATGCTAGATGTGCTTTCTCAGATGTATCTGCATCTCCAGCTGGATGTAATTCAGCTGATTTGCAGAAACTTGATCGTATATCTTCCTCAGTTGGCATCTCAAGTAGCAGCATGTCTAGTTACTCCAATCGCCGTGATGATGGTTATTCTGGACACAAAGAAAAGCGAGTTAAGAAAGACAGAAACAATAGAACATCCTCAACTCCAGGTTCCACATCATTTTCTTCTTATAGGCTGAGGAGTTGTGATGTTTTCATAGGATTGCATGGCAGCAAACCCCCTTTACTACGATTTGCTAAATGGCTGTGTGCTGAGTTAGAGACTCAAGGCATCAGTTGCTTTGTTTGTGACAGGGCTCGAAGTAGGAGCTCTCGCAAACTTGGCATTGCAGAAAGAGCTATGGATGCTGCTTCTTTTGGGATAGTAATTATAACAAGGAAGTCTTTCAAGAACCAATACACCATTGAGGAGCTGCAGTTTTTTTGTAGCAAGAAGAATTTGATCCCAATCTACTTTGATTTGAGTCCAGCCGATTGTCTTGTAAGGGATATAATTGAAAAGAGGGGTGAGCTGTGGGAGAAACATGGAGGGGAACTTTGGCTTTCGTATGATGGGTTGGAACAGGAGTGGAAAGATGCAGTGCATGGCCTCTCTCGGGTTGATGAGTGCAAATTGGAAGCTCAGGATGGCAACTGGAGAGATTGCATACTGAGGGCTGTCACATTATTAGCAATGAGATTAGGAAGGAGAAGTGCTGCAGAACGTTTGACAAAATGGAGAGAAAAGGTAGAAAAAGAGGAGTTTCCTTTTGCTAGAAATGGGAGTTTTATTGGCAGGAAGAAAGAGCTTTCACAGTTGGAATTTATACTTTTTGGTGATGTCACAGGAGATGCAGAACAAGACTATATTGAACTTAAGGCCAGACCCAGGAGAAAGAGTGTGAGAATTGGTTGGGGCAAGAGTAATGTGATAGATGAAAGATGGAGGGAAAGGCATATGGGAAATGGCAGCTGGAAGGAAAAAGAACCAGTTGTATGGAAGGAGTCAGAAAAGGAGATTGAAATGCAAGGTATTGAATTTTCTAATAGGCACAACCATCCAAGGCTCAAGCGGGGAAAGTATACTAAGAGGAAAAGAGGAATGAAGATTTTGTATGGGAAAGGAATTGCTTGTGTTTCTGGGGATTCAGGAATTGGAAAAACAGAACTTATTCTTGAATTTGCTTACAGATTTCATCAGAGATACAAGATGGTTTTATGGATAGGAGGAGAGAGCAGATACATAAGGCAAAACTATCTCAATATCAGATCATTTTTAGAAGTTGATGTGGGAGTTGAGAATGGTTTGGAGAAAACAAAGATAAGAGGCTTCGAAGAGCAGGAAGTGGCAGCAATTTCTAGAGTTCGCAAGGAACTGATGAGAAACATTCCGTATCTTGTGGTTATTGATAATTTGGAAAGTGAAAAAGATTGGTGGGATCACAAACTTGTTATGGATCTTCTCCCTCGTTTTGGGGGAGAGACCCATGTAATTATATCAACGCGCCTACCTCGCATCATGAACTTGGAGCCTTTGAAACTTTCATACTTATCTGGAGTTGAGGCAATGTCTTTAATGCTAGGTAGTGGCAAGGACTATAGAGTTGCCGAGGTTGATGCCCTGAGAATTATTGAGGAGAAAGTTGGAAGGTTAACTCTTGGCCTTGCCATTATCAGTGCAATTTTGTCTGAACTGCCCATAACACCAAGCAGGCTCCTAGATACCATAAATAGAATGCCTTTGAAGGAGATGTCATGGAGTGGTAAAGAAGCTCACTCGTTCAGGAAGAACACTTTCCTTCTGCAACTTTTTGATGTTTGTTTCTCCATATTTGATCATGCAGATGGTCCAAGAAGCTTGGCCACCAGAATGGTGCTGGTAAGTGGATGGTTTGCACCTGGTGCTATTCCTGTTTCCCTATTGTCACTTGCTGCTCACAAGGTACCAGAAAGATGTCAGGGAAAATGTTTCTGGAAAAAATTACAGCAATTATTAACATGTGGATTCACATCCTCCTATGCCAAAAAATCAGAGTTAGAAGCATCTTCTTTGCTGCTGAGATTTAATATTGCAAGAGGTAGTACTAAGCAAGGCTATATCCATATCAATGAGCTCATCAAACTGTATGCTCGGAAAAGTGAAGATACTGGAGCTGCACAAGCAATGATTCAAGCTATCATCAATCATGGGTCAATATCACAAAATCTGGAGCATTTATGGGCTGCTTGTTTTATGTTGTTTGGATTTGGTCATGATCCTGTGGTTGTTGAGCTGAAGGTGTTTGAGCTTTTATATCTTGTCAAAAGAGTGGTTCTGCCTCTTGCAATTCATACATTCATTACATATTCTCGATGCACCGCAGCTCTTGAGCTTCTGCGTCTGTGCACCAATGCATTGGAAGCTGCAGACCAAGCATTTGTTACCCCAGTTGACAAGTGGTTGGACAAATCACTTTGCTGGAGATCCATCCAGACTAATGCTCAGTTGAATCCTTGTCTTTGGCAAGAGTTAGCATTGTGTAGAGCCACTGTTCTCGAGACTAGGGCCAAGCTAATGCTAAGAGGTGCTCAATTTGACATAGGGGATGATCTGATCAGGAAGGCTGTTTTTATTAGGACTTCAATTTGTGGTGAAGATCATCCAGATACCATATCTGCTCGTGAAACACTGAGCAAACTTACCAGGCTTAATGCAAATGTCCAAATTCACACTTCAACTTAGATTTGTATCTTTGTAAGGAAACTCTAGAATTATACAAAAGATTTCTAATAAAATTTCTGCATACTATTTCATGGTTCTTTCTACAGTATTCTTTAGAAAATCTGAAATGAGATGCCTTCTATTTTAAAGAAGTACTGTATTCCTTTTTGGTTATCTCCACATACTTGGTATGCATCCTTATAGAAATTATGCGATGATCCTTCTGTAGTTTTTTTTCTTTTTTTTAATTATTATTTTGTCATTTCCCAATTCCCACTGCTATACTAGGGACCCACAAGATCAAATTATTTGTGTTTTTATCCGGAAGTCTGATGCATTGATATGCATCATCTGGAAAGTGATTCAAAGATGAAAGGTCTATCACATTGATGTCACCATGATGGGATTCTAGCTATAGTGTGTGCATGTGAGGCCGCATTTTCATATTTCTATTGCTTTATACAGATGACAGTATTGATGTCATCATTGCTGTATAATTCCTTGGTTATCTTTTACACCATACAAGTAGCTGTTCCCTGTTATTTGAGTTAAATTTTTTTCTTATTATGTGCTAAATTGCTATTTATTCAGACGTAAGATACTTTTGCAACAATGCTTTACAAAGTTCAATAAAAGCTTCTCCTTAGCTCGATCATTCTTTCTTTTTATAATTACTGTATAGACTGTGTAACATCATGGTTCTGTGTAATCATTAAATTTATGAATAATTGGAACTACAGTTGTACTTGTTTTGCCATAGTGTAAGTTGATTCAATTAGAGGGTGATCCATGGCGCAACAAAAAGGGAGATCGTATTCATTTATGGGGTACGGCTGCATACGTTCAACCTCTTGAAACCCCACAAAGGTGGAAATCTCATACCATGTATTGGATTGAACACACTTTTGCCTGCCTATGATATATATATAACTGAACGTAAAGGCTGAGTTTTATCCTTGGATTAGCTGAATCTATTTTTGCTCTATGATCTGTGGATTACCAATATAATTTTGAGGCATTAAAGTAAGGAAAGACTTCAGTTATATGTATGTAGGATAAATGAATGAATCAGTTGATAGTACCTGTATTATCAATAATTTAGTGTAACCAAAGAGTTCCATTCACCTGGTCTGCTGGCCATATAGTTATTATATTATAATTTGACTAACTGGAAACAGTGAATGAGTAGGGGATGCGAGAATCTAATTTTTTTTTTTTTTTTGGTGATTACGAGAATCTAATTTATCAGCCACGTTGTTTAACTGTTGAAATGTTTTGACGCATCTTGGAGGGGCGGTGGGGGCACCAAGGAAAATAGCTGTTATCACAGGTACCTTGGTTTGACTCATTATTATTTTCTTATTTCGTTAAGTGGTACCTATTAATATTTTGTTAAATAGTCTCTTATTATTTTTCTCCAATTCCATGTGAGGTTTTGCATAATTTCAGATAGTTATGGAAATTCCATTTTATCGAAAATAGAAAGACACATGAAAAATTAATTTACCACCACTTTCTGACGCAAAGGCAGAGGGTTTGGGATCAAATCAAATTATCAATAATTAAAGACAAGCTAGGGATCAGTTTGCAAACTCAATAAATCATATAACAAACATTAAACGATGAATTACCAAAATACTTTAGATTATTATTTAAAGAGCCCAACAAGTAGTTGAATTCACAATTTTTTGATTGGACAGCCACGCCACCATTTGCTAAAAACAAACCTCTGCCCCCACGCAGGATCGAACTACGGACCTTCAGTTTACAAGACTGACGCTCTACCACTGAGCTATAGGGGCTACTTGCCATGGCTTTTGAATGAAACTTATATAATCCATTAAAATAATCTTTTATAATTTTTTTTTGAGTTCTTTCATATTTCTAAATATCAATATTTTATTAAAAATTTTCTATTATAGTCAGGGTGTATGATTTTATTATTAGAGATTATATACTATTAATTTTTTAAAGTTATTTTCAATTCTCTAACTTAATAAATGAGTTGTTATGGGATAAGTGAAGTTTATTTCAGCAATTTTTATTCAGTTATCAATTGGAGAAAATAACACAAAAACTTCTTTGTTCTTAAATAACAAACAAAACATTTTTTTTCTATAAATAAAATAATAATTAAGATATTTGCGCACTCTCAGTCTCACACTATCATTATAAACCCTCTTTTCTCACTTGATATGACCTTTTATATATATATATATATATATACTAAACTTTCTTTAATCCACCTCTTTCATCTAAACATTAGAAGCAAATTAGGATCGATGGGGAGAATAGGAGGTAATCATAACAGGAAAACCCATCAACGAAAAAAAAATGCTTTGACTATTATTGGTGGTCTTTTGCCAATCCACTTATAGGAATTTCATTTCATTCGATTATATTAAAATCCGACACTCGCCAATAAAATCACTTGATTCAAATATAAAAACATCAAAGCAGAATGGCGAACTGCTATGAAAAGTGATAGTGTCAGATACAAGAAGAGATGAAGGAAAAAACATATTTACTGATCTGTTCTGTAACTGACTTGCCTCTAAAGGATAATCTGTGCAAGACTGCGTATCATTACAAATTCTACTAATCCCACTTCATATAGTATCCTGATTTAACTTTCTAATTAAAAGAACAATGAAATGGAATGAGGTTTGGAACCCAGCCAATCGGCAATTGCCATGGTATATTTATTTACTTTTCTTTGATCGAGGTACTGGGGACTATGAAAAAAAAAAGAAAAAAGAACAAACCCTCAGGAAACAAAGAAAACTAAACAAACAAAATGCAACCCTTTACTTGGGTTGAAAAAACAGAAAACTATTGATTTTGTAACCTTGGCTCTCAAAACATTATATTGGAAGTGTATTTGATCTTCAAACTAAGTAGTTGATATCTTTTAATGAATGGGAGAGTTGAATTCCACATCCTGCATCATAAGACACATACGTATTCATAAGCTCATGTTTTAAAAAATCTCAAGACAGACGATCATGATTAAGATGACAAACCCGATCACACACAGGACAAGCATTCCTTCTTTTGATCCATCCAAGAATGCATTCAGGGTGAAAATGATGGCCACATTTTGTGGAGAGATTTGGATTCCCTGCATCATACTCTGAGGATAAAAAGATGAAAATACATCAAAACTGTCAATTCCCACCAAAATAGGATAACTGTCACGTGATAAAGCTTAGTTAATGCTGAAAGCCAAAGAAGTTGAATAAAGAAGCTGTGACAAGATCACCTTTTAAACAAATTGGGCATTCATCCTCCTCCTCTTCCACTATGATGTCAGGTTTTGCCAACTTTGTAAGTTCAATTTCAGAATCCATTGCCGACCCAATTTTTAAAGCAGTCTGGACTTTGCATTCTGATTCCTTCAGCTTTTCTGACTTAGATGAGGTCCCAGTCCCATAATTGTCACCAGCAACTGTTTCTTGAGTTGAACTAGAACTTGTAGCTTGCTGCGATGTATTAGTCTGGTCACCACAGGTTTCTTGAGCTACAGGTGAAGTTTGAGTGGCACCTAAAGGAACATTGGAAGAGACAGGAACATGGGCAAGAGGCATGCTAGAAGTATCAGGACTTGAATTTTCTAGATTAGTATCATTTAAGAGTTCCTCGGAAACAGCAGGAGGAGCACCATGGTGAGATGATTGCGGGACATGCACATGCTCCTCTGGTACTGTTGGGTTCTGCAGAGAGAATGCAGCAAATGAAGCAATGCTATAACAGATTGACAGCGTAATTATTAGAGAATGAGAATCCGATGGCAATTTTAAATTCTTAGTTACAAGGAGTATTCAAAGAGCTCGTAAACCAAAAAAGAAATGTCAAATGTTATATATCCCCTGTGCACTTGTTCAATAAGAAAGAATAATCAAACATACTTAATTGCTATAACTCGCAACAACAATCCACTTTAATAGAGTTACCAAAGCTTCTTAAACTCAAGTCAAAGGTGAAGTTGATCAAGCAACCGTACCCAGACTTAACACGCAGAATTTAAGAATAAGTTTGATCCTCGCATTGGAAAAAGGAAGAAAGGGTAATACAAAGAGAAACAAAAAGAAAGCAGATGTTCAAAAACTTAGAATATGACAAACTCCACCCTAAATTTGATGGAAATTATTGGTATTAATTTTAAGCAAAAAAAAAAAAAAAGAATTGAAATTGGAATACTATGGTAGAGGGACTCATTCATAACTTCAATATTGCTAGAAAGTTGAATTCAGTCAGTGCAATGACTTCTCAATTCCCATTGGTTCGGCTAGATGAAGGCATTCTGCCATATATATATATATATATAATCAAAATGATTGATCATGATTAGGTTTAAATAAAATAATCTTGATCTCACACATATAAATGTATGCATAGGAATGTATCAGGGGGGGTGAGAGATTAAAAGAAATAATCTTGATCTTGGTCAAGCTTGTTATATTATAAACCTAAATGTTGTTTGTTTTTAGTTGTTGAGAAAGAATGATTATTAGCTATGGAGATGCTTTCTAACTTAAAATCAGATAAAATAAGCAGTAAAAAGTAATGCATGCATGCATGCGCGGCAACAACAAAATGTAGCAAGACGAGCAGAAAATGGAAAGAATACTGACGGAGCTTTGTGCAGGTGGAGTGTCTTTGAAACAACAACAGCAACCGCCCATTTCCCTTTATCCTCTCTTCAGTGTCCAAAAATAAGTATTAACAATTTAGCACTGGCTGCAACGTTTCGTTTCACCTATCATCACCAAAATCCAAAGACTTTCAATAATAATATCCAAGAAGATTACCTTTAAGCTAATTAAGCTATATATACAAACAGAAGCAGAAGCATGAAAAGCAAAACTCGTTTGATCAAGAACTATTAACAGACTGAAAATAGAAACAGCAACGAATAGAAGCAACTAGAGAGATAAAAGGTTATACGGAATTGGCGCCCAACGAAATCAAAGATAGCAAGAAATTAAGAACAAACTAGAGAGTCGTGGAGCTGCTATCTAAAGAAGAGAGAAGAGGAGGAAGTGATGAATTGTGAGCTTTTTGTACCTTGTGAAGTGCGAAAACGAATTTGAGCAGAGAGTTTAGTTTAGTTGGAAGAAACAAAGAAACTGTTTCGGTTCAGCAGTTCGCGGGAAAGGGTCCCTTCCCTTCTATTGCCATTTAAACCGTTTGAATGTTACGTTACGTCCATGTCCATGTGTTTGATTGTATTGTACGTACCCCAATGCAGCTTGGGCTACGTGTACCCGAATTATAACACCTCTGGGCCAGCCCAACACTATTTTGCTCTGGCACTGGGCCCGACCAATAATTGGGTCGGGTCGGGTCGCTGATCTTTTTTCTTTTTTTTTTTAATTTAAATTTTTTATAGGAAAGGACAAATATCCTTTCTAAAGCCATTCGATTCAAAACTAGTAAACAAGTAAATGTGATTGGATGTGTAAGTACAACTGCAGATGCAAATGAAGTTTGAACTTTGAAGAATTGAAACCAAATAAAATTTAAATAGGAATTAAAACAAAAAAAAAATGTTATACTTAGTCTAGAACCACGTCCACACTTGAGCCTAAAATGTACAGTAATGTATGGCACATAGTGAAAAAGATGCACTTCATTTGGGAATTGAGAGGAGCAGGGTGCTGGTATTGTGTGGAAGTTACTGTTTTACATATATAGTATGCAAGAATGCATGATTTACCACCATACAGCATTGCTTCTGTCACTACCTGCTGAAGCGGAAGAGAAATGGTGTATTGCGCCCCAAAACCAAAAGTCACTAGCACTCATAGTCATTTCACTTATTAGTTATTTGCACATGTAGTAAGTTTGTTGTGGAGTTTTTCCTTGTGACTACAAATTGGTAGTGGAGTTGAATTGAAACAAGTGCGGGGAGACGCACTGAGACGTCACCAAGCGTGTCGCTATCAGATATTTGGTGAAAGAGCTCACGAGGACACTTCTGAATTGATTACGAGTTGTGTTGTGGATACTTTAGACGTTGGTGAGGAACCTCTTGTGCATGCGAAGACCTAGGAACATACAGCACTTTGACTCCTGGAATATTCTCTTTGCTTTTGTCTTTAACTTATGCAAATTGTTTTTTTTTTTTTTCGGCAGTTAGAGACCATGGGTGTCCCTCAACCCACTGAGTTAGAGATTAATTCCGCTCGCGGTACGTGACTGTCGCTAGTCAAAAGAATTTTGCACACGGAGGGAATTGAACATAGTTCTTCCGCTAAATAGATCGTTTTTCTCATTTGAACGCAGCGGAACCTTACACCACTACGCTAACCCTTTGGATTTATGCAAATTGTATTTGATTATGTATATAATGTATTCATACTAAACAAAAACATCCATCAAACCAATGCCAAAAGAGCTCCCCTAGCATTCGTGGTAGTGCTCCGTTTTTATTTTCTAGCATGCTCATCATTTATTGCAAAAGGTCAAACCTTCAAGGACATATGTTACGATCTAATAATTATAAAGCATATGACTTGAGTTTTATATTAGAAATACGAGATTCTAGTATGGGATTTATATGGAAGTAACACGATTTTTTTTTATTTTTTTATTTTTTGTGGAATAGATTTTGCCAACAATTTACTGCCCTAAACTGTTCAGCTGGAACATTATATGTCTTTTGATTCATCCATCCTGTTCATATGGGGTAAAGACATAATGTTACTAACTGTTTGATGAGTATCTTGCTGGATTCTCCACCCACTACGCAAGATAAAAAAGGGTAACTATAAAGTTTTAATTTTTTCCAGTCTTACCCCAGACAAAAGTTCTATCGTCAATAGTACACAACCTCTTTTTTTGTCTGCCGGTGACATATTTTATTGCTCTAGGCCGGTCCACTAATACCGTGCCATTCGTGTGCCAAAACATATAAAACATTTTTCTTTATCTTTGATTATCGCTAGAAAAATATTCTTAATTAATGAGTAATTACGAATCAAAAGGCTTTTTGTTGGACTAGACAGCAGGACAGATCCATTGGACAACTTTCCTAAGCACTCATTTTCTCCTTTTGTTTGAAAAATTATATCTGTGGGGGTCTCTGGAATGAGCCAAGGTTAAAGGGAAATCGGACTTTTCATCTTATATAATCTATACCACTGCAATCATAGGGTGTTGAAGTAGTTTTCATTATTCATTTTTTGCTATGCTGTGATGGTCAAAAGTGGGGTGTTTGGAATCATTTGAGGTTCTCATAATAAATTTTATCAGCATTATAATCTCTATTTCTCTGTCCATCTCCCTTTAAACCTAGATCACATTCTATTTAATAATAAAAAGGGTCGCAATTGAAGGCAATTCGAAAATTTTAATTAATAATGACCTGTCATTAACTTTATTAATTTTAAAGAGTCAATAAAAAAAACATTAGAATTAGTTGTCGCTAATTAGATTCAGGAGTTGATTTTAACTTTACAATTACTTTTCAAGAGTTGATTATACATAAGAAAAAGATAAAACTTAACTTTACAGTAACTTATTGTTCTTTTAAATTAATAACTTTGACATAATGATATATCCCACAACAAAAATAAATGTAAATAAAAATAAGGGAAAAGTTGAAAAAAATCATATTTGTATTTGCACAGTTACATATCCTGATGAGAATGAAAATAATGTAATTCTTTTAAAAAATAAGTATGAAACGGTTAACTTTAATCAATCCAAAATTAAGTTACTAACTTAAGAATTAATTAACTTTTTGTATCATTTAGAGAAACTTACAATAAGAAAAAGAAATGTTAATTTATTAAACTCTCAATTAGAACAATAAATAAAAATAAACAACTCACAAAGTAAGAAGAAGAATATAATTAAAATTAAAAATAAATAAATAGACAAACTCATAATAAATGAGACATGTTGTGACATGTTAATACAAGTGCACACTTATGATATGTTTGGATTAGAGAATTAATTTCATAGCTGATAAGAGGATTAGACTTAAAGGTACTTACCTAAGAATTTTTTTAACTTTTTTATAATTTCAGATAAACTTAAAATAAGAAAAAGAAATGTTAATTTATTAGAGTTTAATGGTGATGTACTGACAGTGTAAAATTGTTTTACACAGTCATCTAATCACAAATCACCGTTGGTATGACTTTTAAGATAATTTTTTAAAAGTCAACAAACTTATCATACATGATAGATTGTGATTGGATGACGATGTAAAACTTTTTATACTGTCAGTACATAGTATTTTTTCTCAATTTATTAACCTATAATTAAAATAAAAAAATAAATAATTCACAAGTAAGAAGAAGAATATAATTAAAAAAAATTAGAAGACAAACTTATCATAAATGAGACATGTTGTTACATGTTAGATAAGAGAATTAATCTTATAGCCGATTCAAAGAATTGAAGAGTGTAGAGATAACTCGGAGAATCATGTGGAGTTAAATGTCTTAATTATAGTAATTACAAAAAAAGGGAAAGAAAACATGGATAATAATTAATAATGCATTTTCTTTTATTTGAAAAAAGAAAAAAGTTGGGTTTTGAAAAATAAAATTAAGAAGAAAAAAAAATTCCCTTTGAGGAGGGCTATGAAAATGGATATTATCAAACATGTAAGCTTTACTATCAGAAGCATCTCTTTGTACTGGCACCTCATTATTTAAGAAGAGAATATGTAAAAGCAGTCATGTCAGGGTATCTAGTCGTCTGTTGATATATCTTCAAGATTTTGTTTTAGTTATTATTATTATTATTATTATAAAGTGACACCATCCTGCATATAGATGGAGCTTCCTTCCATTATTCCATAAGTTTAATGGCTGATTGTATTCTCAGTGTAAAATTTTTGTACGGTTAACTAATAAATAAAAAATAACTATTGATATGATTTTTAAGATGATTTTTGTAAAAATTAATAAATTTATTATATTATAATTTGTAATTAAATGATGGTACAAAACAGCTTTATACTATCATTATATAACCTATTTTCTCTTATTCCATTGTTCACGTAATATCGTGTCTTTGTGATTGTGAGCATTGCTGCCGACCTCTGTTTCAACATATGGTATATTGGTATATAGCATAAAGATCACAGCATAATCATCTAGGCATTTTTTTTAGTTAGTAGCCTATTTGTGTTTTTATGACCTCGAGAGCAATAGTATATAATTTTTGGTGCATGCTTTTAAAATTCAAAATAAATGGGAAGAAAAATGAGTCAAATGAAAAACATTTATCACCTCTTAAATTTACTTAAATTTAAGCTGCTAAGAAAGAATTGTAAACATATAAAAAAAATAAAATCTTTTATTTGGTAAACTCACACTAATGTCTAATGGCCTTAAGAAGATTTCAATTAACTTACAGCTCCTCCTATCTAATATTTTGTTTTTAAGTCCATCATTAAAAATTGAATAAATCATTTGGACCAAAAAATATTGACTAAATCCTTAAATTTGTCTTTTAAAAATTTGACAACGGACATATTAATATTTGGGAACACAAGAGATTTACATTGATTTTAAAAGTCACAAATTTTAATTATATTAATTCAAAAAGGATTCATTTGTAGTTATTAAGAATAAAGAATTATGATGAGTTGTTTTGTATTGAATTATAAATATAAATAATGTATTTAGTATTCACTACCAAATATTTTCAGAGAAGTTAAATAATGTATTTAGTATTCACTACCAAATATTTTCAGAGAAGTTTAGGTTTTATTCTAAAAAATTCCATACCCAGTTCATGACTGTTTTATATTTAAAATTAAAACACTTTCACTTTCAACAAGATAATTATAGACCGACAGGATTGAAATTTTTTTGTTTTGAACTGAAGCTAATTATAAGTAGCCCATTTTTTTTTTCCTGAGGTTGTTGTGTGTTAAATATAATCATTATGGGCAACGATTTGACAGCATAAAAATGTGTAAACATAAACTACTGATTAACCGTCCTTTATCCTTGGAATTTATTTGACTAGTATCTGATTGGAAAAGAGAAATCCCACTTAACAAAATTGTTATGTTGAATTAATGCAACAATACTATATTTGCCACTTCAGTAGAAACGAATGATTACTTTAAGTGGATGCTTCTTTTTCTTTTGGCGCCCCCTAAAACTTAGGTATTAAGCCTTTATCAGTTCCTGTTTCTAGGAAAGAACCAACAACAATTGCATCCAACCGAGTCATGTTTTGCTGCAATACTACTATAGCATCATATGCTATGGGCTATGGCAGTCAAATTGTAGTGCAGTTGGTTGCAAAATTTGATGCTTTAAGCCAAGTTGCTGCGCAATCAATTTTTTTATGTAGTGGGTTCTGTTTGTTTCATATATATTTTAAAAAAATTAAAAAAATGTTTGATAAATATAGTTTTTGAAATTATTTTTAAAATAATAAAAAAACTAGAGAATTTCTTAATTGTTTTAAATTTTTACTTTTAATTTCTTATTATTCATGTTTTCCATTCCTCTCTTACATCTTATTTTTCATTTCTACTTTCTAATAATTAGATTTTTGAAAAATTTTATAAAATAAATTTTAAAAGTAACAAATAAAAACACAATGAAGCACATTTTTAATATTAATTTCTTATAGTTAATTATGTTTTATTCATAATCTCAACAGATTGGTTAAGTAGACTTAAAATGCAGAGAAATATTACGCCTTATTCCAGCATTTTATTTATAGTAAAATCTTAGCTTATAAAAAACACATTATTTTGAATATACACTTTAATATTGATAGAAATTTATTGAATATCACAAATTTTAGTAGATTCATTTCATATTTAATTAATCTTTCTTCTAATTTATAGTTTTTAATAAATTCAACAAAAAAATTTTAATCCCTTTGCAAGTAAATTGTGTAGATCAACAGGTTTTGTCCTCTAACTAAGCCAAATTGACGATTAAAACTACAGTAACAAAATAGCTGAATATAGAAGTTACTTAGTATATTCCACACAACAAAAGTATCAATAGTATTTGGAGGGAAATTATTAACTTTATTTAAATTTTTTTCATTATTAAAAATCTAATTAGCTTTGTCAAACAATTTAATTAAATATTATTGGAGTTCAAGTGTGAAGGTGAAGTCCCACATAGAAATTGATAAGTTTAGCAACATATAAGTGGATGGACTCGCAAATCTAATGTCTTAAGGTTTTTGATTAAAGGTGGTGTCAAATCCGCTTATGTGGTGTGCTCGCAAACCTAATGCACAGCAAATACTTACATGTAAATTCTTATATATAAGCTATTTTTATAATAAAAAATATTATTAAACAGTTTTTATATAAATTATAAGTTTTTTTTATAAAAATATCTTGAAGAATTATTAAATAAATTAGAAATAACTTATAAACATATTATAAGTTATATTTTCACAAATTCTCTCCAAAACTTACATAAAAATTTATATCATGATAAATCTAAATAAATTATAAAAAAGTTATTTCAAACATGCTCATAAAAGAAGGATACACGTTAGTTGTTATAAAATTCTGATATTGGAGTTGGGTTGTTTGATTTTTATGGATAAAATAAAAATAAAAATGAAGGATACAAGAGAATAACCTTAGTTACTCTGTACATATTTTCTGACAATACATTACCTGATTATTGAATATGATACATGGTTATATACACTGAACAAATCGAAACCAACAATAGAAAAGAGAAATCAAAATCAAATACAATTAAGCAAAAAAACTAAGTGGAAGCAACCTCTAACTACCCAACTTACATTTGACTTCCATAACATTTTACTGTCTAAATATATCGACTTTATTAATAAATTACAAAAAGTTAAAATTGAAAAGCCTTTCGTAATTTTTTGCTTTGGTTACAAAAGGCTGTTTGGTTGTCAAGTGGCTATCAGCGGCATCAGCCAAAACCCTCATAAAAGGGTGTTCCAGAAAAGATGCTTCTGTCAAGACTCCAAAGACACAGGTACTGAAACTGAGGACCTCCATAACTCTCTGCACATTGTTCTGTTCTGCTTTAACCCATGACCTCATTTAATCCTTCAATGAATTCAACCTACATAAAAATTTAAAAAATCAGAAATATCAACACCCTATCTAACTGATTAACAATATGTGTTGTCTAAACTGATATAGCTTGAAATTTAAGAAGAGCAATAAATTAATGAAAATCTTATTTACCCAGAGCTCGTCTTCATATTCTTCTGTTGTTGAACTTGAACAAGGAGCTTTCGGAATCTCGGTGATTTCGTCGTTGCGTGCGAATCTGCCACGTATGCGGGTTCGATTGTCGGCTAGTGTCTTTCGGCATGCATACTGGTTGGTACCACACAAAATAACAAAGCAACCACATTCAGACCTTTTTCTTTTTCAATTCTGTTCTTTATCTATTTTCTTCTCTTAATCATGCATTCGTATATATTTGCCTATAAATTCCTTGGTATCTTTTATAAACTAATACATTGTTCTCATTCTTGTCTTTCAATTATTAGCACTAAACAAATAGTCAAATACACGTCAAAATAATAATAATAATAAAAAAAAAAATAACAATTAGTCAAATTGCTAGTGCTGTTTTCTTTACCTTGATAATCTTGTTGAACTTCCTCTGGCTTCTCTTGGCTCTGTATTTAGAGATTTTTTCTTTTCTTTCTTCGGCACTATAACGTCCTACTTTGAAGTTTGCTTCCTCCAACAAGGGACTCCCCGTTTGAGACATATTAATTGTTTTCATGTTCTGAACAAAAGCTAAAACAAAGTTTAATAAAAATAAAGAGAGTTTAATTTATATTCATCATTGGTATAAATTTTTTTACACGGTTAACCAATCAGAAATCATAGTAATTATAAAAGTTAACCAACTTTATCACACATGTCAATTTACAATCTGATTGGATAAACTATTTTCTCAAATAAAAATAAAGATTATAAATAAGGTTTGTTATTGAACCTGCAAATCTCCTGTACTGCAGACCCTCCTCATTTGTCCTGTGAAGAAAAAGTTTTCAGGGGAGTTCAAGGCTTGCCATTGAAAATTTGTGGAGTCCATGAGAGTGTCAGGGTGAGGCTCAAAGGGGAAACCAGGCTTCCCATCAATAGAGTTACAGCTGAAGCTCCTTTGTATTAACTTTGATGCACTTTCAGAACCGTTACATGTTTGAGAAAGAAAGTGCTGATTGTAGGAATAATCCAAACCCATTTGGCACTCCTCACTTGTCACTTCGGACCCATGCAAAGAAGAGAAACTTCTAAACTCACCCTTTATATCTGGGCCATTAGACAGAGGCTGCACAAGGTTAGCATGGAAGAAGCTCTCATTTTCCTGAGGAGAAAAAGAGAAGGAAGAAGGGGAAAAAGGGTCAAGAGAATTGTTAAAATTCCCTTGAGCCACATCATCAATTGGAGAGGCAGTGAGGATAGGGAAAGAGTAAGGGTCAGAGAAAAACAGAAGGTTTCCATTTCCATCATAGGAGACCATGTTGTCTAGGCTTGAATGTCTGTGGTAAGAAATGTCAAAAGTATAGAGATCAGAAGACATTGAAATTAACAGAACCCAAGATACAACTGTACCACTGAATCCTCTACAACTGAAGGAAACTACTAGTTGCCTTGCTTGCCTCAATGAAAAAATAAATAAATAAGTAACAAAGTTATTTTTTGCTTGGTTGGTGAGGGAGTGCTGTTTTCTGTGTGTTTGTTTCTGAGAAGCTGCAAAGCTCTGACTTATTTAATGGAAGGCCTGCAGGAACAACACAATTCCAAATTCATTACTTACTCATCTCTCTCTCTGTCTCTCTCTCTCTCTTTAATGGCATGACACAGGAAGAGACAATGAGTGCGTGCGTGCGTGCGTGAGTCCATGCTTCCCCTTGTTAGTTCCCTATATAAAGAAGTCATTTTCTCCGAATATTGCCCTTTTATTTTATGTAAGTGTTTGTTGGTAAAAGATTACTGTTTAAAAATAATTGTTTTTAAATTACTACTAGTATTTTAGAAAGATATTGAAAATAAATAATTATTTCTTTAAAGTAAATGAAATTAAATACAAATTCATGGATGTTTACAGAAATATATATTTAATATTAAAAGGAATGTATCTTTTACTACCGAGCGTAATGATTGACTAACACATGTTTGTTCAAATTTAATTAGAAGTCTTGCCTTTGAATATTGTGTATGTGTTAAATATTTGGATAAAAATTTTGTTGTCCATAATAGTCTTACTCAATTTGAGTAAGATTGTTTCTTTCATAATATATTTAGACTAGTTTGCAAGGATGCACACATTATGTAAATTTAAATTGTAAAATCTATATTGATATTATTATTTTACAATGAATTATGATTATTTTATTATAATTTGGATAAAAATATACCTATTTACATTAAATAAAAAGCTTAGATATAATTTCTTTTATTTTAATATAATTTAATTTTAGTTTTAAAAATAAAAATCTAACTAATGTTATTCGATTTTAATAAAAAAATAACATTAAAATTAACCCATTTTAAAATTTTGGCAAACCAGGGTATCTTTCTTTAACTTAGAATTAGAAACTAATTTCTTAATATATAAATATTTATTTAATGGGTTGACATTTTTCAATAAATATATTTTTATACACACGAATTTAAGAATGAAATTGTTAACTACATATTCAAAAGACATAATTATCTACAACCATATCATATCATATCATATTGGTTCATTACATTTCAATTTTATTTAGAATGATTTGACTCAATTATGAAAAGCTTATGCTTGTTTTACGTGACCTTTTGAAGCCAAATCTAGGAAAAGTTTTTATGAATGTATTCAGTTATGAATTAGTTTTTAATTGAATAAAATTCAAAACTTAATTTGTTATTTTAAATATATTTTATTATCAATTTTTTAATCTAAATTCAATGGTTTTAAGTAATTAAGGAAAGACATATGACACTTGATTAATAAAATAGATACATGTTTAATGAGTTTTTTTTTTTTTGCAATAGTATTTAATGAATTCTATGGAATTTTTAAAATTCAGATAAATTTCACATTAGGCCAACGTTAAAGGATTGTTTTATATTTGAACCTTTTAAAAATATTTCTAATCAATTATCCCCATTTAGAGAAAATAGGTTATTTGTTCCACTCTAAAAGATTATTATTATTATTATTATTATTATTATTATTATTATTATTATTATATGGTTTAAGCACCTACAAGAAAATATTATTATTACACAATAAAAAAAGAAGAAAATATTATTAAGTAAAAAAGTAATCATTTGGTGCCTTTATTTTAAAAAATGAATTCTTTAAACTAGTAAATTAGTAAATATTCTATTTATTTATTTTTTACAGCAGAAGTAGTCGCTTCTAATCATTGATATACGACTGAAACACACCTTCATAGAACCTTAAACTTAATTAACCACAAAAAAACTTAGTGGACGGGCCCAACCCAACTACCCAACTTAGAGTTTTTAATTCTTAATATTGTAAACTTATGTTGTTAAATCCTTTTCAAATATTTTTGTAGAAATATTTTTTTAATGAACCTTACATTTCATTGTCTAAAAATCAATGTGTCACTATTGGTATTTCAGAAAATTTATTTTATGAAATTAATTTCATAGTAATTAATGTATAAAGTACAATAGTTTGGGTGTATGAACTACATTAGTTTGGGTGTTAAAAAAAAACATTAGTTTGAGTTTGGCTTTGCCTTGGCAAGGGATACGAAGGCTTACTTGAAGTCTGATTGGGTTGTTATTATTGATTACGCATTTAGAAAAGGCAACAGGTGCGCAGATGACCTTCACGAAAGAAGCTTTGGACGTAATAATTTAGATTGACTTATATTATTTTTTTCTCTGTTTATTAATTACATTAATCATTTTATTATATATATATATATTATCTCTTTTAATTGTATAAAAAATTATATAAATATAAATTTTCCTTTAGATTCTCCTTCAGACTCTCATTCATTGAGGATACAAGGACTGAAGTGTATTTAATTTAATTAAAAAAACAGCTATAACTATAACTATATTAATTTTTGTAAAAAATTAAAACATAAAAAAAGCTATAGCTATAACATAAGAAATTAGTTTGTTGAAAAAAATGAGGTTAAAGTGTTTTTCTTTCTTTTTTGGTTTTGTTTGTTTCTTCCCTCGTAAAGTTGACTCCTTCTGAAACGACTTTTCTATTACGACAAGTATATGGAGTCAACTTATCATTCAACAGTAGGCCAATTGGAGATGACTTGAAAAGCTCAAAGTCATCCTCCTTGTTAACGTCGAAATTAAACACACATACCAGACTTTTTCTCACTTGTCTTTCCTTGTGCTTCGATTTAGTTGCTGCTAGGATTTTGATAATTAATTCCTGAAACAGTGGAAGGAAATGGCCTCGCAGCAGCACATCGAGAAGATGCAGGTCCGCCAGAACTTCCGCAATCTCTGGCACACTGATCTCTTGAGTACCATTCAATCTGACACTCCTTGTAAGTAGCAACTTGTAACTTCCAACCACTTACACACACACATATTATATAGTGTCTAACATTGTTTCTCAATCTTTTCAATTATATGCAGATTGTTGCTTTGCTCTGTGGTGGTAAGTCTTCTCCACCTTTCTGCTTGCAATTTTTCAGTCATGGATCAACGTTGACTTGCATTGACTTTTCCTCACCATCCAATTTCCGCACTCTTTTTTAAATTCTATTTGATATTTTGAGCTAACGAATTATGGTTCAGTTCTAACCAATTTTCGGAAATGATTGCCTGACAAGGGAATTTGACTCCCAAAAGGATTAATTTTATACAGCGAGCCTTTTGGGCAACATACGAAAACTGTGTTGCTATGTTCTTTTGAGGTGCTTTTGTGTCCATCCTTTTTATAAGGATGTATTCTTTATACAAAATTTCAGTTTGATCAGCTTGTGCTAACCATCTCAGTTTTGTGCTTGTGTCAATTCATTGACCTTACATTTTGGTGTTTTGCGTCTCCAATGCCTTGTTAGTTGAATCACAATTTTAATGGACTTTATTCACGGCATAGATGTAATTATTTCATTTCATGTATTTTCCCTAATTTTCTGTTGCCACATGACAGTGCACCGTGTGTATCATATCTGCTCCGCAAACGAGCTCTTTATAATGATATGTCAAGGTAATATAAATGATTCTGTTTAAGTGCTCCCAAATTTCCAAAATGAATTATATATATGGTTTAAATGTGCGGTATGGTTTTCCAGATACACATGTTGTGCTGGTTATATGCCCTGCAGTGGTCGGTGTGGAGAAAGTCAATGTCCTGAACTCTGCCTTGGCGTGGAGGTATAGCATTTTTTACATGTTCTGCTTCCTTTTAAAACCAATATCTAAATGAGTCAAGCTCATATTTAGATGCTAAATTGACTCAGTATTTTGCTGAGGTATATAGGAAAAGATAAAAATCACGGGCAAGGTACTATAGCCTTAGTAGATTTTTTTCTCATCACAAATTTTATTGGTGAATTAAGAATGCTTTGCCCGATTTGCCTTCCTTTTCCTTTTCCTTTTCGACTGCTATTCAAATTAATAAGGTCAATCTTCTCTTTGTTTGTAACTTCCTTGTCATACTGGTGCTAATAGATCATTAAATTCATGACTGAATTTTTTTTCCTTATACGGTTAAAAATTTGACATACTAAAACCTTTGTTTATACCTATCTAGTTTCTATTACAAATTTATTGATTTCCATCTGGAAATCCTAATTTCATCTTTTTTTTTATTGCAAATTCAATGGTAGTGGTGACGATGATGATATATAAACAGTCAATTATTAACTTAACCTATAATTAGTTTATTTTGTTTAATAAGCTATAATTGATTTATATTTAACCTTTCTTCTTATCTTTTAAGTTTAGGTTGTTTTGTTACCTCATAGTTAAAAAGATGAAAATGCATTGGAATAGGTTTAAATAAATAGGTCCATAGATTTAAATATATGTTTAAACTTGTCAATGAATTAGAAAAATTAGAAAAAGAGCATTTTAATTAGCAGTTATTTTGAAGTTTGCATTTAAATAAAGAGCAAGCAGGATTTCTTTTATGTTGGTATCTATGTCATTTTACATGTATTTTCTGAGCTTATTTTACATGGCATTTTTCTGCTACATTTTACATGTATTCTGTCATTCATTTTTTCAGGTTGTCTGCTGTTTTGGAAATTCAGTGGCCTCAACTCGATTTCTGTTACAAGATGAATTTAATATTCAAACTACGCAATGTGATAATTGCATTATTGTACTCTCTCTCTCTCTCTCTCTCTCACACACACACACACACACATATACATCGAAATATAGTACTACTATTTCTTATGATATTCTGTTAACTGATTTTGTAATTCTCATTTTTAGGCTTTCATGTTTGTCCTTCAACAACTTGCCTGCATATTTTCTATTATTGCTTTAATTGTGGGAAATAGTGAAATTCGAGAGGCTTCTCAATTGCTATCTTGTTTGGCTGACTTTGTCTACTGCACGTAAGACTTCTCTTAGCTTTTTTTTTTTTTTTTTTTCCTTGGATTGTGCACTTTATAGTGGAATTTATTGTTACTAAATTTATGTTGTTTTTTTTTTCATCTTGTAGGGTGTGTGCTTGCATGCAGGTAAAATTGTTATTTATTAGTACTCACAAATGGTTAATGATTATGATGTTGTAATTAAGTGTTTAGAATTACATGATAAATGGGAAATGAATTTGATTTGCAGACTCAGCATAAGATTGAAATGGACAAACGTGATGGGAAATTAGGACCCCAATCAGTAATGGGTGTTCCCGGTGTCCAACAAATGTCACGCTTTGATCAGGCAGTCCCTCCTTTTGTTGGGTATGCACCACAACCAGCATATGGACAGGGCCATGGTTATTGACATGCCTAAGAACCTTCATCATCCACCAGGATATAGATCATATATGTCCCCTTAATTTCTAGCTTGCTACTTTTGGTTGGGTTGCATTTCCATCAAGTCATACATGTGTGGTAAAATTAGTCAGATTGATTATCAGGTTGCGTTTCCCTTATACAAGACAAGCGAAGCGTATTATACTTTGCCTTCTATATATACATTGATCGATGTCATATTGTCATTAGACGCATTACTGTTCAACCCATGATTCTATTCTATTTAATATTTTCTTGTGCGCAATTGGGTATAATGCAATGTATCAAATACTAATATGCGCTGTGATCATTCAGGATGTTAACACAGAGTACCTAAGAAACCCTATAGGGAGTTGACTCGGGCTCGTGGAATTGTACAAGTATTAGGTAGGGGTAATTAAAATTTGAGTTTGATTACATTTGGAAAAAAAAATGAACTGTTTAAATTTAATCAAGTTGGATATTCAACTGGATTTTTCAAAATTTTTTGGACCAATTTAAATTAATTCCATCAACCTCTAACAACTCAGGTCATTAGGTTTGAACTAGTATTTATTTATTTTTGAATTTTTTAGAAAATATAAAAAATAACATATCATTTGAAAATGATAAAATTATATATATATATATATATATATATATATATATATGTATGTATGTATATGTATTTTTATGCTTTAAAAAAGTATTAATAAAATAAAAATTAACAAAAAAATATAGAAAATTTAAAGTGGTTGAACCGTATGTGATATTTGGAAACGTACAACCTAATACTTGATGAGTTGAAGAGGAAAGTATCTCAGTATTTTTTTTTTGCTGACCATGGTATTGGTACTGATTATTCGGAAGTAATGACTAAACTCCGCCAGAGACCGTAAGCGCACACCAAGATGGATATTTCCCTCCCTCATAGAAAATACCTCAGTATTAATACGAGACATATTATTCTCTTCAATCCAGATTTGATCTGGGTGGGACAGAGAGAATTTAACTAAAGAGTAGGCTGCGTCATTTTTGTTTCTCCCTACATGTGCTAGAAGCCATGAAAATTCTTACCAAGTGATATATCTGCTAAGACCACAACCAAAACGTGTGCTGGCTCGCATTGGGGGTGATTACTGTCTTTGACCATTAATTCATGTTTTGTTAAGCATTTTTTCTCTTTCTAGGACATCTTTTCTTTTTCTTGTTTTAGATAGTTTTATTTTTTGTATCCTACTAATAAATACTTCAAAATAATGGTTTCACTATTATTAACACATTTTATTAAAATTTTAAATTATTTAAGAAATTAATCATTAAATAATTTTTATGTTTTTAATATAATAAATGGTTTTAATTAAATATTATTTTCTTAATATGTCTTAGAGGCACTGATCAGTATTTTTTTCATTGTTATTTTTATGCGAACAGAGGTAAGGAGATTTTTTCAATTGGGGCTATTTTTTATTGTTGGAGAATATGAAATGCCTTACTCACTTTATTACTAACAAAAGTGTATGTGTGTTTTGAGCAAAAAAAAAAAGTGTATGTGTGTTCTTTTTGTTAGTCCATTAGTTTTTACCAATCCCGGAAGAGGACCCAGTAAAGCAAGACTAAATATTTTATTTATATGTAATTTTTTAAGAAAAATTATATGTAATTTTTTTATTTATATAAATATTCATCCTCTTTTATGCAATTTAATCAGCAACTTATATCAAAGAATCTAGCTTGATTAATTGAGCAGGTGTGTGACCCTCTAATACCAAATAATATTAGAGGTTTAGAATTAAAAAAACGTTGCGTAGCTTGGTTAATATATCAAGAAATCTAGCTTGGTTAATTAGCTTGGTGTATGATTCCTATGGATAAAAAAAAAAATCAACAACTTATTATCAAATTGGATATATTTGATTAAGGTTTAGACAACACAAATAATATTTGTTTCAAGTGACTGGTAAAAAAAAAATTGTTTCAAGTTTAATTAAAAGAAATTGAGATGAAACAAAACAAAATATAAATTTATTATTCAATAAATAAATTAAAAAAACGCTTTTTAGTCCCGTGAACTACACCAATTTAAAAATTAAAATTGTAAATCTTTCTTGTATCAAAATAATGCTGCAATTGTATTTAGAAGAATTTTTTTCTCTAAAGACCTGGCATTAATAGAAGAAGAAAATAAAAAATAAAATAAAATAAATTTCTTTAAAAACTAAAATTAACTTATGCATAAGTTAATTCTTTACCACTATTAACACATCTTCAAAGTTTTTTTTTTCATTTGTTCACAACTATATATGTTGTTTATTTCTTTTATTTTATTTTTTCCTACTATGTGAAACTTAAAATTTTGACCTATTTTTCTTGAGACAAACAAAATAAATGTTGCTAATAGTAAGACGGACAAAATCCAGTATTACAAAGAAGAATGCTAGTACTAGCCCATTAAAATCGGCCTAATAATGAGAGGAGTTAAGTTCATACCACTGTTATAAAAAATAAAAGAATGTAAGTACCGCTTACAAAAGCATATCACCATTTTTGCATTTCTTTTGACATTTTTTTTTTCCCTTGAAGCTTGTAATCAGGAAAGAACATGGAGTAAACTTGTCGAAAGTACTAGTGTAAAAGGAATTCATCACTACAATAATAATAAAACTCCATATAGTACTCCAGTATGTGAGTAAACGTGTCTTCTTAAAAATAAGGTGTAAATGATATGATTATTTTCGCAATTATTGTTATTATTATTTTTCTTGGAGTTGCAAAACGTCTAAGCTTTCTCTGACTTCCATGGAGGTAAAACTGAACTGAAAAAGGAACCTACCACTACCAGTTTCGGTACAGTTCGCATAGGCTACCTCTACGCAACACACAGCTAGCTACCTCAATTTCCCCAATCTGCCATGCCATCCACTCCAACCAATCAAACACCTCTTCACAATCCTTCAATAATCCAAATCAAATTATTCCCCTTCAACATTTATATCAATAAAATGATTGCAAATCTGAGCACTAAAACTGATAAAAAAAAAAAAAAAAAGAGTCAGATCAGACCCTAAGGCTGAAAATAAAATCTCTACGCAGTTAGCTGGAATCAGAAAATGAATTAACAATCTAAATAAAATGGATATATATAACCACAATTCTCCGCTTTCGATTTTGTTTGAAATTCCGTATAATATATATATACACATACACATACTCAACAACCTTAACAGAACATCCCCGTTGGTTGGAAGAAGAAGAAGAGTTGTCTGCAGTGCAGGTGCTCTAGAGTTACTCATCATTGTGATAGAAATCAGGGATCCCTGAAGCTGCCCATAGTCTATCATTGAAGGCAGCTTGCATATGGTGGGGTATGAAGGGTGTCCGACAGAGGGGACACGTTCTTTGATCGTACCCCATCCAACGGTCCAGACACCCTCTGTGGAATATGTGGCGGCAGTTCGTCAGCCGTCTGATCTCGTCCTCTCCCTCGAACTCGTACAGGCACACCGCGCAACTCTCCGGCGGGTCCGCCACCGCCATCTCCGAGAACTTCACCACCGGCAGGATTTCCCGGATCAGCACCGCCGACACCGACTGGAATTCCGCCTCCCGCTCCGGCCACGCAATGTCCGATTCGAAGAAATCGTGGAACCCCATGTAGCACAAGAGGACGGTGATGAGTCTCCTGATGAGGCCCAATATGGACAGCACCTGCAGGAACACCTTCGGTAGCACCAACTCTGTGTACCCCACTGGAAATCCCATGTTGTCTGTGAGAGAGATAAGCAAGAGGTTACATTTTCAGTTTCCATGGAGGCGTTAAATAGAAGGGAACTTGGTTTCATGTGGAAATACCAAGAATGGGCTTTGGTTTTATTGAGAATGACAGACATGGACCATGAAATGGGACAATATTTTCATCATAAAGTTATGACCCCAAAAAGCATGTACACTGTGCTTTATGCTACCTTTAACTGCTGTCTTATTCGTTGGTTTCTCTCATTATTTTATTCACCAATGTGTCTTTCTCTCGCACCTTGCTTGAATCATTGTTCTACTCAATACAGGCAAAAATATATTCTTATCGATTCTCTGCACCCAACTCCCTCCATTTCACGTTCTCCTGCTTCCTTCTACTCATTATACTTAACTCTTAACTAAAAAAGTAAAAATTATTAAACTGATTACATAAAATACAAAAAAAAAAAATAGTGCTTTTAAGTAATTGAAAATAATTAATATCTTAAAAAATTTTATCCGCGCGAAATATCTTTCAATAACCATACGGAGTAAATTTTCTCACCCAAAAAAAAGATACAGACATACAGAGTAAATGCTAGATGATAGTATTGTGGATAAGTTTTAAGAGAAGTCATATCGGCATGTCAACGTTTGTAATTACTATATGAAAGAACTACGTTAGCTCATGAAGTGACATGTCATTAAATACCTCAGAGAATAACATCTCCTCACGAGATATTATGTAGAAATATAAAGTTTGGGGGATCCAACTTCAATAAATAGTACTGACGTATGCAAAAATTTAACACACAAACTCAATAATACTTTCTCCGTTTTTTTTAAGTGTCATTAAAGGTTTATTTATATAAATTAAAGAGTACATTAAATTTTTTTATTCTAATAAAGTAATTATATGATTTTTTATTTTTTTTTATTTCTATTCTATAATAAATAGATGTGTACATTTATTAAAGATTAGGAGAGAAGTAAGAGTATAATTGATAAAAGAGTAATTAATGTGATATTAAATTTTGTAAACAACAGATAAATAGAAACAAAATTTTTTCAAAAATCCGACACTTAAAAAGAAACGGAGGGAGTAATGACAAAAAATATAAAGTTTGGGGGATCCAACTTCAATAAATTGTACACAGAGTATGCAAAAATTTACTCCCTCCGTTCCAAATTATATGACGTTTTAGAGAAAAAGATTTGTTCCAAAATAGATGTCGTTTTACAAAACCAATGCTGCATTAAATGTCTTTTTCCAGGACTACCCTTAATTAATACTTAGTGGGAGTAGTGTACTATGAGTAATTAATTAGAGAGATAAAGGGTATATTAGGAAGTTACCTAATATTTTCTAGGAAATTCAACAAATTAATTGCATTTCTTAATACCTGTGTCAAAACCTTAAACGTCATATAATTTGGAACGGAGGGAGTAACACACAGACTCAATAATACTCCCTCCGTTTCTTTTTAAGTGTCATTTAAGGTTTATTTGTAGAAATCAAGGAGTGCATTAAATTTTCTTGATTCTAATAAAGTAATTATGTGATTTCCTATTTTATTCTCTTTTCATTTCTACTTTACAACAAATGCATGTGTACATTCATTAAAGATTAAGAGAGAAGTAAGGGTATAATTGATAAAAGAATAATTAATGTGATCTTGAACTTTGCAAACGATAAATAAATAGAAACAATTTTTTTTCAAAAATCTGACACTTAAAAAGAAATGAAGGGAGTAATGACAAGAAATACCCTAAACTTTGTTCATCATGAATGGAAGATTTTCTACGAAAACATTGGAACCTTGGAATGCATTATGTCTTTCATTCTTTTTTGGGGGGCACAGTACATAAATCTGTAATCTTAACCGCTCAACATTGTATATATCGTGCATATACACGAGAAGCACAACAAATTCGGTCTTTTTTTTTTATTCATATAAATCGAAAAAAGATACCGAGGAGTTTACAATCATTCATATATTCTGTTCAATCAACTAAACTAGATTTTCTCGATATTCAGCCATATACACTATACGCGAGCTTATAATGATTCATAAATCTTCTGGTTGAATTGGACAAGACTTTCAATTGTATTACGACTTACGAGCATTTATTTTTTGAGCGGAAGATGTCAAAACTCAAAAAAGGTTCTTCTATTGAAAACAACGACTTGGATGATTACTTTGATCACTTGGCATGATAGCTTGCTAGGTATATAGTTATACTTGAAATATCTTCTTGGCCACATCAATTTTTGGGTGAGAGGTGGCTTGGAAGTTGTCATTAATTTCCAGATAAGATCATTAATTCATCTGAGTGTTTGACTACCAATTTTGATCCTTTGTCATTACTTTTTTCCCCCATCTTATCGCTATGTTACTTTCCCTTTTCGACATACATAATTATATAAAGGTACAGGTGTACAACTCAGAAGTAATGTGATAGGAAGGAGAAAGAAATAAGAAGAAATGAAACAGTAGAAAAAAAATAGAATAGAATGAGTCTATTTTATAAGAATCCTTTCTGCATTTAATTGAAAATTTATTTGCTAGTAAAATTTAATTTTGCATTTCCAAAGTTGAAAGGATTAAATGTAAAATCTTCATGATATTGAGAAAAAATTATTAGGTAGTTTATAATCACGAAGTATTTATAGTTCCAATTAATTTTTGTATGATCTATATTTAAGTTTTTTAATTTACAAGAAAAAGTGAATGACTCTTGATTACATGTAGTGGTGATTAATTAAGGATCATATAGTTTAAGATCACCTAATAATTTCTTCTAATCAAGACTGTTATTTTCACATTAATATTTTTTTTAAAGACAAATGAATATTTTTATTGAAAAATAGGCCAATTTCAAAGCACATGATGTGCCTGAAAGATACCTACCCACCAAGATACAAATCTGTTCACATCAATATTTGTATTTAACACCCTAGTAAAAAATAAAAGGTTATCAAAATAGTACTTAATTTACTAAAATTATGATGGTACTGCAAGGAGAATTAAATTTGGATTCTTAAATAAGATTTCGAATTCAAGTATTAAAGATAAAAAAATTGGTTAGAAGAAGATATTTCATTAATTAAGTTTTGTGACAAAGATTAATTATTTAGAAAATCAATAATATTTGGTGTTAAGATATAAAAGAATAGTACTCAGCTTTCTCAATGATTAGAAGAAAAGAGGGATGTAGAATCCGTGAGCGTAACGGAGTTTAATTTAACGTGTAATTAATTCGTATTTTTGTACATGAAAATGAGGGTAAGTATGGTTCCACCAATCTTTCCTGTCGGAAGACCACTTCTCCACTTGACAGTGGTGCCGATGAAGCAGGTCAGGAATACGCCAAAGGAAGACACGAGTAACAGTAATTGACATGCTTTGGGTTTTGGTGGAGGTGGTGGTGGGGTGTGAGACCGATGGTGATGTACAAAAGATGGGGCCTTGGCCTTTTTTTTTTTTTTTTTGAGTAATGATATTTGTATATCTAGAAAATGTATATCCACGTCCATTTAATGAATTGGTTAATTGCGTATATAAATATGATTAATTTTATTTTACAAGTGGTTAACTTCTATTATACATTTCAATAACTTCTTAACAGGATTAACTACTTGTGAAATAAAATTAATCATTAGTAAATATTTTAATAATCTTGTGATATTATTAACTACATATCAATAATTGATACAACAATGTTTATTTACTTTTAACTAATTATGAGGTAAAATTAATTATATTTACATACGTAGTTAACCACATGTAATAATTAATAATTTCATAACACTTTTAACCACATTTGAAACAAAGTTAACTATATTTATACATATAGTTAATCACGTGAAATAGTTAATAACTTTATGTCATTATTAACCATTTAAAAAACAAAAGAGTAAATTACACGGACACTCTTGAGATTTGTCTTTATTACATCCGACACCTCTTCATTTTTAAACTCTATAGAAAATCCCATAATTTTTAGACTTTCGTTATACCGATCCCCCCCTCATAGACATAAATCATTACACTGACTCTCCCTCTCTCAGGTTTAAAAAATATTACACTTATCTCCCTTAAAAGTGCTCAAAGTAATATAAAAAAAAATAAAAGAGTACTAGATGTAATAAAAATAAACCTTAGAAGGTATGTGTAATTTGCTCAAAACAAAATTAACCATATATATATATATAATTAATCACATGTAATTAAAATTAATCATACTAATAATTTTATTCAATCATATTTAATTATTATTAATCATTTATAAAATAAAATTAATTATTTTTTTATACATAGTTAACTATATGTGCAGGTGACGCTGGTTGTACAAAATCAACTGTACGTCTAGCTTTTTCCTTTTTTTTAACACATCACTGTTCATTGAGTCGCTGTCCCATCTCTATTGGGGCATCTCAGATGGACTTCTGGCTTGATTTCACACCATGTTTGAAAAATTTTATCCTTCTCTCTCTATCTCTTTTTATTCTGACACTCATATGCATCTGATGAGACATACTATATTGGCTTCGGTTTAGTCTTTTTCAATCAATTAGTAATTTTTTTCTTTTTAGCAAAAAGAAAGAATTCTGTCCCCAATCACTTTATCCTTTTCTTTCACTTGTAGTTGTAGCATCTTAAATATCATAATGTGAATCGGGACTTTGGGTTTTCTGGACAACCCCACGTCATTGTAGAAGATCTAAGGAGATTACTACTTTATGTAAATCGTTTGAAGACTATTTTTTTTTTTTGGACATCAGTTTGAACTTTGAAGACTATTTGAGAGTATAGAGGAGCATGTAGACGCATATGAGATCCATTAACCAATAGCATGGCACCCAATAATAAATGCTAGCTTGGCGAGGGGGTCCATGACTTGGCCTTATTTCCGTATGCGTTTAAAGCATGTTATAGAGTGTCTTGTCCCATATTTATGTGTTTATCAAAATGTGGTGTAAAAATTTAATAAAATAGTAAAAAAAATAGTCATAATGAAACAATTTACTACTTGTTGCTTGATTTCAAATTAAAAACAAAGTGTGATTGATTCCTCCAATCCCATATAATGTAGGAGAGAGAGAGAGAAGAAACTAGAAAGGGAAGGGGAAGGGGGGGTGTGATATGATTGAGTGAGATGGAGATGCATATGAAGAAGGCAGAATGGGGTGGAAAATTTGGAAGCAGGACAAGAAGAGAAGGCGTGGCAACACAAGAGTTTAGTTTAGGCCAAAGTGGACATATGGTATGATATATAAGACTGTGCATTGCGTTTGGCCACCACCCACCAGGCATCACCAGCGCCAAAGTCCCTATTTCTAATCTCCTCTGACATGGTGTCTGATGCCGCCAAGACACTATAGGTCCACATTCATTGTTCCTCAATCGCCAAAATTATTTAATCACACTCCAACTTTTACTAATACCCCATTCACCACCCATCATCTTTCCTTTTGTCTCATTCTTTGTCTACCCTCCCCATCCCAATCACATTGCCACTCTATCTACTTTGCTTCTAATTGTCAATTCTTTGTTATCATGGATTTATATATAGTTTTCGGGTCATTCATCTATGCATATGGTATAGCTCTTGCCAATTGATATTGATATATGACACATCTGAATTAAGCCAGGTACAAATAATCCACAAGTATCAACACGACACAGGATATAAATGCGAGAATTTGACGCTAAGGCGTAAGTTTTTTTATTGTTCTAGTAATTTTCTACATGCCCTGCACCAGTTTTAAATATTACTCGTATTATATGACACAAATTTTTGGTCTAGTTCAATTTTTTTTGGTGGATTTATTTAGTGAAAAAATATTAGTTTTTAGAAATTATTTGGGGTCTGTGATGATAGTAGAGGTCTTGGGCTAATAGGTTTGATACCGGAGCCCACCACCAATCTCTTTCCTTTTTTAAAATATATAATTTTCTTCTTCAATGGATAAAATACACTACATTTTTTACTATTTTTATATTTGCTCTAAAAATTCCAATAATTTCTATTGTAGAATATTTTATTGACCAAAAAACTATTTTTAAATATATTTGTGTAATTTTTTTAAACGAATGTTACTAAATTATTTGATTTTTATATTATGTTTTCGGACATAAATTTTTTCTTCATTAAGCATCATTTCTATCATTTTATATACTACTAACAAAAAATTTGGTTGGATATTTTGTGAGATCTAACATGCCTAAGTTTCCAATTTTTGTTTTTTGTTTTATTAAATTAACATAACTATAAATTGTAAGCTTAAATAAGGTAAAAATATACCCTGGAGTAACTTTTTAATTGGGCTAAGAGGTTTGAGACTTTGGAGAGTCAACAAAAATAAAATTAGAACATGCATGGAGAGAACTCAGACAAAGTCAAAGATAAATTAGAATAGAAAGTTGGAAACTAACAAAACACCAAAAAAGAGAAGGGAAAAAAAAAAGATAAAGAGAGAAGGTCAACAACACGCGAGATGAAATGTTAGGGCATGAAATGAATGTATGATAATTTGGTAAATTAAAAATATTTTAATATATATTTTAATTAAAAATATATTTTAAAATATTTTAAAAATTATTCTTTAATAATTAATATTAAGTTAAATATACTAAATTATATATTCTAATATAAAGGACAAGACAGTTTAATGTTTATATCTTTTTGAGAAAAGAGAGTATAATTTACTCATCTTTTAAAAAATATTCTTTAATGATGTTAAATTAAATAAGTTAAATTATATATTTCAATATAAGAAGGGATATGACAATATAACATTTGTATTTTTCAGAGAAGGAAAATGTAATTTACTAATTAAAAAATTAGTACATTTTTAACGTAAATTACATAACTATAAACATATTTAATACTGTATTACATAAAAGGAAAATTTTAGTCTTTTGAGTTAATTTTGATATACTAATTGTTACATTGTTAATTAATTAAAAAATTATTTTAATATATAAGTTTTAAAGTGATTATTACAAAAAAAAAATCTAATATACAATAATTTGTAATTAAATAACAGTTAAATCATTACACTAGCTACTAATTAATAAATTTTAATAAAATTCTTGGCTTTTGTTTTAGTAGGAAAATTTTCTTGGCCTTTAATCTTACATAAAACTTACTCTAATTAAATTCTTAGTTTTTTAGATATCCCTTAGCTAGATAAAACTTAGGGTAGCAGGTCACTAGGCCAGCTAAGTCCAATTAAGTATGATGACTTTGCACCAGGACGAAAAGTAGCAGCCTTTAATCATTTATTTCCCACTTATGTTTATATTTATTTTAATTTGATTCTCACTTGTGATTAATGCCAAGTCAAATTGGTCATTCTAAAGTTAAAAAGCAGGATTTGTTCCCTATTAATGCCAAAACCTTGAGTTTATGTATCAGAAGCTGCCTGCCACTAGGTTCAAGTTAAGAAAGGGAGCATCACAACCTGTGTTAGTGAGTGAGAAGTTGGAAACGAAATTCCATACAGCCAAACTTGTCAGATCTTTCTGTGCCCTCATGAGTCGTGACAATCGACAAATTAAGGCAAGGAAATGGCTTAGGAGACATTTAACATCAACTTGCACATATCTTAATACTATAGCGCAAATGCAACTTGGTTCTGTGCCGTCACTATTGATCTTTCCCGTTACTCTTAAATTGACATGTGAGAGCACGTTTCATGATTGGTGAGGAAGATAGAGAATGTTTGAATTTAGAAAGAAAATAAAAAAAAAGACAAAAAGCAAGATGTGAAGGCAGAAAAGGACCACGTATATGCACTTTCTTCCTTCTCCGTATATCCTCTCTTTTTATGTTATATTGAAACACTAATCAATGCCAGGATCCATCTTAATTATAAAGTTTAATTTGGTCGCATCATTCTTTATCCTAGCTGGGAAGCTAGAACTGACTCAACATTAAACCGAGACTTAAAATAAGTTTTAAGAATTTTTTTTTTTTACTTTAAAAAAGAAAAATATATATCAGACCTTTTTGTTAATATATGTAGTTTTTTTTATTTTAAAAAAACTAATAACAAATATTTTTTTATCAAACCTAAAGAATTTAAGTTTTAGTTGTTTTATTCTTCAACTAACCGAGTAAGAACCATGAATTAACAAGACTCTACTATTAGGCATAGAATCAATTAAATAAAAATAAAAATTCCTTTCAAAAGTTGACATATAAAAAGATATAAAAGGAGTATAAAGATAATTCAAAATGAACGCATGCTTAAAAATTTGAAAAGGACTAATAAATAGAAAACTTGTATTAAAAATTACTGCTACAATAAAAATACATTAATAATGTTATTCCTTAATCAATCTTCATAAGACATTGTACCATTCTAGTTACTACATGTTACACATTCTAGCTGGATGGCATTAATTTATATAGCATTCTAGTAATACAAAACGTGCATACTTCAATAATTAGTTAACATTTCTGGAAAAGGATGGTGCTCAAAATAACATGATAGAGTGAAAAATAACTACCTAATCCAAAGAGTCATTTCCTATACATCTAGCTAGCTATATATGGTACGCATAACTGCCATGCCATCTATCTCTTGTTTTTAAAGCATAGGCATAGGCACTCCCACGCACTGAGCACCATAACAAATAATCAAGCATTCAAGTCAAGCAAGACGTGCGCTGCTGACAATGACACGGCTCCGTCGGATCCCGAAATGGAAACAAGTATAACGGGCTAGCTGCTATAGATAGTGTAGTAGGAGTATTTAATATGAGCTAGTTCTGTTGTCTTCAAAAATTTATTAAAAAAACCAACTTGCTCAGCTAGGTATTCAATTCAATTGATTAAGATCATCTTTAACGGTGTCTCAGGAGGCACCTCTTGTGCTAAAGCAATGTACTTGGAAAGCAATCTCTCATTGTAGTTATGCGGGGATTTGAGTCTAAGAAGCACTGATGCTTTAGTTTTTTTTTTTTAGGAAACGTGCTTTAGCCTTGAAAATTTTTATAAAAAAAACTTTTAATTATTTAAATGTTAAATTTGAAGAGTATGAATCCATTGCTGGTTGGATAAAAAATTTGAACGTTAATATTTTTTAAGTTGGCACCGGTAAGTTTGTAAAGGTGAATTTTTTTTTGCAATTATATTTTTTTAATCATTGTATATGAACATTGTATATAAGTAGGGGTACTTCATATTTTTTTACACAATTAAAACCTCTCAAATTTCTCTCATTCTTACTTTAAAAATTTTTCAATTACCTCTATGATTTGTTTTCATTCAATCGAACCAAACCAAAATCCATTCAATATGAATCCTTATTTTAATTTCATGTAAAATTATCAGCTTTCTACAAATTCAAAATTTCAAAATTCCCCACATTTACCAAACCCACAAAATAATCTAAATATGATAAAATTTCAATTTCCTACACTCTCATGTTCATATCATTTTCCTGTGTGGGGTTAGCTAATTTTATCATTTTAAATAAAATATAATTTAATTATATTTTTATTTTTATTTTTTTATTATAAAAAAATAATTTACATAATAATAGTCTAAAACATTTCTTAATTTTTAAAATTTAATTAAATTATAAATAAGATAATCATAACATAATAAATAAGTTATTAATAAAATATAATGATGTAAGCTTTTTGGTGAGATCCATTAGAGCATCTTTAATGGAGCAACCCAATATAAGTGCTTCCAATGGGACCTACTTGTACACATCACTCATATTTACTCTTTCCAATATAAGCACCTCTAAGCATTTAATTTCCTCCAATGGAGCAACTCTCCTTGGGTGCTTCCAATGGGACCCACCCAAAAGCTTACATCATTATATTATATTAATAACTTATTTATTACATTATGGTTATCTTATTTATATATTAATTAAATTTTAGAGATTAATAAATTTTTAGACTATTATTATGTAAAATATTTTTTTATAATAAAAAAATAAAAATAAAAATTAAATTAAATTATATTTTATTTAAAATGATGAAAATGGCTAAGCTCACACAAATAACACAATATAAAAGACAATAATTAACGGCTACTTTTTCCTAACAGCTAGTTTTAACAACGGCTACTTTTTCCTAACAGCTAGTTTTAACAACGGCTAGTTTGAATAACGGCTAATTTTTCAAACGGCTAGTTTGACTAATGGCTAGTTTGAATAACGGCTAGTTTGACCAACGGCTAGTTTGACCAACGGCTAGTTTTTCCTAACAGCTAGTTTTAACAACGGCTAGTTTTTCCTCACGGCTAGTTTAAATAATGACTAGTTTTTTTTTTTTATAAACGGAATAACCCAGTTTGATATTACAAAAAATAAAGATAAAAACCCTTAACTAAATTCGATTTTATTTAAAATGGTGAAAATAACTAAAGTCACACAATTAGCACAACATATTTTAATGTCATTAGAATTAACAAAAAAATACATAATAGAAATTACATAATTAAAACCTAATAAACAATAAAAATTACATAATAAAAATTACAATAACTCACATAATTACTCAAGTCCATATTTTTCTTTAATTTTGTTACACAAGCTTTGATGAAGTTGTAGTTGTGTATCCTTCATACCATCAGTATCCTTGAACAAGATCTGCATGTCGATCTCTTTGTCCCTCAACCTATTGCGTTCATGCTTGGCACGAGCGATATCTTCTAATGCTGAAACTTTGGACTTGATTATCTCTTCCATAGATGTAAGATCAACAAAATCAGAAGATTTTTCTTTTCCTTTTGCTTTTGCCTTTCTCTTTGCTGCTTTTGTCCCCATTGGACGAACCATGGTAGGTGATGTTGGCTCGTAACTTGACGGCGTGTCCGGATTAGAAGAGGATGAGTATGCTCCAGAAGAAGAAACCTTTGTTCTCTTACTAGATCCTTCAAATAGTGCCAACCATTTAGGTTGCTTCCTCAATACTTGCCATGCATTCTCTAATTTGAAAGTTGTCTTTTTATCTTGCAAATAAATTGCATGTGCATCCTTCATGATGTCAGACTCGGAGCTACCACTCTTCTTTCTTTGACAGGCTTGTTTGTAGCAACCTGAAAATTTTTGACAACTTGCATTTAACTTTTGCCATCGATATTTCAATTGTGACGCTTCTTTTGCTTTCAAATGCTCACGACAATTATTGTAATTGTCTGTAATTCTTAACCAAAAAGCTCTACCTTTTTGGTCTACCCCCACAATTGCATCCTTAGAAATATTTAGCCATGAGTCAACGAGACATTCATCTTCCTTTGCGGTGAAGTATGACCTTTGTTGTGTTTCAGATGGTTGTTCTTCTTCTCCTCCTTCACTGACCACAATATTATCCAACCCAACTTGGGTGGAAAATGGTGGAACTTGAGATTCTGACGCAAAGTCAGATGGTGTGCCATGCTCTCTTTCATTACATTGGTCGCCACTAGTACCCATTGAAGACCCTTGATCCATGGTGGGAATGTTAGTTGGTGGTGATTGAAACATAGGAAATTGATATGGAAATGGGAATGTATGAAATTGAAAATTGGCCATATTTGGATTATTTTGTGGGTTTGGTAATTGTGGGGAATTTTGAAAATTTGGATTTGTGGGAAGTTGATAATTTGGCATGAAATTAAAATAGGGATTCATATTGAATTGATTTTGGTTTGGTTCCATTGAATCAAAACAAATCAAAGAGGTAGTTGAGAATTTTATGAGACTAAGAATGAGAGAAATTTGATAGGTTTAGTTGTGTAAAAAAAAAAATGAAGTACCCCTATTTATATACATGGTCAAAATAAAAAAAAAATTGTAATTTTCCAAAACTTTAACGTTAAGCAACGGTAAAAAAAAAATCGTTAACGGCTACATGATTTTTATCGGCAACGGCTATTTTCATCTGCAACAGTTAAAAAGTAAAAATAATATTAAAATATATATTTTATTATTTTTAAAAATTGAAGCATCGGTGCTTGGTGAAGCAACCGGTGCTTCTATATAATTGTCCAGCATGTGCCTGCAATGGAGCAAAGTTATCCAAGCATCGCGCTTCGCTAGCGGTACACGACAATCCGTAAGCGATAAAGATGCTCTTAGAAGCACGCAAAGAGAGTTGTTCCATTAGAGAGAATAAATGCCTAGATGTGCTTATATTGGGAAGAATAAAAATAAATGATGTGTACAAGTGAGTTCCATTGAAAACACTCAAAGAGAGTTGCTCCATTAAAGATGCTCTAAATACAAACATGAAACATGTCTGTACTGGATCATAGTAGTTACAAGCAAGGTTTTAAATTTATTGTAACAGCTTCTGTGCTGTATTTTGATCCTTAATATTGTGGGAAATATTCGATAAATGCAATCGATAGGAAGTTAGGAACACAACTAATTGAGGTTGTGTTCCAGAAAAACTCCAAAAACTTTTAATTAGTCTATTTGAGTTTTCATTAGGGAGTTTTCAAAAGTACGTTTGAAGTATGTTCATGAGGATAACTCAACCATATTATTTGACGTTGCAACCAAATTCGCAATTGCAAACAGTTTTTTAAAAGCTTGGCTAAAGTAAAACGCCATTAATAAATATCTATATGGGCATCTACACTAGTACTGCATGCATACATAGCTAGCTAGGTAGAAAGTGGCTTATATAAATTGTCCATAAATTGAAGTTGCTTCGTTGTGGGCTTTGTGGCTATGAACTAGATATGTCTTTGGCTGAGTATTTGGATGGAAATTTTATATTTGGATGTTTTTATTTTAAAAATAAGTTAATACTAGTAACAAAATTCAGCATAACATTTTTTATCCAATATAAAAGATATTTTAAAGTTGTTTCAACAAATAAACATTTACTTGAAATTACGGAAGCTGGTATTTAACGTGATTTGAAATAATCTGACATGAATCTTAACAAGTACTAGTAAATAAGATAAATGCTTGTACGGTCCGGGATTTGGTTCTGAAATCATTTTTAATTAAGCAGAATATTACTGTGTCTGCACTTTTTGTTTGTGGAAGAAAACCCGTGAAAATTAATAAGTGGAATCTTTACACGAAGCTAGAGCAGCATGTTCTAACGAATGAGCTAGGATTATAGTTTAATGCAACTGATCACATGTCAATTCATGTAAGATTAATTATTCTAGTTAATTAATACCAGCCCCGGAAGAGCTGTCTTCACTTATCCTTAATTGTTAACTTGAGCTCTAATCACATAAATGTTAATTCAATGAATACTTTATGCCTTCGATGTTGTCTCTTTTCTCTGTTTAGTGCCTCTTCTTTCCATTGGCTTTATTGCATGATATTCACGATCATGACATTCTTTTCAACGAGTTGCAAAGGAGAATTGAAGTACAGAATATAAACATAAGAAAGAAAAATAGGTTGTGTCTAGTGAGATGTCCGTGGTGGTTTTTATGGATGAATTACTTTCCAAGTGCTAAAATGGGTTATTTGTGGTTGGAATAATTCTGAAAAAATAAAATTGTAGTTCTTGATTACATCTAAAATCTTAAAAGCTTACTGCATTCATGAATAAGAACTAATTAATATATAATGCGCACATTTCAACAACTGAAATGAAACTAGCTAGTAGTATGATTATTTGATGGACAACATACAGGTACATCTGGCCTCCACCTTAGTACAATGTCCTTGTCAGACATTAGTCATCAGTTGTACAATGTGCTTCTCCTTTTCTTTTTTGAGCAATATATAAAATATATATATATATATCTGAAGATATCTCCAAGTGGGAAAAACAACTAATACGTAGCAGTGTGATGCAGTAAATCTGTTGTGATTCATGATGAATGTCTCTGCAAACTTATCTACAAGTGTGATTTTGATAGAATCAAAAGTTAGAATCATCTCTTTGACTTGAAATAATTGAATTTATTTATTCCTTTAAAAAGACAAAAAGCACTTGAAATGGCTCTTCAGGTTCTGCAATAAGGTCTCCCATATCAGCATCTTCTTTTAATTCTGCAACTGTATTCTTATCAGATTTGCAGGAAATGGCTGTTAATAATTTTTCTTTGACTTATATAGCAGGTTTTCAACTCCGTATGAAGTTTAGTTCTGTGTATATTTGCAATTTATTCACATTGAAAGGCCAGTATCAATGTAGGAGTAGAATGGTCTAAAAATTAGATTTGTAGGTCTAGGAAGTTGGGTGAGAAATGGACCCTACATTGTGTAAAGCCAACTACACTGTAAGTAACGATATTGAGACATGTTGAAAAGTAGGTCATGTAGGCAAGTGGGATATGTCTGCCGTCTTCTTGCGCGGGTTATACTCTTTGCTTTATTTTAGTTACACAACAACACCTATATTAATTATATATTTATATTTGTGTATATATGCACTATAGAATTTACCTGAATTTGCTTTATGTATTCTTTCGCCTTTGTCCGATTAATCCAAATCTTTTAATTTACAGGTGTATAAATAGCATTTCCAAAGCTTATGTTCATCCACATCCGGTTAAACACATTTTCCTTCATGTCATTTTCTCTTGATAACTTCTTCATATTTTGGTCTAAATGCCGAATTAATTTTGATCTCTTCTATCTTTATTTTTTGATTGAATGATCCCTTCTATCGATAAAAAAAAGGGTTTATATTGTACGAAAAGGATGTTATAAGCAAAGGCTTTGGACTTGGTCCAAGAAACAAACTTTAGAAGGCTTTGTGGGTTAGTTCTATCATCTAGTTATAGCAGACCTAACCAAAATTGACATGGGAATTGCTATTTTCACCCCCCAATTTGCTATGCTCACCACCCATGTAGGTGGTTTTTCCTTGATTTTCCAAAATACCCTTGTATAATGGAATCACAATTCCATTGTACACTTGTGCAGCGGAATCACGATTCCGTTGTATACTCTACAATAGAATCGTGATTCCGTTAAAAAGTGTACAACAGAATCGCAATTCCGTTGTACAAATTTGTTTCACCCCCTTGTACAACGGAATCACAATTCCGTTGTGTTCGAAAAAAACATGCACAATGGAATCGTGATTCCGTTATTTTTTTTGTTTTTACAGTACACAATGGAATCGTGACTTGCACAACGGAATCATGATTCTGTTGTGTACTGTAAAAAACAAAAAAAACAACGAAATCACGATTCCGTTGTGCATTGAACACAGCGGAACCATGATTCCGTTGATCTACACAACTTACGGGTGTGAGTAAGTGTAGAAACTAAAGGAGAAGGAGAGTGACACAAGGTTGGGAGTGGGGGTGGAGACTGTGAGGAGAAGGGAGTAGGGTGGGGTGTAAGTAGGGATGGCAAAAAAATCCATGCCCGCGGATATCCGCGGATAAAATCCGTCACGGATAGAAGATGGATAGTACAAACGAATACCCACGGGTAACGGGTACTGGTTTTTTATTTACCCGCTCATTAACGGGCGGATACGGGTATCATACTATCCGTGTCCGCGGATACCCGTTACCCGTAAAATTATTAAATTACCCTCATATATATATATATATATATATATATAATTTAAAATCACTAGTTTTTGCTCTTGATACTAGTAAATATTATGTCTAGAGATTCAAAATCACATTATAAGATTCTTATTTCTTTGATTTTTTTAATTAAAGACATGTAATTTTCACATGAAAATTCAATTAACTACACATTTGATTCTTTATTCTTCTTGTAGTAAATAATATGATTTTATTTCCAAATTTTATTGCACATAAAGGATCTATTTCTTAGTATTTCTTCTAAAAAAATCACCTTTTTTTTTAAAAAAATATTTTTTTTAATATGAAATATCCATGGGTATCCACGGATACCCACGGATATAAGAAAAACCCGCGGATTTTTTTCAAACGGATATCCGGCGGGTAACGGGGCGGGTAACGGGACGGATTTTCCCCGGCGGGTCGGGTAGCGGGTAACCACTATCCGTGTCCGACCCGACCCGTTGCCATCCCTAGGTGTAAGGAATGGATGAGGGACGGGAGAGTAATTTTACAAGGTAGGGGGTGAGAATAACAATTTTCGGCGGTGAGAATAGCAATTCCCAATTGACATACATGTTGGCCCAAAGCCGCAAAGGACAACTGGAAGCCCACCATAGCTTATGATGGAGAGCAACTCAAGGCTCCTTATCTTCAGTGTTCAGTTTCGATTGTATACATTCAATGGATAAGAAAAAAATTATTTGATATATGAATTGTAATGTCTATTGACTGAACAATATATTTATTTAAAACGATTGTTAATGAAATTTTTCATATCACTGGACACAATTTTCAACAACATTTGTCAAATTGATCATCAAATATCACTTCATGACAATCTTCAAGAAATTAAAATACATCAAGTCGAAATGCATTTTCAATACTTAAAAAAAATTCTGAGTTTACATCAATAATATTAAATAACTTTTATAAGATTATATTATTTATAAAAAAAAAATACATTCACTTGCAATTGTACTTTCTGCGTTGAACCTTTTACATTACTTCTGATGCTGTGGTCCTACGACTTTGCGCAGCCTAGGCAATAACTGTGAAGCCGTGGACTAAAGCCACTTTTGCGGCATGCAAGTCAAAAATAAAGAGATGAAAATTTTAGCTTTACTTAACTAGGCTTGTAAAATTGGTTGGAGGGTAGAAAATTGTTGCAATGCATTAAATGCTTGAACTCCCATCTTTGCCTATAAATAGCAAGCTATTTTGCTCATCTTTGTATCCCACTACAATTGTAGTAATCTTAGAGAGAGAGGTAGCAACATTAATAGTGTGTGTGTTCTCCTATTGTAAGAGAGAGTGTAATTATTCTCTCTTTATAGTTAGAGAGAGATTGTAATTTTTCTTCCACTTAGTAAAAATATTTCTCTGGTCTTGCCCGTGGTTTTTCCCTTATCCGTTGAGGGTTTTCCACGTTAAAATATTGTGTGTCAATTCCTATTTTTCTCATATCTTATTTTAGTTGTGAGTTATTATTTTGTTACTCTGGTACCCAACAGTGGTATCAGAGCCAATAGGTTCTGATATTGTTCCGCTGCGATACACGCTGGTACGCTGGTATAGTGCCGGAGAAAATTCTTAGTATGCTCTGTGGTTGCGGTATAGTCTGATCTACCACATCAGAAAAGAATTATTCTTGTTACTGGATATAGAGTGAGGTAGTGTGAAAGTGCATGTCTAGGAAAGTTCTGGCTAAGGAAAGACTTGGTATTTAAGCGTGTCTGTTGGTGACCCACCTCTCTTTCCTAAGAACTTACCTGGTGCACTGGTTCACGGTCTACAGTCACTATTCCAGTAGGCGGTACTATATACGGTGGAAGTTGTGTAAGTCAGTTCTTTAGTGTGAAACCATGGCAGTAAAATACGAGATTGAGAAGTTCAACGGGAATAATTTCTTCCTATGAAAATTGAGGATAAAAGCAATTTTAAGGAAGGACAATTGTCAAGATGCAATTGAAGGCAGACCTGCGGAGATCACTAATGAAAGGTGGAAAGAGATGGATGACAATGCTGTTGCCAATTTGCACTTAGCAATGGCAGATTCGGTTTTGTCCAATGTTGCGGAGAAGAAGACCGCAAAGGAGATTTGGGATACTTTTCACAAATTGTACGAGATCAAGTCACTTCACACCAGAATATTCTTAAAGAGGAAACTCTACACTCTTAGAATGAGTGAGTCCACTTCAGTGACGGACCACATCAATAATCTGAATACTCTATTCGCTCAACTTTCTGCGTCAGATTTCAATGTAGAAGAAAATGAGCGGGCAGAGCTTCTACTTCAAAGTTTACCAGATTCGTATGATCAACTCATCATCAATATAACAAACAATAATATTGTTGGCCGTCTAACCTTTGATGATGTTGCCGGAGCTATTCTTGAAGAAGAATCCAGGCGAAAGAATAAGGAAGATAGGCTGGAAAATTCCAAGCAAGCAGAAGCTTTAACGATGATGAGAGGCAGATCAACGGAACGTGGCTCTAGTGGGAGTCAAAATCATGGTAGATCAAAGTCTTGAAGAAGGAAGAACATCAAATGCTACAATTGTGGCATGAGAGGGCACTTGAAGAAAGATTGTTGGCACAAGAAGAATGGAGGAAAGAATTCTGAAGCATCAACCTCTCAAGGTTGCGTTGCAAGTACCTCAGATAATGGATAAGTCTTGTATAGTGAAGCAACAATTAGTTCTAAAGGCGGAAGACAACTTCATGATTGTTGGATATTGGATTCGGGTGCAACCTGGCACATGACTCCACGTCGAGATTGGTTTTGCACTTATAAACCTATCTCGGAAGGATCCGTGTTCATGGGAAATGATCATGCCTTGGAAATTGCTGGAGTCGGTATTGTCAAATTAAAAATGTACGATGGTACTGTTCGCACACTTCAAGGGATACGCCATGTGAAGGGCTTGAAGAAGAACTTATTGTCCGTTGGACAATTGGATGATCTCGGGTGCAAGATCCATACTGAAGGTGGGATCTTAAAGGTAGTGAAAGGCAATCTTGTAGTGATGAAAGCTGAGAAGATCACAACTAATCTATACATGCTTTTGGGAGATACGTTGCAAGAAGCAGATGCATCAGTTGCAATAGCAAGTCATGAAGAAGCAACGATGATGTAGTATCGTAGACTTGGACATATGTCAGAACGAGGCCTAAAAGTCCTTGCAGAATGTAATCTCCTGCCTGGGCTCAAAACGGTCAATTTACCATTTTGTGAGCATTGTGTGATAAGTAAGCAACATAGGTTGAAGTTTGCTAAAGTAACTACTAGAAGCAAACACATACTAGACTTGGTCCATTCAGATGTGTGGGAATCACCAGAAGTATTCCTGGGAGGAGCAAAGTATTTTGTATCATTCATTGATGATTATTCCAGGAGATTGTGGGTGTACCCAATTAAGAAGAAGTCAGATGTGTTTCCAGTATTCAAGGAATTCAAAGCACAAGTGGAGCTTGAAACTGGAAAAAGAATTAAGTGCTTGAGGACAGACAGTGGAGGAGAATATGTAGATGGTGACTTTTTAGCATTCTGCAAACAAGAGGGTATTTTAAGACAATTCACAGTTCCACATACACCTCAGCAGAATGGTGTGGCAGAGCGGATGAACAGAACTCTCCTAGATAGAACAAGAGCTATGTTGAGAACAACAGAAGTAGCCAAATCATTCTGGGCAGAAGCAGTTAAAATCGCGTGTTTTGTGATAAATCGATCACCACCAACAGCGATTGGTTTAAAGACGCCGATGGAGATGTGGAAAGGCAAACCAGCTGATTATTCTTCCTTACATGTGTTTGGATGTCCTGTGTACGTGATGTACAACTCCCAAGAAAGAACAAAGTTCGATCCAAAATCCAGGAAATGTATATTCTTAGGTTATGCTGACAATGTTAAGGGGTATCACTTGTGGGATCCCACTGCCCGCAAGGTTGTTGTTAGCAGAGATGTAGTTTTTGGAGAAAATGAATTGCAAAGTGAGCAGAAAAATGACAGCACTACCAAAGACACTACTATAGTGCAGATAGAGAAGATGTCTAGAGAATATGACTTTTCTGAAGCAGAACATGAGCATGAAGAACAAGAGCCAAATGAGGTCAATGACGGAGGAGGTCTTCGACGATCAACAAGACAAAAATCTAAACCAAGTTGGCACTCACAGTTTGTCATGGCAAGCCATGATGCGTACTGTCTTCTAACTGAAGAAGGAGAACCATCAACCTTTCAAGAGGTCGTGAGTAGTTCGGATGCTTCTCAATAGATGGTAGCAATGCATGAAGAAATGGAAGCCTTGCATAGAAACAAGACATGGGAACTTGTTGAACTTCCAAAGGGTCGAAAAGCCATCGGAAACAAATGGGTATACAAGATCAAACGAGATGGCAATGATCAAGTGGAATGATATCGTGCAAGACTGGTGGTCAAAGGATATGCTCAGAAAGAAGGTGTTGATTTCAATGAGATATTCTCACCAGTTGTTCGATTGACAACAATTAGAGTTGTTCTGGCTATGTGTGCTGCATTTGATTTACATCTTGAGCAACTTGATGTAAAGACTGCTTTTCTCCATGGAGAACTTGAAGAGGAGATATATATGCTCCAACCGAAAGGCTTTAGAGAACAAGGAAAAGAAAACTTGGTTTGTAGGTTGACCAAATCTCTGTACGGTCTAAAGCAGGCGCCAAGATGTTGGTACAAGAGATTTGATTCCTTCATTATTAGCCTTGGTTACAACAGACTGAGTTCAGACCATTGTACGTACTACAATAGGTTTGATGATAATGATTTCATCATTTTGCTGTTGTATGTGGATGACATGTTGGTGGTAGGCCCCAACAAAGATCGAATCCAAGAATTGAAGACAGAGTTGGCTAGGGAGTTTGATATGAAGGACTTGGGACCTGCAAACAAGATTTTAGGGATGCAAATTCACCGAGACAGAAAAGATAGGAAGCTTTGGCTTTCACAGAATAATTACTTACAAAAGGTCTTGCGGCGCTTCAACATGCAAGACTGTAAGCCAATTTCTGCCCCATTTCCTGTCAATTATAAGTTATCCTCAAGTATGAGTCCTAGCAATGAAGCAGAGAGGATGGAAATGTCTCGAGTACCGTATGCATCAGCGGTGGGGAGCCTTATGTATGACATGATTTGTACAAGACCAGACATTGCACAAGCAGTGGGAGCGGTTAGTAGGTTCATAGCAGATCCTGGTAGAGAGCACTGGAATGCTGTTAAGAGGACCCTTAGGTGATCTTGATAAAAGAAAGTCTACTACTGGCTATGTGTTTACACTTGCAGGAGGGGCAATGAGCTCGTTATCCAAATTACAGACTGTTGTAGCTTTGTCTACTACAGAAGCTGAGTACATGGCAGCTACCCAGGCATGCAAGGAAGCTATTTGGATTCAAAGGCTATTGGAAGAACTTGGGCACAAGCAGCAGAAGACTACTGTGTATTGTGACAGTCAAAGTGCCTTGCACATTGCAAGGAATCCAGCATTTCATTCCAGGACAAAGCACATAGGTGTTCAATATCATTTTGTTAGAGAAGTAGTAGAGGAAGGAAGCGTGGACATGCAGAAGATTCACACTAAAGATAACCTAGCAGATGTAATGACGAAGCCTATCAATACAAACAAGTTTGTATGGTGTCGATCCTTATTTGGCCTATCAGAAACGAAAGCAGCAAGGAAATGACAAGATAAAGAGATATTTGAAAACTCACAAAAGTAGCTTTAAGTGGGAGATTGTGAAGCCGTGGACTAAAGCCACTTTTGCGGCATGCAAGTCAAAAATAAAGGGATGAAAATTTTAGCTCTACTTAGCTAGGCTTGTAAAATTGGTTGGAGGGTAGAAAATTGTTGCAATGCATTAAATGTTTGAACTCCCATCTTTGCCTATAAATAGCAAGCCATTTTGCTCATCTTTGTATCCCACTACAATTGTACTAATCTTAGAGAGAGAGGTAGCAACATTAGTAGTGTGTGTTCTCCTATTGTAAGAGATAGTGTAATTATTCTCTCCTTATAGTTAGAGAGAGGTTGTAATTTTTCTTCCACTTAGTAAAAATATTTCTCTGGTCTTGCCCGTGGTTTTTTCCTTATCCGTTGAGGGTTTTCCACGTTAAAATATTGTGTGTCAATTCCTATTTTTCTCATCTCTTATTTTAGTTGTGAGTTATTATTTTGTTACTCTGATACCCAACAATAACCATGGCAATAACTTTGGTTAACTTGTACAGTTGTACTTACTGCATTGAACATTGTCATGAATTTTAAAAAACTAGGACTAAATACGTCGAATATTATTGTTATCATGGAAACACGAAATATGATTTCAGCAAGACTACAGACGTTGTTATTATTACTTGTTATAAGCTGCACTTGAATTTTCCAGGAACGTGCCTAACATGTTGAACTTTAAAGCCAAGTACAAATTATAATAGAAAATTAAACCATTACAATCTGTGTGTTTATAAAAGAATTAAAAAAATACATTTCTTGCACAATTCACTCCCTCCCCAAAACCACATACTTGCAAGCTTAGGAACAACCACACTAATGTATGTTCAAATTAGAGTTCACCCTCAACCCCAAACTCATTCTCTTTCTGAATTCTCAATGGTGGTGTTCTCTTTGCCTTAACTTTCCACTGTGAGATTCTCCACTGGGTTCATCACAAGATGAACATAAAAACTTCTGTCTCTAGCATTGGGGTTGGACCCAATTGACTTCACATCAAGAACCTTTTCAACAAACACATGATCAGCAACAACCACTATGCCATCTTCTCCAAAGTCCTCACTGTAACACCCCATTTTACTATTAAAGATTTTCTTATTAATTAAGAAATTTGTGAAGTAATTCAATATCCAATTATTGAAAATAACCTTTATAATTCAGGAAGATTTGTTTTTCCTTTTAAAAAAAAAAATTGTTACTTAAAACTCCAAACAACCATCATCCACAATAACTTATTAATATATAAAAAAAATTCCTGTTAATGAAATATCAGTCTTAATAAATCAGACTCATGTTATAAGACATTAACTTAGATGCAAACCATGAAACATAACCAAAATCTTCTTTAATTAAGAACATCCTCAAATCCACCATTATACTATTCTATTACACATAATACACTTATGCATTTAAAATCTTGGAATATAACACATTATACATTTGAGCCACGTATAAAGAGTTGTACATCAATATTCAAATCTAGTCTACCCTTTTCTATACAAGAAAAGACTGAGACTCAGACCAGTGACTCAAAGAAAATTTCAAAATACCCAATAAACCCAAGTAGCATCCTAGAAAGATCCTTTTCTTTCTCTTGAAACATCCACTCGTGTTCACAGTGCTTGTCGTAACCTTTCATTCCATCTTTGTTGTTTGCACCAGATCATTTGTCTAAATCTGAAAAATAAAGGCGTATGGAGTGAGTCTCTCTCCTCCTCTAAACCAACAACCAAACGACCTTCCGGTCTCAAACAAACATACAATATCAACCACTTCACAGTGGTGCTCTCACGAGTCTCACTCGAAACCTATTCGTTTCCACAACTATTCTTGTAAATTATTTCACACTGGCCAGCTGCCACTGGAACCTCCAGAACTCAGTGGTCTTACATATTTTTGAGTTGGATGACTGTTGGGAGTACACCCTTCACCATAGTACAATGGCGGGCTCTCACCAACTGATGATGGCTCGTATTTTTGTCAGGGTGGCCGAGTCAGCTACGTGATCTATCGTCACAACTCAGTGCCTTACCCTCCAAGAACAACCTGCCTTACGATCATCTCCCAGGTACCAACTGTGGTCATCCATTACTCCGAGGACTGACTCCTCAACACTCTCTCACAGAGTTTATTTTCTTTCTTCGTCACATGTGGGTTTCCCGCTGCACATGGTACAGGTGCGGACGAATTGACGTCGAGCTAAAGGTACCACCTCTACGCTCACATATGCATATATAAATAAGGACTTTGCCTTTATCGCTACATCGTAACGATCTCATCACCTCAAGTGACGCGTCATTCGCAATCCGACCTTGGTTCACAGATAACTTGCAGCTGAAATATCCCACACGACCTTTTACAGGTTTGTGTGAGCTTTTCTACCAAAGGTACTCGACGGCGGTCCTCAATCAACATATTTCCCAGACATACAACACGGAGATCAAACTCCCCCACTATCACAGTGGTTAAACATTACGACCCCATCATCTCACAAGCACAATGCTCACCGTAGATAAAGCCTCCACACGACCTGTCTCACAATTATCCGTTCAAGCTTTGTCCACGAACAAATCCTTTCAACCGTCTCACACGACTTAGCGTTGGAGGTTCTTTCCTCCTTTCGATTCTCACCACGATTCGGACAATCACAGTTCACAAACTTTCAAACACATGTGCGTATCACACTTTACCCAATCATGACCCACATCATGATTCTTAACTGTCTTACTTTGTCTTATTGAAATCCTCACCCACTCTCACATTTTATGCTTATTTCAGTCATTTTGTCCAAATCCATGCAAAAGTCCTAAATTCCTTTCTAAGTCCAAACATCCGGCGTCCTCCATGTGCATAGGTAATTCTTAATTACTAATCCATAATGTTATTAAGTTCACACTCTTAATTATAGTTGATTCATTATTGCTCATAGTGAATATTATAGATTACTAGAATGACCTTCTAGTATTCACAAATGTACTCCATTTGGAGTTCATTTGCTCCCACACAAGAATGAAAAATTCTCGTTCCCACAATCAACAAACCATCACAAGCAATTCACATGCACAAACAAATTCCAGCACTCTTTGCCCGAGGATCACATTCCTCCCGGTCTCCAATTCACAGTTAATAATAGAATAATCATTAACAAATCATAATTCAACATAATCCATTAAACAACATTACACACACGTTTTCAATAGAAATTTCCCTTTTGAGGTGAAATGTCTATTAGCAAATCCAACGAATGATATTAGGCACAATTACACAATCATCCAATTAAATTTCATGCGTATACCTATAGTTGTGCACACATACCAAAAATTATTTGATACATCATATCAACTTTAAATTTCATGAGATTTTACAGAGAAACTATAAATCATACATATTTCATCATATAAATTTATCTCACGAAAATTCAACCCACAAATATTATTTTTGAATTAAAAACAGTGACTGTACATGCTCTGTAAAACACAATTACATATTTTTAGAAAATAGCATATCAAATTCGTTTTATGTGAAATTTTACAAAGAATATCTCCAACACGTGGACCATCACATATAATTTCCTCAGTACCAAAAATCCACCAAAAATACCCTTTTTGAATTTTTAAAGCATTTCTGTCTTAGAACAGAGTCTCGCATATAAAAATATAAATAATTACCAAAATTTCCTATAAAATTCCGATAAAATTCACAGATATTCCACATAATTCAAATAAGTTTACAAAGTTTTCTCATAGCCAAATTCGCTCAAAAAGGATATTTTCCTCATTTAAATTCTCCACTGTCCAGTTTTCGTGTTTCACAATAATAATTTTCTAAAATTACTTCCCGACTTTTCCTAACCTTGAAAAAATTCAGAGATGACCCTCATGATACATAAAATGAACGCATGGTTCCAGTTTTCCAAAATCGTGTCCCAAATTTCTTGTAAAAATCAAAACAGTCCCATTCTCATAATTAACAGTTTTCGAAAATAATTCCGGTAAAAATAGTTACAGTGCTCAAAAAAATCTGAGAAAAATACCACGACATCCAGAGGCATCAAAACATAGGAAAATATATTTATATCATCAAAAACGTGCACGAAAACCGAGATGAAAAATCCACACAGTCACAGGACCCAAATCACAAATAGCTTATTTCGGATTTTCAAAATTATTTACAGACCATCAACAACAGCCACAATCCATATTTAACAAGAAAATAAGGAAATAGCTTAGGGAAAAAAAAGAAACCCCTCCATACCTCGACGAAATCGAAATCCAATCGGTGGGTATTGAAGCTCTAGTCTCCCTCTATGATATATCCAAGATTAATCGGTAGAAACTTTGATTTGGAGGCTCAATATTAGAGAGAAGATACGAATATTTAGAGAAGGAGAAGACAGCTTCGCGTGCAGTACGAAAATGGAAAAGAAAAGAAGAATTACGAACGATTTTGAAGGGAGTAATTATTTTGCAATTTTGCTATTTGCACCACACTTCCTATAAGGACACCCCTCCCTTCTCTTTTTTTTTTTTTTTCAACTTACGGAACTCACGTAAAAGTCTAAAAAATCTCACAATAATACTAACTATATTTTAATTACTCAAACATATCTTTTCTTATTTAAAAGAAACAAATTTTAATTAAATCATAACTCAATCACACAAATATATATTTATTGAGTTGTAATTTTTAGGGTGTTACACTCACCCAATTCATTGCACTCTTCTCTAATGACATCATCATCTTCATCACTAAGATCACTGTCCCCATAATCAATCTCTTCCTCTTCATCATCATTGTCCCGACAATTGTGGTACCTATGGTTGGGAGGGTAAGACCCCATTGAAGTCAAAGAACTATCTTCAGAGAAAGATGATTTTGATTGAGCCAAAGCTTCCTCTTTTCCACCTTCCTCACTCTTCCTCTCCGCAACTTCATCCACCAAAAGCAGGCTCATCGTAAAGAAAAAATATCCAAACAATCTAATAGGAATTAATTAGTTTTGTTGGAGAATAACAGGAAGCAGTGTTTTAAGAACCGGACCGGCCTGTCCGGTCGAAATCCGGTTGCTTAACCGGTTCGGTTTGATGAAAGGATCGGAAATGCATCTGATCCAATACGACCCGGGTTGAACCGGCCAGTTTTTGAAATTACCGGTGACTCGACAGGTCTTTGGTTGAACTGGATTGTGATGTAATTTTTTTTTTTGAAAAAAAAGTGCTGAAACGATGTGTTTCAATTTTTTTTTTGTATATGAAACTTATTTATGGATTTGTATTGTCATGACTATTGGTTGTTATTTCTTATTTGGAATATTAGGTACTTTATAATGACAATAATTTAAAATTTGAAGTGTTAAATGATTAAATTATGTTAGCTATATTATATTTTTTTAATTTTTTAATATATATCGAATCAAACCGGTCCAACTAGTGACCCACCGATCCGACCAATGACCCGTTAACCCAGTACCTCGGCCGGTCCGGTTCTTAAAATATTGACCAGAAGAGAGGGAGTATTAACACACATATATATTGACTTAATAAAAAATAAATTGATATTGACTTATGATGAAAATTTGATACAATTAAAGATATTTGGAATATCTTGCAAAATACCAAGTGATTAGATATTTGCAAATCTATTATCTATCTATTATCTAGTATTATTATTATATTATATATTATATTATTTCATTTGATTTGATTTGAAATGTTAAAATTTTATTAAATTTGATTTGATTTGTTAAGATTTTATTTCTAGATTGGCTCAAATTTGATTAATTTTTTTATTAAATTTGATTTGCTTTGTTAAAATTTTATTTCTAGATTTATTTTAAATTTAAAATAAATCTAGAAATAAAATTGAATCTGATCAAAGAAAAAGAAAAAGAATGGGATTTAGTATATTAAGAGTGGGATTTGAGAAATCTTGCAAACCTTTGTTATACCGGCTATATTACTGTACAATATAGGATGCTATCGAACTAATTAATCCTACCCAACTATAGCCACACGTGATCATGAAGTAAATATGAGTACAACTTCCTTTATACCATCATCTAATTCTTCCTTTTACATATTTTTAAAAAAATTTGGGTACAACTTTTTCTACTAACTAGTTACAAGAATGTACTCTTTCATTGTCGCAATTTAACTATTAAATATGCTTAGTCGCCTATAAATTGTTGATCACCCTCCTTGTTGACACCTGCTTGTTTCTTCACTGAGGTGGGGAAAGAAGGAATTTACCATTGGACAATCGTAATTAAGATCAGCAGGCCTTGCCAATTTGTGCCTTCATGTCATCAGATAGCAATGAGATAAAAAAAATATCTACGCAAAAGGGCAAAATTAAGTTGGAGGAATTAATTATAGGATCATAGTGCATTGCATACCACTCTTGATCAATCAGCATTTCATCAGTCAATCCAAACCGTCTTAGCTCTTCTTCATCATGATGCATCAGTAAGCTATACCTGTTCGTTCATGCACACTCCTTTAGAAGATTTCCATAAGTTATTAATATGTAAACAAAAGGTAGTACCTTCCACCATAACCCTTTTCCATGACAAGCATATTTCCATTGCCCATGTTGTTGAGACCCTCGAACTGTTGAACCGTCCACTTGTACCACCTCATTAGAAAAACTCGAAGTGTTAGACCGTGAGACACGATGACCAAGTTCATGTCTGTTTTCTTCTCCCCAGGTGGCTGATACCGTCCAATAGTAATATCTGTTCTCAACGTTTCTCTAAATCCTTGTACCATAATATATATATATATACCAAACTCTCCATCAGTACTTAACCTTTTAAGTATGATTCGATTCCCAAAAACATATACATATTGATATTATTACCTGTTATTCTATCATATACATCAGCCGCGGATTCTCCATCTGGAAATCGGTAAAAGAAACGACCATAACGCTGGCGTAATGCCTTTTCCACTCGCATCTTTTCTCTGTTTTGAAAATTCCCTTTTAAATCACATAACAGAATCAATTAGTGAGCTGAATTGGAAAACACACAGACACACAAGAAAAGAAAAGTAGTAAACCAAAATCTTGTTCTCGAATGCGAGGCTCTTCTCTGAAGCCAGCGATTCTTGAGCGTTGAAAGGGACGAGCGAGGTGCTGCAAGGTTTGAAGGGTCCTTCTATATGGAGAGACGTAGAAGTAAACCTGCCAGTGTTGGTCATAGTCATTCTCAATCATTTGCTTTATCCTGTTGCCACATTCCTCTGCTTGGGCCTTCCCTTTCTCAGTGAGGGATATCTTTGGATCAGGTATCCTTGTGTACACGCTCTCATCCACGTTTCCTTCACTCTCTCCGTGCCTAACAAGGATTATCCTTCGAGGCCTTGGTGGAACAACAATGGAGGAGGCCGCAGGGTTGATGAGAGGATTCTTCTCTGGAAATCTGGCTTGCCCATTTAGTTCGATTGGTTCTGTGTGGCTGTGGCAGCATGTGGCAGTGTTGGAATTTGGTTTCGTTTTCTTAAGCCGTTTTTGTTGAGATAATGGTAGAGATAAAGTGGGAGATCCTGAGTATGAGAAGAAAGGTAGCACAGCCATGCCCAGGATTTGGTGGGTTATTAGAACCACATAAAAGAAAAGAATATATATGCTTATTATGTTCCAATTGCACTTCTTCTCATATTCCTGTGTGTTGCATTGCATGTGTAATTTCATTTTCACCTACCAACCACTGTGATTATTGTTAAGCAATAACAACCTCAAGTGTCGATTGAGTGTTTGCGGTGGAGATGAATAAATGATTCTCTACATGAGTAGTGAGACTTAGCCCCAGTAGTACCAGATCCTGATCATGGAATGACAAATGGCATAATAGGTGTGGCTCCTTGTTGCTATGTTTTTGGAGGAGAAAGAGAAACTACTTATCGGCTTTTTGTTTGTGTTTGTGTTTCTTTTGGGCCATGGTCATCCACATTAATTTAGCCCACCTTTTACACCAGAAAATCATATCGAATAATAGTCTCGGTGACCCACTGTTCTTGGGATTTAATGCGTAGCTCTGTGCAATCACTTTGGTTTGGGCCCTGTTCAGTGTTGAATTTGACCTATGGCTATTGGATCGCTTTCAGGTCTTGCAAACAGATAAGGCCTCCTTTATACAAGGATAAGGAATGGCTCACATTGCAAACATACAGGTGGGGTCGATGAATTGATGTACATAGAGAGGAAGCATAACTAAAATACTATACTACAACAACTTACAATAAACGTTGTTTGTTTTGTCTTATCTTTTGTTTGGCACCGTACTAGCCTTTTTAAGAGGTGAAAGAAAAGTCGTAATAACACATTGTCTAATATTTTTTTTAACACATATTTTACTATTAAAATTTATTAAAAAAGAGACTCATTAAATGAATTACGAGACTACAACAATTTATAATTTTTAATAAATTTCAATCAATAATAAAAAAAATGTGTTACTGATTAATCCAATAAGGAGTTATCTTACCGATGAGCCAACTTGTTAGTTATTCTTAATTAAACCAGGTTCTGCATAAGAAAGCTAAAATGTGTGTATTTGACTTGAAAAATAAGAAGTTTTTAATAGTAGATTATGCATTTGGATGTAAGAATGATGCGATTTTGGTTCAAAATACCTGCAGAACCAAACTGTAAGTTAATAAAATTTAGTCAAATTCAAAACTATCTTGAATTTTAAATAATATATGTATGAAATATATAAAAAAATCTAATAAAATATTAATTATTAAAAATTAGCACATTTATTTTATTTTGTCTCACAAGAATTTTTAAAATCAATACAGAATGAATATAATTGTATTTTTCATTCCATCATTTTTTTTCCAAATAAAAAAAATCACTGGTAAATTGGCAGTTGGAATGGTAGGAACAAAAGAATGAAAACTATAGGTAAAAGTCTTAATCTTGACTTTACTTTTTCTAGAACTTCTGTCCCGTTTTCAAAGTTTAAAATAGATCAATTCAAAAAACAGTACAAAGAAAAAAAAATGGAACATTCTTTAGGCCGGCCCAATCAAAATTTTTGTTTTAAACTCTTAAAAAAATATTATTGTTTACTACAAATATATATATATATATATATATATATATATATATATATATATATATTTAAAATGTCAATAATTATTCAATAAACAATATTATCTTATTAAAATCAATTAAATATTTTATGTTAAATAATCTTCATATTATTATAATAATAATAATATTTGCCTCAACTTATCTTGGATTTAATCCTATACGGTAACTAAACTAAAAAGTTGATAATCGAACAAACCGATTTTAGATTTGATCGAATTTTAGATGCTATATTGTAAATTGATCCAATTCAAATGAATCTAAAGTTTGTTTTGAGTTCAAGATTATTCAGTAATCAGTTACATGCTCATGTATTCAAGAATTTGTATGACTTAGGAATTTGTTATCTATTTTTGTATCTGTTTAGAACTTTAACTCACAAATAGATTATATATATATATATATATATATATATATATATATATATATATATATATAAGTATCTATCTTATGCAATACACATGCTAAAATATAAATTACGTACAAATATTTCTCTTTATTTTTAATGATAAAGTAGCATTTAAGATCTAAAAGAATTTAAAAGATAAATTTCAAATAAAACTCTGATAATTGTTTAACCAAAAATAAAATAATATTACAATAATTTGAAATAAATTGTTTATTAATTTTGAAAAACCTATCACAAAATTCACTTCAAGCTCCACAGATATCCGATCTGAAAACACAGCAAATAGAGTTACTTGGAGTCCTCCTCCTTCAATAGGGTTCCAGTCTTTCTGAAATGCAATATTGATGCGGTTGTGGAAATTAACAGGTTTTGCAAAGAAGGATGTGGCGGCTGACTGTATCAAACCTAGCTTGGCTGCAATATAATAGGATCTTCTTCTTTGAATATAATTAATCTGATATATAGTTTCAGTCTGTAGATGCATGTAGAAACAGGAAATTAAATCAGGATAAAAATGTTATATGTGTGTGTGAAAGATCAGTTTCATTTTCATACATATTTGTGTTGTGTGTAAGTAACTGTGTATGGACCAAAAGAGAGGGAAACGGATTGACAAATCAAACGAGTTCGCCAAGCGAGCTTTTTATTCAGCCTCGTCGTCTTCACTGATTTGCAAAGAAGCCTCGTTTTATCGTTAGTTGGGGAATAGGGACAGAATCTATCTTCGCTGAGAAAGCTTTGCTTGTGACCTTTTGTCGTTTTCTTTTGCTCTGCTGTAATGTAATGCTCTCATGCCCTTGTGGACCCCTCTCTTTTTAGCCTTGTTTGCTGTTAGCCTAAGAGCCTTTAATACCTTCATCCTTAATTCAACCAAAATTTAATAATAAAAATACACTCTGATGGACCAACAAGCATAACTGCAACAACATTGGACAAGCACATGGACCATCTTTAGTTTCAGCTGGAAAAAAATGAACTCAACTTCACTGTTATGTCATTTTCGATGGAGACACTTTCTTTTGTACAGAAAAAATAAATATATATATATATAGCTATAATAACGAGTGGATAGATATATGAGGTGAGGTGAAAGAAGAACAGACCAAGTCAAAGTTGCTGTAAGAATGTGGACCAGTTCCTAGCTACATTCCGTTGGGTAGAGGATCATGAGTGGTATGTTTCTTAAACCTGATATTAATCATCTTAATTAATTTTATAAATGAATTTTAATTATTTTTTTTAAAAAAATTGTCTTACAATTAAGTACGTAGTAAAAGTTCTTATAAAATTTTCATTTCGATACAAACTTTTATATTTTTTTTGGGTTTAATTAATTATACTCAAATTTACTTTAAGGGATCGACAAACTTGATTTAATTTTTACACAACCAAACATGTTTAGAAGGTTCAGAATTATGATATTATTAGTCTTTTCAAGGTGTGTTTGGGAAACTTCAACTCTCCCTCAAACACGGTATATGCTAATTAACGGATGGAAGTACTTCCTGCGTGACCAATAACTCTGGTAGTGGAAAACAATAAAATTGATGGTTAGACATTATTAGTATCTGAATTAAGTGAAATAAGTCTATATGGAGAACACACAATGAAAAATAATAAATTCATAGTAGTATTTCATTAATTTATGTCAACAAATTTGATAAGGAAATTAAAGAAAATATATAGTCACTTGGATTAAAAAAAAAAGTAATGGAAAAATTGTAATAAAAATATAGAAATCACAAATCCAAGTCTCTAATTTTCACCTTAGTTTTTATTTTATTTTGTTTTACACAGAAAACTTGGAAAATTCATTTACAACACTGGAAATTTTATTTACAAGTGTCAGCTTATTCGGTGCATATAATAAAAAATATTTTAAAAATAAAAAATTTAATATTAAGCGTCGGCTTATTTGACACAAATATAAATATTTCATAAAATAAATAATAAATAAATAAAAATTAATTTAGTGTCGATTAAGAGTTGGCCTAGCCAACGCTATTTGCGTCCCCTATCAAACCAATACTAATATGTCGCAACTATTTGCGCAATTTCTTGTAGTGAATACTACCTCTATTTCATATCTATTGATGTTTTAATTAGTCTTTTCTTTTTTATTTTAAGACTATTGTTGTTTTATAAATTCTAAATTTCGTTAGTTTTTTTTTATATACTCTTATTTAACTATTGCTATATATATATTTTATCACATGCAATAAGGATATTTTAGTCCAAAACAACAATATTTTACATCTATTAATAGCATGTTTGAAAATATGTTGAGAATAGAAGTATTATGTTTGGATGTGAAAGTTATAACCTATTGACTTCTAAATCACATTCAAAACGTGAACCAAACATGCTATATATAAATACTCTTCAATATGTGTATTAATTTTAAACATAAATAAAATATGGATTAAGTTGTATAGTAATAAGTTGTGTGAGCCACGGATAAAAAAAAAAAGTTGTGTGAGCTAGTTATTGCATATCAGTCCTTGTTGGAAATTAATGATGCTATTTTTTCACATTATTACTTATATATGACTGATAAACCTACCGAATTTCTTAACAAAAAAGAAATATATATTGAAAACTGACGTACGGTTCTTTTGTTTTACTTCTTTTTACATTTTTGTTCTCTCAAACTTCATTTTATTAGTACTATATATATCTAACGTGATAATATAAAAAAGAGATGCTTTCTCAAGCATCCGTCGTCACTGCGTAGAAAAAATAGCTTTCATATTGGAATTTACGGTGAAAAACAAAAAGAAGAGAAAGAAGTGAAGCATATATAATAAAGGGTTGCTTTCATAAGACTTGCCTCCTAAGGAAAACCTTCGACATATAATCATATATTGACAAGCTGAACAAATTAAGGGGTTCAACTTGAAGAAACTCATTTATTAGGGGATGAAATGGTTATTTTCATAATTTTGGTAATAATTATATTAAGGATACATGCAATCTCTAGCAGTGTGTTTAGTGTTTACACTACCATCGATTAATATATAGTACAACACAAATTTTGTATTTATCTTACGTGCTATGTGGAATGAAAACAACTCGCCAGTGGGAAGCAGATTACAGTTAAATGTTGAGAGGGATGCATGAGGATCCCGCAGAACACTGGATACAAGAAGAACAACGTTAGTATTGGTATTTTTTTTTGTTACATTTGGGAAAGCTAGCACAAACCAGTATTTGTAATTTAGTACGTAGAATGCAATTTTATTTCACTCCTAATTTAGCAATTTTTATGTTCATTAGATAAAAGAAATAAAATAAAAATATCAATAATTTTGAGTTCGAGTGTAAATACAGTTATGTTAAGTATCAGTAGTTTGAATACTTTGGTTTTCTTCTTATGCAAAGCACATGATATAATATTGTTGATTTAACTATTATAAAAATCAATAAGTTAATTATATATATATGATGATTTGTGATTGAATGACAATATATGTAAAAAATAAAAAACCGTACATTATCAATGGATGTATATATATTTTATATTTTAAATAATCATACCAAATTTTAAGGAATAATAATTATCTAAATATACCAAAGATTTATATTGTAAAAATTGATAATTATAAATTTAGGTCATACAATTATATATGAATAATTATGTAAAAAAGTCATATAATTTATTAGTCTATTTTTGTAATTATTATTTTTTTAAAATATGTTTTTATTTGATACATTCTCTCTCTCTCTATATAATATATACGCACATATATATAATATTTTCATCTAAATCGTTGTATATTTTTAGTTTTTTCAGAAGAAGAATAACACTGTTAACACTTTTTTTAAAACATAATTTTTTTTCTTATTGAGTTACAAAAAGTTAAATTAAAAAATTATACGTGGTAGGAGGCAAAATTGTTTTTTTATAAGTGTTAATTTACGTTGTTTATATTAAATTTAATTAATTTTATTTAATATTAATTTGCATAATTGGATAAAATTAAAAGTCAGATTTAATTACCAAATCATGGGTTGAAAAAAGTTATTTTGTTCCATCTTATTTTTATCGTTATTGTCAAATTATTATTCTGTTGATTTACTATTCCGTGACATAAAACATATTGTTTCGTTTACGGCCTTTATCATTTGTATTGACTTTATTCCTGTCGGTGAGTGCATGCTCATGTTTCGTCGGAGTGAGGAAATAAACACTGCCCACGCAACTTGCATCCGGTATAAAAATAAAATAATTCCATTAGAAAACGGTCGAGTGAGGAAGGAAAGTTTTCAAACTGTGGTCATCATTACATGCAGTCTGTTACTTTTAGTTGAAAAACTCCATTGTAGTCTCATAAAAAGGAAAATGAACAATAGTGAGAGTAGAATATCTGCATTTGTAGTTAAGCAAACCATATATAGCTCGCCAAAGTCCAGCAACCTGTCGAGTCATTTCCAATATGGAATTGGTTCAAAAATATTTTGTAATTGACTAACATATAGTTATGTTCTCAAAATACAAGTAAATATGTAAATTAAGATTTATTAAACCGGTGAAATCGAACAATGTATATTGATTAATATCACAGCATATCAAAACAATGGGATTATATAAAAATATCTAAATATTTACCCTTTTTATCGATTATTATTACTTCTTATGTGATTGAATTATGGTCTTGTAAAGTCATCAAATGAGCTATTTCAGTTGGTGAACGATCGTAGAAATATGGTTGTTAGTATTTTAAGTGGAAATCACCACATTGATACATATAATTAATATGTAAACCAACGTCACTACTCCGTGCAAGGTCAAAACATAATGCCTAAGCATGCTGATGATTTTTTATAGTGGAGGCAAGGAATAATATTATTATTGTTTTGTTAATGATGAAAAGCAGGCTAGCTAGTTTAGTCGGTGGATTTGCAAAAGTATCCCCCCCCCGGTTAAATTGAGACACGATTGATCCTCTAATTAAAAAAGTTGCATGATTTTCTCTTTGCACTGCGTCCCACTTATGCATGCCCTCCCCGCTTGAACATAACAGTAACCCTAGTGTAGGATTAGGATGGTCCTAACCACTAATCGCAAATATATTCTAATGGTGGTCTAATACTGTACGAATAAGAAAAAAAAGTTAATTTTAAATGCATAAAGATAAATAAATATATATGAAGCTGGACCATCCTATAGTTTGTAGCCTGGTTGAGTTGCATGTAGTTACAAGTTTCAAACCTGTTCAAAAATGTGGCTGCTGTTAATGAAGTCTCAGGCTCGTACAGATCTTACACGCACACAATCCCCCGCCTTTTGTGGAGTCCCTAATTGACCCCTTTCCCACGGCCATGAAAACCTTCTTGGTCTTTGAAATTTGAAAACAACTAAACAACTCTTCCTTTTAAATTTTTATTTTTTTCACATCTAACAAGCTGTATACACCGCTTGAATAAAGAAAAGAAAAAATAATAAATATAACGGACGTTGTCGGGAAAAAAAAAGAAATTTAAAAAGTAGTATAAAAAATTAAAATTAAATGTTATTTTGAAAAAGAAAGTTGGTAGATGCTCCACCTTTTTCATCCATTTGTTTTGGTATCGACAATGTGTTGTATTTTGATTCGTAGGATAGGAATGTACCGTCCATTTGTAGTCTCCTACATTATTAACTCCCCAGGAAAAGCCATACACATTAATTAAAAAAAAAAATCTCGAGTGAAAGTTACGTGGGGCGAACAGCCAATTAACAAGAGAAATTTTATTGGTAGACAAGAAATTAAAAATGAAGGTGGTGTTGGTTAAGAGGAACTAGGGAGCATGCGCGGAGTGCGCAGTGCACACCCGAAAAGTACAAAACTGGTTAGCTGGGTGAGAAGTGAGAAAAGGGGTGGTGACGTCATTGTTGTGTAGGGCAAAGGGGAGGAGAGAAATTTGGTAAGCGGCGGAGAAAGCTACCCTCACTGGACCACTTGCTTTTTAATGGACAAACATTTAAAGCTGTGTTTGTGTTCCACACACTTCACCCCTCCACTCTCATCCCGAGCGCGTTCCTCTCTCGCTTTCCATGACTATCAATAGTCAAATTCAAAACCCTCTTTGTTTAGGGGCATTTACATTATTAGAGTTCGCCTCGTGTAAATTTTGTTCCAATATCTCACTTCCAAAAACTGGTGCTCAACATAACTCTAAAATTTGATACTAAAATTAAGGATTAATTATATATTTTACTGCTTAACTATTATCATTTTACAAATTTTTTTATTCAAGTTTTCTTTTCCGCCATTTTATCATTGTATTTTTAGTTTTCGCGTATTTTATCATCTAATTTTTTTCCACGCATTTTATTATCATATTTTTTCATTTTCATGCATTTTATTATCATGTTAATAACAAAACAACGTTGTTTTGCAAAAATTGGTGACAAGATGAAATTGTTTTTAAGAAACATGTCAGTATTTCGTTGCACATTTAATGCATCGGTAAAATGTGTGGAAAATTGAAAAACATAATGATAAAATGTGTGAAAAAGAAACTTGAATGGTAAAATTCGTAAAACGGTGATACTTAAGTGGTAAAATGTGTAATTAAACCTAAAATTAATGATAACATTTTTCACCATGTTACAAATGTGAAGTACCTACCAATTCTGCCGATAATTAATATTCGTCAAGACTAGCCATCTTTAGTGAATCTCTTATTCTAACTACATTTTTTTTATTTAGAAGACTCGAACATGAGACTTTGTTTAAGGAATTTAAACTCAATTTTACTCTAATCAATGTAATTTTTTATGATACGTTTTACTTAACATACTAAAAAATAAATTATTTTAAAATAATAATATAACCATTATTATAAAATAATAATTTAATTGGGTTAACTATTGGTGTTTAACTCATTTTAACTGCTCTAATTAAGGATAATTAATGGTTAGGTTAGGTAGATTTAGAGGAAAAAATTGTCCTAATCAATTAAATGGGATAAGGTTGATTATGTTTTTATTTATTTATTATTTTTTTTTCTATGTTATTTGATTATTTTGCTTATCCTTTCACTTCTCAAACTTTGACCACTTTTATTCTTAAGTAAAACAATGTCTATTGAATTATTTTATTTTAAGAATGTGAAATGACTTATGCTTTGGCTGAATCATCCTAACCGCCTTATTATTTTTTAATTAGATAAAATTTAGCTGAATTGAACCGGGTTACAATAATTTTATATATAATCGATTTGAGATTTTCACTCGGACGGGGTGATCTGATTAGATCAAACCAATCAATCTAACAGAAGATTAATAATTACGTAGCTTGAAATATTTTATCTCTATTACTTTCCCAAATATTATATGTTAATATAGATTACGCACTAATGATGTATGAATTATTTGTCTTGTTCGTGAAATGGAAATGAAAAGGAAAAAAGCAGTAGCCTTCTAAAATATGTGATGATGCAAAACATGTTTGGAGCTGGTTTTGATTGAAAATTACCTTTGATCAACATTATCATTTTCAATCACAATTAAAATAGCAAATCGCCAATAATCATTGGCAAACAAAACCAGCATCAAAATATTAAATGTACGTACGTAGCTAGCATGCAGTTCATTCACCATACATTCGATGTAGGTTTTTCCTAAACTTTTTTGTTTTTGGTTCCTTAAATGGCCCGCAGTTTAATTTGGTGCTGGAAGTATTATTAAGTAAAACCTAATAAGCCTGTTTTAATAAATGGATAGATTGAATTAATGTCCTAAGCTCTCAGTTGTGATGAAATGCAAATGGAAATGCGCGTGGAAGAGGCATATTTTGGATGATGAATAAATATAAAGAAAAGATGCGGTCCCATGCAAAATGGAGAGATGAGGATGGGTGGAGTACTTTAATACACCAATTAATAAGAATTAGATGGGCAAAGATTGGACCACCTCATCTCAATATCTCATCTCGCGCACAGTACCTTATTATAGGAACATTTTACACAAACCCAGGCGCATCTATTCTTTCTCTTTTCACAAACTTCTCTCACCCTTTCTCTACGCTGTGTAAGAACACAACAGTTAACAGATTAAACAACACAACAGAAAACTCTGCTAGCCTTTATTATTGTTATTATTATTATTTTTTGGAAGAGAACAGAGGGAGGCAGGGTGGCCCACCAACTCAGCCCAAACAGAGTTCTCTTGCTGAAACCAATCTGAAAAAGCCAGTAAAAGACTCCTACTTAGATCACTTCGATCTTGGGATTCGTTTCCCTACAAAGATCCTCTTAATCCCATCACCAATTTTTTTTTCATAAAAAATTCACAAGGCTTGTGATTGTGAAACAATAAACAATAAACAAATTCATGGGCGAAGAGAGACCCTACAAATCTACAAATTTTTCTATCATGGCAACATTATGGTGGTGGGTTTGGGTTGGTTTTTGGATGTGGGTGGTAAAAGCAGAATTTGTTAAAAAATCAACATTTTCATAAATCAGAGAGCAACTCATGTGGCGGCTTGTAGTATATGTACCAGGCAAAGGACGATCATTACTTTCTGTTGCTCCTGGTCCTTCATAAGTACTTTGTAGAGAAGGTCTGTTTTATTTATTTATTTTTTAATTAATACTCATATCTGACAATGCTTATTTATTTATATATTCAATTCAATTATTTGCATTCAATTTAATACATTTTTTAATAGCATTATTATTTATTTTACTAGTGGTAGGTCCTTAGGGATAAGAAATAATTGAGGAAATTTCCTTGATATTTTTTCTTACTGTACCAGAAGTCTATTTTGGTTGTATTTATATCTTGCATTGACCCACTTCTAAGAGAGAGAAACAGAAAGAGAAAGAGATAGAGAGAGAGAGAGCGAGAGAGGTAGACATATATGAAATGATGATCATGGCATGAGGGTCATCATCACCCCTATCTGATCTTCTATTTCTGAGGAAGTATTTCTCATCCTTTGTTCCTAGGTTGGTTTTCATGGTAGCTCTATGTTGGCTTATTAAGAGAACAAGTCTGAGATAAAAGGAGCTTCCACTTACTCTCCAAATTACCACCGTCGCCGTTCAGAAGTAGCCTCCACCGACCACCGACCACCGACCACCACCGGCGCCACAACCACCATCAACCCTACTTTGATTCGTTTCCCACGTACCTAACTAATTATTCCACTCTTCCTTTACGGTAAGATCTCAAGATCGAGTTATTTAATTACTTTCCACAGAAACAAGCAAAGTAACTATTCAACTTCCTTTCTGCTTTTGGGCTTATAAATAATTCCGCATGGACTTCCCTAGCTTAATGATTTTCAACTCTGTTTCAGTAGCTTGTGGAATCTGTTGCGGGATGAAACAACTCAACAAGCCAACCATATCCCTTGCAATAAATATTCCAACATAAGAAACCTGAAGCAGTGTATAAGTAATTGCCAATTGGTGAGAAAGCAATTGATCAATTGAGAGCAAGTTGATGAGCTTTACATAATTTAATTTTAATTTGATGGCTCGACAACTGTGCGAAGAGAAATCATCATCTGGATTCTGCTACTCTGATGTATCATCGGGAAATCAAAATCCAACGATGCTGGTGAACCAGATCCAAGGCTTTGTGTCAGACCCGGAGATGTACAACCTCACCACGGGCATGGAAATGATAGGGTTTCCAAAGAGTGACACCAACGCTGTCATGTGGAGAAGTTTCATCCCCAAACCGGGTCCTTCCTCTTCCAAAACCATCAACGACTCTTCCACCACTTTCTACCACCATGACTACAATAACAACAACAAGCATGCAGATTTCACACCCGCCAATATTTCTGAAACAAGTGCCGAGAATCTAATCGTGGGAACCCACGATTCAGCCCCGTGGCAAGACAACAATAACAGGTTTGATGATTCTTCTCTAAGGTGTGTGTTCCCTTGTGAACCCAACGAAAGGCCTAGTCAAGGTCTTTCGCTCTCTCTTAGTTCAACCAACCCTTCCTCTATCGGGTTGCAGTCTTTTGAGCTAAGACAAACAAGCCATCATCCTGATTTTGTTTCGTCAAGTTCCAGAGAAGGGTTCTTTGGAAAACCAGTTTCTGTTCAACAGCAACAACAGATGTTACAAGATGGGTATGTGACTTCTAATTCTAAAGCTGCAAGTGTTTATCAACAAGGACATTTCCTGGTGAAGAACTCCAAGTACTTGGTGCCTGCACAGGACCTTCTGAACGAGTTTTGTAGCCTAGGCGCAAAGCAAAGCGAGGTGGGAAAGCCAAAATCGTTGAAGAAGCAGTGGGAAGAGGAAAATAACGGTATCGGTTCCTCGAAGAAGCATTCTCTGACCTCTCTAGAGTTCGTGGAGTTGCAGAAGAGAAAGACAAAGCTGCTTTCGATGCTGGAAGAGGTATATATGTTTTATGTTTGTTTGGCTTCATTTAAGAGTGTTGTGTACTACTACTTCTACTTTTTTGCAAGGAAATAACACCTTTATCCATCGTTCCCCAAAATATGGAAAAAGGTGTGTAAGTAAGTTAAATCCGCGCCTTTACTCCAAGTGAATTGGTATCTATCTATCTATCCATCCAGGTCCTTTAACTTTTCGGTGATATGTGTGGGTTATTTGATGGGATTGGGGTCTTTCGATTTTGATTCCTGAACTAACTGAGCAGCCACTACGGGCCCTTTCATAAATGCTCTCACCCCATGACAATTGAACCTTTTTCATTTTCCTTCACAACACACACACACACCTCTTTCCCCTTTTCCTTTTCTTGCCAACATACATGCATTCATCTACATATAGCATGCTGAATCATTTTTATTCCATGGGGATGGGGTCTAGTTGTAACTTTCAAATTAAAGTGTTATTGACTTTGGTTTGGCTTCTAAGGTTGACAGAAGGTACAAGCACTACCGCAATCAGATGAGGAGCGTGGTGTCGTCGTTTGAAGCAGTGGCGGGGAATGGTGCTGCCACGGTGTACTCAGCTTTGGCGTTGAAAGCCATGTCAAGACATTTCAGGTGTTTGAAAGATGGGATTTTGGCGCAGATTCAAACAACAAGAAAAGCCATGGGAGAGAAAGACCCAGTTGCACCAGGCACAACAAGGGGCGAAACGCCAAGGCTCAAAGTCATTGACCAAGCACTGAGACAACAAAGGGCGTTTCAGCAAATGAGCATGATGGAAACCCACCCTTGGAGACCCCAACGTGGCCTTCCCGAGCGTGCCGTTTCAGTTCTTCGGGCTTGGCTTTTTGAGCATTTTCTCCATCCGTAACAAACTCTCTCCCTTACTAATTGCTTCATACTATCCTCTTCTTTTGTGTTTGCTAGTTAGCTAGTTACATATATTATTGAAGTCCCAATATAAGTAACCTACAAAATACATTTTGCTGAAGAATCAATGTTCTCTCTAAAAAAAAGAAAACAAACTGCAAGTTGATGGTTCCGTGAGTTTCTCATGCGTAGCGTATAGAATCTCAATCATTTCTGATTGCATAAACTATGGTACATTTTGGTAGTTTCTGCGCATCACTATTCAGATTCCTTCTGTTGGTATTTCGTCATATTATTTTCAATCTTACGTTTGTAACGTGGGCATATAAATAATTCTTTAATTTGGTCCTCTCTCTATTTTACTGATACTTCTTTAATTTTCCGTGTGTAATATATAAATATCTCCTTCGTTTGACCCCCTCCCCTCAAATGTTGTTTGATAATATCTAATTACTAGCTTAATTACAAAATTGAAGGTCAGATTCTTATAACTAATTTTTGAGTGTAAACTTTTGCAGGTACCCGAGCGATGTTGATAAACATATTTTAGCACGCCAAACCGGTCTCTCGAGAGGCCAGGCACGTTCATATCTTTCTCTAACTTATATATATACACCTCATTTCCCAATGGTTATATTTTTTGCATATAATAAAATATACATTAGGTATGAAGTCGTTATTATTATATTATAGCATATTCTTGTGAAAATTGAAAACTCCGTTCGGTGACCCTTATGTATCAAAGCAGGTTTCGAATTGGTTTATTAATGCAAGGGTGAGACTATGGAAGCCAATGGTGGAGGAAATGTACTTGGAGGAAGTGAAGGATCATGAGAACAACATGGCTTCCTCAGAAGGGGCTACTGATCAAGACAATGATATAAACCCAAATAATGTTCAAAACCCTCCACCTCCTTCATCACGATCAGAGGATCAGAAGCCATCACTGGTTCGAATTGACTCGGAGTGTGCGTCCTCCATCATCAATAACCACACCCCAGATAACAAAAACGACCCAAAGGGCCAAGAACAGTGCTTTGGGTCGGTGGAGCTTGATTTTTCAACGTACACTCACCACTCCTCGGGCATGGTTTCTTACGGAAATAATGATCAGAATGGGAACAACCAGAGTGGGGTGTCTTTGACGCTAGGGTTACAGCAGCATGGGGTGAGTCTAGCGTTCCCGCCAGCAACACAGAGTTCACTGTACTACCCAAGGGACCAAATTGAAGATTGTCAGCCAGTTCAGTACTCTCTTTTGGATGGAGAAGGACAAAACCTGCCTTACAGGAATTTGATGGGAGCACAGCTTCTGCATGACTTGGCAGGATAGATCATACATTCTTCATTTGGGGGATTGAGATTCATATGGTGAGTATAATCAAGTAGAAATTAAGATTTAGTCTTTTTTTTTTGTTTAACCTTTAGCTAGCTACGTACAAAATTATATAGTACACAATTAATGCTTAATTCCATACATAAAGCTATATATACTTGGCAAACCCGTACAGTTTAATTTCAACATGTGTATTCATGCCTATAATTTGGAATTGGGATTCGTAAGTCAAGATTTATACAGAATTTGTTTGCTTAATATAATCCTTTGTTTTTGTAAGTAAAAGCCAATATAGTTTCCCTACTTTTGAATTGGAATGCTCCTTGGTAGGGACTATTTTGATAGGGCTTCCATTTGCCACTGATCTAGGTAGTGGCAAATAATTCAAATTCGTTTTGTGAGGGTTCGAGATATTTGTAGTTTGTTATGAAAAGAAAAGAATATATATTGCAAAAAGACAATAACATTTGGCTGTACAATTTTGGTTGGATGCTAAGAAGAACAAGAATTACAAAAAAAAAATAAAAAAAAATATCAAAGATAATTTGGTGGTTGTGGTCCCTAATTCACCCTCATGAAGACAACATCTCGTGCCGATAAGAATTGGTTGCTTTATGATATGTCAACTTTTGTTATTGGTTTATCTGTGCCCCTTTCTTTTTGGCCAATATAAGAGATACCGCTTAATTAATAAATTAGTATTAGAGGTGCTAGGTTATTCAAACGATCCTATCAACCCCTATATGTTCTCTAAGGAATGCAACTTGTGTGTTAAAGGATGAAGGACAGAATCGCACCAACCAGAGATAGATACGTATATACATCCGTTCAGTTTTTATTGGTATAGCAATAATATTGGAGGAGGATTTGAGTGACAAGGTACTAAGTTATAACTTTATTGTTCTCATTGTAAAAAAAATAAATTTTTTTTAGCATAACTGGTAATGGCCTTCGTTTAAACCCTTATTACTATTTATTATGCATAATAATTATTTAATTAGTTTTTAATTTAATTTGACTATATTCATAATATAAAAAATTTTACATTATCATTTAATTAATTACACATTATTACATATGATAAGTTTGTTAATTTTTATAATAATTATCTTAAAAGTTATACAAATTAAGGATATTTTTAATTAGTTAAAAGAGTAAATTTTTTTGTATTAATTAAATGTATATGAAAATTAAACTCTTAGTTTTTCTTCTTTTAATTTCTTTTTGATGAAGGATCGATTTTGTGTTTGTGGACATGTATTTTGTATTGATATTTAATTATATCATACCAATCACGATAATGTTTAAGTTTGGGTAATGTGATATATATGAAGATTTAACCAAAATAATTAAGGATGAGAAGAAAACAAATGAAAAAATTTAATATTTGAAGAAGTAAAACTATTTTATACTAGTATTATATATCCAATAATTTAATGACATATTATTATTATTATTATTATTATTATTATTATTATTGTGCAAATCACATGTATCTTTACGGAAGACAATTATATTTAAGTCGGATAAGATTAATTTGAATGACAAAGTACTCATTTCAAATATTTAACATAACTACATACCTAGACTCAAATAATCCCATGCTACTTAATATATGTGTTCAATAAATTTTTATTGGTATATGAAATTTATTAGATAACGAATTATTAAATATAAATTTTAAAATTATATATATACACACACTTGCTAAGCATATTTATTTTCTTTTCTTTTTATATTCTGTTGGTTCGGGATGAATTTAGTATTTCCTGCTACGTATTTTCTTATGATGAATCCACATACCAACAGAGGAGAAGTAGAAGAAACAAGCTAGAGAAAACACGGAAGCAGTCACATGGTTCACTTCCAAGAAGTTTAGGCATACAATATACTCCAGTGAAACAAACTAGAACATGTGTGTAGGAGAAGTGTTAGGCAGAGTTATTATATATATATTGATATTATGTAAGTAAAATAAAATTGAAAAAATAGGAATTTATTGACATAATATTAAGTGTTAAATATTTTTTAATAATGAAAAAAAATTACAAATAAGAAAAGAATATTTTCATTATTGGATATAACCTCTTTTTTTATGCATGTAAGAAAACAATAATACTTTCTCTTAGTAATAGAATACATAATAAGACATTATACGAGTTTTCTCTCTACAAAATTGGGAAAGTTGTATTTATATCCGAAAATTACACGTAATTCATTGCTGATTAGTGCAATATAACAAAATAAGAATTTTCATAACGTGTGGAGACTGGACTAAGGGTCGTAGGGCCGTTGTTGACCTCCACCCACATGTGCAACACAGATTGGAGAAGAACGGAACTGAAGAAGAATTGTTCCATTGTGTAGTTAATTCGTGTGACTAATGAAGAAAAACTGATAGAATATATATTATTAAGAGTGAGGAGCTAATTATTAAGTAGAGCCTAGGTCCTAGAGCTAGAGGATCGTCTTTCATACGTTGATGTTAATTTTACAACAATATGATATGACATATAGGGTCTTGGCTTCTTCAACTTCCCAACCAACTTGCCAATTTTGTCTGTTCAAATAACCCCATTAATTATTCCTCCGTAAAACAATTTCCGCATGTTGCGTGCGACATTTCCTTTTCGTACGTGTTTGTGTGTTTCTACGTAGGTATAGACGTTTTGCTAGTTGGGTATCGATAAGGTCGTGACTTCTCTTTCAAAATATTTTCATGAGTCTGTCTAGGGAAAGCGTACATGTACATTTGGTCACATTTGCATTGCATATCCTTTTAAATTGTTGTGTATATGGCCACTTGACAATGTTGGCTTCTTGCTGGTACTTACTGCTTACACATGATCATTCATAACCAACGCAGAAGGTTCGTTAACATTTAATAGGCACCCAAAAGGAAAATAAAATGATTTTTTTTTTTTCTACATGTGCTATTTTATACTTTATTTGCATGTATACCGTGCTTTTCATGCATGATGAAGTCATAAATTGAACATAATGAAAGTAACATAATATCTCTTATTTTAGATGAGCAAAAATATGGACAATGGTTTCTACATGGTGGAGTTGAGGGTTGACCGGAGGACCGTGATAAAGTAATAGGAGTTCTTGGATGATTTTGCATCATTACCTGACAATTGCAAATTGGACTCCTAGTTTAAATGCCCATAAACTAAGGTGGATAAAACACTTATTGATTTTTTTTATTTCTCTATTTTTTCCTTTCATTTTGACATATTGAAAAATAAATACTTTTCACTTTTATTTTAGAATTTAATTAGAATATATTGATAGCGTAAATATTTTTTACATTATCATTTAATATATATTATCATGTATAATAAATTTATTAATTTTTATAATAATTATTTCAAAATTTATGACTAAAATAATTTCTAATTGATTAACCGTAGAAAAAATTTCATACGCATGAAGATTAAGCTCCCTATTTTATACTAGTTCAAAACGAAACATAATGTAGATAAATTACATATTCCACTTCTTGGTAAACGAAGCAAGGGGAGGGCCGGGAGGCAGGGTTGATGACTATTTCTTTTTGGGCCCAAGGGTTGATGATTTTATAGATTAAAGTATTTTCTACTTCTGATGGGGCCGTAAGCATATTAATATTGGGATTGGGCTGGGACATTTATCTATATTCGTATCTCTAGGTCCATGATATGCACACCATTTTTTTTATCTTTCCACCCCAGTTTTTTTTTTGTGAAATTCTTATTCTATCCCTCTCTTGATACTTCTTTTTCCCTGCCGCTCCCCCAACTCTCGAGGCACCCTCTCACCTCCATCACCCTCAAGCTCAACCCCATCTCCTTAATTTCTTCAAGCATCTTTTTTCTTTTTTTCTACAAACATTATTCTTTCTCGTCTTCTATTTCCTTGTTCATGTGAGTTTTCGTAATTTCATTGTTTCTTCTCTTGCAGCTTTTTACGTCCTCCTAGAGAATCGTCTTTCATACGCACTTCAATATATTAGGTAAAATGTGTATATTGAAGTACGTACTTCAATATATTACAGATTCAATTTTTGGGTCTTACTTGTACGAAACAAATACTATTAACTTTTAAGTTCATGAAAGATTATGCTAAATGTGAACCAAAGAAAGTGGGGTTAAAAAATTCCGCATTATCTCTTTTACGTTTATGTGTTTGGAATAGCAATTTAGTTAAGCTTAGCAATAGCAAGTCGATCAGAAAAAATAATTACTGATTTATGCTCGGGGTATCTTGAGTGGGAGACTCGTAGTACAGCACGCGTATGATTTATTTATTTATTTTTCTTTTTGTTGTGTACGCATCTGAATTCTAAGGATTATATCCATCAATGAAAAAAAATTTTACAAATTGAGCTTCTGAGCTATTCATCTATAACATAATTAAATTGAAATACAAATTCGTAACCAATAATATAGCAACACTTATTATGTATTACAACATGTACGTTCTTTCCACAATCATCCAATTTCATGATGCTCGGGAAGAATGACAAAAATCCAAGTTAACGTCCAATAAATGAAGAAATAAGGTCCAAGAATATATGCAAATTAAGAACCTAAATAGGCTAATATTAATCAACACTTGTCACAATTAAGCAGGTTCACTGAACTCACCATCTCTACATACACCCACATCTATCTTCAAGATTCCTGTCTTGTTCGACTTCATCACTCTGCAACAGTTTCTCCTTGGGGCCTGCCAAACATATCAACAAAAGGCCGAATCACCCACATTAATTTCTTAACAGATGGTGCTACAATTAGTTTTTTCAAGTTAAAACTTGAACCTTTTAAACTCTAGAAATAAGCTCAATAAAAAGAGGAGGATGAAGATAAAGTTATAAAATTAATGTGATTCAAATTTTAATATCTTTATAGTTTGGAGGACTATAGGAAACAAAAATGGGTGGGAATGGGATGATGTTAATAGTAATGAAATATTTGTGTGACATTGAGAAGAACTTAATTACTCTATCCCATAGATGCGGGTCTCGCTTCTTATGCACTTCTATTTTGTCAAGAGCAGAAGGATCAGCCATATTCCATCGACATTCTGGAGGAGGAACCGGATCTCTTTCATATTCAGTCACTGTCTGTTGCAATGAAGAATTGAGTTTTGCCTTTGAAAAGTAAAATACAAAAGGCTTCTGACATGGGTTTCTGCTAAATGGGCGTGTGTTGAATGCATATGCAGTGTAATCTGCTCTCCTATACCAGTTGAGGAATGTTCTTGAAGGCATTTCCATCTCCCGTTGTGTAAATATCCCGCGAAATATCTGAACAGCAAAACCCCATGACACTGAAATGGTCCATCTCCTATTTTTGTCATGGCAAATAGATTGTTGAATGAGAGATGCTGAGTCAAGCTTCATTGGAATGGTCAACCGTTTAATGGCTTCTACTCTAGTGGCATTGGGGAAGATTGGCTCAACCACATCAAGGTGGTGTAGTGACACCAATGGAGTCACTGGATGAGCTGCAAGAAGCCCAAACAAGTTCCCATACACATCATACTGTTTCAATAAACCAAGGGCTGTTAGTGTAAAAACTTGCAAAATATATAGTGAACAAGACTACATTGATCATGCAAAACAACAACAACAAAATCTTATCCCAAGTCATCAATCACGCTTCAAAAACTAAAGTTTGAGAAACATTATTAACCATAAGATACATTGATATTGTGCAAAAATCAGAAAGAAATAGCATAATTAGAATTAATGCTTTGTACTTCTAATAAATACTACTATTTATTTTTTTTACTTCTATTTCCTAGGTTCTCCTTTAGAATGATAATTGATCCAGATAACCAAGCCTAGTTTTGCAATGTCTCCCTTAGCTAGCTCTTTAAGATACAACACCTAATTACGGGCAAAAAACAACAAAAGTCCTCATTATTTTATAGTGTGGTCTTGCCTGCTCAACTTTGGACCTGGCAACTACCCAAAACCTAATATGTTTAAAGTCAAGATAACAGGTACCTAATTAAACTGGAACTCTACATGGAGCTCTTGCAAAGGAATGGTAACAAAAGAGTCAAATTTTAGAAACCTATGTGAATTTGAAAATAACATAGAGGAGGCAGTTGTTCACACCACCCACCATCCCAAAATGGAGAGTGTTTTGTTTGTAAGAGATTTGTAGTTAGATGCAAAATATCACTATTAAACCAATCAAGTTCGGTAGCACCGTACATACATAAAAGACAATGCAAACATTTTTTTTTATTAATTTGTGCTTTGAATTTTCAAATTCTTCCTTCTGTAGGTTTCTTCTTAATTTTTATACTCCGATGGTGTCTATTGTATTTAAAAGTGTCAATTCGGCCAAGTCAATTCATTCAGGCTAATCCGTTAAGGGGGTCCAAAATTTCTTTTTTTTTTTTAAAAAAAAAAATTACTTAACTGCTTCATTAATATAATAATTAATATGTAAATCGAATTTTTACATAATTTATCTATGAATATACATAAAATATAAAAAATAAAAATACTTTGAAAAACATTATTTTTTTATAATTAAAATATAATTCTGAAAATTTTTAATTAATTTAATTAACAGAATATTATATCGATAATTTATAAATGTCTCATTATATTTAATTAAATAATTAAAAATTAATTAATTTGGTATAACAAATTTTCTATTTTGTGCATTGATTGAACAAGTTAAGGAGACAAAAAATAGAAACAAAAAGTAAAAGTTTTCAATGTGATAAATTATTTTTTAATAAAATCTTTTTATCTTTAATATTTAATCTGAGCGCCAAATACATAAGATAGAAAAACCATTCTAATATAAAAACTCACAAGATACATATCACTAAACCAGAAAAATATGTGACTATATGACAATGAGATATCTGATTTTTAAAAATAAATAAATAATGGAAGGTGGATATATAATTTTTTTTAGGAGCCAAAGCGCACCTCTCTAATTTTTTCTGATTAAAAAAAAGGAAATATATAAAATATTAGTAAAAGTGTAAAACATGATTTTTTTTCTTCCTTTTCTATTGCCTCAATAAATAAAACCTATTCTCTCTTTTTTAATTCCCCCCTCTTTATCTATGTCTTTTTAGTGATGTTATATCCTCCAATAATTCTCCTACAAATTTTTCTACTATATTTTATAACAAAATATTAAATAAAAAAATAAATATATTTAATGTCTTTAAAACATAGAATATATTTAATACTTACCATATAAAGAAAATAAGATGATTGATAGGAGAATGCCATAGAAGGATTTAAAATTATTGTAGATAAATATCTCTTTATCATAAAAATAAGTCGTTAAACTTATTCCGTTTAATATTTTTCATACATGTTAAATTCAAATAATCCAATTGATTAATTGAAAACTTTTAATATAGAAATTAAATATATAAATTTTTTATAATTTAAAAATTAATCAATGCTTCGTTATATAAAATATATTTTTGAAATATAAAACAAAGTTACCAATAAAATTATATATTATAATATTAATTTATTTTTATAAATTATACATATATATAATTATTTTGATGTATTACCTAGTTCCTGAATTCAATTTGGTGGGAAAGACATTTATAAAATTGGTATTAATATAAATTTTCTTTAAAAAAATTATCCTAAATCTGAATACAAGTTTAATGGCAGTGATCTGTGTATCTAGACATTGATTTGGGTAATAAATAAAATTGTGTGCTAATGCAAACGAGAAAGAACTGAATGCAGAAGCCACCGACAGCGTTCACTGATGCGGCAGGGGGACAAGTTACGGAAAAGCTGGCAATTGCCAATAACAGTAAAAAAAAAAAAAGGAAAGTTCTACTGTTGTATACCAGCGTTCAGCACCTCATTTCCAATAGTAGTAGTTGGTTTGTCCTTTCTCGAACTCACGCACACCAGCAGTGAAGAATGAGACAGTACAGAAGCATATCGATAATTAGTTAGGATAGGAGGAGGAACAAACCTGGTGAAAACCGATTTCCTTAGTGAGTGGAACACCGAGTTCAGCCATGCAAGCTTGCATTCGATCATCGGAACCATACAGACTAGGATACCTCTGAATACAACGGTCCTGCATTTTCTGCAATGCTTTGGCCAACGGGTAGCTTATGGCGAAACCGCCTCCACCATAGGCCATGCCGTAGGAGAAGAAAATGTTCTGCAAGTGACTCTCCGACAAGCTCCCAATGTAGTACATCTGGTTGTGGTCGTACTTGTTTAAAATCCTAAGCAGATTCTCCGTCACGAAAACGGTGTCGTCGTCCCCCATCACGAACCACCGCACGTCCTTGTGCCCCATACGCAGCGTTTCGGACACGATGCGGGATATTCGAATCGCGGAGCGGTGACCCAGCTTGTTGGTGTAAACGAAATTGGAGGTGTCGGTGGAAACCTTCACAGGGGGTAACCCTTCCTTCGGGTCCGTCTTCACGCGATCGTCAAGCCACACCACTCCCCTCATCTTCTCCTTCTTGTACCAAATCTTTATGTAGTTCTTTCTGTGTTCCCATATCTTCGACGACCCCGCGATTCCGAACACCACGTGACGGACCTCCGTTTTCTGCCCCCGCTTCCCCTTTCCGATTCGCGAATGGGATGATGAATATTCTGGCCACTCCGTTCCGTTTGAGGAAGAGAGGTGGTTGATGATCAAAGGCACGTGGTTGCACGTGCTTGACGACGTAGACGTGGAGACCAGCTTGAGAGTGTAAACCATGTAGGTGAGGGAAACCAAGAACATGAGCCACACCATAAGCTTCTGTGAGGCTGAGGATCGTGCCTGTGCGGCACATCGACCCTGATCCCACGTTACTTTCTCCGAATCTTTCATTCTTCCACTTTTCTTAATTCCTCTCCTGTATAAATACAAAAATCCCTTTCAATACCGTTACTTAGACAATTAGAAAAATAAATAAGAGACAATCAGATCTCCTACTCCTAGTGCTGCCTGACACACAGTACGAGAATTTGAATGTACTTAATTTTGAAGAAAATGAAAAGGAGAAAATATTATCAAATTGTGGAAGTGAAAGAGAATTCACAAGGGAAGGGTTGCAGAGACCAGGGGATAAAGTCGAGAGTAGAGCATGCAAAGGTGCCTGCAGGTTGCACACTCTTCCCGGACCAAGTTCCTCAATACCAATATTTAAAATTATAAAATTTGGGCACTTAGTTAAACTAGAGACGTGTTCGTGTGTGACCACTGGTGTGTGTGTGTGTACATGGTATATATGCAAGTGGGGAGAGTGAATGAATTTGATAAATACTCGTTATCGGAGTTAGAGAAACGTCTAAATTTCTACTTTGATAAGGTTATTCCTATACATGCCATTACCATATATGACACTGAACAATTTCCACCTCTCTATGTTTTTTACTTTTCTAGGGGGTTATAAGTGGCTAACTACTTTCTATCGCAACAAACAAACAACTCTGTCATCTAAAACTGGCAATAGTAAGTTCCGTTTGGCTTTTTCTTTCATTTATCTTGTCGTTAATGACCAAATGCAATACACAACAAAATTATAATACGAATTCTTATTGTTAACTTTTATTAATAGGCAAATACTTAGGGCACCGGTTAAGGAATTAAAAGAAAAAATATTTTTATTTGAAAATGAAAAATTACGCTGTTCATGATTTTTTTTGCGCTCTCCTATGATTTTCACAATAAATATTTTCTTTTTTTAATTCCTTAACCAGTGTCCTTAGGACACTGGTTAGCAAGACCCTTATTAATATGTACAAGAATATCTCAGTAATTTTTATATAAATATTAAACTTTCATATGAAAAAATCCATGATTCTTCGTGACTAGTGTTTACTATTCCCTCTTTTCAAAATAATAGTCTTTTAAGGTTGTGACACACTGATTAAAGAATATAAATTTAGACGAAAATACTCCTATTTTTTTAATTACCATTATCATAAATTATTTCACTATCATCAATAACAAATATATAATACTATCTACTAACTTATTTTTATGACAAATATCTTTTTTCAATATAAATATTAATTAATTTTCTTAATTATATTTAAAAATATTATTGAAAAAAATAATTTAAAAAAATTATTATTTTAAAATAAAAATAAAAAATTAAAAAAAACTATTATTTTGAAACGGAATGAATACTACTATAATATAACATAACATTAACATTACTTCAGAGCCTTCAGACGACACTTCCTTTTTCTTGGGAAATGTTACTTTTCTCAATAAAACGACAATTTCAGAATTTTTTAACCCGCAATGGAAGTCAACATCTTTTAAGAAAAAATGAAAACAATAAAGTCAATTTCTATGACTTGTCCAGTAACTATTGGTGCACATACAAAACACCTTTAATTACCAGTTACTATGCTGAAGTCAGCGGAAGATATTTCAGCTGATTTCATTCAACAATATGGTAACCATGTAGTTATTGCTAAATAACAGGGGTGTTCATGATTTTTTTTTTTTAAAAAAGACAATTTTTTTTAATAATTATGTATTAATAATAACCCTTCTTGACTAAATAGATAATTTTTTTAAAAATAATTTCTGATTTTTGCTCAGGGTATATATCTTGATTGGGTGACTCGCAGTGAAGCACCACGCATCTGAATTCTAAGGACTATCTCCAACAATGAGAACAAATTATAAATTGAACTTTTCAACTATTTCATCTGCAACATAATTTTTTTTTTTATCAATGTAACATAATTAAACTAATTAAATACAAATTCGTAACCAATATTAACAAGAATTATTATGAATTACAACATGTACGTTCTTTCCAAAGTCACCCAATTTTAGGGCGGGAAGAATGACAAAAACTGTAGTTAACCCCCAACGAATGAAGAAATAAGCTCCAAAAATATAGACAATGAATCTAATAGGCTAATATTAATAAGCACTTGTCACAGTCAAGGTTCGCTGACCTCACAATCTCGATCTACATGCACCCACCACATACATCTATCTGCATGATTCGTGTCTTGTCCAAATTCATCTCTACATGTACCCATATTTATTTGCAAGTTTCCGTGTCGACTGTCCTTAATCAATTAGAAACTGACATCGAAATAACTCTAACTCTCTGAACTCAGTAAGCTGGAAGCAGAGACAAGTATGATAGTACCTCTCGTCTTAATTATAAATAATATAGAATAAATTATTAATATCAAAAAAAATAATTATTACAGTTTTTTTTAATTAATTTTGTTAAAAATTTAATTTTTATTTCAAAAATACCATTTGTTTTAAGTGATTGTCATAGTATATAGAAAATAGAATAAATAATAAAGTAAGAGTACAAAAAAAATTTACTTTCAAAATTAGTGATTGTTGTTTATAATTAGAAACAAAAAAAAGTAATTTTGTTACTTATAATTAGGACCAGAGATAATAATTCTGTTAAATTTTCAAAAATCAGAACCCATTTATTTGACTTTTTTTTTTATACATGAATTCTAGTGAACAACTTTTGAATCCTGACACTCTTCAGTTGATCTTTTAGTGATACTTTTAGTGATATAAACTATGTTTTGATTGTATATTCCATCCCATAAAAATATTGTTCTAGAATATGTTTAGCAAGTAACTCTGGTAGTTTACAAGTTAGTTTAGTTTCTTTGATTAAAATAAGTTTATTTCATATTAACATGTGTTTCGGTGTAATGCTTATAAAATTGATTTTGGTTAAAAAATAAATAAATAAAGTGATTTATGCTTAAATGTTTTTAACATTTTATTCTAAAGGTAAATTAATAACGAAATCTGGTATAAAATATTTAATAGAAGATAAAAGCTAGCATGTTTAATCACACGTTTGAGACATAGTGAAGTGAGAAATAAACAAATGAGTCATAGCTAGCTGTAATTCAAAATTATTTTTGAGCCAAAATCAAGAGATTAAATATTTTAACATTTATCTAGAATCACGTTAAATGTTAATGTGATTTTGAATGATAAAACGAGAATAACACTTGATATGTTTGGGTTGCTATTTTCTTGAGAAGAATACTTAATTTCTTTTATATATTTCAAAATCTGATATCTAAAAACACGGTAAAAAAAAAAAGGTCACAATCGATAGTAGCATGCATTTTGTTGGTCCCCTGGTGGTCATTTTTTGTGTGGAGAAAAATGATTCTGCCATAGCAAATGTTTGTTTCGATTGCAAGATGAAGGGCAAGGAAGTTTAAAGTTAGTGTTGTCCGGACAGCCTGTGAAGATCACGTGTGAGTAGAAGGAATGAAGGAAGAGGGATTCTGACAATGGCATAAAAGAATCTCGTTGGAAGTGTCAGTGGAAACCTTTAATTATGAACCAAATCTTTATGTACTTCTCCCGTCCCCACAGCTTCGAAGACGCCGCCATTCCGAACGCCACGTAAGGGAACTCTGTTTTATGCTGACGGATTGCCCGCTTCCCTGTTCCGTTTGCGCGCGGAAGGGAAAGAGGAACAAGACAGGTGGTGCTTCATGCTTAATTCCATACATAAACCTATATATACATGAAACGTGCAGTCTAATTTCAACATGTGTATTCATGCCTATAATTTGGAATTGGAATTCATAAGTATTAATTTGTTTACTTAATAATCTTTTGTTTTGAATTGGAATGTTCCTGGCATGGGTTCCATCCCCTAGAAGGGCTATTTTGATAGGGGTTTCAATTTGCCACTGATCTAGTGGCAAATAAAATTCGTTTTGTGAGGGTTAATTGGAGATATATATTGCAAAACAACAATAACATTTGGCTGTGCAATTTTGGTTGGATGCTAAGAAAAACAAGAAACACAAAATATAAAAATCAAAGATAATTTGGTGGTTGTGGTCCGTAATTCACCCTCATAAAGAATTCAAGACAGCATCTCGTCCCGATAAGAATTGGTTCCTTTATGTTATGTCAGCTTTTGTTATTGGTTTATCTGTGCCCCCTTTCTTTTTGGCCAATATAAGAGATACCGCTCAATTAATAAATTTAGTATTAGAGTTGCTAGGTTATTCAAACGATCCTATCACCCCTTATATGTTCTCTAATGATTGCAACTTGTGTGTTAAAGGATGACGAACAAAATCGAGCGCACCCACCAGAGATGGATAGGTATTTACGTTTATATTTTGTTAGGTTCGGGATGAATTTATATATGCTAAGTATTTTTCCTGTTACGTATTTTCCTACATGAATCCATACCAACAGAGACGAAGTAGAAGAAACAAATGAGAGAAAACATGACACGGCTTCTATGAAGTCCAGATACGTGATACGATACAGATACGGGGATATGACAATTTTTTTGAAATTAAGGATACGACACGTCTTGGATACATTAATAAAAAAATATAAAAAATTATATATGGATGCAAAATAAAATGTAATTAGTGTTAGTATTAAAATGTAATTATGCAGATGATCTTAAGTGCTGCTAAAACACTGCAAATATGCATATTTTGTTTTAGCAAACACTGCAAATACAACTGTCGAGTGGCAAAATAAATTTATTTATGCATGGTTTGAGCAAAGCCAAAACCACACAAACAGAATACCCTATCAAAGCCAAAACCACACAAATAGGAAGACCCCCTCATCAGAAAAATGTGCAAAACCATCAAGGAGAGATGTTGTCGTGCTTGAAGAATGGAGGAAATTGTACATTGTGTAGAGACTCACTAACTCCACTTGTCGGAAAAAGAAACCCCCTCACCGGAAGAACTGTCGGAAAGGAGTTGCCATTCTCGGAGAAGAAAGAAAGGGTGTGTCGTGTTTTTGTTTACGTTTGGACCTTTTTTATTTTAAAAACCCTAAAATTAAAACAATAAAATTATAAAATGTTAAAAAAATTCTTCAAAAAAAAATAATATATTAAAAATTTCAGAAAGTGGCTCAAGCCGTATCGGAGCAGTATCTGAAATAGCTTGAACCATATCCAACCACCTTAAGCCGTGTCCCAGCCGTATCACAGCTATCTTGAGCCGTATCTAAGTCATATCTCAGTCGTGTCCTACAATTTTTTTTAAAAAATAAAAATAAAAAAATTGAATATTTCTTGGATATGTATCAGAACGTATCGAAGACGTATCGGTGTTCGACATAGGTACGACACCAATACTTTTCCATTTTTGGAGTATCGGCACTTCATAGCACAGCACGGCTTCTTTCTTCTGGTGCATGTGTGTGGGACTGTGGGTATATATTACTCCAAACATCTTGTCGGTCCCCAAACAAACTATAGACACGGTAAATTAACAAAAGTCACAATTGGTAGCATCTTGTTGGTCCCCAAGCCATCATTTATTGTATGGAGAAAATTTTGACATTATTATTCTGCCGGATACTGGATTCTTGTTTTCATTCCAAGATAGAGGCCAAATTAAAGAAAAACGTGAATTTTTGTTTTAAATTTTGTGCTGTCCGGACACTCTCTGAACATCACGTGTGATCAAAAGGAATGAAAGAAGACGTACGGATTCAGACAAGTGACAATGACATTAAAGAATCTCCTTTGGCTGCATGCATGGAGTTTGGTCTGGTGATTGGTTTTGGTAATTGATGTCCAAATATCAACAAACCCATACACGGAAGCAGTCACATGGTGATGACTTCCAAAGAAATTAGAATAAATGAGAAATTTTTTGAATAATGAGGAAAAATTACAAATAAGAATAGAATATTTTCATTATGTAGAAGAAAGTTATAACCTCTTTTTGTATGCATAAGAAGAGAAAAATAATACTTTCTCTGAATAATATATAGGAGAATACATAATGAGACATTAATTATACGAGTTTTTCTCTGTACAAAATTAGAATAAAGAAGCTGATGGAGAAAGTTGTATTATATACGAAAATTACACGTAATTCATTGCTATTTAGTGCAACAAAACAAAATAAGAATTTTCATGGCGAGTGGACTAGGGGTCGTAGGGCCAAATGTTGATGACCTCCATGGAGGAGAATGGAAGTGAAGAAGAATTGTTCCATTGTGCAGTTAATACGTGTGATCAATGAACCAATACGGCATTACGGATCATTAATTATTATGAGTGAGGAGCTAAGTAGAGCCTGCAGGATATGTTAATTTTACAACACAATAGGGTCTTGGCCATCTTCAACCTCCCAACCATGCATCTTGCCAATTTTGTCTGTTCAAATAACCCCTTCAATTCCTCCGTAAAACAATTTCCTCATGTTGCGTGTGAGATTTCCTTTTCGTACGTGTTTATGTGTCTGTAAGTAGGTATAGACGTTTTGCTAGATGGGTATTAATAATATCATTATAAATAGAACATATATCTTACACCTACAAAATAAAAACAAAAAATACGTATGGGGTTATATTCTCACGAGTCGTGACTTCTCTTTCAAAATATTTTGATGAGGCTGGAGCAAGCGTACGTGTACATTTGGTCATTTTGCATTGTATATCCTTTTAAATTGTTGTGCGTGGCCTCTTCACTCAGTTGGCTTCTTGGTGGTGCTTTGACGTGATCATTCATAACCAATGTTGAAGGTTCGTCAACACTTAATTAAACTAGAGATGCGTTTTTGTGTGTATGTGGTATATATGCATGTGGGGAGAATGAATGGATTTGATAAAATACTCATTAATTATCGGAGTTAGAGAAACGTCTAAATTTCTACTTTGATAAGGTTTCTATACACGCCATATATGACAGTTAACAATTTCCAGCTCTCTTTGTTTTTTACTCTTCCGGGGCTATCGCTACAAACAAACAACTCTGTCATCTAAAACTGGCAATAGTAAGTCCCATTTGGCTTTTTCTTTCATTTATCTTGTCGTTAATGACCAAATGCAATACACAACATAATTATAAAACGAATTCTTATTGATAACTTTTATTAATATGTACAAGAATATCTCAATAATTTTTATATAAATATTAAGCATTTCATATGAAAAAAAATCTATGATTCTTCCTGACTTATATGGATTAATAACATCACATTAACATCAGTGACCGTGCTTATAGCTTTTTTCGCCTAAAACTTTTATTTCAGACGACACTTCCTTTTTCTTTGGCAATGTTACTTTTCTTAATAAAACGACAGTTTCTTAACCCACAAAAGAAGTCAACACCTTTTAAGGAAAAAAGGAAAACAACTATGACTTGTCCAACAACTATTGGTGCACATACAAAAACCTTTTACTTACCAGTTATTATGGTGAAGTTATAGTGGAATAGATTTTCAGCTGATTTCATTCAACAATTAATTAAGATGATAACCACATAGTTATTGCTAAATAACATAATTTTTTAGTTGGTCAACAGGTGTGGCTGTCAAGGGATTTATTTTTACATATTTTTTACAATTTTTTATTTTGTTTACATATTACTACATCGTAATTGTTTTTGAAAGTTTTTTTAACACCTCATCCTTTAAAACTTTCTCTTTTATTTGTGCACCTATGAATTGTGAGTTTCATAATTGACAAAGAAACTTTATATATTAACTAGATAATGTTTGTTAAAGAGTAACTTCCATGACCCCCATTAGCTTAACTTATTGTAAAATAGATAAATATATTTCTTTGATTAAAAATGTCTTTTTAAGGCAAATATCTTAGTATTATTTGTTCTATAATTTATTATAAAAAGTACTTAAAAAGCTACGTGATACTTTATTCTATTCTCAGTTCATGAATTTTTTTTTTAAGTTTAATATTTATATATAGATAATATAAAATAGTTTTACATTATTATTTAATAAAAAAATACTATACATGATAAATTTATTAAATTTTATAATAAATATTTTAAAAATTATACTAATAATCATTTGTGATCGGATAATAATACAAAACTTTTTCCATTCATAATGCATGATGATTTAACTCTTTATAATTTGTGGTTGTACTTGTTTAAAATCCTAAGCAAATTGTGGGTGACAAAGATTCCCGGTTCTCTGTTCCGTTTGAGGAAGGGAAAGAGGAAGAGAGGTGGTTGATGATGAAAGGCGCGTGGTTACACGTGCTTGACGTTGACGTGGAGACCAGCTTGAGAATGTAAACCATGTAGGTGAGTCATATACATGTTCTATATCCATGTTCATTCACACATCGTGTGAAACCAATTAAGCAAACATCAGAAATCAGCAAGTGAAGTTACTATCAGAATTGCTATCACAAATTTCTCTCTCACACGAATTTGGCAACCTTACAGTATCACAATCTCTTTGTCACCACCTACGTCGGAGCTGGAAACATGTACTTAGATAAGTAAGTCAACCTTCTCAATAGATGAAGTAGAAGTAGAAGTAGAAGCAGAGGACTACTATATAAAACAGTATTTATGTATACAAACAATACAATACAGGGACTAACATATAATTATGAGAATTTTCACCACCTACAATAGTTAATGAATTTGTCTTGTGTTTGCTAACTGGTGCACAGGGATGGATCCAGGAGTGTATTATAGGGAGGGTCAAAAAAATTTTTTTACACAATTATTTAAATATCTAACTTCTAATAAATAATTATTTAATAAATAAAAATTTAAAAAATATTAGTATTTTTCTTAAAACTTTTATGTGTAAAACTAAAGATATAATCTACTATTAGAAGAAAATTAAACAAATATCAACTCAAAAATCTATTTTTCTTATATATTTTTTTTATTAGTATTTTTTTTTCATGTATATACATAAAAGATTCTTGGGGGAGGGGGGCAAGGCTCTGCCCCGAATCCGTCCCTGCTGGTGCACCTTATTATAACTCATGTCTTGAGAGTCTCTGAGACTCTTGTTTCACTCTCATGAGTCATGGCCATCAGCCAAAAACACCTGCAAGGGGTAAATATGTCTCATACATTCAGCCCCTTTCTTCCTACTACCCTCCAAAAGTTAAGCATGGGCCTTAACTTTTCGAGTGTGGGCCGCCTGGGTGGAAGATGGAGTAACTGGGCTCATCGAATGTACCATAGACCCAAAAAAAAGGCTATACAATACTATGCACGAATTCATGATCCATATTCCATTGAATTCATTCATTTCTTTTTTGTCCGGATGGTCACACCACAAATTTTTAAAATTTATTAACAGTTTGCAAATTATCATGATTTTCCTATTTTACACGCAGCAGTGCATCGATCCTAGTAGACAATAAACGCTGACGGTTATGTTCTTCCAATTTTAGGCCGAGTTATATATCCATTTTAGATCTATGGTTCAAACTGACTTATCACAAGATATTAAATTCATTTTCGAATATCTCTTGAGCTATAATGCACAAATATGGTACATATCCGATACGATAATACGATTATTTTTAAAATATATAGGATACAATACATGTAAGATACATATTTAGAAATATATAAAAATTTATAAAACATAATCAATATATAATTGCAATTCTATTTTTGGTTCATCAAGGGATAGTGTTTCTATATTATACATACTTATGTGTTTGATGTAGTTGTATTATATATTTATAAAATGCTTTAAAAGCTTGGATTCTTTATCATCACGTATTAGTAAAGTATCCAATAGTATCTGTATCGGATACATAAAAAAAAAATGAGTTATCGATGTTTCATAAGTTTGATACTTCATCAATATATATTGGTGAAGTATATATCGGATACAGATACAGAAAGCAAATTGAAGTCGCTCTTGAGGCATCGGCTCATCTAGACAGTTAGCTGGAGGTTTTAGGTGACCAGAACAATGGTATAACTATTAACTAATGAATATTAGATTAAGTACATAGCATAGCCACGAAATGGACAAAATTTCCTTTGGCACTTTACATCCAAAACTGGAGGTAGCGCTACGTAAAAGGGAATAGGAATTACAAAGGAACATGAACAACGAGATGAAGTAGTACAGTGCAATAAGAATTAATCCTGCTTGAAGCGACTAGCTAGTTTTTCCTTGGAGAATTCAAGCCCGAGGAAGAGGCTCTGGAAATGACAGAGATGATAGAATGAAAAGCATTGGCCGCTATCTTGGACTTTATCTGCCCTCTTTTTGGAAGTGGCTTTTGGCTTCTCAACCTGTTACTGTTGGCAAATTCAGCAGCTGAAACACGACCCATTCTGTTTATATGCTCAAACAAACTACTGATCAATATCTTTTGAATTAGCAAGTGTTTTTCTGATAAGAAGAATGTAAGGTATGTAGGAGTTTATATAGAACACCCTGAAGTTAAGCTTATCGGAATTGAATTTATTATATTTAGGTAAGACCAGTGAGCGAGTGATTCCAAATTAATATTAGAAAAGAGGGTGAAGCAGCTGTGTCTCGCTGGTGGGAGTTAGGGAGCATGCCAGCTAGTATAAGATTCCTTTCTGCTCAACGCATGACAAGTTGAGCGTCGAATCCATAGTTTTGATTTTCAGTGAACCAAAAATAAATCATCATAATTCATAATTAAGCCTATACTATATATAGTTTCAGAGATAGAGTATCGTTGTTTTCAGCCTTCACCAATACGAGCGATGAACACGTGCGGGGTAAATCGGCGGTATCTTGAATCAACGGTATCAGCAGTACCAGTACGAATGATTTTGGTCACTTGTTTTTTTCTTGGGCGGATACGTTTGTTAACATTTCATACACCAATTGGATGCCATCCAGGGAGCATGTTGCATTTTTTAGCGGCTGTTTCAGTGTAAATGAGAAAGCTAGCTGGCTATGTATATATTATTATTAATAGAGCCTGCAGGTCAAGCAAATATTAATATACGCTCCTATGTTAGATGATGATGCGGTGTCACATGGTTATGAAACTTGTTCTGCTGATATCAAACACGACCACCGTGCTCAATCTTCTGACTTCTGACAAAATACAAATACAAAAAAAATAAAGGTTGGCCTCTCTCCGTTTTATCTTAAATCCTCACTGATATGTGTTGAATTAGTCTTTTTTGTCGTGGTTGTCTAGGTGGTGTTTGCTTGACCCAATTGTATATTATGTGGAAGATTCAGGGTTGCCTCCTGTTTGGTTAGACTTAGACAGAAGGACATGGACAGATAGAATTTGCCTATGTTCTATTTCATTGCATTAGAACGAACATCTGGACGTGACTTCTCAGAATGCGCGAAACAATTGCTCCTAAGGCAACCAATATGGAAGTGATTACATGACTGTGACTGCTATGCTGGTCAATATCAGACAAAAATATACAACAACCACCCCTTTCTATTTAAATTTTAAAAATAAAAATAATATTTGTGAGATTAAGGAATTGCTTGGGTCATCAAAAGAAATAAGAAAGAGAAATAAATTATATATATATATCTTATTTAGAATAAATAAAAATAAGAAAGAAAAAAATTGAGAAATCATTTTTTACTTATTTAGGCAAACAGAAAAGCATAAAAAGAAATTAATAAGTTGTATATAAAGATTTTTTTTTTTCCTTATACAAATGAGAGAAAAGGATGAGAGAAGTTTGGAAATCAAAATATATAAGGTAAAATACTAGTTGAAATAATTTCCAGCGGGACCAAGAAATGAGATAACAATATTCTTGGATTTCATGTCAAGTCAGAAACAGAAAAACAAATGGAGCAGCGAAGCAAACTAGGGACTGATTCTTTGGTTAAAGGTAGAAAAAGCTCTTTGTTCTTTTCCGCAAGTAAGTCACATAGGGAGAATATATTAGTGTCAGCGAGTTGCCATTGATTGTCAATGGTAATGTTTCCGTAAGAAAATTTACAAATGGATACTGTAGTCAAATTACCAACCAGAGCTTCATGCCATTGGCTGGGAATAAACTCCAACATCACAAAGAGGCTCTCCATTTGGTTCCCGCCCAGCAGAACAAAATGCAACTTGCACTCAGACAAGGTGGAGATACAACGACTCAGCATCAAGAAGAATGTCCTAAACAAATCTTGGGATAGAAATAGAGTTTTAGCCATGGCATCAAAAAGAGACCCCGAATCTCAGCAAAATTCTCTCTCTCCAACAGATACTGTAGATCAGTACTACACATGCATCAATGAGAAACAGCTGCGACAATTGGATGAATGCATATCCGAAGATGCTTGCTTTGATGACTATGCCTTCACCAAACCATTCGAGGGAAAAAAGGTTTGTTTCTGAACCATACTTCCTACCAAAAATAAGCCAGGGTTGATTGCATAGAGTAAATAGCTATGCTACATAGTCTAAAAATAACATTGCAGGAAGTAATGCGCTTCTTAGAACAGCTCGCTGCTTGCATGGGCCGAAATGTGAAATTCAGAGTGAAACATATATACGAGGGAGATGATTTAACTGCTGCAGCGAACTGGCACATGGGTCATATTTCTTTCCTAGATTCATTAATTTTCTAGTTATTGTTTAGTGTTTTTAAGAAACAAATGATCAAGGGTTTGGTTACACTCTTTGTTGTATGGCAGAATGGAAAGAGAAACAAATCCCATTCACAAGAGGTTGCACCTTCTTCAAGTTAACAAAATTAGGAAAGAACCTGATCATTTGGTACGTAGCAAAACGATTAAGTTCCCAACAGTCTTTTATTTGTGAAAAACATATGCTCACAATAAAAGTATATTCAGGAAAGCTGAGGTATTAATTGAATCACCTATCAAACCAGGAAGCATAGTTTTGGTAACTCCGAAAACGCGAATCGACTCTTCAAAGTATTTTTATTTTTATGAATACTGAAAGCATCTTCATTTTTTACCCTTCGTTTTTTATCTGATAATCACTATGGTACTTTTGTTTTCTTTTGAATATGTTCAATTGGCGTTTCCTCTTGAGAAATTCAGACCCTATTGAAACACGTGACTTCAATATTTGACAACTTTCCACATGTAACTGAGCGTAAGTCATCATTCCGAGATTTTACATTTCCTTTTAAAAATCCCAAAATTTCCATTAACATATACATGTGCGTATTCCTGCAGGGTTCTTAAGAAGTCCTCATGTAATACTAACATGGATATTGAAAATTTACAAAATATTTGTAGCACCTTGGCTTCATCCACTCCTAGATGGCTACATAACGCTATGGAGCTTCTTTCTTGGATTGCTTAACACTGTAATCACTCTTGTGAATTTTATTTCCAAGACTTTCTTCCAGTAAAAGGACCACACTACTTACATGTATTTCATCTAAGAACTGCTTGCACCAGAGGGTTAGAGATCACATCACTTGCCTTCTTCATCAGTACCATGGTTCCACCATGTCTCTAACAAGGAGAGAGCAACCAACGGTCCTATAACAGGTGGAAGTGGTGGGGGCCTGCTAAAGGCGACTATTGGGTCAATCACCTCTTTAGTAGCTAGCCCCGTTTTGCCAGCTTCATTCTTCTCTTGTTTCTTAGGTGTTAAAGTCGCCAATAAAACTGTTTCAAGTATTTATTTGATTAATAAATTTTCTTATATTTGCAAGTAACAATTGCTTCCCTAGGCATAAAAGAAAAATTAAAAAAATATATGAAATCCAAGAATAAAAAATTAAGTCAACGTATACAATACAATCTTTACAATATAAAAATCAAAGGCGTTATTAGACAATACCCTGTGATCCATTCATCGAGTACATTTGCCTGAACCTGCATTTTGCAGGCAGCAATACAAGTGCAACAAGTTCACGCATGTATTCTGTAGCAACCATGCCGTCACTGCAATGATTGAAGAAAACATGCTTTAGATTTATGAAGGATTCCATCGTGAGAATGAAAAAAATCAGAATAATCAAAATATAGGAAAAATCAGCCAGAGGTTGTTTGTAAACGGCATTAGACACATCTACATATTGATTTCTGCAACTAGTACGATCACATGACAATGATTTTAACAGCATAATCCAATCCGTATAGCTATTCATATCAGGATAATATGTATTGGAGTAACTATTTTTGATCAAGCATCTATAATATAATTTCGAAAGAGCAAATTGAGCAATGATAATAGTACTGATTTAGTCTGCAGAAAAGAGAAACGAAAATCATTTGATTAATAATAATTATTAAATGAAATGGCACACATACAATTCTTGCATGCCACAAGCAAACCTGGATTATGATGTACTAAACAATATCGATTCTTCGCACTCATTTTAATTCGAAGTGTTTTTTCTCTTCTTAATTTCAAGAAAAGAGAAGGAAAAATTAAAACGAAATAAACAAATGAATCAGAAGCCATGCCACAAATCGAACACTTGGATTGCATCTTACGTGTTATGGCTATAATTATAAAACTCTACGCTTGAATTCAACGACCGCATTCGCTTACATAGCAATCATGAATACGCAAACGGAGTAAAAGAATCAACCAGTTTAGCTACATACGAGATCGTGATCACAAATTTTGGTCAAATCATTTCAGAAATAAGGTGAGAAAATTAACGAAGTCTCAAAAACAAAAGAAAAGGATCTACGAGTGCGAGCTTTTAGGTCTAACTTGTAGAAGACTTACAGAAAAGTTAAATCTGAATAGATGGATATGAATAGAAGCAGAGGTGAGTTGCAGCAAGGAGATGGAGATGGAGACGGAGATGGAGTGAAGAATAAGCGGCAATGGAAAATAGATTGTTCCCGAAGTTTCCCAAATGTCTCTTTTATAAGGCCACGTACAATTTGATTTTAGGGTAAACTATTTTTTTGTCCTTCAATTTTTCAATATTTATGATTTTTGGTCTCTAAATTTTTTAATGACCGGTCAACGTCATTTAACTTCTTCTCCAACATAATTTTTAGTCTTTTCTGTATCTTTTACCGTTAAATGATAACGTGACATCTATTTATTAATATTTTATTAAGATTTATTTTCTGACAGCTAAAAATGACTAGAAATTGAAAAACTCACGTGAAAAATCAAATTATGTTTGAAGATTGAAAAATATGTTTATTAGCTGCACATAGAAGAAAGTGAACATCAAAGGACTTGTATGTGATTTGTCACGTGTCATTGGTTAGCATCTAAGAATATGAAGTTATGAACGATGAAATTGATAAAATCACTCCCCCAATTCATATTTCAAGTTTTGCATCTAATAGCTATATCCTTTGAGACCCAAAGAGATGGGGTCGCAACCCCTCTTCTAATAAAATTTAATTTAACTATTTAATTTATTTTATACATAATTGTTTTAATACATTCTATTAAAATCTAAAATATATTCATTTTTACATCACTAAAATTTTCCAAATTTTTTTTTAATTATTACAAAATGATTCATCTAGAAGTACTGATTTCCCAAAATATACCCATCCTATAGCTCTGGTCATATCTGCATCTTTTTCTTCTAACTATTCTTCTTTCACCTGTAATTAAACTTCCCTAGAAGCTAGGGACAAAATTTACCGGATCAGACATTTAATTTCTCATACAATTAAAACAATATCAACCATATTCATGCCATATAACAATTAATAAATCACATAAATAAATCAAATGCAGTATGATTTATGCAAATGCAGTTTTGACTCGAAATCATTTTGACCCTGCTCCATGGAGACTTTCCCTTTGAGTGTTTAATAAGAAACTGGCCTACCATTACGCACTGCAATTCAGCTATCAGCCCCTACTAAACGCGAATAAGCTAAACAGAATTAGAAGATCAGGATACCCAGGAAGGCCACCACGACCGCAACTCAGTCCAGTTTCCAGTCACATGTGGAATTGTCAATATCCTTCACCCCACAGACTACATAATCACAGACTATACAGTCCTGTCTAACTTACTCTGCTCACCCCAAAGATTCAATTCTCATGACTATCGCAGTCTCGGTTAGTTAACATTTTTTCTTTCTTTTCTTTCTTCTTTTCTTTCTTTTCTTTCTTTTCATTTCTTTTCTTTTCTTTTCATGGTTGCCGCAGTCCCGGTTAGCCAACATCAATCATTTTTTTCACTTGAATCTTTGTAAAACCCCCAAAAAGACTCATGCATGCTTATGCCATGTGATAATGATCATAAGTAATTTTAAACAAGCATATAAAGAAACATAAACATTCAACAATTAACATTATAACATTAATATTTTACTAAATATCAATTTGGTCATTATTATAAAAATTTACTAAATTACCCTTGCTCTTTTTCTAAAATTCCAATTTTGTCCTTTAAATGTGAAATTACCAAATTACCCTTACTCTTTTCTATTATTTTCGATTTTACCCTTGATCTTTTCATAAAATTCCTAAATTATCCTTAAACTTTCTAGAATATGTGAAATTACCATTTTACCCTTATACTTTTTATAAAATTCCTAATGTGTCCCTACATGTGAAATGACTATTTTGCCCTTGATCTTTTAAAAATTTCCACATAGTATCCCTTAATCATTCACCATGGCCGAATGGCCTCCAACCAATTCCAATCATCATTTCAACATCAAACAAGCAATTCCAATCAAGAGCAATCCAATCAAACTTCAATCCATCATAACATATCAAAAATTCAAGCAAAAACATGGTTTCAATAATCTATTTCATGGTTCTTGATTCAATCTTCAAATCCAAACTTAAAGACATGTTTTTACTACTTCCAATTTGTCTAAATTGAAATTAAATGCTAAGATCCTTACCTAGAATCCTTAGTTTGATGAAGAAAATCTTGAATCCCCTTCTCCCTTTCTCCCTTGGCATCTTGAAATTTTAGAGTTTTTCTCCTAATTTCTTCTCTTTGGCATAAGGTAGGTTGAAAATTGTGAGGTTTTGGTTGGTTTCTTTCTTGATTTTGGAAGAAAGGATGAAGTGAAATGGAGGGGGCAGCAGCTGCACAAACTCACGGTTTTGGGGTTTGGAGAAAGCTAGCTTTGTAGTTTTTTTTTTCTTTTGGCTTAATTTCTTATGTTTTTATAAAAATTTTCTCCACCCAATTTAATTTCTCCCTCACGTCCAGCTGCAGGACTCCAGGCAGTCCATTTGGCCAAGAATCACAGCCACTTGGACGGCCAAAACAAGTCCCCTACGTTAGTTGCTAAGTTCTTGGTCAATTGGTCAAAAAGTGTAGGTAATTAGTGGTTTTTTCTAGAAGGTTTATGACTTTTTAATTATCTTACAAACTAATTAGAATTTTAAGAAACTAATATCACCATTGGATTCCTCACTATCAAAAATCTTGAGGTAGTGTCTTAATTATCTCTTAATCAAGGTCTAAATTTAATCACATTAGAAACTTTGAGTTGTCAAATTTTGATTGGCTAATACTTCTATTTTTATTTTTCTTAGTTAAACAATTTTGATAATTATTATAAGTATGTTATAATCAATAGATAATTCCATAGGTGTCATACAAATTTTATCTTAATTTTCTACCTTAGAATTTTATCGCACTAATTTCACAGAATTCTAACTTTCAGAAAATCCTAACAATTCAAATTTTAACATTTTAATTTCTCAACTGTATATATTTTAAATCTATATTCAATTATATTTTTATTAAATTACGGTCTAGACCAAAATGTTACACTGACAAATTTATCCTGGACAGCTGTCTGACACAACTGCCCAGTCAACAAGCAATTCAAACAAAAATAAAGATATCAAAAGATTTAGAAAATTTTTCTGAATAGAATAGATTACAGTCTAGTCCAAAATGCTATACTGAAAAATTTATCCTGGCAGCTGCTTGACACAACTGTCCAGTCAACAAGCAACTCAACCACAACCAAGGATATCAAAAGACTTAGGAATTTTTTCTGAATAGAACTGTATGAATCTTATTATGAAAATATGTATAAAAAGTTTCTATAAAATACAGTACATAATCTCTCATAATATTTATAAAAGACATGTACAAATAGTAAAATAAAAATGAGGATGTTACACGCACAACCAACAAAAGAACTATGCCTTGCTTTCTTCTCTTGTCTTGAAACTCCTGAAATTAATTGAAAAAAAAAAAGCTCCAATCTAGCAGCACAAACCAAAGTTTAGCTAAAACCAAAAGTTTAACTCCAATGAAATCTTTCAATGTATCAGTTAAGGAAATACGATGTCGCGTCACGGGTATTGGATAAATTCTTTAGAGGTATGTGAAAATGCATCACTTTGATTTTCTCCATTTAATTACCACTGGTTTTACTGCTTGTGTGAGGTGATGTGCAGATCTGGCCGTAGAGGCCGTGAATCTGGCCGCGAAAGCTGTGATTGTTGGATCTGTCGTGTCGAGCATTTTCATCGTCGTTGTTGAGGTTCGGAGAGTCCAACGTTGAGATCTCCAAGAGAGGAAGCACGTTTTCTGAGGCGGCAATGAGGGGGCGCCGTTGGTGATGACATCAGAGAGGTTGCGAAGGGAAACATGGAGGGACTCGATGCTCGTTGATGTTTGAGAATTGTTCAGTGGTGTTTTTGGAATAATCTGATATTGAAATAATTTATATCTTTGATTTTGATTAATTTCTTGTGCTAGTTTGAATTTGAAATTGTTATAGGGTGAATTTGGATTTGAGGATAATTATTTTTGCGTTTGAATCTGGATTTGGAATTATGTATAGGGTGAATTTAGATTTTGGCTAATGGATTTTGTGCTTGGACCTAATTTGGGATATAACAATTTCTGGCGGCTTTTAGCCGCTAGAATATGTTTAAGACCTTTCATACAACTTATCAAAGCCATTTCCAGCGGTTTATAAATCGGCAAAAAAAAACGTAATAAAATAGAATAATAATAAAATAAATGTCATGTCATCACTTAACTGTCCAAATAGACGGAAATGACTAAAAGCTATGACGGAAAAAAAGTTAGAGGACGTTGACCAATCATTGAAAAGTTTAGGGACTAAAACCATAAATATCAAAAAATTTAGGAACGAAAATCATAGTTTATCCTTGATTTTTTAGATCCGGAGTTTTTGGATAAATTGGAAGACGTAGAATTTGGACTGGACCACTAACACAGTAACACCATAGGCCCATCCTACTGACCTCCCTGTTGGATCTTCATATTCATACTGCCTTTTTTTTTTTATTATTAAAATACCTTCCATGAAAATTAGCTTCCGTTGTGTTTTTATTACACAACATAAATTTGTCTTCGTTGAGTATTTTAGTCAAAATACATAACAAAAATTAGTTTTTATTTTATAATATAAATTGACATCTTTTATGTGACGAAAATTAGTTTCTATTATATCATAATTAATTGAATTATTATTAAAAAAAAGGCTAACTTGTATCATAATATACAATGGAAATCAGTTTCCATAAAAGGTATTTTAATAATAATAATAATAAAGCAAGCAGTGCCGAAGTCAAACAGAGGGTGTCAATGGCATGCGCGAAAAGCAGATTACATATGGGCTTTGTAAGCAATTGTATATATGTTTTGGTGGTTTGGGCTGAAAACATCATCAGTGGTATGTTAAGTCCTGCGCTTAGGAAGACAAGTTGCCCTTTCGACCAAAAACCAAAGGTATGCCCAAATCTTGAAATTTTGCAACATGGGTGGTTTTTCTTCAATACATTGTGTAGTGATTGCACCCTCTTTATTTTTTATTTTTACTGAAAGAGACTTAAAAATAGACAAAAATTAGTCTCTAAAAGAGACTAATATTCATGAATAAAAATAAATGAGGAACTAAAAATGATAAAAAAGATTTATAGGGATTAAAAATAGAAATACAAAATTTTAGAAGAACTAAAAACATAATTAACTCATTTTTCATATATAAAATAATTGATGGACAATAAGAATCTATTTAATACTTAGCAAGAGAAAATGAGAGAAAAAGGAGAAATGTGTATATAGGTGATATAGTATGATAAGAAAAGAAAAAGAGAAAAAATAATGAGTGATAATGATATTTAGAGTGAAGAAGTGTCTATCAATTATTTTATATTTTAACATTTTAGACTTTATAAAGATTAATTTAACGAAAACATTTTTTTAAACACTAACATGACGAAGATTCACTTTTCTAAATAATTATTTTAGTAACTAATATATATGGATACAAATTTAGATATCATATTGAATGGGATTAAGTTGTAGTTGAGTTTTGGGTGGCTTAACTTGCGAAGGATTCCAGGGGCCTACAAGATCCCTGCCAACCGAACTGTGTCTATGGAGCTTTGTCACCTTTTTCAGAGGAATACAAGTCATCTATGGGTCCATATTCAAGTGCAACAACAAGCTATCAATGCCATTATTTCACTCTTTATGTCTTCTACTTTACAGCCACCCATTATTTCGATTTTTTTTTTTTTAATTTAGGATCGATTAATCTAAGCTTTCAAAAAATAATTTTAAGAATATATATATATATATATATATATAAATAAATTATTCATAAAAGATTATGAAGAAGTAAAAAATATTTCTATTCAGTTATAATTATACAAATACTTTTTATATTGAAAGATAGTTATGAACTTATAATTATAAGTTTTTTTAGAAATTACTCAAAATAATATCATAAAATAATATTTTTTTTATATTCTGACATTTTTCAAGCATTTAAACAAACAATAAAGATTTTTAAAAGTAATTTTTAAAATGGATATATTTTTTATAAAAAAAGTTAATCAATAGTCAGCAACTTAAATATTACTATTATTTAGGCTCCAAAGCACATGATTATGTCTCTACTAATGATGTAAAAGACCATGTACGACAGTGCCCCCAAATAGCATGGTTTTGTTGTACTTTTTTGTATCGACGAAAAACATCTTTCGTACGATAATTTCCCAAAATGGAGCTATTGATGTTGCATTGCATGATCCTCAACTACATTGATGATTTATTTATTTCATATAAATTATACATATTTATTTAAGATATAAAAATTGTGTGTAAAGCGATTGCAATTAAAATATTAAATTAAACTTGATTTGTCTAACAACAATTATAAAATTGGAAAATTTACAAAATTACAGGAACTAAAAATGAATAAAAAAATTTACAAAAACTAAAATTGAAAAAACACAAACTTACAAGGACTAAAATGAACAAAAATAAAAACATACAGGACCAAAACTAAAAAAACACAAACTTATAAGAACTAAATTTATATTTAAACCTTTAATTAAAAGAATTTTAAAAAATAAAGTTAACAAAATTTCTAAATTTATTGTTATATATAAGTACAAGTTGGATTAGATGTTTACATTAATATTCCTAAAAATATTCACACAAAAAATTACCCTAAAATTTAGGATATTTTACACATGGACACATAGATAGAGATGATGATTAAATATGAATTCGTGGATATCTATCTGAATCTCGCTTTTATAAATTGGTTTTCATAAATAAATAAAAAATGTGTCATCTTTGCACAGAAAAAATAAAAATTAGTTCTTACACGAGATTCACCATTTTCTTATACAAAAATCAAGAAATCATGTGTAAAACATTTGTGTTATTTTATCCTCTCTCCAAACATGAAATTATTGTATTCCTGCTAAGATTACAAATCCTTCTCTCATTAAAATTCCTTGTTTTAAATGATGGCTTATTTGACTTCAAGCTCTGTTTGAAAAATAAGGTAAAAAAAAAAATGGAAGTATTAGGGGTAATTAAGAGATAGTGTGGGTCTAGATTATAAATGAAAGGTTACGCAATATTTGACACTTAACCTACTGCTGGTCCGCCTGAATCACGAAGCTTCAACTTTAATATTATTGTTCCTATTTTTTAATGATTGATAATTTATAAGTTTGATTACCAAATTGTGTATAAAATAAATAATTACGCAGCAATGTTGTATGTTAATTTTTTTGGTTAAATTAATTTGTAGGTCCTATACTATTCGATAATTTTTAATTAGGTCCCTCAACTATTTAACGGTAGTTAACGGCAGAGACCTAATTAAAAATTAAATAAAAGTTCAGGGACCCAATTAAAAAAATTGTTTAGGGATCTAATTAAATTTTTTTAAATAGTTCAGGGACCTACTGAATAAATTAAAAGTAAATTAAAAATCATACAAAAAATATCACTTAATTGAAGAATGTATTTTAAAGGAATGCATTAGGTTTGTCTGAACAAAATCTGTAGAGAAAAACTAGAAGTGCAGTAAGGAATTGATGCTTCCAAAGTTTGAGAATACTGGTTGAAGAACCTGCAAAAGTTGAGAATACTGAGTTTAGAATCCGCAAATGTGAGAATACTGGACTGGAGAGGTGAGAATACTGACTTAGAGAGTTAAGAATACTCAGTGCAGATATGTAGAATGGATAATACTAAATTTAGAAGTAGTCTACATATGCTTGAGAAGTGTAGTGTGATAACCTGGGTAGAATTTGAGAATTACTCAGTAAGTCCCTAAACTATTTAAATTTTTTTAATTAGGTCCCTAAACAATTTTTTCAATTAGGTCCCTAAACTTCTATTTATTTTTTAATTAGACTCCTGCCGTTAATGGAACTAGCGGTAGTTAACGGCAGATACCTAATTAAAAAATAAATAAAAGTTCAGGAACTCAATTGAAAAAAAAAATAGTTTAGGGACCTAATTAAAAATTCTTGAATAGTATAGGAACCTATAGATTAATTTAAATTTTTTTTTATATAGAATGTTGTATGTTAATTGACTTAATTAACTCCATGAAATATGAAGGAACCTAATTAACCGCCAAAAACCTTTGATGTGGTAACTCTGCCGGGGCGAAGATGATGATTTATATTTTTTTGATCATTAGATATATGATTTATATAAGAGGCATATCATCCACATGAAGACCAAGGCAAATTAAAATAAAAGAATATAAAGAAATTCAACTTGACCTATGCCTTAAGAGCGTTGAACATGTCCCATTTGAAAAGTTTAAACTTGAATATGTAGTAAAACTAAAATACCATTACTTCTCATTGGATATGTAAAAGAAAAATACTATTTGGCACAATTTCTTTTAGTAGCATTCATTGGAAGAAATTTTTTAGTTAAAGTGTGTTTGGTAAGCATTTTAAGATAGTTTCTAACTTTTTTAACTGGTTGAAAAACTTGTTTAACCATATAAGTATACAAATTTATTTTGGTAGCTTACATATTTTGTGAGACATTACTTCAAATAATATTTTAGCTTATAATTTCTTATATTTTGTTTCTTTTTTATCTTTCAAATATTTATTAAATTAACTCTTTACCTTTTTTTTTATATAAGGTAGGATTTTATTATTTCTTTTTGGTTTTTATTATTTTTTATTGGATATTTTATATATTATACTATTTATTTTAACCATTATACCTTTTATATTATTTATTTTATTATTTTAGCATTATATTCAAGATATTAATAATGAATTAGTATGACAAATATTGATATGCAATGGTATTTAAAAGTATGAAGTGATGTTACCATAATAATTAATATAATGAAAGTAATTAAAGTATGACGTCTGTTTAAGTGTATTTTATTTTTATTTTTATTTTATTTTATACTTTTGGTTGGAAATATTTTAATATATAATATAAAATTGATAATAGAATAAACAATATGAAAAAATTAAATAATTAAAACTAAAAAATGTAATTAAAATAATTAATCTTTAAATAAAAAATTATAAGTGTTCAAAATTAATTAAAAAAACTAAAATTATAATTACCCGAAAATATACTTTTATCCATAAAATAAAATTTAAATTTATACAAAAAAAATATAAATTAATATATTTATTTTTGTCATTCTATGTTTACCAACTATTTTAATAAATAATGTTATCAAACATTTTAATTTAATAAATTAGTTTAATAACTTTAAACTTTTAATTAACTTCTTTCAACTACCTTATTACCTACTTTGAAACACGTTAAACGATGCCTTTGAAATTTATTTGTATTTAGAATATGAGGTACAGCAGCACCTATATCATGCGATATATAGGAGAAGCCGTTACAAACTTAATTAAAAGTATCATGGGTTATGTCTGAGTGTGTGAATTGACTAACACAAGATTATTTTTTAACTTAACTAGTAATTTTTTATATTGAGTTCCAGATATATAACTGTGTTAAATATTTAAAAAGAAACTTTATTATTCATAATGATCTTACTTAGCTTAAACATGATTGTCTCCTGTGAAAGATACACATAATTTATGCCAAAAAATTATCGTGAGTTACAAAAAGAAAAAATATCATTTACACATCACTTTGAATGCATTAAACTTCATTTATTTGAAGTGTATCACTCTACATAAGTGCACAAAATTTATAGTATGCACTTGCTTTGGTATGACCTAGCTTGGTTACATGTGTACAAAATTAGACGGACTAATTTAGCTGAAATCTCCTTAATATATTAATGTATGAACTAAATAAAGTAATAGTAGCTGTAAAATCATTTTATATATTCACAAATACAATTGCAGAGGTGGTTTTGCATTCTACGTACTGATTATACAGTCAAGTCTTTACAACTTTATATCCTGGTATATTGATTTTGACGAAATTTAATTTTCTTTTTTTTTTTTTTTTAAAAAAAAGAGCTAAGTTGCTTATATATTAGTGCAAAGTTATAAACATATAGGAACTGATTAAGTTGTTGAAGGAAGAAGTGTAGCTAAGTCATTAACATTATAACAGCAACTTTCGGGTAATATTTATTTGCTGCAATATTTTAAAAGTAAATTACAATGACTCCCCCTGAAGTTTGGCTTAATAACACCCAAAACTCCTGCCTTTTTTATCCCTACAAAAAACCCTTAATTGTTGGGTGTTCATTACACTTACCCCCCTGATCAATTTAACAGTCAAAAACATTAACTTAGAATAGTCATGTGAGCAGCACATGCCTTTTAATGAATTTCTTTTGCCAAAATGCCCTCATCCCCTTCCTTTTGCACTCACCCTCTTGTGTCCGCCCCTTACTCTTCCCTTTCCTCCACCAATTCCGCCTCTCTCCAATCACCGCCCCTCTCTGAACCTACTCCCATGACCCATCCCACTCTCGAAACTCCAGCTTCAGATCTCCCTAAGTCCCCAACCCCACACAATTTCGAGGACGACGCAGAATTGATGCGTAAAATGCGTTCGCAAAGGACAAACGTACCCTATGCAGTAGTGACAGTGGACTCTAGGAGTCCGGATATCAAACCCAAAGGACCAGTCGTGTCCCCAAACAATTAATTTTGCAATGGTTAAATAATTCAATTAAGAATCAAATTTGAGAAAATAGTGTTCAATTGTTCAGTTCTTAAGAGCTAAGGATTAAGATAAGAAGATTAATGTGAGACAGTAAGATTGGAACGCCAAGGATTATGATTTTGCATGCATCCCTTTTTCTCTCATCTTGATCTCAATGAATACTCTAATTAAGTTAATTGTCAGTCCTCTTTAGATTCATTAGTAAACAATTGGCCGTAGTTTACTACTGTTGTTTCCCCTAATTCAATTCCCAATTGGTCATAGGTGAATTAAATTAGGGAAAACAATGATACTCAGAGAGGTTGATTAACATAATTAATCCACTGGAAATTCACACAATTAGTTTGATCATGCAAATCATATGAATTCAATCACTTTATAGTTCTGTCAATCCCAAGCAATTGATCATAGACAAGGGACTGACCAATATTTAGAGTGATCAGTTCTAATAACAAACAAAATAGTAAAGAGATTCAATAACTGTAAACATCGAGACATTCATTGATAATCAAAGATGGGGTACAAAGGACACAGCTACATCATAATCCTGGGCTCGAAGGACTAGCCACTCATGTTCATGAACAAACCAGTAAACCCCATAGAAAACATAAAGATTACAAAGGGATAAGAGATTTTACAAGTGGTATTTCCAATGACGATTTCTACGTCTTACAGCAGTCAAACTTTCTCACACGACCTCTATCTCACTCAGAATCCTCAGTATTCAGAAACAGAGCAAAAGATGCCAAAAGAGGGTTTTCAGCATTTATTTATAAAGTTTCAAACTGTTGACGTGGCTCACCACGGCCGTACTGATTAGATGACCACGGCCGTGGTCCTTGCATAGTCTGGAGGTCCAATCTGCGCGTATTCCGAGCACGGCCGTGGTAAATGAACCACGGCTGTGCTCGGAAAATTGACGCTGATGCAAAACTTCTAGTGATTTCTGCTTGGCTGTGGTTCTTGCATCACGACTGTGGTGACTTAGCACGACCGTGCTAAATCTACCACGGCCATGGTATTCCAGACAAAGGCAACTTTCCTTCAATTTATTTATTTTTAAGCTCTTTTCCTCAAGAAATCCTTGAATTGCCTGTCTTACACAAACTAGTGACAAACCGTGAGTTTTGCCAACAAACTAAGCTCAAATCATATGCAAATGACATCCAAACTGAGATAAAAATACAGTCAAAATCTGGTTTATCAAGAATTCAAAGGAATCCCCATCAAACACCCTGTGCGAGCCTCCCTGCAATCCTAAATCCCCCGAAAATGCCACCACAACTCAACCCCCAACTCCAAACCCTTCGCGCTCCTTCACCATCGAGAAGGTTCCTTATGATGTTCGCAATCAATTACCTCACGGGGAAGCGCGAGAATGAGAATATCGTGCTCTTGTGGGCGGCGTAGTTCACGACGCAGTTCGGCCTCTTGGGGATCGGCGACGACAATGCGCCTTTACTGCTGAAGGAAGGGCATACGACGTTCAAGTTCTAAGCAAGCGGGCGGTGAGATTGTGCCAAACTGCTAATCTAAGGCTCTCTGTTTTCATTTTAGGTTCTTGTTATTATCTAAGATCATGCCTGCTCTTTTTTTTTTTTTGCGATGAAGATCGTTTGTGACTCTGCATTTCCTAGGTTTCGATTGGATCTAGGAGGAAAGATTTGAAATGTGACACACTGGTTTGATTGTAGGTTTCAAATGGATCTAGGAGACGGATCTAGAAACATTGCGGGGGAGGTTCTGTTGTTGGGTTCGGTAGAGAGGGTGGTGGTTGGTGGTGGCGAAAGCGGCGGCATTGGGGTTGTTCATGGTGGCCGTCGGAATGGATCTGCCGGCGAAACCACTCGCTCTGGCGAAGAAAATAAGGACCAAGGAAGAAAGAAAGAGAACCAGTTAGCTGAGAGGGGCAAAATTGATTTTTCAAATTATTATGATTCTTTTCTTTTTTTCTTTTATTAAATTAAATAATGGAATGTTGACACCGTTAAACCAAGGGGGCAAAAGTAATGTCGAAAAGGAGAGAGGTGTAGGTGTAATTAAGACAAAACTCAGGAAGGATTATTGTAATTAACTCTTATTTTAATCAAAAGATTATTATATTCATACACTGAGTTTCTCTTCTATCTTATTTTTCTATTTATATCTTTTTCTGCATTACCCATCATATTATTTGTATTTATCCTAAAAATAGGTCTATGTTTATAATTTTCCTTAATCAAATTATAAAAGCAATGTAGTTTCTCCGGACTGAAATATAAGCAAAAAAAAAACTGAATCACACCCTTTAAGAAAGTTAGTTAGCATCATTTAATTTTGATAGTCTCAATAAAAAGATTAACCCATTTCCTAAAGTACCCCTTATATTTAATTGCATAGGACAAAAAAAGAGAAGGTGGTTGGAAATAAAACTTTAATTAAATGAAGGGTATTTTGGAGATGGTATCATTAAATAGGAGAGAGTTAGTTAAAATTTGCTTATACTTTAGTCCAACACACATAATTTTTTTTGCTTATATTTCAGTCCGGAGGTAGTACATGTGAGTCTATAAATGGAATTAATAGTTTATGCAAGTTTCCTCCGTTGTGAGATAATTAATGTTCCTTGTCCCCGGTGCTTCTTGAAATCAACTGAGACTACTGGTTCGGATACACTACTTAAAAAAAAATTGTCCCTATTCCAAACACTTTGATACTTTCGGCTAAACACTGAAGGGTTTCTTTTCTCTCTCTTCCCGCTTCAAGTTCTTGTATATAAATGATTAAAGCAGTCATAAAATTCCTACCTTTCATATGAATATATTATAGTCAACAGGGGAAATATTGCCACGGAGAAAACGAGTTCAAATGTGTCTTTGGCTTGCTTGAAGGTCCACATTATTTCTTAACCCACATCTCATCCCACTTACTCCTTGTAGTAAGAGAATATATAATGTAAACTACATAAGCACTACCCTTTAAATTTATCAAGACAATAATAACCAATTAGGTACAGTGCATTATCATCATTTTACTGTATTTAAGTATTTGCATACTTTGCTTAATGAAGCAGACAACAAAACCAGCGGGTATATATATATACATATCTAGGGTTAATGCGCGTTATCAGAGGAATTGCAATTAAGACGCATAGATCTTGAAGAGAATCGAATCGCGTTCGCCATGAGTAGAGGTGAAAGTTCTGGTGGTGGACACAGCTCCTTGGGGTACCTATTTGGGTCAGAAGAGAAGCCAAGTCAGCCTCAGCCCACAAGGACAGTTCCATTACCACCCTATGGCATTGACATCGACAACGCCATGCCCCCTCACCCTCACCCTCACGGTGTTGCTCCTCCTAACACCCAACTTGTTGTCTCAAACAACCGATCTCAAGGCCACCACTTAGGAAACATTGTAACTGTAAGCTTCTATATTTGATACTATTATTTTAATTGTGATTTATATTCACACATCGTCAATCTTTTTCAACCTTGATAATCATCTATCTTAGTTATTTGTTAATATACAATTTTCTCAATATATATTAAATATGTATGTATGTTTCAGGATCGTCCGTCAACAAAAGTCAAATCAGTACCTGGTGGTCATTCATCGCTTGGATACTTGTTTGGAGATAAGTGATATTTCTTTCTCCGACATTGATTGATAGTGGTGCTGTTCTGACAAGGAGAATCGATACTTATTGTAGCTATATATGTGTGGGGTTTTTGAGTGAATCACTTATAATTTGATTATTTTAGAATGAAAAAAGAAACCCAAAAACAAATCAAATAAGGGATTAAGTTTTCCCTTTGTTGGATTAGCAAGGATCACGTTAAATCTAAAGACAAATTAAATACAAGTGTATAATGTGGGTGATATACGAGTGAAAAATAAACCAGTGTGTGTGCTTTCTCTGGTAGTTTAATCAGTTTGAATTGAGTGTTGAGTGTGTGATTGTTATTTTAGTTTTACTTCAAAGTACAAATAATACAAGTTATATAATTTCATTTCAGCTGTGTTAATTGGCTGATCTTCTAACATCGCTTATATCTATTCAGTTGACACGGAACCTTTTTAATTAAGAATGCATTACATTAAATTATTTTTTTTATAAACAAAAATTATTATTAGAAAAGCTTAAATGTACACAAGTTGTGCTCCTACGGCTTTACATACATGAAATTCCCCCTAACCCTGCATTACATTAAATTATAAAAAGCTAGCTAGAGAATCATTCATTCTCATAGCTTTCTGATTGAGTAACAGACTGATTTTAATTCCATATGTTTAGTTTTATATGTTTTAATTAATGATGATCAGGGGTTTGTTCTTATATGTTAGCCAATTGAGATAGTATTCTTTAGCGACAAACAACTTTATTAAGCGATCTAATTAATGACATAGTTTATTCTTGTTCTTATAATACAACTACTAAACTTCAAATTCAAGAATTAGAAGTTGCAAAAGCTTAGAATTTAATCACGACCTTAAAAATGTACTGTAGGTGTGGGTGTTTCCTTTTTCTTCAGATTTTCTCACTATCATTTTTTTCAGAAAGAAAAATGGTATATTGGAAACACTCTCACACGCAATTTCTCTCTCCCTCGAGATTATGTGTTGGATCTATTTACTGCATAAAAGGTATGTGTTCCGTGTGTTTGCTTTACCCTTCTTGTGGATTGTGGCGATTGATTGAGCTCTTAATTTGGTTTGGCGGAAAACTAACATTAATGTTTTGGGCTAATTATTTTTTAATTGTGATAAAGCTCCACTCTATTTTTGGGTGGATTGAGATGACAAAGGGAGAGAGATATGAAGAGAAAAGAAACGATAAGAAGAGAAAGTGGTAAATGGTATAAGTGATATGATAAAAGAGAGAGAAAGATGGGAAGAACATGATATATATGGAAATGAGATGGAAGAGAGTGTGTGTTTATAGTTTTTCTTCATTTTTATAGTATAGTGTAGAGATAGGAAGAATATGGTGTAAAAATGAAATGAAAGAGAAAGTGAGTGTATATTTACAATTTTCCTTCTTATAGTGTATATATACCATCTATTTATAACACGTATGGCCATAAATCCAAAACATAGAGCTCTTACTCAGTCTGATCTAGTTTGGTTGAATGATATGATGGAAGCTTTGTTCTTTCTCAGAAGTAACCATGCACTTCAGCTAGCTTTTCATGTTCAAAGAAGTTTCTTTCTTTTTTTCTTTTTCTTTTTTTTGTTTTCTTCCTTGTTCTTTTAATTTCACTCTTGGAAATAGGGGAGAAGAGGGAGAGAGTGCCAAGTAAAAGCTTACCTCATACTCCAAATAATAATGAGCGAATTGTCGTGAATTTGATTAAATTACCTTATCTTTCCCAGCGAATTAGAAGCAAGAAAAACATGTAATGTAAAAATTACAAGCTTATCTTTTAGCATTTAATTCTCCCAAGATTCTTAATGCACTATCATCAAAATGTAATGTTTTTAATTTTGTCAGCATCAAAATTTAAAGGTTAATGACAGTTTTGTTGGAGAGCTATGCTCCCAAACTTGTTCCTGAAAATGTCAAACATGATTTTATGGAAAAGTATGTCAAAAAAAAAAATGTTATCTTTGTGCTAAGGCGAGAATTTTATATTAAGTTTTAGTGTTTTGAATATAACAGTTTTCAAACATAAATTACTTCAAATTTAGTTTTAATTAAAATCAATTTTATATCGAAATTAAATTTACAAATGTTCATCTTAACATCTTTTGTTGGTTGGTCATGTTTTCATTATATACCGATTTTCATTCATAATAGTAGTTTTTTACTTTAAGAAATGCATAATATACTGTAAATATAATTTATCATTTTACTAATATAATTAAATTTACAATATTTATACTAATAATTTAATTTGTTAAATAAAATTATATAAATAAAGAATTTAAGTAAAATGCATTAATAGTATAAATAAATTTTTTATAATTTTATAATTTTTAATAAATTTTAATCAATAATAAAAACTATATAGTTGAAATGAATGTATTAGGAGAGTGTGTTGATAACTAGAAATTATTTTATGGTCCTTAACCATTAGGTGTCTATAATTTTTACCAATCTTTAAGTAACATATAACATATATTTTCAATTTATTTCTGTCAAAAAAAATATTTTCAATTTATTAAAACGAATTAATAACATTAATTAATTAAGTGTCACATGAAGCTCAAGACTTCTAACAATTTCTCATTGGTAGCACTCCTCTATTTATATAGACTGCATATATTAAGCGAAAACAATTTATATTAACAAAGGGAATGATTATACAGTTGGTGAAGGAGAGGAAGGGTCATCATTGCCCATGCTACTACACAGACGCCCGCGCACATTTTCGATCAAAACTTTTGCGCTGGTAATTTTGCATCAAATAGTGCTGAACATACATGAGAATAAAAATTGCAAGATGCGAATGAATGAATGCAGGGCTTGCTTACGCGGGGGCTAGAATCTTCCAGTTTATCAGCTAATTATAAACTGTTTGGCAAAGAGAATCTCGGCTAGCTGGCTTCATATGTGACTGTTTAACAGCAAATTAATTGACTCATAATAATATCACTGGCACACTTTATGTTGTGTGGCTTAGACTTCCTCCAAACTTCAAATAAAACGAAATACTAATACCAAGAAGAGACCAAGCTTTCAGGAAAAAAAGAATTGCACGTGCACTAGTCTGCATCACTGCATCATGTCATTCTGATATATGGTAGACAGTAGTCAAGTGGGCAATGTCTGTTCAGAAGTATGTCGGGTTGGGTCTCATATTAGCAATATCTCTTCAGGAATTTGTCGGATTGGGTTGGATTGGGTCACGTATTCTCGTCACAAGAAATCATTAATTGACAATTATCAAAGAAAAATAATCAATTAATTGAGTGGTTGAGAATTTTCCTTTAATATTGAGTCACAGTTTTATTATGATTATTATTTAATCAATTACCCTTTCTCTTCTGTCCATATTAATTAAGAATTTAATATACATTCAATGTAACGTGGTGGTATCATTCATTCATCAAGGAATGGGATCTCTCACTGTTAAAAGAAAATTACAAAAACTACAGTTTTTTTTATCTCACCATTTGAAGTCGCGGTTTTGTTGTTTATACATAATATTCCCATTATGGATTCAAAAACTTTTCATCTCGTCTATGATCATTTTTCTCATTTTCTTTTCCCCATTGATGATATCTGTACCGGAAATGTTCTGCATAAACTTTTGGTTCACTATGAATATTTTATCATACAATAAGAAGGGTTAAGATCTCTCGAAGTTTTCATAGAATCTTGATCCTTCATCAAGTGTTCACCAGAATCTCTTTCTGGCTCTTCAGCCTTTTTGAGTTGTAACAGTAATTCGTATGACTTAAGTAGTTTCTTCTCATAATCCGTTGCATTTTATATTGCTTCTGTGATCGTTTATTTTCTCGGCTTTGTTTGTTTAGTGGCATGATAACACGGGGTCTGTTGCGGTACAGGTGTTTAGAATCACGTGATTATGCATATCAAATTATAGAGTTAATTACATTTTTAGTCCCTTATATATCACGTTGATGCAATTTTAGTTTTTCAAGTTTCAACGTTGTCCATTTTGTCATTCAAGTTTACTCTTGATCATTTACAATTAGGCTCCTAATCTAAACAAGAAAAAAAATATTTTTTTTATTATCATGTTATAAGTATGAAATATCTACTGATTTTACATATGATTAATCACAGTTGAAAAATCTGGCTAACTACTTTGAAGTCTTTTATCTGAATCACATTTTTTTCATCCACAAAATTCAAACACCGAGACTTTATTTAAAAAATTTAAACTCAGTTTCACTCAAACTAATTTAATGTTAGTAAGAAAATCTTCAATTTGATACAATATATTAAGATTTAAAATTAAAATTAAGAAATATATTTGAAAGAAATAAAAAGTTAAAAATTAAAACATGTGGCTTAATATAAATGAGAATAACTTTTAAAAACATGTGGCTTAATATATGAACAGATTCACAAATATTCACTTAGTTGATAAGGTTATTGTTGTCTATAAGTATAATAAAAGTGTCCAGCCAAACTGCCAAGTGTCACCATACTGTTAAAATTTTCTCTGCAAAATACATTATTGATGCACTTTTTTTGTGGACACCCGAACAGTTGCACAGGTATTGGGCATTGGCTCTATTTATCCTAATTCTCAACAAATTTTAAGGTGAGCCCACAATTAAAGTTATTAATTTCCTTTTTTTCTTTAACACGTGACTAAACTATTTTCTCTGCTAGACTCCCACAAATGCGGACTAGGATTCTGCGGTGATCTAGATAGGATTGGGACTACGATTACGCTTTTGACGGAGACTAATGCCCAAACACACGAAATGGCGACTGTTATAGTAAGATCGCCTCTTGGACTACTGTGTAGTGTAGTCACGATTAGTTGCTCTCACCTCAGCTCCCTATAGTCTATAGACACATCCTGGTTTTCAGATTAGAGGGTATATCTGGTGCCATGACTCTGCATATCCAAGTTAATGATAGACACACATTTTTGCCAGCAGCTTGTGAAATTCACCGATTTAATGAGTGAAGCATGCAAAATAAATAAGCAAAAGTAAGGAGCAGACAATCTTTTCATCGTGAATGCTAACATTCAATATTTTCAATGTGGAGTTTGAAAATAGTCTCATTGTAAGATTTAACATTGTTAGTCCTACTCTTAACTGTAACCGGAATATACAACTTTGGTATAGTCAACCAGTTTAGCCATGAAACAAGAATACACACCATATGTGAAAGCCAGACATCATAGGTGTGTAACAAATGGTGCTAGACCTAAACATTTAAACCAAAAAAAAGTTATTGTTAAATCATAAGCAAAAGGCTCCATGACAGACTCACGATTTTTGCTATCATAATTGTTTTTATAATACAACGGTTTTTATAACTTGTCCGAATGCTAGTAATATTCAATTGGATTCTTAATGATTACTCATTTTCCTTTGTATTCTAAATGCTTTAGGACTAGAACGGAACTTTCTGTACCTAGCAACTTATCTAAATAAAGGACTGGCACTGTATTTAAGGAGAAAGAAGTTTATCTTGATACATTCATATTTTATACTAATAAGAAAGAAGAATAATGATTCTCTCACCACCCTTACACACCTCTCATTTTTCAATATCTCTTTCTTTTTTGTCACATTACATTACTAATCATATCAATCACTTATCTCTCCCTTCTTCCTATCTCTCTCTGGATTGTACTTCACTGATTCCCTCCAGATGAGCTCCTTGATGTGCTCTTCGGTGCATGTTGGCTGCTCAAAATCAAAATTGAATTGCCCAGGACCAACTGGTTCATCATTGATGTCATGAAGTGATGAAAGATATAGATGACATAGTGCTTCATCAACTGGTGCAAATAAATGAAAATACCACGTAAATATTTAAAAAATGAGAAATTACATTAAAAAAGCAAGTTAAAAAACTGTCCTTGAAACATAATTCTTCTAGCATACCTGTAATGCGTTTGTTGGGATCAAAGATAAGCATCTTTTCTAGTAGATCCAATGCCTCAGGAGACATATTTGGGAATCTAGCGGAGAAATTTTGCTTCCTATATTGTGGAAGCTGTTGAACATATCTTTTGGCATTTTCACTTCGGAGAAATCCAAGGCTGGCATCATCAGGTGAACCTATTAACTTTTAAGCAAAAGCAAAACACAGTGTGTCGTGTTACAACTTGTAATCAATTTACAGGTAACTAAAAAATCAGCTTATGCAATACATCCATTTTTTTTAACTATAACAGCAGCATTCAAGATGGATGATGTATAATAAGATGGAGTATAATATGCCTTTCGTTATTCCCTAGTGTAGAAAGGGAAGAACCACGACAATGCTAAAGGTATTGGCTTATCATATCATAAACCGTGATTACCTTCCAGTTATCAACGATAGTAAATTAATTAGGAAAGTAATGTTATTTCCACAGCAAGGAGAGAGACAGAGAAGTGTGGAATAAGATGGGTAATGTGATGCATAGAGATAAAAGAAAAAAAAAATGTTGGGGAAAAGTGTTGTAAGAAAATGTAGGAATAGCATTATTCAATTAGCAATAACTAGAATCGAAAGTAAACAATGAAACAGGAAGGAATTGGAAGTTTGAACAGCCTGGTTTTGCACTTCATTCTGTTGAAGGGTGCCCATTCTGGACAATAGGACATTCTTTTTCTAGGCATTCAGAGCGTGAAAACCTCTCAGAATCCAATTGCTCAAGTTAATTGATTTAGCAAAGAATAGGTGGTGACAAAAGTAGAGATTAGAAAACAAGAGGAGTAAAAAAATGAAAACCAATGGCTTTTTATTTCCAGTAGCTTCAGCTGGGAATATTAAGCATGTCGGGAAGTTCAAAGGGAAACAGGGTTCATAAGTGTAAATCACTTTCTTAAGGATGAGAAACTTTACAGAACAAGAACAACCACCAATAAACTAATGCAAGAGATAGGTAATGCAATGCATTATTTAGAAAGCTTCAGCAGCCTGTAATTTCAAATGGAAGCACCAAACCCATACCTCAGTTATAAGCCTTAGTTGATGAACATAATCTTTCCCAGGAAACAAGGGTTCTCTGGTCATAATTTCACCAAATATGCAACCAACAGACCAAACATCAATTGCAGAGGTGTACTCTGAACAATTAAGAAGCAATTCCGGGGCTCGGTACCATCGGGTGACAACATACTCCGTCATGAAATCCGTTTCAGATGTTGTCCTTGCCAGACCAAAGTCCGCAATTTTAAGATCACAGTTGGCATTGAGAAGCAAATTACTGGGCTTAAGATCACGGTGCAAGATATTAGCAGAATGCACATATTTCAGCCCCCGTAACAGCTGATATAAAAAGTACTGCACAAGTTTCACGAAACATCAATACAAAGCTTAATTTCAAATGAAAAAGCACAAGTCAAAACTTAATAACACCATAAGAATGAGTCTATTTCATATATTTAAGTATTTTTTAACCCACATGTGTCGATTTAATCACTTGAAAGATTTTTTTTCTGTATAGAATATGAATGCAAAAGTGAAAAGGAAATAATATGAATAGAGGGAAACCTGACAGTGGTCACCGTTAAGAGGTTGGTCAGAACGAATAATCTGATGAAGATCAGTGTCCATCAATTCATAAACAATGTAAACATCATTGAAGGCATCCTTTCTGGGAGGTCGTATGATATCCCTAATAGCAATTATCTGCAAAAGAAGACTGATTAGTGATTACTAGACAGAGAAATAGGAAGAGGTTTATCTGAAAAAAGAGAAGAAGTGAAGTTACGTTTTCATGGTCCATGTGGCGAAGGAGCTTAATTTCCCTCAGAGTCCGTTTAGCGTCAATGATGTTGTCAAATGCGTTACCAATCTTCTTTATGGCAACTTCTTCGTGTGTATCGCAATTAACAGCAGCACTGAAAACAAAGAAAAAGGAATAGCACAGTGAGGTGAGGGTATTGAAGAAAAGGGAATGAAAACGGTTTCTTAAGCTTAAGCATAGTACATACATACCAAACGATGCCGTATGCGCCTCTACCGATAGGGCGAATCGGAGGGACATACTTGGAGGAGACCTCGAACAAGTTTCCGTACACATTGTATTGCACGTATCGACCTCCGTGAGTCATAACCTTCTTAATTGAATCTTGCTCTTTGCCTTTGCTACTCATCTTTAGGAGGGAATATTGAACGCGATGCACGGCAATGCCAAATTTCACTCTCTTCTCTCTATATGCTTATTGCTTGTGAAAATCCGTCATCTGAACTACACTCATTTATTTTGCAATACAAAAATCATTCGTTCCTTTCACATTAATTACTCGTCCCTCTTTGTCCAATTCAATTTCTTAAACTGTTTTTTTTTCTCAATATACTATTAATATTAATGTCAAAGGATTAAGGTTCACATACAAATATTTTAATCCATGTTGTTCTTCACCTAACTATAATTGAAGTGAAAGTTTTATTTAATGTCCGGGTCTAATTCGTGTTATTCTTTATGTTATTCAAATATTATTGATTTCTTCCTATGGAGGCTATTCTTACTCTTTCATGGTTTACATCACGCTTCCTAATTCTTATCGTTCTTTATCTAAATGAGATAATAGCCATTAGCTGATTAGCATTGCAATTCGTCTCACGCTAGTAGTAGATGAAAATTTTGATTTGCAAAGAATTTCTAATGCAAGACCAAGTCCTCTTAAGGACTTCTAATTTAATTTTATATTGACTAAATCTCAAATGATTAAGCTTTAGGTTTGGTAAGGATTAATTCCTTGGCAAGTGGGAACTAAATTTTCAACTATATTGAAACTCGCCAAATAAGTATTAAAAATCAAGTAGTTACTCATAAAACAAGCAATTGAACGGATCTAATTTCGACCCCAAAATAGTTGTAGAATAAGTCCTCGAGCTCTGTCTGTGTTTCTTTCTTTTTTCTTTTTTTGGTCATCAAGCTTTGTCTGTGTTTCTAAGGCAGGCGACCAAGTCACTCTGTACATAGCCCAACGAAGAAGAGAACTCAAAATTTGTGTTGGTTGAATTAGGTGCAAAAATATTGCAGGTAATTGACAAGCTCACGTGAACACTCGGAAGCCAGTCAAGCGACGCACTTCTTGTAGTATGTTTTTGGTGAGTATTTACAAAATGGATTTTAAATAAAATTAATTTAATTAAAATTGATATGAACTATGAAGTCAAGTGATTTTTTTAAAATGTTTTTATTTAAAAATAAGTTATTAGTAATACTCAGTATAACTTTTTTAGTAAATTACACAAATATTTTTTAAAGTTTCATTAAATTTCTCTTATTTGAAAAGATATAAGGTTAATTTGTTAGTTGAGAAAAAAGACTTAAGGGTGATGAGACAAGAGAAAAAGTCGAAACCTCCATTAACATTTCTAATAAAAATTAACAAATTAACATTTGTTGATAAAAAAAAAAAAAGAATTTCTCCTATTTGAAAAAAAAATGACTGAAAATGTTTTCAAATGACGCTTGCAATGAGGAATAAAATGATAAATATGACTGTAGTTCCAATTTTTATATACTAATAGATTAATTTTGTTAAATTTGTCATAATAATTTAAATTATTTTAATTATCATCATAATGATTAATGAAGATATTTCATTGTGTACATTTAATTGGATGTTTTTACCCTTAATTTTTTAGTATTCTCTAACTAAATTTGAAGATAATTAATCTATTTATGAATTTCTATAATTAAAAAAATATTATTTCTTCCATTCCTTCTCTTTCAAATCTGAACTCCGAAAGTAATAAATAGTGCCCGGAGCAAGCAAAAACAAGACGAATGCTTTGATCAGACTTTCCAAACCCTGAAAACTCACATTGTACTCGAAACACAGTGATAGACCAAATATCGATCCAAACTTGCACTATACGAATCTAAAACTGAGCATTTTTCTTGGCACAATATTTGCCATTGGATTATTTCAGTTTTCAGGAAAGCTCACATTGTACTCGAAACACAGTGATAGACCGAATATCGATCCAAACTTGCACCATACGAATCTAAAACTGAGCATTTTTCTTGGCACAATATTTGCCATTGGATTATTTCAGTTTTCAGATATTTTGAATTGTAAAAAAAAAAACATTTGGACTTAAAATGAATTGTTGGCACATGTTTATATAATTACTATGTTAAAAAATTCGCTAGCATATATCATCCAACACAAACAATATTGTCATCCTACTTATAGCAAAAACACTCAAATTCAAAATCTTCATTGCATAAATAACTGAATAAGTAAATTGTCGAACAGATCAAACAACTTTTGGGAGAGGGGAACTACTATTAACTCCAATGACAGCCAAAACTGCAAAAACTAGAGCACATATCATCATTATATTTAAGGAATGTTTGAACTAGTTGGTGCTCCATAACCACCAGCACCACGACCGAAGCCAGGCCTTCCGCCAGGACCCTGCAAACAGAGTCAAAGCATATATTTCAGGAAAACTCAATAAAAACATATACATGTTAAAGTATGTCATTGCGCACAAGAACGAGCTTCTAAAAATTCGTTATCAAAATCAGGACAATGCCGCTTCACAGAAATGAGTGACGAGTAATAGCATTAGGTAAACGAGGAGAATTTGTGTTAAATCATCCAAATAAACTTGCAACATCAATCACCATGATTTGGAGAAAGAAGCTAGTGGCAACACATCAGCTTCCTAACAATATAAATAAGGCCATAAAGATGTAACTAACAACGAACCATAATCAGATGCAGAAAATTACAAAACTACATTTGGCAAATTGAAAACAAAAAGTGCACCATTTAGTTTGAACATGCATACAAACATGCACATTTGTTCTCACACAAGACATATCAAATATACAAATTATCCTAATTTTATGAAGGGGGGATACAAACGCTATTAGAAACACGACCAACACTAGCCACAAAGTAAATGATACCCATAATCGGATATAGAATAATAAATAAATAAATAAAGAGAAGCACAATATTCATGATTCATATGTTGCAGAAAGCTTACCCCAAAAGAAGGTCTGTAGTCAGCAGGAGCTCCACCTTTGTCACCGAAATCACCACCAGGTCCCCGGGGACCTCCACGGTATCCATCACGGTCACCACCGAATCTCCTCTCTCCGTCAAAGCGAGGTGGGCCCCTGTTCAAAACAATCCCACACAACATTCAATCAAACAGAGCAAAATCGTAATCATAATGAGAATGATTAGTAAGAATGTTAATTACCTAGGACGATCACCGGGTGGGCCACCGAATGGTCTTCCAGCGGGCTTGGCCTGCTTCTTGAGAGTGGCTGGTACGATTTCGGAGGGAAGGTTGAGGTAGGTCCTGAGGAACTCAATTCCATCGTTGGTGAGGAACCAGTAATAGTGCATCCACGCAAATGTCTCCCTCACGTACTCTCTTGACTTGAAGCTCTGCATCAGCTTTATCACCTGCAGATTCGGCACATCAATCTCAGGGTGCTTCGCCAGATTGAAGTCCTTCTTCGCATAGCAAACTCCCTCTGAATCAAAACCAACAACCACGTCACACTTTGAACACTACACAACCGTAAAGTACCATACAAGAGAACGCTAGCTAGCTAACCGACCTTGAAAGAGGTATTTGCAGATCTCTCTACGGTTCTTCTCGGGAATGATCTGCACAATTTAATTTTACCAAAACCAAATTAAATAACGATTTGCATTCCACCAATGCAAACAATTTTCAATCATTATCTATCAAAGAGCTAAGAGGACGAAGTTCAGATACCATGGTTGCTACGGTGCAGCCGGCTACTGTTAGAAGCTCTGCTACCACACTATGCCTTTGCCGCTTGCTGCGATATAAACCCTAATTCTGCTATCTCCCCATTTTATAATGGACTTATCATCCTGCTAGGGCATTGTTTTTGGGCCTATAGATGGCCCGAGTTTCAACCTTCACTTATTCATCCCAGCACATGGCCTGATCTGAGAGGCCCGTTTGTTTTTTACTTGGCCCACCCAAGGTTCCTATTTCTTTTAGCCCATTTACTTTAATTGTTGATTAACAAACAGTTGCTACTTCATGTCAAAAAAAAAACAAACAGTTGCTACTTATTAAAAGTAAACTCTTTTATTCTAATTAAAAAAATAAAATCATTTTAAAATAAGTATAACACAATAGGTGTATCAAAATGAGTCGAACTCAACCCAATGGATTTAACTTAGTTGATAACACCATTGAGTTTGTAACAAAGGACCTAAATTCAATTCCCATAAAATATATCCTAGAAAGGGACAATGCATTTTAAGTGTGACTAAACCTTCAACCTAGAATTACTCTCATAGTCTGGTTATATATATATATATATATATATATATATATATATATATTCAAAATCAATGGACCAATATGATTAATCTAATATAAAATTACATAACTCAAAAGAATAACAATTATGCCTCAAATCACTTTAGCCCGACTTAGTCCAATCAAAAATTTGTTAGATCAACACAAACTAACCCATGATTGGTTAAGCCAATCCACTTGTCCAAAATTTGAAACATGAAAAAAAAAACTCACATTTTTTTGTTAGTTTAATATCTTCTTCTCTTTTTTTTTTTTTTTTACAAAAATATCTTATTCTTAAATATATAAAAAAGAATAGTTTTCCATTAGTTGTTGATATATAATTGTTATTATTACTATTATTTTTTACATTTCTTGAAATAGATAAATATTTCTCTTTTCTTTGTTATGCGTACGTATAAATGCAAAAAATTGTCATATTGTCAGAATTTCTACATGAATATTTTGATATTTATTAGATAAATTATTCATCAAATGTTCAATGTAGCTACTGAATAAATACTCCTGAATTTTGAAAATAAATGTATCTATATCTATTAATAAATTATTTAGCATTACTGAGTCCACTATATTTAGAGTAGACATCACGAAAATATTACTTGGAGAATCGTTACTCTTTAAGTACAAGGTATATATCACACCGACTAAAAAGATGCGTGGCCAAATTGGCATATATACCATTTCCAAAGGGAACACCTGCAAAACATAGATGACCACATCCACATCCCTTTCTTTCTCTTTGGGGACGTGCATGTGTGGTAAGCCAACGCTTTTTCTATAAGACAGGGGGTTGTTATATAAAAGAGACGCAGAAATGTAAAAGGCAAATCCATTATTATTGTAATTCAAAAACCACCAAATGTACAGTCAAATATATAGCAAATTGAAGAAAGATGTTTTGCATATCTTCAAAATCAAACTTTCCTGCTGGTTGCAATCGCCTTTATTATTATTCCTTCTTCTTTTTTCCTCTTCCATGTCAAAACACTCAATAAAGAAATAAACACTTCAAACATATAATATTATCTTCACTCATTTTTCGCAAACTTTCCAATCAGCAATCGAAAGAGGTTGGAAAAAAATCAAAAGAAGAAAAAGCAATCTCTGCAATAAGTTTCAGTGTGGCCTGGACCATTCCTGAAAACTCTTCCTGGTTAGAGTAGTGGGGACAGTCCTTGCAGTCATAAAGAGGAAGGAAAAGGTGAAAGTGTATTGGTTCCCATATTTGACGTGTTTGGTGCAAGTTCTTCCCCTCCAAGTTGTCCTTCAACATTAATATTGTCCCAGAAAAGAAAGCTGGGACATTGTTGTTGATTCTCCACCCACTCATTCAAATCTTGTCTCCGCAAACACTCTAGTGCCATTTCTCCTTCCTCGTCTATACTACAAGACTGTACTTCCATATTTGGCACCATGTTTTCCACGTTCTCTATCAATGGTGGCAGATAATTCGTGGTATCAATAACTGTTGTTGCTGTAAAAGTTGCTGCTAGTTGAGGAGGAAGTGCATGGACTTGATGGTGGCTCAAGTTCCACGTTTCAGTACTGCTCAAACCCAATGAATCTTGGAACAGTTCTGCTCGTACATTGGTGGTGTCTACTGTTGTTGTCCCTTGATCTAATGAACTAGTGTCAAACATAAATAGGGGGCACGTCGAGGAAAATAAGGTTTCTTGTACCGGTGGCTTATTTGCTGTTACATTTTCTTGGTTGCCAAAGTGATCTAGTTGATTGGAATTATAATTGAACTGGGGGTGGTGATCAACACTTTGTGTAGTGGTGATTGATGAAGTCACCGAAGGCTTTCTAATTTTCTTTTTGATCCAAGAATTCCAATAGTTCTTTATTTCGTTGTCAGTTCTACCTGGTAAGTGGCTTGCAATGTGAGCCCATCTGCATTTCCCAAACACAAGAACATATATAATTAATTAATTGAGTTGAGTACATATATATATCTTATTGTTTAAATTATGAAAAACAGTATCTTCTTAATCAAGATGTCTCGCATAAAATCGTAAATTGGAAGCATATGTGTCGAGAAAAACGTGGCAAGAAATGAATAATAAGATAACAATTTAGTTGCTTTTGTAAAGGATTTCAAGAAATAAAATATTATGAAGAATGTGGACATGAGAGGCTGGGAGTGCACACACACTGAAAACGGACAAGTAAATTTCAACTGACAGAATTGCCTGCTTAACTTCTCCAAAACTGTAGCTCCGATCGGCTGATTGCTCCTTCAGATTGCTTCACTAATAACTATAGCTGATTTAATTAGGACTAATTCCTATGATTTGTTTTTACAATATACCGACTATTGAGTTGAATAACTAGTGTTATAAGTCTCAATTCCATTTATAATTGCTCGCTTTCCATTCTATATAGAAAATTAACCACATATTATGTATGATTAATTACTTTAATTATGTTCCAAATTTCAACCATTATCATATTTGCAAACATCCTCATACTAATCAATTTGGAAAATTTATAGAGTTGGTGGCTATATAAGTCGGCTCAACCATACATTTTGGATGTTCAATAGAAAGAAGAAAGACATGTACAACTACAAGGCGCTCGCAGAGGAAATGCAAGAAGAGCAAACAAGGAAAAAATGAATTGATCATATATAATTTAAAATCCTTGGTAGAGCTAGCTAGTGTCTGCAGTGTGATTCAAACCTGTTGCCAACGACCCCATGAAGACTTATAATTAACTTCTCCTCTTCAGGTGTAAACCTGCCTCTTCTAATATCAGGCCTCAAATAATTAATCCATCTCAGGCGACAACTCTTACCACACCTTTGAAGCCCTGAAAGATACACGAAAGAATTAAACTTCATAAAGAAAAAGCAGAAGGTTGATTCATCACAAAAATAAGTTGAGGACAATTCTATATATCATCAAGCAAGGAAGAAAATGAAAGAGGAGATGATGAAGAATTATTTATAATAATAATAATAATAAGAGAGACCAGCTTTCTCTGGAACTTCACTCCAGCAACCATAGCCGTGAGTGGTAATGTATCTGATGAGTTTCTCATCTTCCTCGGGGGACCAAAGGCCTCTCTTAACCTTCTGTTGGTTGCAGCAAGAATGGTGACCCATCTTAATTTCTTTTGTAGCTATGTGCAAGGTCTTCTTCTATATATTCCTGTCTTTTAATTTAGTCTTGTTCCCTCAGTGGCCTTTTATTGCCTGGATCAAATGTGGGGATTTGTATGCAATGCAATAGTAGTTAGGTCTCTCTCTCTCTCTCTTCCCTCTCCTTTAAAAGTGAGGGGAAGTACACAAAGGCCAGAGCCGACATTTACAACCTGATGGGGTCCATGCAAGGGACCCAGATCTCCATCTAACCCTAAAATGACGTTTCATCAACCTTATGCTAGCTATAGTGTTAGTGTTACCATTTCTACGTACATGTGTGTAGTATTACGTAACCAAACTTTCTTCACACACTTAACAACTCCTTCCCACATCCACAAGGAGAACCGTACCTAGCGGAAGATGAAAACGAATTGATCGAAGGAATATTGCCGGTTGTTTCATGCGCTTCCCTGTCTGAAACTATTCAGCAACGTCATTACATCAATAGCAAGTGCATTTACATTTACTACGTACGTGTGAGAGTGATCGATCGATGGTAAGGAGATTAATTCAGAAATTATATATTGCCAACTGCAGTAAATCACAGCGCGCGGTTTCATCTATTATATTCCTGTAATTTTGTAATGGATCAGAAAAATAGATAGATGGTTGTCTCTTATAATATTCAAAATAATTCAATGAGTCCAATGGTTTACGCTTAGTTCCTTAAGCACCTTTTTTTTTTCAATAAGAATTTTATACTGTTAGCCTTGGCCGTCCAATTTCTGTATATCAACTGTTTACACCCCGTAAAATACTCTTACAAAATATGTATGTGGATGTATACTTCTTCTTTTTTTTTTTTTTGACAGGCAAAACATATTTATTAAAAAAAAGGCTAAACTAAAGCAACAAGAAGGGCCAAAGCAAAGCCTAAAGCCGGTACAAGCAGTGCAAAGAAAGCGTTGCTAAAAAAATCCCCTATAACAGCAGCCACCTAAAGAGAAATAAAAACAACTGCAGAGACATGTGTACAGTTCTAATCTTAGTCATCTACTATATATATGTTTTAGGAAATAATAGATTTTTTTAACAAAATTAAAAAACAAGTAGTAAAAATGAGTAATTATTTATCTAAAATAAATTAAACCAAACACATATACTACAAATTTTAAACTTGCAAATTTGATCTCATCTCAAGTGGAATCTAACCAAAATTGCTTTTGCCGCTTTTTTTTTTTTTTTTGCTTAAACAAGTCCTAGAGAAATTATGACCATTGTATGATCGTCTAAAAATTGTTGATCATTTTATGATTGTTTAAAATATTAAAACAAAATCATGGTTAAACTTTATTATATATAGATTGTGTTTATTCAACACAAATAATAATTTATATTATTTATGGAATAATATTCTTTTCATAGGCCATAATTTGAAAATATATATAGTTAATTAACTACCTTACAATTTGAACAAACATGTTTTAGTTTTTAAGCAAGGTTTATTCCTACAGCTATAGGCATGCATTATTGATTGTGTTTTGAACCGTGCATTATCGTGAGATTCTCATGTATATTCTATAGAGATAATGTTCTCTCTCTCTCTCTCTCTCTTTTTTTTTTTTTTTGTGAAACAGATATCATATTCTTACACCTTGGACACTCAACCCTTGTCATTAGTTAGTGTTATGCACAAGCCCGGGAAAAAGTTGGTCCTCCAGTGGTGGCCTCAGGCTCAGAACCGTGAGGGACAGTCTAAAAGGGAGAAATTATCAGGTAAGTCTTCACATGATATGTAATATGTTATTAATTTTTTTAAAATTAAAAAAATTGAATACATATTATATAAAAATTAATTAGTTGGAATTAAGGATAGATAATGATATTGAATCACGTAATAATTTCTCCTCAAAAGATATGCTAATCCTCCAATAATAATCTCCTTCCAAGCTCTACAATGGCAAGAACGTCATATATAAACATTTTAACGCTCAAATTCGTGTGAATTAAAGTTTAAAAAATAAGAGATAAAGTTAATGAATATCTTGAAATGAGTCAGTTTAAGGTATTTTATATGTAGACGTCTATTCCTTATTTTTAAATGTGAACAATCCAATGCATTTTTATTATTGGGCGCAACCTTTGTCGGATCATAGGCTAAGGTTTACTTAATCAACTATATAGGCTAAATTAAATTATATATTAATTTGATAAATTTGTTATTTTATAAAATCTGCGTTTAAATGATTGTGCTTTGTAAATGTTTTCAGGTCCTTCCCAACAAAACAATAAGTTAAATTTTCATTGTGACTATTGAAGGATTTAGAGGGAAAAGAAAAGATAAACCAAAATTATTTTTTAGACACCTCTATTATATTCACTGTATATATCTTTCAATACATTAAAACATATGTACGACAATATGAAGTTTCTTAATGAAGATAATATCATTTTGTTATAATAGGATAATTTACACGTTATCAAAATGGAATTTTTAAGTCCTCAGGCAGATTTTTGCTTAATGCTTATTTATAATATATCTTGATTAACCCTGTGCAATATTTCATGGCAGGATGCTCTCTTTATTTCTTTTTATTATTCACTACTACTATTATATAATCTTATAGTATTTACTGTACACCAAAAAATCTAATATATTTACTAAATATATTGCTGATAGTGGCCGGTGGGATAGCGTAAATTTCATATATTCCAAAAGAAACTGACATTTTAAATATTTATTTCTTCGAACAGAATCTTCTAAAGCAATATATTGTATACAACAAGTGTGAGAAAGACTGAAAAATAAGTTGTTGTTTTATGATTTAAGCAAGCCCAAACTACTAATTATTTTGACTTGATTGTCTCTTCAATTAATTAATTAAGAAGGAATAATAAATTCATTAATGCTGTTGGAAAAACGTGTATAAGTAACATGATTGACATCAATTAAAGTTAATAGCCTTAATAGGACTTGTAAATTTTAGGTTTTAGATTTCACTGGCTGAGAGTTACAATTATTATGAACACTATAAAAGCTATAATCATTGGTGATCTTAACATTTCTCAACAATTTCAACACTCTAACAAGACTTATACTCATTTTTCCGGAACCTGTGGATCACTGCCACAGACGGCTCAAAGTGGAATTTGGCGTGTATCAACTAAATTGAGATTTAGATCAATGTATAAGTTTATTTTCAGGACCACTTAATAATGTAAGATAATTGCTATAAATTGGAATATATATATATATGTATGTGTGTGTGTCTGTGTGATTTTTAACTTTATATCTTATTCTGTTATACTTTTAATTATGCAACAAAAATAGAAAAAGAAATGATGTATTCCATCTTGTTTTAACATGTCTATAACACATAGGTAGATTTATCAAACAAAAAAAATGAAACATAAGTAGATATGTAAAGATAAGAGCATGTCACTTATTAATAATCTCCGAAGTGGGACATTCAGGAAAGTTAGATTGTCGGCTTAGCCTAAAGTGGCCTATTATCGTGTTTCAATGATACCTCCATTGAAAAGCCCCATTAGTTATGGAGGTGAGATCATGTTGCTATTACACAATGACATTGGCTCTTAAAGTAACCATGCAGTGAACTTCAGTAATCTCCTGAATCTTAATTTCGTCATCAAGATTTTGCAAATAGATTAGTGAATTCCAAGATGATTTCTTTGTCTTGATAATGATTGGATAAAGACGGCATGTCGCAAGTTGTATAGGCAAATCATTAATTGATTCCATTTTTTAAAAAAAAATTGGTACAGTATTTTTTTCTAATGAGAAATGGTTCGATAATTTTTTTCATCTTAATATATTTATAAATAAGACATTTTAAAATAATTATTTAAGATTAAATTTTCAAGCTTTTCTTCTTTTTTTTCATCTTTTGTGTATCTTAAGGATTTCTCATGGAACTAATTTTTTTTAAAACACATAGATCATCGAAATAGATTTTGTATCTGTTAATAAATTATTTTTCATAAACATAACTAACAATTGAATCCCGATCAACATGCTTAAAAAGATTCAACTATGTACTAAGTGTACTAGACTTTTTGGTAGTAAACTCTAAAGTTAGTAAACTCTAAAGTTAATCTCTAAGGTTTCTGATGTACTTGTATTATTCCTTCAAAAAAATTGGTCACTAAATAAACTCCTTAAAATTGTAATGTGTCATCATATTAAACTTTTAATTAATTTACTTTTACACGAATTAGTGTTTGAAAGATTTTAAATGATACCATATTTGTCCTTATAAAAACTAAAGTGGTTATATAAATAAAATATATGAGAGACCAATTTAGTGATAAGTTAAATTTGTAGGAGATCAGTATTTTATAACAAAATATTTGAAGGAATAATTAATATGGTAACTAAACTTTTTTAAGGACTATATATGTGTAGCTTTAGAGGACTTGAGGGGTTATTTTAAATTTAATTAACTTCAAGAGAGTAACTATATATATTCTATGTACAATGCAAGGCTGAAATGTTCAGTTGAAGAAATATGCCTTGTGTTGATTAGTTAGATCACAAAACTAGCAAGGCATTTGTTTAATATGGCATTTCAAACGTTTGTATTAATACGTATATGGAATATAGTTAGGGGGGCTACTGAAATGGATGGGGGGGTGTTGATTGATGCGAATGAACCACCAAGTTGATGTGCAAGGCAGGAAAGTGATATTTGCTTGTATGAATCGCAAGCTAAAGCTTTGAAAGTAATATACAAATGATTTTTAAAATAGACCTTTAGGAGGAAATGAAAAGGAAAATGATTGTACTTAGCTTTAAGGAGGAGCAAGAGAGAGGTATGTGGGGCTGCCAGTTGGATTTTTAACCAGTGATTAGTGAGAAAAATAAAACTATTAAGGACATTGCCTTTATAAGCATGGTTGGTTAAGTTATTAAGTCATGGATGAAATGTCTCCACCATTGGCTCTTTTAATACAGATGTGATCCGCGTGTTCCTCTCCCATTTCTTTCTTTATATCTCGTCATTCATTATTCATACAACGTCAATCAATACAAATAATGTACTACTACTACTACAGTATAGTTTAGTTGATGAATGAACCATGAAATTTTCTAGGCCAACCATTCCAGACCGAGGGGCCCTTTTTTTTCTCCTGTGGAGGCATTCATATGGACCCCTCTTTCCTTCAATGGAAGCCCTCTTTCCCCTGTTTCTAATGGAAACATCAAAAGTCCCCCAAAAGCTAAAATAACAATCATAATTATACATGAAACTTGTGCTGGCATATCATATTAAATCAAGCGGAGGATCAACAGAAAAAGAGAAGCGGGGTCGACTAAGAAGAAAAATGAGCAAGCCAATATGATAGTATAGATGACTTTTCCAATGACAATAATAGAACATACCCCCCTCCCAAAAAAAATGCTTATTTATATGTTGTGTTTTTTCTACACGCGTTCGTCAATTCGTTATTTATTTATTTACAAATGTACTAGAGAAGGGGATTTTGATTACGCTTCTTTGTTGGAAGATTCAAGATTGTAGGAAAATACCTTACTAGGTGCCTAAGTACCGACCACTGTTTGAAAATGAAGGAGAGGTTCAAATGGGGGAGAAATTAGATCTTAATTAATCAAAATCAATTAAAGTAGTGGGATTGCTATAAAGATGCTTTGAAGATGTAATCTCCATTTAAGCTCGTAAGTGACATGCAAAAAATAGGATCCATACTTTTCTACTTCAGAGTCTTTATTTTTTAAGGCTGTTTTATGTTTATATGAATTAGTTACATGTTCCACATGTTTATATACATATGGGCATTGCAAGAATTTCATAGCTCAAATAGATGCATGTGGGCATTGCAAGTACAGGGATGTAGGAGCGCACTTTCTATTATAATAGGCTATAATATTATCATTGGGAGCGTTTGGTAGCGGAGAATTTTATTCTCATGTAGATGCTATATGGAAAATAATAAAAATTATAAGAAAAGAATATAGTTTCTAATAGGCTATTATCGTTTATAAAAACTATTATAAAAGGTAATAGTTTCTAATAGGCTATTACCGTTAGAGTATAGATGCTATATGGAAAATAATAAAAATTAGATTTTTGTTTTTGTTGAAACAAAAGGGGCTTAAGCCCAAACTACCTACAGAACATATAACATGATCTGTCCCACATGAATTTCCAAACTAATTAAGCTAATGCTCAAGATTCACCATCCTATCAAAATTTGAATTAACTTAACGAAATGTCCAATTCAAGCTGACCAAAGACAGGGTATTAAATTTTTAAATTGAATTGGGCTAGACCAATTGCAGGTTGTCAGCAGAACGTGTGGGTTAGCCCATTAACTTATCCTTCAAAAAAAAGGTTCATAACCATATTAATAACGTGATAATTTTCTTTTTTATCATTAATAATGTGATAATTTATATTATATAGTAGTTACATGAAACCATTTATTTACTATATCATATAAATTCTAACATATATGTAGTAATATTTGATGTTTAAAATTGTATATTCTTATATTAATACATTTTGTATCTATGTTTAACATATATTTAACTTAATGGAATTTATTATAATTTTTTATCTTTAAATTCTCTTCATTTATAATTTTTTAGTAAAAGAATATAATTTAATATAATAAATTTAGTCTAGATAAATAAGATTTTAAAAATTATAAAAAAAATAATAAAAAAAATATACCAACAAACTACAAGTGTTTGGAAATCCATTTGATGTCGTTGAATTAAAATTTTACACATTCGATACATAAACATAGAAGTAATATAAGTGTTTTGGTTTGAACGTGAAATTAATTGGACGGAATTGATATCCAAACACAATAAATTATTTTTTTGGTAGATTATTTTTTTTTATTTATTTTTAGATATCCAAACACAATAATTCAATCCGTTATAAACATTTTGAGCAATGAATTAGACTAAATTAAAAACAAAATAATTTTTTTAAAAGTTAACCCGTAGAGTATCATGTATTAATCGAGTTATGTGGACAATCGCAAGGCAAATCAGGAATAAGAAACTGTCAGAGGTTGGGCACCTGACTTTTGGAATATGTCTTTTCTTTTTCAATACACAAGTTGCTTATGCATGCCTTTAATTTATTGTCTGATGTATATAGTTAACTATGATCGAGGTCCACTTATGGCGGCGGTATTTGATTGATTGTAGTAGAAAAATCTTAAAGCATATATGCAGTCAGCCTTGAATTTGTATAAACGCGTCATACATAAATCTTGACATTACAATCTTCACAACAGAATACATAAATCTTCCAAACCAATTACCAGTCTTAAACTAAATACAATCTTCACAACAGAATACATAAATCTTCCAAACCAATTACAGTCTTAAACTAAAAAAAATAAAAACCTTACAAACTCTATAAAACTTCTTTCACCATCAATCCAATTACTTGCAAGTGAAAAAAAAAAAAAAAAACTCCCCAAAACCATGTACCATGGTGTATATCCATAAAGCAGTACGTGTTAGAGGACGCACTGGCAAAAATCCCCTCAATCTTACTATGATCAAGTGGAGGCTTTAACTAGAGGTGATTGAGGAAAAGGGGAGTGAGGTGACACCAAGTAGTCATCCAACTTTCTGGATGAGAAGCTTAGCATTAACTTTCTGTGGCTGCAAGATTTCTTGGATTCGGTGTTCTGATTCACAAAGATGCGCATTCTCGCCAGAGAAACTTGCACGGCTCTATCATCCATGTTTGCATAGCAAACCCTGAACCACCCTGGCTCAGAACAATGAAAAGAAGACCCAGGAGAAATATTTATCTTAACTTGGTGAATGATCACTTTCCACAGTTCCATTTCCGCCTCAAACGTTGGCTTCTTCAAAAGACGACGCAAATCCATCCACAGAAACAAACCAGCGTTGCTCGCCAAGCACTTTATGCCAACTTGGGCCAGTCCCCTACAAAAAACCCCATACCTTTTGGCTAGCCTTTTTGCACTCTCTTGAAGGAACCGTTCCACGAACTCATCATCAGAAAGCATTGAAGCTATAAGATATTGGGTCTGTGTGGACACTAATCCAAAGCTAGACATTTTGCGAGCGCAATTGACCACTGCGTCGTTGTAAGAGTATATGATGCCAACTCTAAACCCAGGGAACCCCATATCCTTTGAAAGACTATAAACAATGTGGACGAGGTCACGGTCACATTCTATGTCTGTCTCTTGCTCTATTACCTCCGCGATGCTCGTGAAACCAGGGTGGCAAAAAACTGTACCGGCGTATATTTCGTCGCTTACTAGGTGGATGTGTTTTTCATTGATGAAACTCACCACTGTTCTTAGAGTTTCTCGGTCCATGATGGTTCCCAATGGGTTTGATGGATTGGTAATTAGCAAGCCCTTTATTCTGATGTTGTCCCGTTTGGCTTTCTCGTACGCGTCTTGCAACGCTTTCCTTGTTAACTTGAAATCCTTAGAGCTTTCACATTTAACTGGAACAAGTTCAACGCCCGTTCTCCACCTCAAATCCCTGTCGAATCTGTTTTAGGAAAACCATCTGATATATTAGAGCTTGAGGCATAAGACAAGAGAGATGATGAATGAATAGTACCAAACCATAAAATCGCTGTTTAGTACGTAACAAGTAATTTGAATGAAAAGTGACCATTTAATTGGTTGTTTATATATACAAAGTTATGCATAACCAAACGGTTTAGAGTAGAAGTTAATTTTTAATAGAATCTTAACACGTCATAATATTCGTGCTATTTTCTTTAAGAAAAAATATTCTTGAACATCCAAACAGTGTCAACACCCCTCCAACATCCTTTTTTTTATTATTTTTTGATTGCTGAGTCATTGTTTTCTTTTATTAAACATTAAATAAATAATAAAATAATATATTATTTGTCAACTCAGCCGGTGTCATTTGGATGTTTGTTACTGTTGGAGTGTCCAAAAATCGGGACTCTTTGTTTAAAATATGTTTATCACTTTCGAACTCAAGTTTGCTTTGTTTATAGTCGACTTTGGCCGTGAGTCGTGACAAACATCAGAAAAAGACAGTGGATAAATTAAATCAACGGTATATTATTATTGACCTACAAGCTAGGCTTGATGGACAGCAACTGCTTGCTACTCAATTAAATTGTGATTTAATTGAGCTTTTGACCGGGTCTTGGTCACCACTTAATTAAATTCCATTTAACTTAGCATCCAATGCTGAAACATATATATACTTATTCCAACACTGGAATGTTACACAGGAAGTGATCAATTGAGTAGAAATCAATTTTTTTTTGTTACAAATTTCCATTTTGCTGCAATTTGCAAGCCTGGTTTTCTATTAAATTAACGTTCTCCCTCCAAAATCGAAAAGAAATAAAGAAAAATCATAAAGTGTAAGCAAGTTAATTTTATATTGAAAGTGACTATCAAATATGTCTAAAAGTATATATATATATATATGCAAATTGAATTGAATGTGTAAGTAGCATTAATTACCCTGCATAATAAGGTGTGGGGACCAAAAATGCATCGCCGGGGTCTGCCAAACAAAAGGCAGTGACCTCGTGTGCTCCAGTTGCTCCACCGCTCATAACAATACGGTCAGGGTCGAACGTGACTCTATTTCCTCTCGTTCTTGCCATGAATTTAGCCACAGCCTGTGCAATTAAGTTCAATTTAAAGTTATGTTAATTAATTCACCGTTTGCCAAAGTTAATTAATTAGCATGTTTGATTTATTTAATTAAGGTTTTCAATTTCTCATTGTACCACTCACTTTTCTGAATTCCGGCAGACCATGATAGTCTTGAAAGTTAGCCATGGCCTTGAAATCACGCACTCCTTCAGGAGTGCAAATGGAAGCCCAAGGATTATTCGTTAACCAATTTTGAACCAAGTCAGAAGCAAGCTGCAAACACAATGTATAGAAACAACAACAAAAATTAGTCCGTATTGATGGGAGAAATTATTGTATATATAATTCAGACTACCATGTGTTTATAGTTTTAACCAATTTCTATATCAAGTTTTTCAATTTATAAGAAAAAATTAAAAGAAACTTAATTTAATTAATATACCTGATTTTCTGCAAGACCCATCTGAATAACCCCATTAGGATTTTTAATGGGATGAAAGGGATTGTCTTCATAAGCCTTCCATCCATCAAAGTATGGGGAGTTCTCACCATGTCCCTTGCCGGTAGCAATCTTAGACAGTAATTGGGGTTCGTTCACGCTCATTAGCTCCATATGGGGTCCCTCTATGTCTACTCACTGTCTACCAAATTAGTTGTTTAGTAAAGTTGTCGGAGATCCCACCTCGACTAGTGATATAGTCAAAGTAATGTATATAAGTGCAGAAACAATTTTTACTTTACAAGTCGATTTTGTAAAGTTGAGTTAACTCAACTCAAATGATAAGAGAAGTTGATCTTATCGAGGGAGAAGCAAGGGCTGCTTTTGAGTGGTCGGAAAAATTTGCCTTAGGGCCTTGTGCTTGTGTGTGTTAATTACAACGTGTATCTGCGAATGAACTACGACTCCATGAGGGGTATTTATAGCGTGTTCCCACAAATTAACGTTGATTTTCAAAGGTAAGAATCCTGGTGGACTGAATATAATATGAAGTTTCCTGCGAGGAGGACACTGGCTGCTTAATTACTTCTTTAAAAGTGATCCTTTTCATGTTATCCATTTTAAATCATTAGATATATAAGATCAAACAAATTCCTGATGACGGTGAGGAATCTCAAATTTAGTTTAACAAATATGTTTCTTGCTTTTTAATATTGCAAATTAATCCTCATATAATATACTCCTATATGTTTAAGGGTTACAATTAAATGAAATGATACAGGTTTCATTACTCTTTTTTTCCCACGAATATCATCATATACAAGCAATCATGTTTGAAATATGATCAGACATTAAATATAGGCATTTCTCACATAACGAGGGATTAGTCTATTCTGTTAGCTAGACTCAATCCCGTTAGTTGAGTTTAAATGAGATAAAATTACATCTAATAAAATATATTTCATTTTGTCTTTCATTCCATTGAGTATTTTTATTCTCCTCTAACAAAATTACATCCCGTTTTTTTTTTACCGCAAATTACATCCCGTTAGTAGCTTGTAATAATACTAGTTACTGTGTCCGGCGATGCATGAGACTTTAATTATATAGGACCATGCATTGATAATGTAAAATAGTTTTCATAGTCATTCAATCATAAATCATCATTTATGATAAATTTGTTAATTTTTATTAAATTATTTTCAAAGTCATAGCAACTGTGATTTATGATTGAGTGATAGTGTAAAACTTTATCATATGTTATAATATAATAATTTATATTAAAAAATGTTTACATATAATAATTAATATTATTATTTATTTATTATCCATTTTGTAATAAATTATTTTTACCTTATAAGAAAAGGCCTGAATCATCTGTTAAAAGAAAAAAAAAAGTGTCTAGAATACTCTACAAAACTCAACAGTCTATTCTTTTGTTTTTTTATTATGGGCTCAACCATCTATTTCTTTTAGAAGAAAAAATAGTAGTACATATATTTCTTTGAAGTCGGAAGAGTACTGTAACAAAATCGAGCAATTTTAATATAAATATAGATTAGCATAAAAAATATAATAAGATTGTAATTATTATTATTATTATTATTATTATTATTATAAATTGAAAAGGCACATAATATAGTAGTTATACACCGTAAATATCAAAAAGAAGATGCAAATATTTAAATTTTACAGAAAACTTCTTTGTACACAATTCAACTTAATACTTATTGGAATTGACCAACACCAAAACACCTTTCAATTTACTCTGTTTTTTTTTATTTTTCTCTTTATATTTTAGATGACATTTCATGTTTAAGTCGCACCATTTTGGGGTCCCTCCTTCAAGTAACGTGGCTAGTCCGTGAAACTATTTGCAACCGACCAATTAAATAAGGGTTGACTAAGTTTTTAGTCCCTAAACTTTTTCAAAATTTGATTTTTAGTCCCTAAACAAAAGTTTGACTGGTCAAGGTCCTTAAACTTTTTAAAAATTCAGTTTTTAATCTTTGAACAAAAGTTTGACCGGTCAAAGTTCTTTTATATCAATTAATATATTATTTTTATTTACATTATATGTGTAAATAATTGATTTTTTATGATGTCACATTTCTAAATTAAAAAAAATTAAATTTAACATGATTTTCTTGTACAATTTTAGAAAATTTTAAATAAAAAAATATATATTTGATTAAAAAAATGCACGTTCCAATTGAAATATGTGTAATAAACTATGTTAAATATATTGTAGAGTTACTTTTATGAAGTGTGATTAAGATTTTGTTTAAATTTAAATCATTTATTTAATTTAATTTGATTAAATTAGTATGTAGGTTAAGATAAAAATATAATGCTGAATACTGAAAATAATAAATTCAAAAACAGTTATGTAAATAACATTAAATTTAAATCCTTATTAAAAAATAAATCGAAAAAGGTTCAATACAAATTAATCCTCAAAATTTTACTTCTAAATATTTACCTAAAGTAAAAATTATAACCCCAAAAAACCTATTAACGCTAATTAAGAAAATAAGTTAGCATCATTTAATTTTGATGGTTTCAATTAAAAAATGAATTCCTTTCCAAAAATTATTTTTTTAAAATATTGTTAAATGGTATTAAATAAACATTAATATGAAACTGATAAATATATTTCAAAATAGCATTAAATAGAAGAAATCATAAAGAAAGGCACTGGTGGTGTATAAAAAATTATAAGCACTAAAGTATACAAAAAATAAATAAACTAATGAAATCTGTACAAAAAAAATAATATTATTATAAATAAATTTAAAAGAATTTCTATCATTTGGTAGAAATTGAGAGTAAATATAAATAAACAATATAAACTATAAATCTATATTATGTAATTAATACAGAGATAATAAATTTTTAAAACAAAATAACGATAAATGATTTTTTATAATAAAGTATTAACTCAAACATTTTATATCAAATTAGTTAAATCTACTATAAAAATAGTTAAATTTAAAATACTCAAATGATATTAGTAGAAATTCAGGTTATACATTAAATTAAAAGATTAATTGATTTCAAATATAGTGAAAGTATACAATAAAGTATAAGAAAATATATTAAAAAAACAATTGAAATAGATGGAAACTCAATGATTAATATTATATAAATAAAAGAGTAGTTATTTTTATGATTATGTATGCTATTATAAATTATAGAATATAATTTTTCAAAAATAAAAGACATAAAATAGTAATATAATATAAATAAAAGAGTAGTTATTATAAAAAAATATATATAATATGGAAAAAAAGGGAAAGAAAAGGCAAAAAATTGTGAAATAGAGTTGAGAGTAATATGGAAGGATAAAATAGAGTATGATATTGATAGATTGTTTTATATCTACTAAAAATATTTCTTCTACATTATAAATAACTCGTATATATTATAAGGATAAAATATCAATTAATATATTCAATATAGAGCGTTTTTGGGAAATATTATAATCCCAATTTTTAGTTGTTTTATGGGGGGGAAAAGGAAAGAAAAGGCAAAAAATTGTGAAATGGAGTTGAGAGTACTATGAAAGGATAAAATTGAGTATGATATTAATAGATTGTTTTAATATCTACTCAAATTATTTCTTCTAAATTATAAACAACTCGTATACAATTTGAAAATGTGTAGCTTGTAATTATTTTTCAATAGGTTAATTTTTCTTTCAATTGTTTTTATAATCTTTTACATGTAAAAGCTGATTTTTTGTTGCATCCAGATGAAATTAATTGTCTTCAAACCACTTTTCAACAAACTTATCTAAAAAAATGATTCTAATTATAATTAATTATTGAAATAATCTAATTTTTTCAGCTGTTCCAAACACGGTTATAGATTATTTATGGAAGTCGATTATTTAATATTGTCCAAATAAAAATGATAAATTAATATATAAAAAATTATACATTACAAATATTCATAATAAGTTATTTAGATTTGTGTCATCCTTAAATAAATTTTATGCAATATTGTTAAGTTGTATTAAATAAACATTAATATGAAAGTTGGCAAATATATTTCAAAATATCATTAAATAGATGGAATTCAAAGAAGGGTACCGGAAGTTTTTAAAATTTTGGATAGCACTAAATAAATAAAGTATACAAAAAATTGAATAATAAAATAACTTAATTTGCACCAAAAATAATAATATTATAAATAATTTTAAAAGATTAATTGATTTCTATTACAGTGAAAGTATACAATAAAGTATAAGAAAATATACTGAAAAAAAATTGAAATAGATGGAAAGCCAATAGAATATAGAACATAATTTTTTTTATAAATAAAAGACATAAAATAGTAATATAATATAAATAAAAGAGTATTTATTATAAAAAAATATACTACCTCCGTCCCTAAATATAAAACTCGTTTAACTAATTCACACCCTTTAAGAAAGTTGGTTAATTAATATCATTAAATTTGTTAACAATTTATATTATTTTTTCAAAATTACCCTTACAATTATTGAGATTAGACATCCCTCTCTTTTCACTTAATTACTTTCTACCTAATGAATTAATGAGTGCTATTCATCTTCTCCAATCCTCATAAGAGAGAGAGTATATTTATCTTATTAATTTATAGCATTAATTGTAAAGTGATTAAGGGTATTTTGGTCAAAAAAATAATTAATGCAAGAGACAACTTGAAAAGAGTCTTATAAAAAAGGACAATTTTTTTTTATAAATGAGTTTTATATTTAGGGACGAAGGTAGTATATAATATGGAAGGAGGGAAAGGAGGGAGTACGTAAATTTTATGTCTTTTTGATGTTATGTAACTGTGAATTTTAAAAATAATAAACATATATTTTGATGTTATGTGACTGTGAATTTTAAAAAGTTGAAATGTGGGTTTAATCTTTTGTATTTAAATAAAGGATCATTATTGTAAAAGAAAAAAAGAAAGGAGTGTGAGTGTAAAAAAAAAACCGAGAGAGAGTGGGGGGAGTGGGAGTCTTAAAAAAAAGATAGTTATATTTTTATTATTTATACTACTTTATAAATTATAGAAATAAAATTGTATAAATAAAAGACATAAAATAGTAATATAATATAAATAAATATGTTGTGAGAGATGAGAGAGATGAAGAAGAAAAAAAAAAAACATGAGAGTGAGAGAGATGAATAAGGAAAAAAGTAAAAAGAAGAAGAAGAAGAAGAAGAAAGAAGTAGTAGGTGAGTGAGAGAGATGAAAAAGCAAAAAAGGAAGAAGAAGAAAGAAGTAGTACGTAAGTGAGAGAGATGAAGAAGCAAAAAAGGAAGAAAAAGAATAAGAAGAAAGAAGTAGTATGTGACTAAGAGAGATGAAGAAACCAAAAAAAGAAAAAGAAAAAAATAACACTAAATAAATTTGTGTCATCCTTAAATAAATTTTTAAAAATATTGTTAAGTTGTATTAAATAAACATTAATTTGAAAGTTGGCAAATATATTTCAAAATAGCATTAAATAGATGGAATGACAAAGAAGGTTACTGGTGGTTTTGAAAAAATTGGATAGCACTAAATAGATAAAGTATACAAAAAAAATTGAATAATAAAATAATTTAATCTTCACAAAAAAATAATATTATAAATAAATTTATAAGATTAATTGATTTTTATAGTGAATGTATACAATAAAGAATAACAAAATATATTGAAAAAAATTTGAAATAGATAGAAAGCCAATGATTATTTTAATAAAAGAGTAGTTATTTTTTTGATTATATATGCTATTATAAATTATAGAATATAAATTTTTATAAATAAAAGACATAAAATAGTAATATAATATAAATAGAAGAATAGTTACCATAAAAAAAATATAATATGGAAGGTGGGAAGGGAAGGAGTACATGAGAGAGAGAGATGAAGAAGGAAAAAAGAAAAAAAAGTAAAAGAAAAAATAAATATATTAAATATTCAATTTCTTAATAAACGGTTAAAAATAAAAATTATATTATATGAAAACCCAATGATTATATAAATAAAAGAGTAGTTATTTTTATGATTATATAATTATAAATTATAGAATATTAATTTTTTATAAATAAAAGACATAAAATAGTAATATAATATAAATAAAAGGGTAGTTATGTGACTATGAATTTTAAAAATAATAAACATGTATTTTGAAATTATGTGACTATGAATTTTAAAAAGTTGAAAGATTGATGTAATCTGTTACGTTTAAATAAAGGAACGTTATTATAAAAAAGAAAGAAAGAAAGAAAGAAAGAAAAGAGCATCGGTGTAAAAAAATAGAGAGAAAGGGGGGAGTGCAAGTCTACAAAAAAGTAGTTATATTTTTATTATTTATACTACTTTATAAATTATAGAAAATATAATTGTATAAATAAAAGACATAAAATAGTAATATAATATAAATAAATATATTGTGAGAGATGAGAGAGATGAAGAAGGAAAAAAGAAAAAAAAGAATAAGAAAGAAAGTAGTAGGCGAGTGAGAGAGATGAAGAAGAAAAAATGGAGAAAAAAAGTTAGTAGGTCAGTGAGAGAGATGAAGAAGCAAAAAAGAAAAAAAAAATAGGAGGCTTGTATATATAATAGGAGGGAAGGGGAAAAATGCGTGAGAGAGAAAGCTGAAGAAGGATTAAAAAAAAAGAAAAAAAAAAAAGAGAAGTGTTGAAAATTGGATTAAGGGTAAAATATGAATCTACATAAGAAATAATAACTTGAAATTGCATATAGTTTAATTCATAATTCTTAAAAAAAATAATAGATAATTACATCAATTGGGATTACATGAGAAATTACTTAATAAATACTTAAAATATAATATAGTTTAGATATAATATATGATATTAAATTCAATTACTAAATATAACATACAAAAGGTTAAAATAGAAATATTTAATGACTAAATATTTAATTACTGAATGCATTATATAAAATAGTCATGCTAAAAATAATAACAGACATATATTTTGATATTATGTGATTGTAAATTTTTAAAAGTTCAAATATGGATGTAATCTTTTACATTTAGATAAAGGAGCATTATTAAAAAAAAATTGGAACATGAGTTTAAAAAAAAAAGGGGGAAAGAGATGAAGAAGGAAAAAAGAAAAGAAAAAAAAAAAGAGAGAAGAAACAGGAAGTAGGTGAGAGTAAAAGAAATGAAGTAGGAAAAAAGAAAAAAAAACAATTGGAGTACGTGAGAGAGTGAGAGATGAAGAAAGAAAAAAAAATAATAAACATATATTTTGAAATTATCTGACTGTGAATTTTAAAAAGATGAAATATGGATGTAATATGTTATATTTAAATAAAGGAACGTTATTATAAAAAAAGAAAGAAAAAAAAGAAAGAAAGAAAGGAGGTCAGTGTAAAAAAATAGAGAGAAAGGGGGAGAGTGCAAGTCTAAAAAAAGAGTAGTTATATTTTTATTATTTATACTACTTTATAAATTATAGAAAATATAATTGTATAAATAAAAGACATAAAATAGTAATATAATATAAATAAATATATTGTGAGAGATGAGAGAGATGAAGAAGGAAAAAAGAAAAAGAAGAAGAAGAAAGAAAGTAGTAGGCGAGTGAGAGAGATGAAGAAGAAAAAATGGGGAAAAAAAGTTAGTAGGTGAGTCAGAGAGATGAAGAAGCAAAAAAGAAAAAAAAAAAAAGGAGGCTTGTATATATAATAGGAGGAAGGGAAAAGAATGCGTGAGAGAGAAAGCTGAAGAAGGATAAAAAAAAAGAGAAGTGTTGAAAATTGGATTAAGGGTAAAATATGAATCTACGTAAGAAATAATAACTTGAAATTGCATATAGTTTAATTCATAATTCTTAAAAAAAAATAATAGATAATTACATTAATTGGGATTACATGAGAAATAACTTAATAAATACTTAAAATATAATATAGTTTAGATATAGTATATGATATTAAATTCAATTACTAAATATAACATACAAAGGTTAAAATAGAAATATTTAATGACTAAATATTTAATTAATGAATGCATTATATAAAATAGTCATGCTAAAAATAATAATCGACATATATTTTGATATTATGTGATTATGAATTTTTAAAAGTTCAAATATGGATGTAATTTTTTACATTTAGATAAAGGAACATTATTAAAAAAAAAATGGATCATGAGTTTAAAAAAAAAAAAAGAAAGGGAGAGAGATGAAGAAGGAAAAAAAAAAGAGAGAGAAGAATCAGGAAGTAGTTGAGAGTAAAAGAAATGAAGCAACAAAAAAGAAAAAAAAATTGGAGTATGTGAGAACAATATTTTAAGAATCGGACCGATCATCGAATCGATCGAAGTACTAGGTTAATGAGTCATTGGTCGGATCGGTGGGTCATTGGTCAGACTGGTTTGACTTGATATATTAAAAAATTACAAAAATATAACATAGTTAACATAATTTAATCATTTAACACTTTAAATTTTAAATTATTGTCATTATAAAGTACCTAATATTCCAAATAAGAAATAACAACCAATAGCCATGACAATACAAGTCCATAAATAAGTTTCATACACAAACAAAATTAGAAAAAAATTTGAAACACGTCATTTTAGTACTTTTTTTCAAAAAAAAAATTACATAATAATCCGATTCAACCAGAAACCTATCAGGTCATCGATTTTTTTAAAAATTGACCGGTTCAATTCGGATCGTATCGGATCAGATGTATTTCTGACCCTTTCATCAAATTAAACCGGTTAAGTCATCGAATTCCAATTGAATCCGTCAGATCGGTCTGTCCAATCCTATTCATAAAACACTGTATGAGAGAGTGAGAGATGAAGAAAGAAAAAAAAAAGGAAGAAGAAAGGGAGCACGTGAGGTGAGAGAGAGTGAGAGAGACTTGAAGGAGAAAAAAAGAAGGAAAAAGAAGCTTTTTTAGGGGCAAAAGGGGTAGTAAACTACCCTTGGTAGCTTTTCCTGAATTAGTAGAAGTATAGATAGGTTCCATTCATTTAACCTTAAGATTTACTGCTATTAATGGTACTTTAATTGATTGCAGCATTTGACTGCATTTACTCCCGTTCGTTGTTTCTAGACGAAAGAAGAATTTGGCGTGCTTTGATAAATTCGTATGCTTTCGGCGATGATCAAAGAACACAAATTTGGTCGGAGATGGAAAGTGATGTCATTGTCAGATGTTGCGTGTAATCGAACGTGGAAATTGGGATTTTCAAGGAAGGAAGATAACACGACGATATATATTGATTTTCAACACGTGGGAGGCTCGGCCTCAAGCTCAGAGTATGAATATGAGAGTGATGGATTAGAAGAATTATGCAATCCAAAGAGTACAAAATTGAGAAAATAATTTCAAGGAGTAGTTTAGAATGACCGCCAGTAATGTACCCCAAAAAATAAAGAATGACCGCTAGTTTTAATATTTTTCTCAACATTTAAAAAGTAGCTTGTTAAAAATATTAAGATAAAATTAATTTTTATACTAATTTAAACAAATGCGATGTATGCGCTCTACACTCGAAAAAATATATATTTTTAATTTTTTATGAAATCACTAACGAGGTTTTCTAGTCAAAGGTTCAATAATTAATTATGTATATATATTTGGTTCTATACTTTTACTCGCTCAACCTTTGCCATTTGGAATATCCAATAACTCACCCCAAATGGACCGGCTCTGTTCGGTGATATTCCATTATAGACTTTTATAGTTTTAGTCAAAATCTATTTAAGCTGAATTTTTTATGTTCACGTGAAACATGAATCAGCAGTTAGAGAATCGTACATATCTGGACTCCAAAATAAAAATGGACATATAAAACAAAATGCAGAAGTAAAATCAAATTAAACAAAAAAAGAATAAGGGAGCTAGAAGTAAGCTTAACGATTTCTGCTTTCTAATACGACGATGGCATCGTTCAAAGTCGACGGAAAATTTAGAATGTAGAAAATATATTCCTTACAAAAGATGTTATTGAGTATTTTAGTATAATCAACTGTTCACATCTTCAACCAGTTTGATAATCATCGTTTGATTTTTTTTTTTATCAATATATTCATTAGTTGTTATATTTGCTTGTATTTTTATAATTCAGCTTCTATTATAATATAACAGTCAAGCATTACGTTTTCCTTGGATAATACTCCCTTCGCTCTTACTCGCTCCATCCCATTTCTCTATGTTTGAGATTAATGTACATAAATTAAGAAATATTTATTGAAAGTAGAAAATTATTATTTAAACAAAAAATATCTTTATTTAATATATTGATCTTTGATACTTGTACCACTAACAGTGGGTATTAAATAAGGATATACTTGATAAAAAAATATTAATTTAACTTTGAAATTCTAAAACTTCAATTGTTTTGAAAAATAAAATAGAAGGCTAAAACAATTAAAGATTTGGGATGGAGATAATATTTATAAGACTCAATTACCTAATTTATTAAGATTAAGAAAAGTGACTAATTTAATTTCCATTAATTAAACAAGCCCATACTAACAGAAATCGTCTTCACATTTTTATTAAGAATTTAATACATGACATTTTTTTTATAAGAAAAACAAATTTGAGGAAACTTTGTTCAATAGTGATATACTTGTCATAACTGAAGAAAATTAAGCAACAATGAAATTAAAAAAAATAAAAATAAAGAGCTGTTTGAAGACAAATTAAAAGAACCAAATGCATAATAACATTTCACACAATTTTACTTTACGAGTTCACGAGCCTCACGACTGTCACGAGCCTCACCTTTCAAATCACTGTCCAAAAGAATTCATTTATTAATGAATAAAAAAATTAGACATTAAAATTATTTTCATTAATATAATATTTATTTAATAAAAATTAAATTATTAATATAAACATTAAAATTCTACACTAATAATATGATATACTATATTAACACAATAACACTTAATTAACTAATGTATTCATTGTATAAATTAATTTTATATAACAACAAAATTGTTTGTTAGTATGGTGTATTATATCATTAGTGTAAACTTGTAATGTTTATATTAATAATTTAATTTATATTAAACAAAAAAATACTAACCAAAATTAGTTTAATAATAAACTGTTAATAAATTACTTTTTTTTTACTGAGTTGAGGTATTCTCTCAATTTTCCCTTTATCAGTAAAAACTACTACAAAAATGTATACGCAATATGCCTTGGCATTTATTTATGATTTGGCAAGTCTTTAATGGTTGGTTTGTTACAGTGTATTTGGGACAAATAGAAAGAAGATGAAAGGAAAACTAAGAAAAATTTGTTCCTTCCTTCTTGAAGAGACAAATCATATATATGTGAACTAAACGTATAATTTGGAGACAGACAAAATTAATTTGAAGAGACAAATCATTTGAAGTATATATAGTTCAAGTCTCCTAATTTTCTCGATTTAGATTGTGTGAACTAAACTTATACTTACAAAAAAAAAAAAATCAATTTTTTGTACAGGAAAAAAAAACATAGAATCTGATATATAAAACCTAGAAAAGTATATACATCCTAGGGTGAGATAAAGTGATAAACCATATCTAATGCTCAACAAAATTCTTTTCTAGTTGTTGTGCTAGTAATCAGAGACAACACAAGCTGGGATACTGTCACAAGCAGAAAATGACTATATATCAGGAGCAGCTGACAATGGTTGGTGTACTGCAATAATAAGTTAGCACAACAGAAGTTAGCGCAACATAAGTTAATTATAATAATAATTATTGCTGCAAATATATATTCAGGTTTATTTATTATTTAACAGACTTTATAGTAGCATGATTTCTGTCATCAATTGCACAAGGAAGAAGCAAAACGCAATGTAAGGTTCATAAAATAAACGTGCAAAATATGAGCCTTGTTCTTGGTGGAACAATAACTCTCAAAAGAAGTCGTCATCACAAAGCCGTGACTCTGAAGGATTTTCATCACAAAACAAAACATAGAAAATAGAACCAAATTGTGTAGAAAATAGCACCTTTTTCCCCCCACTTAATACTGCATTATGGGAACACAAAATTATTAGAATCCATCATGTACTGCAATAGCAATGTGTTCACATGGCTCAAGCCTCGAACATGACCAGAATCATGGCTCAAAGAAGATTGAAACAGTCAAAGGGCTATAACAACTTAAAAAAAATGCACTCAGACATGCAATGTGATGCACATGTGATTTTAAATTACGATTGCACTGGTCCACAATGCAAAGGCAAAGACATTATTTAGACACTGACAAACCCTTTTTTAATCTCTCCCCAAATAAGAAAAAAAAAACCTTGAGAGCAGGGCTTTCATCGAGAAGTTTCACAGTGATTAGTGATATCTCTCACAACTGGAAGAACTACAAAATTATAAGAAGAAAAAAACCATCAAGTTAAACCTGTCCTGTTTGAACAAGCTCTCAAAATTAAAGTGTTTGTGTCGTAATTGAATCCCAAATATAAAGAACTTCTGTGCAAACAACAAATAATGCACTAGTAAATGTGAGTTTCCCAACGTTATATAAAATGCTCCTTTAGTTTCAATTCCAAACTTATTGTTCTATGTAAATGAATTAAGAAATATTTAATTAATGTAAAAATATTGTTCTTGGAATCACCAGATGGTCAACTCCATGAGCCTGCCAAGTTTAACAGGAGATTAAGAGGAAATTGAACATATGTAAAAGTACATGAACTTTTGAAGTCATGAAAACACCCGGGATGCTATAATAACTAATGCAATTAAAATATGCTACAATGCTTATGGAACACAAATATTCACAAAGAACTAGAGAAACCCAATGTTACTAGTTACTATGTTGTACAAAACCCACTTTTCCTGGAACAAAAGTGCATACCAGAACACACACACTTACACACACACAGAGAGAGAGAGAGAGAGAGAGAGAGAACAATGTTGTTTCCAGAGGCTGAATACCTACGCTCTATACCAAAAAATAAAATAAAATATTCAGAAGTCTCATTATTGGGCAAGCAAGGGGCAATTCAAACAATTTGCACTTAAAATCAAACCCACGTAGGTTGATTGATCTCATGTCATGTGCATGCAAGCACACTTTTATTTTTAACTTGTTTTAACCTTCTTAAAACATGTTGGTATACATTTGAAGATAGACTAAACCACCAAATGTTGACATGAAACCTTTTGAAATATTTAAAATTTACAACAAGCAATTCACAGTACTAATCTTTTCGAAATAAAATTAACCCCCACTCACAATTTTTTTTATGTCTAATCATATTATAACTCTCTTCACAAATTACTTCGGATACACATGCAAGTATACACATGTGGCAAGTGTACCAAATCATTCAAATAACAAAGGGTAAGTAGAGTATCGTATCCACATGGACTTGTACGATAATTGGGTAATTAATAGTATATTAAGTAGACTACGAATGTATAGGAAATTTTAGTAACCAAAATTAAAAATAAGAGCATAAAAATAAAGAGTAGAAGGGAAGAATTTTTGTTGAGAAATTTTATCGAACACTTTGTGCGCGTAGAAAACGAGGTTTATATCAATGGTGGGAATTGTCGGGGTTTGACTTCATTGAATCAACCTAGAGAACCTAAGTCCTTTGATTCCACTATCAATTCCTTTAAATTAGTGTAATCAAAGCACTTGCATTAAGAATGAGGGTTTAACGATGCCCAATCCTTTTTACCGGCATAAAAATGATTGGGTGTTCCCTTCAGTTCGCAAATCAATTGAATTTCCCAATTACAATCAATTAAAAGAATCATGCACTCGGGTGATCAAGCCAAGAACAAGCAATAGGTGTAGAAGAGAAACAATAACTGAATTTAATTGAATAGAAATAAAGTAGGAATTACATGAAAGATGATCCAATTACATCAAACCCTAACAAAAGTGGATCTAGCTACGCATAGTCATGGGGGAAGAAGCAAACGAGAGAAAATCAATGAGGGGTGAAGCCAAACGCATTAAACCCACGTCCCAGAGCTCTCGTCTCTTTTCACATACCAAGTATCGTGACCCCGGAATAGGACAGAAAATCCCTAATTAATACTGTGGGCCAAAAAGAGTTCAAGCCCAAAAGAAAACAAAATCAGAAAAATATGATTTATTTCTGCAGAGATCGTTGCACAGGTGTGCGCTCAGATTGCACAGGTGTGCAAACTATCTGACTGAACAAAAACTTGCCCAAGCACTTGATTTGATTTGCACAGGTGTGCAAAGCTCTCAGGACTTCCAAAGTGCTCTTTTGCCTCTACAAAGCTTCCAAAACTCTAAACTTCAACACATCAAATCTCTCATGGAACATCCCCATTGCTTATTCTAAGCTTCAACAAAGTTCCTAAAAACACAAGAAAACAACCCAAGATCAATCATAAAAGGGTAAAAACAAGAAATTCCTAACTAAACTAAACTTTTATTAAAACTCAACTAAAATGAAAATAACAAAGTTCAAAAGCATGAAAAATATCAAATAATTGCCCTTAAACTATTACAAAAAGTAAGAATATAAGACAATTATCAACATGCAAGCATTACTGTTAACCTTACCCAATTCATATGTTTAATGTCAAGAAAACATGATTAACATAAATTAGCCAGTTAATGCAAACAAAACAACTCTCTTCACAAACAGAAGGGGCATAAAACCTTATCAACTTTAACTCCCAATTTTCAGAAGTTATAGATTTACAATTCAACATAATTCTTATAATAACAATGTAGTAGTCAAAAGGATTCAGCTAGAAAAGCAGTTGCTAAACAATAATAAAAACCAATCCTCAGATAACACATTAACAGCAGTTGAAAAAGAGAGATATGCCAAATACTCACACATATATATATATATATATATATATATATATATATATATATATATATATATATATAATATAATGCGGTCGGAACCCAAGTCACTCATTCAATGTGATGACCCCACGAACACCAAGCTCCTTCAAGCGGGGAACATCAATAGGAAATAGAACATCACCTAACAATATGAACTAAAAATTAAGTGCATCAGATTTAGGAGCAACCTTGTGTTCCACAAACAAGAGAAGAAAGTTTTCATATGCAACCAAGTTAAAATGTCATCTCGGTTACAATTAAGAAAAAGGAGACACCCCTGAACACAAAAGCATATGCATCTGATAGCTTCACAAATCAGATTACATATACAATGAGTTAATAAAAGTTTCTATATCAAACAAAGTAATCTTGTAAACCACAGTAGCCCTTCTCCACAAATGGCGATTTTATCAGAAGTAGAAGGACATGAACATGTGAGGACACCACAAATTCTCAAGGATAATAACAATCAGTAGAAAAGTAAAAAACAATCAGCCAACTTTTGAATCAGAAAACAGAATCAAATACATTTTAAGGTAGCAAAACAACTTCCTAAGTCCAAATTATAATTGCCTTTTCTATTTTTTTTTATGAAGAATATGCATTGTCTAGACTCTAGATGTACATTGGATAACATAACATACTTGTGTAAGCCAACTAAAAATTGATTCAACAAACCCAAAGACACACATTCAAATAAAATTTGTTCAGAGGAATGCATTTGGCAGTTGCTTTGCTTACCTAAGAAACAAAATTAAAAAAAAAATATATAAATCAATGAAATCAATCGAAATACAAATCAGGACAATCGAACTTCCAATGGCCAAAACTAAATCAACAAACTCTAGCATGGTTAGAGAAGATATGTAGAGATGAAGGAGCTCAAGCAAGATAGATGATCATGGTAGGTTGAGGGCTGAGAGAGACAAATTAACGAGAGAGCAAGAGAGCGAGCGACCTCAAGCCAAGTTTGAGAGACACATAAAAGTGAGATATGAGATGAGAAAGACAATTGAGTGAGCTTGAGAATTCTAAAATTCTATATTTTTAGATGAAATTTAGAATTCTTTGTTTGTAGTTAATTAAAATTTCTTATTAAAATTCTCAAATTTTAAATTCCTTGTAACATATCCAAACAAAAAATTTTAGCATAAAGAATTTTAAATCCCCTGAAAATTACGTTCCCCTCTTAGAATATCTTATCCAAACAGACTCATTCAACCGCAGCCATTCATCGTGAGTTTTGACAGTTAAACGGTCTTTAAAGTTAGTTGCTAGTTGCTACATTGTTTTCTACTTTTCTCATTCTCCATGCATTGCGATGCCATCCAAGCATAAACTTAATGTATTACGACAATTTTATTACCTTGAATTAATTTGACCCTTTCACCAAAAACAGATAAAATTAATTTGACCCCCCAAATGGGTGAAAAAAATATACGAATGAGGACGAAGAAAAGGTCAATTAATTATCGAAAGTCAAAGCTGTTAACCACCACATTTGACCATAAATTTATTTTGAAATGACGTAACCGCTTATAACTTTTCCATGGACCCTTGCTTGTTTTAAAAACAAGCTCACTTTATAGTTTATACACAGACATAACTAAATATATTTATCGCCGCATCTGCCGTTCAAACCTATACAGGGTCCCCCTTAATACCAAATGATAAAACATAAAAGACAGCAACCAAGTTCTTAGCAAAATGCAGGGCATGAGCTACACCAATAAATAATTTGCTGCCAGGGTGAACTACAAGACATTTATAAACAATAAGCAGTACACTAGAAGCTAAAAAAACATAGTTCATAAACTTTTTATAGATTTTTTAAGAATTAAAGTTTTCTCATGTTCCTCAATATTTCCGGATCGTCTTCTCATTTCTTCATTAGAAGAACCACTGTGTGAGCCGCTATACTTCTATTTTCTCCAAGGCTGTCTACCTTTTCATGAGTTTTTGCTTTGATATTTACTACAGAAGAGTCCACTCCAAGCAGTGCAGATAAGTTGGCCTTGATAGTATCCTTGTGTGGGCTTAGTTTCGGCCTCTGAAGTATCAATGTAGCATCTAAATTTCCAATCTCATAACCAGCCTCATGCATAAGTCTCACCTGTAAAATATCACAACACACATTAGAAGTTGCAGATAAAATATCCAGCAGTTGGACATACTTATCATCAATCATATTCCTAGGAAAAAAAACTTTAAATAACCAAAGATGATTTCCCTCGTACAGCCAATCAGCCATCATATATACAGTAAATGCAAATCAAACCAAATGGCATGTAGACGTAGTTATCAAATTGCGATTCAAATTGTGAATCATAAATCGAATTGAATCATAAGATTCTAAGATCCCATGAAAAATAACTTAAAATAAATATATTGTATACAGAATGTATAATTCTCAATGTAACAATTTTATACTAGAAATTGACCAAAAAAGAGCTTAACTATAAGCCTAAAAAAAAAATCATAAGCTATAACTGAGTTGTGAAGCTTTTATTTTAGAAGAATGAAAGTTTGAAACAGCCAAATAGATCCAATATCATAAGAAAGTGACGATGTGAAATTTCAGAAAGAAAATGAAGTAGACTAAGAACAGGGTTCAAAAGTGCTCCTTCATTTCCTTTCCATTTAACTTAAGCCTATCTAACTTTTAAGTTTATCAAAATTTTCAATTTTTTTAATGAGAATTAGTGAAAGAAAGATAAAAATGAAAAATAATGAATCATTGAATTAGGTAATTCATATGAAAGATACAGAATTGAACCAATTCATCCATGTATTGTACGATTCAAAGTCATATGTGATTAATCACATGACATTAATCATATTGAATTTGAATCTGTTATTCGAATCACAAATCGTAAGATTCTAAAAACATGTAAAAACTAATAAAAACAAATGGTAAATGCAGAGTTGGAAATCAAGTAACTCAACAAAAATTCAAAATAGGATTCCATGTTTGAGGGCAATATGTTTACTTATTTAATAACTACAAAATCATTGGTTGGATAATAGACATTATCATTTGCCCTCTTATACGCTTGACAGGAATTTCATTCGATTAAGCCCAGTCAATAACTACTTTCAAAAAGCTTATTCCATGTTTGATTTGAGAAAACATTTCGTTTTCACTAATATGTACAAAAACACTACACATCATTTTCACTTTGTTTCTTTTCAAATATTAGTATAGTAAATGGCAAAAAGCAAATCCTTGAAAATATAAAACAAGGTGACATTTTTCACTAATGAAAACAGAAAATAAAAACAAAAAATGTCCTAATTCCTTCTTTCTATCTTCAATTTCTGCGAGCTTAAGGATTTGTCATTTGTGTCACCTCAAATTCAAACTAGCAACCGATCTCTTTGAATTGGCCAAATAAAAGTCCGGCACTCTGGCTATCAAATGATGGATGGAATCGAATGAAATAGAGTGGTCAGTGCCAGTGGCATAGAATGGAATGGAATAAAATTACCACACCATTATTTGAGTATTTTTTTATAACAGAATGGAGTAAAGTTTTTGTTTCATTATTTGAGAAGTAGATGGAATGATAAGAAAATCAGTGAACAATGGGTTGGTCCCATTCATTGAGGTTGAAAGATAGAGGTAATTGATAGAATTGAATGGAATACATGAGGTTTCATTCCATGCTGTTTTAAACAATCCAAACAATAACAAGTAATGTCATTCCATTATGCTTACTTCCATCCCTTCCACTTAAGTTCTACCTCTGCATACTAACTTAAAAAGGGATACGCAGTGTCCACAAATTATCCATTGAGATGGAATTACAACTTCAGAATAAAAAGACAGACTGCCTTTTAATTTACTCCCAGGACAGGGATTGAATTAAAATCAACAATAAAATAACCGAAACAAACATGCCCAAAACTAGTATGGAGAAAATAAAGTAGAAAAAGAAGGTATGTTTGTAGAATATTACTCACAGATTCTTGGATGAAGACAGAAGAGGCACAGCCCTTCCACTTAGGATCAGAATCGGGAAAAATTTGGCCAATATCAGGAAGACCCAACGCCCCTAAAATAGCATCAACTACGCAGTGAAGCAGAACGTCCCCATCGGAATGAGCCTCACAACCTCTATCGTGGGGAATGTTAATTCCACCGATGATTAGGGGGTAACCGGGTTCCAATCGATGGAGGTCAAAGCCGTGGCCGACCCGAAAGGGAAGAACCTTGGAGGGAGTGGCGGAGACTGGAGATTTGTCGACTTGGATGGAGGGGGTTGGAGTTGAAGCGGCTGAGGCTGAGACAGGTCTAAGACGGAGGGTATGGTGTTTGCAAGGAAAAGTGGCAAATAGTTGAGGAGGGGATTTAGAGGTAGTTGTGAATGGGAAGAGGATGGAAGATGTTGTAAAGGAAGATGCTGCCATAGCCGTTGACGTTGAGGAGGCTCTGCTACTCTCAATTGACCAACAACCAATTTCAGACACGACACAAGACACAAGTTTGTGTGAGCGGCTCTCAATAACAGTATATCAGTATTTTATTTTATATTTTGTGAGACGAGTGACTGGCAGTCTGCAGTGGCGGCTCAGTTCCACAAATTAGACTTACCTACAAAATAAATGAAGGAAAATATTTGTGCTTTGCATTAAAAAAAAAGAAGAAGAAGGAAATTATCTATTTAAATATTATCTGAATTCAACATTGAAGTTTAGTCTGACTAATTCTGCTCTGTATTTAGTCTTGGTCCTCCTTTGAACTCTTTTTTAAAAAAATTATCTAGAAATGAATTGGTTGGATAATATAATGTAAATTATAAAGAATAATAATGATGAACATCCGCCCTATCATATGTTTGTGTGAATGGAGGTAGAAAGAATAGAGATAAAAAGAAAATGAAATAAAAATAAGATTAAAAAAAAATGAGTATATCTTGAATATTTTTCAATTTTAAAATATTATTTTAAATATATTATAAAGTAGACAAAAAATTATATATGAAAATATTTTTCCAAAAATAAAGTTTGCATCAAAGTTAATTTTGATAATTAAAATGCATTCAAGGCTGTTTAAATGCATAGTTGAAGACTTGAAGGTAAAATATAAATGATTTTCATTTAATGTCTACTTAATTTAGTTGATTTCTTTCTATTCTCTAGATGTATATATTTAAAAGACAATCTTATATGAGATAATGTCAAACATTAAATGTGAACACTTCTCTTCATAAAAATTTAAACTTAAATTTGTCATGTAGAAAAATAGTCCTTTTTGCCATACTCAACTTCTGTTAATTAATTTTAGTTTAGTTTAAAAAAAGAAAAAAATAAAACCATTTGTTAATTTTTGAAAATAAAATAATTTTCCTAAATAATCACTTTCTAAACATGCATTATAAATGTTTTTCGTTTAATGTGTACTTAATTTAGTTTAATTTAAAAAGGATAAAACTTATTTGTCAATATTTCAAAAAAGTTTTTAAAAATAATTATTTTTCCTAAATAATCACTTTCTAAACATGCAATGACTGGGTAAATTACTCTAATATTTTGTGAAATTTGAAAATGTATAGAAATCCACTATCCAGTTTTGAATAAAAGAATTTAAATATTTGGAAATTGGGAGCTTAAATAAACAAAAAAAAAAAAATCTAATAAAAAACATGTTTCCTACTTCATATGCATTTTATTTTTGGTAAATCTTCTTACATGTTGGTTATGCAGAAAAGTCTCCCTATTTGTTTTAGCTTTGTATTTTATGGTTTTAAACATGTATCAAAAATGAATTATACATAATCGGACTGTACAATTTTTTTAGCTATGTACTTCCCCAAATAATCATATCCATGAAAGTACAGGGCCTCGATTTCAGCTCTCCTTCCGCTCTGAACCATTAAGGCTACTTCTTCCTTGTAATTATCCTGTTAAACAGCATTTTGTTAATGGAAAACACGTTTTGGTAGAAGAGAATATTCTTGTGCAAGCCTTGGGGATGATGTTTGGTGCACATTACTTTTAACATAACAATTCTTATAAAGATCGGTTCTTATGTACGGCCAATATGCATGTACATTTCTTGAGCACAAAAGTTTCCTGCATAGGCATCTAAGAATGCAGGAATCATTTGGGATCTACCAAAAGGTATGAATCACAATAGCTATGTATGCCAAAATGTATTGTACCAGAGATGAATTTAATGAAGCAGAATAAAAATATGCAACTGAAAGTAAAGAGCATAAATCACTACACAGGACTCCAGGATAAGCAAATAATACAGTAGGGGCTAAATTCAGAGGTTCTGGATAGTTTACCTGTAAGATTCCCGAGGACATCAAGCTTTGAGCAATTTGCAGATCCTTTGGCTTCAATGGAGCCAAAGATTGGTCAGGCAGCAAGGGTAGATCATGCCCCCGCAGTCCTAACCACTTGACGTTGCAAGCTAGATAATGCATATGAAAACATTTCTCAAGTTTGTTTCAAACACATTATAGCTTGTATACCTTGTGGTATAATGAGATTATAAAATTACCATATCTGTATGCCTCTAGCCCCATTCCTACACTTCCAAATTTGAAGGTGCATAGAATAGCTAATCCAGCTGGATTCCTTTATAAGTTTAAACACGGGCAAGGAGAAACAAGTTGTTACATTTTTTTTAAAAAAAAAAAAGAAAGAGAAAAACAGAATGTCTTTTTCAAACATTACAGCGGAAAGTTATTTTTCAGAACAAAGGCAAAAGCAATCATACCAATCCACCAAAGCTAGAATTGGCAAGTCTGGAAAAGCTCGACTGATTCGATAAAGAAGAAATCTGCATTTGAACTTCGAAATTTTAGATACTAAAGCACTCATATCAGTGGATTAAGACTAACCATATATTACATGGTAGTGTCAAGTATGAATAAAAAAAAATTGTAAGCATCCCGTAAAAGCTCCAAGTTATTGAATTCTCTATCCTGTAAACTGGTGTACAGAGTACCTTGTGGCCATATCTGGGTAACCTTTAGCCGTGATAAGAATGCTTGGGATTTGATGAAAAAACCGATCCTCAGTAAGCCGTTGAAATATTGCATGCTAAAGAGAACCAATTGTAATTGTATCAAAACGTATTCTTCTTCCTTTGGGAAAAAGTATGGAAAGTTTCAATGTAGCATGATGTAATTGGTCAGTGAAATTACTAATTAGGAATTTGAATAAGAGAAAAAGGGTCATATACTGACAGTATAAAATATTTTACACAGTCATCCAATCACAATCCATCATTTATGGTAAATTTGTTGACTTTTCAATAATTATCTTAAAAGTCATTTAAACGATGATTTGTGATTAGATGACAGTGTAAAACTATTTTATACTGTCAGTGCATAATCATTAAACTCTTTGAATAAACCAAACAACCTCTAACAAGCTCACCTTTTCTACAACTATAACGTACCGAGCATCTGCATTTAGAGCCAAATTATCCAACAAATTCAAGTCACCAGATATTGCAAATCCAGAAGAACCACATAAAGAGCAATCAACAGCCTCTTTGCCCGGTTCCTACACAATAAAAACCTGAAGTGATTAATGTTTACATTTGCAATATTTCATCAGTGTATTATGAACTCTGTGAAATTGCAATATCCTGGAATGAAGGGTTCATGATTTACCTGCAACATCAGACGGCCAGCTACGAGTCCTCGACTAGATGCCATGATTCCAAGACTGTATCGGCTGCACCGAAGCAATGCTACAAGATCTGTTTGGCGCAGATTGATATACCCCATTCAAAACACCAAGACATTAAACTCGAAGCAAACAACACACTGGTAATAACCTTGGATTGTCCTGTTGACATGTGTTTGAGAAGGAAACAGGTGCGGCGAATCACACAGCAGCTTGTAGAAGAGCTCCCTCTGGGTGACACGCTTTTCCTGTAGCAAAATCTGATAGCACATTTCCATCACCTTCCACACTACAAGTCAGAAATTAAATTTATGACTCAAAAGAAAAATATATTGGAAAGAAAAAAAATAAATAAAGAAAAACGAAACACTGCATTTGTAGTCTGTACCCCTAACAAAGGCCTTTGCAGCATTAGGTCTCATCAGAGACCTTGTCGATACGGAATTGGAGAGAAAAACACGTGACAGTTCAGTCAACAGACCATGATTGACTCGACTGTTGCTATATTTTCTCTGAATCTGTTCGTCTCTTATAGGATTATTAAGCTAAAATTAGAAACACATTCATATTTGTTTTCTGCTAGCAAAACAAGAGATAACACAGTGACTAGACCAAGCCAAACCGGTGATTGGAAGTTATTCAGCTGAAATAGGGAGATTATTATAGCTTATGATTAAAATCGAAATTGTACCAAAGGCAAATCTGAGATGGCAGGGTTGGATGCGTTTAATATTTTGAGAAAATTAAGGACAGACACTTCAATTCTGGCTCGGACCTGCACGCATCAAAACGAAACTGGCACGATCAAAAAGGAAGAAAGAAAGGGGATGGATGATGAAAGAGCATTATTACCTGAGCAGGAGGGACGATATCAGCATAACAAAGCTCTTGATCGGAGAAGAATTTAAGCGTCGAATTCCGAAGATCTTCCATCGGAGAGTGAAATCTCTAGAATTCGCGGTAACTGTATAATTGGCGCGCAATGCCCGAATAAGAGGGCTTTGGCTTTGGCTTTGGCTTTGTGCCAAACACAATTTCATGTCGTTTAAGTTGTAACTACACACATAAACGACAGTCGTTCCAGGGGAAACGAATATATTTTTACGAGCAAGTTTCTTTAATATTATATGGTATTTTTTTAAATACTTGTGAACTAATTTAATAATCATAACAAGCATCTTAGGACTTAATGACTTATTTACAGTGGCTGTAAGTTTTAAAATTTTAAAAATCAATAGTTAATTTTCTAATTTTTGGTTAAATTACTTTATAAGTTTTTGAATTATATAACAATTTTTAATTAAGTTTTTAAATTTTTTTCCAATTGAAACTTTAAATTTATATTTATTTTTTAGCTAGATCTTTCCGTCTTATTAACTTTATGAAATTAACTATCTGAGTTACTGTGAGTTAGCAAAGTTATTATATGGTGAAAAAGTAGTATGGAAGAAGAAGTGAATATTTTCTTCCTTGTCGGCCCGCATAGGATGCTCCAGCCAATTGTTGTTGTATCGGCTAACGGCAAGATTGATTCCATTGTCCTATCCACGCTCATACACGCCACATCTGTCACCAAATTGCTGGAATATAACAATAACTGTCCACACTTTCACTAGCTTCTAGGTACCTATTTGACTAGTATAGTTAGTCAAATCCATTGAAATGCTATTGCTTGTTTGAACTTTGAAGCAAGGAACTCGTACTCAAAGGCTCAAAGCACAAAGTAACAAAGCTTACTTCCTTTTATAAATACAATTAATGATTATTATAAATAGCCAAACCTTGGTTGACATTTCTCCAAAACCCTCCTTGCGAACTAGTCGGACATATACGTCTATTCGATCTCCTTGTAATTTCTTCTTTGACTAATTGATCTCTATCTCTACGTTTTCCTATATAGATGTGATTTGCTGTTGGATGAACTTGCACGCACGCACGCTTGATGGATTGGGATTTGCAAGCTATTGTGGGATGCACCAAAGCCCCAGCCACCATCGTGGACAAGGACAACCCGCATGTCATTTTTTCTCAACAACATTTCTGTTTTGAACAAGGAGACCTACTATGCAATTTTCAGGAATTCTCAGAAACCACAACAGTGGTTGATGAATTAGAAGAACTTTACAAACCTTTCTACCCCCATAACCCTCTTCCCATCGTTTCAAATTACTCCCCACCTATACCCGATGATAAAACTGAAGAAGTCAAAGTACTCAAACCATCAAACAAAGTAGCAGTACAAGATTTGCATGATCCCTCAGCATCTAAATGCAGAAAAAGGTAGGTTAATTATTCACCCAACTAAATTTGAAAAATGATATTATTTATTTAATTTGCTTTACATTAAAAGTCAACATATATATGTTAATTTCTCAGCAAGAAGAATAAGAGGGTGGTGAAGCATGTGACAGCAGCAGATCATGGTGTTTCGGACCCATGGGCATGGCGTAAATATGGGCAGAAACCAATAAAGGGATCACCCTATCCTCGTAGCTATTATAGATGCAGCAGCTCCAAAGGATGTTTGGCTAGGAAACACGTGGAACGGAGCCATTTGGATCCTGGGGTTTTCATAGTTACCTACACTGCAGAACACAGCGATCCTCACCCTACACGCAAAAACTCACAACCACGCAAGAACAGTTCCACAATTGCACCTCCAAGAACTCATGATGATGATCAACAGACTTCAACGTCTGTGGTGGCAGAGGCTATCGAACAAAGTAGTAAGGAGCTTAAGAAAGAGGAAGCTTTTGTAGAAGGTGATAGTTGGTTTTCCAAGCATCCAAGTTGATGAGGAACTAAAAGGACTTGCATTACATGACCATGGCTTCGGGGATAGTACTTGGTTCGCCTCAAGCAATCTAACGTAGTGACATAGCTTAAATTTGAGCTTGCCATTTTAATTTCTTTTCTATATATGGCACAGACAATTTAATATTGGAGATCCTCTGATCCCTCTCCAATCCCTCTCCTCCAAAGTTTCCCCACCTTTTTTTTTTTTCAAAGTTTGTTTTGTTTTGTTTTGTCTGTAGTAAATCTTTCGTTCTTCGCTTCAAAGATTAGAAATAAAATTAAATGCGACCAAACATATATACACTCTTCATCGATCGTTGGGATCGATACTTCCATGCATGCAACTGAATATGAATAACCATTATCACTGCAACTAACGGTTTAATTGATTAACTATTTAGCCTTTTATTGTAATTAACATTAACATACTAATAAGTAATGATCTTTTTTATTCTACCAAAAAATAGCTATCACTACACGGCAATTTTGCAGCGATGCATAGTAGTGTGTGGGAAGAGTGATCATATATGTATGTTTGTCGATCAATTTGGACAAATTATTGTATGGTATTATTATGCTTTTAATGTGTTCTCAATCAATTTTTACGTAATATACAATTAAAAAAATTATAAAATAATTGACTAAAACTATGAGCATATATATATAATGATCCAAATTATACAATAATTTTTCACAAATGTGTCGACATTTCTTAAAAAATTACTTTGACCAAGAAAATTAGGACGATAACATCGTTTCTTAAATATCCTCTGTAACAAATAACAGCTGTTAACTGCTTTTTTTCTTTTTCTTTTTTTAAGGCAATAACGCTAATGGAAACGAGGGATCAATCCACCGACTTCAGCCTTGAGCCGCCGATCCATCCCAAACGACTTCTTTCTATATTTTGACCAAAAGAAGGAGTGAATCACCGTCACACAATGGGCTAAATTAACGGAATTAGCTAGGTTGCAATTTTCCTTGATTCAGTTTTTTTTAATCAGAATTGTGTAAAATTACGCGTATAAGATAGGGGGAGTTGTGTGTGTGTTTTAAATTTAACAAGTATTTTGTGCATTTCAAAAATAATTTCGAGGAATATGCCCTGATTATTCTAAGAATTAGTTTAATTAATTTTTCTTACTATACAGTTTAATATATATTTTATTTTTTGTCAAAAAAAAAATATTTTATTTAATTCTATTGCTTACTATAAAGTATTATTATTAAAACATCAATTTTATGTAAATGATGACACATATAAAATAAATTTTAAAAATTACGTAAATGGACGAAAAAAATAAATAGAAAAAACTATGAAAATAAGCAAAGAATAATTAGTACGTAGAAGATCCTTACTAATTCAAGGAACAAAATATTAGAGTGACCCCAAGAAGTTAAACATTCATTTTATGAAATGAAATATTTTACATCGTCATTAAAATAATATTTTATTAATTTAATTTTTTAAGAATTTTCAAAATATATAATTTAAATGCATGTATTTTGTTTTTTTAATTGATATTTTTATCGTTAATAAAATAATCGTTATATATCTATTCAAAAAAAAAAAATCGTTATATATATATATATATATATATTTTTTTTTTTTTTTTAAATTTATATCTTTTTCACGTTTCATGCGTTTACAGATACCTATACAATGAGTGGAATGTTTGCTTGAATAATAGAATTAACAAGGTATGTGCATATGGCTTGGGGAGAAATTTTGATTATTGTGCTTGCAAAAGTCAAATTCCCTTTTCAACGCGTACGATTTTATTATAACAGCCCATAAAAGTGGAGTTTCAATTTATAATGTTAATGAGAAGAGTACAATACAGTGGTTTGAACCAAAAACTCCTTACCAATTATTTAAATCTGTAGCTAGTTCACATGTAATGGCGTTCTATCTTAAATTTTCTTAACATATAGCAGAGTAAATAAGTAGCATCGCTGACACATAAGCGGGGATTATATTACATTAATTAACTTCATTAATCTCCCTACCAATACCATGGATCTGGGGAAACTGCAGAGTCCTCAAATTGGTTTGGGCCGTTTTATCAAGCAAAGCAGACACTGAACCCACGAATGCAGCATTCATATAGGTGGTAGGTTCGCTGTGGGAATAGTCAGATCTTGCATCACTGAATTGGTCATTTGAATCGGGGCCTCCAACAATCGCACCCACATGAGTATTGGGATTTGGATTAGCAGAATTATAATAATTTGAAAGACCATTATTGCAACCCACTTTGGCCGGATGAAAATTTATTGAAGGGATGGATGAGCCTCTGTGATGTAATTGCTTTGGGTATTTACTGCCAAATCCCACCATGTAGGACATCTTCATCGGATTGTTTCCTAGTATGTAGTCCACCTGCCACCCACACGTTATCCAGTAACATCACGGAAATATTGAAAACTCAAAATTTTGTTTAAAAAATCCGAGTTCAGACGAACTACTTGATTATTGAATTTCATTTTGCTTCTCAAAAATATAACTCTTTATAAGACAGATTCATATATACCTGTGTTTTCGCAAAGGCTCTAATTTGAGAGGGGGTGAAATGCGCCGAGCCACAATGGATTCCATCAATATGATTTCTGTTTAGGATTTTAGAGAAAATGAATAGCACCATGGTTGAGCTCGTAGCATATTGCAAATTACTGCTATCTCTAGTAAACAGAAGCCCACCTGATCGAGTGAACAATAATGCGTTACTTTATCTCATTCCGTCAGCCACAATGTTGAATGAAATAAGACTAATTGCCTAATATATTTAGTGTTTTCTTTTAGGATCTTGCTATCCAGGACACTGGTTAAGGAATTAAAAGAAAAAAATATTTACTGTTAAAATTAGAGGAAAGCACAACAAAAAAAAAATTATGAACAACGTAATTTTGCACATTCCAATAAAAATATTTTTCTTTTTAATTTGTTAACCAGTGTCCTAAGAGCACTAGTCAGCATTTGCCTTTCTTTTATACCATTTATAATAACATTACTAATATTTAACAATAAAATAATCAAATTATTAGTTAATATTGTATACATACATACCAGGAGTTGTTTTAATCTGTAAAGAGCTACTTCCTGGCATCACTGCACATATAGATGATTCAGCGTCACTCTTAATCTTGGCCAAGTCTTTCTTGCCACCATAGAATTCCTGAAGAAAAGAAGAAAAAAAAGGAATAGAACTAATGAATTATTTTATTCGAAACTAATTAAGGATAATATAAAAGAATGTCAATTTGTTATATGATAGTTAACTGGTAATTTATTAATTAAATACAGTATATAATATAAAGACCTCCGTAAGTAGTGTCTGAGCTCCAACAAATTTGTTATCCCAGCTGAATTCAGACACCGCCTGACTCCAACCTTGGTTGCCTGTGATGTAGCTCAAGTACTTGCTTTCTCCACTCGCCTTGTATAGCCAAGAAGCAGCCCATAACAGTTCATCCTGTTTTGTACGTACACAATTCGAAAATCATCACGGCCATAATGAATTAATGATCTATGCATGCATGAAAATTTAGTTTTGTGTAAATGTTCAGAAATCCCAGGCTCAGCATCATATCTTACCTGGTATCCTGAGTAGGAGCAATAGAATGGGCAAGAACCCGAGTAAGAACCTCTGTACTTGTCTGCAAAATCAAACAGCTGCATGCAAAACATTATCGTTATTAATAAAATTTTGTATCAACTCTCTAAAATACTTCAATAGTTAGGTGGAAGCACATTAATATTTTTATCTATATCTCTAATGTACTGTTCCCAACTCTGATCGACCAATTTTTGATATATAGAGCCAATTGCTCATCATGATTCATGAATGAAAATAATCAAATCATGCATATGCTCCTTAAATTGCTTACTGATTTTGACTGGCTTAATAGCGTGGATGAATAATTGGCATCTATTTTCTTGAAGACAATTGAAGCAGCAGCAAGAGCAGCAGCAGACTCAGCTGCGGCTTCAGTTCCTGGGGAATTAACATCTATCTTGTATACTGTCCTTGGTGTATCCATGTCTTCCGGCCGCTCCCAACAATTGTGATCAGCGTTTCCATCTCCCACCTATATATCACCATAGCAATTAGCAACACATATATCTGTGAACATGTGTCATTAATGCTGCACCTTTTTCTCTTTTTAATTATTTATTTACTTGTTTAGGTTTTGATTTGACGGCATTCGGTAATTAAATTGTCGTGCTTGTCTATCAAAGGTTAGCCAAGAGATCCCCCATGCATGATTCCCCATATGATTATAATTAAATATATAAAATAGCCTAGGCTTCATAATTTTTTGATTTTATAAATTGGTTGTAAAAATTTGCTGTTGTACTGCATTGTGATATAACTGAAAATGTAAAAAAATTCAATATTGTTGTTAAATATAGAAACGGACCTGTGTATAGAGGGTGGTTGGGGAAGTGTGGGCTCTCAATATAAAGTCTGAACCCCAACGGATAGCACTGTGAAGGTAACCAAGCTGGTTCACCGAAGATATCTCACTCTCGTACTCTACAGCAGCCCAACTCAATAAGGTGGTTGTAAATGCCATCGGCCATCCAAACTTTACGTTATCACCAGCATCGTAGTATCCTCCAATCAAATCCACCTGCCAAAGATAATATAAATAGATGATTAATCAAGAAATATATAAAACACTTATATATAAATAATCATAGCACTGCATATATAATATAGCCATATATAAGCCTCATCATTAATGCTGCAGTGTTATTAATGTAATCACTATTTAAATCAATCAATTTAAAGAATATTTTTGAAATAAAATTAAAATTTATAATATTATTAATTATAACTAACTAACTTAATTATTTTTATTGGTCTTGACAATTTAGTTATTTATTTCTTATATAAAAGACTGGAGGGAGTATTAGTTTATTGCAATGTAGGATTAATTATTATGTCATACGTTTTGAAGTTTGCCATCAGAGAGAGCCGAGTCTCCCCTCCACTTCACTCTTTGGCTTGTGGGCAACTTCCCAGAGCGTTGTCCTTCAAAAAACAAGATGGCTTTGCCAAGAGCATCCGCATAGTCATAATTAGCCGAGGAACTCATTAATTTCCCATCCATCATGACTAGTCCATTAATGTGACTAACCATGGCACACCACAAGAACACACCAATGAACACCAAATTGTACCCCATGACGATGACGTACTCAGCGACTCTCTTAATTAACTCTGAAGGATTCAGCTAAAGTTGCTAGTATATATAGAGGGAGAATGTCTGCGGCATTACCTAACTGTTACATAACTTGATGAAGTGGAGGTGGAATGGGAGATAACATGACGTACAGTAATCACTATTTATATATGTATATGAGAACTAAAGTCAGACAACATGAGTCACACGGAGATAGGGTGGTGTAAGTCTTGTTGAAGGACAAGAGATACATATATTCCGTACCCCATTCCCTCTGAACGCCATACCATGTTGTTTTCCGTGTTTGTGATGCCTTCTTCTTCATTCATGATTACCAAGATTTCTTTTTTGGGGATTTACCTTACATTGTGATCAATTTTCATACGTACAGAAAGTGGCGCAATAGATTTTGGTGTCTAAATAGTATATTAGATAAGAAAAAGGTTAGGCAGCATGCATGGATCTGTTTCTTTACTCATGAAAGGGGATGCCCATTGACGTTTCAGATTCTAATTGCTCAATTTGATACAGGCAAACAGTTAGTTGTTAATCTAGAACAATGATATTTGAATACCTCTTATTTTTAAATAGTTAGCAGCAAAATCCGATTCCTTATATGTGTAAAATTTTCTTGGACCAGCGACAGACAAAAACCACGAACATGATTAATATCTGACTCAGGATTAAAAAAAATTCATATATGAAACTTAACCAAAAAAAAATTCATATATGAAAACACTGTTAAAACTTTCTCCCACGATTCACTCGCATCTCTTTTTCTCTCCTATGTAATCGTTAAATTCATTGAAGAGGATCAATAGCAAACAAACAAATATGAAACTTTCACATTTCTAAATTATTGGCACTTCTCACGTTTCAATTAAGACAATGACCTAATTTTTCAGGAAACACATCGGATATATATTATGGTATGCTTGCCTACGGATATGAAATTAAGAAAAATTATATATGGATCTAGCTGACACCTAAAGAGAAAAAAAAATAGAAAAATATGTTTTTTTTTTTTTTTTTTTTCGTAGAAAAGTATATATGTATGATATGATAAGAAGAGAATAATAACGAGATGATAAAATGATTGAAATAATAAAGTGTCCAAATATTGATAGCATAACGTAACAAGCGGAGAAAGAAAGAAATGGAATGCATCAATGAGTTGTTAAATTGTTAATATTATTGGGATGTCCAAATGTTATTTTCTCCGATAAAATTACCGGCAAACACTAGAAAAAGTGTAAGTACAACGAACCTCAAATTCGGTGGGGCCTACTTGTTCTGAGGTTTAACTACTTGATTGACGACCATGTTCGGCGATTACTATTCCCATCCACATATGGATCCTGTTCCTGAATGATTAATGTCCATCAGATCACATGGATAACATGTCATTCTCAGAGAAATTTTGCTGCAATGTTTGAAAGTCGTTCGGCTTCCTAATTCATTGTTCCCCACATATTTCGGCTATACACATGGATAGATTTGTTTTCCTTTTCTTTCTGATTCAAATAAAGTAGGACAAATCACTTGCATGGGGTTTATCACATTCAACGTAAATTAACTGAGATAAAAAAAGGAAGAAGAAATACTAGCGATAACATGCACATGCATGCAATTGCAAATAACTTCACATAACTCTTTACCTCCCAAAAATGCTCCCTTTTGTGACAAATTATGATTATGATTATGATATGATATTAGCTTTTATCATTACCTTTTTTTTAGTTGTCTATATATATATATATTTTTTTTATCAGCAACTAAAATTTTATATAATTGCACAAGAAGTGCATAAATAAATTACATATGCAGTAATATTCCCCCAAACTTGATCCTTATAGGATTTCACTCATCACCAACCCTCCATGATGTACAAAATTAATTAGTACCCAACTCAGTAACAGAGACTTCCAATAACTATGTCAATGATATAGAATCTTAACATATACATACAGAAATGCATATCAGAAGATTCAAAACTTTGACATAATTATCACTGGGTAAAAATGCATGAAAAACAAAGCTTTATATAGTTGTCTATATACTTGAATCTCAAATTGATTATTGATCTTACTTCCGAGCTCAGAGAATATGAAAATGAATAATACCCCACACACTAATTAGTAATTACACGTATATATTTACTTTGTACAATTTTTACTATTACTATTTGTACAGTTAGGTTTTCCTGCATATCTTTTGAGTTTTGCATTCACCTTCGTGTGCTTGCCTGAGCAATTTTGCTTTTTATAACAGAGCCTAACTTGGAGAGTCCTCTAAACAGCTATGCTGTAGCACATTGGAATGATGAGGAAGGTTGGAAAAATATTTTTTAAATTGCCAACTATTTATTAGTATCGCTCCTAAGTTTCCTTTGATTTAAACATACTATATTCCTGGAGGGGATATGATCCTAATTTCTGGCTCTTCTGGGCTCTAGAGGCTGTCAATAGCATTTTTTATATAGCACGACTGTGGATGATGATGATTACCCAGTTCAGTGAATTGAATTGAGAATATGCATAATACTACTTATCTTACTACTCTTGAAAATAATAGATGAATAGGAAATTGAGCAGAGAAACTCATCTCAGTGCCCCCACAACTGAAATCATATGAATTAGGCGTTACATGCATGATTTGGATATTATGGAATGGAATTTCATTATGAGACAATACAGGCCTGTTATTTTAATATTTACATATTTTATACTATTCAGAGTATTTTAATAGTTACTTCTCTCCCTCAAAATGCTAATATCCATAACTAGAACTGCCATATGCAATTTGGACTTCTTTCTCTCTATTTATGGAGTCCAGTCTCTGAAAGTCTACAAACTTATTTCAGGTAAATGGTTGTTTACACCAAAATTGATTTAATAACCCAATCCATTGGTGTAGAAATAACTCTTAATTGATATATACTAGGGTCTGTTAAGATAATTTTTTTCATAAATACTTTAAAAAAAATAGAAGAAAAAATAAGATATTTTTTTTTCTAAAAATTAAAATTAATTTATGTATGAACTAATTTGTAAAAGTTTTTTTATATTAATTTTTAGCTTAAATATGTTTTGGATTCCTATATTAGCGAATTTTGCATTGGATCCCTATTAAATTTTTGCTTTGTATTGGATGCCTAATAAATTTTTATTTTATTTTTGATCCCTAAAGCGCTTTAAATTGCTTTAAAAAGTGGTTTAAATAGTATTTTAAGAACAAAAAATAAAATAAAAAATTTATTGGGGACCAACACAAAGCAAAAATTTAATAAGAACCTAACACAAAATTTGCTAATATATCAGTTACCTGAAACATATTTAAGCCTTAATTTTTTTAAAAATTTATTTTTAACTTATACATTAGTTAATTTTAACTTTTGAAAAAATTTATTACTGCACTTGGTTATGGAAGTTGTGAAGCAGCAGAAAAAATCAGGTGAAGCTTCAGTGGTGATTTAGCAAAACTTGAAATATCACTCACATTTTGTGTGTATATTATTATCTTCAAATATAATACATATTACATTATTTATAATTTATAATCTCCTTATATATATAAATGACTAAGAGTTTCTCTCTTCTCCTTGCTTCACTCTCCTCACTTTCTCTCACTTTCACTCTTATTTGAATACTCTCCTCTCATTGAGTGGTGTAGTTCACTCTCCTAACAAGCATCTGGTTCTTCTACTTTTCCTAAAATTTCTTTTATCAATTTTTGTAACTACCCCACATTCACAATATCTCTATAACTACCTTCATTCACTTCTTTATCTAATGCTATATTTTTTAAATATTTTTTATCATTTTTTTAAACTTTATTTTTTAATTCCGAAGATTTCTCTCTTTCATAAATAATTTCAAATCCTTAATTCAATTTACTTTTCAATTTTCAAAGTTAATTTAAAAAATTAAAGTTGCATCATTACATCTTCCCTTATCTTTTTTTTCTTTAAAAAAATTATAGTTTATAATTTCTTTTATAATTATCTCTTTTTCAAAATTTCTTTCAATGTGCTATATAATTCTTTTTTTTTTCTTCAAATTTTATACTCTCTAATCTTTTGGGCTTTTTTTAATATTTCTTTTATCTGATTTTCTAACTCTATTTTTTAATTCCGAAGATTTTTCTCTTTCATCAATAATTCCAAATCTTTGATTCAATTTACTTTTCAATTTTCAAATTTAATATTAAAAAATTAAAGTTACATCATTACATCTTCCCTTATTTTTTTTCTTTTAAAAAAATTATAATTTCTAATTTCTTTTATAATTATCTTTTTTTCAAAATTTCTTTCGATGTACTATATAATTTTTTTTTCAAATTTTATACTCTCTAATCTATTGTTTTTTTTAATATTTCTTTTATCAGATTTTCTAACTCTATTTTTTAATTTCGAATATTTCTCTCTTTAGTCAATAATTCTAAATCCTTAATTCAATTTACTTTTCAATTTTCAAAGTTAATATTAAAAAAATTAAAGTTACACTGTTACATCTTCCCTTATCTTTTTTTTTTTTATAAATTTTATAGTTTCTAATTTCTTTTATAATTATCTCTTTTTTTAAAAAAAATTCAATATGCTATATAATTTTTTTTTTAAATTTTTTTTTATTGACTATATAAATATAAATAAGGTATTGAAAGTTTTAATAAACATGTGCAAAACACGGGCTAAAACACTAGTAATTAATAAAGATGATATCATGCTCTGCTACACATATTTTTAGACATTTTTATCCTTCAACTGATTTTTTTACCCATTTATTCTTTAACTTTGTAACTTTTGTTCTTTAAAAAAAAAAAACTTTGTAACTTTTACAAATCTCTAAGACATCTCTCAACTAATTTTTTTTCTACTTATTTATCCTTTAACGTGTAACTTAAACTACAATCAATTTTATTTTCTTTCTTCTTCTTTTAACTTTCTATTTGTCCTTATATTTACCCAAAAAAATATAAATATAGAGATGAATACCTTTCTTCCACTTATAATATAATACTATATGGATTATCAGTCATGCAACTGATCATAAAAACATAATTATATGGATGTAAGTATATTACTACTTAATCTACTTTATAACGATATCATGTTTTGGTGTGTATATTTTTTTTAGACATTTTTACCCATTACTGATTTTTTTACCCATTTATTCTTTGACTTTGTAACTATTATTCTTTAATCCATAAAAAAAAAACTATTATTCTTTAAAAAAAAAATTGTAACCTCTACAAATCACTAAGACATCTCTCAACTCATTTTTTCCTGCTTATTTATCTTTTGGCTATGTAACTTAAACTCCTGTTAATTTTTATTTTCTCTCTTCCTCTTTTAACTTTCTATTTAACTTTATATTTACCAAAAATATAAATATAGAGATGGAGTACCTTTCTTCCACTTATAAATACGTGAAAGATTTCGTTGAACTTCATTGCCATAGAAATCTAGAGTAAAAAAGAAATTTAATGATAGATGGTTTATTCAATATTTTTATAAAATTAATTTTTAAAGTGAATAAATATTTAAAGTAAAAAATAAGAATATAGTTATTATTAATCTAAAATTATAAAACATTTCATGTGTCACTTGGCTATTCGTGAAGTCTTAAATGGGTTCGTATAGTGAATCTTTGTTTTAGTTTTAAATGATTCCGGTTGTTGATCATTGTTGACGATTGATTGTGTATTTTAGTTTTAAACGGTTTGATGGTTGTTAATTATCTATTTTGATGGTTAATTGTAGTTTGGAAAAATAATGTATACAGAAAACATCCTTAGTATATATAGTGTATAAGAATGACCTTTGTACTAACTTGCTTGCACAATTTTCCTTATTAATGTGATAATTAGATTGTTTGTGATTTTTTTAATAATATAATGTCTGTATTTTTTTAAAAATTTGTCGGTGATTTTTTTAAACTGCTATTGTCCGTCAATATTAATAATATGATATATTAATTAAATTGTTAAAATAGATGTTATGTGTTGTTTTTATTTTTACAAAAGATATCATGTGTTAATACTAATAATTAATTTTAGTATTATAAATTTGAATTATCATTCGTAATGAAAATGTTTTAATTACGTTATTTTTCCTATATTAAATGTATTTAATAATATATACTGAATTCAAATAATTAACATATCAATACTAATCGGTTTGTACAATTTTATTTTTTTAATAATCATGAAATAAATTGTCAACATTATCCTTACTTTTGGCAAAAAAATTGTTTCTACAATTTTGTTTTTTCTTATATATATATATATCCACACACACACACTTGAACTTACACTTCAACTTGAACTTTAAGGCAACTATTTATAAAAAGATAAATAGTTGTACTTATTTATAAAAAAATATTTAATTAAGGATAGTTTTTTAGTAATTATTTAAGTAAAGAAATATAATTAAATATAATTATTGAGTTTGTAAATTTACTTCTAAAGTATATATTTAAAGCATTATGTTAATATTAACTATATAATAATTTATAAATGAGATATTTAATATTTGATATTATATTTTATTATGTTCATTATATATTTATTTGTTATTAAAATTTTGTCTAAAATATTAGATATAAGGCTAAAATAAAATATAAATCCAATTTAAATCAATTTAGATGAAATTAGATTGGATTATATTTAAATTTTAAACAAAAACTGATTAAATAATAAATAACTAATGTTAAATATAAAAAAACTAATGTTAAATATATTCGATATCTAAAAAAAATATGAAATATATTTAATATTTAACTAATAAAGGAAATACAAAATTTACTAAAAAAATTAAAATTATTCATAATAATTTTTTTTTTTAAAAAAAAGCAAAGTAATTAGATAAGATAATTTATCTCTTAAAAATTATTCCAATCCAATTGACCACAGTGTGTGATTTGCGATAATACATAGGGAGCAGAGGAGGGTTGGAAGTGCGGTTGGGTGGGTAGTAAAGCAAAGCGTGTTTGGGTGCAAGTAAATAGGCTAAATAACCATTTTGATATTTTATTTTATTTATTTTGTTTAAAATAATTTTTTATCTTTTAAAAAGTTATTTTGATTCTTTATCTTATTTAAAATATTTAGAATGGTCCTTTATCTTTTAAAAATGATTATTTATCTTTTAAAAAATTTATTTTGATACTTCATCTTTTTTAAAAGGTTCAAAATAATCATTTAACTATTTAAATATATTCAATTTGGTCTTTCAAATAACACTAAGATAAAATGACTATTTTGAACTTTTAAAAGGACACTAATATATTCATCTTATTTAAAAGGTTAAAAATGATTCTTCAACTATTTAAAAGTTTAAAATAGTCCTTTATCTTAGTGTTATTTGAAAGACTAAGTTGAATATATTTAAATAGTTGAAGAAGTATAATTTTGAATCTTTTAAATAAGATGAGATATCAAAATAAATTTTTTAAAAGATAAATAATCATTTTAAATCTTTTAAATAAAATAAATGATCAAATAAAATTTTTTAAAAAATAAAAGATATTTTAAATAAGATAAATGATGATTTAGTCCAAGTAAATACGGGAAAGCAAGGAATGAAGAGAAGGGTCTAGAACAACACTGCCCCTGCCCCTGCCCCTGCCCCTGCCCTGCGGATTCAGAATAATAAATAAGAAATAGAATATTGTGGAACGCACGAAACGAAAGAGAAGAGTGAGTGAATCCGAATGGCGAAGGTGCTGGAGAAGAAAGCGAAGGAAGCATTCTTCGACGACGACTTTGCTCTCGCCGTTGATCTCTACTCCGAAGCCATACAATTGGATCCCAACGACGCCCATCTCTTCGCCGACAGAGCCCAAGCCCATATTAAACTCAACGCTTTCCCTGGTTCGTTCGTTCGTTAATCCTCACTCTCACTCACTATAGTATTTCCACTCTCACTTCCTAATTAACTCTCACTTGCAGAAGCGGTTTCCGATGCGAGCAAAGCCATCCAATTAAACCCTTCCTTGTCCAAGGCTTATCTTCGTAAAGGGTTTGCTCTTCATTCACCTCCTTTTCTCTTTCAATTCAATCAACGCCTGCCTTGTTTTCTTATATATATGCTATCGCTATTTGCTTACAGCACCGCTTGTATGAAACTCGAAGAATATCACACTGCCAAGGTAGCGCTACAAAACGGTGCCCATTTTGCGCAAGACGATTCAAGATTCGCCAACTTGATTCAAGAATGTGATCGCTGCATTGCAGGTTACTAAACCTCCTCCTTTTCTGTTTAGGTTTCAACTGCACTCACATTCGATTAATCAGTTTAACTGCACTAGCAATAAATTTATCTACCGGGGCCAATTAGTGTGGAAAAAATTTGTGTTAGATTTATAGATAGTAGCTAGTGAAGTGTGAAATTCACATATGTATTGTACTGTATGGCTTAATGAGTAAATTCATGCTTCTCATGCTTTCTTGAATGATGTCTCTTCATTTACCAGAGGAATCAAGTGGTCTTACTAGCACCTTATCATCAAATGGGTCCGTAACATCTGGTAATGGTTCCCATTTGAGCAATACAAATGATGGGATGACTAAAGAAGCTGAAGGAGACAGTTTGGTATCCCAAATCAATGAAGTCACACTAAACAGACCAAAATACAGGTTCTCACTGTTTTCTTTCTTCTTAATCCATGCTCTTATTTCTTAACTAATTAAATTTTGTAGAAATTTGTATAACCGGCTTCACAACTCCCATTAAATCAGTTATTACTTCTACAAGATAACTTGTTTCTGTCTTCTCATTTTTTCTGCCCTGGTTTTTAAATTTTTTCCCTACAATTCCCTTGGAAATGGTTGATAGGAAACATTAAGTAGAACATTTAAAATGATAATTTATGATTTATAATCATATTACTAGGTTCATGTTTTCACTAAAGCGTATTGTGGGATCATCAAAAAACTTTTAATCAAAACCTTCCTGGGATAGCTTTTCTTTTTAATGATTATTTCCTCCAAAAAAAGGCTTATCAGATATGCACTAGGGTACCTTTACCCTTGGGGATACACTTTGTTGATATGTCATGTGACAATGTTATGTTAAAAACTTAGATTGAATTTTGTTTATTTTTTTGGTATGTCTGTCTCTCTTGTATGTATGCATATTTCTATATATTTATGTTGAAATTGCTTCCTCAACTATCTGGTAACCTGTTGATTATGGTTAACCAGACATGAATACTACCAGAAGCCAGAAGAAGTGGTTGTGACAATATTTGCAAAAGGAATATCAGCAAAAGATGTGGTTGTTGACTTCGGTGAACAGATTGTAGGTTTACATAATGGGTGCTTTTTTTGCCCTTTACTTACTCTTGCTTGATTTCTTTGTGTTTTATATATATAACTCTCCAGATAACTTGAAGTACTTTAACATTACAGCTTAGTGTTACTATTGATGTTCCTGGCCAAGATGCCTATCATTATCAACCTCGATTGTTTGGGAAGGTAACTGATTTATACTGTCTGTGCTTGGTGATATACAGATACTGTCTTCTTGAATATCGCATACAATAGGATACCGTTCACTTGTCTGTGCTTGGTGATATACTATCTTTTAAAAAGATGCTGCTTTATCTACCTTGAGGTTGTGTGACTATTTCACCATCATATAGACATTGGATACAGAATAAGCACAACATTTTTTTTGCTTGGTGGGAACTAAGGGGTCTTTGTTAATTCCTCTTATTTTTTTCTAGATCCTGTATTGGAACACTTCAATAGAGTTTTAAGGGATTCATTTGGAATAAATTAGTTTAGAATTCCTTAAACTTTGTAAATTAATTGAATTCTTAAATTAGTATTATTCTAAACAAGCTTCATACAAGATCTTGTTTGTTAATGAAATGAAATATTTTATTTTGAACATTCCAAACACTCAATTAAGTATGTAACTTGGTTGAATAAGAATTTTATTCAATAGATCTATCTTTTTGATACTAGCTAGGGATTCAATTTGCTCATTCTTTTGATGAATTACTTTATTTTATGTATATTTGCATTTTTTTTTTTTAAATTTCAGAATGAGGTGTTTGGGACGTAAGCTGGTGTTATTTTAATTTCAGTGTTTGTGTGACTGTGGGGACAATTATTAATCAGGAGACAACTACTTGATTGCATTTTAAATTTTATTTCTTTGTAACTTAACCTTCTTTTTCCTTCTGCACGAGCAAAACAGATAATTCCCAATAACTGCAGAGTAGAGGTTTTGTCAACCAAAATTGAAATTCGTCTTGCAAAAGCTGAAGCTATTAATTGGACATCTCTGGAATATAGCAAGGATACGCTTCCCCCAATAATAAACAGGCCTATTGGTGAGATGACTATTTATTTAGTTTATCCTTTTGTGATATTGTTAGGATCCAATTGTAAGGCCTGGGACTTGAGTTCCACATTGGAAGTATGGCATTTTAGTTGGGGGTTTATTAACAGCTAGCTTTGTGGTGTAGTTTTCTGTAGGTTCTTATACCTTTGGTAGTGGCCATAATTGTTAATTGAATAAATGAGAATGTAACTTGATGCTATTACATCTCTGATGGTGAGCTTACTCCCAATGTGTATCTATGCAGTTCAATCTGAAAGGCCTGCATACCCATCATCAAAACCAAGGACAAGAGATTGGGATAAGTTGGAAGCTCAAGTGAAAAAAGAGGTTTGCTAGCTATTCCCCTTCTTTTTGGGATAATTTAAGATTAATTTCATAAAAGCTCCATTTTATCCTGTTATTGCAATTTTTACCATGCTGCCCTTGGTTTTAGATAATGCAATTAACTTTCTGTGTACTTGTTTGTCTGTACATCAACAAAAATAGTTCTCTGTCAGCAAAATTGGCTAATTATGGCAATGTCTTTGTTGATGTGATTGTATTTTTACTGATGTGGATTACCTTTCTGACATTAGATGGTCTGTCTCAAATTCTCAATTCCTTACCAGCAATGAGAGTCCAAATCATTATTGGCATGCCGATGGATGGGTGTAGTGTTTGCATTAATTTGAAATCTTCAGGATTTTAGATTGGACATGGGACCAAATTCAAATTTTTGGTTAAACTAGAGGACCTGAATTGTAAACCTACATAATATTTGTTTATAATAAAAAAATTAGAAGAGTATAGATCAAAGATCAAACAGAATCTATACCTCACTACCCCATCATCTTGTGGAACATATTTATTGACGAAAATGTGGTCTGCCTTTCAGGAGAAAGAAGAAAAGCTTGATGGTGATGCTGCTTTGAATAAATTGTTCCGTGATATTTACCAAAATGCAGATGAGGACATGAGGAGAGCAATGAGCAAGTCTTTCGTAAGATATCCATTCTTTGCTTGCTTTGAAATTCGTGCATTTTATTTCTGCCAATTGTGCTTAGTTTTTTAAATTAAAATTTTCAACCTTTTCCCTTTTATGAATTGCGCTTTTTTGTAGTTGGAGTCAAATGGAACAGTGCTATCAACTGATTGGAAAGAAGTGGGATCAAAGAAGGTGGAAGGCAGTCCTCCAGAAGGTATGGAGTTGAAAAAATGGGAGTATTGATTCGATTTAAGCTGATGCTTGTGAGTTCAAGTTCAACCTCCTGCCAAAAAAAAAACACAAAAAGAAAAAGAAATTCTGTAATCTCTTATTAATACTATTTATTTGTGTTAGAGAAATTATTTTGCTGGGAGAATAACCTAATTTGCTTTTGCTGTGGAAGTGGATTTTATTTTGTTGGTATATGTTGATATAATTAATGGTAAACATGATGAAAATCGGATTTTTAGTTTTTATTTTTTTATTTATTTTTGTGAATTACATATTGGAAATATTAAGTATGAAGATCAGCTTAAGCAAGATGCTCCCTACAAGTTCAATGTAAAGTCAGTCAGACTGAGATTTCAAAATTTCAGGGATTAAATTAGCTAAATTTGACTAATCTAAATTTATTGGGAAAGATGAGTTTCTTAAATAAATCTCAATATTTTAAAAGATTAGTCTCTAATTTTTGGCCAGAAGATATTTTGGATTAAAAAAAAGCACTTAATTTAAGCAAGAATTTTATTGCATATTACCGTAAGTCAAGTTTTTCTCATTCAACCCAACAGTGTAGTGGAAATATACTATAAAGTATGATCTCAAATCCCTTATTTTATTTTTTAAAAAAAAGTTACCTGTTCGGTCAATTATTTCTGAATACTAAGATTTCTTTACAATACAATTTTGTTGTGAAGAGTACAAATAATGTAAAAAAGAATCATAAAAATTTTAACGATTTAGGTAATGAAATATAGAATGAGAATACAATTAAAATGAATTTATCATTCCCAATGGTTTGAATAAATTATTTCTTGGATACATCATCTTAAAATATATACAATTTTTTCATCCTTGATTGTAAATAAAATTTTCATTCATATAGAATAGTGGTGAAATTAAAATTGTTTTATATTATCCTTAATGTAAATAGTTAATTTTCAATAAAATATACCTTTCGAGCAGTGTTAAGCCTCCTTCGTTTGTTATCTCAACACCATTTTTCATATTTTTTTTGGTACGTAAAAAAATAAGAAAAATTAAATTATCATGGTGTGAAGATAGCAAATCAAGGAGGCTTATTTCATCAAATATAAATATTTTTAATCCCTTTTATTTGCATTTATTTAGTAAAATAATTTTTCATTCTTAAATTTAAAAATGATTTTTGTTCTAGGCTTACCCAACGCCTAGACGAGTCCAAAACATCTCAATCCATGTCATCCTAATAAGCAAACAGATCCAATAATCAGCCTGAAGCCATGAACTATTGTGCCTACAACGCACAATAGCAAACACCCAAAAATATCATGATGACTAGTGGAAATCAAGGAAACGATATAATTACATATACTTATCACAAGGGTTGCATGGTCACATATAAAGAATCGACGAACCACATATAAGAAAGAATAATCCATATAAGGTATGCATCATTCTTCAATTTTACTTGCATCTTAATTCTTAACCTCACTGGCTTGACCATCAAAATAATTTCAAGTGTCCCCTTTTTTTTGTCACCGAGTTCAAGAAACACAACAAAGTGCATGATCTCCACCCTATTGGCTAGTGAAGGACAATAATTTAAAATTTATATTCTTACAAGAACATAATATTATTGAAAATAATATTCATAAAAATCTTATATCCTATATTTAGTTTTTTTTATATAGTTTTAATATTTACTGATAAGGTAAAATTATCTCTAAAATAATTTCATTTTTCCCTCCCACTACCCTAAACCATTTACTATCCATTTTGTAAAACTTCAATCAAACCTACCAATCTCGATGGAGTTTTGTCCGAAAATAATTTCATAGAACAGAAATGAAGACCATGAGACTTCCAAACATGTGCAAGTGGTTATAATAATAATAATAATAATAAACCCTTGAATATGTCCGTCTGGTTATAGGCAAAATATATATTGCCTACTACATAACTGCATTTACAGCCTATCCAAAGATGAAATTGAGGTGCAGGTCTCTGAAGTCTTCCGAACATGTGCAAGTGGAGCCTTGCAGAAATGTTATCTACTGGAAGAACGATTATGAGCATTTGCATTTCTATTGTTTGCAATAAGCACATCCTGTTGGGTCGTGGTGGGTTGCAAAGAGGAAATACCGGTCCGTCGGACGGGTTGTGGACCTGGTGGCCTTGAATTTTGAGCTTGTGTTGGCGTAATTATTCGCTGTGCAATAGACTCATCGTAAGGCTGACTTAAATCTAGACTTCCACGCATTCTTCCTGTGGGAGCCCAATTCTGTTCAGATTGCAGACTGAATAATTCTTCAGTCCTAGAAACTGTCTGTGCTGTATTTCCTCTTTGTTCTCCTGCCAACCCCTGGAAAGGTGTGGTGGTGGCTGCGACGGTATTTTGATTTTGAACTGTCCATCTGGCAGGCTGGTTAGCAACCATACCCCTAGCTTGATGGCTATGAGTAGTAGGTCTGGCAGCATGGGAACTACCTTGTCTGGCAGCCGGTGCAGCAGCCCTGGCTGCTGCCTGAAAATTCCCAGATTGTGGAACACCTTGCTGGATGTGGGACCATTGGGCATTAGATGATCTTGGTGGGGGTTGCCGGAGATTCAGAGCTTGCTGCAGGTGCGAATTTCTAAATTCAGAGAACGAATTAGGTCTGTATTGGTTCTGCGGTTGAGTTGGTGCTGACGTATTCATTAGTGGTACCCGATTCTGATTTCAATGAAAAGTAAAAGGTAAGTACAAGAGCCATAGACACAAAGTAACACATAAAATTAAGGTTCTTCTAATGATTTTCAACTTCGTAGTGAGAAATTAATTACAGGCATCAATGACTATTACAGTATAAGAAATGAAGAATAACAAACCAATATAATGTATAATATAGGACATACTCACATCTCCAAAGGTTACCCCTGACCATCTATATAATTTCTTTGAAAAGATAAATTAATATCATTGTTTCATTCTTTCATGAAACCAATTTTCTTACTTCCCATTGACCTTTTTTTAATATAAATTTTAACAGACTATTCTTGATTTCTCAATGGTATATGATTTCAAGATTATGTACACTTTTTACTCAAAAAAAAAAAAAAGATTATGTACACTTTGTTTTAAGATGGAAGAACATCTTAATCTTATCACTTATAATTGTAGAATCACAAGGTTGCAAATTGATTTTTTTTTTTTTGTGTAAGGAGTTTTGATAAAAGGGCTTGCAGTTGATCCAGGAGAGACTTATTGCATGACAGAGTTGAAGAAATGAGTATGTTAATATGGATATGTGATCACACAAAAACTGATATAATATGGAATGATCATATACGAGGAAATATTGGTGTGATACCTATCAAGGAAAAGAAGATAGAAAATTTAAAATTGGTTAGGGTGGTTTGGATAGTACAAAGAATGCCACTAGAAGCACCGGTGATCAAATGATTTTTGACCGAATTGGAAAATATTATTAAAAGAAATCTCATAGTAAATAATATCCCTGAGAAATTGGTTTTTGACCGAATCCAATGGTGTTGTGTAATCTAGTTGACCTTACCTAATGGGATGACTATTGTTGTTAATTCAGAAACAAATTTTTAACCAATGTAAGTTCAGCACTTTTTTTTTCAGTTGTCATGTTTTCCTTTCAAGTTACCACAAGATATCAACACTGAAAGTTAAGGAACAACATAACATAGAACAGCAAGTTGTCACTAAGGTGCAGATTAAATATACTGTGCATCCTCAAAAGCAGCCACACACAAAAAAGTAGTAGTAATATAGTACTAACAAACCAAACCTGTGTTGCGGTGTGATGCTGAAATGCAGGTGAATTTACACCTGAGACCTGAGGCAGATTCATTGGGGTTCGAGAAAAATGTTGCTGTCTTTCCGTATCACTAAGTATAGCATTCAAAGTATCTACAGAGGCAGGGTTGGACAAAGAAATATGAGAAATATGAGGAGTAGCAGAGGAATTGCTAGGTAGCAAGGAACTATTCAAATTAGTTATTGAATGTTGCTGTGGTCCCAATGCCTGAGATTGGACTGGGAGGGCCTGAACAGCTACTGGAGTCCTATTAATATGTCTTGGCACTGAGGATGACCTACCATACTCGTTAACTGAATTCATATGATTCATCTGCATCTGCAAGTTGTTTGGTCCCAAAAATTGATTATGCATGGCAGAGTTAACACCTGCAGATTCCTGATTAAATGCAGGAGAAACAGTATCAGGCAGAACAGGTAGCTCAGAGTTACCAACCATTGGGGTATCAGACCTACCACGGCCAATACAAACTCCAGGCCAAAAGTCATCTATTTGAGCGGCAACATTTTGATTAAGACCAGTAGAGTTCATACCCAAGGAAGTTAAATTTGGGGTGACAAACTGACTATGAATAGATGCCTGGGGAGGTTTTCTATCTACAATTTCACAATAGTCCACTGTATCCAAACCATCATCATCTTTGGTGAGGTCAACAGTACTAGGATGGCAAGTAAATTCTTGTGGTTGAGTTTGTTCCTTTTCACAATTGGGGGCCTTCTTCTGCATTTTATTCACATCATGATCCTTTTCCAAGACTGCCTTCCATGATCCATCAGCAAGGACAATCACTTCCGTAATGTTCTCACCAACATTTTTCAAGATCTTTATTTAAAAAGAAAAAAATAATTAGAGATTTTTACTTTTCATTTCCTTTCCTTTTCAACCTTTCATTAATCCCTAGGGTCAATTTGGTGTACCCTTAAAATTTGGAAGAGTGTGGTGGTGGTACGAGATTAATACAAAAAACTAGAAACCAAATTTTTCACTCCCAATCTTAAGGTGATACCAATAACCAAACTGACTCAAGTGTGAATAAACAACATAATAATTGAAGGATTAAAGAAGTAAATCAACTTACCTCAACCATGTTTCGGTCAAGACGAATATCAGCATAACAGACATACTGATTGCAATGAGGGCAGCGCCAGGATGGCCTTTTTGAATTCATATTAATGAAGTTATCAAAGTCAAAACACTACAGTAACGAGAGAACAGAAATGTCAGGTGGAAGGAAAGAAACAAATGGGGAATATATAAACATATACATACACCCACACCACAAACAGACTTATAGCAATTAACCACATCATAAAATTTTCACTTTATAATGAGAAGGTATTATTCTACATACATTTAAGCATATTTTAGTACTTTTATACAGACTAAATACCAGAGAGAGAATGGCATAAGTTGCAGTGACAATTTGCTTTATTGCATACAGTAGACTTCTAAAGCCAATTTTAAAACTTGTGGTAAGAAACACAGTATAATTAATTAGAGCCCACCCTAAGCATTCTCCATATTAAGTGATGCTAATGCAGGAGTAGTCACCTGGAAATGTTTGCATGAATGCCCTTTAACAGGAGTCTTGATACGTGTAAAGCTGTTTTGTACAGATAAAAGTTAAAACACAAGACTATCAGCTTTTATCAAAAACAACATTAAGAAAAGAGAAGGACAATCATTAAAAAAAAAAGTGAAAACCCAATGTACTTTAAAGATAATTGAACAAATATCTTAAGCATAATTTCTGCAGAGTAAAGCATTCCAGTAAAAAGGAAATTAACCACGGAATAAGTGTAACAGAAGAGTGATAGAGAAACCATACTTGCAAGACAAAGAAAACTTCAAAAGATGATAGCTAATTGCTTAATGCTAAAAATTAATGTTTAAAATTTTAAATTACCAGAATTGTCTCAATATAGTTAACAACTTTATGTCCAATTAGAGTCGCTCACAGAAGGCATACGTGAAAGTACACGAACTAACAATTATCAAGCAGGGAGAATCTTATCAGGAAGAACCAATTATCAAGCATCCAAGAATGGGTCCGTTTGTTTAAGCTTATTTTCTAAAAAAAGCGATTTTTTTTAATAAAATAAGCAGTTTTCTGCCTTTTTTATGTGTTTGTCTGAACTGCTTTTTCTTTAAAAAAAAACAGAAACTGCTTTTTTTAAGAAACAAATCCTATCTGCTTCTTAAAAAAGCGTTTTTTTAAAAAGCGCTTTTTTTACAATTGCTTTTTTTAAGTTTAAACAAACTGGCCCAATATAGTAGACTAGTAGTGGCCAAAAATAAGGTCAGAATTAGAAAGTAATACATTAAAATAAAATCCGAGGTAAGAATATTAAGGTTTTGGGACAAGAAAAGATTAAGATACAGACTGCTGGGTTCTGGATGAATAAATAGAAATATAATATTCATTATTATGGTTATTTGTTAGCAAACATCATTAGGAAAATTGAAATCAGGATAAAAAGAAAAATTTTCACAATAAAATATTCTTAATATTTTAGATTTATTAATTAATATCATAGATATTCAATTAAGTACTTTGGACACAACAGCCACATAATCATTGTTCATTCACATCTAACTGTAGCCTAATAGAGAAAGGCGTGAAGAAAGGTGAACATCTACCAGAAGTGAAATAGGGCATAAGTTCCACTAAAGTGAAATTACAAAAAATAGCACTGAATGAATAAACTATATAATTAATAATTTAATACTAGAAATCAGCTAATTAAAGAGCACTTGTTATCTACAATGAACACATAAAGTAGTTCTAACTAAAATTTCAACACAAGCATAGCCAAAGGAAACTATATTTAACCAAAACATTATTAGACCATCAACATATTAATTGTGAACAGATACAAAGGATAATAGCACAAGTGACTAATTCCCTCATTCTTCAAATTCAAGGTCAGTCAAGGGCAAAATTTTCTAATGGACTAGATCCAGAGACAGTGAGAGACTAAAATGGATCTCTAATAAAAACTACCATCTATGATTACTACTATGCCCAATCTAAAGATGGGATTTCTAGCAACCAACAAAGCAAAGGAATCAAGAAAGAAAAAGTTATCGCTGATCAGTGTCATGAACAAAGAAGATCACAGCATACCTTATTGGACAATTAAGTGAAATCTGCGAAGCCCCCTCGATAATATCTGAATCTATATATAGGCAAAAAGATAATGAATTGTCAATGGTGGATTAATACAAATAAGAATAAGATGTAGGGTTTTTTTAGGGTACAGTTCATCCTAAATATCCAAATTATACCTGAATCAACAGATGTAACAGCAGGCTGAAGATAATCTTGAAGAACTGGATCCTCAGGCAAAGGTGCAACATTCATATAGGCAACAAGCACAACACAACGACCTTCGCAATGATAATGGTTACAATACAGTAAGATGCATATATTGAAAGCTACTAGGATGACAGGGAAGAACAGTAGTTTTAAATGCTTACCATTGAACTGGCCCACAGCTTGAAGAAGGTTTGTCCCAAATTTAAGCATACCAGTCACATTAGTTGGCACCTGGGGTCCAGCATCCTGATTAACAAAATGACATCGATAAAAGTTGATGTCACACCCAAGAAAAAAGTCCAAACTAAATGTTTAAGAATGTATGAGCAAGTATACAACAGACCATTTGAACATTAGTCCTATTGACTACTCCTTTTCCATTGAGGAGAAAACTACAACATATACAATAAAAAGTCAGTCAGCATCAATGTAGAACTCCCCCACACATTTAAAATGTTTAAAAGCAACCATACTTCACTTGCTGAGGACTTATGAGGCATGCTGATGTCTCAATGTTATCTGTTTGTGCCACCAACAAACACTGCAAGTTGAAGTATGCAATATAACTTAGAACAAAAACCAAAAAGAGAAAAAAATAATAATAGGTGTATTCAAATTACAAATAAAAAATATCAATTATATACTATTATTGATACCCAAAAGAAAATAGATAGTGACTGAAGGTACAAAAACTAAAATATGCTAAACCTTAGATCAAATAATGAAGCAAGCAACATCTAGATTGGAAGCTTTGCTATCAAGTTTAAAACGGAAGATAATAAGCTTTGATACCATCTCGAAATATGAGGAGAGAAGAAAATGAGTTTATGAAATATTATTCGATGATTCCCAAAAGATACAAGCTCTAACATGAATATGTATGATAATCCTAATAAATGAAAATCAAGTCACATGAACCATGTTTAACAAAACAAGTCAATTCAAGCAATTCTTACAATTTTGTCTTTAAGAACTTCACTCTTGGTAATATGAAAATCAACCGCAGAAGCTCCATATCCAGGCTGCATTGCAGGTAAAATAATATTAAATACATTCTCAACATGAAATAAGAATTTAATTGACAAATCACAAGGAACCACCTGGGCTTCAATCGATGCAAGTATTGGACCCAATTTCATTGTAGGATAGAACCTGCATGAAAATCCACATATAGGCAGATTATTACTATTTCACATAAAATAAAGTGATAAAGTCAAATGCATTATTTCTTATAGGTCCTTTCATTTTTCCAGGTTATGATTCTTGTCTATGATGATAGTTGCAACTTGCAAGATACAAAAAACACACAAAGCAAAATATTGTTGTCTATTAAAAAAATAAAAGAAAAGATGTAATTGAAGTTGAAGATATGTAGAAGTTCATAGGACCCTACTTCTGCATTATTGTTGATATTGCAGTACTGCAAGATCTAGGTCCAACATTTATCCCCAGACTGCTGTAGACCTTTCCGATCTACACTACGAAAAGATGATGGTAAGAAAACATGACAATTAGAAGCCGCCATGTAGCAAAGAAGAAAACCTAACATATAAGCAAACCTCATCGGCAATAGTAACAAGTTCTTCAGATTCTTTTGTTTGGAACCATCCAATTTCACAAGCATTCTACAATAATGAAAAGTCTCAGTAAGAAATTCAAAACTATATAAATGTCATGGTGCATAATTTCTGGATGTTTTTAGAGAAACATATTATAGATGAGCATAGAAAAACTAGTATAAATCCAATGTCACATTTTGGTCATAGTGATATAGATGAGTCGTGATATAAGAACCAAAATTCTTCAAGAACTAAAAAGCATTCAGATTCAGATATCAGCATAAACTTCATGATTTGATAGTTTCAACACAATTATTCTTGACAAAATGCAAGAGCATCGTGTAGTGGGTTACAATTCCTGAAAACCTTCACCAAGTAATACTTTAGTCAAAACCAAGCATGTGCCTCAAGACCGATTAATTGGTCTTCTTCCCAAAACTCCAAAACAAAGGTTTTCGTTAGTCATAGCTAATGGAAATTCAAAAGTTATTGATAGCGATGAGCAACAACATGGAAAAATGAACTTACCTTTATAGATATCATCAATACCATCATAGCTGCTTGTGAACATTCATCATTTTTTAGTTGACATATCTACACGGAAAGGGGAAAAAGTAAAAAGTCACAAACATACATGCACATCATAATTTAAAAAAAAAAAAAAAAAGTGACAAAAAAGGCACCCACACAATGCAATGGAAATCACCTGTTTCACAAGTACTGGCAGATCATGAGCCTTGGCTGGAGTTTCGCCATTGGCAAGTGCATAATCAATGCCTCTGTAAAATGTCAAAAGTAAACCTAGTAAAAAGCCCACACATTTGTAACAACAAGACATGCAAACCTAAATATCCCCATTTCTTTTTTGAGCTGTTTATTTAGTCATGCCGATAGTGAATATTCATTGCTTCCTTGAGGCTAAAAGTTAAAAATCCAAATTAGAAGGTGGTGGAAAATGATCTAGTACTACTATGGCAATTTGGAGTGAAAATTTTCAGTTAAAGACCTAACAACACTGAAACTTGATCCGACTGTAGTTGTTAAACTAAAACATAAGCTCACAAAAAGTAAAGTAATATAACATCGTGGGAGAAGAGAAAAAGAAATAATAATCAGAAAGTACCGAGAGAGAGAGAGGCAGAGGTTATAAAATTCGTAAGATTCGCCTCGGTTGCCAGGTTGAGCAAGCCAAGCCAAACGGTCCGCAACTTTGTTGATTCTGAACATGTTCACAACAGACGGCGACGTTTCCGATGGCAGTGTCAACGCTGGCGGAGTGTTCATTTCCACTCAAAACCTGCTCCGTCGTCGTTTCCTTCGCCAATACAGAGGGTTTCAATTTTGCCTCGTTAACTACACTGGTTGTTGTTGGAAAGAAATCTCTCCCCGAACAAGTCGGGTCGGGTCAACTCGGATCGGGTTTCGGGTAACCCAAGAGAAATGAAGAAAAAATAGTCAAATTTTGTCGGCTTAACTTGATCCAGTATCCTGTATATTTTTAAACAAAATATCATTTTTATCTAGTAAAAAAAGTCTTTATTAATTTATCTACTAATCTGTCAAAAATAAAAAGTATTTATGTACTAATAATAAAATTCTTCACTAAATAAATAATATTTTATTTAACATAATATAATATTATGTTTATAGTGATATTTTATTAAGGAGCCATCAAATTATAATAATTTTGATTAATTATTGTATCATTTAATAATTTTTAATTAGATTATGTTTTCAATCTACCGTCGTTAGATTCAAAGTTCCTTGCTCACTTTTGTGACGAGTCATCACTATGTTAATAACGGATAAAGCCACGTCAAGGAAAGGTGAAAAGACAGAAAGCCCAGAAACGAGAAGAGCGTGTGCGGGGGTAGCTTTCACCGGAGTATTCCCCGCCGAGGAACCCAACTAGCCACATTTCCGAAAACTATATATACATCTCCATTTGCCCTTCAAGTGTAACCACTGCTAGTGTTGTGTGTAACTTTTGCAGATGCTGCGCAATTCCCTTTACTCAACTCATGGGATCAGAGGGTTTTCTCACAGTTTCACGAGAACATGGCAAGTGACTCACTGATTATCCCCTTTTTTTTTTTTTAATTTTTTATTCTATACTACTTATCTTGCATTCTTCAAATTAATTATGCCATTATTTTGGTAACATGATTTACTTGCATTGCTCCATGCTTTTGAAAAAACATTTAATGGATTGGAGTAGCTAGGTAATAGGTTTAGGTATGAAATACATACATGCATGTTGGGGGTTCTCACTCTTTGAGTCGTTCCATGGCAGCTAATGGGGCTTAATCCTACCACATAGCCACTACTTTTGTTTTAAATAGCCATTACTCCGTGTCTTAACTGTTAACCGTAAAGTATGGGCTTAATTTTACTTCCTTACTAGATACGTACTAGTATATCAGAATTGAGGCGGTTGCCATCTCTAACTACCCTTTTATGCATGCCACGTTGCTTGAGTTGTTGTTTTTTAGGTAAAATCTATTAATTTCAGTCTCAACTCTTAAAATCTTGTCTTTGTGTTTGGTGTTTCAGTTTTATGGTCATTAATTGTTATGTGGCTTTATCCAGTTAACTTTGTTGTGCCAGATGTTGCAAATATGAAATATGATGTTGAATTTTCCTCTGGGAATGAATATCTGGAGACTCAAATGTGTAAGAATTATAGTGAGCTTCCCCGTCTTCAGGGTAATGACTTGTCCGACAATGTGCCTGGTGGAAAGGACAAAAGTTGTCCTGAACTCAAAGAAGGTACATGTATGCTATTGCAACAAAAAACAGCCAAAGTTAATCAGAGTGGTAGTTCATGTTCAAAGAGACCAAGGATGTCCGAATCAGAACATTCCACAAGCCTGAATGAACTAGAGGAGTCAAAGGATGTTTCTGAAAATCTTGGATCACATCACATAAAGAGTATTTCTCCTACTATTTTCTGCCCCCGGAAAACTTGTGTCATTTTCTTTAGATATCTATATGCTCACAACCTTTTTTCCTTGATTTTCTTTTGGTATACTGAAAGGTCAACTTCGGAAGCAAAAGAGTCACTCTACCAAGCGTGGAGAGAAAAGGAACTTTAAGGTGCCTTCTTCTATGGCTAGATGTGATTCTTCTTTGAAATTGGGTGCCCCAATCTTTGGTTCTGCTTATGGAGGGAATAACTTCTTTGGTATGTAAATGTTAGGCCTGTTGTACCATTCTGAAAATGATATAGCTCTTATAGTATACATTTTTTCATAAAATCACTTTTTGATGTGATTATTTGCATAGTTGGGTTCATTGTGGTTGAATAAATCAGCATGCATATTGCTGAGGGTCATGACTCTTGTAACCTGTTAGGAATCTGATTTAGGTGTTTGTGGCATAAGTTATGTGGAAATTCCACTCATTGTATTTAATACACTGGGGAAGAAAACCCATCTGTAGCTGCCTAGTTAACTATTGCGCCATATGCTGATGTATTACGTAATTCTCTTTGAAGAACTAAGTACATAACATGTCTGAGGTTTCGTTCTTAAAGCTGTGATCATAATGCTAATGAAGCCGGAAACTGATCTATTTTGCTTCTAGACTTGTCAGCTTCAAAGCAACCACATGTGTTTAGTCTCTCAATTGAATGATTTCATAAAACGTGGGCACTTGGTTATATTGCTTGAAACATGTATGTTTGAAGAACAGACATGTAGTATATTATCATTCTTGAAATGAATTTCACCATGCTTATATTGTTTATGTTACTTTGGAGGCATTATATCAATATTCAGTTCTTTGTGCTTCTAGAAATTTATGTGTTATTATTTCTGTTTCATTTAAATTATGATTCTCATTTTTGAGCCATCCAAATTTCTTATGAGCATTTCAAAATAATGGCTCCCTTAATAATGTGATTTTGGACCAGTTACCTGTAATATCTGATAGTATCTAACCCACATGCTGCTATACAAAAATAAAGTGGTATATTAGTGGTATTAGTTACAATAAAACATCCTATAAGTTTTGGCCATATACCATTGGTATTATTGATAGAAATTTCTAGTTTTAAGTTTTTTTAGCAATAAGAAAGGTGGATCAAATGGAAGATAGTCAGATTAAGAGAGAGGTAGGGGAAGACCAAATAAAACTCTTGGAGAAACCATTATAAAAAACCTAGTTAGATAGAGTATTTTGATAGAGCACAATGGCAATGATCTATGTAGCAAACACCACCAGAATGCTTTGTGGTTTAATTGATTTATAGCTGCCATTACTGAATGAAGATTACATACTTCTCAACTGGAAATTTTGGAAATTTTTGTCAGGATTATATGGTCTGAAGCATGATATTCATGATGTCACAAAACTTATGGATGAACCAACATTGGATGAACTGCTTAGGGGCACGTTTCACTGCCCCAGTTTGAGCAATGATAAAAGGAAGAAGACATCAAATGCGAGTGGAAGTTTCTTGAATTCAGTTAGAAAGGCTTGCTCTCTCCTTCAGTTCCCAAGGTCTGTACAATCCCAAAATATAGCTGAGATGGATAGTTCCTTCTACAATAAAATGTCCACTTGCCAAATGAGTTCAGTTTCTGCTGTAGAAAGTATTCGTAACGGGCATAAAGAGCAGTCTTGCACATCAGATATATCTGCACGTCACAAGGTTAGTACTTAATATTAAATAGATTCATGTTTGTATCAAGTTTTAGCTTAACAGAGTGGTGTTAAAATTATCATGGACTACCTCACGTGCAGCATAAAGGCTGCACCATCGTACTCAAATTCTTTGGTCACCAAGATATGCTTGTACTTGGTCTTTACTTTAGTGCCAATGCAAATTTACCTTCAGTGGCAGTGAATGTAAATCTATGCATAATGATAATGTGATTTATACTCAGTAACACTTGACATCCAGGATCTTTGTGGTGAAGATGAAAGTCCCTCTAGACCACTCGACTTTCCATTATATCAACCTAAGGATGTCTTGGAACGGATTGCACTCCCTCCATCCGACGACTTGGAGTCTTTGCTCCTTGATGTGTCCAAGCTTGCTGTTTCCACAAGGAATAGTAATAATCTACGTTCAGGCAAACAGGTATCTCGTCGATCAAGCTTGCCAGCCTTTCCATGGTCACATGCTTTTGGAAGCCATTCTAGAAATAATTCAGATGCAGTTAAGTTATCAACAAGTAGAAGCACATGCCAAGGTAAATGGGCAAGGATAGGTGTGATTGCTAGCTCTACTGATATTGATCGTGGTTGTTTCACAAACCTTGATTCGTTTAGTTATGATCAGAGCCTTGTTCCTTCAACTGGCAGTTCAAACAATGAAGTCTGCCCATCTTTGTTTGCTAATCTTCCTTTCTGTCAATGGAATTCCTCATCTCCTGTAACACATTCTAAAGATTCCGAGGTTGCTGCAGGTACAATATTTTCCTTGGCTACCTGAATTTCTGTTACTTTTTATATCTAATTTATTTTCCCTCTCCTTCACCCTTCGCCTTGTATAATGTTATTGAGTAAAACACATCTTTTGCATATGCCCACACTTGTCTGACTATCTCTGTACACCAGTTGTCCTTTTTGTATGCTCTTTTCCATGATTGGTGTCGCATCTGGGACCGTGATAGGGTGACGAAAAAATAAAAAATAAAAAATAAAAAATAAAAAATAGGGAGTTGTCATTGAAGTTTATTAAGGGAAAACATTAGAAAAACCCTTAAAAAAGAAAATAGTCTTCAAAACTAAATTTTGGCTTCGAATATTGTTTTCTTTTTAAGGGTTTTTCCAATGTTTTCCCTCAAGAAACCTTGGTGGTGACTCCATATTTTTTTTAAAAAATTTTGTCGTCCTGTTGTGATCCCGGGTACGACAGTTGGGCAAAGTGCACCTTCAGGGAAAATCAATTGGAATCTCCCTTTAAGTGATTTCCATCATGAAATGTGTTTGTCGCAAATTGTATTTTAAATCTTATAGTCTGGCGAGCATGAATAGTGAGGATCAGATTTAAGCCTGATCTCTTTTAACATTTTTGTCGTATAAATAATTTGTTGAAGTTGCAAGTAGATATAGGTCTCTCTGTCTTCTCCCCTACTTACTTACTATTTTGGTCTCTGACAGATGCGCACTGTCCAAGATTATTAGAAGCTGCACAAACTCTATGTGAAATTGCAACTTACTCATCAAGACTGAAGCCATATGGAATTACAAGATCGCAGAAGAAAACTTCACAGAAGACCATGAAAGGTAAAAACTTTAAGCCAACTGCAAAACTTGAAGAAATGCCTTCAACGCCGATTTCAGTGGTTGGATCCAACTTGGTGGCCAGAAGTGTCGACCAAATAATTCCTGCAAAGAAGCCAAGGGTTTCCATAGTCGAGAATAAAAATGGTGTTCATTCCAATAATGTTAAGAAAGGACCCTGTACACAGCCTTCTTCAAAATCAAGTCTACCATTACACAGTAAACCGGTTAGGGACTTGATTAAAGAAAGCAAACCTTCAGCTGCTAGTATACTGAAGGAGCTTAGTATGATGCACCCAGCTGATAGGATTTTGGATAAGGGTAAGGTTTATGTTGGTCAATACAAGGTTCGAAAATTAGGATTAATGGATTGGAAACGGGGGAAGGACAAGTGAGATTGATCTAGCATTATCTAATGTAGAAACCTCTCAACTGCTGACAGCTGTTGTGATTACCAAAGTTAGGTTGTTAGTCAAAGGATGCTTTGTATATATTATCGTTATGGCTGCAATGAGATTGTTGCAAAGGTTCATTTTCACAAACTTGTTTCAAATGTTGTAATTTAAATATAGGTGTACAAAATAGCATCATTCTTTGTTCACTGTAGTGTAGAGCATTTGAGGCAACAATAGCAAGCAAGTTCTATCTCTGTTTTTGCGCGTGCTTATGTAGGACGACTTTATGCAACCGGCATGCCGCGTCTGTTATTATTTTTCTTAGGTAAACTGCTACTCTGCTTAGTGCGGGAGTGACTTACAGTAGTGTGGTGCCCCATGTGTGGGTAATTTGGTTTGGTGCTTACGTACTGATTAGAGATGTGATACACGGATGTGACCTAAACTTTTAGCAGAAGGCACAATGAAATTCATTCTAGATGAAAAGTGGAAATTAGTAGAAACGAGTTGAATTTCTATCAGTTTTATCAATTGGAAAGATATGAATTGAGAAATTGAACGTGGTTTAAACTATAATAAACCAATAAAGTAGAATAGCACTAGGCCAATTCAATTGGTTTTTCCTTTCATCTTTATTTATGACCACGATGGTTTATAACCAACATATCAAAACTTGAAAATATATTACTTCATCTCAAAATTTTAACAATACACGAAGTAGAAAGAGTATATATGTAATGAAAAAGTGTCAAGTAAACATTTGATCGAGGAGTAAGACTAGTGCCATGGCAAAGGCAGGATCAAAGCCAGGGTGCACAATCAACTGAAAAATCTCTATCCCAAAAGAGACGTTTTTGGTGTTAGCTTCCTTCCTCTTAATTTCAGCCACGACCCTTCTGCACTCATCCAACACCTTACACGTTCGATGTGCGTAGGAACCCTCTATAGTAAACGCCGCACACCGTTTATCTGAGTGTGAAGCTCCACGGTACACGTAGGCCTGAACGTTGGTGTTGCCATGTAAAATATTCACGTGCTTCCTTACGCAACAAATTGGACTCTTTGACGACTTAGACAAGTTACCCCTAGTCCACGTACGCATGTTCCCCACTTCCCCTTCATACACAAACCAGCTATCTAACAATCCAAGCTTCTGCACATCACAAACCATATATAAACTATTACTTTTTGTTAGATAGATAGATATAATTAAAAAGAAAGAAGAAAAAGAATAATGAAGAGATCATACCCTGCGGCGGCACATGGTGAGGATAGATTTTCCTGAGGCATCCATGAGAGTGACTTCGTTGGGTCGACCAATATAATTGTCGACACGATACACCAAATTTCCATGAGAATCAATCACCGTGAATCCTTTGCAACTCATCACCAAGGATTTTCTCCAAACTGTTAGGGATGTGCACAACTTTTCTGCCTTGTTTTTCTCCTCCTCATCACGCTCACGCTCTTGTACTTGTTCCTCATGCACTGCTCTTGACAGGGATTTGAGCCTTGGAAACACCCTCATCTCTATCTCTCTTCTTTCGATCTCTTACTTAATTTCTACCTTGCTAGATTCTCTGTCTTAAGTTTAAACTAACGGGGCCAAGGGACATATTTATATTATCGGACAACGTCTTCAAAAGATAATAAAAAAATGCTTTAGTAGGTTTCCAATTCTGCTGCTACCAACATGGGTGACAATATGACATGTTGACACACCCACCCTTATAACCAACCACACACAGTCTTTCTTGGAGGAGCACGTATTATTGTATAGGGCCAGGATGTTGACATGTCATTTTAAAGAAAGATTATTATTAGTTCTTTTTTCTTTTTTGGGGCTTTATACTAACATTTTTGTCAATAATAGTGCGGGAATTTTTTTAAATATACCAAAAGTAAAAATATACAGTATAAAATTAACAGTGGTTCGATATATATTTAAAAATTATGTAAAATATAAAAATGTTTACATAGTACGTCTACATATGGACCGGGATCTTCTTTAGTTGTTTAAAATTAGCTGCATCTTCTTGCAGTTTTTTCATTTGGTAGTGTTAATTTTTTACATTATTGCTTCAAAAACTCCTTTTCAAACATGTGAGATTTCTTGAAGATTTTTAAAAGCAAGTCCTCTACGTATCTAGTTAGTACAGTATCTTTTTTTTTTAGTTTTGCTAGAAAAGACTGATTGAAGAGATATTTCGAGAGATCCAAGAAGAAAAGTATTGACGTTGAAATTCTTCAACAGTAACAGATGTTGGGGGAAAGGCGACGCGTGGCTGATTTGCATCAAAAGTCTAGAAGGATTCCAAAACTCTTCTATTATTATTATTTTTATTTTTTTTCAAGATTTGGGCTTCTTATTTTCCTAGTTACGTCTATGTATAGATTCTTGAAAAAGAGAGCGAAATAGGAAGCCAAGAAGTGATCGACATTCTAGAGGGAGGACTGCCTACTAATGAGTAGAGACTAGAGAGAATGATCAAAGAAAATTTGTCATAGGTTAAGGAAAATATTAACAGCCATTTTCTGGAATATTAGTTAAAAAATATTTATCTACTCTAATATTATAAATTAGAATATACAATTTTAAAGATAAAATTTTCACTATTTCAATTACACATTTTTAGTATTTTTTTTTTTCCTTTTGAAGAGATGCATTTCACGTATTATACTTGCAAGTTGCAATTAAGTCAAATTTTCTCTCTCAACCATATCAAACTATTCTTCTTTTATTTTTATTTGAATATTTGATTTCTTAACTGTCTATCCTTTTTTAATTTACTCTCTTTTATTTTTATCTCTAAATTAAATTTATATTTTAATTGCCAATAATTTAAAATTATTTAACATCACAGTTTAAATTATTCATAGTAAATATAAAATATAATTAATATATTTAAAATATATTTGTTATAAATTTTAATTATAATATAACTTGCATAAATCAAAAATATTTATTCATATAAATTTTAATTGTATAAAAATTGTGTAATTTTTTTTAATAAATGGGTCACCAGAAAAAAAACACTGTATGGCACTTAACCTGCCCCTCATCATTCATTAACAATGTTACTAATGTTCATTAATGTTTGGATTAACTTGCTGACAGAATGCAGAATTGAGGACGTTTTTGTATTCTTTCTTCTTTCAAGACTGATTTATTTATCGATATGCTTCACACTTAGAGAGACGAATTTGATGATTTAGTCGTGCACAAAATAAGATACTATAAGTACTCCTTTTTATAAATGCTAACATTAATATTTTTTTTTATAACAATAGCCAGCGAGAGTCTTGATTCAATAAACGAAGGACAATAATGAAATGGGTACATTACAACAAATGAGAAAGTAGAAATGGCCTACCAGCCACTGGTGTGGTGTAGTCTTTTTTCTTTTTTTTTTTGGATACAGGTGTGGTGTAGTCTTTCAATTGGGCAAGCAGCTGAAACTTGCATATATGTGGTATGTGGTCATATGGTGGTGCTGCCATTAAAAGTATAGGAGACTAATTGGTTTGACCAAAAAGGATGAGGGGACCTCATTGATAATTTGATATAAATTATGTTTAACTATACCTAATTTTTTCTGTTTCACTTGTGTATGATTTTGATTTTATAAAGTTAATTAAGCTTCTTTATTTTAAAAAATAAACAAATTTAGTTTCATTGGTAACTTTCTTTTACTTAAAACCATCAAAATCTCATTTTACCTGAAAATTTTTATAATTGAATCCATTAAATTTTTAAATATTTTTTTAAAACTCACTAATCCCTAATCTTAAACATTTCTTAAAAAAAAATAAACATCAATGGTTTTAGAATGGAAGGAGTAGTATATGAAAACTAGATGCAATTAAACCTATCAAACTAATAATGATATACAACAGCAATATGGATCAGTTGCTTTTTATTGATTTAATTAATCAACCGATTTTTTTTAAAAAAAAAATCAAGTTGATGACAGGAAGGCTTTTATAGTTCTGATGCGATTGTATCTTCTAGTGGGAACCAGATAAAAAGATCCTATAAGATAATTTCCTTGAAATTGGATGCCAGTTCCATGGTGTGGCCAACATGAGCATGCTAGCTAAGAAGTAATTAAGAATGATAGAATAATAGTATTATATTTCTTGTTGTGATTAATACTAATTAATAGTGGTTTGAATTAGAAGCTTGGTGAGAGAGATTAGATATGGAGAGGAGAGGAGGTGATGTGATGGGGATAGGAGATCTAATGTCCTGTACCACACATCATCATCTGCAGTCACTTGTGTGGACTTGTCTTCAAGTTTCTTCAAATTTCAAACACGGCTTTCCTCTTTTTGTGGTTAAATATAACAAGAGCCAGAGCTTTCCAACCGACCCGTGCCGCATTTGGTTACGCTTTGACCATTACCCATATTTGGTGCTTACGCTTTTATTTATTATGCCTAGCCTTATTCCTATCCCCAAAAGCCAAAAGGATTATAGATACTTTCAGATCTCTGTTTGTTAATTACCATATATGAAATATCAACTTCAATTGTATCCGTAGTAGACATGCATATATAGGTTCTTAAAATCATCACCCCTGTGATCTGAATTTGCTAATTTAATTTCCATTAAATAGTGGATTTAATTGACATATTATACAAGAGGACTGTTAATAACATATTTTCTAATATTTTTTTATTAAAAATTATAAGTAAAATATGAAATGAAACTCATTTTTTTATGATTTTTAATAAACTTCAGTTAATAAAAAAAGTGTTTGGTAGAAAGTATACTGGTAACATTTTTCTGTTGTACAAACATGACAATAATCTTGTTTGTTTGTTATGCTGGCAAAAGAGTGTCTGCGGCAATCATACTACATTTGCACTATAGTATTTTTCCTTGATTATTTTGTGCTCGATTGGCTTTTAAACTTTGCATTTTCCTCTCATAAATAACGATCCACAGAGACCACAAACGGTAGTCACCAGCCAGCAGGCTAGGTTGGTCAAATGGGACGCTGAATTCAAGATGGCCCGAAGAGTCAAAAAACTCGTAACGTAGGTATTAGCTGGAGATTGATAAATACGCATGATTAATTTTTTTTAATTATATTACACCTTTTAATGTAAAATTTATAAATAAGATTAATTCACACATAAATTTCGATAATTTGAATTAATTTTATTAATCGATTTTAAATTGTTCTGTTTAGGGAATGACATGAGCACTATATGTTACCATTACCATGCAGGAGGACACGTGGCCCTATTACTACATGCAACGATAGTAATTTTAGTGGGTCCTGCTTAGATATCAATCGCTGCGAATTTTGAAAAAGTTTATACCATTTTTCCATAATAGTAGTAGTTTGTAAACGTCGACCACGTGCGTGAGGACTAACTAGATTTTGGAATTCTATGATGATAATAACCTTGTTGATAAGTTCATCAATTTATTTCTTTCATTTTATTTGTCATTTAAAATAACACATATATTTTAAAAAAATGATAATAAACTATATTAATTTTTAGAATAAAATAAATTTATTTCATTGAAATATTTATATTTTAAAAATGATTAATTGCAGTATACAATAGTTGCTATATATACTAACACATTTATTTTTTAGGATATTAATGAGAAAATGTGATTAATATTTTTTTTATTATTTAGGAACCATTTTATTAAGGCTTAAATACATTTTTAGTCCTTGCAATTTAGCATTTTTTTATTTTTCATCCTTGTATTTTTTTGTTTTTTGTTTTAGTCCTTGCAAATTATGTTTGTTTTATTTTTCGTCCTTAAAATGGTTTAAATAGCTCTTTGAACAGTGAAAAAAACGCTAACTAAACCGCTATAAAGACGAAAAATAAAATAAACATAATTTACAATGACTAAAACTAAAAAAAAAAATTATAAGGATGAAAAGCAAAAAAATACTAAATTACAAGGACTAAAAAGGTATTTAAACATTTTATTAATTTTAGAGACCAATTTGAGCTATCATTATAGTTTGAGCTATCATTATAATTTCATGGACTAAACAGGTTTTGTAAGGGTTGAGTATCCCTTGTAGCTTTTATCCTCTTTCTTAATGAAGGTTATTTGCATAGGCGGAGCTTGGTTGGAACGGGGAGGCCATCCCCCCCACCCCAATTTTGATAAATAAATAATTTTAAGTATATGTATTTAACATATTTGGCCCTTCAAAATATTCTGGGAAGATCCGCCACTGGTTATTTGGCTGATTAAAAAAATGGTGATTCACTTGAAAAATTGAAATAGAAACATACTCAGGTAAGAAATAAAATGAGATAGAAGAATTAATTGATATGAGCAGCTTCATTGAATTTTAATCTGAATATAATCAACAGCAAAAACACATAATTATTTTAGCACGTTAAATGTAAATTATTATGAACAAAAGAAAAATTAATCACCGTTTATTCGAACTACGAGCATTTTTTTTTCTATGGTAAATAAGAGGGGCAACGCTTTCCATTTTCACAAAAAGGCTATCTTATTTAACGAGTCATTTGTTTTCTTCAGCCTTTCTTTTGATGTAGCTACGCAACATTCCTCTTCCTTTTTCATAATGGGCTTCGGTCATTGAGAAAAGTCCAATCTTACAGTAACAGCCCAAAAAATTGAGGGCAAATAAACCTCCTACGACCAACCACGTACCTTTGTAAAACAAACAGATTTTGGACCCAATTAAATATTTAGGCTGAAAAAATCACACCAATACATTAGAGGCAATTTCTTAAGGCACTTCATTTTTTTCCCCGTGCACCCCATAAATTTATATATTCATATTATACCCTTATTTATTATAAAGAATTACAGATTGAGCAATCCATAATGTATATTGTATTACGGAATGTTCAATCCGTAATTGTATTATAATAATTACGGATTATACAATCCGTATTAATACAATTACGGATTGTATAATCCATAAATAAATATTGATTATAAGCTACGGATTGCTTGATCCGCCTATTATAAAACTAGCAATTTAATAACTATATTATAAAGCTACGGATTGCTTGATCCGTGTATTAAAGCTAGGTTGATAATATTATAAAAATAATTATATTTAATAAATATATAATAAATATAATATTTGATAATATTATAAAAATAATTATATTTAATAAATATAGTAATTTATACTATATAAAAAATATTAATTTATATATATTTGTATAAATACTATATTAATAACATTAATTAAACACTAATTTGCTCCAGTGTATTGGCCAATATGTTGTGCTTTTTTTTTTAACAAGGCATCACACCCCTCGTTAATTTTTTCCTATACAATTACAAATTAAATTATGTTAAATATCATGTTGTACAATTACAAATTAAATTATACAATTACATACTAAATTATATAATTACAAATTAAATTATACAATTACATATTAAATTATATAATTACAAATTAAATTATATTATTACAAATTAAATTATATATTTTTAATTTATTACGGATAATCAAATCCGGAATATTTAGGAGCATTCCGGAAATGTATTACGGAATGCCCAATCTGTAATACATTATACATTACGGATTACACAATCCATAATTATATTACAAGGCTTACGGATTGTATGATCTGTAATTGTTGTAATAGAATTATGGATTGAGAAATCCGTAATACATTTGTATGTATTACGGATTGAACAATCTGTAATACATTTGTATTACGGATTGTTCAATCCGTAATATAAGTAAAAATGCGCTGAGGGATAAGTAATCCGGAATAGGGTGGCAGTCAAGTTCTCAATTTTCACCAGCATTTTAACTCCTCAGCACACCCTCGGTGTAGCTCCTAGCCTTAGACCCCATCATTCTGCTAAGCTTCCCCACCTCAAACCCTTCTGCGCACCCGTCAAGCTCCCTTTGGTCCTTCGAGGCCTGTTTCATTCTTCCCAGCCTCTCGTCGTCGTGGGTCATGGGGGAGTCGTGGGCCTGCAGTCAAGCGTGGGGGCTTGGAATTGCGGGCAAAGGTGTCATAATGGTCGTGGAAAGTGGGGCCACCGATATTGACGACGTCGAAGGAGAGCGGGGCTCGAAGGACCCGGAGCAAAACTAGAAGGCGCGGTACTGCATGTGCATGTGGGAGTGGTCATTGGAGGGGGACGCGATGGGGAACCCAGCCTCACGGAAACGCACGCGGAGGGCTCACAGGTGGCTTAGGTTGGGTGGGGATGAAGTGCGTATGGCTTCTTTGTTGCTTTTTGTGTTTTGGTTGGATTTATTGCAGGTTTTGTTTAGGAGAAGATATTAAGGAGTTGCGGTGGTGAGGAGGAAGGAGGTAGCAGCGCTGAGGAGGAAGGAGGGAGGGAGGGTATTTGTGTTAGCTTATGCTTTTTATGGGGTGTACCAAGAAAACAAGGAGGTATCTTAAGTAATTGCCTACGGCCTTTGCATCTATGGTTCTAGACTTCTAGTTCATATTTTATAAAAGAAACCATATTTTTGGGCCTGGTGTCTCTTTTGCCTTTTGTAATTTATATGTAACGGACAAGAAAATAACATGAAAGGAAAAAAAAAAAAAAAGACCAATTCAATTGCTTGTGGAATACTTGTATTCTTTATTTATTTTATTTCATTCACAAAGCTCAAACATACGGATCTTAAAAAATTCAAATCTAGTTCCATTTGTACCAATGACATGTTAGTCTTGTCCACCTTAAAATACATGTTTAAACCATATTTTTGGACCTAGTGTCTCTTTTGCCTTTTGTAATTAAAACAAAAGACATGAAAAGAAAGGGAATAAAAAAACCAATTCAATTGCTCGTGGGATACTTGTATTTTTTTATTTATTTTATTTCATCTCACAAAAGACAAATAAAAAAAAGTTTAATAATAAATTATACTAATTATTCTGAGTTTTTGTTCCTGCTATTTTAACATTGATAGCAATATCTCTTATATAGATACATGATATAATATTTTTTAAACAATTAAAGAAAGTTAATATAATATATAAAGGGTGTAATATTTTTCATATAATTAAAGAGATAATATAGAGATAGAAAAAATATAAGAAATTTGTGTAATTTTAAGAAACTTTATTATTCTACTCTAAAGAATCTTACTTAACCACTTATTCGATCCGAAAACTAACCTTACAGTTATGTTATTTGGAGATATCAAGTAAAAAAATTTTAAAAATTTAAGTAGGTTGGTTTTGATACAGACTTGCGTTTACAGAGTATGCAGTCTACGTGCCTATTACCTAACCAGGATTTTATGCTCCAATTATCCAAATCAACGGAAAATTCAACAACGATCAACATAAAATATAAATATCTGACGAATATCGTTCTTTTACGTATGTAACATTTTTTTTTTTTGAAAAGCTACGTATGTAACATTTGATTTTGAATAATACGCAAATCCAATCACACCCCGGTGTAGTCTATGCAAATATGCAAATAACCAAATGCCCAGTGCTCGTCTGGCCACGACCACTAACTGTTTCTGACATCGACATATATACTATTTATATTATATAATGTGACTCAGTATTTCTCAAGTAAAAGAAATTGTATTATTTGATTCTCTTATTTTAAATGAATCGACTTTAATTATTTGAAAATTTCATGATGACCCCTTCTTCATTCATGTGTACCTATTTCATCTGGGCTAAAAATGTAATTGAAAGATACTCATGATTAAAATGCATCAATCTAAAGTATCTCTCAATCACATTTTTATCAGATTTAAACTTTATTTTAAAAGTTTAAATTGATTTTTTTTCTAACTCACTATAACCTACAATTGACATTAAGTCAACTTATATCATATGTGAAGTACCTATTTTGCCACCACTAACTATAATGATGTAATTGGCAACAACAGGCAGCACTATTTATTATTAGCTACGTTTTTGTTTGGTTGATTTCTGTTGTTTTTAATATTCCTGTAAAAGACGTTTTTGAATACTTATTAAAACTCTAATTATCGGGGAAAACAGAGCTCTCAATCATAAAAAATGACAATGTTAAAATATATAGTTTTCTTTCTCCCTTTTCTTCTACCTATAAGCAATTCTGATTTCTGATTGAGGATAGGAGTTGGTGAACAATTGACTTGAAACTTGGAAGTTTGTGGTGGCACCCGGATATCTCTGGGCTTTATACGTAATTGTCTTCTAGAAGAAGCCCACTTATTCACGAATCCCATGCCTTCTCTCTTTCGATTTTCTTTTATTAAGCAAGTGGGATGAAGTTAAGACATGACAGCTTCTCTTTTTTTTTTTCCCTCATAGTGACTACTGACTAGAGAATTAATGAATTAAAAGTTAAGAAATAGCAGAAAACACATGGTTAATTGTTAATTTTTTTTTAAATATGAATATTAACCGAATTTTAGATTCATCATACAAAAGAAGCTTCTAGAATTAATTATAAGTCTATACTCTTGTTTTGTTTTGTTTTGTGGACAGGTTAGCCATTTTTGTATTTAAAATTTGGAAACTGCAAAAACTGCCCAAACATGCAGAGTACATTGACAATTCGACACACAATTTATCTATACTAACTAAAAGAATAAAGAAAGAAAGAGTGCTATGATGCTATCTTGTTTCTGTTTTTTACCTCCCATTATCTTCTTTTTTCTCCCGTTCGTTATTTGACTTATTTCATCGTATAATTTACTCATATATGGTAAGTTGACAACTTGTGGCTTATACGTGCTTCTACAAACCAAACCAAAAATTTGTAGCGTCATTAATTCTTGAATACTAATGTTGCTATAGTGTATATAATTAATTAACTGTTTAATCAGTTAACATGCTAGAAGGTAAATTAGATAATGAAAAACATTAATAATTGTATAAAAAAATATTTATAAACTAGTTATCTTATTTAGAAGTCAAGAAAATGATGCTATATATTGGTCCCCTTTTTCTTCTGTTTACTGATGTTGATGTTATTATTGCTTTACTATGGTTACACATTATATTCAAAGAAAAATCAAATTTAGGTCTATGATTTGAATGCAACATGCTAGCTAAGTGATCTCATCCCATTCCATCACTAACAGTTAACAAGGGCTAAGCAAAATGCCGGATTCACAAATCCACCTTTGACACATACCCCACTATAAATAAATTCGCATCGCACCAAACCCCATGCTGACACAGATAGTTGGCCGTGTGGTTTACTCGATTGTTTTCTATCAGTGATATCTACAGGAAAATATGTGAATAGAAATTCACAAGGTTGGTGAACTTCCCCAAGTCATTATGCTCATTTTTATTTTTTTTATATAAGTCATTATGCTCATTTTCCCAACCAAGCATGGGATCATCTCACATAAATTCTCCCAAATAAAAACACACACACACACACACACACTAGTTACAATGGCAAAGTCATTAGTTAATTTAATTAGGTAAATGAGTGGTGTGCGAGTGTGGTTCATTCTGGTAATGAAAAACTCGTGTATGGCGTCAAACAACTGCAATTTTTTCCCCTTATTTTATTATTTTATTTTATAGTGAAGTGGTTGGTGAATGATATTTGTCAAACGACTTCATTTTTCTTATACTTTTTTCCTTCTTCTCCTTGCTCGATCCGTGTTGATTTTCTGCCAAGAGAAAAGAGAAGTCTTATGGTACAAGTTATATATATATATACTTAATTTAATTTACTTGGACATATATTATATTAGAAGGTTTCATATTTAATTTCAAAGTCAAAAGGAAATATATATATCAGCAGTAATCACTTGGTTCTTAATTTTGTTTATTAATTTATTTTAGAGTTTCGTTTTTATGCTTTGTTTGACTAATAGGAAATTATTATAACATATTTTATATTATCAACTGATCAAAAATCATTATTTATTAATATAGTATGATTTTTAAGACAATTATTATAAAAATTAATAAACTTTCAATAAAAAAATTAACAAACTTATTATATATAATAATTTGCAAGTAGATAATAATATAAAAATCTTATATAATACATTCACTATTTACCCTTTATTTTAAACTAAACTGACCATATTAATCCAATTTGACCGCATGCTCAGCCATACATATGTGGCTTCAAATATCATATATAGCACATTTTTCTTATAGCAGTTGTTAGATATTTGCCAATAATATATTGGCATTATAGGATCCACTTCTTTAATCCGTCACGTGTATGGTGACGTGTCACGTGCGAAGTCAAATCAATTATAGGTTTCGATGGCTGCGAAACGGAAAATTCATAATAGCTAGTATCAATATATTATATAATTTCAATTGTAATGATAATGTTCCAAGCATTTAAGATATTAAATTAATATAATTACAAAAAAAATTTGATGAAAATGAATGTGATGCATATGTATTTTTTAAAATTTGCCTCCATGCACATTTCTTTGTTTCCTCCCCACTTGAATCTTGATAAATGATTTCGTTCATTTCATTCAGATCGAGTTCCGTCATATTTTTAACATATTTCTTTATATTATTAAAAAATATTCATTCTTATATTATAAACTTAAATATTCACTTCTAGAATAATATTAATAATTTTCTCCTTCTAACTTAGTTATGTGTCCTCTTCATTTTATAATAGACTTTTTTTTAGTTTTTATTACAGATCAATATTTCTTAATCAGTTAATTAATAAAAAAAAATAGTTACTATCCTCAATTTTTCAATTAATATCCAAATTTTTAATTAATATTAGGCATAATGAGATATTTATAAATTATAAATAAAATATCTTTTTAGAAATTAATCAAAATTTATTTTTTTTAAAGAAGTTTAAGGCAATGATTCTTATACTTTAATTTATTTTGTTATCGTTAATACGATATTTTTATTAATTAATGTTTTAAATAATAGTTTATAGTAACTTCTCAGCAAAAAAAAAAAAAAAGAGAGAGAAAAAAATTATACTGAATTTAAATAAATGGACTGCACATTCCCTTCCCGTCACTTGTTTCACTCTCTTAAAAGTCATCCTTTTTCACATGTCTAAAATATGTTGACAATTAATTATTCTTAAGACAAGCTTTCCATTCCATGGTCTCAGTTGTTCTTTTTCTGCTTTAACCTCACAATACGCTAACGCAAGGAACAAGCATCATACTATGCGGCTCTTACCCAGCCACGTGCTCTGCGCATGAGTGTTTCGGTTGCTTGCAAATGAACTACCGACCCCCGCAGTTACGAAAACTACTGCTACTTCTACTTTGACTGAGTGCTCCCTAATATTCTGAAGCCAAGAGGGGTAATTTAGGGTCATCATCTTCAGGTATAATACCAGTTGAAGTTTTCCTTTGTTATTGGATATACGAGTTGAAGTTTTAATATCATAGATAGATAGATATCCCGTTTCATTTGATTTGATATGGTAACTACCCGCCTCTATAAGTACGTCAATCAAATTATGACGTGATAATAATGCGTTAAGACTTAAGAGACAACTTTAGTTGTTATTACTTATTAGAGTATTTCTAACGTGCTGGTCGCCTAAGTAGTTTCTTGGTTAGGACTCACCCTTTCCAATTTCCAACTATAAACACCCAGTTTTGAAACCACCAAGCAGGAGGAGAGTATTTCTAACGTAATTTCGATCCTTATATTTTATTTAATATGTTTCTAGTTATGTAAGATTTAAGGATATTTATTAATTTTTGTTTTAATAGTTCTCACAATTATTGATTTATATCTTTATTTAAATTTATTATACATCTTGACAAACATAATCCAGTGGGGATAAAAACTATCACTTCGTATAGTATGTAAGGTTCTATTAACCCTGTATTACACTACAAGAGCTTGTCTTTCCAAAAATCAATAAACACATTGGATTGGTTTGACACATTAATGACACTATTTGAACATGCAATGTCACAAAAATATATGTCAAATCCATAAGACTTGTAATGTCACTACTTTGAACATGATTGTGCGTTTTACATAATCACTTCAAGAAATTATCCTTTCCACACAACTGAATAGTTTTTCTATTCTCAATGCATACTACTAATAGAACCCAACATATTAAGAAAGTCAAGTGCCTCCCCCATTTGCGGTAGGCATGGAATGTCACTATTGTTAGGTCTTCTCAGGCACTCAGTCCCAAATACCTCATTCATATCGTTTACAAATATCTCTAAGTATTTTTTACCTAAAAATACTCGTCATAATTGTTAAGGGCTTGTATAATTCAAAAGAACACATGTCTTTGCATTCAGAATCTACATTGGAACTGAGCCTTTATGTATACCAAAATTTCAGAGAACCAGACATTGAATTGAACAAATGTGTATGTTCTTCTTCACGATTCTAACCTATTATGAGGTGTTTGTTTCAAGTTATCAAGAAAAATTTTCGAGAATGTGGACTTGAGAATATCTTATTCCCATGTTTGTTACAAGTTTTATAAAAATATTCCCAAAAATACTTGATTCCCAGAAATGTGAAATACATATGTTTCTGCTGTTCTTTATTCCCATGCTAAGAATTGGGTATTTTAAATTCCCATGGGAATGGAAGTTATTCTCTACAATAACTACCCATCCCCACTTATTTCGTCAATTTCTTATTTCACTTTTTTTAATTAAATAAATTTTATTTTATTTTCTAAAATTCTTAATAACAATCAAACATGTTCATGGGAATAATATTCTCAGGCATAACATTCCTAAGAATATAATTCCCAAAAATACAATTTTAAAACTTAAAATAAACGCCTAAATACTATTCTTGTACGTCTACACCTAGTGGACAAGTGGAGTTGTTGGTTTGTTGTTGCTTGTGCCTTTTAAGCTTATGTGTTGTTCTTTTTTGTTGTCCATAATTTATGTTTCTAAGAGTTGTCACTCCACTATATGATAGTTGTCTAAATTGTTGGAATCTATTAGATGTTTAGCATAATTTGGTAAGAAGAAACGATTATGAAAGTAAAAAGAATATTTAATAGATTTACAACCGAAGTCATTCTTATGAAAATTTAGCTTTAGTTGCCTTTGTTTGTCTGTTATATCTATTGTATGATTTTGATCCCTTAATTTGCCTTAAGTGTATAGAATCCCTTAATTTTTTTCACTATGACAAATAAATCCTTTTATTTTTTTTATTTTACTTAAAACTCTCAAATTTTCATTTTTTTAAATATTAAAAAATTAAATAGATAAAATCATTTTAAATATTCATTCACTTAAAACCCAGCGATCAAAATATCATTTTTCATCCAAATTAAAAAATCTCAAATTTCCATTTCTTCAAACCCTAATTTTACATCCTACTAAATCCTTTAAAGTTTATCAAATTTATACTAAAATTTTAACTTTTAAAATTATTTCATATCTTAAATTTATCATAAATCTCCCACTATTTAAATAATAATAAAAAAAGATTTCCAAATTTTTAAGTTGACTAAAAAACTATTTTATTTTAATTTGAGAAATAGATTGAAATTTCTTCAAACCCTAATTTTACATCCTACTAAATCCTTTAAAGTTTATCAAATTTATACTAAAATTTTAACTTTTAAAATTATTTCATATCGTAAATTTATCATAAATCTCCCACTATTTAAATAATAATAAAAAAAGATTTCCAAATTTTTAAGTTGACTAAAAAACTATTTTATTTTAATTTGAGAAATAGATTATTTATTTTGAGAAAACTATTAAGAATAAAGATCACACACAGAACCCAGAATATTATTAATTGGTGAACAGGTGAATAAAAGATATCCTAATAAAGGTCAAGTGAATCCCTTTCTTCTTATATATCCATTGTGCCCCAAAATATTCAAAGACATAACTAAAATTTAAAACATATCGACATAACACTAAAATTAAACTAAAGGTAGAATTTAAAGCACAATTAACACCTGTGTTCAAAAATATTAAATGATTTGTATTAAGAGTCTCTTCAAAAGATTTTTTTAATAAGCCTCTTCAAATAACAAAAATTATAAGAGGATAAAAGAAAAATGTTATGTTTGCTGAATCCTGTAATTTGAAATTTATTCGTCCGTGTGTCACGTGATGCTTTAATAATTATTTAAAGATTTAATTACTTATTTAATTTTTATAATTACAAAAAGTCAAAAATATCCTTTTATAGTTTTATTCTTAGAAACATTTTCTTTTAATATTTGTGCATATTATTTTTTAATTTTTTTAGTTATTATTGTGAGGATCAAAAGAGATTAAAAATAATATATGTAGTGACTAAAAGAAAAGGATTTTAAATACAGAGAGAAGATTTTTATAATTATAGGAATCAAATTTTAAAAATTAAAATTAAAATAACTATTTTCTTAAAGAAAAAAAAGGAAAAAACCAGAAAAACTAAAGAATTGATGGCGACAACCGTGAGTGGAGTTTACTCGGCCATCCATGCGTCGACTTGGAGACTCTGGAATCGTGGGTCCCACTGGCATTAAAATATTAACCTTCGCTTTCCTTTTCCGGCCCCACCACTCCCCCCACACACTCACACTCTCTCTCACCCTCCGTTTCCCGTTTCTGCCACTTCCCCCCGTTGCCACAGCTGTATGCAAAATAAGCAAGAACGAGACACCACACCATCGTCTTTTGGTGGTCTCAGTCTTCATTTCCTTTATCACTATTCACACCTACACGATACAGTACACACTACATACACATTTCTCTATTATATAAAACCACACACCCAATCCCAATTATTGACATTATTGAATGAATAAATTATAATCAACAATATTCCACGTAATCTTTGTTCTTCCCATTATCAAGTCCTAACAACAGCGCCTGGCTTCATTTGATTTATGCTGCAAAAGCATAGCCATTGTCCTTTTCTTTGGTCAAATATTTTTGTTTCGTTTCTCTCAAGAGCTCTGTACACCTTCTTGTCTTTTTCTTTATAGATTCTCCTTCTGAGCGCGTTCTACTCTTGCCTCTCACCTTTACATTACATTACATTAATCATCCGGTCCTAAACTCTACTATCTCCTCTCCCCTCTCCCCTCTCCCCTCTCCCCAACCAAACTAGTCCCAATAACTTCCCGCGCACGTTAGCAAAGCGCACCTTATCGCATCGCATTATATAACAAACTCATATATCACCTTAGATTAAAATATCTGTATATTATATTATAAAATTAAAACCTATAACGATAACTGTACTATACATTCTTCTGATTTTGTTTAATCATGAACGGTGCTCCCAAGCACGAGCGCCGGTGGGCGTCCGACACGGTGCCGGAGATGGCATTCGTCAGCGCCGGGACTTCGCCGGGAACTGAGTACAACTCCGTCGCCGACGAGTACGTTGAGGTCACTCTCGATGTTCAAGACGATCACACCATCGTTCTCCGCGGTGTTGAGCCGGTGACTGTCGTTAACGTCGACGACGGCGTCGCCACATGCGGAAACGAAACTCCGACGTCCGCCGCGTGGTCGCCTTCGATCTGGAGGAGCTCTCCCAACCGGTGGCGGCAGTTCTCGCAGGAGCTGAAGGCCGAGGCGGTTGCGAAGGCGAGGCAGTTCTCGCAGGAGCTCAAGGCGGAGCTGCGGCGGTTCTCGTGGAGCCAAGGCGGATCTGAAACGACGCTGGTGGCTCGAGACCTTAGGAAGCAGCGCGCTCAGCTTGAACGCAACCGCTCCGGTACGAAGAAAGCACTCCGTGGACTGAAATTTATTAGCAGTAAATCCAATGGCGTTGACGCCTGGAACGAAGTGCAAAGCAATTTCGATAGTCTTGCCAAGGACGGTTTTCTCTATCGCACTGATTTTGCGCAATGCATAGGTCCGATTCCTTTTCAAATTTCAGTTCAGATTCTTGCGTTTCGCATGTGCATTTAATCGGTTCGATTTGTGGTCGTCATTTTCACTCCTTGTTTGAGCTTATGCTTAAAGAGTTTTTTATGTTTTATTTAATTTTTTTGAAGGGATGAAGGACTCTAAGGAGTTCGCTCTGGAACTATTCGACGCTCTGACTCGTAGACGAAGACTGAAGGTTGAAAAGATCAGCAGAGACGAGCTTAACGAATTCTGGTCGCAAATTACCGATCAAAGCTTTGATTCGCGGCTTCAGATCTTCTTCGACATGTAAGCGTTGATTGATTAAATATTATTTTAAAGTACAATCCAATTAGATAAAAAAATCTTTCACGTCATTTTTTACTTATCTTTAATAAACACTTGTACTTTTCCATTTTCAGAGGATAAACACTACTCTTAAGTATTTTCATAATTTGCTTTAGTAATTAAGGATTTCCCAAATTTATGAGAAAATGTTGTGAGGTGAAAAAATATCATTGTATTAATCTAAATCTAGAATGAAATAAGTTTATGAAATATTTTAATTGAGACAAAGATAAATGTATTTTTATTTTTTTTATTTTACACATTTGTATCCAATAAATAAATGTCTGCAAAGCTTTGCTTGTAGTTTCAACTTTCAATCGTGGTCCTTACTTGTTTTTTATACCTTAATATTTTTTTTATAGGGTGGACAAGAATGAAGATGGTAGAATTGCCGAAGAAGAAGTGAAAGAGGTACATTTCAGTCCGAAACTTCATTTCTTGTTTGTAATTAACTGATATTCGTTTACTCTGCATAAAAAAAGTTTGAATAGTTTTTAGTTTTTGTCTACTGAATTCATTTTTTTAATATATTAAACACTTTTTTTTGTGTCCATAGCAATGTGATTTTTATTTTTATAGGGATTAAATTAGTTGAAGCTAACATAAATCATTTTCAACAATTATTCTTTTTTAGAGGAAATGTGATCAACTACTTGAAAAGAGAGAGAGAAAGAACTTGGTATAGTTAGCTAAAAAAATTGCTTAGTTAGAACACCTCTTCCCATGCACACTTAATTCACACAATTTTAATTGTATATATGTTTTACATGTATCGTTTGCTTTCATTTGTAAAATTTGAATTTTAAATATTATCTATCTTATCCTTCTTTTCTCCTTTTCTTTTGTTAATAATTTTCTCAAGAAAAAACACGTGCAATTTCTACTTTTATTATAATAATAATCAATTTTAATTATTTATTTTATTTTATAGTTTGTGCTTGGATAGGTGCTATTCTGATTCAAACGACACCTGTGCTATGTCTGTTCTATGCCAATGCAAATGCGTACGTGTGGTGTCAAGTTGAGTTTTAATAATTGACCGTAACAATAACCAGGATTAGGTGAGCCTGGTTATTTACATCGAAGGTTATATTTCTCAAACAAATAAAACGTAAATATAATATAAAATTTTAAATGTGGAAATATATTTTTAATAAATTAATTATTATTATTCAGTCTTCTCACTAGGACGTTTCCTATTGTTCTAAAGCAGTAAAGCATAATATTAGTTACTGTTGGTTGCTATGCATTGAAAGTTAAGTTATATAATTCATATAATATTTTTTATAATTTTATATTTTTTAATTTTTATCACACCATTTATCGTATCACACTTTTTTCTTCTCTTCTTATTTTTATAATAGTCGTAAAAAATTGTATAATTTTATTATACAAAAATAATTTCCCTTTCAAGGCCAATGGATTTCCGGCTTTTGGTCACACAGATGGCACTCTCATTTTCTTGATTAAACGAAATTCTTGGAATTTATAAAGTAGACGCTTTCAGTGCGGTTGGTGGGGGCAGAGTGGTCATTTATGTTAAACATTTTTTAATTTTTTTTAGGTGGTCCAAATGTGCATATGTCATAGGTAGGAAATAACTATCTGTCAAATTGGAGGTTTCCCCCTCTCATTCACCAAAAAAAAAAAAAAAACTATCTGTCAAACCATCAAATAATTGTTTCATCCCAATAGTTCCGTGTTTGTTTTGTAAATTACACCGCTTTACGTGAATTTGTTTAATCACCAGTTTATAGGCGCCAGCACATAACACTTAGTATTTAGTTAAATATTTTAAAATTTGAATAACTTAAATTAATATTCTCAATTTTTTAGTAAAAAATTATGTTCTCGAATTTGAGCATTAAGAATATAATTACATTAAATTTGGATTAAAGAAAAATTGTCGCTCTTAGTTATTTGACCCGATTCCAGTCCAATTCGGGTGGATAATAATAATAATAAACCTTTTTCTTTTGCCAAGAAAAATGATATGTTGAGTCCTACACATGTGAAGATAACTCACAATTCGTACACGTTTTCTACCTGATACGGTGATACCTCCTCCACCTGATGATATTGCGACACACGAATTTGTGAAAAATTTATCATTAAATTAAATAACATCGCTCTTTAAAATTAAAACTTGTATTAAACAATTGTCATATCTCATTTGATTTTCAGATCATTATGCTAAGCGCTTCAGCAAATAAGTTATCCAGATTGAAAGAGCAGGCCGAAGAATACGCAGCTCTGATCATGGAAGAGTTAGACCCTGAAAGACTTGGCTACATTGAGGTGGGAGTTCTCTACAAACGATAATATCTGAATTTATCAAGAATACATGCATATATTTTAATTCTCTAACACATTTGAGTACGTCACAATATAAAATCTTAGTACGTGGTAGACATTAATGTTAATCCAATCCATGGTTAATTTGGTTTCCATTGTTAAATTTGTTGGGGTTGTTTTTAGTATGTCTTTATGAATAGATGATAAAAAGTAAAAAAAATAAAAAAAATTAATTAACAATAATTATTATATCAAAAATATAAAAATAATTTATTATTTATTCTTTTAAGTATTTTAATAAAAATACTTAATGTGGTTAATACTAGTAATATTTTTATGCCATATGTTCATGAGAAAACGACCACTCAATTTTTTTTTTGAAGGAACGACCACTCAATTTGTTTTGTTGTGTTAATTAGGTTTATATATTGGTTAATTAAGTCAATGCATGACCAGCTCTGCTCCTTTATATAGTCCAAAGTTGGGCGAAATTGGTTAGCAAATTACACGCTAGTTAATTAATAGGTGTACCCTAGAGGCCTAGACTAATATATCTGGTTTTGTCAATGAATGTTACAAATAGTCAATAGTCAATTAGGGATGCCTTCGTCATTATGCACGTTATATGATTAAGTTGTTACTTCAAATCAATTACTTATTGTAGTGACCATATTAATTTATTTAACCAATATAAAGTTTTTAGAAGATATGCTTGATTGATAATAGGGTCCCATGTCTTATTAAATTATTCTTTTTTATGATTGTGTAATTTTTAATAAATTTTAATTAATAATAAAATATGTATTAAAAAATATATATTAAAGAATGTATTACCAGCATTCCTCTTAATATCTTTGAGAAAAATAATAATGTGATAATGCGTATAACTTTGAAGGACTAAATTGAGAATTGTTTTCTTCTTATTTTAAAATTTTGAAATATGTTAAAATGCTTTCTTATGTTAAAAGTTGAATTTTATAGCGTTAATTTAAAAACAATTTTTTCGTACTAAAAGCTGTAAAAAAGAATATGGAACCTTTCTGATGTACTTTCATTACTTTTATGGCGGCGCTATCAATATAGAGTGCTTTAAAATAATTTCATAGTTTATTATTTTTTATTTTTATTTTCTTACTTGTTAATTATACAATAGACGAATTAAATCTAACAATGTCTGGTCATCATCTTTGCATAAAAAACACTGGAGCATTTATACGCTCAAACATTTTACTAAGATTTCATGTTGTGGGGTATTTATAAACAACTCATATATATTAATCATTACTCTAAAATCCATTAAATGATTGTAATTATTTTTAAAATATTAAATATCTTTATATTTTCATATAAAAATATTTTCTTTTTAGTGATAATTTATTTTTAGTTTTGTTTCCTTAATTAAAGCTTTAAGACACAAATTAACATTAATCTCACAATATAGGTGAAATATAAAAAAATATAATTAAAAATATTTATGAATATTATTTAATTGATAAAATATTAATTATCGGTGATAAAAAACATTGGAAAATCATATTTGACAGGGGAAAATATTACACAAATTCTCTCTCTAAAATTAGATTAATTATTTTGAACGAGAATGTTTTTAAGAATATTTTTTCAACATGAACACTTTTAAGAATTATTGTTGAGTGGTGTTTCTAAGGTCCATCTTTCATCATGCTTGAGTTCCCAAGACGGTCTCCCTCTTTCCTCTCTTAAGCATATACCTTATTCAACTCGTATGTGCGCTTGCTGCACTTTGTTGCTCTGTATCTAGAAATAATTGACACGTTAATAATGAATAAGGTTGACATGTTGAAATATCTTTTACATATACGATTCAATTCAACCTCTTATAGTTTCGCGACATTTTTATGGTCGTTGTGTTGCCGCAGCTATGGCAATTGGAGACGCTTCTGTTACAAAAGGACACGTATCTCAACTACAGCCAAGCACTAAGCTACACCAGTCAAGCTTTGAGCCAGAACCTACAAGGACTGAGGGCGAGAAGTCCGATACGTAGGATGAGCCGCAGAATGCTCTACTATTTGCAAGAAAATTGGAGGAGACTTTGGGTTTTAGCGTTGTGGATTTCCGCTATGATTGGGCTGTTTACGTGGAAGTTCATTGAGTACAAGAGAAAAAATGCTTATCATATCATGGGTTACTGTCTACTCGCGGCCAAAGGTGCAGCTGAGACTCTGAAGTTCAACATGGCACTTATACTCTTGCCCGTCTGCAGAAATACCATAACTTGGCTCAGGTCCACCAAGTTGGGTTACATTGCACCTTTCGATGATAACATCAACTTTCATAAGGTACGCCACACACAGCAACACCAGAAAACACGTTGAATATATTAAAGTGGACGCTTTCAGTAACTATCATTTCATAGTGATGTTTGCTCTGTCCCTCCTTAAGCCTATAGGATATATAACATGTTGTAAGATCACTTTTATTAAATAAATTCACTTTTTCATTTAAGAAATGCTTCCTAGAATATTAGGAGAATTAGTAACAGGTTATAGTAAGAAGATAAAGTATATTACTTGCCAAAGACAACGGTCAACAAAATTAAAATTACTAAAGGTTTTATACACTTTCACGTAAGATAAAATTATAGACTTTTATAATAATTATTTTAAAAATTATATATAAAATGATTTTTAATTAGTTCTCACTGTAAAAACCTTCACTAACCGTGTATGATAAATTAAACTCTATTTATTATTGAATATTATTTCTCTGCATGACACTTACAAAAGGAAAAATAGAGAACACAACAATAAATTTTATGTGGTTCCTAGGGAAGGATGTAATGTTTAGTTATGGATGCTTGCAGACAATTGCCGCGGCAGTAGTGATTGGTGTTATACTTCATGCCGGGAATCACCTTGCTTGTGATTTTCCTAGACTTGTAAATTCGTCTGAAGTTATTTATCACAAGTATTTGGGTGGCGTATTTGGTGATCATAAACCCAGTTACGGAGACCTCGTTAAAGGGGTTGAGGGTGTGACTGGAATTCTGATGGTGATTTTGATGGCAATAGCATTTACTCTTGCAACAAAATGGTTCAGGAGAAATCTCATTAAGCTTCCTAAACCGTTTAATAGGCTCACTGGTTTCAATGCGTTCTGGTATTCACACCATCTATTTGTGATTGTCTATGTCCTGCTCATCATTCATGGTGTAAATCTTTACCTCGAGCGCAGATGGCACCTTCAAACGGTATGCAATTTGTAGTATCAAATTTCAATAATTTAGGAGCATTATCAGAGGATTTTTTTTCCTTGTCAGTTATTGGTTACTTGACGCATTGATCTCTGTTTTCAGACATGGATGTATCTTGCCGTTCCAATTTTACTTTATGCGGGAGAAAGAACGCTAAGATTCTTCCGTTCTGGTTTCTATACAGTCCATCTTATAAAGGTGAGCAAGAAATAAAAATAGCCTTAGGCGCTTCTAAAAGATTAATCATATTCGTTATAAATTTAGCATTTTACTTGTTCTGCTTACAATTGCTCTTGGCTACTCGCGTACAGCCAAAGTGAACAATGCTAAAAATAAAAACTGTAGGGACCAGAACCATCACTGCTTTCAATATGCTAAACAATGCAACTCGAACTTACGGATCATTTTTTTGTGAAAAAACAATCAGGTTGCCATTTATCCTGGAAATGTTCTGACCTTGCAAATGTCGAAGCCGTCTCAATTTCGTTACAAGAGCGGACAATACATGTTTGTGCAATGTCCTGCGGTTTCTCCATTTGAGTGGTAAGTTGCAATTTTTGTTTTTCTACATGACTTTGTAGTAGCTATAGTGAATTTCTCATGCTTCATGTAAATTCTAACCACAAAATGGAGAAAGGGAATTTAGTACTATAACGGTTTAGCCCCTCTCAGATGTCGAAAAAGAAAGGAATTGAAATGATATCACCTTTTACATGTCACGATTGCTGGTATCTAACAATACAATGTATGTGTGACAGGCATCCGTTTTCTATTACCTCTGCCCCGGATGATGATTACCTGAGTGTTCACATACGGCAACTGGGAGATTGGACACAGGAGCTCAAAAGGGTATTCTCTGCGGCCTGTGAGCCTCCCGTAGCTGGGAAGAGCGGGCTTCTCAGGGCTGATGAAACCACCAAGAAATGGTACGTAATTGGCCTGCCGTATTTGTTTGCCTTGTAACTTTGTCCTCAGAAAAAAATGATTTATGCTCATACTCCTGTCATCTTCTTGGTATCAATAATTGACTCAGTTTGCCAAAGCTAAGGATAGATGGACCTTACGGTGCGCCAGCACAAGACTACAGAAACTATGATGTCCTGTTACTTGTCGGTCTTGGGATAGGAGCAACACCTTTTATCAGCATTCTAAAAGATCTTCTCAACAATATTATCAAAATGGAGGAGCTGGCGGTAAGTTTTAGCCCAACAAGTAACAAAATTATTTATAGACGCTTTTTCATATAATAATGTACAAAACATAAAAACACTATGGTGTTTAATATAAGCCTTGTCAAACTGACCATTCTTCGAAGGTCTTTATTTACGATGAAAATAATAGTCATGGTTGCTTTCTGTCCAGGATTCAGTCTCTGATTCAAGTAGAGGTTCAGACCTTAGCACTGGGAGTGCAGATTCACTATCTTTTAATAAGATTTCTCCTAAACGGAAGAAGACACTGAAGACTACCAACGCTTATTTCTACTGGGTAACAAAAGAACAAGGTTCTTTCGATTGGTTTAAAGGGGTCATGAATGAAGTTGCTGAACTTGATCATAGGGTATTAACTGCTATAAAATATTTATCTTGTTAAAGACTTTCTCTTGAAGAATTCTTAGTATTCCTTCCCTCTGCTACCAGATGAGTAAGTCATATTTTGCTTTAGCTAATGTTCAGTGTCTAATTATGAACTTCAGGGTGTTATTGAGATGCACAACTACTTAACTAGCGTATACGAGGAAGGCGATGCCAGATCCGCCCTCATTACAATGGTGCAAGCCCTCAACCATGCAAAAAATGGAGTTGATATTGTTTCTGGGACTAGGGTAAGCCTTTGATTTTTGACGTTTACTTTACCCTTTATGTGTTTTAGTTTTGGAAAAATAGAAGAGTCATACAGAGTTTGTTTTTCTGTCTTGACTTGGTTAATTTTAAATCTTGATTTGCTTCTCTGAATTTACTATCAGGTGAGAACTCATTTTGCTAGGCCTAACTGGAAGAAGGTTTTCTCTAAAATATGTTCTAAGCACAGCAATGGACGAATAGGTCAGTCAATCTCCATCATCAAGCATAAATTTGTAGACATTGTTTCCATCTTGTACTGACATCCTCAATTCGCAACAGGGGTATTCTATTGTGGCGTACCGGTTTTGGCCAAAGAATTAAGCAAGCTCTGCTTCGAGTTCAACGAAAAAGGTCAAACAAAATTTGAGTTCCATAAGGAGCATTTCTAAGGGAATTTGGACGGAGCTTCATATCTGTACTGAGAGTCAACACAAGTACATTACGACTTAAACCCTTAATTTTAGCAACTAGTGGTAGCCAGATTATAAGATATGTTCAATAAGCTAAAATTTTAAGTATAGAATATGAGGCATTGTATTTGTACATCCCGGCCAGCAAGATGGTTGGGCATTTCATCATACATGTGGCGGCAGAGCAAAGGAGATATTGCCCTTACAAGGCCACAGCAACAGAGTAGTACAGCTAAGTTCGGATACATTGCCCTCATTCTGGCGCACCGCATAGATTATTGGCAGATACATCCGATAGAAAATATAGAACAGTTTTGAAAATGATAAAATGGAATTAGTTAGTGTTCCGGCTAAGGAGCAAGACATAGGTTGAACAGGGTTCGTGGATAATTTATTTTTGAAAAAATAATCGTTTTGCAATATTTTTTTTTAAAAAATATTTGAAAATGATTATTTTTTAAAAAATAAATGACAACAAACATATACAAAATTTTCGTTTTCGAGTGGGTTCCAGTATCTTTGTAGAATATTGTGGGTGAAGCTAGTGTTTCAACCCTGCTGCTTCTGCTTCGATTTCTTATCCAAGAGAGGAGATCTAAACACTGTACATGAGCTGTTAATAGTAAGTTGTTTTTCTTTATCCAGTGCCAGTGGCCACTATTTTTATCCTATAAGGGAAATTGGTGCAAAACAGGAATTATAAATGAGCTGAAGTTAAGCAGTTCCCATCTGTTCATTATCAAAATAATGTTCATCCAATCATAGTTTTAAAAATCGACTCGGACCGGCAGGTCGAACCGGTCGGATCGGGAGCCGGTGGTATGACCAGACCCAATTCTACCAGTTTCTGGTTGAACCAATGAACTGTGGTGTTTTTGCAACCCGGACTAGCCATGTGATAAGCAAAGATTTAAAAACATGTCCCAGATGGGATGGGACTCGAACCCAAGTTTCAACACATATCTCAAAGCTTTTAACCATTGAACCAACGAGAATATTATTATGTTCAAGCATCTTTTAATATGAAATTTTAGAATACGATTTTACGTAAAAATAAAACTAATAATTTTAATGTATTTATCATTAAAATCACTCAGTGTAAACTCATTTTTCACTGCGGCTTGGATGATTGGATCGACATTATTTGATGGAGTTGTGCTCAAAGCACTTTTAAAATCATTCACACTGTACTTTTGTTTGAAAGCGTAATGTCATTATCCAATGTCTTTCATCTAACATATGAATAGAAGGTTCACTTTCATCCTCCATCTCATTATCATTCACAGACAACGTTTTGCACTTGATAATCAATGCATTTTCACTCATAAATAAACAAAATTGAATAAAAACAAATTAAAATAATCAAGAAATAAATAAGATCAACCAATAGCTCGTCTAAATGTCTATCAATACCTATTAAATAAAAAATCAAATGCATAATAAATCAACTAAAAAATAAATAAAAATTATAGTCACAAATGTCAAAACTCTCAACAAAAGGAAAAACCAATAAAGAAAGGCACTGACTACTGAGTTAATTATACATATAAAAGGGTCAAAGAGAAAAGAAGAATATATATTAATTGTAATTACTTTAATTAATTTAAAATATTTTAATTACTTTAATTTAAAATAATCATAATTACATTAATTAATATATTGGTCATAATTTCCTTAATTAATTCAAAATAGAATATATATATATATATATATATATTGATTGTAATTATCTTAATTAATATAATTATATATTTTTATGAATTAAAAAAATAAAAAAAATCTGCAAGAAAAAATAAATATATCTGATTACTTAATAAAATTCTTTTATATATACTACATGTATATAATTGATGATAATTAATTGATTTATGATTGATTGAAATATATAACAACTGAACGGACGCGGTGGTAATACAGAGCCTTCATTCACCTTTCAAATAATAAATTCCTCAACTCAACTGCTTCCTTAAGCTTCCATAACTGAAAACGCCAATTCCCTCTCCCTCTACCTGTTCAGTTCAGACAAAACATTCTTCGTTTAGACATATATCAAACAATTGATCAAGAGATGGCCATGTACAACAAGTCCATACACCAAGAACGAAGAAGCGGCAAATGTTTCGTATATTTTCTGGCCGTCTTTGTCATCTTATGTGCTCTTCTATTGGTTTTTGCATCCCTCTTGCGCCTCAGGAATCCAAATCTCAAATTAAGATCAGCTACATCCAACCAAATCAGTTACAGCGCTTCACCACCAACACCTTTCTTCAACGCCACCCTCCTCATCTTTCTCCGCATCAACAACCCAAATTTCGGTGCCTTCACTTACCAGAATAACAGGGTCAGTGTGTTCTATTCGGGTGTAAAGATCGCTGATAAGCATATCAACGGTGACACTGTGAGTTTCAGAGAAACTAAACAAATTAATGTTACTGTGAAATTGAGGTCCGCTAAGGTACCCGTCACTGCCAATCTTTCTAATGATATTAATTCAGGGTCCTTGAATCTCACGAGTTATGTCAAATTCAGTGGCACAGTTCATCTGCTCAAGATTATCAACATGAGAAAGACCGTAGACATGGCTTGCGCTATGAAACTCAACTTAATCTCCCACGCAATTCAGGCTATTCAATGCCAATAGCTATATTTTTTATTTTTATTTTTTGTATTGCGTGTTATTTTCTTGGTGTTCTTTTCTACCTTTTTGTTTCCCTTACATTACTGCCGTACTACGTGCATAAATCTTAGTACGTGTTTGGTTACATAGTTTTAGTTCTCCGAATATGTAGTTATGAATTTATAACGTCAAATTTAATTTAGCTTACCATGCTACGTTTTTTATGGGGCCCATATCAGCTAACATAAGAGACGCGGTTCCGTTCGTTCCCAATCAATCTCTTGTATTTATTTTTAATATTTTGTTATAAAGAATTTAATTTCAACAATGGAAATTCTTTAGAATTTGGAGTGTTTAAAATGGTTTTTAGGACTTGTTTTTATTATATACGCATTTAAAGATGTGTCTAATTAAGTTTATAAATGTAATTTATGATATTTTATAAGATTTTTAATTTATTTTAACAAATTCTACGGAAAAAATTAATTAAAATAATTTTATATGATTTTTTAAGTTTATGCTTTGATTATCTTTACTTTTGTAAATTATAAATTAAAACTGAAACTTTGATAAACAACATTGTGTGACTTTTAGTTGAATTACAGTGCTTGAAAGTGTGGATAGTGAGTTAGAAGATGAAAATGAACATAATTAACAAGTAGATAAAATATCTATTCAGACTACCTAGTAAGTAGATCAATATTAGATTTTTTTTTTGGTGAATGATATAATTAAGAGGATTAAAAGCCTCTAGGAAAACAGATATGAGCTAAATCAGCTCTCAGCGCATTGACTACACAATAAGGCGGAAATTCAAAAACTTGAAATGGAATCAAAGCTGAAACAGCTTGCTTAGCCAGAACATCTGCAACTTGATTAGCTTTTCGTAGAATATGAATCCAAGTAACCTCCCCCTCATAAGCATGGACTGCATGAATTTCCTTAACTAGGTTGTAACAAGGATGCAGTATGGAACAACCTTTTGAGACCAATTTAATTGCAACTTGAGAGTCTGAATCCACTCTTATCCTCCTATACCCTCTTGACCATGCAAGCTTAAGGCTAAGAAGAATACCTCTCAATTCAGCTTCAATAACCGAACCACCTCCAAGATTGCAACCAAAATTGCAAAGATAAGCACCATGATGATCCCTTAACACACCTCCACACCCAGCTTTGAAACCTCCATCTAACACTGCTCCATCACAACTAACAGCTACCTCACCCTCACACGAGAAAGGCCAACTAATATCCATCATGTTATTACTTAAGATGTTTACATCTTGAAGTGGTTTCAACAAAGTAGCTCCATCTTTATATTCCCGTGCCAAATGGCAAGCTTTCCTAATGACCTCCTGTGCTGACCAATTCTCATTTTGGAAGATTATTCTATTACGCCTCCACCAAATAAAATTCAGAATAATCCCAAACAATGAACTCCACGGAGAATCATACACAATATGATCCTGAGACAAATTAAAGTAGAGCCAAGTCTTCCAATCAATACAAACATAAAAGTCTCCACCACTGTCAAGACGAATAAAAAACTTCCAAATAAGTCTAACTTCATAACAATCCCTAAAAAGATGAAGGAGGGACTCCTCATAGCCATCACAAATACAACACAAATTACTCTCAGCAAGACCAAGCTTCATCCTTCTAACATTAGTCAAAATAGATTCATGACATAATTTCCACAAGAGGATTCTAACTCTCTCCGGTCCTTTCCATTTGTGGAGACAATTGAAAAGAACCCGATAAGGGGATGAGACCAGATTTGAGACCATTTCATACGCAGTCTTCATGGAAAAAGAGCCATCACTAGACTTGCTCCAAGCAATAATATCACTGTTAGCATTTCCACTAGGAGGTACCATTCTCACCACCTTACTCAAGATATCATCTGGAAGATAATGAGAAAGCCAATCCACACTCCAACCTCCACAAGCATTGCAAAAAGAAGCCACATTATCATATGATTCCACTTCAGTCACATGAGCTGTTGAATTCTGTAGCAAGATCCCACATCCAGGGATCCAATTGTCACGCCAGAATTTAATGGATAACCCATCACCCACTCTCCACATAATACTTCTGCAAAAAACATTCCAAACTGAGCATAACCCTCTCCAGAAATTACTCCAGGTTTATTTGTATTCACAAGGGGAAGGGTTTCATTTCCACACCCATATTTATTACGAATTATAGAAGCCCAAATAGGAGGATTCTGCTCACAGAATCTCCAGCTTGCGCGAAGCATGAAAGCTTTATTAACATCTCGAGTTTTCCTCAACCCCAGACCTCTATCAACCTTATGACTGCATAAAGTATCCCAAGAAACTAAATGCATCTTTCTACCATTCTCATCATCTCCCCAAATAAACTCCTGACAAGTTTTATCAATATCATCACAAATAGATTTAGGGAGAAGTGAAGACTGCATCACATAAGTGGGAAGAGCTTGCAAAACAGATTTAGCTAAGGCCACTCTACCTGCAAAAGATAAAGTCCTAGCCTTCCACGTGGTCAATCGTTGATGGACCTCATCAAGGATAAACTGGAAAGTGGTCCGAGAGGCCCTCTTATGAAAAATAGGAACCCCCAAATACTTCTCAAGATCTTCAGTCCAAGGAATCCCCATCTCTTCACTAAGCTAATTTCTCAAGTTTATGCCCAGAACATCCTAGATTTATCTAGGCTTAACTTTTGCCCAGAACTCCTGTAAAACAAATTCAGAATATTCTGAATCGAATGGACCTGATCAGAAGAGGCTTTCGCAAATAAAATAAGATCATCAGCAAAGGCCAAGTGGGATATAAGAGGGCCACGTCTACTTAACCGAATAGGATTCCAAACTCCCTGTTCCACCGCAATGGAAATCAGCTGAAAGAGACACTCAATACAAAGAACAAAAAGATAAGGAGAAATGGGATCTGTAACATCATGAAATTTTAATATAATTAATGTTATTTAAAAGATTAAATTGTTATGAGATTTAGTATAAAAAAAATCAATAGTATAAGAATTTATTTGAGTTAAAAGGATTGAATTATTATGATATAATATGATATTATATTTAGAATGTTGTATCATGATATGTTATTTGAATTGATTATGATATTATTTTATTTGGATCTTATCTTAGTATATTATATTGTTTGTGATATTTGTACTATATTTGATTGAAATAATTGAATTAAAATATTACTATTTAGTTACTATATATTAAATATTATTAAGTTAAATAGTTACTTTATCAATAAAAAGATTAGGTGATTAATACAAGAATTGTTAAAATTATATAACAACTACAAAAGAATGCAAAAGATAATTAATATAGTAATGATATAATATTATATACCTAGTTTGGATAAAATATTTATTATATATAATTTAAATTTGTCCTCGATAACGATTTAAATCTTATCATGTTCTATCTTAATATATCTTGAAAGAAAAGAAAATAGTAGATAATGCTAATAATGAGATAATAAAGTAGAAAAAGATAAAGAAAGATTTGATAGGCCAAATCTGCTAAAATAAATCTTATGCTATTTAATCTTAATCACGTACAACTGCACTTATATAAGGATAGACAGTTTCCTTTCCTAGAATTACATAGTTAGTCTCTTAGGAAACAGAAAATTAGTAGATAGTTTGAGGACTCGGGAGAAGAAGACATAGAGTGAGTCTTATTGACGTAGTAGATAGAGAAGAGAAAGAATAAATGAAGACCGTAGATTACTTTGCTTCAAGAGGTGAGTAAAACAACCTTTTCTAAAACCTTCCATGGTATGCCTTTTTATGGATATAATTTCTTAAGGTTCTTGATAACTTTTGAGTGTCTGGTTTATTTTCTTATGTGTAGTCCATCGCTGCAATTAATTTAGAATTGGCCAAAAGTGGTCTTTATTGGAAATATTGAAGTTAATTTCACCTTTACGATCTCCCTGGTTGATAGTTTGCGTTAGCTTTGCATTATTGTTTTCTTTACATTCAAATTAAATATGTAAAAATATATATACCTCTAGATTATGATTATGACTTTATTGTAATTTCTTTAATTGTGTGGCTATATATAGTTAACGGAAAATTGACATTTGAATGGCATATGTACAAACTTGGGATTTGAATTGTATATAATGTGTACATATATGTTGAATTAACTTTGTGAATCATGTACCATCGTGCTTGTGCCTTGCGTTTAAACAAGTTTATATGTACATGTATATTTATCTATGTAACACCCCGAAAATTACAACCCAATAAGTATGAACGTGAGAGATTTAATTAGAAAATTTTCTTGTTGGGGAGAATTGTAACGTGGTGATTTTCTTAATTGTATGATTAATCGTTTGATTAATAATGAAAGAGCAAACTAAATTTAAATTATATTGATTGATATAATAATTAACTTAGTTCTATGTTTCGTTATGTGTCATAGAGTTATTGTAAGATTTTTGGAACTTTTACGTAATTTCCGTAAGTTGTAGAAAAAAGAAAAAAAAAATAATAAGAAAGGGGGGGTGTCCTTAGAGGAGGTGTGGTGCAAATAGCAAAATTTAAAAAATTTCCCAAATATAACCGTGGAAAGCTTCGTGATTCTTCCATTTTTGTTCATTTCTTCCTCCACTCTCCGGAAGCTCCCTTCTCCCTCCTCCTTCCAATCTTGGTTGTGGCACTCAAAGAGACAAAAGAAGCTATTATCGTTGATAGCTTAGAAGCTTTGCATGGAAACACAAAGGTATGGGGAGTTTTTATTTTAACCTCATGAATCATGGTGTTTTGGGGCTGTTCATGGATTGTGTGGATGTTGGGGAAGAAGAAATAGGCATTAGAGTGAATATTTGATGCTTAATTTGTGAAATTTCTTGTTGTTGAGTTTTGGACTGTAACATGCACGAATTTTTAATTTAATTTTGGGACTTGATTTTTGAGATGTAAGACCTGTTCTATGGTTTTTGGGGTCTCTGAAGCATGTGATAAATTTTAAAAATTGTTTTAAACACTTCTTCTATTTATTTTCGAATTTTCTTTGAAATTGCTCAAATCTGTTAGGTTGCGTTTTTTTATTTTTAATTATTTTTGTAGATTTTTGTTGGTGAAACTGTTTTAAAAGAAGTGTTCAATGACCATGGAGAGTGTACAGAAAAATTGACTAAGCCTACAAAAATAGGAAAGTATTTGTTTGAAATTAAAAGTCCAAAACAGGGCATTTTTCAAAACTGACCTTTTAAATGGGGAAAATTATATATATCGGTGAAATTATCATGTGGTGAATTTTTATCTTATTACCTGGTCATGTAGATTGTGTGGTATTTTTCTAGAGTTTTATAAACATCATTTACTATTTTTCTACATTTAAATAGGGAAATATGTATTTTCTGGCAGCTGTGAAAGATATTTGTTGGAGAAATAGAAATACATGTTTTTGAGCTTTGTGAATAATATATGTGATAGCCAACATGCTAAGGATGATATTTGAAAAGTTTGAATATAAAAAAAAAAAAAAACAAAGTTGATCTTCTATTTTAAATAAATAGAAAACAGTGAATTTTTTGTGTATTGGCAGCAATGGAAGTTAAATAAAAATAAATTTTTAATGATTGAGATTTGATGTTCTGAATGTTTATGTCATAAAATGTCATATGAAGAGTGTTATTACCAATTATCATGATATTTGGAGTTGATTTGGTATTTTTAGAAAATTATAAACCGATAATTCAACATACTTGACTTTAGCTTTAATTGAGATATTTATGTTATTGATGTGATATGATGTATTTAAGCTTGAGAGATGATATTCTACCTCTAAAGGTGAATATTCATCTATATGTTATGTGTTGACTAATTAGCTATGATTTGATTCGTTATACAAATTAAATGTACTATGTATATTGTGGACTGAGACCTGGGGGGTGTGAACCCTGGGCATTGTGGAAAAAGTTGTGTGCGCATGATTTTGATGTGTTTTGGATGTTGAATGTGGGGATGAGAATTTATAATTTTCCTGGGAACAAATGAACTCCATGTGGAGCACATTTGTGGAAAACGGTGATTTTGTGATAAAAATGACGGAAAGTAATGAATTAATCCGTAAAAAGAGTGTGAACTTAGTAATTAATGGTTGGCATAAGTAATTCTGTGATCCTTGTTTTGTGTTGGTGAGGATCGAATGAGAAGGAAAACCTTTTCGTTGGGGGTCACGTGTGACTGGTGAAGTGGATAAATGCTACGCGTCGATTTAGCTTACGTGACCGGAAGCCAAATGAGCAAGTGTTGAGAGGTCGTGTGGAGGCTTTATCTACGGTGAGCATTGTGCTTGTGAGATGACGGGGTCGTAATGTTTAACCACTGTGATAGTGGGGGAGTTTGATCTCCGTGTTGTATGTCTGGGACATATGTTGATTGAGGATCGCCGTCGAGTGCCTTTGGTAGAAAAGCTCACACAGACCTATAAAAGGTCGCGTGGGATATTTCAGCTGCGAGTTATCTGTGAACCAAGGTCGGATTGCGAATGACGCATCACTTGAGGTGATGAGATCGTTACGATGTAGCGATAAAGGCAAAGTCCTTATTTATATATGCATATGTGAGCGTAGAGGCGGTGCCTTTAGCTCGGCGTCAATTCGTCCGCACCTGTACCATGTGCAGCGGGAAACCCACAGGCGACGAAGAAAGAAAATAAACTCTGTGAGGAGAGTGTTGAGGAGTCAGTCCTCGGAGTAATGGATGACCACAGTTGGTACCTGGGAGATGATCGTAAGGCAAGTTGACCTTGGAGGGTAAGGCACTGAGTTGTGACGATAGATCACATAGCTGACTCGGCCACCCTGACAAAAATACGAGCCATCATCGGTTGGTGAGAGCCCGCCATAGTACCATGGTGAGAGGTGTACTCCCAACAGTCATCCAACTCAAAAATATGTAAGACCACTGAGTTCTGGGAGTTCCAGTGGCAGCTGGCCAGTGTATGAAAAGAGATAAGTGTTGAGCTGAGATACTTTTGGGGTGACGAGTGAGACCGTGAGAGTGCCTCTAGTGATTATGTGTGTATTGTTTGTGACCTACGGGTTGTTTTGTTTGTTGGTTTATGCGGAGGATAGAAGCTCACCCATATGCCCAACATTTTTCAGATGGAAATCAATGATGCGATTCGATTGTTGAGCGGGAATGGATTGGCTACGACAATCCCTGCCAGTAGAAATGGATTTGTTCGTGGGAAGAAGGACCTTTTGAGGATACCTTATAAGTTCAAGTGGGTATTTGAGGGGTTGTATTTTGTAGGTCACTGCTCTCAGTCTTAGTCTTTTCTTGTATATAAGAGAGGGTAGACTAGGCTTTTATTTATGATGTATTAAACTTTTGGATGTGACTCAGTCGTTATATATATATACTCAATTTAATAGATGTGAACATGTAATTATATTTGGAAAGGATAAATGTTTCATGATGTAAAATGTACTTATATTTGTTGAATATCATTGTCTAATGAAGGATTTTGGGAAATGTATATCTAATGTTTTACTAAGTCGTAATGTTTTCATTGGAATCGAAGGTTTGATTAGGTAAACGGTTTGGATAAATTGTCGGTTCATTAATATATATGTTAGTTAAAAGGATTTGGATGAATTATTGAAAATAAGTCTTTTGGACATTGTGATGCCATGGGTTTTGTGTACAAGTTTTTGGAAAGGGAAACAAATTTCCATGTATATTGAAGGGCATTTTAATAGTCAAAGTTTTAATTTACTCCAGAAATTTTAAATAATATAAGAAAGTCTCCTTTAGAAATTAGGGTGTTACATTAGTGGTATCAGAGCAGTTCGTCCTACTAAGACTGGGGTATGGACTTAGCCATTGCTTGTGTTGTGTGTGATCTGGTATGTACTGTTGCTTGACAGTAGTATGGATGAATTGTGTGTTCTTGCATCATCTGTGGAAGACAGTGATGTGAGATAGAAATTGCTTCTGTTGATTGCTTTGTATCTGCCATCGAAAGATGGAGGTGTGAAATGGGAATTGTATGTTGTGTGAGTTTGCATTGATTATTCAGTGGTAGTGGTGTAAAGTGTAAAACTGTTTGTGACAAGGTGTTCTTGCATTGACTACTAGGGTAGAAATGTGAGATTATTTAGACTATAGGCATGTGAGATCGTTGATGCAACGTCGTTAGAAGGGAATGCCGACATTTTTGAGGATGTGTAATAGCCCATAGAATTGCCAATTGAATTGTGAGATTAGTTAGACATCAAAAAGCTAAGAGACAGGGTTATTTCTCTAGACTGTGCTTTGCCTTAAGGAATCCTTAAGACCTTGGCATCTATAGTGGGATAATGGGTTGAGTGTGATAGAGAAGTCTATGCATTGTGCATGAGTTGTCCCTCTGGTTATCAAGTTATTTTGACTCCGCATGAGTAAATGCTTTATGCATTCTATTCTCTTGCAAGTTGTACAATGATATTGGATATTTTATTTTATCATTGCTTTTCTTGTAAGAATAAGTCGATTGGATATGTTTCAAGTAGTCTACTTTTGAGTAGCCTACTATTCTTGTAAATGAAATATCTCAATTCTTAGTAGGGTCATTCATTTCGTATGAATGATGCCTTGCACATGATTTTTTTTTATCATGTGGTAACTTGAACTTCTTTCAGTGTCTATGCCTCCAGTGGAAATAAAATTGATTGATCGTGTTATGAGAAATTATATCAATGGTGATTGAGTTGTCCTTAATCCCAATGAGAGTCATTTACTCCATGGGAATGTGTTGTTTTCAAGTCTTATGAGTCATTTGATCCACATGGAGAAATTGCTTCTTCCATCTTTCTTGCTTTTGAAGGAAGGTGAATGTTTTGAAGGAAGAAAGAAAATCTTAATAGAGTTGTGAGGGTGCACACTCAGGACTCAATCAAGATGACTTTCTCTCCTAATACTAAATTTCTTGAAATATTGTCTAAGTTGTGTTGTTGTTCTTGTTCTTCACGTTCTGAGAGTATGAGTTCGTATCCATGAGGTGGTTGAGAAAGAAGGTATGAAACTCTGAGTTTATAGAATAAGGATGAGTTTGACAAAGGAAAGAAAACAAAGTTTTGAAGATACCTTGATGTTTGGAAGATGATAAGATCTTGAGAGTATGGTTATTGCCTTATTGTTCTAATGGATGGTTTCACGTGTTTTGAATGTTGAAACAATGTATCGTGGTTTAGATTGGTAGTAGGATTGATATATTAACTATTAGGACTTGAAAAATTTTGTTTTAGACATGATTCAAGACCAAAATAGTGCATTTTCCTGGTGCAGTAAAATAGCCTGCGGGTTTAACATGTTTAATTACATTTCATGGTGTAAGTGGTGATTTAAGGCCTGTATAATTGAGGTTATCAATTACCCACCTTGTAGAATTTAATTGGTAGGTATATGTGACGGTTCTTGATGGTTAAATTATGATTCAGTGGGAAGAATAAGATACAAATGCTAAAATAGTATCAAAGTGTTTAAGATGAGAAAGTAAGTGATTGCAAAGTTTGAGAGTGTGATTTGGATGTTAGAAGTCGAATTCAATAAGTGATTAAATTGGTGATAGTAGATTGGAATGGTTTGAGACAATTTAGAAGTCATCCAAATGGTGATTTGGTTGGAATTATGATAATAGGATGTAGCTGTAAGTTAGTGACTTAATTCATATTTAGAATACATTCTATGAAAATAAAAATGTGAGAAAATTATAGGAAAAGTCTTTGGTAGTGTTTAAACATAGAAAGTTGAGGTCTAGACATGTATAAAGGGTGTTAGAAGTGTTGTTGAGCTAAGCATTGAGTTTTAGTATCATGCCATACTCAAATTGGTGAATGCTAGCTAGTAAAACTAAAACAAGATGATAAGAGTCAAAAATTGCACATTTTAGGTACAAAAGACATGACCCGAAATGGTAAAAGTGCGAACTTTGGCACTGCATAATTCCTTGTATAGGATGAGTTTCGGAACGAAACCTTTTTGCACAGTTTTGTATTACCAAAGTCTGGTTCTCCACAAAATTTCATAGCCATTGGACTTACATAGATCATTTTGGATCCCTAAGTTCAATTTGACCCAAAACTAGTTCCTTAAGTGACCGAAAAGCCTAGATTTTGATCCGAGATGAATTTTGATGTGAGACCAATTCCTACAATCCTATTTTTAGGTGTATAAAATCTGTTTTGAGGATTTTCAAAGTTTCTCCCTATGGATTTTAAATTCACCTTTGAAAATCACTTCTTTTCTAAGCTGTTTTTGACTTGAAACTTGAAACGTACGCCAATTTCAAACCGTTCGAGCTTTTCAAGTGAAACCAAAGCCTATAACTTTGTTTTAGTACCCTCTAAATCTGTTTTGAGGTCCCACATAAGTTTAAGCATTATACAATGAATTTGGTAGAAAAACCCGTTTTCTAGAAACATGCTTTTTGCAAACTTATAATGTGTGTCATTTCCAAACTGCTTTGAGTTTTTGAGTCAAACCAAAGCCATTAAGTCACATGTAATGCATATTAAATCTGTTTTCAACTCCCAAAGGATTTCGAGCTTTGTAGCTCAATTGGCGTAGAAAACCGTTTTCTAGAATTCCTTAAAACCGCAAACATAAAACGTACGTAGTTTTCGAACTGTAACTCCGATTTGGATGAAACCAAAACTCACGATCTTGTTTTTAAGTGAAATAAATCTGTTTTTGGTTTTTAAAATGAAAAGATCACTGTATCATAGGGTTGCTTCCCAAAATCACATCTTAGAAAGTTAAATTCAAAGGAAATCCTTAAGTGAAAGACTTGTTCTTGACCTAGAGGCCTACCTAGTAGTTTACCTACAACTTATATGGAATACATTAAGTTTAAATCTTCAACGTTGAGTAGATAAAGAGGATTATGGCCCTAGCTTAATTTAACCTTAAACTCAGTGAATTTCAGGGACGAAATTCCTAAAAGGAGGGGAGTATTGTAACACCCCGAAAATTACAACCCAATAAGTATGAACGTGAGAGATTTAATTAGAAAATTTTCTTGTTGGGGAGAATTGTAACGTGGTGATTTTCTTAATTGTATGATTAATCGTTTGATTAATAATGAAAGAGCAAACTAAATTTAAATTATATTGATTGATATAATAATTAACTTAGTTCTATGTTTCGTTATGTGTCATAGAGTTATTGTAAGATTTTTGGAACTTTTACGTAATTTCCGTAAGTTGTAGAAAAAAGAAAAAAAAAATAATAAGAAAGGGGGGGTGTCCTTAGAGGAGGTGTGGTGCAAATAGCAAAATTTAAAAAATTTCCCAAATATAACCGTGGAAAGCTTCGTGATTCTTCCATTTTTGTTCATTTCTTCCTCCACTCTCCGGAAGCTCCCTTCTCCCTCCTCCTTCCAATCTTGGTTGTGGCACTCAAAGAGACAAAAGAAGCTATTATCGTTGATAGCTTAGAAGCTTTGCATGGAAACACAAAGGTATGGGGAGTTTTTATTTTAACCTCATGAATCATGGTGTTTTGGGGCTGTTCATGGATTGTGTGGATGTTGGGGAAGAAGAAATAGGCATTAGAGTGAATATTTGATGCTTAATTTGTGAAATTTCTTGTTGTTGAGTTTTGGACTGTAACATGCACGAATTTTTAATTTAATTTTGGGACTTGATTTTTGAGATGTAAGACCTGTTCTATGGTTTTTGGGGTCTCTGAAGCATGTGATAAATTTTAAAAATTGTTTTAAACACTTCTTCTATTTATTTTCGAATTTTCTTTGAAATTGCTCAAATCTGTTAGGTTGCGTTTTTTTATTTTTAATTATTTTTGTAGATTTTTGTTGGTGAAACTGTTTTAAAAGAAGTGTTCAATGACCATGGAGAGTGTACAGAAAAATTGACTAAGCCTACAAAAATAGGAAAGTATTTGTTTGAAATTAAAAGTCCAAAACAGGGCATTTTTCAAAACTGACCTTTTAAATGGGGAAAATTATATATATCGGTGAAATTATCATGTGGTGAATTTTTATCTTATTACCTGGTCATGTAGATTGTGTGGTATTTTTCTAGAGTTTTATAAACATCATTTACTATTTTTCTACATTTAAATAGGGAAATATGTATTTTCTGGCAGCTGTGAAAGATATTTGTTGGAGAAATAGAAATACATGTTTTTGAGCTTTGTGAATAATATATGTGATAGCCAACATGCTAAGGATGATATTTGAAAAGTTTGAATATAAAAAAAAAAAAAAACAAAGTTGATCTTCTATTTTAAATAAATAGAAAACAGTGAATTTTTTGTGTATTGGCAGCAATGGAAGTTAAATAAAAATAAATTTTTAATGATTGAGATTTGATGTTCTGAATGTTTATGTCATAAAATGTCATATGAAGAGTGTTATTACCAATTATCATGATATTTGGAGTTGATTTGGTATTTTTAGAAAATTATAAACCGATAATTCAACATACTTGACTTTAGCTTTAATTGAGATATTTATGTTATTGATGTGATATGATGTATTTAAGCTTGAGAGATGATATTCTACCTCTAAAGGTGAATATTCATCTATATGTTATGTGTTGACTAATTAGCTATGATTTGATTCGTTATACAAATTAAATGTACTATGTATATTGTGGACTGAGACCTGGGGGGTGTGAACCCTGGGCATTGTGGAAAAAGTTGTGTGCGCATGATTTTGATGTGTTTTGGATGTTGAATGTGGGGATGAGAATTTATAATTTTCCTGGGAACAAATGAACTCCATGTGGAGCACATTTGTGGAAAACGGTGATTTTGTGATAAAAATGACGGAAAGTAATGAATTAATCCGTAAAAAGAGTGTGAACTTAGTAATTAATGGTTGGCATAAGTAATTCTGTGATCCTTGTTTTGTGTTGGTGAGGATCGAATGAGAAGGAAAACCTTTTCGTTGGGGGTCACGTGTGACTGGTGAAGTGGATAAATGCTACGCGTCGATTTAGCTTACGTGACCGGAAGCCAAATGAGCAAGTGTTGAGAGGTCGTGTGGAGGCTTTATCTACGGTGAGCATTGTGCTTGTGAGATGACGGGGTCGTAATGTTTAACCACTGTGATAGTGGGGGAGTTTGATCTCCGTGTTGTATGTCTGGGACATATGTTGATTGAGGATCGCCGTCGAGTGCCTTTGGTAGAAAAGCTCACACAGACCTATAAAAGGTCGCGTGGGATATTTCAGCTGCGAGTTATCTGTGAACCAAGGTCGGATTGCGAATGACGCATCACTTGAGGTGATGAGATCGTTACGATGTAGCGATAAAGGCAAAGTCCTTATTTATATATGCATATGTGAGCGTAGAGGCGGTGCCTTTAGCTCGGCGTCAATTCGTCCGCACCTGTACCATGTGCAGCGGGAAACCCACAGGCGACGAAGAAAGAAAATAAACTCTGTGAGGAGAGTGTTGAGGAGTCAGTCCTCGGAGTAATGGATGACCACAGTTGGTACCTGGGAGATGATCGTAAGGCAAGTTGACCTTGGAGGGTAAGGCACTGAGTTGTGACGATAGATCACATAGCTGACTCGGCCACCCTGACAAAAATACGAGCCATCATCGGTTGGTGAGAGCCCGCCATAGTACCATGGTGAGAGGTGTACTCCCAACAGTCATCCAACTCAAAAATATGTAAGACCACTGAGTTCTGGGAGTTCCAGTGGCAGCTGGCCAGTGTATGAAAAGAGATAAGTGTTGAGCTGAGATACTTTTGGGGTGACGAGTGAGACCGTGAGAGTGCCTCTAGTGATTATGTGTGTATTGTTTGTGACCTACGGGTTGTTTTGTTTGTTGGTTTATGCGGAGGATAGAAGCTCACCCATATGCCCAACATTTTTCAGATGGAAATCAATGATGCGATTCGATTGTTGAGCGGGAATGGATTGGCTACGACAATCCCTGCCAGTAGAAATGGATTTGTTCGTGGGAAGAAGGACCTTTTGAGGATACCTTATAAGTTCAAGTGGGTATTTGAGGGGTTGTATTTTGTAGGTCACTGCTCTCAGTCTTAGTCTTTTCTTGTATATAAGAGAGGGTAGACTAGGCTTTTATTTATGATGTATTAAACTTTTGGATGTGACTCAGTCGTTATATATATATACTCAATTTAATAGATGTGAACATGTAATTATATTTGGAAAGGATAAATGTTTCATGATGTAAAATGTACTTATATTTGTTGAATATCATTGTCTAATGAAGGATTTTGGGAAATGTATATCTAATGTTTTACTAAGTCGTAATGTTTTCATTGGAATCGAAGGTTTGATTAGGTAAACGGTTTGGATAAATTGTCGGTTCATTAATATATATGTTAGTTAAAAGGATTTGGATGAATTATTGAAAATAAGTCTTTTGGACATTGTGATGCCATGGGTTTTGTGTACAAGTTTTTGGAAAGGGAAACAAATTTCCATGTATATTGAAGGGCATTTTAATAGTCAAAGTTTTAATTTACTCCAGAAATTTTAAATAATATAAGAAAGTCTCCTTTAGAAATTAGGGTGTTACAATCTATATTTATGTATGAATTTAATTTAATTATGTACATGTATTGGTGTATTGTTCATGTGGTTAATTGATATTTATGAAATTATGATATTGGCATGGTGTGATCTTAAGAATTATGATTGACACTTGTTTGAGAATTTATGTTGCAATTATTTGGAATGATATATTGTATTATTGCTTGAGTCAATCATTACCTTCTGGGAAGGAATGACATAAACATTCTACTATGAGATTTATGATAGATACCTCCATCTGGGATGGGGAAGAAATTTGAGATACCTCCATCTGGGATGGGGAAGAGATTCGGGATACCTCCATCTAAGATGGGGAAGGCAGTGGGACGCCATTGCATGGATATGAGCTCATAGACCTTTTACGAATATGAGATCCACACCGGTTCTGGGAATCAAAGAGTCTAGTCTAGTGATTCTGGGAATCAATAAGTTATGTTTGAGATATCTATTTGAATGCATTGAGGTGTTAATTTTATTTATTGAAATATTTACCTTAATGAGAATGATATGAGTGTGATTTGTGGTTGTCTTAATTTGACTTCTATTGGAGTGTATATATATATATATATATATATATTATATATATATATATATATATATATATATAATATTTTATTTTAAATTATTGCGGGTACCATGGTTGAGTTTTTCCGGATTACCGCACCGGCTGAGAACAACACTATTTACGAACCTTTTTAGAACTTGTTTTATTCACTGGGATTATTATCTCATTAAAAGTGTTGCTTTCAGAGCACGAGGGAGAGACTATAGAGACGACGGAGACTCGAAGACTTAGTTCTACTTAGTTATATATTTTTTTGGGTTAGTACCTATAGAATAAAGGGTTGGTTGTGGTTAATTCTGCCACTCTTTATTATTCATTGTTTTAGATGTCCATATTTGAGGATAATGTTTTTATTTATGTAAGGATTCATTTACTTGATATTTTTATAATATTTGAGGTATTTCAGACTATTGTATTTAAAAAAAAAAAGCCTATATTATTTATGTTTTAAAGAATGTTTTATTACGGGTTGTTATTGTAACGAAGGGCGTTACAGGATCCCCTTGACGGATACCCCTAGAGGGATGGAATTCCTCTAGAGCTTATCCATTCCACAAAAGCTTCATAAAAGGTGTAGATATACAACTCCAAATAATATTAACAATATTATTAGGAAGGCCAATATCCTGTAAAGTATCCCTGACAAAAACCCAATTCAGCTTGTCGTAAGCTTTCTCCAAGTCTATCTTGATAGCCATCCATCCTTTATTCCCACTTTTATTTTTCATCGAATGGAATACCTCTTGAGCAACAATGATATTATCCCCACTTTGCCGAGAAGGAACAAAGCTAGACTGAAACGATCCAATCAACTTCCCTATAAGCGGACTCAGTCTTTGGGAGATAAGGTAAGTAACAGCTTTATACACAACCCTGCATAGACTAATAGGTCTAAAGTCTTTAACCCAACTTACCTCATCTTTTTTTGGAATGAGGGTAATGAACGTTTGGTTAATCTCCTTAACCTTATGAGGGGCCTGAAACACTTCTCGGATCAAAGCATAGAAATCTCCTCCGACCACATTCCAATGCTTCTGGAAAAAGGCCTGATAGCCATCTGGGCCAAGCACTTTCAGACTACCTATAAACTTCACTGTTTGATAAATTACCGCATTAGATGGGATACGCTTCAATTCATCTAATACATCTTCTCCAACGTCAGGAAAAGCATTTGAGATAGGGAAAGGAACATAACATCCATCTTCCTTATACAAACCCTTCTAGAACTCCGTCACCATATGCTCAAGAGCATCCGGATCCGTCACCCAATTCCCATCACCTTTCAACATATCATATTTATTTCGACGTCGCCGAATAGCCGTTACACCGTGAAAATACCTAGTGTTCTGGTCACCCGGCAATAACCATTTAGCCTTGGACTTCTGGAACCAGTGAACCTCCTCCTCAGCAAGAACTTGCTCGTACTCTCTCCAAATCTTCTTATACTCAACTTCAAAGGTTATATCAAGAGGAAAAAATCTTCTTCTATCAAGAGTATCAAGTTTCTTCTTCAACAACAATTTACGCTTATGGATACAACCAAAAACATCTTTATTCCATTTCTTAAGATCTTTAGAAAAAGAAGAAATGTTTTCGGACCAAGATCTAACCTCTTGACCTTTCCTCCAGTGAGTTCTAACGAAATTAGGAAACTCTTGGTGTAAAGTCTAAGCGGCTTCAAATCTAAAAGGACGTCTATGTTGGTTGATTCTTTTGGTCCCCTCCAACCTCAATAACAAAGGTCTATGATCCGACTTCAACCACCCCAAGTGAACCACACAAGCTTCTTGGAATCTCAAGTGCCAACCAAGATTAATAAGGCACCGATCGAGCCAAACCCCAATTCTTCCATTTCTCCAAGTCATGACATCCCCTTGGAAACCCATATCAAGTAAGTTTCCTTCTTGAAGAAAACTTCGAAAAGTCTCTATGTCTCTATGACCCTGAGACGGGCTCCCTCCTATCCTCTCAATGGGATATAACGTGCAATTGAAATCCCCAATCAAGGCCCACTCACCATGTAAGTCACTGCTAATATCAGATAAAACCTCCCACAAAGACTGCCTTCTAGCAAACTGAGGTGCACCATAGACCGCCGTTAAGAACCAAGGTTGATTACTGCGCCATCTCACCTTCATATGAATGAGCTAGCTTGTACTCCTCAAACTCTCCACACTCCAATCCTCTGGGTTCCACAAACACCAAATGCCTCCTGCGTGACCATTCGCTTCTTGGACAAAAGAAGCCTTAAGCCCAATTCTGCGAATAATATTCTGAGCACGATCACCACTCGTGTGAGTTTCCATGAGAATAAAAAAGGATGAACCAAACTGCCGCATCATATCCTTCATCATTATACTAAAACCTTTACTGGTTGTGCCCCTACAATTCCAACTAATCACATTCATCAAGAACTATTAGGTGGAATTGGCATTCCAATGCCAGCGGTAACTTGAGGTATTTCCTCCTCCATAGTTGTTGAACCAGAGCAGTCCATAGAATGTCCTTGCCCATAACTCTGACTCCCCATAGAGTCCTCTCTTTGTCGTTGACGATGCATGAATTCTATAGCCTCCTTATCCATATGAACAGCAACAAAGGGACGGTCATGGACACCACTAGAGGGTGTGTATTGGTTCATCTTCAATAAACTCAAGCTCTCATCCTTCTTATTATCACTTCTGTTGAGAACATTAGTTTCTTCTGCAACTACTTGCTTAACAAGTGTCACTCCAACCTGTGCCTTATTCTTAATCAAAGCATTATTATTCTTTTTAAAAGGTATCTTCCCTCCAATTCGTAACTCTCCTCCTTTGCTTCCTTGTGGATTCTTGCCACCTAGAGTATTCCGGACATGTGTCTGCTTCGGAGTTTCCTTGGAAATATTTCCACCAGACATAGGTTGACCTTTCAAGTGGGCCCCCACATTTTTATTTACTTCAGGAATAACCATGTTTTCCACGTGACCACTTTTGGAACTACCAACATGATTTTTACTTGCACCTTTACTGTTAATAGGAATATTGCTATTAGTGCAATTATTAGGCATAACCTCTCCAATTTCCTTATTTGTCTCCATTTTTTCCTCCACAGATAAGATCTCAAATCTGGACGTTATTTCCTCAGAAGGTGAACCAGGTTTATTTGCAATAATATTCCTTCCATCGTTATCTTTTTTATTCCTTTCCAGAGTAACATCCTCCTTATTCTTAGCAACATTACCTTTTTTCCTCCTATAGTTACGTTTAGCAATCAACCATTCACCATAATTGCTACCTTCATCATTAATGACATGATTTATTGATTCCTGAATCTTTGCACCATCTTGACTAGGGTTGACATTAACCCTACCTTCCTCATGCAAGCTACCTGAATTTTTCCCCGCCGCAGCAACCTCCTCCAACGACAACTTCGTTTGGCTGGCATTACCAACTACAACTATCTGCGAACAATTATCCTTCTTATGTCCAACTCTCCCACATCGAAAGCATGTTGAATGGAGCCCTTCATATTCAAGAAGCAATTTGAAACCTCTAACATAGATATGAGTTGTCAGGGGTTTTCCAGGTCCAATTCTACACAGATACGTGCAAATTTACCTCGAGAATGAATAAAAGTCAACCGGTCCACCTTCATAAACTTTCCCAGGCTCATACCAACCCTTTCGAGGAAGGTATCATTGTATAACTCAATAGGAAGGCGCTGTATACGAATCCAAACCGCCACTTTCTTTGTAGTTTTTGCATTCATAAAAAAGAAAGGCCTCCATCATTGGACAATCAGGTAACGGTCCGCCACCATCAAAGGCCTTTCAAACAAAGCAAAATTATAATCCTCCTGGCTACTGAAAACTACTTGATAGAACCCATCACGAAGATCAATAATCTGGATCTTCCCATTCCTTGTCCAACTTCTTTGTAGCTTTGCCGCTAATGTACGAAAATTCACCCTCCTCCCCATGACATTCACAACCAAGGTGTTAAACCATGGAGTCGCCCAATTCATCAGTTCTAAATCTGATACAGGAATAATTGGACCATCCAAAAGCTTTGGCCCCTCCCCATTATTCTCCTTGGGAACATCATCTAACACCCCATTCATCAGACTGCCATCCACCTTCTTAGTAGTACTACCCACTCCTCCAACAAGTTTCAGCAACTGATATGCATAAGAAGGAGGATTCCCTTCCATAATCACCTCAATACCTTCCTTAACTTTTTTAGTACTCTGATGTAGGAGATCCTCCTCTTGACTAGATGACGTTAACTCACCCTTCTCAGAAACCCTAGTAGAGCTCACCATGTTTCTCTTTCACTACCACATAAACTCTACCTAGTTTTGATCTTTTGGTTAAATGTATTCGATGTTTTGTAGATCAACATTAGATGGTTATTATATTACTTAACACAAATTTTAAGAAAAAATATTATATTTCCTTAAATTCTTTTTGAAATAATCTATATCTTATAAATTATAGAAATTTTTATGGTTTGAAATAGAAACTTTTTCGATAATAGAATTTTTTTATTATTTTCTTATTTTATCATTTAAAATAAAAATTAATTTTAGTTTTACTTGCAAAACTGGTAAATATTTTTTTTTGGAAGTCATTATTTGTTAAACTAATTATTTTTTAATTAGAAATTAGATATTTAAATAATTATAAAAAAAGAAGAAAAAATTCAGCCCCATCTTTATTAGGTTTTTGAATTCGTTCTTGACTATTAGGTTAGAAATATCTTGTTTATTATTGTTTTGGTATGCAAAAAAGTTTCATATTAGGAATGAAGATCAAGAATAGTTTATAAGTGTCTTTTAAGGACAAAATCATAATTGTTTACCACGTGCTAAAGCGGATAATACTTCAAATGTGGTGATCAGAGACCCTAATGATGCAATAAACTTGAGATAGGAACATTGGTACTAAAAGAAGTACTGATTCTAGGGTGCACAAACTGGGTAGGTCTTGCACCGTACACAAATAACGAGGATCGTTAGATTTGGGCTATCAATTTTGTGTGGCTGAGATGAAGGTAAGTACATGGGTTCCATGACACACCTGATTTGGGTTTTAATATATTAAAAAAAAGTCCCACTTATGTCAGAAGCGTTTGTTTATTCTTTCTCTCTCTTCCAAAACAATTGTCGGAATCCTCGTCTTTCGTTTTGACACTGTCGGTGTTCCGCTGTTGTTCCGTGGTCGTTGGTTGACATCTGCTCCTTGTCCGGCTGCGTTTGAGTCAACTCTTTCTGCCTTTACTTGCTCTGGTGCCGCATTTGTTTGGGCTGCATTTTGGAAGTGGTTGTTTCATGACGTTTTGGTGCATAAAAAAAGAAATATTATAAAAAGGACAATAATTAATGGAAGCAAAAGCTAGTCACTTGAAGACATTCTCCAAACATGGACCAGAAAATTATGACAGAAGCACTAATTCAACATACAGCCTGCAACATTTAGAAACTACAAAGTTTATGTTTTATTGCAGGATTTGTAAAACCCTGTAAAGAAAATATTGCGACTCAATTAGCTAATTAACTAGCGCCAAAAAACTTGTGCATTTTACGGTTGCCGTAAAATTATACAATTTTAGAGACTCTAAAATATATAAATTCCAAGAAGTTAAATTATTTCATAATTCCTAACTTTTTTTAGCCTTCAAGTGACCAGTTTTTTGTTGTTGTTGTTGGAGATGCATAGAGGTTCTGGAAATTACGGAGACAAGAAAGAGATGCATGGAGGTTGATGAAGCTCCAACAATGCCACTCCCCAATTGTTTTGGAAGAGAGAGAAAGAGTAAACAAAAACTTCTGAATTCTGACATAAGTGGGACTTTTTTTAATATATTAAAATCCAAATCAGGTGTGTCATGGAACCCGTGTACTCACCTTCATCTCAGCCACATAGAATTGACAACCCAAATCTAAAGATCCTTGTTACTTGTGTACGGTGCAAGACCTACACAGCTTGTGCACCCTAGAACTAGTCCTAGAAGAAGAGCCTAGGCTACTATTGCCCTTAGCTCGATTGAAAGATTTGTTCCAATTTTGTATAATTGAGTTAGGTCCTTGCCATATTCTAAGATGCTTACTCAAATTGTAAAAACATTTGATTAGTATGTTTATTGATAATATGATATCAATTTGAAATTTACCTTGGCATGATAAGGACTAAAATAACGAACAAAAAGGATATGAGAACACCATGTAATCTTCTCCCCCCCCCCCCCCCCCCCCCCCCATCCCCAAAAAAAAGAAAAAAAAATTCTTTCATATATATAAATTAATGCATATGAACGACAACCATTTGAGGATTTAAAAATTATATTTTGAGATGTGAACGCAAGGAATATGTAAGAATTTAGATGGATATATAGCGTGATGAATATTTTACTTGAGAAGAAAGTTGATAGATTTTTTATCCATTATTGCTTTCAGAAAAAGATAACAATTACAACAAAACTATTTAATACATTTTATGAGTGGGGCAAATTATAAACAACTTTTGTGGCCAAACTGCTAACCTTCATAAACCTTGCAATACAAAAAGCTAAAAAGAGTAGGGTCACCTCCGTGTAAATGACAAGAAAGCCAACGCATGTATTAGAAGGAGCAAAGATGGATCTTACGCTTTCTGTGTCACCACATATATAAAAAGCTCGCCACTCCACTCTTTGGCTAGGTGGATTAACTCGTACTGTGTTCTGGTTTTAGAACTTAGTAGTGAATCTATATACTGGAAAGAGGAAAATGAAAAGATAAAAGAGATATATAAAGTGAAAGCTTTTAATTTATAACTTCTGTGAGAAGACTTTCAGAAAAAAAAAAAAAAAAAAAAGCTTCTGTGAGAAGAAATTGAAAGCGTGTTCCGTAAACAAAAAAGGTGAATTATTCAATACGTACATCCAAATTCTTTGCCTCCAGTGCTATTTTTTTTTTAATTGCCTCGAGTGCTAATAAGAGAAAAAAGAGAAATGCACTACATTAAATATTATCTCACTGAAGAATTATTATACGTAGGTTTCGTAAGTAAGAATTTGCTTATAAAAAAAAAAGTTTCGTAAGTAAGAAAACGGCTGGGAAGCTATAGCTAAAGGAAATCCAACACGCAGTATTATTAATCGCGATTAATAACCTTCGGGTAAAAGTTAATTGATTTTAGAAAATTGCCTTTATATTAAAATTATGATTTCATACTCCATTAATTTTATCTCTACTTTCTATTAATATTCTCGAGTCCTTAATTCTTTACTTTTTGTTTTCTTTTTTTACAATAAAGCCTTTTCAAAATTTTAATTCGTTTTAGTTACGCAATTACTCTTATATAAAAAATTAGAATATTTTAGTTCATTCAAATCTAGCGTGAAAATTGAAACGAGGGAGAATTTTACCACCTATATATAATGATCTTACCAATTCAAGTGAAATTGTCTTTAAATACTTGTGATCTCTAAAAAAATTTGCTTAAAAATAATTTACCATATATATCACAGGAGTATCTCAAAGCCATAAAATCCAGGTACTTTGTATGTGTTTGGACTTTGATTTGGAAATTTCTAAATCATGTTTTGAACACAAGATATATTCTATACAACTTTTATACAAAATTATGATTTAAAAGTTATTACAATGCGAATCTAAACACGTTGTTCAGATTCTGATTAGTTATTTAACCGAAAATATAATTAGAACTTAAAATACATTTTTTGTGACTTTTTTTTTTCAAAATGAAAAAAAAAAATCAGTGTGACTGAAACCTCATAACACACTTTTCAAAGCATTTTTTAAATAATAAAAAAAAGAGATAATACTATCAATTATCTTTGGGACACTCGTTAATTAAGAAAAAAGAATGCGATGTAAAACTGAGATCGAGTTCAGTACTCTAACACATACTTTCTAACAACTTTTCTTCTCAGCTCGTTTTATTTTCAGAACTTTATATGGAGTACTATATATACATATGGATAAATATTATTTGATACTCGATCTGAAACGAATAAATGGAATAATACACTTATTAGAAGCAGAAAGAAACTAATAGATAAAAAAATATAAAGTAAGTGTGAAAAAAAAAAAAAAAAATCTATATATATGAGTAACCCGCCATGTATTCTCTCCCAAAACAAAAGGACTTTATCGATCGATCTCAGCTTTGTCCCACACGCCAAAGCTGAACTTGTCTGGCAAATTTGAAGTTTGAGTTTCTGAAAGAAGAAAAGAAATGCCAGAAATGATGCCAAAGTCGTTTTCAACTAGTCCTGTGCCAAACAAATACAAGATGACAACAACAGAGGAAGTGATCGCCATGTTCCCATCACGCAAAGAAGAAAAACAAAGCAGCAAATGTTTGGTGTACACTTTGGTTGTCTTTGTTGCCATATTGTTCCTTTGGCTTGTTTTTGCATCTATCGTGTTGCGCGTCCGAGATCCCCAGATTCAATTGAAATCAGCCAAGTTGAAGCACAATACTTTTAATAATCATAGCGTTTCATCAAATTCTCCCTTTAACGTGACCATGATTGCTCATGTGTCCCTCACGAACCCAAACTTGTTCGGTCACTTCTATTACGGGAACAGCAAAGTGAGTGTGCTGTATGGGGCTTCCAGTGTTGGTGTTTCGGAATTGGAAGGTGCGAGATTGGAGGCTAGAGAAACCAAAGAAATCAAATTCATGCTTCACCTGAGGTTCAGTAAGCTATTATTGGTAAAGGGAAATCTAACCAATGATATCCACTCTCACTCAGGCATGCTGAAACTCACAAGCTACGCAAAATTAAGTGGTACAGTGCACGTGCTGAACATGGTAAAGAAGAAAAAGACCATAGAAATGGCTTGTATTATGAATCTCAACTTCACCTCATATTCCACACAACATTTCCAATGCTAATACCAACTAGCAAGGTTATTGTTCTTCCTTTTATCGTGTATTGTCAAATCATTAGATTATAATTTGAATTGAAAGGAAAGTAAAAAAAAAAATGGTTTCTAAAATCAACATTTCTCTCTCTTTTATTTTCTCTTTACTTATATTTTCTTTGTTCCAATCCACATATCCTAAAAAAAAAAAACTAATCATCAGGCTATTGAGTACTATCTGATATTGCTGTTAACTGGTGTTTCATAGTTCATTCAAGCAGCAGAATTTTATCTTGTGCGACTTACACTTTTGCCAACTTAATTGCACATTACACATAAGGATACGATTTTTTTTTTTTTTTTTACTTATTTGTAACAATTTCATATTATGGTTGAAAATAATAATAAAAATAATTATGTTATGACCCACACTTATTTTCATATGGTTCATTAACTTTGCTTTTTAACTTTTTCATTTTTATATATAACATTATTGTGCTAATAACTAAAAATTACCAAATCTATTATTACATGTATATTACTAGAATTATTATAAGATTTTTCTGTGAATTTTTTCACATGTATTCCATACAATTTTTTCTACGTACTATTAATTATATGAACGACATTTTCTTATATAGATATAAAACTCATGGGATATTTTCCCGCCAAATTGTTTTTTTTTTAAATGGATTTTCATGGAGATTTCAACATTATCCACATGAATTCACAGGTACATTTACTAATGGATTAAAGTTTCCTACAAAATTACAGTTCCTGAAAATTTTCTCGCTGGTAGTTCATGTGGATTTGATTTCCAAGAAAATTTCCTGTGAATTTATTTTTTTGGATTTTTTCTTGCATATTTATGTTTCTTGCTGATATTTTCCTGCTAAATTTATTTCATAGAATTTTTCTTACAAATTTTGATCGCTAAGAATTTTCCTCCTCGTTTGTTAGCTCATTTGGAAACACTCAAAAAGGTATTTTCATATTAAAAAAAAAAGTTTGTGCAGTAACATGAGATATTTGGATAAGATTTTGAATTGTTAAAATTATTTTTTAACGAGTATAATGAATTGTGAACGAAAACAAATTAAAAATGTTTATTGACTATACGGATTCTAAATATGACAACATTAACTTTTTTAAGCTTACTTTCAAAATAGCGTTCTTAAATATATTTTTTTAACATCAATTATTTTACAATTAATTGAACTAAATTATATGCCAAACTTACCCAAATACTGAAAAGCATGGATTATTGCTTAGTCCAAAAGAAAGTTTGTGGGTTCTGTCCAATAAACGAGCGTGAAACGATTCAACGCACAAGAATAAGTTAATCTTTTAACATAAAGCAAGTTAAAAGTAGAAGAAAAAGATGAGTCGTTATGCAAATGTTAAAGTTATTTTTCAGCCAAGCACGTATAAAAGGGGGGACATTTTTTTTAATTGCTTCAGTTTTTATTTTTTATTTTATTTTTCTAGCAAAATGAAAAAAAAATCTTTTTTGATATATAAGAAAAATAAAACAAGAACCAACGGACGATACGGGGGATGCTACACCCCATACGTCCTCATACAAACATATATAGCCTCAGCATGGGAGTGGGAGTGTGGGACTATCTAACAGAGTCCAGTACATGGAAGTGTGTGTGGATCAATTTTTGTAAAAATGGATTTTCAAATAAAATAATTTAAGTTTGGATGCTTTAATTTTGAAAGTAAGTTTGCTATAAAATTTAGTATAATTTTTCAACTTAACGCAAAAGCTACATTTTATCACTTCTAATCAAATTGGAGTTTTGAGGTAAAATCAATTTTATCTAACAATATCAAACATAAAGTCCCACATCAGGCATGTCAACCATTCTCCATCGCATGCCGCCACAGCTCCCCCACCTTCTTCCAGCTTTGTAACACTATTCACAAGAGCTTTCGGAACTTTTTTTTTCCTTTCTGTTGTAGATGTAACAAAAACACATTTTTATTATATACCTAAGTTTGATACAAAATAAAAACGTATTTCCATTATGTATCAAAACACATTGGAAACACATTTCATTGTGTACCTAAGTTTGATATTAATTATTACCATTGACATTCTGATTCTTATTTATAATGATAATTATGTCTCATGATCAAAGGTATTTGAGTTTTTTTTTGCTTATATGACGCAGGTGATTCACTATGCAAAACAGAAACATTTCCTTTGTATATAAATTCACAATACAAAACAGATACGTCTTTTTATTTTATATTATACATTCTCACTTCTATAACAAAGTAGAAATACATATTTGTTGTGAATTGTGATAAATATGTGATAGAAATATGTTTCTATCAAGAATATTTTCGTAAAAAAAATTGAGAAGGTTGAAATGTAAACTTAACAAAACAGGGTAAGTATAACAAAGCCCATACCAAGTACGGAATGGAACGAATAGTTGAAGAAGCCCAATGGGCTCGATAAACGTATTATTTAATCATTAGATATCAAATACGTGTCATTTCGGCTGTCCCAGCCCCAGGAGCGATTGCAATTTCGGCTGCTTTCAAAAAGTTTTGAGAAAATAAAAGAAAATGGTTGATATGCGCAAGCACAACAGAGAAAGTTGAAATGGTATTTGTTGTGAGAAAAAAAAAAATGTCGCTACATTTAAACATGTTGGAGAAATTGTGGGACTTACACTACTCTCCCTCCTAAATGATTTTTAAAGTAAAAAAATTATATAAATAATTTCCAAATATAAAACATCATAACAAGTCATCTTTCAAGTATTGAAAAATCCATCAATTTGGCGGTTCCAAGTTCCAACGTTGGTAAAATATACCAATTGAGAGATTATACCAATAGATATTCAATATGTTCAATATGTAAGAGATTACTTATATATTTTCTTTACTTTAGGTAATACATGAGAGAGAAGATAATACTTGAGGGATCAATATGATGGTTTATTCTTTAATATTATGTAAGAATAAAGAGTACTTGTATTTGAATAAAAATTCTTTTCCTATTAAAATATATATATTTTTTATTCATTATTAAAATATATATACTTTTGTTTTGATTATAAAATATATTATATTTTGGCTCCTAATAAAAAAATCCTGACTATGCCCTTATCTGTCGCTGTAGGTAAAGGAAGACTGAAAAAAAGAAGACTTAATTTATGATCTCATCTTTGTAAAAGTTCAATAATTCATTTTATAATTCGTTTCAAAGGTTCAATAGGTGAAAACATTTAAAACGTTTCAATGTTCAATAATTCGTCTATAAATATGATTCACAAATCACAATAAAATTTTGAAGAGTCATTTGATTTATGATCTCTTCTTGTAAAAGAAGACTTAATTGTTATTGTTATAAAAAATAATTGTTTTCTAAGAAAATATTTATTATAAGAACTTGATGCAGAATTAATCCATTTTATTTTATTCTATTCTTTCGCTATCCATATTTTGATGAAGAATTAATTGGACGATGATGAATTCCATCCTCCATACAGTGTGCATGTAATGTCGAAAACGTTGTTGCTCATAATAGGGAAACATTTTATAGCAGGTTTCAACCGTAAGCACACAAGATCCAGGAAAATACAAGATGTGTTAAATCACGACAAGTTATCAATCCTAGAAGTGGGAGACATAAGCTATTTAACTGTCAAAGCCGAATTATACTTACATTTGTCCTCATCTTCGCATTCGCCTATTTTGAAACTACGAAGTAACGAGTCATAGATTTATTATAATCTTGTCACGATTATATTATTAAGTTGTCTCCTTCTAAAATGAAAATGACGACAAAGTTTAGTATCATGACATATGCAAGCGGTGGGAAAGATTTTAAGGAACTGGGTTTTCTAGTGGGTCCAAATGACGGGCCCTAGAAACCAACATGATGATCAACGCAAATGAAGCTGTGTGGGTCCATTGGGCTGAGGATGGTGGATGGGGGTTCCCATCCAACTTTTAGGACCGACGTGGCAAGAGCCCTTAGTAGGGGTATCTTTGGGGTCCAAATGTGACACAAAGAGACAAATTGAATATACGACGCTATATCCCGACACACACGAATCGGTGCACCAAAATTAATAAAACAGACACAGTTTCGCCAATTCCGATACCTGCTAGCCATCAGACACATGTGATTGCAGTGCCAAAGACCCAAACCAGTTTGCACAGAACATAACATGGCTCCTTCAGTTATCACATTCACACTCCCATGTCAAATTCCATTTCCACCCTCCTCACCTCACCTCACCATCTTTTCTCTCAGTCAAATACTCTCTTTTCCTCTCTGACTGTGGCTAGCGTGCACAAGTCGTTTCAACTTTGGCACCGTGCACAAGTATTATGGACCGTTGGATGCAGGTAAAATAAATGAACAGCTGTGATTTTATGTTATAATTGAATTTTTGATATTTCTCTTATGTATTCTGTAATTATACACGTGGAATCTATCTCCACCGTAGGCAACCAAACAACACCAAACACCACTCAACAGCATCACCAGAATCTATCTCCACCGTAGGCAACCTACAACCACAACATCGCAGTGCATCTATTCACCACAACAGTCGCCGACCAAGTCTGCACCTACGATTGTCTTGCTGCCATGTTTGGAGCCACTAGCATCGAGTTCGCGGCGGTTGTCGATTTTGAAGGGAGGTCGACGGGCATCGCCAACAGGGAGATCAATCTCAATAAAACACAGATCTAACAAAATAAAGCTTAGGTCTTTGTCATTTGTTCTCAGTTCTCACCGCAAATAATGTATTTTGCCAAAAGGGTGGGTGGAGATGCGGAGACCTTGGCCGGTGACGGCAGCATAGTGGAGAGGTGGCGGCGGTGGCAATGCGGTGTAGTGGCCTACACATTGGAACTTGTGCACGGTGTATAATTACCAATTCTATTAAAAAATTAATTTATTTTTCCACGTGTATAATTACAGAATACATAAGAGAAATATCAAAAATTCAATTATAACATAAAATCACAGCTGTTCATTTATTTTACCTGCATCCAACGGTCCATAATACTTGTGCACGGTGCCAAAGTTGAAACGACTTGTGCACGCTAGCCACAGTCTTCCTCTCTTCCCCCAAAAGAAAAATCTAACTTTCACTGCTCATGTCCCTCTCTTTCCCACTTCTCTGACCGCATTTTCCCTTCTCTCGAGTAACTATGATGCTTCATATTATTAAAAGTTTCAAACTTTATGAAATCAACAGCAATAATTATTAGTTGAACCCATTCTTTCTACCCGCACCTTGACCGCTAGACCAGGTTTAAAATACCCAATTATGTCGACACAAACATCAGATAATTAGATTCACGAATCAGCTTTTTAAAATATCCATTATTTAGATCTAAAGAAAAGGAAAATAATAAATGAAGTCAATGGTACCAAGTACCAAGCAAAGCAAAGCAATTTGTACACAAGGGTGGTATTTGATGTTTGATCTGGGCTGGCTAGTCGCTAGCTACATTACATAATAGATACATAGAGATACGTCCAAGAGAAACATACACGGAAAAGCTCTGATTCTTCTTTCGCTTTATCGGAAAGAGCTTTACAGTTTACACTACCAAGGAAGAAAAAAAAAAAAAGAGTCACTAAGCTAATGGATGACGAGCTTCATTCATCTGAACTGAACAAATCATGCTGGCCCCACGACTCTACTTTTACTATTTTTATCTTGTTTTTTTTCACTTCCCTTGGTAGTGTAAAATCTAATCTAATCTAGGTAAATAACATTTTCCTTTTTACACACTGACACCACCCGCCGGTGGTGACATTCGAAAGGAACCAATATTTCTATGTTGAATGGCGCTTCTCTTTGGCTTCATTCATGCGATGGATGGCTCACAGATCGCGGCAGCTGAGAAGAGTCGCACTCTGTTTCAACACTAGTTATTACTCCATTAATTAACTATAAGCATTAAATGACGAAAACGATCGAAAATAAAATTAATATATTACCAGCTCTGGATGCATTGAAGGATCTCTTGCAGTGTAAAATGGCGCCTTGAATCCCATCCTGTTGCTGCAACAGCGAATCATCGCGTCGTTTCGAAGATACAAAAGCCGGCGGAGCAGCGGCCACCGCCGACGATGCTGAACGGCTTTTCCCCAAATGCTTGCACACAACGCTAAGCCCTGCTGGTAGTTTTTGAGTTTGAGTACTACTCTTCACGTTGGTTTCACCGCCGCCACCAACACTAACACCTTCTGGTTCCGCCGTGGGCGGAGGAGCCGGTATTTTTGCGGCGGAGTTTAAGCTGAGTTTGTCGCCGTAGCGGCGAGAGACTCTAATGTAGAGAGGCTTCACCATTTTCAAATACTTTTGCATTACTTCCTTGGAGAAACGTTTCTCTTCGGAAGGTTGGTCCTCCGAGGTTTGCTTTTTATTGGCTTTGGAGCTGAAGAGAGACACGATGGGGACCTCTTCCACTTTGAATTTGACGGTGAAGTGCTTCTTCTCTTTGTGGGCCGCTGGATTTGCATCGGTGGAGTTGGTGTCTTTGTCAGTGGGCTTGGGCTTCTTGAGGCCCAACATGAAGACGCGGAATTTGGTGGCGGATTTTAACAGGGAGGCGGTGAACTGAGGCTTGGAGTTAGGTTCGGAAGGGTCCACGTGCACGAGCTTTCCCTTGAAGAAGAGGTCGTCCGAAGGAGACAGCGAAAGGTTCGGATCACTACGATCGTTACTTGAAGGGGAGAGAGTGAACTTAAACTCCCTCTCGCCGTCAGATTCTTCGATGTTAATGTCTTCCTCTTCTTCTTCTTGGGTGTGGTTGGTGTTTTGATTTTCATGAGCGTCTTCGTCGGGTACGGTGAACTCTAAGTCGAAGAAGGGGCCATCATCGTCGTTGTCGTTGTCGTTGTCATCGTCGCTTTCGGTTGCATTTTCGTTTTCGACGGCGGTCAGGATGGTGGTGGCGGCGCGTGAAGAGGGACTGTCGGAGGAAGGTGGGAGTCCGAGAGCACCGCCACCTCTCCAGTATTTGAGCAAGGTGAAAGCTTCCATGGTTGGGAGAGCCAGTGGGCACAGAGAGAGAGAGTACTTTGCCTTTTAGACGGAGAGAAAGAGACTTGGATGGTGGGAGTAAAAAAGGGAGAGAAAAAGGCTGATTTTTTTGCTTAATGGAGCTTCCAATACTGCAATAGTAATTAGTAATGGGGAATGACAGAGGAAACAAACAGAGAGAGAGGGAAGTGGTTTCCTTTATTTTTATTATTAAATTTTTTCAGATTCTTTAGTTGCAGGGTAGTCATGTGAACTCAGTCAGATAAATACGGAGGGAGAGAATAGTAAATATTTTAGGGGAAATAGTGTAGCCTTTTATTTCAGTACGCGGGGGTGGGGTGGGGTGGGGGTAGTAGTGTATAGTATTCAATTTTGTAGTCTAGTAAAGTACCTTACCTCCCGTATCGGTATCATGAAATTAAAGTGCGTGTTCTGTGGAGTTTCATTATTTATTATTAGTATTGGTGGTACAGATAGATTGTAAGAGTACAAGAAAATTAAGATTAAAATTAAATTAAATTAAATTCATTTAATATTAATTATTTATATATAATTGCACAATTCAAATTAATCTTTTATATACTCTCATTCTACGCTTTCATTGTTATTTTTTTGTTTATTATTATTTTCATGCACAATCACTTTGTTTTTTTTTTTTTTCTTTCTTTTATATGTAGCCTGCTGAAATCTGAATGCTCACCCAAGTATGTACATGCCGCTCCATGAGGGTCCGGACTCGACTCAGATTGTACTGTACGATGCCACCTTTTCCCCGAAACATTGCCTTTCTGTGCTTTTTTCCCCGTTATTTTTGTTTAACCTTTTTATCCAAAATGTCAAATACTACTAGTTAATTTCTGCGTTCCGATAAATGAAAAAAAGTTGGTTTGACGTTACAAAAAAAATTATAATCATTCATAGCTTAAGTTATAAAAAATTAAACTAGTCCTAAGATAACATAGAAAATTTAAGGTAAAACCATTGCATATAATACAAATTCATATTTATTTAATGTTTTTTTTTATTATGCCTTAAGAAGATTACTAAAATAATGTTTCAAAAGAACATGAGAATAATTCAAATTGAGATCTCTCCGCTCCGACGGCTTGAAGCCCCTTGTGAATATTATTTATGGTAATGGTTTACGAAAGATGCTACGTAGCTGTTGAACCAAGAAAGTGAAATTTAAAATTGGACGAAAGGTGGGCCACCTGTATTATTAATTATTAAAAACAAATGGATAACTCACGTGCCGTGCTCGCTCATGGGTGCTGGGAGCCAGGCCCAAGCCCTATTATAGTATTATTTTAACTAAACTATAATTCTTTTAAAGAAAAAGTTAATTACTTGATGAGTCTTTGTAGTTATAAATTATTAAAAATATCTCCTTTTATTCTTTACTCATATCATTTTTATTTTTTTTGAACCTTGCCATAGGGAGTAAATTATGTATAGTGACTAAAAATAATTAAAAATTAATATATATAGAGATTAAAAAATGATACTTTTAAACATAGAGACTAAAAAGAGAATATTTTATATTTATAAGAATTAAATAAGTAATTAAACCTTAAAAAAATATTCAACAAGAATATATAGTATTGAAGTTTATGTTGGAAAGGACCTTGTTTTTCTTCTTTACTTTTTGTCGTTTTACATGAGGCATAATTTCACACGTAGCCATGTAAATTGTTAGGTAGAGTTAGTCTTTATGTAAAATTGCATTTGATTTCACGTGTGAATGTGTGACACAATATAGTCCCAATCCATTACTTTCCTCAGTTTCCTGCATACAGGGAAAAAAGATTAGGACTTCCATCATAATATCTTATAAACCATTTACTAAACACGAAATGTGAGGGAAATCTCAGCATTCTGGCTCTCTTTAAATACATCAATCCTTCCTTTAGTCTCTCTGTTAATATAATTTCGTAAAGAATTAAAGTATAGAAAAATTAATATGTTAAAATCGATTTTATAGAATTCCAATTTTGGAGTCGGATATAGCGAAAATGAAATAGAGAGGATTGGCATTGTCTTTTCAAGTTTGAGTCGATATGAAGGAGTCCAAGTCTAGGAAATATAAGGAAAAAGGGCTAACTGGAAGAAAAAAAAATATCGAGGTTGTTTTCTTGAAAAGAAAAATAGTTCTTTTATAGAAAGTTATATATAATTTTTTTAATTTTAAAGTTATTTGTTTTATTTGAGTTTTGTTGGAGGTATATATTTCGTGTAACAGTTGTAATGCTCATCTGGTTTTTTTTGGCTTGTGACGGTATAATACCAGTAATATTAATGATATAACTTCTTTTGCAGTGAAAATTGTTGGTTCACATGTAAGAAAGAAACATAAACAATCAAGAACACGTAGAATTAAATCAAACCAAGAAATCCAATAACGTACAACAACCAAGAAACAAGCAGACCCGAAAGAAAAAACGTAAAATAGAAATCAAGAATACAATGCAATTACGTTGTTCGGCCAATGTGACCTACATCCACGGGAAAGAGCTGCTCCACTATAAAATCAGAATCGTTACAAGATACAACAGATAACCTCTTAGTTCTACCATCACAAGTTCAATATGAACTTTCAGTCAGTACTCAAGTCTTACACTATGTTTTTCTCTCCCCTTTTGCGTGTTTCTCTTATCTCTCAACAGACCCAACATCCCATCAAACTGAACAACCATAGCATCCATCAAAGTGAGCATGAATTTAGAGTCACACACAACAAAAATCAAAAACAATACCTATAAGGTCCAAATTATGAGACATAAACAAAGAATACGCGGAAGCTATAAGGGGCAGCTTCACTGTTGATGTGAAAAATCACGTCCCTAATGAGTTTCTAGACACACACCTATTTAATTCTTCTTGAAATTTATCAAAGTTGAAATTACTTTAAAAAAAATATATACAGAAAGCAAAACTATGCATTCAATAATTAGATATGAGTACACTTAATTTTTTTGGGATTTTTTTTTTTTCATTCATTGGAAAAATAACAAAACAACTCAACCTAAGCTATCCTGAAGGAGGAGGGAGCTTAGTTGAGGAGAGGAAACATCCCAAACAATGGTTAAAATTTACGCACCCAGAAAATGAACAACCCTATTAAATGTGAACTACATTAATTTAAACATTACACAATTACATGTGAGGATACAATTATTTTTATAAGACTTTTGTTTCGACTCGTTATTAAATATAGACTCGCCTTATTGATGATTTTTTGTTTTAACCATATCAGTGTTAAAAACATACACATAATAATAAAGTATACACATAACAATTTCTATAATTAATTATAATCTCTAATTAATTATTATAATGCACTTTATACTCTCAGTATAATTCCTCGAAGTTAATTCATTTAATAGAATGGCTTGCATTTAATAAAAGAATGACTTTGTGGAAGGGGGTTGCTGCTGCCTGTTGGGCACGTGACAATTTTTTTTTTCCCCATTGCACATTAATTAGAATTTAGATAAGACATTTGAGCATATGTATGGCGAAAAAAAAAAAAAGTTGCCCATGTTTCGAGATAATAGTCATCTTATCATCCAATCAAGTATTTTTTTTTTCACTCTATTTGATAAAAAAAAAAAAGAAGAAATAAGATAGAAATTGAGGAAAGAATGGAAATAGAAAAAGGAGGTTAAAAAATATGATTGTTTGATAAAGATGATTTAAATAAAATATTAAAAAGTAATGAGTCTCACTTCAAAATAATTCCACACTGAATAGCCTAGAAATAGTATGGAAATGCACACTTGTTCATGTATGTTGTCTTTCATCCATCAACAATGTAACAAAGATATGCAATTTTTAGCTAAAAACAATTGGTTTTTAGTTTCAAAATAAATTATTTTATTCTTTTTCTTATTTTTCTCTTCCTTCTCATCTATTTCCACATATTTCCATTTACTCTATATCCTTTTTTCCTATTTTCATTCATCCTATTTCTGATTTATTTCTTTTCCTCTTATCAAACACACTCTTTCTTTCTTAATTTTTTTTTTCTGGAAATTCAATCAATAACAGATATGCAAGAAAGGCAGAATTCCGCGTAACATTTTACATTGATTATGCATACGCTGTATTTAAGGTGATAACATGACTAAAAACATGTATAATACAAAAAGTCTATTAGTTTAGCAGCATGTTAAAAGTAACCTTAAAGTAAAAAACAATTTAAAAATTACCTTATCTGGACAGGTTATTTTCAAAGCCTCAGTTTAGTCAAAAAGTCCGTAAAACCAATGCTTTTCCATATATGATAACACTTATTAAAACTATGGATAAAAAATCACGAAAAAGTAGCTGCCATAGCAACATCATAATTAATTGATGCTTTGACATTTTATTCCTGTTTCAACGCAAACCAGTGTAATCTAACCCGTCGGTTTAGTTTTGAGCAAAACAAGGAAGAGTCGAAACAAACAAGTCCAACATGACATACATATGATGCCCCACAAGAAGAAAAGGATTGATTGGATGCTTTTCGTTTTGGGGAACTGATGAGGGAACCAAAGCCATCTAATCTTGATTGCACTTAATGTTAATGATGGGATGGGGTCAGCCGAGGTGGTTTCATGTGAATTTCGGTTTGATTCACTATCAACTACCGTTTGATCGATCTATGGAACATCTACTCCATATTTTCATTTTAATCTTACCATTTTCTTTATCTTATTTGGCATGTTAATGATATTAATCTGAAGGGAAAAAAAGGATCCCAGAAAGGGGTATAATCAATAATGCCACTCCGACAAAGGAAAACCAAAACTAAGAAAAAGGTTCAATGCAACTTGAGCCTAGCTGAAATAATTACAAATTATTAATTAGAGTTATTGCATGGGGATCTGTTAGTAGTCTTGGGATCGCATTAATATTTTTTTATTAAGTTGAATTTGTAACCAGTGAAATTATGAATGTTAGGAAGATGTTGATGTTGAAATCACTCCTGAAGAATATAAGGCGATGCCGCGTTGATCCTTCACTCGTACGTATTCACACTGATATTATTATTCCATGAATTATTAATTTGCTGGAAGAAATTCAAAAGATTGATATTTTAAAAGGAAAAACCCTCATATTATACAGGAAGGAGTCCTCGAAGAATATATAAATTAACATTTACTTAAATATATTTCAGTTTAATGGTGATACACTGTAAAACTAATTTACATAGTCATTCAATCATAAATCACCACTGATATTACTTTTAAAATAATTTTGTAAAAATTAACAAACTTACCATACATGGTAAGTTGTAATTGGATGACGGTGTAAAATTTTTTTACTCTGTCATTACATAGCCCTTTTTCTCAATATATTTTTAGTACATGTCAAATGAGCAAGCTAGTTTTTATATATTTTAGTTTTTTTTTTTTCATCTTTCAAAAAGTTAAAATCATTATTTTTTTCCAACTATTATGAGATACTCCTTACTAGCAACTGTAATACCATGTCAACAAAAATAAAATAGTTTATGGAGATCAAAATCAAATTTTGCTCATATTAGAGAGACAAAAATAATGATAAATTTTAAAAAGATAGAAAATAAAGAAAAAATTATAGAGGGATTAAAATCAAAATTTGCCTATTTTATAGAAACTAAAAAAATTCTAGTTAATTGATAGTTACGAAATTATTTAATTAAACTTATGCAAAAAGAATCTTCTAGTTGATTTTTCTTGCACTTGTCTCTCAATTTATTAATTCTTGTTAAATTAAGAATACAAAACTAAATGATAATATAAAATATTTTATAATAAAACCACGAAAATAAACTCGATTTTTTTTTTTTGTAAAATTATAATATATTTTTTTTTTGGTTTTGTCCCCGTATATAACTATATGAGTATGACAATAAAACAGGAAAAATTTAACCATGCGGCGGAGTTATTATTATCAAGTGATCAGAAAATGCTTTGATATATAATATACATGAAATCTACCATTAAGTGTAGGTTATATTAGATGAAATTTATCGAAGATCCTATGTATGAAGTATGAACCTTTCTAAAGAAATGTGATAATACCAATATAGTGTGACATGGTTAGAAGATGATTTTGTTAAAGTTAAAAGTTCAATCTTTAAGTATGGAGATTTTAAGGTCCCAATTGTTGTTTGTTGGGAGATTAATTCACATGGGTCGAAGATCTTGTTGAACATAAAAATTCTGATACATATATATTGATACTGTATTGGACGATATCTTGATGGTCTATGGCATCTGAACGCACACACATGCAACATGCTCAAGCGTATTTATCACATCCCATCTGATTAGTTGAGCGTTAGGGTTGAACTTGTTAGCTTTTCATTGTTGAAGTTTGTTGGTTAAGTTGGTAGACTCATTTACACGAGGACTTTCTATATAAATACTGCCTCATTATACAAATAAATAAGCTGGAACAACCCATGCAAGTGATAGTTGGTAGTTGATTAGTGTGAGTTTAAATTCAAAGTCTAATTCAATTCAATCTAGAATAATTTAAATTGGAATAATACTTTTTTAGTTTTTATTTTATCAATAGACAATTAATAATGTCTAAAACACACAATAAATAGAATGAAAAATTAATTAATAGTATTAAATATCTCGTTTCATTGACGAATATAAGGCCATTTTTCTGCCTTTTACTTTTTTCACTTCTTTATCTTTATGTACTAAAAAATACATCTCATTTCATAAGTCAATTATAATTTAAACTTGAACGCAAACAATGTTAGAACCGTTATTTCTAAGTATCAATTAATTTGTTTACTTTTATTGTGATTTATTTTTTGATTTGATAAAGAATATATCTTATCATACTTCATCTCATTTTTTTCTTTATTAAAATTTATTTAATATACAAGTTATATAAATCAATATTTTTTTTTCATTTTTAATAATTTTGGTTTAATATTTATAGTTTACAATGCATGAAATCCGTATATAATAAATTCAGTTTGAAACCCCCAGTATTTGAAAGATACTTTAAACTCCTACTATTTGTAGAGTCGGTGAACATGAAGGCCAAAGTTCTTTCTATAACTAATTCTCCATAAAAACTTTAATATTTATACATTGTTAGTGTAAAAAAATTAGGCTTAATTACACATTTTATCACTCAAATGTCATTATTTTACGAATTTTATTGTCTAAATTTTTTTTCCTGCATATTTTACTACCATATTTTTTAATTTTTGCACAATTTACTATTATGTTAGTAACAAAATGATATTGCTTTGCAAAAGTTGATAACAAAATGATGTTATTTTTTTATTTTTAAAACTTTTTTAGTAACACATTGACATGTAAGCATTGGTAAAATACATGAAAATTGATAACTTGGGTGATAAAATTCGTAAAGAAAAATTGAGTAGTAAAATTCACAAAATAATAATAGTTAGATGATAAAATGTGCAATTAAGCAAAAAAATTTATACTGCTTACCAATCACAAAATATTATAAAAGTCAATTAATTTATCATACATACAACTTATGATTGAATAATAGTATAAAATGTCTTTACACAGTCAACAACAATACATATATTATTTATTCTTCACACAATCATATATAGTTTTAAAACTATATTGTAGTTTAATAGGTGAAATTGAAAAACGTTGATAGCACCTCTCATTTCGATTAAATATTATGTTATTTGTAGGTAGGTCATTATAAATTTTTGTTTAACATTTTTAATGTATATAGAATGACAAATATTTATGATTTGAGTTTTTGTTAAAAGAAACATCCATATTTAATGTATGAATATGTTTCGAGTAGGATTATTATTTTTATGCAAGATTCATTTGGAAAAGGTAACAATTTCTCTTAATTAAAAATAGAAAAAATAGTTGTGTATTAATAATGATAAACAGTTTTTATAATGTCATCCAATCATAAGTACTCATGTGTGATAAATTTATTGACTTTTATAATAATTATCTTAAAAATCATACTAATATTGATTTGTGATTAAATAATAATATAAAATTATTATACAGTATCATTGTTATATAACCATTAAACCCTTACAAATATGTTAAATAACAATTAATAATATTTTTTTATCGATAAATATTAGTTGTTAATTGTTAGTTTTTGTTAGGTAGGAGATTCGAACCCACGACCTTTCTCTCCTTCCTTTCTTCCTTAACCACCAGACTAACCTTATAACTTCCATAAAAATTAATAATCTAAAACAGTGAATATATATAACTATTAAATTACTTGTAGATTTTTAGCAAAAATAAATAAATTACTTGTAAATTTATAATTTTTTTATTATAGCCCATTTCGCATTCCAATGACTTTCATGCTCAACTCATAAGAAAATGATGACGGTAATCACAATCTTTGGCATCTTTTTGGTCCACTAAGTTTCTTTTCGTATATAAAGTTTTCTGACTCATCATTTTTTTCTTTCCTTTTCCTCAATCTTCGGTATTGTCTTTTGTTTTTCATCATGGAGATGTATACCAATTAATTAACATTATATATATATATATATATATATATATATATATATATATTAAAATGTATTTTTATTGTAAAAAATGAAAATTATAAATATAAATTATTAGATATTATTATACATAAATTTTCTAAATAATCATCTAATTATTAATTAATACTACTAATTAATATTAATTACGAGAACACCTCCGTGTATATATATCCGACCTATTCATAGTGTTGTCGAAATTTAACTTCTAACTTTGGAATTTCACACTCTAAGCCGAAGATAATTTTAAATTATATTAAGGAAAGAATAAGAATAGTAAGAAATTCCAAGAATAAGACGTGGATATATATATAATGGGGCTAATTTGGCCTAACATGATGTTATCAAATACCTTCTCATTGTGCATAGGAGATTATTTTTAACCATTAAGGACTAATTTTTGAAATAGTATCACTTATGAGAGAACGAAGTGATTAAATTTGAACTACTTGTTGGAGATCCATATTGACTAGAAATATGGCTAAGTTAGTATATATAAGTAGGGGATAATTCTCACCTTACAAGTCACTTGAAATGTCCCGTCCTCGACATCATTACCATGGTTTTACCACATCATTGTCATGTTAGCTGCATTAACCACGTTATCAACAAAGTTAATGACAAAGATAAATCCTCAACAAAAATGCGTATAAAAACTAAAACTTACAACTATTTTTTTACATGGAACTAAAACTTAAAATTGCGGCAAATATAAGAACAAAACGAATAATTAAACCTTTTCTGATTTTGTGATCAACCAGGTGCCGTATTACGAGTTTTCTCTGTTATGGGATGTAGCCGTAACTTTTTGACATCATTCTATATAGGTAATGAAGTGCTTCATTATCAAAATTGACAATCACCTTATATATAGTAATATTGTGATGTGTATATATATATATATTTGGGAAACAACTTTTGTTTTGTTTCACGCTATGCCGGTGCTTTATTAAAAGTAAGAAGATCAGGTGGACCTATTTGTTGAGAAGGCAACCGTCGAGCTTATTATGCAGTGTTTGAGTAAGGTTCTGAGGGGACCTTTGAAAGACTGAAATGTTTGAATTCTGGTTATTAGCGCTACCACCACTCACCAGTCGAGTGTCATCAATGTCCTGTTAAATTCAGATCCATCATCAGTTGTAAGTGTAACCCTTACACACTGCAATGTAGTAGTATTTTTTAATTAATTTAATATTTTAAGTTTAGATGGACGTCTCCGCCAATTATATATGCTATGATCATTTATTGTCAGCATGTTTGGTTTGGAATTGCCTCACATTGTTAATACGGCACCTAATAAAGAAAGACTAAAAATAGACGTTCAATTCCCACCCCACCCATATCAAATCTCAAAATAAAAGCTATTCTATATAATTTTTTGTTTTCGTGTTCTTTATCCACGTCTTTTGTTTCAATTCGAACTAAACACATTCTGTTATATATGCATCGACTTTTATGATCTGTACATAATTTTCTTAATCAGAAGCGAATACATTAATTCTGAAAGAAATTTGGATATTTTCCTCCCTCCAAAACTTAAAAAAAAAATGATTTATTTGTTACCATGTTCATGTTGTACTGTGGTAGATAATGATAAGCAAGAACAAAGGTGTTAACATTGGATTCCTAACTTGCGCCAAGTTAGTGAGAGCATGTAAAATTTCGGAAAAATTATTCATTTAGTTTCTATAATTGCACAAATTTTATCTTTTAGTCTCTACACTAAAAATTCATTCATTTTAGTTCTTATACACGCATTTTAGGATCCTTTTGGTCCTTACCGTTATTCAAACTTTACCTTATAATCCTTGCTATTTTGTATTAACAAGAACCAAAAGAAATCCAAAAGTGTTTGTACAAGACTAAAAGAAATGATTTTTAAGTACAGAAACTAAAAGATAAAATTTGTGCAACTATAAAGATCAAATGAGTAATTTTTCCTAAAATTTTCTAAGTGTTAAAGGATATATTCGATAAGTGAATTTGATTATTTAAAAATCATATTTCATTAATTCAAATTAAAATCTAAAATCAAATTGGAGTATTTCATAAAGTCATCATAGTGATTAAATTCAATTGTCTAATAACTAAATCAAAATTTCGTACTTGTTTGTAAATCAAGATCTTAAATAAAATAATTAAAATTTTGATTCATAGATATGTTATCAACTGAAAGCTAAATACTGAATTCTTTAGACCGAGTATGTTTTCACGTTCAACATGGTTGAACGCCATTTAGAGGATTACTTTAACGTAATTTGTGTAAAATAAACACACATTTAGAGGATTTTGATCCTAAGTTCCCAAATAGTCGTTAAAAATCAAAAGGTGAAGAATATTGCATTGAGATTTTGACAAATGGAATTAATAGAAATTGTCGAAATGAAATTCACTATGAACACGCTATAATATTGAATCACTGACCTGTTTTTTATCTATTGTACATAAAAGCAACTTCAACCATCGTGATGATAATAATGCCACTAAACATTGCCTCTTTTCTTTCATTGACCTACAACAAACTGTGAAAGCACCATTCTATGGGTCTGACATAAGCTGCATAATTAACTAGAACAATATTCACAGCCTAGGGGCAAAAAATACCAAACATGACCAATGCTTTTACTCGAGTCGAGTATATATAAAGCGACTAGATACTACTGGAATTATACACAGGTGTATATCACTGGCAAACTCCTGATTGGCCGATGAGTAAAAATTGTTTTCCTCACACTTGAGTTCATAGAATATATAAGAGACTTTTACAAGACCAACTAGAAGGATGCAGCTAGGAATTGTTTCTTCCCTCATAGGAAGTAAGATAACTGCTGTTGCTTCCTTGAACCACCTTCCCCATACAAATCATTCCACTGCTTTAACTCGTTCATTCCAGCCCCCTCAGCTGCGTAGCTTGCGGCAACCTGCGTTCCAAGAAAATATGGTCAAATGATCGAAGCAATCTTATCATGTCTTTAGATAGATTAATTCAAACAAGCTACGAAATTCAAGGTATATGAATATGATGGTAAATGTGGATTAAAAAAACCAAGAGAATCCTACTGGTAATAGAGCAGTCTTACCTGATTCTTAGCCTCTTTGAAGTCCTGCATGTTCAAAGGTCTAAGGGTAATAACTCTTTCTTGTTGAACTTCCTCTTCTGTATCCAGAGCGTCTTCGGTATTTCCCTGTACGTCTTCCACATTGTTATTCTGTCCTCCAGCACCCTTCTGCTTTTTCTCCTGCCCGAAACAAATGGAGAAATCCCTATCATAATCATCATATGATTAAAGTAGAGTAGAGTAGACCTTTAAAAAGATTGCAAAGTTACCAGAGTCTTTAGTCTCTCTTGCTGAATTAACTCTCTAACAGGCCTGTAAGCAGCAGTTGTGCACAAGTTCTGCATTTAGCCAGAGTGAAAAATGTGTTAGGCACTTGCATGCGCATCAGAAGCTGTAACACCATATATAGTTACTTCCCGTAGTAAAATAGTTAGAAAATTCGTATAAATTAACCTTGAGATCACTTCCGGTATATCCTTCAGTCATAGTTGCGACTTCCTTAAAATCAAGTTTCTCATCCACCTTCTCTTTTGCCAAAAGAGTCCTCAAAATCTTTTCCCTGTTCTCCACAGATGGCATCCCTACCATAATTCTGTAAACAAAAGATGAGCACAAATATAAACATAGATGTCAAGAGCAAGAACAAGGAGTAGAGTATAGAGTAGAGATACCTCCTTTCAAATCTCCTAATTATTGCTTCATCGAGGTCAAATGGCCTATTGGTTGCAGCAAGAACAAGGATGCGCTCACCGGGATTTGTCATAAGTCCATCCCAATGAGTCATAAACTCATTCTTTATTTTCCGCATGGCTTCATGCTCTCCAACTCTGGTCCGCTGTCCCAGCATACTATCAACCTCATCAACAAATATAATAGTTGGGGACACCTTGGCCGCCAGTGTGAATAAAGCACGAACATTCTTCTCATCTTCACCAAACCATTTAGAGGTCACGGTAGACATGGATACATTAATGAAACTTGCGCCAGCTTCTTTCGCAATGGCCTTTGCCAGCATTGTCTTTCCGGTGCCAGGGGGCCCAAATAGCAATATTCCTTTACAAGGTTTTAGAAGGCCTCCGCGGAAGAGGTCTGGCCTTCGAAGAGGAAGCATAACTAGTTCTTGAAGCGACTCTTTGGTCTCGTCTAAGGCACCCACATCAGAGAATTTTACACCAATCTCGTTTGCTGGTATTACCTCAGGCCTTATTCGCTTCTCAAACTCATTATCCGGGGGAACTTCCTGCATGTGAATAGAAAATGTTTGAAATTATATAATTTACAGAAACAATAAAAAGGGAGTGATTTCAATACTACTATAAAAAAATGTTTTGATCAAGAACAAAGAAGGAGGTTTACAGCTTTGGATGCAGGAACTGCATTTTCACCGTCAGTTCTTCCCACTGAAGTTGATGTATCTGCTTCAGCCTTTATGTCAGGAGCAGGATTTTCTGACTTTGTTTCTGGTTTCACAACAGCTCCTTCCTCTCTCTGCTTTATGCAGATGATACCAAAAGAGAGAAAAAGAACATACATATCATATTAGTACCTGGTAGGTATTATTCACAACTTAATGCACATTCATGTCATGCAGAACAAACCTCAGACGTGACTGCTTGGGCTTCTAATTTTAATGTATCTCTTACACTGAATTTCCCCTCCTGGAATATACCCAATGCATGGGACAAACTGTTTCACAAACAATAAGTAAGTACAATAAATTTAGATAGTACATGTAATTAAAGTTGCCCGTCTCACCTATTGCATGGAATAACCAATTTGCCATTTCTGTATTCAGGATCTTTGCTATTCATTAAATGATAAGAAATTGCTGACACGACAATCTCTTCTATATAGTTACTGAGAACCATTGTATCTGCCACACAGATGGAATCTAGGTCATCACAATCAAGATCATTGGCTGCAAGTACTTCCATGATATGGTTCCTGTTATCCTTAATCTGTATCATCTTCATGTCCTCTTCAAATTGAGACTTCCAGCTCACAAGACAAGATTCATCTTCTGGGGGGCTGATTTCTATGTTGTAGGGAAAGAGGAAAGTAAGTCTCTCATCCACTTCTTTGTAGTCACTACCAGAATCCAGAACTCGTGAACCAAGAATCAAAATTGGTCCATGTAGTTTATTCAGCATTTTCTGGAATAGGTTATATATCCTTTGTGATCTATACAACAACTTGTCGACATCCCGCAAATATAGAACAATGGGATAGGTTTTTGACACATAAAGTAGAACCTGCAAGTGAAATTTTCACTTATCAAATCAATGCTCATGTAAAGCCTTGTTCGTTCAATTCCAAAAGACAAGTTAACGTTAAAGCTAAAATCCGTATATAAGAAAAAAAGAGTTATTATATTCTTATAACATTTTTCTACAATATTTTCTTACAACTCATTTTTTCTATCTCTCCAGCTCTATCACATCACTCATCTAGTCATCTTATTCCACAATTTCTCTCTCTTCTCTTCTTATCTCTCTCCTAATTGTAGAAAAAGTTGTAGAGAACATGAGTAGGAATACAATTTATCAATAAAAAATAGCATTACCTTGTAAAGAGTTTGTATGAGAAGCTTGTCATCAAAAGGCCAGCTGGTTATGTGCTTCTGAGGAGCTGAAGGTAGATTGAACGATATAAGGAATCAGGAGAGAACATGACCAAATGAGAATGGTAACAGTGTGACTCAGAAGTGATATGAATATGACTTAACTTTACATTGTGCTAGGGCTCAGTTTAAATGATTTTTTTAATAAGTACTTATAATAATAAAAAAAATTAAAAAGGTAAAATGCGACAAAATTTTTGTTGGAGTTCAAGTGTAAAGATGAAATCCCACATTAGATAGAAATTGAAAAGTTGAGTAACATATAAGTGGAAAGACTCACTTAAGTTTTGGATTGAAGGTAGTGTCAAATTCACGTGTGTGGTTTGCTCTTGGTCCATTTTTGAAGATCTCTCCTGTGTTTTATCCCCTCAGTTGCACAACAATTTTTCTTATAAGTTAAAATCAACTCATCTACTTTAATATTTTTAGAAGTACACTCATTTAACTTTTTTCATAAATTGAAGTGTATTGATTGATTTTAACTCATGAGAGAAGTTTAATTTATTTTACCTTCCTAATTCATCTTTTTTTCTTCTCCTATGAGTATTTGTTGAAAAGTGTATCCAAACTAGCTCTAGTTTTCACTCAAAAGATGAATCTAACTTACGTACTAAGTCAATCTTATTAAATAAATTGTAACACCACTTTAGAAAGCATCACTTTGACGTATGTGTTTGAAGTTACTTCAAGAAAACATGATGACATTGTATCCTTCTTTTTTTTTTTCTCAAATTCATGCTGCTGGCATTCATAGCATTCCTAAATCAGGTTCTCTGTACAAAACTAAAACTCCAGCAGATGGTAACAAGTAATCAAGGAAAACCAATAGTTCTAACTAATCTTTTTAAAAGTTTCTTGAATCAACCTGAATTTGTAGGATTGCTTTGCAAAGCAAGGCCACTGATATTTGCAGAAGCAGACGCATTCCTACGCATCTTAGGAGGATTACTAGATCCTTCATCCTCCCTGTAAAAGAAAAGGTTAAAATTCAGTTATAGGATAAATAAACTAGCAGGGAAATTATATATCTTCCCATAGTCAATTGATAAACATCAATTCTTCTTACATTGACCGGAGGTCCACTCCACTGCGTTGCTTGTGGAATTTCCCTGCAAATAAAAGCTTCTGGTTAGAGATATGGTTTTTATGAGTGTGCATCACATGGAATGCTAATGTCCACAGGTAAACAGTAGCTATAAAAACTTGACACCACGTGAAACAACCACATCTGAAGCTACTTGTACCCCGCCTAACTAATCTAAAGCTTGAATTTCTGCAGCATGCTTTCATCAAGTAGAAACAATAAAGTATCAAAATTTACTTTTCTCCTGATAAAATGTAAGAAAACTTATCCTTGAAACCAGAACAAGGCTGGAAATTTATGTATGAAAGATTAATAAAGCATTTGGCTATTATGTCGTGTGTTTGGAACCTCTACTCTCTCTCTACATCTACTAGAATCAACAAGAAGTCAGACGTGTGTCCAAACACACTGGAAGTAAGTTCTCCACCCTAGATCAGAAATTGTTCATCAATTTGTACCTTTAGGCTCTTCCCTCTGTGGAAAGATTGAAAATGACCCAAATAGGTCAGATATCCGCTCCAAAGTTGACTCCGAGGTAGACCTTTTGAAAGGCTGCAATCAGAAACAAAGGAAAAAGAATTAAACACCAGTGTTAAGTAAAAAAAGCATGACATCTTCATCTATAATGCTTAGAAGTAAAAGCAATAAAATATAAAGTAGGAAGAGCTTACAGATTCTTTGTTGGCAGAACCATATCTACTCTGAATCTGCACAGATGACAAACCAACCATTATGGACATAATTTACTTGAGGAAGTATTAAATGACAGCAAAACTTTTCATACTCACCTTCAATGAAAAGTCAGTTAAATCTAACAGAAGCAACTTTGCCTCGAAGTAGTGAGCTAAAGCCTTTGCAAGCACTTGTTGGTAAAGTTCTGTAAGACATGAAGGGGAGAAAATTTTAATAAGGTTGATGTTGATAGTAGAAACATTAGGCTTATCAATCCCTCATCAGAAAACAGCATATTCCCACTAACCTGCTGGTCCTGAAAGCAGAATAGTCCGGCTTGCAGGAGCAAGATTACGTGTATACCTAGAAACCTCCGCATGCTTCAAATGGACATAGGCAGCACTTGTTAGCAATACCCGTGTCTGCTCTCTGTCATCACGTATACAATAGGACGGGTTATATCAGAACAGAGATTGAAAATTGAATTAATTAAAAAAATTTGTAGCATTAGATATTTGGTCGAAAGGATAACAACCACTTTTTAACACCCTCATTTATTATTGAGTAAAATTTATTTATTTATTTTTTTACAGAAAAAATTTATTAGAAATCATTAAATCTTATAAAATCTTATGATCCTCACTTCTTATTTATCGAGTTTCATTTATAATTTTATAATTTTTAATAATTTTTAACTAATAATAAAGAGTTTCCATGATGCATTTTATAACATAAAAGATTAATCCGGAAAATCATCTAACCCTGTCTCTGCCACGTGTAATTTATTGACTGATAGAATATAACTTACAAAATACTCACCTAGTTATAAAGACAAAAATAAAAGAAAAAGAATTAACACGAAAATCTTAAAAGAAAGACAATAGTCATGACAACTAAATCATGATTTTCCAGAAACTGAAAATTTTGCGATAACATAGTTACTCTAGAATGTTGGAGAATATTAATCTCTTTTTTATAATCTGGGGACAGTGCATGTATATAAGAACAGTGATGCACTAAAATTTCATTCGTATGAATACAAGAGAAAATATACAATTCCAACGGTGTAGGAAAAAATATGAATAGTTAAGTATTTAAATACGACGAGGATGCGTGTTTGCAATGCAGGGACATATTAGAAAAGAAGGAGAAAGGTTTGTTATGAGAATGAGAATATAGTGTACCTAAGATAATAAGGGAATTGATCAAAAGTGACCTTGCTTTCTCTGCCATCGACAACTAGTCGTAGCATTTCGCGCTCCATGTTCTCCGGAGTAAGGCCGTTTGAGGATGAATTTTCATTGGCACCCCATTTCGTAACGCCTTTTCCAGCCAAACCAATTCCCACTCCTACTCCCACCCCAACACTCAACGCCGATAACAATACGTTTTTCTGTTCCATCTCTACACAATTAATATCTTCTATCTTCTATTTCTATTATACAAAGGGATTGGAATGATTGATTAACAAAAGGTTACAAGTTCCTTTGTTTTATTTTTTTTTTCTGTGTTTTCAAAATGTAACCGCAAAACTTATTCTGTGAATCCCCGACATGGGGAAAAAAAAAAAAGTAGTAGGAATTAATGAAAGAGAAACAGGGAAAGTTGTTTTTATTTAAGGAAGCGTGTGTGCGCGAATGTGATGGTATTTGTTTGAGAGCGAAATGAACGGATCAGGAAAGAGAGGGAGATTTTGGTTAACGGCGGATGGCAGAGTTCCCGCTATTTGTGGAGCGGCCCTTCCTCTTCCGCTCGAGTTTTTAAAAGATATCTCTTTTCTCTTACGTGTCATTGTTTTAACGGTTTATTTGTCGGTCTTACGGTTTTCTTCCTATTTTCTTTTTCTGCCCTTCCTCTTCTTCATTTAAAATATTATTCTACAATATATTTTCTCTTTGATATTCTATTAAAAATTAAGTACTTATAAATACTACATATCTTCTCTATTACAACAAGTCGTAGTTATTGGAGTTTTTTTTTTTTTTACTAGTACTAATGTGTTTTTTATTTGATTTTAATGCTGGAACAAGATCTGGATGGGATGTGAGGAGAGTGGCAGAGCACTTGGTACAGAAAATTGGCAAGTGAGGGGACAAATGCATCATAGTAATTCAACAAGTAGCTTGCATCATAGAAAGTGCTTGCTACTTGCTACGTTCTTGCATTCAGTACTGGCACACTTTCCTATGTGTATAGGAGTTGATTAAATATCAATGGCACAAACTCATACAATTTACCACTGAAAGTCAGAAAAGGAATCTGCTTTCATTGGTACATGCAGATCCACCATGTTTGTACTCTATCTGTGTGGCACGTGATGCATCTATCGAATGCAGTGGCGGCATATCTGCATTCACGTACTCAGTTAATTGGATAAAGATAATATAACTCATATTTTATTTTGCCTTTATTCTCCTTAAAGTATATATTCAAAATTTGAATTATCCATTCTTCATCCAATTCCAATGGTGTCATCTGTGAATGCATGAAATCCAATTCCAAATCCGCAACTGTAGGGAATTGCCTCCCAAGTGGAACTAACAAGTAATAACTATTTGGTGGTATTTTTTTTAATTTAAATAAAACATAAAATATGTAAAGAAAAAAAAAATAAATGAATGTGGAATTGTGACAGATTTTTTTTTTTTACATATTCTGACGGTTTTAAATTGCTAAAAATCATTTTTAAATTAACAAAATTCTCATAGTAAAAAACTGTAACAAATTGTGACACCATGAATACATAGAAAGACTAAAAGCAGCATTTTTAAAAATTTAAGAAATTAATAAGAGCAGATTTTTTTTAGGAATAAAAAAAACACTTACCCAAATTTAAAGGACTAAAAATATATTTAAACATTTTTTCAATACTCATTTGTTAATAAAAAAAATCATCTATTGATATTTCAACATTCATAATTTGTTATACATATAAACGTAACATCAACTCTTCATTTTTTTTATATGACTAGATTGCTTTATCTTTTAAAGTGAGTTGCTTACCAAAGTCAGATTCTATTTTTATCTTTGGTATTATGTTTGTTTTGAATTAACATACTTCGATGGTGTATGCAAGAGCTGGAACATAAATATTACTTGAAAGGAATCAGAATAAACATATGAAAGGGAAAAAATCATTTACTAAAGAACCATGTTAAAATTTAATTCCCTATGTTAAACTCGAGAGTAAATTGTCCCACGAGACCCACAAACTAGCAGGCAAAGAAGCAGAAATACTTTGTTATAGAACAGCTCTCAAAAACAACAGGTGAGTAAAGAGTGTTGAATTGAATGCAACGTAGTTCGTATCACAAAAACGTGTAGAGCCTGAGCCTCCTGTCTACGAACCCGAACCCAGTAAGACAGGCAATTTATCATCAACTTAATTATTTGCGATGTCTGTTGGTTACTAAATCTGGATTGCCTTTCCTCATCATGGCTACAAACTCGTCATAGTTAATTCTTCCATCCTGCAACAAATTTTGGGAATGGATGATTAGAATAACAATTGAACAGAGAGAATATACAAACATCTAAAATTTCACCCTAGGATAAGCATCAACGATAACAAGGATAAAGAGGAAAGCAGCATACATTGTCTGTATCGACTTCCGCAATGATTTCCTTTATTGCTTTCTCATCACCCATGTTATATTTTTTAAGGGCAGATTCCAACTCTTCCATTGTGATGTAACTACCAAAACAGAACCAAGTATATGAAATCAACATATGATTCAACATCTAATTAAGATGGTAAGGTTGTATACATAAAATTATGAAAGAAAAAGAAAAAGGTCAGGATCCTCTCATTTTACTCACTATCATGAAAAGGTCATGATCATGTAACGAGAGACACAAAACTATAGTAAAACCCATCTTTATTTTTGTATGACTCATTAATTTTAATTGTGTTTTTCTCTCTCCCTTAGCATGAACCTGTCATGTTAGTAAATAATATGAGATGATTTTGATCAAAAAAAGGGATTACCCGCTTCTATCCTTGTCAAAATATTCAAAAGCTTTATATAGGTGGTCCTCTCTTTCCATTCTATTCATGTGCATGGTAGCTGTTATAAATTCAATGTAATCAATGGTCCCATTTCCGTCTACGTCAGCCTGAGAACCAAATAATTATGTCATAGTGGAAGAAAAGCCATCATTGAAATCAAGAGAAATGGTAAACTTATTATCACAATATTAAGCAGCTCAAAAGATATAATCCAACTATTTTCCCAGCATTGTTATACCAATATGATCATAAAATTTCACTGGACAATAACGGTACTCTGTAAATGCACAACATATTCAAGGACTAATTGTCATCTTCATCACAATTCACAAGCACAAATCTAAGTTTGGATACATAATTGTCAAGACAAGAGGTGAAATTGCAGAGAATGAATTTATCCATATATCAGGGGTGTCGTCAAGCGAGAGCATAAAAGCTGAGAAGAGCCAACGTTAGTGTTTAACCTTCTTTTAAAATTAAAAATAAGAAAAAGTTACCAAATGAAGAACTGCAGGGGAGTAGGTATTACAGAAGTACAAAAAATTTACTCCACCAAGATAGGGTATAATCAAGCAAAATAAAAGAAATCTTACCGCTTCCATCAACTGCCTTACTTCAGACTCTGAAAGCTTAGTACCCAGTTTTGGCAGACCAGCTTTCAACTCTTCAAAAGTAATTGTTCCACTGTTATCTGTGTCCATGGATTTAAACATTTCCTTCAAGCCAATGATTTCTTCTTCAGAAAGGTTTTCAGCAATAACCTGTAAGAAAATAGAAGAACTTTCATATATAATCCTTTGATCTAATTCAATTATGAATTCCTTCTCCCTATTTATTTACTAATTTGGCATTTTGATTGATAACTGTAGATATTTTACTAAAGGCTTGATTATGAAAATATTGATCAGTACAACAAAAATGGTGATAAAAGATTATTTACCTTCAGAGCTACTTTCTTGAACTTGTTCATTGCCCTGAATTGTTTCATTCTGGTTAAAACAGCAATATCTAGAGGCTTATCAGATGCTCCATCTTCTCTCATCCAAGGATGATCTGGAGTATATAAATAACATTTTATTATGACTGGTTGACTCAAATAAGCAAATTGCCAAGAAAGTTATGGTTCAAAATGCTCCATACCAGAGAAAAAGGAGAAGAGAAGAGAACAGGAGAAAGCACACTGGTATATGTGTGCATGTACCATTATCATGTTGCATAAGAAATATATTATCATTATCATGTTGCTTGAGCAAGTCAACTAACCAAGAAGTAGCATAACCCAATCATATGAATACAAAATAAAAATGTTAATATTTGATATAATTTAACACCTCTATTAGAGTATGAATTTCTTTTTGTTTTCACTTCTTATCATTATTTTTAAAAATAAATCGAGATCTTCAATATTATAGAACTTTAAATCTTTTCAAGATTAATATAACATTTTTATTTTTCAATTCATTTTCATCCAAAGTTTTCAATTTTTAGGATTCAAATTGACTTTCAATAGAAGAATTTTAGTTAAGTGTGTGATATTATGAGTTATGACAAACATTTTCACTAAAATATATTTTTTATAGATCATACATTTATTCATGAAATTTAAGTTATATACTAATTTTAATAGTCTTTTTTGGGTGAGATGAGGAGGTAGAGTCCAAAATAGATGCAAATTATTTTTTGTTAACCTTTAATTTTAATAAATAATAAAATTGCACTTACATGTTTTTTTCTTCTTTTTTTTTTGCTGAACCAAAGGGGCTAAAGCCCAACAACAAAACTACCTAATAAAAGAAACATTTGCAGCATCAGCCATGAGGCTTAACGGAATAAAAGCAGGGGGAAGTCAAAATAGGAAATCCCAATATCCATCATCAATCCATGCTTGGCGAGGTCGTCTGCCACCATATTCCTCTCTCTAAAAATATGCTACTAATGATTTACATGTCTTAAAACTGCGTAATCTTACTAATGAAATAATATATCAATTTATAATAAAATTTATCACCTAATTATAAAAAATATATATACATGAAAAATATTTAGTTGAGAGCCTAAGGCAACTGCCTCAACCGCCTTACAATTGCCACGGCCCTGCTGAGGAGGGTGAGCCTTGTAACAATGGTAAAGTTGTTGCCTAGTGATTAGAACACATCACAAGTGCAAATCTTAAAAACAAAACAACCTCTCTCCTTGTTGGGGTGGGGGCTAAGGCTGCATTTATCGATATATATTCCCCATACCCCACCATGAAATATCTTCATGGACTGGGTCACCCTCTTTTAATGGGAGACAAGGTGGCAATCACTTTCAAATCAGAAAGTTAACCACAAAACAAAATCATGTATACTACTTGTCAGAACAAATTGAAAATACAAAGTTGAAAAGTTATCCAGTAACAGAGTTGTGATGAGAGATAAAAGAGCACATTATACATGAGGCAGAGAAGAAAACATAAATTTGAGTAATTTGTAGGAACAATGTTTTTGTTCAGGAAATAGTTACACATCTTCCGTAACTTCTATAATGAAGAAAAAATGGCAGACATACATATGTCCTAACCTACCATTTCGTTTCCTTGGGAGAGGGGATTAAGTGCATAGAGATATTATAAGATGTGAAATAAAAATCCATTCTCCTCCTTGTCCTATCAAATGAGACACGGTCCTACATTCATATCCTTAACAATATCATGGATCAATCAAAATGAGTAGTGACTAGTGCAGGCTTCTTTCAAAATAAGTATCCTATTTCTTATCAGTTTTCTCAGCCTCACAGTCACTTTGTTACCCATCCTACAGATTAGAAATTTAGAACTCTCAAGTTACGATTATTAGATATTTGTTTTCTAAACAATGCCTGGCTGGTCCTTGGAGTCAACAACCACTTTTGACACACACAAAAAAACTAATTTGTGTCTACAAGAATAGTTAAACTTACCAAGGACTTCAACTGCTGAGAGCCTTTCTTTGGGGTTAGCTCGTAACATCTTCTTGACCAGATCTTTGGCACTACTCGATATGGAAGGCCAAGGATCCGATGCGAAATCAACATGTCCACGAAGAATAGCATCAAAGATACGCTGTTCCTTTTCTTCATACAGAGGACAAGAAGATAGTGAGAGAAAAATAGGAAAGGCAAACTATTGTGTTATCAAGGTAAGGCAGCAAATAATGGACAAAAAAAAAGGAAACTTCCATACTAAAACACATACTTCTTTGGACTCAAATATAAGCCAAAAAAAAGAGGCTCAATTTGGTGGACTGAAATATAAACAAAATTCAACTAATTTAAACCTATTTAAATTTAATGTTATTATTAAAAAAATATCCTTAAATTCAACTTGAGCACCATCTCCAATAAATATGCTTAAGGGTAGTTTAGAAAATGTAGTTCCTTTTTGTATGAAATCAAGAAAATTAAATGAACTTAAAAATCCAGTAACATTCTTAATCAGTATGCAATTAGGTATTTTTGCTTACATTTGAGTCCAGTATGAACTAAATTAAAGCTAAAAAATCTGAACCAAAAAACAAATGTACAAAAACCATTTAACATCCTAAATCTCAGGAAGATATAGTTATGCACGAGCGTTCAATTAAGCAAAACTCGGGCCCAAATTGTGATGCAGGACAATTTGAATTACAAAAAATGAAATTGGTTACAAGAAGAGGAGGACTACCTGCCCAGAAGGGAGGGACACCACAGAGCAGAATGAACAATATAACCCCAGCACTCCAAATATCAGCTTCGGGTCCATAACTTCTACGCAGCACCTCAGGAGCAACATAGTACGCACTCCCAACAAGATCCTTAAACACATCGCCTGTTCTCAAGAATCATTCAGAACTTCAAGGCACACACCACACACTAACAGGGCGGCGAATTAACGAAACAATATGGAACTAACCCGGCTTGAAGAACACGGAGAGACCGAAGTCCGTGGCCTTAAGCGGCGAGTTCTCGTCCTTGCTGAGGAACAGGAAGTTCTCCGGCTTGAGATCCCTGTGCATGACTCCCATGGTGTGGCAATCGTGGACCACCGTGACGATCTGGCGGCAGAGGTCGGCGGCGGCGCGCTCGGAGTAGTGGCCCTTAGCAATGATCCGGTCGAAGAGCTCGCCGCCAGCGCAGAGCTCCATGATGAGGTTGACGGAGTGGCGGTCCTCGTAAGCACCCTTGAGCTCGACGATGTTGCGGTGGCCGGTGAGGTGGTGCATGATCTGCACCTCGCGCCGGACGTCCTCCAAGTCATCGCGGTGGACCAGCTTGCGCGTGGCGATGGACTTGCACGCGAATTGTTGTTTGGTGTGTTTGTGGGTCGCTAGGTAGGTGACGCCAAATTGGCCGCGGCCCAGTTCGCGGCCGAAGGTGTAGGTGGAGCGGACGTCCTCCATGGGCCGGCCTAGAACCCGGCCCACGGAGGGCTTGGAATTGGGAGGGAGGACGGTGATGCCGTTGGAGTTGGAGTTGGAGGGTTGGGGGTGGTGGTGGTGGTGGTGATGGTGATGGTGATCGGTTTCGGTTTGGGAAGATGCTTCGCTGTTACAGTTCCCCATCGAAACGGTGTCGTTAGTGAGCTGCTTCTTTCTGCAACTTCTTCGTTTTTACTCAATCAGGACCGAGTCGTGTCTGAAACGTGAAACGTGAAACCATATGGACTTTCTTTGATGACTCAATTGAACGTTCGTTTTTGGTACAACCATACATACCGAAACCGATTTTGATGCATTCATGGATAGCGTGTCGTGTAAGATTAATAAACACTTTTTTCGGTACAAGATTAATTAACGGTTAGTTTAACACATCTTGCTATGCTGAATATATTTAGAATAAAATACAATAATCGCACATATTGAATAATAATTTTCGGCTTTTATTAAAAGGATTAATTGTATTTTTATTTTTTTTAATTATATATGATTTTCTTTTTTTCTTTTTTTTGAATTAATTAAGAGTTTTGATTTTTAAAGTTAAATATTTCTTCAATGATTTTCTATTATTTAGAATTCTAAACTTTTATTTTTTAGTTAACATATTCATTAATTAAATTGTTTTAAACTTTATTTACAAAAAAATCATAAACTAAAATATCAAAATTCATCTAAAAAAATACATCAATTTTTTCCTCTTTAAATCCTAAACTAACATTTTTTATTTTTTTTTTATTTTTACTAAACTTTTTACTTTAAATTTTTATAATTATTTTATATCTCAAATTTATCAAAAAAATTGAAATATCTGAATAGAAATTAATAATTTTAGGTATTTAAATATAATAAAATTAAAAATAACCAAATTTATTTAATTTTAAAAATAGATCGACTTAATTAGTTAAAATAAATTAAGAAACTAAATTATACATACTCCAAATTAAAAGAAAAATATGTAATTGAATCTAACATGAAAATTTCAAAATAATCTATATGAAACCATTTCTTATTCTTTTACTAAATCATTTGCTTTAGTGACTGATGGTGATGAGCTACGTTCTGTTCCATTGGAGGAGTTGGCTGATCTTGATCATTCATGGTATGGTACTTTCTGGATCTTGGTTTTGCTCATGTCAAAGGTTTTTCTTTAATCTCCCATTTATGTTGTGCTAATTTACAATCTCTGTTGATGGTTTGTTTATTGAAAGAATGATGATGATAATTTTGTAGGCAGTAGTAACAATTAACAATGAATATAAATAACTTTAGTGTTAACATTCTTTTATTATTACTGGGTGTTGAGTTTGTTACACTGTTCTCCAACCATTGCGCTTTTGTTGTAAACATTTGATGTGTCTGTAAGCATATGAATAGGAAATGGGGAAGAACTGCTTTATGCGGTGTTGGTTCACAAGAAAGAAAGAAACAGAAACTACCAAGAACACGTAAAACTTAAAGCAAACTAAGAAACTCAAGAATGCGCAACAACTAAGAAACGCAGACCCAAAAGAAAGAACGTAAAATAGAAATCAAGAACACAACGTAATTACATAGTTCAACAAATGTGGCTTACATTCACGAGAAAAAGTAGCTCCACTATGAAACCAGACTCGTTACAAGATATAGAGAATTCCTTGGTTCTGCCCTCACAAGTTCAAGATGAACTTTCAGCAAGTATCCAAGCCTCACACTCTGTTTCTCTCCCCCTTTATGTACCATGTGTTTCTGTTATCTCTGAATAAGTTACTCACAGTTAGTTACTCACTCATACATAAACAGAGATCCCATGACCTCTATTTATAAGCTCCAAGTCACTGGGACTTATAACAGAAAACGCCTCATCAGACGATATGTATTAGACTAATGATACAGACTGTCCTTAGTCTGTACTAGACGATCCTCATCGGACCCAACACCCATCAGACTAAACAACCATAAGACTGAGCCATCAGATTGAACCTTCAGACTGAACAATGATTTTGAATCACAGATAACATACGGCTATGACTAGAAGTAAGAATAATGTAGTCTTCAGACATCTGTTTCAAGCTGAGTGTTTGTCATGACTTCATTAACTTCCATATATATTCTTTGGAGCAAATTATACAGACATCCATTAGAATATATATTAGAGTATGCAAAACAAATTTAAATGCAAGTTAAGCGACAAGTCATCTGCGTTAAGGTTCTGAATATTTATAACTTAGGTAGCTGAATGCATTTGACACTTGAAGATCTGCCTCATTAGTTTTATGCTGCAGCTGGGTTTCTCTTTTATATGATTGGTTTTATTGTAATTAAAATGTAGTTAAAATTGGAATTCTAACACTAAAACTTGCATTGGTGTAAAACAATAAATATATGGCAATGCTATAGAAATTGTTTTTTGACTTTGTCCCATTCTATATGTGCCATATTTTTCTCTTTATCAACTTATATATCTTATTTTGAAAGTCATGCAAGTTTTCAATTCCTTTCTTTTTTTTTTTTTTTTTTTTTTCTAATCTCTCCCTTTATTCTATACTACTTGGAGTTGGAGTAGCAGTAGAAAGAGTGTCGTCTTTGGGAAAGTTTGATTGGGACAAAGTGAGTCGAGATTGACCTTATTATAGAAAATATTTTCTTGTTTAACTGGCTAACCTCTTTGAATTATTTGGAAATCACGTTAGCTCTATTTTGTGTGTGTGGTTCACTTCCGTCCTATTTTTAAACCTTAAAGAATAAAGAACGATGGCCAAAAAAAAAATAGTAAATATAATTTTGCCTTGGTACCTCAGATAAATTAGGAAATAACACCAAGTGTTTTTTCGGTTTGAGATTTTAGGAAACCTTTTGCTTATAATTTTGCTTCATGTCGGGCATGTTACCCTGGTAGCCGAGAAGGATATGTTCACAAATCATATAGCTGAGCTTGCTAGCTTTGCAAAACTTGCATTGGGTGTCACTTTTAGAAAGCTGGCGATAATAAGGATAATTATCCTTTTCAGCAGATACCAAGAACCCAAGTCTAGAACTTTTTCATCCTGTGTTGTAATCTTTGGTCAATAACTAGAAGGAGATAACATTGCAATTTGGGAGATTCTTTCCTTAGTCACGCCTCCGTAGCTTGAAGGCAGATTAAGTTCAAAGCTTTTAAAATTAAATGTGCTAGACATTATAGGATTCACTGAATGATCCATTTGGATGCCTCCTTTTCTTGCTTTATCTGCCATTGCTTTACCAAAGCCAAAGCCTAGCAGACACATGCAAAGGGCTCCGCATTTGGGTCCTCCATCCATCATTCTCTTGCCACTGTCTTTGATTATTGCTTCACTTTTGAAGAAGCTTCTTTGATGCTTGTTTTCTTGTTCCAGTTCCACTGCATGTTGGCTACTTGGCAGTGACTTGTTCATCCACTGAAGATGCTCATTCTTCTCAATATGCACATTTTACTGTTTTCTCTTGTCACAATTTTTCTGTATTTTAAAATTATGTTTAACAAACAGGGAAATTAACGAAATTAAACTTATTCTTACTGTTTCTTGTATATTTCTTTAAAAATAAGAAATAAAATAAAAAGATGATTATTTATAAAAACAGGAAATGGAAAATATATAGAAAAGTTTTCTAAAATCAAACTACAAGCCCCATGAATACTTTCTCAACCAATGGAATTTTTTAAAAGAAAATAGAACCAAACAGAGTTGGTTAGTGAAATGTGATATACTTACCATCAGAATTTATGATGCCATCTTCATGAGCACATGAATGTTGTATTAGTTGCTGATGCAGACCAGAAGATAACTCCTTAGATTCCTAGCTTACTCCCAACTTCTAATGCCCAACCCGTAGTCACATCAGCAACTATGCATGTGATTTTGTCACCACCATTCAATTGAATATCTTCTATGAGCTTCGCAAGCATGGCAGGCATGGTGCTTAACATTATTAGTAACACATGGCTTCCCTATATCACTTCTGTCATCCTCAGGTCCCATGTCATCAGGGACTGACCAACTTAATGCTGATTCATGAAGGCTTTCATTGAACACATCACCTGCTTGTGGGTGAAGTCTGTGTTCACAAAAGTTCCATTTGGGGCAAAATGGAACTGAAATAATGAAATTTTTATTTAAAAATTGCATTGCAACATTTACTTAGAAAAGCCTTTAATTAAAATGGTGCTGCTAATCTATTTAACCTAAATCTATTAAGCCTTTACTTATATCCAGCCTCAAGGCAGAAACTCTGATTCTGTGCACTTCCACATTATTAATGCCGCCTTCTCTCCACTTTGCCTCCTTGGCCTCATGCCTTGATTTCATCTTCTTGTTTCTATCTTCCCTGAACATGTTCATGTGTTGGATTCATTGGTCTTCTTGTTCTTGGTCCCGTGCATGTGATTGTATTTTAAGAATGCCAACATAATTGGAACTGAATCTTGATTGCAGCTATAAATACCTCCGAAAACTTGAAATCTGTTGCAGCTTTTTAAGGAAAAGAGATGGTGCTGCAATGCTAAGATTGTTGGGTCATGGGTGTGATGTGTGGCAGAGAGAGAAAGGAGAGGGAAGAAAACTACCAGAACGAAACTTATATTTGTTCTGAATTTCTATGGAAATATTTGCAAAATTTAACAATCCAAACAAGTTATTTTACGATTGATTGAAATTTGATTACTTTCAATCGCATTATTCTAAAATTCTTTGTTATTTTAAAAATTTCATCCAAATACACACTAAAGAAATTTCAATTCAAGCAATTAAAATTTTTAGAATTTAAAATTCTTCAGAATTCCAAAACCCTCAATCTAAACACACCCTTTGGTAGTTTCTGACTTCTGTTGTTTCGCACTCATAAACACACATATATTTCGAAAAGCTTGTTGGTTCAAGGCTTCAGGCTATATCTTAAGAAGGTGGATCTATCTACTGTTGTTGAAAAATGAAACAGAAATGATAAAATCATTGAAGCAAATGAGTCCGGAGGCTCTAGTATCGTTCAATAGAATCAGTATCTTTATTTCAGTCCAGATCCATTGGTTGATCAACTCAAATTTTCGGTGGAAAACTATTGTAAGGATGTTAGTAACGATAATCTGACCTCTTAATTCAATGAACAATAATCTTAGTCCTTATAAAAAAAAAATGAACAATGATCTTATTATGTTCAGAGCGAAGTCAACTATACAATTTTTTTTCCGGTAAAAGAATATACAAGAAAAAAAGCTAGGAGGATATCAAAGGCAAGAGAAACTAGCAGTCTATCACTCCCCCAGAGGCAATAGTAATTCCCGTTTCTGGGCATTCAAAGATAACAAATAAAATTGTATATATCAAACGCACTACGTGTAATGTGCTGCACAAGCTGCCTCAGCAAATTATTCACCTGCTTGATTGTTTTTGCTGTAGCTAATCTTTCACCCTTATCAATAACATGTAATAAAAATATATTCCACCAGATATGGGAGAAAAAAATAAAGTGATCAATATTCAATAAATTTTAAAAATCATGTTTATAATTAGCAAATTGTTCCATGATATAAACTCATCAAAATAAACTATAATTTCATAATTAATCTCAACCAAATTCGGCTTTCCATTATCAAACTGGCAATTAAAAGAGTATTTTTTGCATCAGAGCATGCCTAGTCATTTCCCAAGTCTATCTTCAACTTCCTCACTCTTCTTGTGATTATATATTTCTGTTTCTGTAGTTTGAATAAACAATATAAAATTTTCTATTCCCAAAAGTGAAAATATATTCCATAATACCTTGTATGTTTAGAATGTATACGAATACTGGCAATCACAAAGATTGATTCAAGAGGTAAGGGACTTACACGATATCATGTTTGACCATACAAAAGGCATTTGTAGGGAGCAGCAGTCAATATACTCGAATAAAAATTAATCTCACATCCAAAAGGTTATATCTCGTATAAGATTTTTTTGGTACAATATATCTTGTATAAGATTTTTTTTTTTAAATTTTATAGAATACCGACAAGGTCCAATAAGTTAGTAGATAGCTGAATTCTTTAAACATACTGACAAAGGTTTAATTTTCTTACCATGCCTATGAATTAGGCTTTGTTAAAAAAGGTAAAACCACTTCAATGATTTCTACCTCATAGATTAAGTACATGTTTGGATTAAAGTTTGCAAACGTAAGTTTAAATTAAAAATATGTTGTAAACTTAAGTTTGATAAAAATGAGTTTATTATAACATGATTTATGTTTGGATATTTTTTGTTCAAAAGTATGTTGATAAAATGAAACTTGTTTAGATAATACTAATAAAAAGTACTTTTACTTCATGTTTCTATTGTAAATATACAAATCAAAAGTACTTTTATTTTAAAAGTATCAAAATTGTTACTTCTTATCCAAACCCATGTTTGACCCAAACGTAAGTTGCAGAATTAATTTGTGAAACTCCCAAACATGATGTCAAACTGAGTTTGGAGCTTCAAACATAAGTTTGAGACACCCAAACGGTAATCCAAACATAGCCTAATCTTATGAATTTTTTGACTGTGGAGATAAATTGCTTTCAACGAAAAAAATTATAGAATTGATACAAATATACCGTGTATATATGAAGTCAGTGTGTCTTGCTTGATTTTTTTTTTTTTTATGAGCTTGATCTTGGTGATATAGAAAGTGGGGCGAAAGATACTCTTAAGTTATTTCACAGTTCACACCAATAAAGGTCGTATCAGCACGAGTGAGTGCCACAGATTAGCTAGTCATGTCAGTTGAACAGCAGTTACTCTGGAAACCAAAGCCACATATTCCACAGATGAAATGAACATATTCCGAATCTTAATCTCGTGTCACCTCGTCAATGTCTTCCAATATTTTCGACTCGAATATAACATATGCTTTCTTATCCATCCATTACTATACTGATTGCTGAAATAAAATCGGAATAAGACACTAGCATGCATGCATATATATGAAACTGTAATTAAAATTAGAGTGCTGTTTTAAAATTTCTCACAACACTTTTTATAACAAAGAAAGAAGTATATAAAAAGAAATATACAAGATAAAATAAGTGATTTAGTAAAAAAATTAAAAAGTAAATTATAAATTTTTTTAGTGAAAATAACATTAATTAATAACAAGCAATGCGCTGATACACCAAAAAAAAGAGAGAAAGAAGCAATTAGCTGTCTGTGATGATCACCTCAAATAGAAATAAAAGCAGTGAAGGTTTATCTTGCGCGCATATTATCATGTAATGCTGCCTCATAAAGTATGGGATGAATTTGGCGATCACTTCTGTCAAGGGGAATACCAGCTGTCTTACACTTTCATAAATTAATCAGACATTTTAATTTATACAATAAAAAGTTTGCACATAATTTTATAATTAAGAGGAAAAAAAGAGAAAATATATAATAAGATAATGTAATAGGAAAAGTAACTTATAAAAAAATACTCCATCTATCTCGTTTTATTTATCAGTTTTAGAATATTTTTCTGTTTCAAATTATTTATCATTTTAAATTATTAAGAAAATATTAATTACCTTTTTTCAATAATACTCATAAGAGAAATAAATACACTAATTAATTTATATATATATATATATATATATATATATATATGTATAAATGGCTATAAATGTATAGTGTAGTTGGCCATTCATGAAAGAGTATTTTAGTTGATGAAGATTATTTTATTATGTGATTTTTTTATATATAACAATGGCAACAATGAAAATCGTATAAGCATATTACCTTAAATGACAAATAAAATGTATACAAGACTTTATGAAGGAAGAGATGTGATGCACATATAATAATTCATATAATAATTTATATAATGTTGTGAAACTGAGGGGGACATTAATATTGAAGATATTTACATTAATGGACCTCGAGCACACTACATAAGTGAACTTGACACCACATTTAAACTCAAAACCTTAAGACATTAGATTTGTGGGTTTTTTCACTTGTATGTTGTTCAACTTGTCCATTTTTTACTTAATATAAGACTTCACCTTCACATTTGAACTCCTACGTATAATATCATTTTTGTGTCTATCTCTTCATCATTATTACATGCAATAAACGATATGCAGGATAGAAATAGATAAAAAGAAAAATGTTGCTCTATAAATAGCATTTCTCGTAAAAGAATGTGTAGAAATAATATATATCAAAATTAAAAGCCACAGACCGTGAAAGTTCTTAAATTCTGTGACTGCGTCGTATAATGTATATGCATGTATATATATTAGGGACATGATATTATGTTTGTAATTAAGAATAATGGAATAATATCTTACAGTTAAGGAATATGAAGGGAATATATGACATCATATAAACAAGAAAGAGTAGGCAACATGGACCATTGTTGATGTCGGAGATAATCGTATAAATTAAAGCAGAGAACCCGCCAGATAACTGAACATGAGGTGCGTAAAAAAATTCGTGCATGATTATGTTAACAACTTGGGTATCTCCATTCCCTCGGAACAGAACAAATTTGAGACATGGAAGTCTTTGTCAAGGGAAGGAGATATTCCTAATAAACGAGGGTTTTTCACATGAATAAATCATTGTCCAATATATTCCTTTAATTAAAGGGGCTCCTTCAAAGTTTTTCTTTTTTTTAATATTCCATGTAATAATAATAATAATAATAATGAATTAGTTTTGTATACAAAAATTTACACAGTTAATTCCCTCTATTCAGTTATAACGTGAAGACTTTATAATTTCATTATATTCAAACGAATGCATAGATAACTTGTGTTATTAATTATTATTTTTTTACAAACTACGTATATCTTCAAGGAAAGACAATTTTGGTTGACCTGACTAAGATTATTATAAACTATGTAACACTTTCTCTTTGAATATTTTATGTAATTGTATTAAGAGCTCAAATTTAATGTACTGATCCACTGATCATGTCTCTAGTCATTAGTCATAGCGATGGGCATTAGATAGAAGTAGAAAGTTGACATGCAGTGATGAGTTTTGGCTCTGTACTTCCATGGACCCCAACCCAAAGTATGTAAATGTGTGTGCACATATGTACAGCTTTAATTTTTTTCACTTTTCCCTATTATTGTCTGTGTCAGTTTGGAAACAGCTTGGTTGAAATTTCCGATTCTCTAATTCTTCATTCATGCATGCATGGAGAGTATTGTTGAGGCTAAGCATCTTCTTTATATAGAGGTTGTTTTCAGCTCCATTTTCTCTAAAATTATTATCGTATCAAATCTTCTATTCGATATATATATATATCCTGTGTAGGCCTTTACTGCTAAAATCATTCTCTTTCTTGCCTCACTCTATCATAATACATATCTATATATACTCTAGTCAAGCTGATTAATTCCTCCATATTATTCATTCTTGTTATTTGTTTTACTAGTTTAGTCATTTTGATAAACATTTATTTACATGTAAAGGGGCTCTTGATAGGCAAGAGCCCTTGTAGTTGTACCTATTGTGAGGAATGAACAGAAAAATGGAGAGCATTGAAATTAGCATTCCTACTAAACCTGAGCTGCATGAGAGTGGCACGAAATCTGGAGCCAACAAAGCTTGGCTTCAGATTCAGAGTGTGTGGGAATTTTGCAAAGAAGACACGGGCAGAGAAATATTTGCACTCAAAGTTGGGCTAGCTGTTCTTCTCGTGTCTTTGCTCATATTATTTGAAGCCCCATACCAAGTCTTTGGGCCCAATATCGTATGGGCCATTCTCACTGCTGTCCTTGTCTTCGAGGACACTGTTGGTATGTTGCTATTATCATGCCATTGCGAATTAATTTGTTGCTATACATCCAAGTATAATGCATTATATATCAATGTGTAAATGTATTTAATTTGTATATTGAATTTTGATGGCTACATGGTTGTTGAATTTTAAAGGAGCAACATTTAATCGAGGATTTAATCGAGCACTGGGAACCTTGGTGGCGGGAATCTTGGCCATTGTTGTTGCTGAGACAGCACTGTCCAGTGGCCATGTCACTGAGCCTATTATCATTGGCCTTAGTATTTTCATGATCGGTAATTATAATTACATGTTCTCTAATTTTGTCATATAATACAAATATAAGACGCACTTGGGTTAATTATGAATGTGACATTGTGACATCGTTCAGCATTTCCCAAAAGTAACGAATATGAATGGTGTTTTAATTTAATCATATGATATTTTGATATGCAGCGGTAATAACGTCATACATGAAAACGTGGCCACCGCTTGTGCAGTATGAATACGGATTTAGGGTGGCACTGCTAACCTATTGCTTGATCATAGTTTCTGACTATAGAATAGGTAGCCCAATTAAGACTATGATCGATCGCTTGTATTCAATCGCCATTGGAGGAATAATATCAGTGTTGGTCAATGTCTCTATTTTTCCTATATGGGCTGGGGACCAGCTACATAAGGAGTTGGTCAAAAACTTCCATTCAGTGGCAGATTCACTTGAGGGTAAATAAATCTATTATAGTTGTATAAAATAAAAAGACTAATTAATCAATTAATTAGTCCTTTTGATTTGCAACACATGTACCAACGTTATGTTATTTTTGTTTCTATAATATCAGAATGCGTCAAGAAATATTTAGAAGATGCTTCAGAGAAGTCTAAAATCACCATGGCTAGTATAGATGCATTTCCAGACGAACCAGCTTATAAGAGATGTCAAAGCACCTTGAATTCAGGGTCAAAGCTTGAGAATCTGGTATGTGTTCATCATTGAATTTGAAATAGCAGGACTTTTTGAGGTTTCAGTTGTCAAGTGTCGATTGAAAATTAATAATGTGTTGGTTGTCCTTGTTGTTTGATTGCAAGGCTAAATCAGCAAAATGGGAGCCACCACATGGTAGATTCATGCACATATCATATCCATGGTCACAATATGTTAAAGTTGGGGCAGTCTTGCGATACTGTGCTTATGAAGTTATGGCACTCCATAGCATTGTACACGCTGAAATTCAGGTTTATTAATCTTGTCTGTTTTAGCGTGTGTACATGCTAGCTGTTGGTGTGCATCCTGCGTTCAAATATAATGCTGCACTGATAAATAAATTGTGTTCTATTAATCAATAAGAATATTATAAATGTCTCATGACTCATCCTCCTCTGCGCCATGCATGCGATATGCCAAAAGCTCCGGAATGTTTAGTTAAAGGTGTTATTTAAAAAAAAAGAAATAAGGGATATTGTAGTCCTTAAAAACAAATAAATTTATCATTAGTTCATTACAAATTAACATTTTATTCCTTATATATGTTTAAATTAATTTTTAGAATCTAATAAGAATTACCAATGATTTACTTCATATAAAATTTACTATTTTATAGAATGTTAAAAAAAAAAGAAAAATAACTAAAAAATAAAAGACCAAATATTTAATTTATTTTTAAAAAAAATCAAAGTATTTTTTTAGAGATTAATTTATTATGTCAATCCTTTACTATATATTTTCTGTAGATATGATCTATAAGATAAGAATTTTCAGTCTAATGATAGATTTTGAAATAAAAATTATTCAATAAAAAATTATTGAATTGTATAATAATAGCTTTTTATTAGATAATTTTATCCCAAATATCTACTATTGGATTGCAACCTCTTATCATATAAATATTATTTAAAAAAATTTATATTAATCTGAAATTGTTAAATAATTTATTAATATACATCAAAATTAATGTAATATATGATTTTAAAAAAAAAAATATATATATATATATATATATATATATAAATAAGAACACTCTTTTAATTATATATTTATAATAGTTTAATTTAAAAAAATTATCACAAACAATTAAGAATATATATGGTTTTTTTTTTTAATGTTCGAATAATAGAAGTGTGTGATTAATAAGTTGGATCACTAATATAATTATTGCATGCAAAAACTCATAACCATTAGGCATTAGTTATTACTTCAACGTAGTGAAAATCTTCTAATTGTTAGTTGGTTTTCAGGTACCCTACAAATTGCGGGTTGTGTTCCAAAGTGAAATCCAAGAGGCATCAAACCAAGCTGCAGAGATAGTAAGGATTTTGGGAAGAGACATTAGCCGCATGGAGTGGAGTCTCAAAAACTCCCACACTAAGAGGCTTCAAAGCTCTATTAAGAGGCTGCAACGTTCTATGTACTTCCAATATTCTTATCTACTCACATCCACTATGCTTGATAACCCTTCAAAGTCCTTTGCAAACATTTCACATATCTTGTACCATTTACCATATCAGAGGGAAATGGCAGAACAGGTAGAATGTTATCATGACATAACGAGGAAGCAATTGAAAAGACTATGTTCTTGGCCACCTAGAGAAGTGGATGCGTTTGAAGAAGATAGTGAGAAAAACATTAAGTTGTTAGCAGCTGGGGAGAGTAACGCAATATTGTCATTGACTAACTTCGCTTCCTCGCTGGTGGAGTTTGTGGCAAGAGTTGACCATTTGATAGAGGCAGTTGATAAGCTTTCCAAGATGGCCAAGTTCAAGCCTAACGATGAGTTGTAGAAGTAAATTAAGGTGCAATGCAATTCTGTGTGACATCCAATTTTTTTACTTTGTTAATAAGTAAGATTAAGGATTGGACAGTGTTGCTGTCATGAACTATCGATCGAAAGGATTTCCATGTAACCGATGGTGTTTGATTGAATTAATATATTGCTGCTTTAGAAAATATATTTGTTATTTAATTCAATTGCAATTCAATATTACTAATTGAAATCCTTTCATTAGTAAAAAAAAAAAAAAAAGTTTTTCATATAACTTTCTAAATTGATTTTTGATTTTAGGACGACGTGAAATCAACTAATATAAAAAGTAGATGTTTTTTACATCAGGCTCCCATTACAACTAATATAAAAAATGATTTCCTCACTTTTCACATCAGTTGTCACTGAAACTGATATAGAAATTTCTCTTTATACATTGGTCCTAATTGCGACTGATTATAATAATAATAATCAATATAGAAAGTCTATTATTAAAAAAACAATATAAATACATTACATAACATTCATGCAATATACAATAAATCAATTTTAAAACTACAAATACAGAAAAATGCAGAATAATTTCATTTCATTATTTATATAAATGTTATATCTTGTATATATATCAAAATACAAGTACTACCCTACTACAATAAAATTGAATGTGTACAATTCTTAGAACAACGACTAAACTCAAAATAGTATATACGTTCAAAGAGAAAAAAAAAAAAACATTGTCGTATACAATATTTTATACTAATTACGCATAAATATAAGAAAAAAGAAAGCAAAAAACTATTGTACTTTATCATATTATAAAATATTGAAGACTTATATAGTTTATTTTTTTTATAATTTTATTAATAATAATTTAATTCCAATTATATTTTGACCAATTTCATTTTACGTTTTTAACAAAACTCTTACAATTATAATTTTAGTCTGCTATAATATACGAATCATTGCAGAGTAATATCTTAAAATTTTAATAATTAACTAAAATTAGTGTATTATGCATTTCAATTTTTTTTATGCATTTCAATTAATATAAACACTTGTATATTTCATAGTAAATATTTTATTATACATAATATTATTAATTGTTTTCCGAAGTGCTTTTTCAGTTAAAAATTAATAATCACCAATGCCATTCATGCTTGTCAGGAAATTTTACTTATATAATATATTATATATTTAATTACTGATCCAATCAGTCACATTATTGATTTTAATTCTTTTCCAACATTACAACTTCAGTGATACGCTTTAAAAAATGACTAATTTAAGAATAAAACTACCCACAACTAATTAATTGCAGGAGAATACAGAATATGATAACAGTTGAAATTATCAAACGGTAGTAAGCACAGCCTATGTAGACCGAGGAGGTCTAGCTAAATTAGTTGAGCAGAGTGCATGAATTATTATAAATCTCGGTATCGTGTTCGATTCCTACTGATAAAAAAAAGAAAAAAGCACAGCCAATGTAGCCTGTCATGCACTTATGGAAGAGTAACCATGAGCTAAAATATGCGCTATCACAACATATTCGATCTCACTCAGTAAAGAGGCTTTATTACAAACAGAATACAATGTCACACTGACAGACTTAACAAGTAGCAACCTGCTGTCTCAAACTACTAGACGTTTTATCAGATAATTAATATGTACAGAAGGAGAAATGAGGAACGAGAGAAAAACAATCACCAACTACCAAATCAAAGTATAACGTCCCTTCCGTAAGAATGTCAAACAACGTAAATATTCTCTCCGTTTTAACGATTGAGATTGACAGATATCAGACAACGACTCTAATCATCAACAATCAAACTTCGAAGTAAACACGCAGAAAAAAATAAAAATTCCAACAAAGGGTGTGCATGGCAACAAAAGCAATAACTAGCCTCAAATTTTACTCTGGGGCACGATGCAAGCATTATCTGTCTCTGATAGATCACTCAATAGACCTCTCCCACTGTTTGTACTAAGGCCAGAACTCCCCATCAGCATTGCCATCAGACTTCCACCATGCACCCTGCCTTCAGGAACCGCTACCGACATTGGTGTGCGACCATCTTCCCCAGCTGGGAGTTGAGTACTTGCAACTTCATTTAGTTTAACATCAGAACAGATTATTGCACCAGCTGCCCCTGGGCTACCCATTTTCATCATATCCACATCCATATCTTGGTTAATGACTATCTGCTTCAGTTCATCCAGTTTATTAACATGAGTATCCTGAATAACTGGTCCCAAAGATACACCTCCATGAACTCTCTTATCCAGCACTAGCCCACTATGAAGTGCACACAGACCTGTCTTCCCCCTTGCATATGAATTACAAGTGCCACCCTGTTGATTGCTATATTCTGACCCAGGATGGCCCCAAGAGCATTTCTTCCTTCCCCCATGTGCCTTGCAAAAGTCGGTGCCACCTTGTGCACTCTTTCCACACCCTTCAAACTTGCATCTCTTGCCTCCCCCATGACGCACACAATAATTAGTTTGCCCTCTGGCACTCTTCATGCAGTCAGGTACAGCACACCTCATTCCACCCCCACGTGCCACACAGAAGTTGGTACCTCCATGCACACTTTTAGTACAAATTCCACCACCCTGGTATGCACATAAGTTTCCTCCACCATGGCCTTTGCAAAGTGGTGTGGTCCCCTCGGCACCTTTGGTGCACCCTGGTGCTGTACAGTGTTTTCCCCCACCATGTGCTTTGCAGAACATAGTGCTTCCCTGTGCCCCTTTTGTGCAACCAGAAGCTTGACATCTACGCCCTCCACCATGTGAGATGCACAGACCTGATAAGCCTTCCGAACTCTTGGTACAATTTTCTCTTTGATATCTCTTCCCACCACCATGCCAAATACACAATCCAGATTTCGCTCTCGCAGCTCGGCTACAATCCTCATGTCTGCATCTCTGGCCACCACCATGAGCAATACAGAAATCTGTATGTCCTTCTGCACTGTTAGTGCAACCCAGATATTCACATTGCCTACCTCCTCCATGAGACTTGCAGTACACAGTCCAGCCTTCAGCTCCTTTATTGCTGCCAGGTTTCTGACACCTCCTACCACCACCATGAGATATACAACGTCCAGAAGTACCTCTGGCTCCCTTTCCACATCCCTCAACTTGACATGTCTTGGAATTACTGTTGCGATGTAGTGGTTGTTTCTGTTGTGTTAGTCTGGAAGTACAGGTGACTGAACTTTTTAGTCTGGTTGATGAGAGATCCAGAACAATGGGATTATGATCAAACTTCTTTTCAGCCTGGTTTAACATTACACTAGCACCTGCATTAAGTGAAACAAACCCTGGTTTCCATCTACATGAAGTTGATCCCTCATCTGTGTTTGGTGTCCTGCTGAACACTAATGGGGTCTCCATGTTCAATTGAAGAGGTGGGGCCTTAGAGGGACTTAGACAAACACTAGCAATATCTGATTCAGAGGGCCGTGTGGAAAGGCTCAACTCCAAATCAACCTTGGGCTGCAACCCAAATATCTTCAAATTTGAACTAGCAAGTTTTTTTGGGCTCTCTACCTTCTCACAGCCAAGATGAAGAGTAAAGTCCAGTTCAATATCCATCGGCATAGATGATTCCTCATCAGTCTCTTTGGCTGAAGACATAGCAATGCAAGCAGTAGCTGAACTCTCCTTGCTGTCTGAGGAACTTGTTGAAAGTCCAAGTCCAAGAGACAAAGAAGAGCCAACACTCTGACCCATACATCCATCAATTAAATCCCACTTTCTTTTCATTCCCTTTGAAATTGAAGAACCAGGGGAATCAAGTTGTAAGATGTTATCTGTACTACAATCAGCTTCCCGTACTTCAACTTGCATTGAGTTACCCAAAATCTTAAATGCATTTGCAGAAGGGTTAGCTGTGAAACTCAAGTTCAAACCTCACCTCCATGAAACACTGACAGTATAATTCTATACCTATCGATAAATTTCAACAGAACATTTGCCTGACTTCCACATAGAAAAGAATTGGATATCTACAAAATTCAGGTTAGATGCACCTACAAGTCGTTTTGTAGGTGCATCTACAGGGTAGAATGCACCCCCCCACTGACAAATCCTGAAGTATCACGTCGATCCATCTAATAGAATAGAAGATTAAACTGATGTTGAGATTATCAGTTGTTGTGGGTGCACCTTAATTCGGCAAGATTTGAATCCTTCCAAAACCCAACTAGGAGGTCAATCATCTTGTTCATGACATACCACATGGTTAGCACTGGAACTTCTTCCAGAATAAAAATGATTGCAGTCACATTTTGGTGTATTTGAGCGTCAGTTTATTAAAAAAAGAATAAAATTAAGAGCAACTTTTTGGTGTTTTTATATCAACTCCATTCATAACAACTAACAACCACACATTTGCATTGATAGTATCAAAAAGCAAAAGAATACAAATATAAAAAAGAAAACTGCTTGATCCAATAAGAACAATAATTTAAATTAATACTTTTATCAATAACGCTCAGAAGTTAAAAAATAAAATTGAATGAAAAAGATATCCAATTCTCAATAAAATAAAATAAGAAAACCAAGATGAAAACCAGTGAATTAATTCTTTGTGCATGTTCCCCATTTTAATTTTGAGTATCAGGGCCAGGGACCGTTATTTTAGAGAATAGAAACAGAAGTTAATTTTTGAACAATAACATCATTATTAATTATTCTATGAAAATTTGAAATGTAATATCTCCCCCTAACAAGCCAAAACATGACCAGAACATCTTTGAACTTTGATAGTCTCCCCCTAACAAGCCAATTCAATATGGGATGGACACTCACTTTCTCACTTTACAACTCTCTTAACTTTAGGAGCCAAATCCGTCTCCCGGATGCTGCCACAAGGGAAAGTTATGTAGTAAATTTTATTTTCTTTTGGGTGGGGGTGGGGGTTGATTGGATAATGCTACAGTGACAGATTTGTAAAATTTTACCCAAAGTAGCAACTCTATGATTTGATCCTGCATTACAAGTAAAATACATAGGGTCTAGACCACTTCTACTAAGACTACCATTATTGAGCCGATAAGAACTGACTTGACTCATGCACTGGAAAAATATATTTGTTAAATTCTTCCCTTTTTTTTGCTCTTCTGAAATCTGAACCGCCAAATTAAATCAGGGTTGTTAAAACAGATTGAAACCAACCAAACGGAGAGAACGAGATAGTATAACTGACTCTTAACTTCAATGGTATCTCAACTTCCTTACATATCAGAAAAACAACTAACCAAAATATAAAGTCCTCAAGCATACCATATGATGAATAAAACAAACAAAATATGCACAAACAGAACAGATAACAAAGAATTTGAATTAACACGAAATACAGTTTGTCTTCGAGGAAATTGTATGGAAATTGAAGGCAAGGAATCCATCACTCTTCAATTATGGTCATTCTATAGGCTACTTTGAAATTCAGAATCCTTCACTTAACATATATCTCAGTTAACGGCTCAAAGTTCTTTTACACAACTCAAGCAGCAAATCAAATAAATAAAATTGAGATGGAAAAGGCAAACAAATGATTGACTTGAAAAACTTAACAGCACAGTGTCGCAGATAAACAGGATCAACGACAAATTAAAGAGGAATTAAGATTTAATACCTCGCGGTAATTAATAGTAATTCCTAGATTTGATTTGATTTAATTATGTTGTTTCCGCAGAGATTGGGGAACGATTCTAGGGTTTTGACTTTGAGAGATTGGAATTATGATTTTTTGATGAAAAAACGGAAGGGAATTGGGCGACACAAGACATTGATGATCGAACGACAAAGCCATCATCATTTCAGCCTTTCAGGCAATGGCCGGCCGCACTTACAACTGGTTTGGTGTAGTTTTTTATTTTTTTATTTTAGTCTTGAAAATTAAGCCAAGGTTTTTTCATCCTTTTTACCTTAAAAATGTGAGATAAAATATTTTTATAAAAAGACTCTAGTTTTATTTTTTCTGAATAACTCTAGTTTTATTTAAAATTATCATGCAGTCAAAAAAAAATTAAAATTATCATAAAGGGTATTTTATTGCAAAAATTTATTTAAAATTTTCACATGTCATATTAAAGATAATGGTAAAATGTTTTTTTTTATAAAAGTCCTGATTTTATTTTAAATTATCGTAAAGATAATCCAAATTCAAGCAAAGTTAACAAATTCTTCCATTAATTTAATAATTTCTTTAATTTAAAAGTCAACAAATTTTATCCAGAAAATAATGAGTAAACTAATAATTTAATTATATTTTGCTGAGCATTGTCACTGTAGTAACTAATTTAATGAAACAAATAAAAATAATATTTAAATTTGTAATCCATTATTCATGTTAATCCCTCCATTAAGTCTTTTCTGTTAATTTTGATAAAGCATCTTATATGACAAGTTAAGGGGGCGTTTGGTTTGAGAAAATATTTTCTATTTTCATTTTCTGAAAACAGTTTTCATTTTTAATTTTTTTAGATTTAGAGAATATGTTTGGTTTGAAAAAATATTTTCTATTTTCATTTTTTGTTTTCATTTTTTGAAAATAATTTTTATTTTCAGATTTAGAAAATTTGTTTGGTTTGATTTCTCATTTTCTATTTTCAGAAAATGAAAATATTAAAAACAAAAACAAAACCAACAAAAACTATAATCTAGCAAAAGTCTACCCACGAGCTTAAGCTTTAAGTAATGGACGAAGAGATGTTGTCGCTTCCTCCAATAGCTGATGCTGCTAGCAGCACCCATTTTTGTCATGGCAAGCATCCATTAGATTTGTAATAAGCGAAAGAGCATTGGTAAAAAATGTTTTGGGAGGTGATACCCATTTCCGACAAAAATGTCGAGGTTTCTTACAGCTCCGTGAGCCGGTCTATTATCTTTGACAGTAACCCCAACCTCGGGATCATGTCGACCTTGTGCAAGACCTTCCCGTTGGAGTCTCTGGCCTTGCCTTTCCTCGCGAGCAAGACACTGATCTTATACCCATGGAGTTCAAGGGATGCGAGCGGTCGTGGGTTGCAACGGCGAGGAGGATGAAGTACCAGTGACGGAGATGGGTTGAGTGCAGAGGTTGCTGGAGAGAAAGGAGATGAACAAGCTATCCTGGAGACGATGAGATCGATCAGAAGCTTGAAGAAAAAAAGAAAGAAAGCAAGTTGTGGCTATATTTACGATGTGTGCCATCGTGTTTTCATTTTGTTCGGAAACGTTGAAAACAACTATTTTTTGTTTTCAGTTTTTCACTTCTTTTAGAAAATATTTTCATAAAAAATGTTTTCTAAAACTGAACTAAACATATTTTCACCCTTATTTTCTGTTTTCATTGAAAATGAAAATAGAAAACGGACAAACCAAACGCCCCTAAGTGTTTGTGTCTCACACACGACATATATGACATATACAACATTTGCAAGGACTATTTTGAAGATTTAAAAACTAGACGTGAAAAGTAATAAATCCTTCAATTTAATCCTTAAATTTGGTATCTTTCTTCATTAATCTCCGAAATAAACAAAATTAAAAAATAATTCATAAATCTAAATTTTAGTTCGACTATTACCTCATGTTTGTTATCTTTAATAAAGTGTCCTAGATCACACATAAGTATCTTCATAATATACACCTTCACATTAGATATAATGACATATATTTATAAATTATTATTAAAATAATATTCCATTAATTAAACTAATTTTAAAATTTTCTAAAATTAAATGTTTGAAACACCTGTATTTTTATATTTTAATTTATAATTTTTATTACAAATAATAAAAAATCTTTAAATTTTTTTTTTTTTACATTTCATGTGCATTTACAAATACAGATATAATAAACGGAATAACTATCAATAATTAAATAATGTTTCACGCACTTTATGTAATTAAAATGTTCGTTTAAAATGAAATAACAAATTTTCAGTGACTAGCATGACATAATTCATGAGGATTGCATTGAAAGGTAATAAACTATTCCTAAAACAGATGCTGTATTATACATTTTTTTTTTCCTTCTGGAGCCGCCATTATACAAACTCTAGAGGTCATTACGTTCTTGATCCCTTTGCACTGAGATTATATTGCATTTCTTTTAACCCCTATTGCACAATTTCAAATAAGGTTATTGCGGCAAAGACGAGAAAGAGAACACCTCCGATGTAGGCAATAACCTTCAAAAGGAATGAAAAACGCTGTTTTTAGTTTATAGCTGCATAAAGGAAGTATTCCAAAACAGGAACAAAAATGTAGGTTCTTGCAGTGCACTATCTACAGAATATAAAATGTGGTTAGCAGAGCATCAGCATTTTCGTACGCTTAAAATAAGGTGCTCTTAAGTCTTAATCAACCAAATCAGCAGGGAGACTTCAGTTGGCTATATATATTATCCGGGTGAAAGAACATGTTCGTTCCCAATAAGGTCCCACTAACATGCCACTGTTCGTAGCAGTCATATATATTTTATGCTGGAATAGTGGAATTCCAGGGCAGAAAATTATGCACAGAAGAGCTCCATGAGCCAGATTCTATAAGTAGAAATAATTTGAGAAAAGCATTTTGAAGATCATAATTCAATTTCTGTTATTTTCCCTAGTGTTACGCCCTTTTGGTTAAATTGGTTAGTTATCTACTTGAGAAGATAGCATATGTCTAGAGAGTTCCACATATATAAAATCTGGTTCGCTTGTTCAATGGGGAGAACCAGGAGGTTGGAGGCTATAAGCAAGAAGTTACCTTCTCTGACAAATACGTCCCAAGTAAAGAGCCCCCGAGTACAGCTAGCTGCATATAAAAGATACATTGAGAATATAAAAGTTATTTACAAGTATGTGAAACAAAAGAAAAAGACAGTCGGTCCAAGGAATATAAATTACATGAATTAAACTTCCATAATAGTCAAAGTCTTCCCCAGATAGCCTTATTTTCAGTTTTTATTTATTTATTTTGAGCTTGCTGTGAGTATTAAATATAGGTTATCAGGAAACAAAAATATAGCTTATTAGACCTGTTTTAGCTGTTTTTAAACTATGGCGTAAGATGTTTTAGAATAAATTGTCAAAAGCCATCTCCAAAGTGTTTGTTTAAACTTTAAAAAGCACTTAGAAAATGGGTACAAGTAATTTCAGCAACACATTTTGTACTATGACTGTATTTACTGGCTGTTTATTAATACGTAGTACATTTCCTTTTTTCTTTGTTGCACTTCAGTTAGAGATTTTGGCAAATCCAATTTTCACGTACCGTTGCAGAACCTTAAATTAAATACTATGTTAGTGTTAAACAATGCATTTACTGTTACTTTGAAAGAGCAAATCCCCATATTTAGAAGTTGCATCAATTTATCACTGAAAAAAAAGTTACCAGAGTTGCAACACCATGACCGGCCAGTGCTCCAGCTATGACTCCAAGGGGAGAAGAAGCTGCTGCAAGGGCTGAACAGTAGGGAAAAAAAACAATTCAGGATCTTTGAAGGTGAGTTCAGTGCATGACAAGAAGCATGATAACATGTCTTGGTATATGAAACAAATGAAAATTCAACAAGAAAATGATATAAACTGAAATTTTACTGATCCAAATTAATTGACACCCAACTCTTTCCAGACCAAGCATATAAGTTAGCTTCAAGATTTGTCAATATCAATATTAATTTATTTATACATTAGTTTGTTTAATAGGGATTTCAGAGCAAGATTTTTGTCTACTATACTTTCAAACCGAAGAATGGTAAAATCATAAAATTTGATATTAATAATGAGAAAAATTATATGTTCTAACTTCTAAGTGATCCATATATAACAGTATGTTTTGTGAGCCAAGAATTCTAACTTTAGAACTCACCAATTGTGGAGAAAAATGACTTATCGCCCCATTCGGCAACAAAAACTAACAGAAAAGTACTGGCAACTGTGCTAGCAGCAGATAGTATCCCAGCACCATTTCCAGAAAATTCAGAAACAGCTAGCTCTGCCTGGTTAAGAAAGGAAACATTAAATTGCTGGAACCCTGTATTGTCCCAAACATTGTAAACCAGTTCAAAGTGAAGAATTCAAAACTGGGCTAAAACCAGTATTCATGAATCCAGCACATTGCACAGCAATAGATGATAAATAGATACCAAGTATTACCTCCTTCTGCTCTTCATCTGATTTTTGGCCATCACTAGATGAGGCATCCAGCAGGGTGGAGACCCCGAAGTACACCTAAGTTCAATTCAGTATAACTTAAGAGAGGATTAATCTAAAAACAGAAACTGCAAATAATGCCTGCCATAGCAAACACTGTTAGTCTGTTAGCATTTAACTAAACATGAAGGTGATATTTACCAACAGGCAAACAGCAGCAATATCATCAATAGGTAAATCCGTTTCTCCAAACCTGTGCAAAGCAACCTTTTAGATGAAGTTTTTGAAAGTCGTTCATAGTCAGATTATGCTTTCACGTTACATGGTTTAAGACACAAACCCAAAGCAAGGCACAGAAGAAAAGTAATGACATTTATAGAAAACAAGGAACTTCAACAAACTAAAGACATGTATGCATGACAAAGTAATCAATTTTTGCAAATGATTAAAAATGTGTTCAAAAGAAATTTGACATCGTATTGTGATAAAACTGTTTCATGGTTGGTCAAAGGTTCATACAAGTTGAATAACAACAATGTGAGTTATTTTCAAACCGTATCCCATGCAATGTTCATCATATTGTTTCATCATTAACATGAAACTTGGCATGAAATTGTAATTTGTAACATGTGAAGAATGATTAGAACTATTTTCACTCTTCCAGTATGACCAAGTCATATAACACAGTTCATAAATAAATCTAGGAAAAAAAGAAGAAACCTGAATGGCAAGATTTCATCAACATAATGAAAAGTTCGTCCAAGGACAACAGATATCAGAGTCATTGCCCTGCCAATAACAAATAAATACTAAATATTAATGATTTGAAGAGTAGTGTATAACTGAAGATATATGCATCATAAAAATCTTTATATTGACAATACATAAAAATTAAACTCGTAATAAAAATGGCAAATCAAGACAAATATAAACTAAAGGACATCTAAATCACCATGAAACAATAAAACATACGCAAGTGCGCCAAATGTCCCAATAAAAACAACACCAGCTGAATTCCTAGCTGCTAGCAGCGCCTGCATACAACATCAAATACCCAAATCACTGGGGTCGTATTATTTGCTTGGTGATAATGGTGATTTATGTGCACTTACTGCAATGAAAAATGTCTTATCTCCCAGTTCAGAGAAAAATATTAGCAGAAACGCCTGTGACAGAGCATAAAAGAAGAACAAGTATATTAGTCTTTGAGTAGCACAGCAAGTGAGTCTACATAAAATAGTAAAAGAATAACAGAGTACACTATAAATCTGTAACTAGTAGCAAGTAAGTATTAAGGAAAAGCTGCGTGTTCCATTGTGAATTGTAATGAAATGCGGTGCTTCATTCATTTTTCCGTTGCATTGTAATTATAAAAGTGACAGGGAGATTATCCTAACTGAAGCAAAACCTGTGCTTATGTCACCAATATCACCAAATACAGGAAATGAGTCGGAAGCAGCAGCAAGTGCTGGATAAGAGTGTTGAAGTGTGAGGAAGCCAAAGAGCAGCAAAAACTTGAGAATCCCGGTGGGCAAATTAGTAATAGCAGCATCAGAAGGCTGAGCTAAGGGGAATTTCCAATTGAAGATGTGAGCAAGGGATCGACGCGAATTGTTGGAAATCTTGTAAGCAGGAGTGAGTCCCTGCGTTTGGAATTTGGTTTCATTTCGGGAAATTGAGGATTGCAGCCTCTTAGAGCGAAGAAGAGTGGAGGGGAGAAGAAGAAGAAAAGAAGAGGAGGCAAATGGTGAAGGGAGTGAATGTGAGCGTAGCAAAGTGTGTGAGTGTGAGTGCATTTCTAATATCTATGGCAGTTCCTTCGCTCGGCTCTGCTCCTGCCTTGGATAAGCCCCGCGCCACCATTCACCAACCAACCAACTCTCCAGGCTTCTGATCTTTTGCAAACTTACGGTCAGCACTGACCAGCTTTTATTGGGCTCACTCACAACCCAACTTCGTATTTATTCATACATTTATTTGGGCTTCCGTTTCTCCAGATGCAGTAGGCCCGTATTTATTAAAAATTTGAAATTCATTCAATATTTATTTTTTTAAATAATTAAAATATTTAATATTTTGTAATGGAGACACATAGAAAACCATTTATAATATAACGTACTAATAGGTTTCAGCTGAGAGATTCAAAATCTTTGAATGCCACACGAAAAAATATATAAAAAAGTTAACATAATTATATAATGTTGATTGTTACAAATATAATGTGCATTCAAACATTTTAATAACAATAAATGACACTTTATTTTATAGTTTTTTTTTTCAAATAATAAATTCATAGTATGCCTTACAATGTGGAACGAGGCAATGAAAAAAATGTTTAGAAAAATTAAACTTACGTATTTACAATTCATGATGCTTTGAGGAGGAAAAAAAAATATTTTACTTTTTTTTATGTGCAATAACGATAATATAATGTACACATCACTTATGTAAATTATTCAAACTCTTACTCTGCTCCACTCAATCAACTGTTTGGGATTAAAATAAGATAAGAATTTGATAACTCTGACTTATCACATGTTTGATAAACGTTAGATAGTATTATATTATATTTTATATGTTTGAGATTGACGAAATAATATTAAATTGTATTTAAATTATAAAATTGCCCTTATGATAGAATTACACATGATTTTTTAAAATTAACTTTAATATATTGTTTGAATTTTTATATCTTAATTTGACTTATAAAAATTATATAGTTAAAAATATATATAATTTTAATAAAACTATTTAATAAATTTATAGTTTTTAATAAGGATGTACAAAATTTTAAAACTATATTCTTATTAGATAGTTTATTAAATTAAATTACAATTGTAAATTATAAAAAAAATTACATAAGTAACAAAAAAAAAAATTAACCAAGAAAGTAATAACACATGATGTAAGTAATTTGTATAATTAAAAAAAATCATTCACGTTTTAAAATAACAAAGAAAATAATTTCATTGACAAAAATAAAGTTTTCAAATCATTGTCATAATCACATGGAAAGCTAACCAACATAAACAAAATTCGTCAAACACATAGATAGTTGATAACAGAAACAAAGAAATCAAGAGAAACCAAGGGCGAGAAGCTGGTCTTCACGGGTTCCTTAACCATTGGTTAAATTGAAAGAAAAAAAGAAATTCTTGTCTACTCAAAGTAAAAAAATGTAATAAACACAAATAAACTAAACCAAACGTAGGCTAAGTAGTTTAAGTGCCGTTTTATTCTTTTTATGAGTCCACTGGTGTGGTAGTTTTGCATTACATAAAAATATCTCCATCAAGAGACAAGGGTCGAAGCCGGAAATAGACTTGACCCTCAAAAGCGTCGGTCCTCAGAGTGGCCACTCCCCTAGCCATGAAAAAGTCACCAGTCCCACCAATAACCGAAATGTCTGTCTCTGGTCTTGTTCATCAAAGGATCAGCGCCAGCAAAGTTTATGCTACCCTTGTGCATGCTGGAATTGAACACGAAGGAGAAACCAAGCCAAGCTGTGAAAATGTCTTTCTTGTCGTAGATGTAAAATCCCTGAGCGAGTGCAAATTGTTCTCCAACGTGATGGGGTCATCAAACACCAAAATGGTTCTGCCCAGCCAAGACGGTTCTGTTGGCCCATGTGGGTGCACCCACAATGGCCGAAGTTGCGTTCTCTGAGTTGTGACCGTTCGCGAACCCTTTTTCTCCAACTGGCTGTTGGAGTAGTTGAGGATCCGACCGAGACCAGGAACAAGAGGAAAATAGTATATGAAATGAGTCTCATTGGTGCCATTAATAGTTTACTCATTGGACTTTGAAGTTGAAATTTATAATAGACGCATAAAGCAATGCAAATAATTAAAGACTTTCCAGCTCAACATACGTTAAGTTTATGCTAGTCTGTTGTTAAAGCAAAAAGAGCTTGTTTTCGTTTCGTTAGTTAGCTTTATGTCTACTCTACGACTAGCGAGATGATTGGAGGCACTAGAGAAACTAGGGACCATCCCATATAATAGTAAGTCTTGATCAGATTATGTGTGGATTCAAAACAACTCCAAATTTTAAATATAAAAAGAAGAAACATAAATTTATAATTTCAACCCATCACATAACTGTTGTCAATTAAGGTGGTCAAGGTTGTTTTGGTACAACCAGAACTGTGCGGTTGGTGTGCAGCATTCATCTTCTAAGTTCCAACATTACAGTAGGGGTCTCAATTCTCAAATTTAATGCATTGACGAGTCAAATACATGCGGTAGATTGAGCTATAAAAATTGAGTCTAAATACTTATATTAAATTTTACTATAGTTATTTTTTAAGATTAAAATAATAATTTTCTACATTTTAACATTTATCTGCGTTTAAAAACTACACAATATTTAATTAATTTTATTCTCTAGAAATTCAAATTAGAAATACAGGAAAATCATTCACAGCAAAACAAAAATAAGAAGAATTAAATAACTATAAATGGGGGAAACTATGTACTACTCCTATTTGCTAATGTAGCAATCGAATTTTAGTTCACATATAGATATTAAACCACTACCACATTGCGGTCTCGTTTCCGCTCAATGAATGCATCACCATTCACCAACTACAAGTCAGATTAAAATCACGTGATTAGTTTTATTGTCACATCAGCCAGTCGTTTGGTAATTCAACAGGTTTTAAATCATAACGAAGAGATGATCAGAAAATTAGGTAAATGATGGCAAGCTTTTCCATGTGTAGACAAACATGATCCTTCTCGATCTCATTCAATTTGCTAAAATATCATATGATATCATCCAACTTCACAGCCAGTAACCTCCTCCCTCTTGCTTTTGGCTTACCCAAAAAAAAACTCACTCTTTCAAACTTCAAAGTCCGCAGGGAATTACCCTACTCCCAAGTCCCAACAAATACCACTCAACCTATCCTTTATTTCTTCTGAAGTTTCATTCCACCAATAAATTCGAAAAATAAAAATTAAATTTAGTATAATTTCAAAAATAAAAAGGGATGAAGTTACACTCACATAACTAATATAACTTTTTATACTATAAATTTTATTTATATTAATTTAAAATTATTTGATGTCTCATTGGAATATATCAAGATTAACATCATATATAATTTTATATTATTTGTTATATATGTAGTTTATGCAATTTTTCTTTTATTAATGTAACTAATGTGGAAAGTTGAAATAGAACAGTGAAGTAGTTTATAATAACAATTAAAGGGTAAAAACTAAAAAATTCTAAAGAATAGTGGAGACTAGGTGGGGATATCCCTTTATTACTTTTTTTTTTTTTTTGAAGGGATATCCCTTTATTACTATTATAGATTTTATTTGTAAATTATAGATTTTACAACTAAAATATAGAATTGGAATTGATGCTAGAATCCTAAATTTACACCATAAATCTTTGCACAACTCAAAGTCCTATCATAAAACTTATAATTCTAAATCAATTCCAATTCTAAGGAAATTAAAACTTTGAACTATAAACTATAAAGTACTACTATAAAGCAAAGCTACATGGAGTTCAGAAAAGCCCAAACAAGGTGGTGTGATCCTGAACAAGATTAGAGAACCGTTAAGCAGATTCTGAATCCCGATCAGGTACGTGATCCTCCATTTCTGATTCTGAGATAAAATTTATTGGCGCCCCATTTTGATACTGTTGCATCACCAAAACGGATGCTGTTGTGGGGTAATCTTGTGATGCCAACAAACCACCAACTGGTCCTAGTTCAGGGCATTCACTTCTTTTCATAGCACTCGCAACTTCACTGGCTGGCCTTGAACCCACAAGAAACAGATTGCAGCTATTTAACTCACGGATAATAGCAACTGTTTCTGCAGCATCTTTTACTACTCTCTCTTCATAGATGATGGAGTCATCATTGGCTATTTTCGTCTTAAATTCATCGATGAATTCCTCATCATGTGAGATTAATTTGGCGCTAGTGGAGTCACCCACATCAACTCTTACAATCTCTCCTTCATTCATTGGTTCCCCTACAAAGCGAACAACCAGCAATCTGATGCCAGGGTGCTCAGCCATACGAGCTCCATAAGCAAGGGCTTCACGATCATCACCACCACCAAAGAAAAGCACTGTAACACGATAAGAAACATTACTTGCAGAGACATGGTATGTACCACCAAGCCCACGATCAACAAAAATTCCAACTGAGCATGGTGCATGCTCAAGTACCCTTTTGTTAACCCATCGAAAATCATTTCTAGTAATATTTAGTGAACCATCCAATCTTTGATGCTTATGAAATGGAAGAATAATGACTGCTGCACCCTTCCTCTCAGCAGTGGCACAAATGTCTTCATGTATGTTGTTCATGGATGAGATTGCAATCATTGGCCGAATAGACACTTGGCTTAGTTGCCTGTAAGCCTCAAATGCCACAATAACATGGTTAGAATCTGCATGATGGCCTTTGTTCCAGAATGGCAACCCATTTCTTCTTGCCTTATGTACCATTAATATAGATGAGGACCTCTCAGAGAATTCTTTAAGGTGCATTGCATACACACAAAGTGCATCACGCTTCTGGATTCCTCTTGAAGCCTCAATCAAATTTATCATTGATGGAATATTTCTTGCACCATGGAAGCAGGCAAGAATCCTCAGTTGGCTATTTGCATTTTTCCTCCAAATTGTTCTATATTTGTAATCAGCTATTCTTCCCTTCCTTGCAGGCTTATACACAGCAGTCACAAGAGGAGTGGTGATGAAGGTAGTAAAGACAGCCATAAGAACCATAATGGCAAAGGTCTGATCATTCAAAACCTGCAAATGCATGATATATTAAATATTCATCATGGTAATAGATAGGAAAATGCACCTTTTTAAACTGATTATGGGGAATAGTGAGAGCAAGAAAATTGAATTACCTTTCTATCTTTACCAATGTTGAGGACTATTAATTCAACCAAGCCTTTGCAATTCATCAAGAACCCCAACACCAAAGCCTCATTAAAAGGTACTTTACAGAAAAGAGAAACAACAATAGTCCCAAGAATCTTCCCAAAAGAAGCTGTAAATATAACAAAAGCCAGAAGACCCCATGATTGTGCCCCCTTGATGGTGGCTATATTAGTCTTCAATCCACTTGACACGAAATAGAGTGGAAGAAATAGACCAGACACAAGATCCTCTGCTTTCTCCACAAGAGCACTGGCAAACGGTCCATCATTTGGGACCAAAATTCCGACAACAAAAGCACCAAACATGGCATGGATTCCAATAGCATCTGTGACAAACCCAGCAGCCAGAACAGCAGCTAATGTAGCACATATGTATACCTCTTCAACTGGTTCACCTTCATGGCATCGTTGACTTATCCATTTAAAAATTGGAGGGACAATTACCATTGCGCAAATGACAAAACCACACCCGGCTAAGAAGACCCACAATGACACAAGTGGAGATCGGTCATGGCCTGACAAGGCAACAGCCAGAGCAAGCAGAATCCAGGCAGCTATATCATTAATTGCTGCAGCTGACATAGCTGTTTTGCCAACATTTGTGGTTAGAAGTTTCAGCTCGGCCAAAATTCGGGCTAATACGGGAAATGCAGTTATGGACAGAGCAACACCCATAAATACAAGGAATGCGGCACTATCTGCACCTTTGGCAATGGTTTGTTTCAGAACAAATGATGAACCAATTCCTAGTACAAAAGGTAGGCTTATTCCAGCCATAGCAATAGCAAGGACTCGCTTTCCAGATTGACGCAGAGATTTAAGATCTAACTCCAGGCCTGCTAAGAATAGAAAGAATATAAGGCCAATGTTTGCTAAAGTATCTAATACTGTAAGACTCCTGGGTGGGAAAACGTTCTGCATATAGCTTTTATTCCGTCCAAGCGCTGATGGCCCGAGAATTATTCCTCCCTGTCAATAGCAGTCTTATACATATTAAAATCATTGTACATGTTTTGGTATGTGTGTCTCTCTAACATCTATCCTGACTTATGAATTGTTTAAAGTCATATTGCATTCTACACGATAAATTTCACATTAAATATGAGACTCATTTAGACTAGTGAAACAAAGTGAAATCTGGAGAGAAATGGAACACAAAAGCTCTTGTCATATGCCAATTGCCTCGTAAACTGTAGCAATCCAACTTGATTAGAAAGCAAATGATGACCGATTCAATCCCTAGTGAGTCATATTGCTCACTCTTAGCCCTATTTGCTAGGGACTCCCTTGTAATCATTAAACAGAGAAAAAGAACCAGATCTTACTAATACAAATAATTAATATTTATTTTTTTATTAAAAAAAGTATATATTAGGGGAAGGCACGCCCCTTACAAGGTCAAGAAATACTACCAAGCTCAGAAAGATTTATTGTAGAATTTACATATCATATCGCCGGTCAACAGGAAAAATATCTGATAATCCAACCCAAATCACAGCTTGTATGAGTGAAAAACTCGATCAGATGTGTCAATTCTTGTTGGCTATTTATTTATATTATGAACCAGAAGATATAAGCTAAATTAATTAGATTGATTAAAATTTAAAGAAAAAAAAATGAACTTACAATGATCTCTGCAATAACTCTAGGCTGCCTTAAAGGTTTAAGAAGATATGCCAGTCCCCTTGAGACTACAAGAACAAGGCATATCTGCAAAATAGCCAGGGGAAGCGCGAAATCAAGAGGGTTGTCACCCTGAAACGCGCCGTTTGATGTGGCTTTCATTGGTGGCGGGCAAGCATTTCCATGTGTAGCATTGGAAGCCATTTCAACAGTCCAAAATCCACAGCTAACACCAGATCCACCTAAAATTTCTGCAGAAACAGGGATCTTAATTTTATATTATGTAAGTCTGATATAAAAAAACTAATAAAATCAAATCAAAACCGTAAGTACTGATTGAAAACACACTCCAAATCACGGTAACAACTCTTTTCAAAGACGGCACCACTCCCGGACAGTCAAAACAAGTCACTCACGCAACGCACAAGCATGTCCAGCAAGACGAACGCATTGGAAAATGCAACTCTCTTTTTCTCAACAATTCGGTATGTGTCTTATGACCCCAAGCCTTTGAGTGTCTTTGACTAATAATAAACTTATGTAAACAATAATATTGGAGAGTGGGTGAATTTAAGGAAAACATGTTAAAAAGGAGGCACAGCATTACCAGTCATTTAGTTGCATGTTGTGCGCATAATCGGCAGGAATATTTTAAAGCAAAGGCAATGATTACCAAAGAAACAGAGGAAGCAAAGTAAAGAAGAGCACTAAAACAAACGATCACCTGTTCGACGTCAATGGTTGGTGAAGGAAGAAGAGGAATCGGATTCACTTATTCGGGTCCTAATGGTTCTCAGATTTGATTCCTAGAAAGAAAGGAGACAGAAAGGGGAAGGAAAAGAAACTCAGAGAATCGCAAAGCAAAATGGAGAACTCACACCACCTGCGACTACGAAACAGAGGGCACCGAGTTGACCACCAAATACAAAACCGTACTATATTCATATACGCGCTTTTTGTTTTTGGTGCAGTGTGAAATTGACCTCTTTAAAACTTCAATATTGGTTCACGGGCCCAATCCTTATCTTTCTATACATTTTTCTGCTTATTAGTATTAAGATAAAAAACATTAAATATCTTTTCGTATCTTTTAAATATTAAATGTATTTATTTTTTATTTAACATTAACACAGTAAGATATTAAATTTAATAACAAATATTATAAAGATAGATTATTTTAATTTCTATACACCGTAGTTACACTTATAATCAATCAATAATCATAGTAGATATGACTTTTTAAATAAATTATTGTAAAAGTCAACAAATATTATTGGTGTAAAAAAATTTACTTTGTCAATTAATTAAAAATTATTATAAGTATAATTTTTAAGTAAATTATTGTAAAGTCAATAAACATACTATACATAATAGTTTGTAACAAAGTAAAATTTATTTACACTATCAATACATATATTATTTTCTCAAAAAAAAATATTACTCATGTCTAAGATAAGATAAAATAGAACATGATGAAATTCATTTTATTTTATATTCTCATCTCTCTTCCTTAATTTGAATTGAATGGGATGAAAATACTTATTCTTTTATAAATTAAATTATATATGAACTCATTTTGTTACTCTTAAACTTAACATACATTCTGCACGTTCATGATTAAGTTGTGTATTTAATTTTTAATATAGAGGTAAATAAATATTTTTTTCAATCAACTTCTGATTACGTGTGTCCGTAGAAATACATCATAAACAACCCCTTAAAATGTTACTACTATAACAAAAAAATTATATTTAAAAATAATAATAAAAAAAAATTACCCCCATTTGATATACACGTTAGACTAATTTACCTATCAACTGCTCTCCTAATTCCTCACTATCATCTTTCAACCTCTAGCATCATGTTAGTTTCCTCCCTTTGATATTTTTCTTAAAACTTAGAACAAAATCAAGCATAAAGACTTTCAACCTGAGAAGTAATCAACCTTATTGTCTTCAAGGATATCATTTTTTTTTTTTTTGTTATGTGACTTGGAATTTGTATACACTTCTTTTGTCCTATTTTGTTTGACATTTTAGCAAAAGCTAAATTGTTTCATTTTGGCTCTCATTTTACAGTATCAAAGAAACATTATTTTTTTTCCTATCATATCCTTAATATTTATTGTAGAGTGAAAAAAAAAATTGTTGATGAGAAAGAATGAGAATTTGAGAATCTAATTAACATGGAAGATAAAAAATAATATAGTTACATTCTTAATTCCTGTATCAAAAATCTTAAACATGAAACAAAATGGAATGAAAAAAAAGTACTACTATATGATTAATAATTTTTTATCATTGTAGCATTTTAAACTTTTTGTACAATATTTTTTATTTTATACCATCGTATGGAGTATATTATATATAACATAGTAATAAGAGAAATTATTAAAAATTACGGATAAACAAATACGACCGCATCAATCTTTCCACTGATAATAATAATAATAATAACAACAACGATGAATGGCAGCTTTTTAAAGTAAGCCTTTAAATTTAATGCTACTGCTACATCAGGAACGGCGGAACGCCTTGTGGTTCACTCTCCACCCTTACGTAAGAAGGAACATTCAATAAAAAATATAATTTAGTTTAATTAAAGTATAAAGAATAAAGAAAGTGACTCTTTAATGCTAGATCAGGAACTCCTCTTTATCCACCTCCCACCCTTGCGTGAGCAAAATAAATACTTAAGCACGGGCAATCCAAGAAGAAACATTTTACTATAATTTAATTAAATGTAGAAGCTTTTCTTCTATATACATTAATATTTTAATGTATCTTTATTCATTACGTATATTATATAACAATAATAATTAATGAGAGATGATGTATCCAAATATTAATAAATACCTATGCAAAATTTCTTTTTATACCAAAAATATATATCTATTAAACTCTAAAAATATATAAAATAAAAGCTGAGAAATTAATTAGAAAGTACTACTTCGGATCCTATTTTATAAGAAACAAATATTTAATTTATCAAGACCAATAAAAATAATTAAATTGATTAATTTTAATTAATAATATTTAAATTTTATTTCATAAATACTCATGAAATTAAATGATTTAAGTGGTGATTATATTTAATAATATTATTTATATTTGCTCTATATTTAAGTGGTGATTATATTTAATGATATAATATCATTCAATTACTATATTTTAAGATACGTATAATAGGCTTGAATGCTTCTGGGATTGGACTAACTTCTAATCTAAACTTTTAGTGTGTGTTTGGATACGAGTTGGATTCAACCCAACTGGCTTTCAAAAAAAAACTTTCCTCAGATAGCTTTTGGATTTTTTGTCTTGGAACACGCAATTTTTCCGTTGAACGTGGTTTCAACGCTAATCCAAACATACCTTAAAATTTAGCGCGAAACGTGTTGCGTTAAATAATAATTAAAAGAGTAAATTACACGGACTCCCTCTGAGTTTTACATATATTACACTCCTGCCTTTTTAAACATTACTTTTGACCTCCTGTAGTTCAAAAAAGCAGGGATGTCGATGTAATATAAGTAAAACTCAGGGGGATCCGTGTAATATAAATAAAACTCAGGGAGGATCAGTGTAATTTAGAACCAACAAATAGGAGATTTTTTGTATGGTTTAAAAAGATAAGAGGTGTCGATGATGTAATATATGTAAAATTCAAGGGGTCCATATAATTTACTCTAATTAAAATGAGTCAGAAGAACTTCTAAAAAAAATACAATAGGAAGCCTAAATTTTGTCAATATGTATATTATAAACAGAACGACCAACCCTTCGGAAGTAAGCGCAATAAATAAATAAAATATTATTCGTCAATGAAGTGTCCCCGTCCACTCGCATTCAAACTGAATGTCACTTTCCCTTTACTTTGACATTTCCGGCCCAATGATATAATATTTATATAATTGTATTTTTTTTTTATAATTATGATTATATAATACTATTATTTATATGTGTGAATTTAATCTTTCAACCTTTTTTTTTTACTATGTTATTGATACGGAGTATTCATTGGCTTTGTCAATGACTAATCTCCGTCAAGAAACCTAGTTGGTCACCTTTGATGGGATCACACCTCTCAACCACTTTTTTCATACGCAAGGAATAATTGTGCTTTTAGTCCCTGAAATTTGTGGTGAATTCAATTTTGATCCCCCAAATTGAAAAAAGATCATTTTAGTTTCTCAAATTTGAAAAAATACATTTTGATCCTTAAACACTAAATTTAAGGGACTAATTTTTTTTTTAAATAATTTTAGTCCCTAAACAGTAAATTTGATGGACTAAAATAATATTTTTCAAATTTGGGGACCAAAACTGGATTCACCCCAAATTTTAGAGACTAAAAACATAATTAAACTTAAATTCTATCATAATTTTAACTATAACCAAATAAAATTTATTAATTAAGCTTAAATTCTATCATGGTTTTTTAATATCACTAGGATATCATAAAACCTTTCTTAGTTATAATGTAAGTAATTGAGATCAATGTTTTAAAAATTGGATCAATCGTCGACTCAGTCAAAGTACTGGTTGATTGGTCACTGGTCGAATCAGTAGGTCAGTAGTTAAACTGCATGAACTAGTGTAAGTAACATAAATTATAAGTGTGTGTGTGTGTGTGTGTATATATATATATATATATATATATATATATATATATATTTGTGTCATAAATTTACTAATTAATCATGGTGATAAGGGTAAGTTGATTCATTGAACAATTTTTAGGTCTTAGGTTCAATTACTGGGTGTGTCATTTTTTTTTTGTATTTTTATTAAAACTTGCATTTTAAAAATAATAATAAATACCGGTTCATTTGAACTAGTTCACTAGTTAAATAGCACAATCGACTGGGTTATATTGGCTCAAACCGAGTCATAGGCATATCAATCCAATGGGAGATTTAGACTAATTATACCACTGATTCCCGGTCTAACTGGTTGATCTGAACCGATTTTTAAAACACTGGTTGAGATAAATCTTCACTTACACATAGAGCTGACAAAATAGGTTTGACCTGACAAATAGAGTCAGACTGGGCTCTAAAAAAGGCGGCCCAAATAAAACTTTTTGGTCTAGCTAGTTTAGCCTGATGGGCCAATTCTATCCTACCCGAGCTGGCCCGGCGGACCTCGGATTGGCCCGATGATTAATATAAAAAGTTAAATATATACTGCATAAGATAATATATTAATAGTTTAATAACAATTAATTGAATTAACATAAGTGATAATATTGAGTGTGTATTGTGAAAGTGTGATAAAATTAAAACGTTTAATGCACAACACAGCTACGAGGACGCTCCTACAACACAGCTATGAGAACGCTCCTTTCCTTTTCTTTTCTCAGTTGCAACTTGCAAGCACTTGTTTATAAACATGCTAATTTCAATACAGTTTCATTTTTTTTTTAAAACAGAAAAAGATAATATATTAAGAATAAACAAAGGTCAGACCACAAGCTTGTGAATTGTGATCAAACCCAAAAACCAAGTATTACAAAAGTGTTGGTTGCAGCAAACAAAAATACATGTTACATAGCGAATGACCTTACTAGCTTCCACATTGTAGCTTTGCCACATTGATGCATGTTGGGTATCTAGATTTATACCCATTTTTCATTTTTTTAATTAAGAATCATTATTAGCCTGTTGGCCCGACTTAGGGTCAGGTTGGAACAAAAAATGACAACTCGCAAGAAAATGGACTGGCCTTGGACTAACCCATTTTAACTGGGGGAATTACTTCCTGCACCCCCTTTTTCTTCCTGTATCTCCAAAAAGACCCAAACAGTCAAAACTACCCCTCCACCCAACCATCCAACACCATCGTGCCCCACCTCTACCCAACATCGTCGTCGACGAATGGTGCAAGGAAGAAGGCTTGAATGGAGTCTGGGATGACAAGAGTTCCATAAAATATGACCCTATTTCCGGAAAGGCTTTTCTGGAAGACGATATTTTTTTTTTATACTTCTAGAAAGACCTTTTCGAAAATTATATTAGCATAATTCTGGAAGAGTCTTTTCGTAATTATGGAAAATAATTCTGAAAAGGCCTTTCCGGAAGTATAAAAAAAATAATGTCTTTCGGAAAAGCCCTTCCAGAATTATTCGGGAAAATGTTAGATAGCTTCCGGATTCACTATTCTGAAATTATCTTAGCATAATTCCGGATTGAGTAATCCAGAAAATAACTTGTTTTCGGATTACCTAATCTGGAATTATGTTTAATTTCGGATAGGCTGTTTCGTAAAGGGCGCAAAAAAATAATTGGGTTCCGATAGGCTGTTCCGTAAAGGGCACAAATAATAATTGGGTTATGGATAGGTTGTTCCATATTGTGCGTGATTGCCGAGATCCACAAAATTACTGCAACAATCTCAACCATGAAGAACTCATTGGATGAGAAAACTTCATCATTGGAAATCCACGCACTTCAAGGCCATGGCCTTAGAGCCACACATGACCTCACGGAGTTTGGTTTCATGACACAACTTTTGCCGCAACATATTCTTCAAACAATCCATTGCTTTGCATATCTTTTCCATGCCTTGACATGACTCCAAAAGCTTCAAAGCACAAATATAGGCTTGACAGCACCACCTTTATCAACCAAATGCACAACCACTCTCAATGAGTCCATGTACTTATTGATGTGCTCCATTTTATCCATAAATTAGTTGCATGCATTAAGAATGTTGGGCCATTGCTTCCTGCCGCCACGGTGTTGGAGGTGCGTGCCCTTGCACAAAGGGGAAGGAGGAAAGAAGGGTGGGTGCGCTAGGGTTGAGACAAAAAGCGTATTTTTGTCCTTTTAGTTTTTTATGGGGTGCAGGGAGAAATAAATGGGGTGCAGGAAGCAATTACCTTTTAACTGTTTGGCCTGTTGGACTGGACCAGGCCGAGTTGTCCATTGTGGCAGCTGTAACACCCCAAAAATTTCAACCCAATAAGTATGAACATGAGAGATTTAATTATAAAATTTTCTTGTTTGGGAGAATTGTAACGTTGTGATTTTCCTAATTATATGATTAAGTGTTTGATTAATAATGAAAGAGTAAACTAAATTTAAATTATATTGATTGATATAATAATTAACTTAGTTCTATGTTTTGTCATGTGTCATAGAGTTATTGTGAGATTTTTGGGACTTTTACGTGAGTTCCGTAAGTTGTAGAAAAAGAAAAAAAATAATAAGAAAGGGGGAGTGTCCTTAGAGGAGGTGTGGTGCAAATAGCAAAATTTAAAAATTTTCCCAAATATAACCGTGGAAAGCTTCTTGATTCTTCCATTTTTCGTTCATTTCTTCCTCCACTCTCCGGAAGCTCCCTTCTCCCTCCTCCTTCCAATCTTGGTTGTGGCACTCAAAGAGACAAAAGAAGCTATTATCGTTGATAGCTTAGAAGCTTTGCATGGAAACACAAAGGTATGGGGAGTTTTTATTTTAACCTCATGAATCATGGTGTTTTGGGGCTGTTCATGGATTGTGTGGGTGTTGGGGAAGAAGAAATAGGCATTGGAGTGAATATTTGATGCTTAATTTGTGAAATTTCTTGTTGTTGAGTTTTGGACTGTAACATGCACAAATTTTTAATTTAATTTTGGGACATGATTTTTGAGATGTAAGACCTGTTATATGGTTTTTGGGGTCTCTGAAGCATGTGATAAATTTTAAAAATTGTTTTAAACACTCCTTCTATTTATTTTTGAATTTTCTTTGAAATTGCTCAAATCTGTTAGGTTGCGTTTTTTATTTTTAATTATTTTTGTAGATTTTTGTTGGTGAAACTGTTTTAAAAGAAGTGTTCAATGACCATGGAGAGTGTACAGAAAAATTGACTAAGCCTAAAAAAATAGGAAAGTATTTGTTTGAAATTAAAAGTCCAAAACAGGGCATTTTTCAAAACTGACCTTTTAAATGGGGAAAATTATATATATCGGTGAAATTATCATGTGGTGAATTTTTATCTTATTACCTGGTCATGTAGATTGTGTGGTATTTTTCTAGAGTTTTATAAACATCATTTACTATTTTTCTACATTTAAATAGGGAAATATGTATTTTCTGGCAGCTGTGAAAGATATTTGTTGGAGAAATAGAAATACATGTTTTTGAGCTTTGTGAATAATATATGTGATAGCCAACATGCTAAGGATGATATTTGAAAAGTTTGAATAATAAAAAATAAAAATAAAAACAAAGTTGATCTTCTATTTTAAATAAATAGAAAACAGTGATTTTTTTTGTGTATTGGCAGCAATGGAAGTTAAATAAAAATAAATTTTTAATGGTTGAGATTTGGTGTTCTGAATGTTTATGTCATAAAATGTCATATGAAGAGTGTTATTACCAATTATCATCATATTCGGAGTTGATTTGGTATTTTTAGAAAATTATAAACCGATAATTCAACATACTTGACTTTAGCTTTAATTGAGATATTTATGTTATTGATGTGATATGATGTATTTAAGCTTGAGAGATGATATTCTACCTCTAAAGGTGAATATTCATCTATATGTTATGTGTTGACTAATTAGCTATGATTTGATTCGTTATACAAATTAACTGTACTATGTATATTGTGGACTGAGACCTGGGGGGTGTGAACCTTGGGCATTGTGGAAAAAGTTGTGTGCGCATGATTTTGATGTGTTTTGGATGTTGAATGTGGGGATGAGAATTTATAATTTTCCTGGGAACAAATGAACTCCATGCGGAGCACATTTGTGGAAAACGGTGATTTTGTGATAAAAATGACGGAAAGTAATGAATTAATCCGTAAAAAGAGTGTGAACTTAGTAATTGATGGTTGGCATAAGTAATTCTGTGATCCTTGTTTTGTGTTGGTGAGGATCGAATGAGAAGGAAAACCTTTTCGTTGGGGGTCACGTGTGACTGGTGAAGTGGATAAATGCTACGCGTCGATTTAGCTTACGTGACCGGAAGCCAAATGAGCAAGTGTTGAGAGGTCGTGTGGAGGCTTTATCTACGGTGAGCATTGTGCTTGTGAGATGACGGGGTCGTAATGTTTAACCACTGTGATAGTGGGGGAGTTTGATCTCCGTGTTGTATGTCTGGGACATATGTTGATTGAGGACCGCCGTCGAGTACCTGTGGTAGAAAAGCTCACACAGACCTGTAAAAGGTCGCGTGGGATATTTCAGCTGCAAGTTATCTGTGAACCAAGGTCGGATTGCGAATGACGCGTCACCTGGGGTGATGAGATCGTTACGATGTAGCGATAGAGGCAAAGTCCTTATTTATATATGCATATGTGAGCGTAGAGGTGGTACCTTTAGCTCGGCGTCAATTCGTCCGCACCTGTACCATGTGCAGCGGGAAACCCACATGCGACGAAGAAAGAAAATAAACTCTGTGAGGAGAGTGTTGAGGAGTCAGTCCTCGGAGTAATGGATGACCACAGTTGGTACCTGGGAGATGATCGTAAGGCAGGTTGACCTTAGAGGGTAAGGCACTGAGTTGTGACGATAGATCACATAGCTGACTCGGCCACCCTGACAAAAATACGAGACATCATCGGTTGGTGAGAGCCCGCCATAGTACCATGGTGAGAGGTGTACTCCCAACAGTCATCTAACTCAAAAATATGTAAGACCACTGAGTTCTGGGAGTTCCAGTGGCAGCTGGCCAGTGTATGAAAAGAGATAAGTGTTGAGTTGAGATACTTTTGGGGTGACGAGTGAGACCGTGAGAGTGCCTCTAGTGATTATGTGTGTATTGTTTGTGACCTACGGGTCGTTTTGTTTGTTGGTTTATGCGGAGGATAGAAGCTCACCCATATGCCCAACATTTTTCAGATGGAAATCAATGATGCGATTCGATTGTTGAGCAGGAATGGATTGGCTACGACAATCCCTGCCAGTAGAAATGGATTTGTTCGTGGGAAGAAGGACCTTTTGAGGATACCTTATAAGTTCAAGTGGGTATTTGAGGGGTTGTATTTTGTAGGTCACTGCTCTGAGTCTTAGTCTTTTCTTGTATATAAGATAGGGTAGACTAGGCTTTTATTTATGATGTATTAAACTTTTGGATGTGACTCAGTCGTTATATATATATACTCAATTTAATAGATGGGAACATGTAATTATATTTGGAAAGGATAAATGTTTCATGATGTAAAATGTACTTATATTTGTTGAATATCATTGTCTAATGAAGGATTTTGGGAAATGTATATCTAATGTTTTACTAAGTCGTAATGTTTTCATTGGAATCGAAGGTTTGATTAGGTAAACGGTTTGGATAAATTGTCGGTTCATTAATATATATGTTAGTTAAAAGGATTTGGATGAATTATTGAAAATAAGTCTTTTGGACATTGTGATGCCATGGGTTTTGTGTACAAGTTTTTGGAAAGGGAAACAAATTTCCATGTATATTGAAGGGCATTTTAATAGTCAAAGTTTTAATTTACTCCAGAAATTTTAAATAATATAAGAAAGTCTCCTTTAGAAATTAGGGTATTACAGCAGCTCTACTTATACATCTTTCCTAACAACTTTTAAGAGTAAATAGCCTATTTAGTCATTGAACTATGCATTTGCTGACAATTTAGTCCCTACTTTTTTGAAATGACCAATTTAGTCCACAAATGTGCAAATGTTGCGGCAAATTAGTCCAACTGTTAAGTATGTGCTGTTTCCGTTAATGTTGAGTGCATACGTGGCACGTTGTTGCTAATGCGGCACATCCATGTGTGCAGGGGGCGTTCCACGTCAGCGCATAATGTTTTGGACTAAATTGTTAGTGAAAAATTATTTTTAATGTTGCTTTTTAAGTTTACGTTCATTTCGTTCAGTAGAAAATTTGAAGAAGTTTCTTCTTCATCTCATTCAACAAGGTTGTTATCTAACCATCCTTCATCTGTCTTCTTCCGATTCGATTCGCCTTCACCCTTCTTCTTCTCCACTTCATCCTTCTTGTTCTTCTTCCATTTGTGTTAATGGAGGTGGTATGGAAGAGCAAACTTGAATGAAACTGATTGCCCCAAAAAAAACTAACTTTTGCAAGTAACTATCAAAATGGTCCCAAAAAAATATAACTAACTGACAAAATGGTCCACGTGATATAATAAATGTGCATTCATACTGGGAAGGTGAAGATTGTTATTGGGAGTCTTCGGAGTCTGATTTGATGAATGTGTGGACTGTACATGACCTTTGTAAAGCTTGTGGTGGATATATGAGGTTTGGACATGCGTTTTATTTGGTACCAAAAAGAGGATTCAATGATGGTTTAACATCGTTGGATAATGATCAGGATGCGTTGGCTATGTGTAACACAGCTCTTGTTGATCTAGACAAAGATATGCATATATATTTTGAGCATGTGTTAAAAGTCATCTGGAGATACTCCCTGATGCTTTGCCTGATGTTGTTGATGAGCCATTTGTTGACAGCACAAACGTAGAAGTGCCTGAGGGTGAGGATGCGTGTAAAGGCAAAAGTCACAAGAAGGGGGAGTTGAATTGTGATATAAATTTTCGCAAACTTTTTCTAAACAGTGTGACGTCTGTAAATCAACAGATATAGCTTTTCAAGAAAATGTTTCAACAAATGATTACTTAACAGATGAAATCCTTTTAATTGAAACAGGTTTTAATCATAAGACAAAGTCAGTTCAAGCAGTTATAAGAGATATAAGATCAAGAAAGACAACACAAGAATTTATACTGGTTCGTCTCACCCCGAGACTACATCTAGTTCTTGGCAAACCACCAAGTTTCAATAACTTTCACAAGTTACAAGTATTGTTCACTACCACTTTTGGCTCACCCAAGTATTTTTTTGCACTTAGCCTCTCCAAGCTAAAAACCCAAGTATTATTTACTACCAAGCCACTTCTAGCTCTAAAACAAATCACAAGATTTGTTTTTGAAAGGGGGCGCACAGACTTTACAACTATCGTCTTACAGACAGATATACAAAGTTGAGAACAAAGTCTTTTTCTCTCAGGATACACAAAGTGGTTTTAGAGCTTTTAACAAATAGAGATTTTACAAGAGAAAGAATGAAGGCTTGAAAGAATGCTTGAATTTGAATTCAGTTCATGTGTGTTATATATCAGCACTTCAAATTTTCTTCTATATATAGACTTGCTGAGAAAGTAACCGTTGTTTCTGAACAGTCTTCTTGCTTGTGTTTGACCTATGTCTGAAGGAAGGTGGTTGACAGGCATTTAATGCAAGCATTAATTGTTTGTCACCAACTAGTCATTCTGAGCTGATAAAGCATTCTGCTTATCTTTCTTGAGAAGTACTCCATATCCTTCTGTTGCAGTGGTCACATCGCTTGCTCAGACAAGTACTCATTTGTTAGCTATAGCGCGCCTTTTGAGACGAGGGAAACTTCTGAAACTTTGACTCTTCTTTTTGTTCCCTTTATGCACTTCGACAGATCCTAGGAGGATGTCTTATGAAAATACTCTGCAAAATAGATTACAAAGCGATAGTGCATTTACTATGCCTTTAAATGCTTCTTCAGACTTAATCGTCTGTCTACGTATCATCTGTATCTTACAGACGCAGATACAACATTTTGTCTGTTGGCATTTGTAAGACGCAGTCTTTTTACTTAATATTTGTTTTGCATTAAATCAAAATTATTGAGGGTCCTGATTCATCTTATGACTCAACAATGTGAGTGTAGATGAGGGTATTGGAGCAAGTGTTCTAAATGAAATTGACAAGATTCCCAATATGAATGCACATTTATTATATCACGTTATGGACCATTTTGTCAGTTAGTTATATTTTTTGGGGACCATTTTGACATTAAGTTTCAAATGTCAAGGACCATTTTGACAGTTACTTACAAAAGTTAGTTGTTTTTTTGGGCCAACCGGCTTCATTTGAGTTTGCTTTGCCATACCACTTCTATTAACAAGAACGGAAGAAGAACAAGAAGGATGAAGGAGAATTGGAGAAGAAGAAAGATGAAGGCGAATCGAATAGAAAGAAGAAGAAGAAGAAGGATGAAGGATGGTCGGATAACAACCTTGTTGAACGAAATGAAGAGGAAGAAACTTCTTCAAATTTTCTACTCAAATAGTTGTTACCTACAAAAACTTAAAAAGCAACACAGTAAAAATTATTTTCTTTCACTGACAATTTAGTCCAAAACACGTTGCTCTGACGTGGAATGTCCCCTACACACGTGGATATGTCGAGTCAGCAACGACGTGTCATGTATGCACTCAACGTTAACGAAAACGGCACATACTTAATGGCTGGACTAATTTGTCGCAATATTTGCACATTTGTGGACTAAATTGGTCATTTTGAAAATATAAGGACTAAATTCTCAGCGAATACAAAATTTAGGGACTAAATAAGCTATTTACCCAACTTTTAATGTTGGCATAAAAAGGATACTTTTTTTTGCAACGACTTTAAACATTATTGGCATAAAAAAATACATTTTCCCAATGATTTTAAATGGCATAAAAAATTTTAAATGTCACTTACATAAAAAGTATTATATTTTACCAATGACTATAAATGTTGTTGGCATAAAGATGTATATTTTCCCAATAAGGTTAAAAATTGCTTACATATCTATATATTTGTCGACAAAAAAAAATTTAAATTTTTTGGAATAAATATTGATCACTTCGTCGTTTCACAACGATATTTAAAGTTTATTGCATACAAATATCTTTTTCCCATGGAAGTTTGAGGTTGTTGGCATAGTTATTAAATTTAGCTACCATTCATAACAACATGACATGTCACTATGATATATACATGTTTGCCAACCATTTGACAAGGTTGCCGCCAATTATTATACTTTTGGAACGATAAAAGTTGTCGCTTAGATAAGTAGAGTTTTTTCAACAATGTTAGTGTAAATGTATATTTATTTGTATTTTTTTCATTACGTTATATGTGTGAAATATTTATTAAGATTTTTAATGGTGATGTACTGATAATTTAAAATAATTTTACACTGACATTTAATCATAAATCATAATTAGTATGATTTTTAAGATAATTTTGTATAAATCAACAAACTTATATAAGTTACGAGTTATATAATATTTTTACCAGTTTTTTTAATTATTTACTGCATTAAATAATCTAACAAGAGTAACATGATATTTTTATCACCATAAAAAAAAACTTTAATTTGGAAAAGTTAGATTCTCACCTTCCTCTAAGAGAAAGTATTTGTGAGAAACCTAGCAAAAAAATCATTTCTGAAAAACATTCTTTTTCAGGAATGTTATTTTTTAAAATTGATAATACCAAACATAGGAAAACAAGATTCTCAATGTAAGATTTTCATAAAACAAAAGATTTCTCACCTGTCAAACACCCGTAGACTAGTGTAATATTGATTGTTGTATTTTTTCTTATACTCTTTAAAAATAAGACCACTTTAAAAAAACTTTATTTGAATAATTTTACGAATAAGAAGTTCGGTCAAGTCATTAATGTCTTTTAATTTTTAGCTTGCTTCAATGGTATTACGAGGAAAGACAAGCCACGATCTCACAATTTACAAGAGAAGTTAGATTAAAAATAAAATTATTATAAAAACTTAAAGTCATTAATGTCTTTTTGTTGAATGCGCCGGTGAGGTAGCTAAAATACTAGTAGTACGATTATACGAGAGCGTTGATTGAATGATAGTGTGGCAATGAATCAACCAGCGCAGCATGGTAATGAAAAATCAAAATAAAAACAGTGAAACAGTAACAGTGGATCGTGGCATGGCGTACGCAGAGCGCACCGAAGAAATTTCGAAGCCAGACACAGACACAGACACAGCATTAGACTTGGCACCCACGTGTATTATTAAGGTGGCAACAAAAAGGGAAAGAAAATAATAAATGAAAAGATAAAAAGGTTAGGAGGAGTCGAAGAGAGAGAGAGAGAGAGCGCAAGCCAAGCCATAAATAAAGTGTAGAGAGAGAGAGATGAAAAGCGAGGAAGGTGAAGCGGAAAAGGTGGAAAAATTGGGAGAAAAGTTAAGGCGAGGGGTATTGGTAGGGAAAAGCAAGGGCCCTTGTACTCCAGTGCTCTCTTGGGTTTGGGGTGCTCCAACTCACACTCACACTCACACTCTTGTTTCTGCTTCTGCTAGAAAGCTCGCCGCGGCTCTCTGGGAATTCAACCACTCTTTCCCACTCTTTCAAATGCATCATCGTACTTCTAATAACGCTACTGGTGCTGCTGGCGGCGATCCTAGACTTCGCCGCCACCATTACATCCTTCACAGGGACAAGGCTCCGGATATCTCTAACTACTTGGCTGATGCTTCTCCCAGTTCCCCCGATCAGGTACTCCTTCTTTTCACTTTGCTCGTCTTTCTATTTATTCGCTTCATGATCCTTCAAGGGTCTTGGGGCTTTATGTATACTACTTCACAATAGTTTTATTGTTTTTCTTTACAATATCTATTTTGACTTGTCGTTTATGCTTTTATTGGTAAATTTCCTCGCTGTCTGTTTTTTAAAGGGCATACTGAATCTAAATTGGGTGAATTTTGATATACCTGTTTTTTGCTGATGCTGCTTATGGACGGACATTTTCCCATAAAATTTCCTCTTTTCTTCCTTTTGTGGATCCTCTATCTGTATTTCATAGAATGATCTCTTTCATTGGGCCTTAGTATACTACTACTTGCTTTCAATTTTTTATTTTTTTTGGATGCTTGTGCTGCCTTTCGTGAAGATCAAAGAATAATTGCCTTGGTAATTATAGATGAAAATTTTAATTCCATGTTGCGTCTATAAGCATCGAGACATCTTCAGATGGTAATGTGAACTCATGCACTGTCTCTAACCTTGTTAGTGTAATGGAGGCAGCAGTTTTCATTGACATTTTCAATCATTCGTAGAGACACATCTGAAGTTCATTTAAACTGATATTTCTCTGCTCTTTCATCAGCCTGCTAGCGCAAGCAGTTTGAGGAGGCATGTTGCAGCATCTCTGATGCAGCATCATCGGGCAATTGAGAGGAATAATCATGCACTACAACCTTTATCTCCCGCAAGTTATGGTAGTTCCATGGAGGTGAGCATCAACCTTGCCCCAAACCCTGAACCCCCACCTCCTTTTTCTTTTTTTCTACTAGCTAACACTTCTGAAACTTAAATATAAAGAGGCACATGGTAATATCCTTCTAAGTAAACATGTTTCTTTTGTGGGATTTACCAATTTGGCATCTTATTATATAATGTGGATACATGGTAGTCACAATTTCAATGTTCAAGATCGGCTAGGCTTTAGTAGTTCTCTGAATAATAATCTATCAGTGTATCGTGGGAGAAATAAAGATTCTTAAGTAAGCAATTTTCCTCGTACTAAGAAATTCAGTCAATAACAGCTATGTTGTAGTTTAGTTTGCTGCCAAAATAATTTTTCAGAATGATATCTATAAATAGAACATAAGTAATAAATCATGAAGTTTGTCTAGAGAATGAAACAATTTCAAAATTTGATTCACCGTGTTTGTAGGTTTATTTTCAGAATAAATTGCCACTGAAGTGTAGGTCTTTCTAAACATTAGTGCAAGAACTACCTTGTGCCAAAGAGTGTATTCTAAAATATTTACTGCAAATACTAGGATGATCATTCATCATCTGTTGTGTACAAAGGATAGTTAATATTTATCCCTACTTTACTCTAGCAGCTTGTTTATTGTTGGAGAAATATCCAATACTTTGTTGAATGCTTTGCTTGTCCTTTCTTGTGTTGCAGATGACACCCTATAATCCTGGAGCCACTCCCACTAGTTCCTTGGAATTTAAGGGAAGGATTGGGGAGCCACATTATAGTCTCAAAACATCTACAGAACTTCTAAAAGTGCTAAACAGAATATGGAGCTTGGAAGAACAACATGCTTCTAACATTTCATTGATAAAAGCATTAAAATCAGAGCTAGATCATGCACGTATCCGGATCAAAGAGTTGCTTCGAGACCGACAAGCAGATCGACATGAGATTGATGACCTGATGAAGCAAATTGCAGAGGATAAATTGGTTCGGAAGAGTAAGGAGCAGGATCGACTCCATGCTGCCGTTCAATCTGTGAGGGATGAACTTGAAGATGAGAGGAAATTAAGAAAACGATCAGAGAGCATACACAGGAAACTAGCTCGGGATCTTTCTGAGGTGAAGTCCTCTCTGACTAGCGCTGTAAAAGAATTGAATCAAGAGAGAACAAGAAGAAAACTATTGGAGGACCTCTGTGATGAATTTGCTAGGGGAATAAATGAATACGAACGAGAGGTGCATACTCTGAAACACAGGTCCGATAAGGATTGGGTTCAAGGGGCCGATCACGATCGTTTGATCCTCCACATATCTGAATCATGGCTGGATGAACGAATGCAAATGCAGCTGGAAGCAGCTCAGAATGGTTTTATGGATAAATCCATAGTCGATAAACTAAGTCTTGAAATAGAGACTTTCCTTAAAGCTAAACAAAATAGTAGGAGTGCAGAAAATATTGCAGTAAGGAATCGCCGTAATTCCTTGGAATCTGTACCACTGAATGATGCTGTCAGTGCACCACAAGAGGTGGGTGATGACGATGATTCTGTGGGCAGTGATTCAAATTGTTTTGAGTTGAACAAGCCAAGCAACAAGGGATCTAAGGTACATGAAGAAAAGCCTGACGACAAAAATTTTGAGGAGACATTGAAAACCAACCAAACAAAGAAAAAGCCAATACCACGAGAAGGGTTAAAACATCGTAGCCCATCTAGCCTGCAAGTGAAGTTTGAAGAACAGATGGCTTGGGCCATGTCATCTGATTCACATAAGAAGTCCCAGTCAATTGATGCAGATCAGGGGAAGACCACAGATACCAGGCCAGTTGAAGGAACTGTATCTGAAAAGTCTGAACACTATGAGATTACCGAAAATGATGATTCTGAAAGAAAAAATAACCCCACTGAATTGCACAGCTCCAGTAAAAACCACATTATTGATAATCTCCTAAGAGGTCAACTTTTGGCATCAGAAGGTGGCAATATGCATGCTGAAAATAATTATGGTGAGGCTTCTTGCAGCAATGCTGGATGGAGGAATCAGGCAAGCCCCGTGAAGCAGTGGATGGCAAAACTTGCATCCCAAGACCTTGACATATCAGAGGCTTCCAAAGTGCCTTCAGGATCAAAGGAGAGTAATACTTTGAAAGCAAAGCTTCTTGAAGCTAGGTCCAAGGGGCAGCGATCGCGTTTAAAAGCCTTGAAAGGGTCCTTTTAGAGGTGGTTTAGCATAAACATAACATGTTGGACAATTCGGGTTAAGGTAATAAGTTGGTGGGGGAATTTGCATCCTGTTGATGGTGGTCATTACACTTCCCTCTCGTCTCTTCCTTTCACGTGCAATTTTTGCTTTGTGTTCATAATTTTCACTTTGTATCTGTAACATATTTCTCCTTTGGGTTTTATTCTATATATATACTACTGTAGATGTCGTCACGTCATGTAGCTAAAAAAATCGGATCGAGTTTTGAGAAGTGAAAAACAAAATATACAATTTTGGATAGTTTTTTCGGTTCGTCTCTCATTATTATGGACATGCTACTGCTAGCTCCAAAATTTCAAATTGTAATGCGTTAGTAAGACTAACCATGAATTGATTCATGAATATTATTAATCCATAATTATATATGTTGACGCTGGCATCAACACTGTTGGTCGTGAAGATTATCTGAAGCCTTTTTTTATCTATAGAAGTTTTTTCACACATAGTATGAATAACTTACAGAAGAGTTTCTAAAAAGAATGAATGAGGATTTCAATAAGTTTGTGGTTCAATTATTAACTGCTAATTTTTGTGGAGTTGGGTTCAAAATAATCGACTAGCTACGCATTCTGGACTATATATATATATATATATATATTTTAAATGTGCTCCTAGTTATGTTCAATTTAGATACACTCAAATTATTATTTGAGAAATATGATGGAAATATATTTTAGAAAACGATTTTACATATATTAACAAAGAATAACGTAAAATAGAAGCTAATCATAAAAATATCTTTATCATGACAAAGCCTGTTGAGTTGAGGTTGAGGCAACTATCGACGAGTTTTGAGTCAATCGAAGAGTTCCTGTCATAACCGTTGAGAAAAAAAAATATACGGGCCAAATTGGGCGGGTCCATCCAATTGAAGAGGCGTGACGTGACTGAGAGTGAGATCCAATCCACCACAGCACACGTGTGTTTGTGAAGAAGATCGAAACGCAGAGGGCGTCCCTGATGGCAGCGTCGTTCAGGTGGATATTACAACTACACAGGGATGTTCCAAAAGCCGCACGCTTCTACTCCGAAGGGTTGGACTTCAGCATCAATGTCTGCACCCTTCGTTGGGCCGAACTCCAATCTGGTTCTCTCAAGCTTGCCCTCATGCATTCTCCAAAGTACTCTTCCTTTTTCTCATGCCCTCCATCTGTTTGATAATTTGGTCATTCCAAAGTACGTGATGCTTTTATTAACTCCAATATGCTCGAGACATCCACTAATAACAAGATTAGTTTTTTATTCAGTTGATTTGTTATTTGGTAGCTCAAGATATGTTTAGTGTGGTAAGCTGCTGATTCAGTTTCAATTTGACAGTGACCAAGCCACGCAGAAAGGGTACTCATCGCTTCTGTCATTTACGGTGACTGACATGAACAGTACAGTAACTAAATTAATGTCGTTAGGAGCTGAACTGGATGGACCCATCAAGTATGAGGTCCATGGAAAGGTTACGTATTGTGATTCATTCATAATCATAGCTTTGATATTACTGAGGACTTATAATTGTGATTTACCTGTGATCAGGTTGCAGCTGTGCGGTGTATTGATGGACATGTCTTGGGCCTCTATGAACCCGTGTAAGATTCAGTATCAGTATCAGTATCAGCAATAGCCTCTTTTGTCATGGTAACTGTTTTAAGCCCGTTGTGAATGTGATCTTGGGGAAGATACCTTTTGTTTTATGGATTCCCTGCAATAATTGATGATGTTCTCTTGTCAACACCTATAGCAGCAGGAGCAATAGAGCTGAGAATAAGGCAAAATGATTAGAAGATTGAAAAGAAGCTATTCAGATATCTCCAAATTATGTCTTGTAGATGGGATTTTTGGCGCCATGCCATCCATATCTGCTAGAAGTGACAGCAAATCACCTTTTGATTTTTTTTTTTTTTTTTTTTCTCTATAAGGAGGACAGCTTCTCCTTCCTCCCTGTTGATATTTTATTGAATTTTCATCTCCTGTCGTGTCGTGTCTTCTTTATCCCAGGATTGGTTTTTTAGGTGAAACATTGAAACTTGACGCTTTCAAGTACTCAACGATTGAAATACTATTTGATTGCCGAAATGGATTAATGTATTTTTCGAGTGCTATTACCTGATTTGGCGTCGGATACAATTTCTCTTCCATCAGTTGAAAAGATTCATATGTATTATTTTCATGTGATACATGAAGATGCGATGTGGTCTTAGTCTTACGCAAGCTGCTGCAAAACATGATGTTTTGTATCACCTGCTTGACACGGAAGACAGGTGTTTTGATTCCAGTTTTGAAAAAGGAGATAGTACAGCCATTTTCATAGCTCAAGTCACTAGGACACATGAAAAGCCCGTTGATGGAAATGCAGAAAAGAAACAACAGTGGAGTTGGTTGCATAAATTGATTGAACGGTGCTGTAATGTTCTAGAAAAATGCTTAATTGTAAGAAAAATTATTGAACGAAACAACCCGAATAAAACAACTCAAAATGTGATTGGTTACTTAATTTTCACTTCAACCACCCATGTATGGTTATTAGTTCGTGCTTTTCCTGTCAATTTTTCTTCATAAGAAATAGCATAACTGAATGCTCTATTATAAATCATGTCTATAAAAATATTAACTTCTATTTCCATCATTCTCTATCCTTAGCAATTCGACTGCTTAGCAAAAGGAAAAGAGAGAGGGGAGGGGGAGAAAGTGTCAAGGCAGTAATGATTTTTTTTAGACATGTAAAGAATAAATTAAGTGAAATGATTTAAATGAGTGATTTCTTTTAGGTTAAATTAATTTGTAGATTTTTGAACTATTTGATAATTTTTAATTAGGTTCTTAAACTATTTTTTTTTTCAATTGTGTTCCTAAACTTTTATTTATTTTTTAATTAGGTTACAACATGACCTAAATAAAAAAACAAATATAAGTTTAGAGACCTAAATAAAAAAAATAGTTCAAGGACCTATTTAAAAATTGTCATAGTTCATGGATCTAATTAAAGATTACCAAGTCTATGCATACCAATATTTTTACCTTTGTAGGCTAGTATTTTCATATCTGCATCTCTATAGGTTCTAAACTTAGTATTTTCAACTTGTAGAGGTGAGAATACTAACCTGCAAAAACTTGACAATTTTTTATTAGGTCTTCATACTATTTATCATTTTTAAATAGGTTCCTGAAATTTTTTTTTTCAATTGGCTCCTGAACTTGAATTTGTTTTTTAATTAGGTCATACAAGGACCTAATTAAAAAATAAATATAAATTTAGGGACTCAATTAAAAAAAAATTCAAGAACCTAATTAAAAATTATTTTAAAGACATACAATTTTCTTTTGATACATATATACAAATTAATTTAACCTTTATTTTAAGTAGATAATAAGAGGAACTATTGTTGTGTAAATATTATAACCCATTTGAAAATCCGGGTTTCACTCGTTACATTAGCTATGTTTGTAGCTTCACGGATACCCCTAACGTCACACAAGATACAATCTCATCTTTCGTGGGAATACAGAATATTAGGAGGGAATAAAGCAAGTTTTAGAAAAGTTAACATTCTTGTACTCAACAAGGAGTTCTTAGCTTGAACATCAAGTGAAGACATTTAGCTCGATAGGTTGGGTTTAGGATCAACATTAACTTTTCACACCGTGACCCATGATGTACCCTTTATTTGGTAAAAGGAAAATAGTGTGAAGAAGAGAAAAATAAATGAGAAATAAAGAAAAAATGAGAGAGGAGGGAAATTTAAAGTTGTGGAATTTATTAATTATTTTCACTCTATTTCTCTCTTGTTTTTATTTACTTATTTATCTTTTTCTTACTTATCTTAAACCAAACACTTTTATTTCTACTACATATTACTCACATTTCTATTTATCTTTCTGTTTCTATCCATTCCATTGCTCATTTATTTATTTATTTTTTCTACCAAACGGATCCTACAATGTAAAATATGTAGTTAATATTAATAATTTAGACACACATCAGTCACATTTAACGGTTAAAAATTTAATAGTTTAAAATTAATTTTAAAACAATCGGACACTTATGTCATTAATTTTAAAAGAATATCTTATTGTTTGGCAGTACTAATTTGGCTTATATATATGTATCCATGAATGGATCAAAATTCTTGTCATCTAATATAAGATTTTCTTCGAGTGAGGATCTTTTACCGGTTACAGTATGTATAAGCTACGAAAAAAACAGTCTACATGGCAAGGGTAACTTTAGTCGTGGTATAGTTGTTTGTTTTTCTTTCTTAGTGATCCTAATTTTTGCTTTAGGAACATGCAACCGTTGCATATGTTTATTTAATTATTTCTCTCTCTTTCCATGCCATTATAAAATTGAATAAGTAACTACCAATAAGGTTGTACTTCTTACTTTGATTAATAGTGTCTTTTTGAAATTTGAATTACTTTCATGTTTTTTTTAAGAATGAATTATTTTTATATTGACAAATAATTAATTTTTTACAATAAAAGTAAAGAAATAAATAATTATTTCTATTTTTTCATGATATTATCATAATTTGTGAAATTAAAATTATTTTTTATGTATTATCCAACACATTATAAATAGTGTATGTATATGTTACGTCCACATGTAAAGTATATGCAACGTATAGTCAGGACGAGATGTAAAAGCCACTCAACTCCATTGAATGATTATGAAGTCCACATGTAAAGTAATAAGCTTACGTGTGGAAGACTAGGGCAACGTTTGCATCCTCTCTTTGAACGCTGCAATGGCAATAGATTCGTCAACATTTACAACATTTTAGCAGTCATCTCTCCAGTATCCGCTTTCAAAATGTTTGCTCCTTTTGGAATAAATGCAAAACAGAAACAGACACAAGTGTTTTAAAAACAAAAACAATTGTTTCTTTGTTTTTTCAAAAAATTAAAGAGTTTTTGGAAATAGAAATCAAACACACCTCTATTGTTTAGTGTTCAAAAGTTTAGAGAAAAATGGAGAAAAAAAAATTAAATTCTTCTTTAACTTTTGTCTAGATCCCCTCTTTAATATTAATTGGGAAAATTTATATTTTCTTCCCATCCTCTATCTCTCCACTAAACAGTCCATTGGTGATCTGTGGGGTTGAGGTTTCATCACGTTTCACACCCTCGTTGAAACATGGTCCACGAAGGTTTGTTCTTTTCTAATTTCTTCCTCTTTATCAAATAAAAACTTGACCAAGCAACCAGATGTATCTAACATTTTTAATTAAATCCGAATTGAACAAAATGTTATTTTTCTTTCAAAAAATAAACAAACTAGTAGTTGCATACGGATCATGCCTTGATGGAAGCATCTTGAATATTGATTTGAGAGATAACCAATACCATTCACTAAAGTTTAGAAATTAAATACCAAATAAGGAGATCATATGTATGATTTCCATGTTCTCCACTAGTAAAGAAAAGAGCATAATGATAACGTTATTATTGTCACGTCAATTCAAATAAAACTCCTTGTAGCATTACGTTATATATATGAACATGCAATTTCACTTCCTCAGTTCTCTAGCTCCTAGAAGGAAAAACAACTAGAGCCACCTCTTGTATTGACTAGTTCCTAACATATTGTTTCCTTAGTATTGGATGAGTACGCACAGATTCGAAAGTGGACTATGATGATTTATTTATTTCCATATCTTCAGATAATGGACGAGACGACTTTTTATGATAATAACAAACAAATCCACTTCACTAACTCTTGATACTTTTCCAGATGGGTTGGAAACATCTAGGCCCCGGAGAATAAAGTAAATCAAACTTTACCTAAATTAAGTATATTTGCACACAAAACACAATGCAAAATTCCATTGTCAAATTTCAAACACTTTGGAGCGTGTGTATATTAAACGTGGCAACGGTTCACTACAGGTGAGGTGATTAGCACGATGAAATTCGGGTATTTGATTTTTCTTAAATTGCTTTTAGTCTGAATAATAACCAATTGGCAATTAATGACAAACAACTTTAGTTAAATCTTGTGTTTGTTAAAGATAGAGCAATGATCAATATAATCATAGCATAGATAAAGTGATGTTAGATTCTGTACAGGTGGGAAAGACTACTATTGCCTTGTTCCAGATTAAGACAAGAACACCGCATGCAGTGTCAATGTCGAACTCCTCAGGCACTGCTCTTCAGGAGAAAAACAGAAAGAGAAAACCTTCGATCAATTTCGTTTTCTAAATTACATGAATCATTACATTAATCTTTATAGTTATTAAATTAATTTCTCAAAATTTAAATTGTCACTATATTAATCTTTCAAACATTTTAGTACCCAATTATTGCATCTTTTAAGTTTAAAAATAATTTGGTGATAAATTAAATCTCCGAGAAATTAGTTTGGTGATAATATATTTAGAAAATTAAATTAATTACAAAAAGATTTTTTAATAGACTAATTTAGTTATTAAATTTTTTAAAAATTTAAGGTAATTTTTTCCTAGATTCAGTTTTTTTAAACAGAAATAAATGTTTGGTATTTTAGTTTACCCTTTTATATTAATACAAAAATAATATTTTCTTTGTTTCTATTTTTTAATTTTAACGTTATAAAAAATTATGAAAATAAGATTTTTATATTTGTAATCTTTTGGTTAGTTCATAAAAATTTAAAATAAAATAATTTAAAATTATAAACAAATATTAACAAGAAAAACACCGCCTAGTTTTTAAAGAGATTAGTAAGATAAGAGATTAGGGTTCAAAGAGGATAAAAAGTTAGAACTTTTTAATTTAGGCAAAACTTGATATTTTAGTTGATATTTTTCGAGTGAAAAGCATAAATTTATTTAAGTGATTTAATTTGCAAAAATTTAAAGAAGAAAGATGATAATTTTAAATAGAAGAAAAGTGACGAAGAAACTCGAGTGTACGTAGCAATAAAAGAAAATTCAAGAGATTAAATTTATTCGAAAAATTATTAAAGAACCAATATCATATATTATCTATAGGTTATATTTGGGGAATGTAGTTGATATGTTAGTTAAAAGTTAATTTTTAACTAAAAACTATTATGCTAACTAATTAAACTAAAACTATTATTAAAATAAATTATTGAATTAACCGATAAGTGTAGAAAGATATAAAAAAATTTCATATGATTTTTATATAAATTTTATTTTGTATACCAAACATATTTTTATGTAAATATGCTTGTAATTAATCTTGAATTCTTATATCTTAAATATTTATTAAAATATAAAATAAAATAATCAAATATTAAAGAATTAAATAAATGAGGAATTTATTAATACATTGAAAGTAAAAATAAAACATAGTAATATATTATAAACAAAAATATAAATATTATTTTAAGTAAGATTTTCTAACAAAATACTAATAAAGAGTAAATAGTATATATTGATATTATAAAAGATTTTTACATAGTCATTCACTCATAAATTGTTGTTTATAATAAGTTTATTAACTTTTAAAGTAATTATTTTAAAATTTATATCAATAATAATTTTTAATTAGTTGACATTATAAATTTTTTTACACAACAATATATAGAAGTTAAACTCAAATAAAAGAGATTATAAACTCATTTGTCAAACCGTGAAAAAGTGAAAGTTAATTATATTTTGTTGCTTCGGTTTTAATGTGAAAATTTGAATCGATTATATAAATGACTAGTCACACACATATAATACATAAATTAAAATTACAATTAAATATGAATAAATTACAAGAAAAAGTGGTTTCGGTCCTTCAATAATCATTAATCAATGTCTACTGTCGTATTCCCTGTCTTCCATTCCAAAGAAAAAATGAAGTGCGATTAAAATGTTTCTTTGACATTCTTTCAGGACGGTGTTGATTTGTGTCGGAGTTATGGGATCCCGTGCAACAAACTTTTTTTCCCGTAATTAATTAATTCTAGAAAATTCCAAGAGCGCCTTGCTCTGCATTCTGCTTTCAAATATAGATTGGAAACTTGCATATACGATATTAAGCTTCATTTGAACGCTTATCAAAGGAAAACAAATGCGAGAAGGTAAAAAATAAAAGAAATAAAGAAAGAAAGGAAAAATAAAACAGCAATACGGAATTGCAATTATATACATCGGAATTGCAAAATCGCAGAGTTTAGCTTTAGCCCAAGTGGAACTGTGGAACTACACACGCGATCGAGGATGTGCCACTTAATTAATTGCACCATAGGCATAGCTAGTGCATCCACGAACTTCTTCAATACGGTGGAGCGTGGTTAATTTATGCTCTGCCATGTTAGTACGTACTTGGTGACACAATAATTAAATATATAGCATTAAAATTAAAATTAGAAAGATGCATCATTATTCTTTTAAAAACGATAATACCGTATCGTTCTACTTGTAATGCAATATTATCTTATGCAAACCCTCGTTGTGCTGCATTTCTGGGAAATTGCTTACACCAGCTGAAATCCTTAGCGCAACCGTAGAAAACCATGAAACGAGGTAACACGTTTCATGGTTTTATTAATTAATTTAAAGCCATAGTATCTGGTTATAATAATTCCCGTATCAAGTTTAGTCCATACTCCAAAGTTTAGCAACTATATATTACCTGAGTGAATAAATGATTAAAAAGAAGTATATATATATATATATATATATATATATATATATATATATATATATATATATATATATGTCCAAATCTAATAATCTGAATCAGAAGTTAGAAAAAACACGGGAGAAAGGAGCAAAGAGATGAATAAAACAAGAAAAAGGGAGCTCCCTTCAGTCCAAGTACAGAAAGCATAAGATTCAATTTGTCTCCCGCATCATTCACTCATTTACTGAGTATCTATCATTCACTCAGCATTTGGATGAATGAGTCGGCAGCTAATTAAATCCTATTGCCACCCATGAGTGGACTGAAGAAAGCTCTCTTACCTGACCATGTCCATTATTAGGGGTGAATCTGATCCACCCATGCAAAGATCTGTTTCATATATATTCACAAACACAACCCATGAAGAGAGAGAGAGACACGTCCAAGTCACTATATATAAGAAGGAAAATGAAACAAAATTCTTACACAATAATGCGCTTGAAGACAAGACAATGAGCAAGACCATCACATGAGATGATCCAGAACCTTAATCTTGAGTTCGGCTCCTCTCCATTCCTTCAAAAAAATGGACATCTCCAGTCCTTATTAGCTTCGGTCGACACGTGGATTAAAAATGATCCAATGGTTGAAAATTGTTCAAAGTTAAAAATGATGAAAAGAAGTCAAAACGGGATGTAGTTTACGTGTTTTACTTAGCAAAACGGGATGCAGTTTACACTGACCGTGAAAAACTTAAACAAAAAAATAAGCTGAAGCTTCCTGTCATTTCCGGCGATGACATCTTTACTAATTTTCCAGTACAGGGGTGCTCACCATGACTGTAAAAGCTTTTTTATACTTGAGTAAGAAATTTATTCCTTCTTCTTGAAACTCTTACAAGTTGATTGAAAGATAGTTGGCCCAAAGATAGGCCTGAGGCAAGAAAGGCGAAGACCATGAGGGCAAGGGTGATGCCATAAACTTTTTTTTTTCTGTCGAGTTTGCCTCCGAGCCAAAAGAAGAAGAGTTGTCCCGCACAAAACAAAATGCAAATAGCTAATTGGTATAAGCTAGGGAGCTTGGCTTCGACTTTAATATACATTTTGAAAAATTGATTCCCCATTCTGATACATAACCAATAACTATAAAAGAGAGTGAAAAATAAAATTCAATCTCAATCAATTTTCGCATGCTTATGTAAGAATGTTGTTTCTTCAGACGGACATTTTTGGTTATATTTTATGAAAACTTGACCATCAATGTTTATTTCTTTACTATATTCAACATTATCAGTTACGCACATTATATATTGCTTAGTAAGATTTGCATATTAAAGAATTTGTGCAAGAAATATTTTCGTAAGGGAGGATGGGTGTAGTATATGAGTCCCAGCAACTTAGTGAAGTTGGGGATGCTGAACATTTCGTAAGCGTGGCGTCTATGAAGAATCCCATGTTCGGGATGATGATATGGCGGTGAAGTGGTACACTGGATCTTGGCTGCGTCGAGGGCATTCAGCACTTCCAGTGATGGATTGACATAAGAACAATAGAAGCAAGTTATGCCATCAAATATGCATTTCGTACTGAATACTTTGGGGTGGGGGTCCGGGGTGGTGGGGAGTTGCGGGTCTCACTATTCACTAACATTTCAGCCATTGAAGTGAGAAACCCAAAATAAAAAGGCAGTAATGAAGTGATGTTAAATCTCAGCCATTAAAAAATTTTAATCCCACGTGTCATTGTTTTAACACAGGAAATGGAGATGTCCAGTTTCTTCCTAAAATGGAGAGGATCCGGACGCCTTAATCTTATTGTCGAGTAAGCTGCTAGGCTCACAGAGGCAATGAGGGAACAAAGGGCTTTTTATAAGCTCACATCAAGAGGAACCGGTAGAATCACTCCTGTTAAAAGTGCGTCTGCATGTAATTATCATTCGGCTTTATAATTTTTTTGATAAAATCTAAAATGAATAAATTATTAGTTTAATTTCCATGCATGTGTAAAAAAATTTATACTGTTACCTAATTAAAAATTATGAATAGATATGACTGTTAAAATAATTATTATAAAAATAAAATAAAATAATCATATATGTTAAATTGTGATTGAATAACAATGTAAAGTGTATACACTATTTTTTATTAAATTATTTCTTTTTTTCTTTTTAAAAAAAACTTAACACAAAATATGAATTAGTGAGACAACTTTCTTTTTCTCTTTTCTGATGGAAAGGAAGTTATTCATATTCTCCTTGTCAGAACCAATTAGTTTTGTGCATCATGAGTACAGTCGCGACTTGAATATATATAAAACAAAAAGAAATCAAAGACGGGAAGTGCTCAGCGAAAAAGGAAAAGAATGGAATACATGACCTGTGAACCGGATGCCATGCTTCTAATTTTATATACAAGCAAAATTGGATTTAGCTTGCGCTTGATTATATTAATTAGATCATGATAAAACATGTCGATCACTCTGTGTGCTTTACAAGCTAGTAGAGGCTGTATTATTTTCTTAATTTTCAGAGAAGAATTACGTAGCCTAAATGAGGGTTAATGCTACTTACGTGTTCATTTTCCTTCATACCCAACTTTTTTCAATACGAAGATTAATTAAGTAGAAGGGACCGTAAAGCATACATTCTTCCGTATGTACTGGGGATATATATTTCAAGTTCATTAATTTAAAAAATGAATGACAAGACAGATGAAACGCTGGAGATTCCAATGAATAAGCTAATCTCCCTAGGGTTTACCCAGTGAAAGACAATACTTTAGCTGGGTATAAACCTAGTTTGACAAGACCAATTATAGCCTTTCTATGTCTGCCATGTAACCATATGAAAACTGAAAAGTTAAGGGGAATATTCAATTCTTGTAGGAGAATATATTTTAGAATAATTTTAATTTTTTAACATCCTTTTATAAATTCTCTCATTTATTTAATAAAAATTAATGAAATGTATTTTATATTTTTAAAATATTAAAGATATTTATTATTTATTTCATATTTACCATATAAAATATTGGAATATATAATATTACACGATATTTTAAGAATGAATCTTGCAGACAAAAATTCTTATATGCTCCATTCCCATGTTTAAAGTGAAATTGGATGAAAAAAAGAAAGAAAAATGAATAGTTGAGAAAAAAATTATACAATGTAAAATAATTTTACACAGATAATTTTCATGTGTAGCTAAGGCTTTTTTCTTTTGTATTCTTGTGGCTGAAAATGTTTGGGCACAACTTGTGCTTTGAACATGATTTAATATAAAAAAAATCAACGATAATTTCTGATTGGTTATCAATATAAAATTGTTTAACATTGTTTATGTATAAATAACTATTAAACTCTTATAATAATTACCTTAAAAGTCATATAAATAATGATTTATAAATGGATAAAAGTGTAAAATTATTTTACACTGCCAGTGACCATAAAACTCTAAAATAAAGTTTAATAAAGTTTGATTGATTTAAATCAAAAATATTATTATTCAGGTTTAAAATGGAAATAATTTCATAGTATGCCATCTTTTTCTTTAATGTACTTTTATTATAATTTAAAATATTATACTTTGAAATTTAGTTTTATTTATATCATATTATTATTTTTTCTATATTTTAAAATCAAAGACAGAAAAACCCAAACATTGTCGAGCTGGGATACTAGTTTTTGTAACATTGAGATATAATCATTTGTTTATTTCACCTTACAAAATCCCCATTCTTGCAAGTATAAGAGACGACTATGAATAAATAATATATGTCTGTCCATATCTTTTTGTATTATCTTTTATGATCTTTCCTTATTTCTATTTATCTTTTGTAACTTACCAGATATCTCTTGTATCTATAAATAGGTTACTCCTTCTAGAAAGAATACACACAATTATTATTTTCTCTAAACTCTAGTCTCCTCTTCTTCTCTACTTTTCTCTATACTTTCCTTGCTCTGAGTTATATTTTATTTAACACGTTATCAGCACGATTGTCTTTCTTCCACGGATCATCCACAATTGGTATTGCAACCTGCAAGAAAAGGTCTTGTAAATAATTTGATTGAAGAAAGTTGTTCTTTCAAATTCAGATTTTAAGGTCAGATTTTCTCTTTCTCCAATTTCATTATTCATATTATGTGTTTGATAAAATTTGTGTTCTATTTACAAATTAATTATTTGAGAGTCCTGAAGACTCTATCAAAGAGAATTATTTGAGAGTCCTGAAGACTCTATTAAAGAAGAAGATTATTTGAGAGACCAAGACTCTGAACTGGTTATATTTCTCTATAAAAATAATTTCTCACCAGAAGTGAGAAAATAATACAAAAGTGAAAATAATTTATCTCACCAGAAGTGAGAACATAATGTAAAAGTGAGAATAATTTTTCCCACCAGAAGTGAGAAGGTAGTACGAATAATTTTTCTTCTTGATTATTTGTCCCTTGATGTTGCATCTCCTGAAGTTTAGGTGTACTGTTTGACATTTGGTCAAGATATTTTGAAACTAATTTATCTATCTATTTTATCTTTTACTTTAAAAATTAATCTATTTATTATTATTGTTGATATCAGCACCTCTTTAAAATTTCGTATATGTATATGCAATACGTTTTACAACCATTATAAATAATGGATTCAGCTTCGTACATTCCCTTAATAAATAATTGATTAAAATTTTGATATGTTATATACGTTTTATATACGTTGCATTTATCTAAAGAATTCAGCCACTGAAATTTTTTTTATTGCCTTTTATATTATTTTAAGAAGCAAAATGTGTGCTACAATGTTTATAAGTGCATTCGGTGGTTTATAATTGATTTTCTGGTTTATATGAAAACATTGCTTTATAAACACATATATGCTATGCGGTGATTTTCTGGTTTATAAACACATATATGCTATGCAGTGATTTAAAGAGGATCGTGAATCTATATACAGTGTTTTATATGTTATGAACAATACAGTCAGATCAATGTCGGGGATATATATTTCATTGTTTTATATTAATTTAAAGAAATTACTGGTATTAATTAGATGTTTATTCTAGAAAATTGCAAGCTACTGTATGTTTATTCTAACTATTTTTATTTTTATGATAGTCTTTAAACAAGTCAAACCTTGTAAAACTTGAATTTGTGGCTCTTGATATTACGGGAAATAATTATTTATCTTGAATATTAGATGCAGAAGAATTTAGCTGTAATGGGTCTTGAAGACTTTATTAAAGATGAAAATAAAGCATCTAATCAAAACTCTATTAGATGCGAAAATACATTTAACTGTAATAGGTCTTGAATACATAAATTACATATTATGTGTGAAAGTTTTATTTGTTGTTTTTGTAAGTTCCAATAAAGAAAGCATACAAAAGTTTTTTCCATAAACTGTACGTGAGACTTTCATTTGAGAGATTTTTTTGATATGGTCATGGTTTATATATTTTGTTTAGAATATGATTGAAAGAATTTATTGTTAATGAAGTGGACCTTTACACTTTAGCCATGCGCTCCCCTTCTCAGCATTTTCTTTTAATTTCTTGACTCCTTGTGACTAAGCAAAACAATGAGTTTTCGATGAAAAATCATGAGGCCGCCTGATCAATTCTGCTCCATTCCCAGAAGTGAATGCAGCAATATCTTATTATTATGCTTATGGACAATCTTGTGGTCATGATCATGGTCGTGGACATGGCCATGAAAGAATTTTTAAGAATATTTTTTTCCCACCAGAAGAGCAAAAGTAATGTGAAAAATTGATTACCTCATTGGTGATGGGAGTTAATATTTTAATTATAAGATTGTTATCTTTCAAACATATTTTTCTACACAATTTTCATACATTGATTATTTATACTCCTTGTTTTTATCAAGAATAATAATTTTTTCTCTTGTTTAATTAGTAATGCGAGAAGTTAATGATAGTACTATTTTTGGTACTACAAGTATAATTGAAAGCTCCAGAAGAGCTAATGTATTGTTACCTGGAGGAATAAGGTTGCACATTAAGTTTTAAGGATATCCATCTAAATGGATACCATATTAAAACAAATAATGAAGGAAATGTGAAATATCTTTATATCATGAGACTTAATTGTGTATTAAAAAAAAAATTACATGTCTTTTCTTATAGTTTGTACTACGCGAATCTTAGTACAATGGAAAAGCATAATGTTATAAACCAGAAGTTTACAAATCAAAATAAATTTGTTGTTTGGCATGACCGGTTGAGCCATCCCGGGTCTATTATGACGCGAAAATATTGTAAAATTCATGTGGACACCCATTGAAGAGCCAGAAGATTCTTCAATGATTTATTATATATTACATGTTCCCAAGGGAAGTTGATAATTAGAATCCATTTCATTTTTTAAAGGATACAAGGTGATATTTGTGGACCAATACACCCACCATGTGGACCATTTAGATATTTTATGGTTTTAATTGATGCATCAACTAGATGGTCACATGTTTGTTTGTTGTCAACTCGCAACCAGGCGTTTGCGAGACTGTTAGCTCAATTAATTTGACTAAGAGCTCATTTTCCTGATTATCCAATTAAGAAAATTTGTCTTGATAATGCTAGTGAGTTTACATCTCATGTTTTTAATGAGTATTGTTTGTCTATTGGAATTGATATTGAACATCCTGTAGCACATGTTCATACACAATATGGACTTGCAGAATCACTTAGTAAACATCTAAAGTTGACTGTAAGACCATTATTCATGTGATCAAAACTTCCAATGGTTTATTGGGGACATGCAATCTTGCATGTTGTAGTATTGATTCGCATCACGCCAACAAGTTATAATTAGCTCTCCCCATTGAAATTTATTGAGCAACCTATTAATATTTTCCATTTGAAAATTTGTGGATGTGATGTATATTCCAATTGTTATACCACAACACACTAAGATGAGTCCTAAAAGAAGGTTGGAAATATATGTTGAGTATGAATCTCCATATGTAATAAAATATGTTGAATCATCAACAATAGATGACTTGATGCGTCGATTGTTATTTTGAATTAGTTTTCCCAACATGAGGGGGAGATATAGGCAGTTGCAAAAAGGAGATTAGTTTGAATGAATTATCATTATCTTGATCCTCGTACAAAAACATTTTGAACCAGAAGTTCAAAAGATAATTCATTTACAAACTTTAGCCAAAAGAGTGGCTTAATCATATGTATCAACTGCTAATGCTCCAATAAAATTTGATGTCCCTGTTGGACAATATAATATTGCAAAATGAGTCTCAGACACGCATGAAGCATGGTAGACCCATCGGTTCCAAAGATGAAAAATCCTCAAGAAAAGGAGCTGAAATGTAAGATGGCTAAATTGAGGTTATGAAAGCTTTAAAAGATTTCTTTGACATAATTAATATTTTAGTTCCAGAAGAACTCAGGTACCTGAAATTAGTGAAAATAAAGAGATATCAAATTATGTCATGAATGGTACGATGGAATCAAAATGAAGTCAACGTTGACGAAGTGTTTGAATATAATATAGCGCTAAATGAAATAAATGATATTGAGGATCAAGTACCAAAGTTCATTAGTGATTGTCGACAAAGAAATGATTAGCCAAAATGGAAAGATGCTATTGAAGCTGAATTAGACTCGCTTGCTAAGCAAATCATTTTTGGACCTGTAGTCCATACACCTTGAAGGTGTAAAACTAATTTGATACAAATGGATTTTTGTGCAAAAGCAAAATGAGAATGGTGAAATTGTGAGATACAAAGCACGACTAGTTGCTTAAGGATTTTCACAAAGATCCAATATTGAATTTAAAGAGACATATTCACCTGTTGTGGATGTAAGTATTTTTATTTAATGGTTGCTCATGAAGGACTCAATTTACATCTAATGGATGTTGTTACAGCCAATTTGTATAGCTCTCTGGAAAATGACATTTATATGAAACTCCACGAAGGATTTAATTTGCCCTGTAGTGCAAGTTCTAAAGAAGATTACTCAATCAAATTGAATAAGTCTCTTTATAGATTAAAGCAATCAGGATGCAAGTGGTACGATCGTCTTAGTGAGTATTTGCTTAAGGAAGGATATAAAAATGATCATATTTGTCCATGTATTTTCATGAAAAAAATCTGAAAATGGATTTGCCATAATTATTGTTTATATAGATGACATAAATATCATTGGAACTCCTGAAGAGCTTCCAAAAGTCATGATTGCTTAAAGAAAGAGTTTGAAATGAAGGACCTAGGAAGGACAAAATTCTGCTTGGGATTACAAAATTCAAAAAGTGAAATTTTTGTGCATTTAGAAACTTATATAACGAAGGTGCTTAAAAGGTTCTATATGGACAAATTACATCCATTGAGTACTCCAATGGCTGTAAGGTCTTTAGATGTGAACAATGACCCTTTTCAGACCTAAAGAAAAGGATGAAGAACTACTTGGTCCTAAAGTACCATATCTTAGTGTTATAGGAGCATTAATGTATCTTGCTAATTATACACGACCCAATATATCATTTGCAATTAATTTATTAGCAAGATATAGTTCTTCACCTACACGAAGACATTGGAATGGAGTGAAGCACATACTTCGTTACCTTTGGGGCACTATGGACATGGGCTTGTTTTATTCAAATGTTTCAAAGTCATATCTAATTGGTTATGCAGATGCAGGTTATTTATCAAATCCTCATAATGGTAGATCACAGACATAATGTTTGTTTACATGCAGTGGTACAGTCATTTCATGGCGGTCTATGAAACAAACCATAGCAGCAACATCATCTAATCATGTAGAAATTTTAGCATTACACGAGGCAAGTCATATATGTGTTTGGATGAGATCTGTAATTCAACATGTGCAAGAAACTTGCGATTTATCCTCAAGAAAAAAGGCATCGACGATTATATGTGAAGACAATGCTGCATGTATCGCTCAGTTGAAAAAGGGATACATTAAAAGAGATAGAGCAAAGCATATTCTACCAAAATTATTTTTCACTCAGGATCTCCAAAAGAATGGTGACATAAATATTCAACAAGTTCGTTCGTGTGAGAATCTAGCAGATCTTTTTACAAAGCCATTGCCAAGGAAGACATTTGAGCAACTAGCCCACAAGATTGGACTTCGTCATCTTAAAGATGATTGTCTGCATGAGGGGGAGAAATAAATACGTTATGCACTCTTTTTCCCTTCGCCATGGTTTTGTCCCATTGGATTTTCCTGGCAAGGTTTTTAATGAGGCAGGGGATAATGTATTAAAGGATGATGTACTCTTTTTCCTTCACTAGGGTTTTATCCCACAGGATTTTTCCTAGTAAAGTTTTTAATGAGGCACATTCTTAAATAATGGACATCCAAGGGGGAGTGTTATGAATTATCTATTTGTGGCTGTCCATATCTTTTTATATTATCTTTTATTATCTTTCCTTATTTCTATTTATCTTTTGTAACTTCCCAGATATCTCTTGTATCTATAAATATGCTACTCCTCCTAGAAAGAATACACACAATTATCATTCTCTCTAAACTCTAGTCTCCTCTTCTTCTCTACTTTTTTCTCTACTTTCCCTGCTCCGAGTTATATTTTATTTAACACAAATGAAGTTTTATGTACATACATTATCAGTATTGAAAGTTATTAAGCATAGTAAGGTAAACTTACAAGAAATCATTTTTAAATTTGAATGTGAAATTTAAGAATTCATTCTCATACGTGAAAAATATATATGCCACATGAGAAACCTAAATTAGAAAATTTTAGAAATAACTATGCAATTAATCATCAATTTTTTTTATTTTTATTTATTATTATTATTTTTTGTGGGCAAAGCCCAAATTAATCATCAGGTATTGCGTGACTGCAACTCCTGCTTATAATAGAAGAGCGTCATCGTGAAACAAGTTTGTGACTCTCAACACATTTTGCAGAACAAAAAAATAAAATCCCTAAACCTAATTCTGAATTTTAGCTTCTAAATTAAGGAAATTCTTTCATTAAAAATAACAACATATAAGATCCAGTAGGCAATGTCATGACAGTCAATATCTACACCAGTTAGGAACTACTCTACGATCAATTATTGGTATGTATAATTACATCAAATCCTATTCTTTCATCTCCTTAATGCAGTTTAGACAATAATAATAAAAAGCATTTGCCTGCTCTTAAAAAGTAAGACTAATACTGCCATACCAAATAACTAGAAAATATAGGACATTAGTCATCAAAAGCTAGAAAGTAGAGAGCACCAATCCTACAAAGGAATCATTGTCTAATAGTAAGTTCAGCCCTTAGATGAAGTAACCCCTTGATGAAAAAATGGCTATCGTCAGCTATGAATGCAGTCCATGGAATACCAAACAGGTTCCTATACCCTACAGCCTTGCCTGCTGTGAAAGTATAATCTCCCTTGCACCTGCTTAGATACTCCTCAGTCGATTTTGATCTAGCAGCAAATTCATAGTCAACGTGAAGAGATACTGATTCCTTGAATTGCATTACTAAGAAAAGCCCAAAGCAATGGGATTCGTTTTGCTGGTCCACATTGCAGCGAGCTGACAAGAAAAACCACTGCTCCCCTAGGGGGAATGCCTGAGAGTAAATTCGAGCATTAGGAAAAAATTGCGCACATTCTTCTTTCTTTAGGTCAAGGTATACGACACATCGCGAACGGGGCAATGCAAATTCAACCACCTTCACACGGCGGAGCTTGTAAGCTCTCTCCACAAAACGAGAGTAGGTGGTGCCAGCATCCTGTGCAGCAAGAGACCGTTGTCGATATGGTGTCTCTGCCTTGTAGAAGAGAGCTTCAAGAACAACCTTTGATGCAAAGTCAGGATGGAAGTCTTTGCATGTTAAGACCTTCTTCAGTTTTCGGCAGCTCATGTATGGAAAACGGATGAGTTGACCAAGGCGTGTTCCAAGGACATCTTGTCGGTCCTCAATTTTTGGATAATGTATCCTAGCCCACTTGAGCACAAACTCATAGACAGCATCCTCTGAAGGCATCTGGAGGTCATCACTAGATAGCACAGCTTCAATGCCAGCCAAGGGCAAATTCAGCGCTTCATCTGCAAACCTATATCGTTCAATGAAGAAGAACTTCTTATAAGTCCATGAGTTTGCAAAATAAAATAAAGTAGGAGCCAAGAAAAAAAGAGAGGAAACTAAGAATGGAAATAAGAACAAAAATTGCAATAATGGATGAAGAAAAAACAGATCACCCAGATAAAAGGAAACATTTCAAGTAAGAAACTTACTTTGTTATGTCTCTGTAGTGTGTGGCAAGAAACAACTTTGCTGTCTCTATCAGTGGTTGAATTGCATCTGACGTCAAAATGCTTGAAGGAAGATCCAAATAAAGTAAGGCAGACTCACAAGTCATAGACATTAACCTCAACATCCTACTGCAATACCTTATGCATGACGCAACCTCAAATTTATCAGCAGCCATCAGCACATCCAATACAGCAGCAGGTGTCGTTCTTGATAAAGTATTACTATACATAAAATTAAGTAGGTCCATAACGGCAGCCTCTTCTGCTCCAATGATAATTTAAAAAGAAAAAATGCTTTAGCTGACATTTGTACATTAAAAAACTAACATAAGCATTATAAACTCTACAAACTAAAAGGGAGGAGAGGGTGGGCAAAGAGATGGACAGAGCAACAAAAACCTTCAGCTCATACAATCAATTCTTGGGGGAAAAAAAACACAATATTCTTCTCACTGAAATATTACATATCCTGCAATTACCAGAATCATGGATCTGAAGAGTCACATTTTGTTGCTTAGACTCACTTGTCACATTTGAAAACAACTACAAGAAGAATTAAGGCAAGGAGTCATCGAATGTAGGAGTACTTGGAAAACAACCTCAAGAATTAAAAAGCAAATTAACAACAAAGGAATTTTAGTAGAAAAGCAGCACAAGGCATAGTACAGCAACATACTTTATAAAAGAAGGGGCTTTTTGCAGCAAGAATTGGAGAACTTATATGCATGGTCCTAACTCTTAGAACTTTTGACCAACTCATGCCCAATGATGAATCATTGCCATGGGAAACTTCATCACCTACAAAAGTAATACTGTAATCATAAGAACCGTATCAAAAACTGCGACAGTTAAATTCATACATAAATATTTACAGAAAACATTTTTACTGCATAGATGCAGTTTGCAGATGGAGATACCATTTTCAACCAGCAACGTGTAAGATTATTGTGTCATGATTATCACTGAAAGCATTCATAATTATCAGATCATAACCAATGAAGGTAGTCAGGAAGTGTTTCCAAATCACACAATGGACTCGCCAGTTACTTGTTTTGATGTAGTTAGATTTGGTTTGCTTGTACTAATAGTCACACAAAGGCCAAAGCACAAACTCACGAGTAAGTTCCAATCATTAAGGCAGTAAGGCCAAATCCCTTTAGTCGCATATCCTTGTCATTAAATTTTCCATTCCTATATTACCTGGACAAAATCCATTCAATATTACTTTCTAGTCTGAATTACTATTGCAAAATGGAATGATCAATTTTTTCCTAAAACTAAAAGTCTTGAGTCAAGATCATGGTAGTTAAAATCGGGATTCAAATTGTAAAACCCCAAAGTTGCAAAAATCATAGGATTTTATGATTTCACTGGTGATTCATTTGGACATTTGACCCAATTCATTTTTTGCTACCCGCTTTTTAGTTTTCCCTCTCAACTCACCCCCACACTGTGTGAAGCATTCTCTTCTTCGATGTGTTTGGTGGACTGGTGAACCCGAATTGCTATTCTTCTTCTTCCTTTGTTCTCCTTTGCAGTTCTTCCTTTATTCTCCAGGCATTCTTCTTCCTCCGTCTGAGGCTCTGAGCCATTGTTGTTCATCTTCCATTCTTCCTCTGTTTGAACCTTTGTTTGCTATACTGGTTTGGGTTTTCTCACTTTTTGGCTTTTGCTGTTGTTTGTTTGAACCCACACAGCCACATCTAGATTCTAGGATTAAAGTATTACTATTTGCGTTTGGTGTTTAAATTATGCCTTGTAATGTGTTGTGTACTTGTGTTTTGGAATTGTTAAGTTTTTTACTACTTTGTAGGTTATGACTTATGATTATGATACATGACATTTATGGAATATGGATTATGAATATGTATTATGAATTTTGTTTAATCCTACAATTCAATTTACAACTTTACAATTCGAGTTTTTTTACCTCCCTTCCCAATTTAAGGTAAAATCCCGATTTTAACTACCTTGTTCACTCAAGATTCATATACATAGCAGAAAAATACATGCAAATATTTATATCTTTAATTATATTCAGTATTTAAGACACAAGAAGAAACCAACTAGACAAAGTGTTTTGTCAGGAAATAAATAGTGGGGTAAGCATTTGACAAAAGGAATAGATCGACATATAATCAGAAAACCTGAGGGTGAAGCCACAGTGATTGCCACAGCTTCCTCTGCATCTGGTAAATTACAATTTACCTTTTCCTCGGGTTGCAAGGGGACATCATTGGCTGATAAACAAAAGCATTTGAATTTGTCAGGGACAAGAATACTACTGCACTTGTGAAACCAAATTAATAAGTTGTAACCTAGTACGGACTATGCCTCCCAACAATCACACCCGAATTTGAAAATTCAATAAACCAATTGGAGAACTTGTAGAGTTTGGGGGTATCACAAAGACAGCAGAATATAATAAAATATGTGGTGAATTTGAGTTTATTCTTAGACCTAGCGAATTGAATTTAAGAAGCGGAATTGAAGTGTCTGTGTCAAAGACTCAAAGTTACTACCTTTGATAAGAGAGTGTCTGCGTCTCTTGGGATTTGGAGAGAGGGTAGCGAGAGAATGGGATTGGGTGGGGATGAAATGAGGGTCGGGTATAACCTCAATGTTGAGAATTCGGTCTGAGAAATTGATGTTGTTGAACGCGAACGTGAAGTTACACTTCTTACCAACATCATCCGTGTCGGATTCTGTCATATTAAATCCTTTCAGAGTTTTGATAATTTGATTTGTTATTTGTAATACTAGAATAAGCAGTTAAGCATCTCTTCTCTTATATATACCAGGCACAGAGCCCAGAGAAGTAGGAGTAACCAACAAGCCAAACGCAGTTTTATTTTATTTTTGGCGGAAAACACAGTTTACTTACACGTGTCATACAACAATGACACACGCACACGCAAATAGTTTTGGAGCCAGGCCTTATAGGCCCAATCTACAACGGAAACTTAAGATAACACCAACATGTTGTATGTATTTTTTTTATTATGATATTAATTATTACAAAATATTAATTATAAGCTTAATTAAGCTTATTGTTTAAATTGATATATATATGAAATAGTATAAATTATTTTAAGAAAAGCTAAACTACTTGTATAGTCTATCAAACATTTTTACTTTATATCTCAAAGAGTTATAACAATATTTCTTTTCCTAACTAGGTCTTTAGCAACAAGACAAACATAACCATTAGGGAGAGAATGGGTCTTATTTTCTTGTTCAATAAGTGTTTATGAAGAAATTTGTTAAAAATATAATCTCAATTTAGGTCTAAATATACATGGTGAGCCTTGGTTTAATTTCTAATTTTTGTAAATTAGAATAAGTTTTTTTGTTACAAAATTAGAATCAATTTGTTTACACTTTTTTTGAATGGTATAAGAAATAAGGAGAAAAATATAAGAGTATCAAAAATGTAAAAAATTTACATATTTTAAAGTTATTTAGGTTAAGTAAAATAAAGAAAGAAAATAATTTTATACTGTCAACCAATCACAAATAACTGTTAACATGACTTTTAAAGTGATTATCATAAAAGTCAATAAACTTACTATACATGATGAATTATAATTGGATGAGAGTGTATAATTGTTTTACATTGTCAGTACATAACCTAATTTCTCTATATAAAAATAAAAAAAAATAAGTGATATATATTTTTTAATCTTTGATAAAATGAGAGGCATCAAATTCAAATGTATCCTACACTGTTACAAAAAAAAAAATTGTCATACATTAGATTAAATACAAGTTATAAATAAATGAAATGAAAATTTAAGAGGAAATTTTTTTACCCATATCTACGTTAATTATTTTCATTGTCTCCATTCTTTTGGACACGTAGAACCCAGTTGAAAACAAGGAAGCAGTTTGTTAATCAAATGAGGTTACAGTATATTTTGCCCTTGCAATTGGCATTGAATTCATTGTCATTTACATGTATCCGAAAGTGATTCTTCATCTCAGCATTTGGATACCTTCGCTGAAACCTGAAACCAAAAAAGCAGATACATGAACCCTGAAATTAAAAACGGTTATAACGTCGTTTTCACAGTCCCAACCAAACAGTCATCTTCGTCTCCGAATCCAAACTACGATCTCCAGCTCCATAGAATAGAACTCTCTTTCTCTCCGGATCTGACACTTAGATGATAATTTCGACAAGAAGAAATGCGTAGCCGGGGATCACAAAACCGGCTATCTGGTAATTCTTTTGGATCACGAGTTTCTGCTCTAATGCTTGCCATGATTGCTACCATGGCTACCATTTACGTTGCCGGCAGGTTCGTTAGTTAGTTATCCATCATCTCTCTTTTGAACTTCAATTTTGGATTGCGTTTCGAGTTTTTCTCATGTGCAGGCTATGGCAGGATGCGGAAAGTAGAGCATATTTAGTTGAAGAGCTTGAAAAAAGAACTGGTCAGGTATGATGTTTGTTAGTTTACTTCATTCAAGTTAGTATAGTCATGTCATACATTGCATAGCATATAGCCATATAGGTGTTGTGACTCTGGAATTTTCTGTTATTGTGAATTGTATGTGCTTATTTTTAAATTTTAGCTGTCGTCTTAGGATATCAATGAGGCAGTGTAGTTCATCCGATTTCAGGGTCAATTTGCCGTTTCTGTTGATGATACACTGAAAGTTACAGCCTGCAGGTAATTTTCTTATAGTTGTAATCTTGCCTTGCCAATGTCATTTTGGTTGCTGAATTGGAATTTGGCTGTGAATAATCTTTTACCTGAGGGCTGAGCCTGTTGTTTGCTTATTTTCAGGGAACAACGGAAGAAGTTGTCTGTCCTTGAGATGGAACTAGCTGCGGCTAGACAGGAAGGTTTTGTTCCAAAGCGCTTACCAGGAAATGATGGGAAGCATCCTACAAAGAAGGTACTTTCAGTTATAGGAGTCATGACAACCTTTGGTCGAAAAAAGAACCGAGATGCAATCCGCAAGGCTTGGATGCCAACAGGTACCTTTTTCAGTTGTTTTGGTTTACTTTAGCAAGATTACTGCATATTAGCACTCTCAGCTTTATTCAGTGGAACACCTGCTGCTATCTGCAAAAACATTTCAGGATAGACTTAAATTTTGTAGTTTGGTTTCTGCTTTCTGTGATCATTAGCTACTACTGAATAATCATGACTATCTGGTGTTCCATTATTGTTTTTGGCGTTTCTTCAGTTTTATCATTTCCAATATTGTATCTGAATGAAATATGACCAATAATTGGGCTTAGGATGCATTCCTTGTGAAGTCAGAACTCAAAAGTTTTGACAATTAGGTGTTGATCACTTCTCAGTTTCAAGCAATCCTCTATTCTCTAACAGCCTTTTTTTTTTTTTTTTACCTATTTATGTGGTTTTATATTTTATTTTGGTTTATAAATGTCATTGTGATTAGTTATATGTTCAAGCAGTCGCATTAATAATTTGTTTTTTGAAATTCTCCACTATAAATATAGCTTCTCTTTTTTTAGTCTTCTAACTTTTTTTAATCTAGTCTCTATAAGCCTTGCCAGAACTCATTGATACCCTGTTTGCAGGTACAGCTACGAGAAAACTGGTTGATAAGAAAGGCATCATTATGCGATTTGTAATAGGAAGAAGGTACAATTTTGGTGGTTCAAATTCAATTTAAGCAAATGATTGGCTTTTTACATTTTGATGCAGTGCAAACCGTGGAGACAGTTTGGACAAAGAAATTGAAACAGAAAGCAGTCACACCAATGACTTCATCATTCTTGTATGTTGACTTTTATAACGATAGTTTCATGCAAGCAATATTTGATGGGAAGTACAGATTATAACTTTCCCCATGGTGACTATATGGTCTGTGACTGAATGTGTAGAGCTGACACGTGCATTTTAGATATACTTTGCATTGTAAAAAAGGCCATGGTATAAAACTATAGCTTCAAACTTCTTTTTTTAAACTCAATTTTGGAGTGTAGTTAATAAAGGTTTTGGCCAACGTATATACTTTGTACTTACTCCTTGTTTGTGGACTATTGAGCTTGATGTGGTGATAGACTCTTGGAATGAAGTTATATACATATAATTTAATAATGCAACAAGCAAATATGATGATGTCATTTAGCTTTATTTACTTCACAGGATAATCAAGTGGAGGCACCTGAAGAAAAAGCAAAAAAGATAAAATCATTCTTCATTTATGCACTGGGCAACTGGGATGCTGAATTTTATGCTAAGGTCAATGATGATGTCTATATTAATCTTGGTATGTGGTCCTTAATTCTGTCTGGCAATATAAAATATAATGCATCATTGCTTCTCTAGTATGTATATATATATACATACGGTTTTTTGCAAGCAAAAGGCTATTTTTAAGAATTAGAAGAGATGATATATAATATTCCACAGTTTGCACTATAACTCCAGAAGGACTGGGGAACATACCATTCGTCAAAAACAAACAAGGGAAACTATTGGTACCGATAATTTGTTGATGAGCTGGAACCCTACCCCCAAAGTTAGATAAATTTCTTGAATTCCTAGAAAATTGTGAAGATTTAGAATTGATGGCATTGATTAAAGCCAATTGGATTTAGTATTATTAGCTGTTGTAGGTTCTTTGCTGTGTCACTGATTGTGTGAAATAATGTCTTCTATAGATGCCCTTGGAGGAGTGCTAACTTCTCATTTGGACAAGCCCCGTGTTTATATTGGTTGTATGAAATCAGGCCAAGTTTTCTCTGAGCCGTGAGTATTTTCAAAATGCGCTTCATTGGGAAATAAGAATAGTTATTATGGTATTAGAATTTCTTCCCTTTTCTCACTCTGTCTGAATGTTATTTTATAGGACACATAAATGGCATGAGCCAGACTGGTGGAAATTTGGTGATGGAAAATCGTGAGTAATACAGACTTTACTGTTCATTTTAGTTTTTTTCTTTTATGATTAGATATTGATAATAAAGCTAAAATTGTTCTTTCTAGGATATTACCGTTTTGGGAACAAATTGCCAGTTGTTTTTTACTTGATCCCTTTTATTTATTTATTTTAAAAAAATTTACCCAATCTACTGATACCTTGTCAAAAGATGTTTCATTCCCATGATATGAATTCCTGGTGAGCTTATGCAGCAGTAAAATTTTGATCAATAATGATAAATAAACTGGATATTTATGTATACTAATTAAGCATTGACAATTTCCACTGAGAATTATGCATCCATGAGTATCAAACAACATGCTACTGCCATATGCCTCAGATGAATGAGATTTTTTTAATGGTTTTTCTCAATATGATTGTGCGTATTTAAAACATGTAAAAAAAATTATAATAATTAGATAATTTAAAAAAAAAAACTATAAAAAACTGTCATAGAACTTTCCTCAGCTTTAAAAAAGAAAACTAAAAAAATGACATAAAAGTGTTCTTTAAAAACTTATACAAGAACACCTATAAAAATAATTTGCCTAAATCATGGTATTAGATCCAGAAATTGTTTCTCTCTCCCTCTTCTTGGACTTGCTTTGTTGACATTCATATTCATGCCTGTTTGATTCAGATACTTTCGACATGCTTCAGGCGAGGTCTATGTCATTTCAAAAGCATTGGCTCAGTTTATTTCAATAAACAGGTATAGTTTTCCTTTTTGTGTGTTATGGTTGTAATAATTATCTTACAATGCGGTATCAATATGAAATGTTTACTTTGCAGATTTGTTCTTCGTACATATGCACAAGATGATGTAAGCATTGGATCATGGTTTATTGGGCTTGATGTACAACACCTTGATGAAACAAAGTTTTGCTGCTCCTCCTGGACCCCAGGTCAATTTCTTAGTTGTGCTACAAGACTGAAATAATCCCTGGATTGTCACCTTTTTGGAAATCATTATAAAATTATGATGTTTTTTCAAAACAAAGCTACCGTACTACTTAAGCCACTAGTAGTGGATTAACGGTGGGCGATCTAAGTAGTTTGCACGGAGTAAAAGATAGGTTTAAATCTCTGTCATTATTGTACCCCCAAGAGAATACAGAACTATTTAAAGCCAAGTTTTTAGCTGTTCTTTTTTTGAGATAGTAGCACTATTATTGCAAATTTGCAATTGGACTTTTTAAATCAGATAATTTTAATGAATTCAGGTTAAATAAGACAAGGCTAACATGATCACATTGGATGTGTATTAACTTCACTGTTATGAAATAGTACTAATCTTGATCCTAGGCTGTCTTAGGCAACGGGCTTTTAGGCTGGACTGGAGTTAGTATTACAAATAATGTATCCTTTTTTTTTTTTTTTCACAAAAGAGATTTAGCATATACGTGCACACAAAAGGTGATGGATTTAGCCATTTTCACAGTTCCATTTAAATGAATTGCTATTATATATTGTTTTCTTCCAATCTTTCAGGGGCAATCTGTGCAGCAGTATGACGACTTTCCACTGACAATTAGAGTGACAGAAGGATCTATAGCAAACAGAAACCTGTTACTTCCTCCATCATCATTTTTATCTCAAGTGATTTTCCGTTATGATAATTTCAACCAGCAGTTGATTCTGCCACTTGAATGCAGGGAGCTGTTGGTTAGGAGCTATGCCTCTGTGACAATAGATACTTACATGCTCCTCAGAATGTTCAAAGGTATTGAGAAATTGGCATCATGGTTGTCTGATTTTGAGAAACTGTTGTTTCCCCATTTAATCGTGTAATATAAATAGCTCTCACCCATCCTTGTTAAACCTTTCATTTTTACCACATGGGATAAATGAAAGAGAATTTCATAGCAACTTAATTATAGGAAACATGTTTTTAAATTAGACTTGAGAACGTCCATGTTGAATCCACTCTTGATTTTAGGTTGGTCATTCCTAGATTAGACAATCTATGCTGCATAGAGCATCATGCATTCATGCCTCTTGCGTAGTTCATTATTTTTTTTCTTTTAATAATATGAAACATATCATTTAAGACACTGTCACGTTCTTTTAATAGAGTCTTTTAAATAGGTTATCAAGTCCATTTCTAAATAGTCTAATTAAATCTTTAAATAAAATAGTAGGGATAAGATACGTTTACACCAGGTGTAAATTTAAATATTTACACCAAATCTCATCTCCCTTGATTTAATTAAATCTTATGGTTAAAACTATCTCAATTAAAAAATAACTTTAAGTAAGCACGTGACTTGTTTTCCCTGCATATTCAAGATTTCAAAACCCCTTCGATAATGCAATATAATAATGACTAATTTGCAATTGCTGTCAACGTTTTTTTTCACCAAAATGGCAAAATCTCTTATGCTAATGGAACAATCCCAAATTCCCAATTAACGTAACTACTGGAATAATTGTTTGAAGCGTGAAGCACAATCCCCACTTGAATCGTGAAGGACAATTCCAATTCCAACACGTAATGATACGTTGTGATTAAAATTGGGAGAGCCGGCAGGAGAACTTTCAGATGAATTTCATAACGCGATAATTTGAAAGAAGAAAGACCCTAAAGGATAGAATAGGATGATTGAGTTCCAATTGATTCAGTGATTTGGGATTGTTCGTGAAAAGGTTGAGAATTAATTCAATTGAATTGTCTAGGAACACCTTCTTCTAGCATTGGCATGAAAATTTTGGATAATTACATGAAAGAGTCTGTCAATCACGTTTGAAGCCAACTGTTCACATAAACTAATAAACTTTTAAGCCAAATTGATTCACGTAATTATTTTTTTTTTTATAATCGTTTATGTCTTAGGTTTTTTGTTCTTATTTTTTGTTTTGATTGATTCACGTTAATTGTTTGAAGGCAATTGGATTTATTTAATAACTCTTTCATGTTTAAAAAAAAAATTTAATAACTCTTTCAATTGATTCAATCAGTACAGAGGTTTCAGTTAAATGGGATTATGGAGAAAGAAAAGGGTTATCAAAAAGCTGAACAAAGATATGAAAAAAAAATCACGTGACTTACTTAACTTTTTGTCTTTTAATTTTGACTTAAATATTTTTTTAGTCCTTGCAATTTAGTATTTTTTTGCTTTTCGTCCTTACAAAATTATTTTTTTTGTTTTAGTCCTTGCAAATTATGTTTGTTTTGTTTTTCATCCTTAAAGTGGTTTAGATAACGCTTTGAAAAGTGAAAAAAAATGTTATCTAAACTGCTATAAGAACGAAAAATAAAACAAACATAATTTGTAATGACTAAAATCTTTTTTTTTTGCAATGACGAAAAGTAAAAAAATACTAAATTACAAGAACTAAAATGATATTTAAACCTTTAATTTTTAAGCCAAATAGTTTTAGCCGTTAGATTATTTCAATTTAATGGATGACATTTGATGTAAGTATTTAGACTTATATCTGGTGTAAACGGATTCTATTCCAAAATAGTATATTATTTTAAAATATTATAGTAAAAATTATAATATTATTTTATTAATACTTTTATTTAAATAAGTTGATCTGTTTAACTAACAAATTTGATATAATGGATAAATAATTGTATTTTTTAAGCATGTTAATCAAGGTTTGATTCTTGATTATATATAAGAAAGGTTTTGTTGAGAGAGACTACTCATTTCAATTATCTATTCGCTTCAAAAAAGAATTAGTCCATTGTTGTCAATTAAAGAATATTCTTGGGAGACAAAAAAAATTAAATAACTGCTAGGCGTAAAAGATATTTTAAATGACTTCAAAACTTGATAGTTGAGTAAACTTTTAAAAACATCAATAATAAATAATGCGAATTAAACTTGACCGAGGAGGTCTAGCTCGTTGAGCATGGTCATGAGTTGTTGTAAAATCCTAAGTATTGTTTTCGATTCCCACGGATAAAAAAAAAAAAGATCATAAGAAATATTTTCATCCATATTTATACCCAGTTACTTTGGCACTAGAGGTGAAAAGAAAAGGGTTAATTTAATAATTTCCTCGTAAATTCTCAGGTGGAAGTTGGACATTTTCCCCAGTACATCAATTGGGAGCCATTCTGGTTAACGTCAGTTGTTGGAAGCAACTTCCGGGAAGTTCCTCAAAAAATTATTTTAGAGGACACTTTCATTTGCGTATCTGACGGGGAGTTTTTCTTACGATTCTGTCTGAGAAATACGAAGCATTGAAGTTACGATGTCCTAGCTAGCTCTAACCGAAACCAACCTCACGTTATTTTATTAGGCAATAAATTATATTACCTAGTCTGATCTTCAATTTTGCTTCTAATTGGTCGTTCAAAATGGGGAAATTATTAATTGGTCGTAAAGAATTATAATATATATTTAATGCTTTAAAAATTATTATCAAGTATCTGTTACAATTTAAAAAATATTTTTTTCAAAACATACTATATCTTTGTTAAAAAAAAAACACTATATTTTAATTAGACGAATACGCAACTTTAATCATACGATATTTTTCTCTAAAATGGCCGGCGCTGTTGGACTATCCTGCATGCTCGAGACAAGTTTTCGGTTTATGATTTGTTAATTAGTCTAGCTGCGTGCAATCATATTCGTTAGTTCATTTTTTTTTCTTTTTAATTTCCATTATTCATTTTTCGATCACATTCACGCACGTTGACTAAGCAAAGCGCGCCGACTATTCTGAAGGATCATTCTCCCTTTACTTGGCTCTCTTCTTTCTAACTCCAAACCCACGTTGTGAAGACTATAAATTCCCAACTTTTCTCTCTTTTGAGTCTTCATGTGTAATTTACGAAGTGAAAAATGAATTCATTTCGTGCTTAGATCCAACAAAGCCAATGCTCTAGTCACTATCTCATGTTTTGCCCTTTTTGCTGCATGACTAAAATTGACTATATATTCTCCCTTGCAGCACTAGCAGGCATGTTATGTTGACCCAGACTTGAGGTCTTACTTGCATGTTCCACACAATTCACTAACTTTACTTCGAACTGACCATTAAGAAAGAATAATTCATGTTTGAGATATAAAAGTTATATTTATTAACTTCTTAAAATTATGTTTGAAATGTGAAAAATTACATGCAAGATATAGAATCAAACATGCAATTAATTAGGTCCACGTCTAATCTCTTGGGCGGTTTGAAAGGGCATATTCTGATTTGTCACGTAACTGGGTCGTTAATTCTGGTATTGCAGAGTCCACGGTAGGCGTTGAAACCTGAAACCCTTCCTGACTTTTAAACCTATTATCTTATGGCTTATAAAATGTTTATTAGCCTAATTTGAAACTAGTCATACCCATAACATAATTATAGATTTCGTCTGAGGATTATGTTTATGACCCCTTCAGTATATCACTTTTTCATTTAACTAATCCATTTCTTTTATTATTCAAGATCTGCCCTTTATTATTGAGTACTAGTTTGTTTAGCGAAAAAGTCATGTTCATGCTTTCTATAATTATAATTATTAAAAGTATAAAGGATTTATCCTTTTTTATCTTAAATTATTTTAAAAATTAATGTTTTCAATATTAATATTTAAAAATTAATTCTATGGTAATATAAATGAATGGCCTAATGCTACATAGAGCCATGTTCACTAACTGAACTTCAGATAGACAAGACATAATTTTATCTTTCGAGATTAAGGGTGTCTATGGAAATGGCTTATTTTTTATCTATACTTAATTAGAAGGTTTGATAAAGTTATTTATTTAAACTTGAATCAATTCCAATTAAGATTCAATAATATATGAAATGAGATACTCATTTGTTAATATAATAAATATTCAGGATAAATAATATTTATATAAATATAATACTATCATTTTCTACAACATATATTCCCTTGAGTGAAAATATAATCTTAAAATACATAAAATTTAATTTCTAAAACATATAGCGATTAAAATTGACTTGGTATTGACTAGGGACCCGGCTTGAATGGGTAGGATTCCAATTTGATTGAGCCGTTACTTGGGGATAACTGAAATATAAAGGGTAGCGGTTAGGAAGTGACGGTGCCGTAGCGAGAATTGATTACTCTTTTATCTGTTGTTTTCGATCGATATTGGATTTAGTCGCACTCGCACTCCACTCCATCTATTCTCTCCTCTGCGCTCGCGGTCAAGGTAGTTAGTTGGGCTTTTGTTCTCAAGCTTCACAAGAAAGAAAGTGTCATGGCAACCCCATGATCCGTCACTGTCAAACTTGCTTTCACATTCACTAACGTTTGCCAATTCATTTTTCACGTCCATAGCTTACACCGTACCGTTTCTTGAATTGATGATGAAGACTTCTTCTTCTTCTTCTTCTGGAGGAGGAGCAGCAGGAAGTGATAACAAAGCAGCAGCGGGAGTTGAACTCATCAAAGACAAGAATGGAATACCCCAACTCCTTCTCCGAAACGCCCGCGGAGCTTCAGCAACGGTTAGTTTGCACGGAGCCCAGGTTCTTTCCTGGAAAACAGAACGTGGCGAGGAGTTACTCTTCATAAGCAGCAAGGTTTTCTTTTTCACCAATAACAATCTTTTTAATATTATTTCAACAAGATATGATATGACATTGTGTCAGTTATTCATTCCTGAATCTTTTCTTTTCAATTAGGCAATCTTTAGTCCTCCCAAAGCAGTGCGGGGAGGAATTCCAATCTGTTTTCCACAGGTATATTTTTATCTTAATACTATCATATGATATGTAATGCTGAATTACAAAAAATTGTGTAATCTTTTTTCCAGTTTGGGAACCGCGGAACACTGGAGCAACATGGATTTGCGAGGAACAAGATCTGGTTTGTTGAGAAAGATCCTCCACCGCTCCCCGGGGATTTCAATGGAAAGGTCTATATTGACTTGCTGCTCAAACCATCCGAAGATGATATGAAAATATGGCCACATAGGTACCATTTAATCATCCTCTATACATAAGAACCAACATTTTTACATTTCAATTTGGGGGCTGAGATCAACTACCAAGATGTATATAATTAATTATAAAAGGACTAGTGGTTTGAAAACCGGTTCTGTTCTGTTTTAGTCCCAATCTCTATAAGAAAATTGCATCAAAAGACTAACCATGGGCCAAATAAATTATCATTTTTTTTACATTGCATCTAAAGCTGTAGGATATTTCTTTCCAGTTTCGAGTTCTGAACGAGAATATTTTAAATTATTTTTATTCAGCTTCGAGTTTCGCCTAAGGATCTCTTTGGCAGCTGATGGCAATCTGACTTTGACATCTCGCGTCAGAAACGTCGATAGCAGGAATTTCAGTTTCTCCATTGCGTATCATACATATTTCTCCGTCTCAGACATCAGGTCTATATAATATGTAAATATGTTGTATGTAGGAATCGGTCTATTCACTGAAAGACTATTGTGAAAAAGAACATGATTATGTAATGAGTTGCAACTCATGAGTAAACATAACCTGTGCTAATTGTTGACAGTGAAGTCAGGATAGAAGGGTTGGAAACTCTTGATTACCTGGACAACCTACTCCAAAAGGAACGTTTCACAGAACAAGGAGATTCTTTGACATTTGAATCTGAGGTGAGACAATTCTCGATGATTTTAATTGAAATCAATTCCTATTCTTATTCTTATCTAGTTAAATTAATTACTCTGTGGAGACCCAAGATTTAATTTAATCTTATTATTGTCCCGGTCTATAGGTGGACCGGGTCTATCTAGAATCTAGCAATAAGGTAGCTGTTCTAGATCATGAAAAGAAGAGAACATTTGTGATAAGAAAGGAAGGACTTCCTGATGTTGGTAAGTACTAGTAGTTTCTTTGTAAGCAATACTTACAACTCAAGATCAAGTGCTATTCTTAGGTTGTTTCCCTCATTTCCTTACACAAACTAACAATTCATTTCACATTTGGTATTTTGCACAGTTGTTTGGAATCCTTGGGAAAGAAAATCCAAGTCCATAGTAGATTTAGGGGATGAAGAGTACAAGCAAATGTTATGCGTTGATGGTGCAGCAGTTGAAAAACCAATCCCCTTGAAGCCAGGTGAAGAATGGACGGGCCGTTTGGAGCTCTCACTTGTTCCATCTTCTTGATCTGCAGCGAATTTTATATGCAGACACTAACAAAAAATAAAATCACTAAGCATTGTTTTTGAGCAAGTGGTAGCTTGTGCAAATCTTGTAACCTAGTAGAAGTCATAGGCATGTATGTAAATAAAAGGGGAACTCATACCAAAGTAGACGAGTTGGATCGATACACGGTGTATAGCTAAAGTAGAGATGCTGATCTTCAAAATAAAACCCCTTTTCCAAAATTTACATGAAACTATTGTAGTCCTGAATAAAAAGTTACATACAAACATTATTCTTTTGTAAATACCTTCAGATTCAATACAGAAAAAAATCTGCATAATAGATTTTCTTTGTTACCATTTGTTTAGTACGTAGTAGTTATTATTATCAGTCGTATCAAAGTAGTTACAATCTACTAAATGTCAGAAGGCAATCCAACCATCCTTTTCATGAATAAAATGCAGGTAGGTGACGAGAGTGATGACAGTAAATTAAAGGAATCCACATTTTTCTTCTTTTTTTTTTGGTGAAGTAATTAAAGGAATCCACTGCCTACACCTGATGAAATAAATCGTATTTATACTTTCAACTTAAAAATGCTCTTTATATTCTGTCACACTCACATGACACTGGCATTAACTTTCGGATTTTACCTCCTAATTAATTAAAATCATAACTTTCGGATTTCACATGACACGTGATATTTTAATTAGTATATAACCAACGTCCTTATTTTTTCATTTTACGCGTTGTAGTCAATAAATCAGTCCTAAGCTCCATGTAATGTAAACTACATTAATCCCCTCACATTGTGATTCAGTTACAGCAACGTTCGGTTTGGGAACAGTTAAAAACTCGCATTCACCTCCAATCCAATGTTATCCAGCACAGTTTTGCATTTATAACTCACTTTGTAATTACAGTAACTCCAATTTTTCTTCGGCAATCTGCATTTCCAATTCCAACTCCATTAGCATTCACTGTTAGCTTTTGCATTGGATGCTATACCTTTCACCAATCACCATTATTTCTCACGAATCATAACTGGTACGTTTTTTTCTCTCTCACTCATTTTCGCTTCACCTCCTTTTGGAAAATCGCAAAGCAATGCCCCGCTAAAGGATGACTTTTGAGGAACAGAAGGCAGATCCGGAAAGGAGGAAGAAAAAACAAAAAGTAAACGACATGTGTCGATAATAGGGCCAAGTGCAGAGCCTTTGCCTCGAACTTCGTTTTTCTTCTACTAGTAAATTTCTTTTTTATCATCATGTAAAATATTCACTAACTCTAACTATGACTTTAGTGTAGTTTTTCTAAGTGTATTTTTTTTATTATCTACAAAATTCAAATTTAAGATCTTACCTAAATTTAATTCCACCAAGACCAAACCCGTATCGATAAATTAAATTTTTTTTACCCACAACATAAAGTGACAAACGTAGGTGGCCCGTATCTGCAGGCACAATGTTATGTTCTATGCAAGTTTCTGAGTGTCCGCTTCTAGCTTAATTTCTTTTTGTATTGGAGGTAAGTTGTCCGTCTCGTTCGTTGTTTCTTTTCCACTAAACTAAACGAGTCGTGGTTGGTTTCAGTGCGTGCAGCAGAACCAGCTCGTTCTCTGCTGGAAGATGGAACGCATTTTGTGCTTCATCTACTTGGTTTCTCTCTTGCCCTCCCAAGCAAATGCAGAACCCATCTCAGACAAGCAAGCATTGCTTGACTTGGTGGAAAAGTTGCCTCCTTCAAGATCCCTGAATTGGAACGCAACCTCTTCCCCATGTACCTCTTGGACCGGTGTAACCTGTAACCGAGACAAGTCACGAGTTATAGCCATTCACTTGCCAGGTTTCGGCTTTCACGGAACCATCCCTCCCAATACAATAAGCCGCCTCACGGGCTTGCAAACTCTCAGTCTCAGATCCAACTTCATAAATGGTCACTTCCCTTCTGATTTTTCCAATCTCAAAAACCTTTCCTTTCTTTATCTTCAGTTCAACAATTTCACGGGTCCCTTACCGGATTTCTCTGTTTGGAGGAACCTCTCTGTTGTCAACTTGTCCAATAATTTTTTCACTGGCAGCATTCCTCTCTCGCTCTCCAATTTGACTCAGCTAACTGCCATGAATCTCGCCAACAACTCGCTCTCTGGGGAAATCCCTCTCTCTCTTCAAAGGTTTCCCAAGTCAGCATTCGTTGGAAACAATGTTTCTCTTGAAATCTCTCCTGTAGCTCCATTTTCTAAATCTGCAAAACACAGCGAAACGGCGGTGTTTTGGGTCATTGTTGCTGCTGCTGCTCTTATTGGACTTGCAGCATTTGTTGCTTTTATCTTTGTATGCTGGTCGAGAAAGAAGAATGGGGATTCCTTTGCTCGGAAGTTGCAGAAGGGAGATATGTCTCCCGAAAAAGTAGTGTCGAGGGACCAGGATGCAAATAATAAAATTGTTTTCTTTGAGGGGTGTAGTTATGCCTTTGACTTGGAGGATTTGTTGAGGGCCTCTGCTGAGGTATTGGGGAAGGGGACGTTTGGTGCTGCATATAAAGCTGCGCTAGAGGATGCTACCACTGTTGTTGTGAAGAGGTTGAAGGAGGTGGCTGTTGGAAAGAGGGACTTTGAGCAGCTCATGGAGGTTGTTGGGAATCTTAAACATGAGAATGTGGTTGAGCTAAAGGGGTATTACTATTCCAAAGATGAGAAACTCATGGTCTATGATTACTACACTCAGGGGAGTCTCTCTGCTTTGTTGCATGGTATGTGGCATAATTTTGTTTTCCTACATTTTCAAATTAATGTGCATGCTCAGTTGTTTAGAGTCTTTCGTTTTTTTTTTGTTACTTGATGTGGTTGTTGCTTCTTGGTTTTGATTCGAATGAAAGGCTGCTTGCATGTTTGGTATGTTAAACAAGTTAAAATTTTGTCTCTGGCTTAGCTTCATCTCACTCACAACTCAGCTATGGCAAAATTGAATGGATAGCATAAGATTTGAAGTTTGAAATATAGGTTTTGAATGTGTGGATGAAGAAATTATTATATGGTCTAGGATTACTATAGTTCTAACCAACTTCCAGGTGACATGTAATTAAGTGTTATTAATTCTCTCTTATAAATTAAAAATCTTGGTTATATGTCAAGTGAAAATTGATCAGGGCCATGTAGTAATTTCTCAGAGGAAGGGCTCATCATCTGGCTGATGATGTTCTATATTTAAGTTAGGTGTTGTTGTCTGAACAGGTTTAATGCATTCATGATAGAAAATGGAAGCTCTTGGCTTGTTTTCTGCCAAAAATGACAATATATCAAATTAATAAATGGAAAATTTATTTTTGTACACACTACACACTGCACAACTATACCGTCCAAACGTTTATAGAGTAATGCTTTGTAAGTTTTTCAGGTAAAAGAGGAGAGGATAGGGTGGCATTAGATTGGGATACTCGGATGAAAATTGCTTTGGGTGCTGCACGAGGCCTTGCTCGTATCCATTGCGAGAATGGGGGGAAGCTTGTACATGGCAATATCAGATCCTCAAATATCTTTCTCAATAGTAAACAGTATGGTTGTGTATCTGATCTTGGCCTGGCAACCATAATGAGTTCAGTTGCCATACCCATCTCGCGAGCTGCCGGTTACAGAGCACCTGAAGTTACAGACACCAGGAAAGCGACACAACTTTCTGATGTTTACAGCTTTGGTGTGGTGTTACTAGAGCTTCTTACTGGGAAATCCCCTGTCTACACAACTGGTGGAGATGAGATTGTGCACTTGGTGAGATGGGTTCATTCGGTTGTGAGAGAAGAGTGGACAGCCGAAGTGTTTGACTTAGAGCTGATCAGATATCCCAATATAGAGGAAGAGATGGTGGAAATGTTGCAGATAGCCATATCATGTGTGGTGAGGGTTCCTGATCAGAGGCCAAAGATGTCTGAAGTTGTTAAAATGATAGAAAATGTTAGGCAGATTGATATAGTAGTGAATCAGCCATCATCTGAGAACCAAGTGGAAAGTTCAACTTCAACACAGACCCTTTAATCACTTAAAATGAAGTGACAACTCACTCCCTTTCTACCCCTACACAAAAAGAGAGTTGCTTGCTGCCTTTGTTTGATTCGAGTGTATCTGAAAATGTTTCGTTCCAAATTCTGAACAAGAGCATGGTTCTTTTCACCACTTTTTTCCCTTTGTAATTCTTGTTCAGCACATATGCTTTTACCACAAAAAAAAGCCAAACTAATTTAATTGATTTTTAATGACTGGAGGGAAGGAAGCACCAGATGATGGTGCAATCATGTGATTACTTTGTCTTGATAGCTGTTAACCTGATATGAAACATTTCGATCTTGTGCTTTAGCTTGGGACATGGATGGAAACTGCTTTTGTTTGTTTCCTTCACTATGCCATCTGTGGATGCGTGACCCGTTTTCGTCAATCAACTACGTAACCCCAGCGAGTTGTGAAAAATGTATTTGTGATTTTCCATTTTGACATTCTATCACTTGATGAACCTTTTTTTTTTTTTTTTTCATTTGTGGAGACTTAAGAAATGTCCTTTTGGCATTTGGTGGAGACCTAGAGTCGAGTGAGGTTATTTACTTGCAATTCTTGAGCTTCTCGACACCGTAGGTTACGACAAGCAACTTTAAGTAAAATCCTCTATCTGATGAGACTACAAGATTCATGCAAGCGATAAAAAGAAAAGAAGTTAGAATACATAATAGATTTTCATCGATTATAAATAAATTTCAACCAGCTCAATTAAATTTCTTTCTTTTTATAGAATTAAATTTCATATTTAAAGGATTTAATATGGTGATATTTAATTTTAAAATGATTAATACCGATTACATATAAATTAACCTACTTTAATGAAACAATTGGCTACGATATAATTCTTTAATAATAAAAGTCGTTTAAACTACTGTCTTTGTAGTTGTTTTAATTTTAATATACAAGTTAAACACATGCACCAGATAGTTTTAACTTTTAAGTAGTAATGTTATAAAAGAGATATACAATTTCCTCAAATCATCAAAGATTCGAAAACGACATAAAAAATAAAAAAAGAGATACAAAACAAATAATCAGACTTGTCATTATTTATAAAAACTATTTATTTTGTTTTTTGTGCTTTTGTCTAATTGTCTCTCCTAGGGAGATATTATTCTACTACTTACTAATAACAAAAGAGAAGATCCAAATCCATTAATATTGTGGTGATGGTTATCGTATTTGCAATTGTTTCACTGACTGTGATCACCTTCCGTGGAGCTTCAGGTCTCCTCAATTTGACCCATCTGTCCCTACAACCAAGTGATTTATGATTCCATTTTTGTCATCCTCCTCATTGTTCTCATAAAAAGTTGGTCACCATTTATTTCCCTGATTCCCACTAAATTGTCAATTCAAGCTGGTCACCTAAGTTATATCCTTAATTAATTGCTGTTGTGTTTTCTGTTTCGTATTTTTAGAACCTACTGTATAAAATTTGTAATGACTGTGACTCTTTATATGATTTTAAATTAACATTTAATGCTACATTGCATCCTCTCGTGTGTGATATGGAGAAAACACAAATTGTATATGGGCTGAGGTAGTCACCATTCTAAGTTCGTAAGGGAAAGTGAACAGTTGCTGGAGTTATGCTACTCTCTCAAATGAAACAACGAGCTAATGTACCACTTAGAACACTCCTTTGCCCTTTGAATATGATAATACTTGGCAAAATTGATCTTGTGAGCAATTTTGTTACGTGTTGTTTTATGCCTGATGACCCTTTGGTTTGGTGCAAACAGAAGCTGGACTCCGAAGTACCTTAGTGCAATTCCCTTTATGATGGGAGTGTTTGATGATTTTATTATATCATGTATTAATCGAAGATGTATAATTTATTTACTAGTAACTACTCCACAAATAAATGTTTGTCGTTTAAATTCTTCGCGTGGGAATATTAGCCTGCTTGGGATAGTGATCTCCTTAGACATTTTGTTAACCAGTCTGAAAACCGTTCAAATACAATATTCATGTGTCTGAAACCATATTGATTGTCCACCTACTATGCACATGAAGTTTTGCCATAGATGCATGAATTCATCCTGTGGTGCAATATATAGAGGTAGATGGCTACTTTTTCTCTGGTAGTTAGGCCTTTAAATCACTCAATGTATGTGCATTTCTGGTCATTTGGTCAATAATAATGACGATGCAGCTCTGTATATTAAGTAATAAGGAACATTATACAATTCAATAACATGTCAAAATATTAGAACCTCTAGCGAGATAAATGACGTTTAACCAATTCTAGCAAGAGATCTCAACCACTCGTGCTTGTCATATAAAGCTAATTATATGGAAATTCGGAAGAAAAAAAAATTGGGTATGGAATTGCTCCTCGAATTTTGATTTACTTTTTGGTTGAGACTTTAATGTTATTATAATTATAATTTCTATAGTTTTATTGACAGAAGATATTGCAAAGTAGGGCTGTAACGTTTAGCTTAGGCTCAGTTACTTAATGGGATTTGGTATAGCCAGTAAGGATTGATACGCTTGGTTTGTAAAGTTTAGACTTGATTTTACTATCAGCGATTTTCTTCCGTAAACGAGTATTACGGTCGAATAAAATAAACATATCTTTATTTGGATATAGTCAAAATTAATAAATGATAAATTCATTCATCTTATCTTATATCCTTGCATAGAACAACAACAATGACATTATCTCACTAGGTTCGTTACACAACACGATTTGGTCACAAGTAAAATTTTCTAAAATATTGTTCACCACGAGAAAAATTAATATCTATGCAACATAATATATAATTTTTTATTTTTAAAATACGAATTATATATATCTACGCATCTCAGAAATTATATCTAAAAAAGAAAGAAATAACTTTTTATTGTTCTAATTTTGTGTTGAGAACATTTCCACTTCATCCTTCACAAACAATGGATAAAATCATAGTCTCATACAGTCCAGTGCTATGGACCTCCAACTGGTCTAGTGAGGGCGGCTGTGAATCCAGGTGCCTCAACAAAGGCTTTATTTCTGCTGGCCCAGTTAGGAAATGCTGCCCAATGAAGAATTTTTTTTTTTTCTCTTTTTTTTCCCTTTGCAGTAGCATGGGTTGGGATACCGTAACTATAATGTTCTGTAGAGTAAAGGAGCATGGCCATCTCAGAACAATTGACCCATCATAACCTGAAAGACGTTTAATTATTTTTTTTTTTATAGGCAAGTTGTTTAATAATAATAATAATAATAATAACTTTTAAAATAATTATTTTAAAACTTATATCTTTATTTTTTATTGATTCACTGTATAATTTTTTGCGTTAATTAATAATGTATAAAAATTAAACTCTATCTTTTTTTGGTGGGCATTAAACTCTATCATTCATCCATGTAAAAAAAATATATGTAAAGATTTTGATATATAAATGACACTTCAGTTCTGATTTATATTATCACTCTTGTTGAAGGGGTGTAAAGTCCACGCCCGTGATAATTTATCTTGTTCAACTCGTTGAATTCTTTGTGATGTTCCACACAGGCAAAACATTTTTTTTTTTTGGTTGACAGTACAGGTAAAACATTTAGGTGTATAATTTAAACAGCATATCTCAACTATTTAATGATTTTATCATGTGATAAAATATAGCATTAAAACGAAATTAATTTGATGAGTTGAGCGGTTCGATCATCGCGGGGTGCATGCAGTTCGTTTTAAACTACAGTACAGGGGTATCCGGTTCGCAAAGTTCTTTTATATATTGGGCTGCCACTTTCCATTAGACCAAAACAATGTCCGATATTATATAAAAAATAAATAAAAAACAATGTCCGATATAATTGGGAATAACGAACATAAATTGAGTTTACATTAATTAATAAGACCAAAAAAATTGAACTCCATAAAATATTGTATTCACTTTTGATAATTGTTTATACCATCCGAATTAAGATGATATATTGGGGGGAAAAACTTGTTTTGCACTAATTATATATAGTCAGTGCATGTCTGTTTAGTGGGGGAATTAATCATAGTCAACAATGCATATTTATTCTAATCAATCTTAGACTCAAATTTATGATGTTTGGTTGCCAAAATAAAATTACTTTTAATTAAGAAAAATTAAGTTAGAGTTAAAACAATTCAATAAGAAACTGTTTTTCTTCACTCGAAATCAATTTTCAACTTGAGCAAAATCAATTTTGAACTTTTAGTTGTTATATTTTTTCTAGTTTATCCTCTTTTTCACATGATACTCCGTATATATTTTCACCAATTCATTCTCCTTCAGTATTCCAATATTATCTGTCACTAATTAAATACATGCAAAAACACATCAATCTTCTCCGGAACACGAGCAAGCTAAGTTTGGTTCACATTTTGCTGGTTCGTTGGATCTTAGTTGGAAATTGAAGTAGCTATGTACTCCACTGTATGTCAAGATATCTGCGGCAAATTAAGAAGCAAATCATGCAGAACCATTTCAATTTCAACTCGTAGTTACCAAACATGTGCACTATCAACTTGTCCAATTCAAGAATCAAGCTGGGATCTTGAATGGTGAGGACTGTACTTAGCAAGGCAGGTTGATGCATATATTTTTTTAAGTTAAAATATTATACACATTTTTTTAATTTAATAATTAACATAAAGTGAGAGAAAAAAAAAAGCACTACTTATATCAAAATTGACAATTATAATAGAAAAAAATATACATAAATATTAAAACCTATTTCGGTAATTATATAATTCAAAATCATTTTTTTATTCAAAGCATCAAAACAACATTTTCTTAAAACATCACTTTTCTAACATATGATATCTTGACAAAAAATATGTAACTTTAAAATCGATTTTAACTACAATCAATTATTAGTGTATTTGGATTGGTTTTATAGTGAGAAATAATCAATTATTTTTTATGGTGAAGATAAAATAATAAATATTTGATTCTACTTTTTTTATGGTATTACTATAATTTTTTGGGATAAAATTGATTTTAGTGTATTATTCAAATACATTATATATAAAATCATGTTGATATAAAATCAATTTTATCATCCACAGCTTACACACACAATATATATGATTTGGTTCTTTAAAGCAAGGATAGTACACTTAACAAGTACGTTAATAAGCGTTAATTAAAAAAATAATTGATCATGAGATGATGATTAATTTTAAAGTTTATTAAACATGTATTTGATTTTTATTGTAATCTTAGCGGTTAATCAACAGTTATAAATTTTATCCTCTGAAAACACAGGTACATATGCACATGATATATTTTCTCTGCCATGCATTCTTGTAAACCACTGGGGGCATGAATGTCCCTACAAAAATCCGCGACTGATGCTAGCTGTGCATGTTAAACAATCCAACTTCTCTGAGCGTGTAGAGCGGGATTTTAATTTTTAGTTCGATTATGGAAAGAAAACATATAAGTATGTTTTATATATGCTTAATTGATTATTGATGTGTTTGGTTGGTAGCTTGGTACGGTAGGAGTAGCAGATGGTGCAGCAGCACATGGTCCCGCAGAGATTGATTTATTAACTTGGCTAATGGCTAATCGACAGCTTATGCCGCGCCACTGCTACTCTCTTTTCTGCATCACGTGCCCAACACTTCCATAGTATTAAATTCGACGGATCTCACAATAATGCCTTATGGTCAAGTCTTTAAATGAATTGTAAAGGTCATTTATTAATGATTATTTACACTATTAGGAGCATTTACTACGTCGCAATTTCGCTCCAACTTCCAACGCATGGACTAATGTTAACAACTCCAAGTCTCCCCGAAAAAGCTCTTGGTAAAATTCTCAACAATTTATTACATTAGTTAAGCATTTACGTAATTGTATATAAGAAAAGTTTTATACTAAATTCATGTTGCTAGATATGCTTTTGGTATGCTTTTCTAAGATGAAACTGCTTTTCAATTGCAGAAAAATTGTCAATTAATTTCCCGTCTCAACCATGGTCCAACGTCATAATAATGGGTTAAAATTATAGTATTAATTTGACTAGTCTAACGTTGAGGCCCAAAAATATAAAGTTCATCGGCTTTAAGCTTTTAAACCAGGTTACTTAAGGCAAACTGAATTCTCTATGGCCCTCTCCAGCACAAAAGATAGGTGTATTAAAGCAGAAAAAAATGTGGGTAAATGATAAAGAGAAAAAAAAATATATATATATATATAGAGATAGAGAGGATGGAGAATGTTGTGATCCCTTTTCGAGCAAGGGAAGCTCCATAGAAAAATAAGAAGAGGAAGTGAAATAAAACTAAATTTGCATTAATTCTTCTCCCTTTCATAGAGGGATACAATATAGATTTATAACAACATGATAGCGTAGTGCACTGCTGCAAACACCCCAAACAGAATCGTAACAACTTAATTCTAGAACCTACCTGAGTCATTATCTATAATTCTATATCTATATTATCTATTGTTATTAAAAGACAATAAGGAACATTAATCTAATAAGTGGGCTTAACAGTAAACAATACTATCAATACTCTATTGGACCTAACAGTAACTTGGGCCATAACAATTCTTCCCCCTCCAAAGCAACCTTGCCCTCAAGGTTGTAGAAGGGTTGTAATGTATCAATAACCAGAGGCGGTGGTCAGATTGGATTGGGCCTGTTGGATCGATGGATCAAATGAAGACTCTATGGTAGTATGGCCCAAACCCAAGTGATGGGGATATGCAGGGAATGCAAACTTAGCACCGTCTTCTTCCGCGACCAACAGCAAGAAGCGGCCGTGACATATGTGATTGCGGGAGAATTTTTTGTCACAATAAAAACAAAGCCCCTTGTCTCGGCGATCAGCGATTTCGCATCCGTGAGGTGCTTGTAGCGAAGCTCCGAAGGAGGGGCCGTGAACAGGGGAGGATGGGAGTTGGTTGTGAACAACACCGAATGTGGTTGTGGATCAGCTGTGAATGTCGGAGACACTAGTTGGTGAGGCCACGGAGGTTCTGGTCTGGGGCAAGTGAGGCAAAGAAGATCTTGTAACTTTTCTTCGTGCAATTGGGACAACCCTGCAGCCTAGGATAATGAAGAAGGTTGTTGAGCGAGAACTTCCCGTTTGATTTCTGGCTTAAGACCCAATATGAAACAACTCAACAGAAATGGAGGTGATAACCCCACAATGCGATTAGCAAGAGATTCAAAGTCGGAGAGGTAATCGGTAACAGATGAAGTTTGGGTAAGCTTGAATAACTTACCCCGCGGGTCATCATACGCAGTCGAAGCAAAACGGGTTTCTAGAGCTTGAAGAAATTAAGGGCAAGAATGGATTTGACTGTTGCGGTACATCCATTGGTACCAAGCCAAAGCGGCACCATCCATATAAAATGACGCAACAGTGATCCGCTCCTCCTCTGAAGTATGGTGATAATAAAAAAATTGTGTAATCTTGAAAATCCACCCAAGTGGACCTGTACCGTCAAATCGCGGAATGTCAAGCTTCAAGAAGTGTTGTGGCGGAGACGCACCAAACATATGAGATGGAGTAGGTGGACGGATTGGGGATTGATTTTCTAGTGCTGAAACGCGGAGGGCCATATCATCAAGCTTCGTCGTCATGGTGGTTTGAAGCTGCGCCAATTGCTGCATAATCTCCTCAAGCTTCTCAGCGTGAGAATTTGGTGCCTTAGAACCAGCCATAGGAGGGAAAGTTCAGCAATGAAAGCACCAAATGTTGTGATCCCTTTTCGAGCAAGGGAAGCTCCACAGAAAAATAAAAAGAGGAAGTGAAATAAAATTAAATTTGCATTAATTCTTCTCCCCTTCATAGAGGGATACAATATAGATTTATAGCAACATGATAACGTAGTGCGCTGCTACAAATACCCCAAACAGAATCGTAACAACTTAATTCTAGAACCTACCTGAGTCATTATCTATAATTTTATATCTATATTATCTATTGTTATTAAAAGACAATAAGAAACATTAATCTAATAAGTGGGCTTAACAGTAAACAACACTATCAATACTCTATTAGACCTAACAGTAACTTGGGTCATAACAAATAGGATATGTAAAGAGGAGTCATGAAGAGGATTCAAATCCAAAAAGTATATATGCCTGTTTGGAAATTCGTCTATGGGATAAATTCACGTCAATTTTACCTTAAATGTAAAAGTTAGTGTGGGAGCATTAGCCAAGACTCGTGTATATCTAACACGATTACAAAATACAAACATAAGATTACACGATTAAAAAACAGATTGTTGTGGTTTTTGAGTAATTCATAGTATTAGTTAAGAGAGTAGGGGTATGTCACCAAACAAAAAAAAACGTCAAAGAGTAGGGCTTGTGTCCATATTAATAACTGCTTTCAATTAGTCATTGTGAGTCTTGTTGAAGTGTATAAATATATACGTGAAGCTGTTAACGTTACTCAGTTGCTATAGTAGGGATCAACACTCATTCTTCAGAGAAAAAACGCATGTTAATTACTATTATGCCTCTAATATCTATAATTTCATATTTATTTGTAGCTGCAAATCATGCCTCTAATATCTATAATTTCATATTTATTGTTTTTTTAAGAGATAATTTTATATTTATTGTTAAAAGTGGTTTCTTTGCATTTAAATTAACATTTTTAATGGTTTAAAAACTATCTGAACAATGAAAAAGTTTTTTTGTTTAATAATTAAGAAATTATTAGAAAATGTTAAAAATTAATCTTATTTAATACAAACATTTGTATTATTGACCTCAAATTGAGACAAAGTGGGAAGCTGTGAGAATGACAGGCTGATTCATGTTCAAAAAGATATACCCGATTCGCCACATGTTCCTGAAATTGCTATATACTGACGTGGACTGGTCTAACTTAGATATTTGTACTTATTAATACAAGGGATTTTTTTTATTGAGTTGAGTGACTGAATGTTACCAACACGAGTTTATGATAATTCTTCGTATTGTAATAATTCAATTGTTTCCAATAATTTATTATTATTTGCCTTCTTTTGACCCACATATATATATGCTTCCGGAGATCGATTTCTTTGCTAGCAACTGTTTTTATTAGCCTTTCAAAAAAATAAACAAAAATTCTTTGCTAGCAACTTTTTCTTTATTCTATTATTTGAGGTCAAACATCATAGTTAATATTTTATATAATTATTTTAATTTATTTTTTCTTTTTAAAATTAAAATAAATTTCTTTTGTTATTCTATTTATGATGTAAAATTTATTTATAAATATCTTCCCCTTGTGTAATTTTATATTATTTTGTTGTATCTTTTTACTAAGCATTTAAATAATTTGTAGAGTAAGCATTTAATAAAAATGAATGTATTTAATATTTTCAAAATATAATATACTTATTTTTTGTTTAATAAATAAAGTAATTTGTAAAAAAAAATTAAAATTTTAAAATCATCATTTTCCCTGAGAGTGTATATGTGGTCCTCGATCATTCACGGTAGCTGGCACGGCATATCACGGGAGATAAGAGTATTTTGAAATATGTGTGTGTGACAAGAGACAATTAAAATGTGATTCGTCCAAAATAAAATGTGTCATAATTTTAATTTATTAAAATTTAGTTCTATATGTATCTATATTTGCTTGCTTTTGAAAAAAAAATTACTACTGTAGTACAATATAGGAATTGTTTTTTTTTTTTCTTAACAAACAACATTTCCCTTAAAAAAAAATTGCACAACTTTACTGTTGCATGTATGTTATACTACTCGTATTAGAGGCAAGTTGACATAACCATAGAAACCACAACGTCATTTAAACAGCTTAATTGTGAAATTGTGGCAAATGAAGAGAATTGTAGAATTGTATTTGCTTGCTTTTGAAGAGTACAGAACGTGTGTATATATAGATGCACATGAGATTTCAGTTGCTAAACAAACTCCTTATAATAAGGAAAAGATAAATGCAACGCTGCTAATGAAAAGATAAAGTTGCAGCTGTACATATTTGAAAACTTAAACTCTAAAGATAAATTATTCAAAAACTCAACAATAATCTGTTTTATCTATTACGCCCCCGCAAGATGGGGTTGCCATCTGCAACACCCAACTTGTCTCGAATTTGAGCAAGTCTACAGCGACCAAGTGGTTTAATCAGCCCATCAGCAAGTTGATCTTTGGTTGATATATGAGAGATGAGAAGTTGTTCTTGTTGCACTAGTTGTCGGACATAATGATAATCCAAAGCTATATGCTTCATTCTAGAGTGAAATACAGGATTAGAGCATAAGTATGTGGCCCCAATATTGTCACAGTACAAGTGAGGGGGTGAACTTGAGATCCCAAGTTCTTGTAACAAGTTGGAGAGTGTAACACCCTAAAAATTTCAACTCAGTTATATATATATATATATATATATATATATATTTATATATTTCTCTGTAAGTAACTCTCTGGAATTAATTTTCTACAATTAATTCTCTGTAGTTACTTTCCTGTGTTTTGTTTGCAAGTTGCTATAGAATTCTGTGTGATTGAATTGTCTATGTTGTTTATTTATTTATTTATTTATTTGTGCAGTGTAATATGTACTTAATGATTAAGTACGTATATTGTCTATGTATGCTTATCTGTTATGTCTGCTAGTAATTAATTGAGCTGAGATTAATTTCTAGTAGTAAAATATTTAAAATATCTATAGCTATGTACTAATTAATTTATTATGTGCAAATTGGCTTTAAGTATTTTAATTATATTAAATTCTAGTAACTTGCACACCAATTTACCTCTTATAAAGTTTATTTGTAAAAAAATTCTTTACAGAGAAAACTTTATTTGAGCTACTAGAAAAGTTTTTATTACTAGAAGTTTTATAAAATTAATTAGATGTTTGAAATTAAGTTTTAAAATTTTAAAACACACATCTTTACGATTACACAGTATAAAATTACACTGTGTAAATTAAACTGAGTAACCAAATTCCCTAAGTCTAAACTAATGACACCTAAGCTAAATGCATGTATGCATGTAACCTAAGATTAACACCTAATCACCTCCCTAATGACACCTAAGACTACATGCATGTAACCTAGGATCAACACCTAGCCTAAACTAAACACCTAATCAACCCCAAAACCCACGACCACCCCTAAGCTCCCACACTCACTCACTAATCCTTTCAACAAGCAAAAATTACACACACACATTTCTCTTTTCCCTCACCTCTTTTCCTTCCTTGGCTGAGACACCAACAAGAGAAGGGGAAGCCATGTTTGGAGCTTGAAGTCTTGCATGCACACCATTGATAGTCCTCATCCTCTCTACCTAGTATCCTCATAATCTCTTCTTCCTTTCTATCGGCTGGAAACCAAGAACCAAGGTGAGGGGAACTCTCTTGTGGATTCTTTGTTTTCTTTTCTTGTTGAGAATATGGTTAAAGGCTGGGGGCCTTAACCATAGTATACATGCATGCCTCCATTGCTGAGAATTGAGATATGTTTGATTTGTTTGTTGACTTGAAATTGGATGAGTGGTTTTAAATTTTCTTTGGTAGTGGTGATGAGCTTTTGCATGTAAAGAGTAATTTTATTTTCACTTTGTAATTGGACTGGAAATGGCTCTGGAAACAAATGAAGTCATGTACCTCTTTCTCAAAAATGGTTTTAATCAAGTCTTCTTTGAAAACTTTTAACTAAAAACTCGTTGGCAGTGGCTGTTCTTTCATTTAGCATGGAACAATCCTCGCTATTTTGCCATTTTTAAAAGATCTAACCGTTGGTTTTTCGTCAAATTTGTTTTGAATGGAAATAGACATAAAATGAAACAACTTTTGTGTTGACATCTTTGAAAAATAATTTCATCTTAGGTCTCATCCATGGCTCGACATTGGACTGTCCTGTTTTGGGGTTTCACTGGAACAGGGCTCGGTTTTTGTTAAAATTCTCCCTGTGTACTTATTGTTTTTGAAATGTACTTAAACCTTTAAGAACTAGACACAATAATATTTTTAACCATGTATATTACAAAAATTACCAAGCATAATTTCTAAATTAATTTTTCAATAAGAAACAGAACAATGGTTTAGAACCTGTTTTGATGTCAACATTGTAAGCTGTTAGTAATATTTTTACTGGGAACAATAGAAAATGAATTTGGAAGCAAGAAATACCTTTTTGGAAAGATCAAGGGATCAGCTTTAAACTGTAAAAAGTTTCAGTTAATTTAGTTTTGGAAAGTGGGAGAAATTTACATTTCTTTGAGCTATGTTCAGTGGACACTAAAAATCTAGAGTTGCTGACTTAGAAAATTTTTATAAAATTTTCTAGATGTTGTTTTTATAAGTGGGATACCTTTCTGTAAACTAGATTTCAGGATCTTCGATTTCATATAAAAAAATTTCAATTTCGAGGTCAATTGCTACAATCAGTGAGAGCTCACATTTAATACTACCATAGAGAAATCTGCCTTTTGGTCAATTTTGTGTGTTATTTTGAATTGTGGCAATTATAATTGTGGTTTTGTAAGGCAGTGGATATGTAATATCCATTGACCTATTCTGTTTTGGTTTAAGTCCCAGAGATGTGAATCTTAGGTACTTAACCTTTGAAAGTGTGATTTTTGTATGCTTTGGTGATACAGTCTTTTGACTGTAGATTGAACATTGTGACAATGTTGTTTGTCTGTGTGATGTGTTCACAAGCCTCGGGCGCGAGTACTTGTGAGGACTAGAACTATGTTCTAGTATTTTTGGCTAGATTGTCATGTAACAGATAAATGAAACTTGAACAGTGAGCACAATTAATTAGGCTAAAAGATTTATTTTTATTTTATTAAATAGAAATTAATTAACAAACTCTTTATTTTATGCATTGGACATAGAAAGAATTTAGGACCTTTGCGTGGAGGAATCAACGGTAGGTTATTAATTATTAAAAATTATAGAAATTGATGAGAGGGTGAGGCACAAATAATACTTAACAAGATTCCGTTACGTGTTGTGAATCATGTTGATTTCTGAGAGTCGTGCAATGGAACTGCGTTGGTGCGGCGATTCGTGGGAACTGCAAGATGAAAAGAGAGTCACGTGGAGTGTTCCAGCTGTGAGAATAACAAAGAGAGGGGGCGAAGTTCGAAAGGCGTGTCACGACATAATGTGACGGTCACCCATAGAAAGGTGACGAAGGCAAATGTCCTCGTACATATGATTTTTGAGCAGAGACGGGGTCTCAGGCTCGGCATCTATTCGACCGTCCAGTACAATGTACAGCGAAACCCCACTATGACGAGAAAGAATAATCCTTGTGAGGAGAGTTATGGAGGAGTCAGTCCTCCAAGTATTGGATGATCACAGTTGGTACCTGGGAGATGATCGTAAGGTATTGCGACCTTGGAGGGTAAGGCACTGAGTTGTGACGATAGATCACATAGCTGACTCGGCCACCCTGACAAAAATACGAGACATCATCGGTTGGTGAGAGCCCACCATAGTACCATGGTGAGAGGTGTACTCCCAACAATCATCCAACTCAATTGTGTAAGACCACTGAGTTCTGGGAGTTCCAATGGCAGCTGGCCAATAAGAAAGAATTTACAGAATTAGTGAAAGGAAACAATTAGGACTGCGAGTGTGAACGTTAGAAAACCATATGGCGATGGTGGACAGGATTTTGTTTATGACTTGTAAAGTCGTTGTTTGTGTGTTGCTTGATGAAACAGAGAGTTCACCCTTCTGTTTATTTTCTTTTAGGGGCAGATGGCAGTGGAGGACTCAACCCTCCATTGGAGGATTGAGAGCATCTTCGAGAGATGGGTAGCAGTTGTGGGCATGGATCACATCTTGGGCTGCATCTGATTTGCACGAACGCTCACGTATGACCGTTGGGGCTTAGGATCTCTGCATAGGGTGGGAGTTAGAAGATGACTACTCTGAGTCCTAGGATTTTCTTTTCTTTGTCATGTATCTTGTTGGGGTAGACCTAGGCACTCAGATTTCTTTTGTTATGTGTATATGTCAGTCATCATGTCATGACTATGTTCTAGTTTTCCCGTACTTTGCCTTTCTACATGTTTACTGTTATGCTCCGGGAGTACATTATGTTAAACACTTTCAGATATGCATATGTAAAATTATCATTTGTATTTACTTATTTCTACTCCTTTGAAAACTTAAAACCGTTCATTTGCAATCAAAATAATGCTACGACCTTTTCTGCCAAATTATATTAACGCATTATAAGTATTAAAACGAAGCGCAACTTTCGAAATTAAAATTAAGGAAAAAGTTTGTTTTAAAAAAAAATCCATAAAATCCCAATCATGTTTTCTTAATTTCACTAGATTTTCGTAAGTAAATTAGTAAAAGTGCTTTACGAAATAATTAATTGAATTAAACCTCGCATATTTCCATAATAGAAATTAGGGTGTTACAGAGAGCCACATAACTTCAGCTGCAGTATTGGCAACTGACCTGTATTCAGCTTCTGTTGATGATCTTGCAACTGTGCGTTGTCTTTTTGACATCCAATAAACTAGATTTCCTCCAAGAAAAATTACATATGCAGAAGTGGAGGTACGATCATCAAGGTTACCGCTCCAATCAGCATCACTGTAAGCTTGTAGACGAAGGTGACATGGTCTTCTTAGTTGCAAGCCAAAGTTCAAGGTATGTTTGAGATACCTTAGAGTGCATTTGAGTTGCTGCAAATGCATATGAGAGGGCTTATGCATAAACTGAGATAGTTTGTGATGGCAAAGGCAAGTGGTCTAGTCAATGTTACATATTGCTAGGCACCAATCATATTGCGAAAGGACTGACCATCTACAGCTGTGTAACCATCATGCAATTTCAATGGTGTAGAGGAGCATAATGGAGTGGATTTGGGCTTCGCCCCTGCCATGTTGAACTTCTCTAAGAGGTCTCGCATGTACTTATGTTGCGAGAGAAAAAGACCATCTTTGGTTGGAATAATTTCAATGCCCAAGAAATAATGTGGAAATCCAAGATATTTTAGTGAGAACCGTGTGGAAAGTTCTGCAATAAATTTGGTCAAAAAAACTGCTAGTGCTACCTGTGAGCAAGAGATCATCTACATAGACAAGTAAATAGGCTATTACTCCATCCTTATTATAGATGAATAGGGAATTGTCACTGTAGCCGTCAGTGCTACCTGTGAGCAAGAGATCATCCACATAGATAAGTAAATAGGCTGTTACTCCATCCTTATTGTAGATTATTTTGAATTTTTGGTACACACAAAACTTGTTGTAGGTGTAAAGATTGTGATGGTGTAGGAATAGAGGTGTGACCAATATGAGTGATATTCAAACCTGTACCATCACCGACTATGATTTGATCTGATCCAGGATAAGGATTGGCAAGAGTGAGTTGTTGCAGATCCTGGGTGACATAACGTGAGGCCCCAGTATCCATAAGCCAAATGTTGGTTTGCATAGGAGAATTGCGAGTGGTAGCATTAGCGGCTGGGCGAGGTGTGTTGCGAGGAGGGTAATCTTTTATCTTGTAGCATATTTTAGCAGTGTGCCCAGGTTTTCCACAGTACTGACATACCACTTTCTTTGTAGGCTGCTGATTCACCATAGAGGAGTTGTTATCGAATGAGGCTTTGTGACGAGTGTGGTCCTTTGCTGCGAGAGGCAGCATGGGCTGTAGCAAGGATAGGATCTGTTCCTGAAGGCTCGTCACGATGCATAAGAGTTTCAAAATCCATGAGCTTTTCATGAAGCTCAGCAAAATAAATAGGAGTTTCCGTGGTACGAACGGCTACTGATATTTCACGATACTCCACACCCAAACCATTGAGTGTATAGATAACAAGATCAGTATTGTCCAAGGGACTGTCGATGACTGAGAGTTCATCAAAGATGGCCTTGATTCCTTTTAGATAGGAGGCCATAGACTGAGTGCTTTTGGTGAACGTAGAAATTCTTTGTTTGAGAGCCATGATGCGCACGTGAGAGCATCCAGCATACATGGTTTTGAGAGTGTCCCAAGCCTCTTTAGAAGTACTCACAACACCAAGATGGGTGACAACTGTTGCTGTGACAGAGGAGACAATAGCATGAAGGATTAATTGATCCTGCCGAACCCAACGTGTATACTCTGGATTTATGACATTGGGTGCATCATTAAGATGCTTGGATGGACGAGATGTACTCCCATCAATGTATCCTTTTAGATCATAGCCAATCAAGAGAGCGTTGAACTGAATTCTCCATGCTGGGTAGTTGTCACCATCAAGTTTTATGTAAAGTTGAGAGCCAACATTGAGAATGACAAGTTTGTCATTTTGGGTGGGAAGTGTGTTTTGGGTGGGTGGTTTCAGTTTCAGAAGGGTTGGAACTCATGATTCTGGCTTTGGTTAGGGATTGGAAAAAAAAAAGGCTTTTAAGCTAGATAGCTCTGATTACCATGAAGAGAATTGTAGAATTGTATTTGCTTGCTTTTGAAGAGTATAGAACGTGTGTGTGTATATATATATACACATGAGATTTCAATTGCTAAACAAACTCCTAATAATAAGAAAAAGATAAATGCAATGCTGCTAACGGAAAGATAAAGTTGCAACTGTACATATTTAAAAACTTAAACTCTAAAGATAAATTATTCAAAAACTCAACAATAATCTGTTTTATCTATTAGCAAATACGAATCCCAGTGCTTGTTAGCGTGTTTAAATATCCGCGTGTGGTCTGAAACATTATGATAGTGTAATGATAATGATAATAACTAAAAACAAAGCAGATATTGGCCACAGTGCCCATTGACTTCCATATTAAAGATACATATGAGTGCGGTTAAACTCCAAAATGACAAGTACCGGAGCTTCTCTGTATTTTGTGGCTCAATGCATGCATGAAAGTATGAACATCCCTAGGACTACGAGACCTTGCTCATTGACTTATGCCGTGTTGTTTACTATTTCTAACGGCAATATTTGCCAACCACAATTCAATTTCTTTAAAAATTAAAATAAAAAACTACTAGTAGCAAGCAACACACATTTTGTTCATGTGATCATAACACTCCACATTACTAAACATGGTAGCATTTTGGCACTACAATGCGAATTACATTTTTTTTTATGTATCCAAGTATTTCTTATCTAAGGTGGAAAGATTACCAAAATAAGTGTAACTTCTCCTAATAAAAGTATTTTGTACACAGAATCAAGATTCAAACCTTTGCTCAACTATTTATCAATTATATGTCAGATTTTGTTGGTACATTATAAATTAGATTTGAGAACTCAACAAATTAACTTTATAGTCTAATTCATATAATTTGATTTTATTTATGTGTAAATGATAAATACACTTATTTCAAATACCATTTTGTATCTGTTTTGGATATGTTGTTTAATATCCATATATGACTCGTGACAGAGTCTTGTTTTTATCCGTAAGAATCGAATACGGTACCGAGGATTTATAATAATTTATGCATCATGGTCAACCAATTGAGCTAGACTCCCTTAGTACTCATGACGGGGTCTTAAAAATATATCTAATTTCTTCTGCACAATTCAAGAAAACATGAAGTAAAATTAAAAGGTTAAAATTAAATAAGGTAAAATATGTTTTGGGTCCCTGTAAAATATGCAAAATATTAATTTTGTCCCCCAAAAATTTTTCATATTAATTGAGTCCCTCTAAAATTGAAACCTATTTTTGTAGGTCCCTATGAATACCAATAACTTAATTTTTCTTTTTTTAATTTTCTAAATTTACAATAACAAAACATGAAAATTTGATAAATATAAAATTTATAATTCATTTCTACATGTAAATCTGTAACCACGTCAAATTACCATTTAACGAAGTTACCAACAAGGACCTACAAAAATAGGTTTCAATTTTAGAGGGACCAAATTAATACGAAAAAATTTTGGAGGATGAAATTAATATTTTGCATATTTTATAGGGACCCAAAACATATTTTACCCAATTAAATATCATTCAAGGTTTTTTTTTTGTCTTATAAACAAAATTTCAGATCTAATTTAACAAGTGAGTTTTTTTTTTAATTTCTCTAAAATAGGATTATGAAACAGATTTTTTCTTTCATTTGTTCCAAAAATACTTCTTTTAAATTAATTTGAAAAAATTAAAAAATCATAAAATAATCAAATAATATATACTTAATATTTTCTAATTGATAGTTATTTATGGAAGAAATAACACCTCAGGAAAATCAACGTTTTTTAACAAGTTTTTGAAATTAAAATATTGTTACTTGTAATGAAGAATGTGAATTTCTTTTTATATGATTGTTTTTTTATGCAAAAACGTCTGTGAGTTTGAATAATATAATAAGGAGAAATTGAGATAGAATTAGAACAAGGTTTTCTAAAGCAACGATATAGAACAGTCATTTATTGCAAAGTAAAGGAACAAAGTTTTACAAATTAAAAACAAAGGACCTAGTTAAAAAAAAAAAAAAAACCTAGGTCTTGAATTTGATTGTAAATTGCAGAGTAACGGGCATTAAGTGTTTTTAAAAGACGGTTAAATACTTGAATTTGAGCCAAAATTAACCATTAGTACTTAAGAAGTTACTAGTATCTGATGAACATTAGTACTACATTTTTTTTTGTACTTACATTTTTTTAAAGATAAATGCTAATTAGTACAGTACTAATTTTTATTTTTATAAGAACACTACTCAATAAATTAAAAATAATTTTTATTAAAATATATTATTAATATATCTTATAATGATTTTAATATACTAGTAATTTTTTAATTATTGATACCTTAATACACCTTTTTTAATTCCATTAAAGTAGTATCATAACTGCTGCTCCTTAATTTCAGTCAAAGGGGGACTGATACGGTTCCAAGTGTCTCATCTCACGTGATTGGACTGGCTTTTGTCCTACCCCACGTGTCGTCTTTTTATTTGCCTGATAAGAACAGATGTATCTTGAACAGTTGCAGGTACACCGAACCACTAATTTCTTCTCCAATAAAGGTTAACAAAAATATTACTACTAACTTAAGAAAAATACGAGAACAAGTTTTTTTCCTATTAAAATGTGAAAAATTATAGATAAGAAGGTTGCATATTATTTTACAATAACGAGAGAAATAAAAAAATGAGATAAAATGTGTGATCAATAAAGAAAAATAAAAAATCAATTATAAAATTATCATAAGAACCATATAATTCTTAAAATAAAACATAATACGTTTGAAATAAATTTTAAAAAATGTTAATAAGTGTATTTTTATGAAAAAGTGTTATTAACATATTCTTGTCGTAATTTTAATGTAATGTTATTAAGATTTTTAATAAGAAATTATTTAATGAAAATTATTAAATTCCCATTAATAAAATCATAATTTTTAAATAAGTGAGGAATTTATTTTTCTTTCATCCAACAATCATTTTATAGAAATTGTAGCTAAATATTTTTACGATGTAATATTTTTTGAAATAAAATACATGTATTTTTTATGAAAAGCAAACCCATTCAAATTAAATAAATATAACTATTATAGACGGTAAAAATTTCACTTTCTTTAAATTTAATATAATTATATATTTAGGTTTTGAATTTGAAATTATTGATTAAATTAGAGGATTTTTTAGTTCATAATATCAATCTTATATTAATATTAGTTTTCTTTTTAAAAGGCTTAATTGCATATTTTATCACCAATTTTTCATTATTTAGCGAATTTTACTATCCAAGTATTTTTTTCACGAATTTTACCATTCAACTTTCATCATTTTGCGAATTTTACCATCCAAATTTTTTTTTCTGCAAATTTTACCACCCAACTTTAATTATTTTGTGAGTTTTATCACCCAAATTTTAAATTTTTGCACATTCTACCATCACATCTGTAACAAAACAATGTCGTTTTGTGTTTTCTTTAACTTTTTTTTGTGACACATCAACAGTGATAAAATGTACAAAATTTGAAAATTTTGGATGGTCAAAATTTGTAAAAATAAAACTTGGATGGTAAAATTCGTAAAATAATAAAATACATGTATTTTTTATGAAAAACAAACCCATTCAAACTAAATAAATATGACTATTATAGACGATAAAATTTTCACTCTCTTTAAATTTAATACAATTATATATTTAGGTTTTGAATTTGAAATTATTGATTAAATTAGGAGAAATGCTAAAGCCTCATAAGTAAACAGTCCGAAATATTCTCCTACTCGGTTAAATGTTGACACGTATCAAAATTTTAAAATTTATTTATTTTTCCAAACTTACCCCTCTCTTTACAACCTGTTGCCCACTCTCTCTCATTCGTCGCGCACTACTTCGTGCAGAACCAGTTCTGCTAACGACAAGGCCGCTCCGACTGCCTCCGAGGTGCGACTGGAAATGTTAATAGCATCGCCACAGTGGCCACCTGGTTCAAAAGCGGTTGCTTGAGTCAAAACAGAAGGTAACTACAAAAATATGGATCCAACAAAGATGAGTTGTGACTGCTGCTAGCTCCCACGCTATAACAATGGCTAATGGCAATTTACACACGTCTAGCACCTCCATTTTCGATAAAGAAAACACCTAAAACAATAGACACCATCTCCACTTGTCACTAGGCACCTTACCTTCTGCAGCAAAGTTCCCCCAAATACAACCAACCTACTTTAATGTAATGCCATAGATACCCATAGAAATTAAAACAGGTCGTGGATTGTTATATGAAGCTGCACATAAAAAGAGCTACAACCTTTCCTAATTAAACAAGGTCCAACCAATTATAACTCCTCCATTCACAAAATCAAATAACTTTAAATCCATTTTTTGAACTGTGAAGTGCTTTTAAACATATTTGAATCTGGATCAGCGAGTAGGAATTTCATAATCCGCAGTGGATGAATCACTCTCATCTCGTTCTCCGTTGTCAGCTGTTGCAACGTCGGATATTGAAATGGCGCGGCTTGCCATCCCTGCATCAGTGAAGGCACTGTTCAGAAGAAAGAGAAAAGGGTAAGTTTGGAAAAAGAAAATTTTTAAAAGGTTAAAATTTTAAAATTAATTGGTTGACAGATGTCACTATTTAATTGGGTCGTTTGATTTTTCGGCTTCTACAATTCGGATGCTTAAACATTTCTCTTAAATTAGAGGATTTTTTAGTTCATAATATTAATCTTATATTAATATTAGTTTCTTTTATAAAAAGAAATCTAGGTATTTCTTAGTTGATAACTAAGGATCAATTTTTCGAGATATTAAGATTTATTTGAAGAATTTATCTCTCTTAACATATATTCTTTCATATGCACTGACTAGAGATCGAACACTTGATTATATGTTTAAGAGAGATTAACTGGTTTTTATTTGAAGTTGAAAACATAAATAATTTAGTGAATAGGTCTTGGATCCTATAAATTAGGTTTGAGTAAGCAAAGAAAGAGTACTTATTTGAGTTATTCTTCTACCACTTCAGAGTGGAGTGCTAGTCTCTCTTTACCTTTGGCAATCTCAACCTCTGAGCCTACCTAGTCAGTTCTTCCTTTTTTTTTTTTTGGTGAGAAGTTAGTTCTTCCTTTGCTTTCAGCTCTTGGTTACATTATTTCATCCCTTTAATTTCTGTGTAGTACACCACTCGCTGTGATTTTCCTGCAATCATCAGGGTTCCGTTAGTTTACTATTTCAAAGCCATACAAATAAAGTACGCAAACCACAGGCACTTGCTGAACAGTGCAGTGCAGAGGTCGTAATTTCGGCAACGCAGCTGCCTTTTGCTTTTCCGGAGAAGACACTGTTAAGATGGTCTCTTTTTTTATACTACTATTATTATTATTTTCTTTTAATTTTTTTATTTATTTTGATGCTTTTGTTTAGCCCCACAGAGTTCACAGGCTGAGGCTACAGGTCTCGGGCTGGGTTGGACTGGTCTGGTCTGGCTCATATGCCTCAACTTTTTTCGTACCTTGTGTCCCCTTCGCTTCCCTCCTTCACTCAACTTGTTCTGCACACTCCTACCCTCTCTTTGATAATTTCACGCTCTTTTCTTTCCTTTTTAACGTTACTTTCCTTGAAATTACTACTCCTTTAGTAACTTTCTGCTCAACCATATCTATTCAATTCAATTCAATTCAATTCACCCTCTCTCTCTCTCTCTCTTTCCTTTATTTATTCTGTTCTCCATCCCCGTGTTCCAAAGGAATATCTCTCTCATCCTTTTTTTCCCTCTCTACTTCACACCCTTTCTCTACCCACCCACCCCACTCACTCACTCACTCCACCGTTTTCCCTACTCCTTTCAACGTCAATGCTACCCCCAAGAATCTAACAACATGACTGCGCCACCGACGAAGTACACTCAGCACACCAAACTTGTCATACCCACCGAACAAGACCCACCCAAACACCCCTATCCCAGACTCGTCAGAATAACCGTCACAGACACCGACGCCACCGACTCCTCCAGCGACGAAGAACAAACCTTAAACTTCAACTCTTCCACGCGCCACCGACAACGACAGAGAAAGTTCGTCAACGAGATTTCTATCGAGAACGAGGGCGTCGTTTCGAGGAAGAGAATTCGAAGCAGAAACAGCAGTGTGGGCAAAGTCAGAGCTTCAGACAGTCGGCGCGTGTCGAACGGCAAGAAGTTCCGGGGAGTGAGACAGAGGCCTTGGGGAAAATGGGCGGCGGAAATACGAGACCCGTCGCGACGCGTACGGTTATGGTTGGGTACCTACGACACTGCTGAGGAAGCTGCTTTGGTGTACGACAACGCGGCCATTAAGCTGCGTGGACCCGACGCGCTCACCAATTTCATAACGCCACCTCCCACGGGAGAGGAAACTCATAACAAGAATCTCTTTTCTCCCACTTCCGTGCTTCACTCTTGTTCCTTGTCCGACGAAGCTGACTCCGTAACGGCCAAAGACGATGAGTCCTCCTCCGTCTCGGAGAATAAGGTCAAAGCTGAGTCTCCGTTTCCGAGCGAAATACAATTCGACTACCGAGGTTGTTCGCCGCCGCCGGAGACTGTGTTGTTCTGCGACGATGATTGGTCTGGTGTGTTTCTCACTGCTTGTGAGGATTTTGGTTTCAAAAGTTGGCATACGGACAGAAATCGTGACTTTTTCCAAGATATCGACGATTTGTTTCTCTCCGATCCCCTTCTTGCTCTCTGATTTCACGAGTTCGTTATATAACAGTGTATTCTCGTCCTTGTGTTGCCGGCCCCCAGAATCGGCAAATTTTGTATCGGCGGGAAATAATACCATTGTAATCACTAATTTTCGTTGTGGCCGGTTTTGTAAGTTGTAACAGTGATGTAGTAATTGTGTTCAATACTTGAACGGTTGGAGCTTTGCATTTTATTATAATCCTAGTATTAATTATTTTTAACTACATGGTAGTAGTACGTTTGGGATTAATACTTTATAGTACTGTTTTAGCATTTAATTTGATTAATTTTTTAATGCGTTTCTATTAGGGGACTAATCCCCCTGACCGTAAGATGCATTCGTTTTATTTTAAATCCCTTCGCTACAAATAAATTTTATACTTAACGTAACTACTTTAAAGCAATTAAATCAAAATAAAGTTATATTTAATCATTTAGATTTTCATTTTTCTTTTACGGGAATTCCATCTAATGTTAAACAAGTTAATATTTCTCGCATTCAAAAAAATAAAAAAAATAAAGTCAATATTTCTTACTAAGTCAGGTAACACTCAAAAAACGTAAAATTCTCTTTTTGCCTGTTTTTTCAGTGATAACCTTTAAGGAAGGTCCTTAAATAGGAAGGCATCAAATAAAATTATTTCTAATGGAACTGCGGTCCGTCCAATTTTGTAATTGGTTCAAGTCCTACATTGCTCGTGATGAAAAGTTTAAGTAATTTCAAACTGGCATTTGAGACTAGTTTAAATTTGACAATTTTGATTTTCACTCAGTTTTATTTTAAGATTTTTATTTAAAAGAAATGGTATATTAGTTTAAATCTTTCCACTTCGCGTTAAATAATTAGACAAGAGACAAATACTTGGAGAGGTATTGAATATTCAACTTACGAAGAACTGAGTTATTACTTGCTTGCGGCTCGCGGCTCGCGGCTCGCGGCATCTATCAAATTGATATCTAAAAGTTGCATATGACTAAAAGATATGGTTTTAAATAAGGAACTGTCAAGCAAGATATCATATATAAATGTTAAACAGTTTAAATTATTTATATAAATCCTCAAAATAATTCTTTTTTAAGATTTAAAAACATCTTGTTGTGAAGATGACGACAATTCGAAAAAGTATTTTGCTACGAAGCATGGGTATGCATGTTGTATTTAATCAGAACTATCCGGTACATGCGCGTATAACGACAACCCAGTATAAAGTCTTACAGTATGAATGAATTTTCAAGAGAAGGTTTACAATTAAACTGTTTGTTGTACAATCAATAATGTAGTCGAGATATTTTAGCTTTATTGATTTAGGCGGAGTTTGTTCGGGTAAATTTATACCTGACAGCTACATACTTCACCAGATATTCAAACCTTGTGAACAACTTTCTTTTTTTTTTTTTATACAAAAAAAAAAAAAAACAAACTATGGTAGAGAACGATTTGGTTTGTGGTACTTGCAATGACAATCTCCCATTGTTAATTTCTGCTGATATAGGCCATCATTCAACATATTTAGAGATTCAATTCAAACAAGAAACAATGTTTTTATTAGGAATTTAGGATCCTAAAAGTTCATCTCAAGTTATCGATAAGAAGGTTTTTTTTATTATTTATAAAGAAACAAATTCAATTTGGCTGTTAACAGAAAAAGAAAAAAGTTTTCTTGGCTACAAATAATGCGAAATTAGTCAACTTTATCAAATTCTAACATGAAAAGTCAACTATATGAATTGTTTCTACTACAGTTTTTTTATGCCGAAAGCAATTAAGAGAAAAGACCAAGACTTTTGGCCACCCTCAAAAGCCGAAACGTGAGTTCATTTTGTGTTTCGACCAAAATTGAGGCCTGTTCCCAACTTCCCAATAAAAGCAAAAGAAAAAATAAGACAGGATCTCTAAGATGCCAAGTGGCACATAAAATCACAATTCTGATTGAAGGCAACATGAAAATGCGTTTTGGCCTTTGGATTGAACCCAATATCTGACACAAGCAGAGGGGAGCAAGTGGCACAAAACTTGGATATATACTTTTCATGGCACTAGCTCGCTCAAGGGAAAAGCAGATATTCGTAGCCATTGCATTTGGACCACGTTAGACCGGTAGTTTGAGAGCGTTTTCATGCTTTTACCCTTTTATTTTTCCAGCATATCATCCAGTATTGTTTAGCTTCTTTTTTTAATAAAAAATTGGATTAAACACAATTTTTTAAAAATTCTTAAAAACTTAAGTATCTTAATTTTATTAAAATAAAAAAGATATGTTAAAAATAAGATGCATGAAGTAATTTTAGAATAAAAATATTTTTTTTTATTTGTTTTTACTCTAGCTCTCTTTGCTATTTCTTTTCTCTCTTCTCTCTGTCTCTTTATTCTTCTTTTTTTTTTCTTTCATTTCATTTTTTTAAATAAAAAACATCAAACATTTTTTACACACATATTTAACGTGTGGATTAATTTTGTTTTAACTTAACCAGTTGTTTTAAGTTTGAATATTGAGTATGCAGTTGTATTAAATACTTAAAAAGAATAATTTTTTACATCCAACTTGAACAAGAGGATACATGTGATCTATATATAAAAAAAATAAAAATTAATGTTTCGGGTCGAAACAGCTAGCATTTATGATATTCGAAGAAATACGTTACAAATCATTGTTATTCCACTAAACCACCCAATATGATATATATATCAACAATTTATTTTACTTTTATAGTAACTTTAATGTTTTAGCTTGGAACAGCATTTATGATGAAACACATTTCGCATTAAATTCTTTGTCGTATTATGTTGCTTTACTAGTATCGTCCAATTCCATATTAGCCGTTTAAAATGTAAGCATCATCCAATTAATTTCAAAATAAGATGTTGATTTTGATTGTAAAACAGCTTTCGGTTTTTTTTTTTTTTTTTTTTAAAAAGAGAGAGAGAGGAAAGCCGTTATTTAGCGGGGGGAAAAAAAACATTCTATATGGAGAGGACAAAGGATTTCCATTTCCTTTTCCTAGTATAATATGTATATCATCGTATACGCTGTCGTGGTGCTGCCATATATATATGGAAATTGCTTCTTGGTAGTCTATATTATATAAATAAACATTGTTGACTACTTGACTGGGCCTAGCTAGCTCTCTGCAGCAGCACGAAAATATCTGTGTCTTATTTGTTGTAACCTCCATATGCAGTCCATACCATGAACCCAGAAAAGCTATACAAGTTGAAATTTATGGAATATGGATCTTATCGTTTAAAAATCAAAGTAACAAACATGCTCTTCCAACTCGACCAAGGAACGTCTCTTTCCCTGTTTATTAAAGCTTAAATGCCCGTGTAGTTTCACAAAGAAAGATGGTCATGTACAAGGTTATGATATTTAATGAGCCTCTTGAAATATGTGTCTTTGTGAATTGAAGGCTAGGGAATAAACGTTAAGCCGCAGATATGTGATTGTCTGGCAGGGGTAATTTAATTTATATATATATTCGGAAAAAGGCTTAGCCTACATAATTTGTCTTATCTAGAATACAACTGGGATTTTTGAAACTCGGCATGCATGAGCAAGGCCACTTGGTGCTCACTGTATCATATTCACATTCTCAAATCAGATTTGGTCCCCCACCCTGGCGTTATATATACTATTAGATTTGCGCATATATATATATATATATATGCACTTTCCATTTTGCATCATCATCATATATATCATTCGTTTATTATGCAAAAACACTGGGGACAATAAAACTGATGAATGAATTTGCTCTTTCAAGAAGCCGCAGAGAGAAGATAACGTCCAAGCAGCCACAGGTTAAGATACAAACAGAAGAACCGCAAAATGCCAAATATGGATTCACAATTGAGAATCACAAAAATACAGCGTATCTTCCATGTTATTCTGCGGCCCCCCACACGCTCAATCGTAGCCTTACACGTAATGAATCCAACGGTTCTTGGTCTCATATTGTGCAAGTGTGCAACAGGATCATTTGGTCCCATGGTCCCCGCGCGACACGTCTCGTCCAGCTCAATCAATATTGTTTCCTCCACGCGATTGTGACCCTAGTCCCACCTATTAACCATAGTAAGTAACACTTTTATATTCAATACTACTACTTTTTATGGAACTTGTTATTAGTTACTAAATAATAATTAATAAACAAAATTATTAAAAATTATCTTGAGATATATTAAAATTTATAATCAAAATTTTCTAATAAACATTTTTTAAATTTTTAACTCGTTTATTAAGATATTAATTAATTTGCATTTGCCTTTCTTCTTTTTTGGTAGTGGGAGAAAATAATGCCTTTCTTTTATTTTCTTATATATTTAAAAATATATTATCAATTTTACCATCTATTGTCCCGTTAGATTGTACGGATATACATTTGTATTTACATAAACTAAATCATTTCATATTTTTATTCTATTTTGTTTAATTGTGTTCTTTTATATTCTACTAGCAAATAGGATTATATTTTCTTATAAAACATATGAGATGTTTTCTTTTGTTTTTTTAAGAAAAAAATTAAGAGTTTATAGTTTAGATAGAAATATATTTTTCACATCATGCATTGTTCTTGTTAATGTTTTTACTATAAGTTGTGTTATTTTAGACGCATTTCTTGTAACGATTTTTATAATTTATTTCTTCTATCTTTTTTTTCATCACATTAATCATCTCATTTTCACACTTCTTTTTCTTATCTACATATTTTTCTCTTGATTATATAAAGTTATAGAAAAAAAAAAAACATTATGGGAATAGAGTTTCTCTTTCACTACACTGTATTCAGCATATTGTCAAGTTAAATTAAAGAATTGTGTAAAGCTTTTTTTTTTTTTTCATAAATACCACTCACATAATCACATTTATTTGACCTGTGGAGAAATGCTTATGCTTCATAAATCTAATATAATATCTCAATTCTCATTTGTTCATCTCCTAACATTAATGGCATGTTTTTTTTTTAAAGCCTATTCTATTATTATTGCACAAATATTTGATATAAATAAAGGAAAATAGTAACTAGCATTCTAATATTAGTTAAGGAATTTAATTGAGAATTTTATAAGTGTAGTATTTAAAATTACCCGCACACCTTTTTTATTTATTAATTTATTAATATCTTTAAAATATTTGTTTTTAAGACCCATAAAGAGTGAAAAATCACGTGATTCAATTCAAAAATAAGATAAAATACAAAAGAAACATAATTTCATATCCGATTTATTATAGAGAAAATCAATGAAAAGTATTATATTATATTCATACACTATAATTTAACAGCATATTATGATTTTTTTTTGGAGGGTTTACAAATTATAATTATTATTTTTATTTTGTGAGAAACTACTGCCCTACCACGTTAAAAAGATTAAATGGGACAACGCAAATAAGTTTTTTTTTTTTTTAAGAGAACGCAAATAAGTTAAATACGAGTTTGAAGTCAAGTTTTTAGCCAAGTCTTCATCTTATTCATATGAGCGTACCTAATTGGTTTTAAATTTTCCTGAGAAGCCACATCAACTTCCGGGCCAAACAGTGTTGGGTTTATATCCTTTTTCCTCTGGGCCCTATTAACTACTATTTCACGCGTCGTTTCCCCACCGACTAGAAGAAACTCACGTAACGTTGGACATTATAAGCAGAAGGACAAGCAGAGGCTTGGTTTATATTATGTTAGTGCAGAAAATTGTATATTATCCACTAATTAAAAATCATTTTATATCATTTTTTCAATTAATGATCATATAAGTTAATAATTTTATTATATATAATATTTTATAATTAGATAATAATGTTAAAAATCAATGTATGTTAATTGAATTCTTGAAATTGCACATGATACTGTTGTCTTTTTAACTTCTATAATAAATCTCCTTAATTATTTAGATAAACATTTTTTACCTAAAAAACATATTATAGTATGTAAAAGTAATTGTAAACATTAAAAAACACGAGTATCATATGTAATTTCAAAATATCACATGAAGTGTCTAGCTCATTTTTTTTTCCCTTTTTCCCAAACCTTAATTTGTGATGAACACTGAACACTGATAAACAGAAGTTAAATTGTTTTCCCCATTTGAACACTAAACAGAAGTTTAACTAAAGAAAACAATCTTGGTGCGGAAAATACTCTCTATAGTTAAATTAAACCACACAGGATTGGGCCTTTCAAATGGCCCGAATAAAAGCCTGCTCATTTGTACTCTGAAATGAAGTGAATCCTTATGGACAAAAATGCATATTCCATTTTTACACCATATTTCAAACTTTGCCCAACAGAGAGGCAAAAGAAAAAAAAAGTTTGGACAAAACAAGGTTTTGTTGGGCAACAAACCAATGAAAGAAGAGTAAATTATACTAACACTCCTCAAGATTTCTTAAAATTATACAAAGATTTTCTGTTTTTTTTTTAATGTTTACAACAACCTTCCTTATAAGAGTATAATATTTTTCAAACAATTAAGAAAGTTAATATAATGTATAAAGGGTGTCAGTATAATGTTTTTCAAATAATTAAGAGGGTTAATGTAAGTGAAAAAAATGAGGGATATCAAGAAAAATTTAACGAAATTTTAGGAAATATTAGTGTAATTTACTCCTAAATGAATGATTATGCTTTTTCTCCAAAAATACATATATATTAGGATGAAAGAAACTAGTATATACATGTAAATATACGGTTTTAGCAATTATGATGCAACAAAGTTACACATGATAATAAATAGGCTGTATATTGCACAAGCCTGAATGAATAAAAAAATTATTTTCAATCAAGCAAGCAAATTGGGCTTCTGAAATTTCCTTCTCTAGTATGGTATGTGAGTTAGTATCTGTATGAGAATAAAATGTCCCATTGAGACAGCATTAAGGTCAAGAGAAGACATTTATGTCCTTTTTAAATAGTTGTTAAATTTGTGTTAAGAGAGCGGTGGAAAATTATTATAATGATTAATGAGTTTTTCGTCCATTTATTTTCATTTGTCTTCTGCCTTTTTTTATATTTCATGTTGAGAACACTGGTTGTTGATGGTTAATTAAGGATATGTTTGGTTATATGAGTTAAAATAAATGCTTTGTTGGCCTTATTTGACCTCTCCCTGATGGTAAATGGTAATCAAGATTGATGACCAAAATATGGACAGCTCATGAAAGTAATACAGATGTGACATTATGTAAGTTGCACTTGTCATTATATGCGCTGTAAAGGAAACGTAAGATAATTTTTTTTGTGTTGAGAGCCAAATCATTCATAAGGCTTTATCCCACTAAAAAACCAAACATGCTAAATCACGGTTCATATATGGAGTTGTCTTCTCTGGATTCGATGCACATGGCTTTGCCTTCATCTACCAACTTACACTGGGATATATTGGATTATGTAAAGTGATGTTAAAATTAAAGTTGGCTTTTAGTGCTTTCCTTCACTCTATTCCTTTTGCTATCATTGCTTCGTTGTTTTGCCGCTGAAGTTAACTTCCTACACAATATTTTTTGTTCATTTTGTGTCTTAAAATTGGAGAATGTACATTAAAATTTTCAAAAGCACATTTTTAACTTTTATCCAAACTTAACCCATATATCCACAGTTTTTATTTTTACTTTTTACTTTTTACATTGGTGTCGCTTGGTTTATTGCAAAATTGAATGAATGGCCAAAATAATAATACACAGCTTTCACCATTCGATGTTATATCTTGTTGTTTGCAGTTTCTTACCTAGCTTGATGGTAATTTGTAGTGGGGAGTTGATATTGCCTGCTATTTCCAATTTACAGTGTTATACTGTTCTGGAACATTGCGAACCTATTTTGATAAAAGCGTTTCTGGTTAACAATGTCATTAAAAAGTTGCAGCTTATGGGTTGTGGCAAAGCAATACAATCAAAACCCAATACAATTAGACGAGACATATAAACATATATAAGGAGTAGGCTAACGTGGACCACTTTTATACATTGCACCACTAATTTTAACGATTAGATTATCTGAACTCTACATTACCATAATCTTCTCCGATCAACCTGCTACCTCCAACCTCCTCTCCGCCCCCCTCCTCTAAAAAGAAAGAAATCTATAAAATATCACAATTAATTAACTGTAACATAATTTTTTTTTATTCAAGCCTTCCCTTGTTGCAATCATGGAATCCAAGCTTCAAACAAAAAAATTTACATGGCATCACTTGAATATTCCAAATCTGACCATAAACGAACACTCCTTCTCGAACACTACTTCTCAAGTCGTGCACACCTTCAAATTCACCTTTCTTTTCCAATTTTCGCAAAGGCAATCCTACATAAAAACAATTAATATTCAAATGGAAGATTCAAATAAATTTTGATTTTGATTTTTTTTTTAAAAAAAGGAGAAACAAAAATCAAATGAATAACGATGGCTTTCATGAAATCCATGGTGGATTCTGCAAAACAAGATGCCGTGATGGAGTCACAAGATCCGATGAGGTTGTTGTTGTTGAAGACGTAAGTGGCTATGAGGAAGGAGTTGGGGAGGGGCCTGAGGAAGGGTTCGCCGTCAACGAGATTCGCCATCACTTGAATACAGTTTGTAGGGAAGGATAAGTTTGTAGAGATAAATTTGCAAATCCAAATTAAAAATATATTTCTTTCACATTACTAAAAACAAAAGAATATTATTATCATCATAAATTACTTTCTATAATTTGCAAATATTTTTGAAAGAAGATAATTTTCATTTTTGATTTATTAAGAGACAATGCTGATATATGGAGAAGTATTGGCATACATTTTAAAAAGAAACATTTTCATCCCGATTGTTATTATTTGTTAATCAATTTTAGCGAAAGGCCCGTGAAGCTAAGCAAGACTAGCAAATTACCTATGCAATCATTCCGAAAAGGAAATAAAACATTGAGAATGGCATGACCAAATAGAATATGACATTGAGTAGCAACAAGAAGCCATACCCTTACATCACTTCACTGGGAAAATCCGAAAAAACAACATTGAATTCCTGTGGGAAAAATTTTCCCAATTTTGTGCATAACGTTGTGAATTATATCCTAATGCTAATAGTAATAGTTGTACTAATAATAAACATAACCCCTTCTTTCAAGATTCAGAAGGTGGAGGAGGAGTGGATGAGATAAGTGAGTGCCAAAGCCAACATCATCAACACATACGCAATCCCTTGATCTATGGAGGTTCCTGAATCACATAAGAGTAAAGAAAATCATGAATGTGAAAATCAGATCTAGAAAGAGATGGAGGAATAGTTACCGTCGCTGGTAGGAGCAGGTGCTGGAGCTAGGGATTGGGCATGAACAGCGAGAGGCATGTAAAGAGTGAAGATGAGAGAGAGAAACACGCCCACCACTCCGAAACCCAATGAAAATCTCAAAGTGGCCATCTCTCTCTCTCTCTCTCAATTGCAGTAAGTAATGGGAGTGGGAACAGTGGTGTGAGACGGCGCACGGGTTTAATAGGCCGTTACGGAGAGGAGGCAACCGGTCAAGCCGGTAATGCAAATTGTGATGGTGGGGTCCACCTGCATGTTACGCTTGCTGAAGCTGTTGTAAGCCCATGTGATTGCCCGTTTCGTTTGGTTTGGTTTGGTTTGGATTCCAAACCAGCCACAGCGCTGACACTCTGTCACCTTTTGGCACCATATGCTTTATCTAACTTTCTTTTTTCAAATCAAATAAATATCTATTTTCTTTTTTAGATAAATATTTATTAGATAAAAAAGTACTACTATTAAATATTTTTAATTTAAAGATATTAAATGAGTTTATCTTTTAATTTAATATTTTCTGTATTAGGATTATTGATAAGAAGATATAGTATGAGAATATAATATTGATAAGAGGATATAATATTACTTTAAAAACTATTTTACCCAATTTTGAAAGACTATTTAATGATTTTTTTTCCTTTAAAGATTAGATTAGGTAGAGTGATTTTCATAAGTGATTGGATTCAGTGTTTATTCTAAAACAAACAAAACTCATAAATTTATGAAGCTTCACTTTAGGATTTTGTACATGGTGGTCTTTGAGCATTATTCGAAATCTACAATCATTAGATGTGATGATATAAAATTTTTAAATAAATATTAAAGTAACTTACAAATCAAACACAATAAGTGAACTATGCATAATCTAAACCGCGAGTCTCTTAAGATTTAAGATGTTCATCCTGATTTTAGTTGAGGAATCATAAGGAAGAGTTCAAAAAACCTAGGAATGCATGAAAAAAAAAATGGTGTAAAAGGGAAAAAGAAGAGAACAAAAAAAAACACAGAGATCAAAGGCCCATTTATTTTGTATAAAAAAATTTAATTAAAAAATAAATGTTTGAACTTCATGAGAATTTAATATAGATATAAATTGTATTTAATTCAGAATTAAAATTTGAAATTTGATTTCAGATATAAACTGGATATAAACTGAATTTACATTTAAATTCAGAAATAAATTGAATTAAATTTGAAACTGAAAAGTATTTAAATTTCAATATTAAATTTTACACAAGCATTAATTAGATTTAAATTCTCAAAATACAAAACTAACAACTTTTGAGATTTTTTAGACTTTTAAAATACTATAATATCGCAACAAATTTAGTTAATCATTTTACCTATTATTTTGAAGGTTTTGTTTACTAAGATTTGTTTAGTTTTTTTTATTATTATTATTGAAACTAGGAAAACACATTTTTTTAATCTGTTTAACCACATTTTTTTTTCAGAAAAATATTAAACTTAACTTTTTAACATATTTTATTTTTTAAAAGTTTAAAATAATTAATTTAACATGTAGTAGCTTATAAGATAAAGTAGTGGTAGTTTTAGTAGATAATTTAGAGAACAAATGAAATTTGAACAAGAAATGAGAAAAGTAGGGTTTGCAATTACATTGAAACCAGTTAAAAGGGCAAAATTGAAAGAAAAAAAAAATGTAGATACCAAAATGGCTTATTGCCGTTATATATTGTTATAGATTTTTTTTTTTTTTTACAGCATTGTTATAGATTTTTATTTGTTTGTTTTTTTTTTGTGAAAAGGAAGGGCCTAACCCAAACCCACAATTTATTCATATCCACTACATGAGGAGGTGAAATAACTTATGTCATTGAGACCAATGAACCAGTAATTGTAAATGAAAGGGAAGGAGACGATGGATATGGACATATGGTGGAGACTGGAGAGAGATGATGTGCACTACAAAGGTGGAGACGAATTAGGGATTTAGGATTTTTTTTCCTCCTTATTTAACTAAATTTAATTTTATTTAACTTAAGTGGGTGTGTGGTCACATGCAAGTCACGTGACAAATGATGTGGCAAAAAAATAATTAAAAATGACAAATGACAATTTTCTTGCACAAGGGGAAGGACTTTTTTTTTTGTCACCGTCACATTTGTACGAAGTATTCATTAATTTTACTGATGATTAATTTTTTGTTAGAAAATCTAGTTGGTCAACTTTGATCTTCTCTTTCAATCATATTTTTTCCATCCACAAGTTCAAAACCTGAGACTTGCTTAAGATATTCAGACTCAATTCTACTTGGACCAATAACATGTTAGTACAAGGGAAAAGGTTGACTATGCATTATGAAATTATGAGTATATGTTAATTTAATCTTTAGAATTATAAAAATATTTGTCTTACTTTCTTAAATTACTAAATAATGATCATTGTTTAATAAAAAAAAATATAATGATCATTGTAATCTCTAACATCACTAAGGTCACGTGAAAGTCAAATCCCCGCTTTGTAATATTCAAATTCGAAACTATTAGTTAAGTTGAAATAATCCAAACTAATTAATTCATGCACTCATTAATAAATGATAGCCTTTTTTAATTCTTAAATTTTTAACCTTTCAAAAAAAAATCTTAAATTTTTAACAATAATGATTAAAATGAATGATATTTAATAATTTTGTGAATTAAAATAACATTACTATAATTTTAGAAATTAAATTGAGTAATGTATTCCTGTAATATTAATTGATTTGTTAATGTGGGTCGTATGCTCCTCTATTCCTTTAACTTATTTTGTATTTAAGAGAAGTTATTCATAAAATTATTTTAGAAACAGTTTTCAGTTAAAAGTTTTCAATCAAAATTAAACAAAACCAAACATATATCTAAGAGGAAATAGCTGTCTGCTTACTATTCAGAAAAAAAATAAAATAAAGCTGTTTGCTTACTTTGCTCAATCTAATTAAGATTTTAATTATGGCAGATTTTGTTTTGTCAGGGATGGCATTTTTTTCCAGCGTTAAACATTTTACTACGTTTTAAAAATTTGATGTTAAATATTACCTCAACTTTACAACTGGGTGCATAATTATAAATCACAAGATCCAAAAATCTCACTACTGTATTCTTAGATGATTGTATATAATTTTTTTAGGGTATCCTTTTCCATAAATCAGAGAATAATTATACGAAATAGGACGTTAAAACTAGGCGTTAAATGTTGGCCAAGCTGGCGTTGAATGAAATAGTAACCTTTATTTCTTGTAGAGATTCTAAAAACGGTTGTGAATGATGACCATCACCACGTCCCTCTTCGCTTTGCTTTGTTAATAGAGTTTTATTTATATACAGATAGAATAGAATCTGATCACTGGAAGACGAAACTCGCGGGAAGATCGGAGACATGCAACGGCCATTTGCATTCTCTGTAAACTCTGAGGTAAGAAACAAAAAAAAAAAAAAAAAAACTGCTTCTAGTTCAATCCTCGACTTCCAGTAACATATCATCCCGTTTCCGTTTTCCTTTGTCTTCATGTTCTCCGTCAGTTTTTTCTGTTTTGTATTACACTGCTTAACTCATCATCATCATATCACCCGGCAAGCAAATTCCTAACCCTCCAAAAAAAAAAACAAAACTCTCCCCTGCGTTCCTGTCTTGGTTTCTCACCTCCCAGAGCGTAAGATTTTTTCATCTTAATTTGTGTTAGTATTTTCTCATTTCATTCTCTTTTTTCTTTCCTTTCCTCTGGTTACATAATTAAATTACAATCACAGTCGCGCAATTTCATCTCAATCCTTAATGTTACAAGATATTAATTATAGCTGTAATAATTATGGAAACCTTGATGCTGCGATTGAAATCGTCGTCGCGGACCATTTATTTATCAGATTGGCAGGCATGGATTCGCATGCTGACGTTATGTTCTTCTGAATTTGAATTCTATGTGGTTTTTGTTTTGTAGATTTTGAATTGAAAGTGCCGGAATGGAACAGTTCCGGCATATTGGAGAGGTGGTTGGGAGTCTGAAAGCGCTTATGGTTTTGCGCGATGAAATCCAAATCAACCAACGCCAATGCTGTTTGATCCTGGACATCTTCAGTTTGGCGATGGACACCATCGCGGAAGAGATAAGGCAGAACCTGAAGCTGGAGGAACGTAACACCAAATGGAAGCCTCTGGAGTTTCCGCTGAGAGAGTTGTGCAGGGTTTTCAAGGAGGGAGAGCTTTACATTAGGCACTGTTTGGATTCCAAAGACTGGTTGGGGAAAGCCATCACCCTCTCTCACAACCGAGACTGCGTCGAATTCCACATCCACAATTTGCTTTGTTATTTCCCTGCGGCCATAGAGGCCATTGAAAGCGCGGGAGAGATGTCAGGGTCGGATCCGGACGAGAAGGAGAAGAAGAAAGTGATGCTGGCTCGGAAATACGACGTGGAATGGAACGACCCGAAGCTGTTCCAGTGGAGGTTCGGGAAGCAGTATTTGGTCCCGCGGGAGATTTGCAAGCAGTTGGAACACGCGTGGAGGGAGGACAGGTGGAGGCTCGTTGAAGCAATCAAGGATAAGACTCAGAAGAAGGGTTCTGCTGCGTTTACCAAGAGCGAGCAGCGCCTAGCGGATTTGCTGTTGAAGAAACTTCTTAATGGGTCAGAGATTGGCCCAATTGCGGTGCTTATTGGGTCCAAGGATTTCCAAGTGAGACGCAGGTTGGGCCGCGGGAGGGAGTTTAAGGAAATCCAATGGCACGGACAGAGTTTCGCCTTGAGACACTTTCAAGGGGAGAGACAAGCGCACGAGGCAGAGGTTTCCACTCTGCTGTCGCTTTCGCACCCCAATATATTGCAATACCTCTGCGGGTTTTACGATGAGGAGAAAAAAGAGTATTCTCTTGTGATGGAGTTGATGAACAAGGATTTATGGACTTACATGAAGGAGAATTGTGGTCCGAGGAGACAGATTCTGTTCTCTGTTCCCGTTGTGGTGGATCTCATGCTTCAGATGGCCAGAGGCATGGAGTATTTACATTCCAAAAAGATTTGTCACGGACACCTTAACCCTTGTAATATTTTGCTCAAGGCAAGGAACTCCCAAGAGGGCTATTTTCAAGCTAAGGTTTCAGGCTTTGGCTTGTCTTCTGTCAACAATAACACTAGTGACGCTAATGAGGACCACAACCCTTTAACTTGGTATGCTCCTGAAGTTTTGACTGAGTTAGAACAAACGGGGAATGCTCATGCTTGTACCTCGGAGAAAGCTGATGCCTATAGCTTTGGGATGATATGCTTTGAGTTGTTGACAGGGAAAGTGCCTTTTGAAGATCACCATCTTCAAGGAGACAGAACCAGCCAAAACATTAAAGCCGGGGAGAGACCTTTGTTTCCTTACCGTTCTCCCAAGTACCTTGTGAATTTGATAAAAAAGTGCTGGCAAACAGACCCTGCTCAGCGTCCTACGTTCTCGTCCATTTGTAGGATTCTGCGTTACACGAAAAAGTTCCTTGCCATGAACACGGAGTCCCACGTCATCAACTCTGAACTCAACCAGCTTGAGCTGCAGGCCCCGCCGGTTGATTGCTGCGACATAGAAACAACGTTCCTCAACGGTTTTTCAACATCTGGTCATGTGTCCGCTGTGTCGCAGATACCCTACGAAATGTTTGCTTATAAAGTTGCAGAGAAAGAGAAAATCAATAACGGGGGCAACAGTACTAAAGATAAGTGCTGCGAGCACCAAAATAGGAGTGAAGGTGAAGAGCAAAGCGCAGTGGCTGATCATGATGATAACGCATCCGTAGTGGAAGATCCGTTCCCACTAGTAACCTATCCAACATCAGTTTGCGATGACGCACAGTCTGTTTGCTCTGAAGCCCCACCGTTCAGGAAAACTGTTAGAATAAAGAAACCAACACACGAAAAGCCCAAGAAAGAACAAGGTTAGTTCACATGTTTGCACTATATATGTGTGTGTATGTATATATGGTTTCAAAGGGCTTTCATTTTACGTGTCAATTATGGTTTCTAGTGCTCTTGACACAAGTGCTTAAGGACCGAGAATAAACTTTCTCTATCAAGTCACTAAAATTTTGCTTAATAAATAAGCTTCTTTAGATAGCCCACGGGTTAATTAAGTAAAATTGTTTGTAATTTAGAACCTAACAATAATTTTTTTAATAGGCCTATGCTAATAGTTTCAACATAATATTGATTTCCTGTTTGATAATACTGAGAGTGTTTTCTTATTCTATCATTTTTATTCACGAAAAAAACTTATGATTTTCGGTTTCTGATTACAATAGTAGTATATTTGTATTTTGATAGACAATATGATATAATAAGTAGAAAAAAATAATAGCAAGAAATGAGACTTATCAATATATGTTGCTAACTTTGATTGCAAGAAACTAAATGTATATTACATTGGTTGAAACAGGAACGCCCAAATTGCGAGTGACAAAGTCATTACCATCACCTTTATCTAATCGAGTTTTAAGGACGACTAAGGTGAATCAGTCGTCCTTGGCACCAAGCACTTTGAGCCATGGTAGAAGACGACCTCCCCTAGTCTCTGAATCCAAAGGGAACCAATCACCATTAGTCTCCATTCCTTCAAGCTCAGTTAGGAGAAAAAAAAGTGGGGGCAATGTGTGGGATTCTAAGCTGAAAAAAAGGGACCTGTCACCATTAACTAGATCTGGCAGCGTGACAGATAGTTTAAAGATGAAAAAATCACAATTGACGTTGAACCCTTCTTCTAGCCCGGGAAGACTAAGACGTGCCAACACTGAAATCAATTTGAAGGGGCTCACGCAGACCCATACATTGAGCTCTTCGAGAACATGCACAAACAGAAGACATAGTGGTCATGTCTCAGATTTGAATAACGGTTTAAAGATGACAAGAGGTAGGTTGTCACCGTTGGCATTGAGTCCCTTAAGCCCCTGCGTAAGAAGAAAAAAATCATGCGGCCATGTCTCTGACTCTGAGAGTAGTTTTGTGAAGAAAAGAGGAAGCCTGTCACCATTCACATTGAGCCCTTTGAGTCCTTATGTGAGGACAACTTGTGGGCATGTCTCGGATTAAGGCCCTTTTGACTTTCAGGCCAATGGAAGATTCTCAGGTTTTTAGATTATATATAATGTCGTCACCTTTATCTTTCTTAGCACAGGTTCTAGTCCTTAGACTATTTTGCATCATGCAGATTTTCCCAACTTTGATTTATATACTCTTGCTTAACACAGGCATGTCTTAAGGTAAGTGCAAAACACAAAAATGTAGCTTTTTAAGGGAAGGTTAGAAGCATAGTATCATGCTTGGTTGTATTATTTGCAATCTTTCGAAGATTTCTTTGTTTTAGGACCATGGATTTTAGCAACTGAATTTTGGGTGGATATATTCATGTCATAAATTATTGGAGGTTGCCTCCCCAACTTTCTATCCTTTCTATTTCTTTCCTGTTATACTCTTTCTCAAATCAATTATGTTCAATTCGATTACGTAAATTGCGAACAATTTGTTAGTGTGCGCTAGGAGAAGGCATGGACAATTCATCTAACTAATAAATAATAATGGTTGAGTCATAAGACGAATCAGGACCCTCAATTATTTTGATTATATGCAAAACAAATATTAAGTAAAAAGATTGCGTCTTATAAATGCCAACAGACGAAAACGTTGTATCTGCGTCTGTAAGATACAGATGATACGCAAACAGACGTTATAGGAAGTGCATAAAAGGGAATAGAAAGAAGAGTCAAAGTTTCTAAAGCTTCCCACGCCTCAAAAGACGTGCTAAGCGATGTGACCACTACAGCAGAAGGATTTGGAGTATATCTCAAGAAAGATAAGCAGAATATTTTTTCAACATGACTAGTTGGTGACAAGCATTTAATGCTCGCATTAAATGCCCTCAACCATGAATTCATATTCAAGCATTCTTTTCAAACCTTCACTCTTTATTGTAAAAAACTCTCAAACCACTTTGCGTATCTTGAGAGAAAAAGACTTAGCTCTTAATCTTGTATATCTGTCTATAAGACGATAGCTCTAAAGTCTACGCGTCCTTTGTAAAAACAAATCCAGTAATTTGTTTTAGAGCCAGAAGTGGCTTGGTATTAAAGAATACTTGGGTTTTAGCTTAGAGAGGCTAAGTGTGAAATACTACTTGGGTGAGCCAGAAGTGGCGGTGAAAAACACTTGTAACTTGTGATAAGTTATTGGAACTTGGTGGTTTGCCAAGAATTGGACGTAGTCTCGAGGTGAGACGAACCAGTATAAACTCCTGTGTTGTCTTTCTTTGTCTTACATATCTTTTGTCTTACATATCTTATAACTGCTTTGAAGTGACTTTGAGTTGTGATTAAAACCTATTTCTTTTAAAAGGCTTTCATCTGTTAAGTTATCGTCTGTCAAAACATTTTCTCAACTTCTATATCTGATTAGACGCTACTCTCTATTTATAAAAGTTTGCAAAGTTTTTATAAATCACAATTTAATCCCCTTCTTGTGACTTTTGCCTTTACAATAATGCTTTGTGGGAGACTCAGAGTGTATTTGGTAAGGCTTTTGAAGAGCTTATAAGCTTCTTTGACCAGCTTATAAGCTACTTTGACCAAAATAAACTTGTTTGATACACGGGCTTATTTTAGTAGCTTATAGCTTATTTTCATAAGCTACTTGAAGTAGCTTATGGAAAATAAGCTACTAAAATAAGTTACTAGTTTTTTTTTCTTCTCAATTTTATCCTCACTAATTTATTTGAAATTCCTTTTTGCCCTTTTATTCAATTTAAAATCCATTTTACCTATTTTAACATTTTTACAAACACTAGATGACATATTTATTTTCTTAGTTATTATGAAACTTGGGTACTTTTTTTTATTATTTTGCTTAATGTTAAACTATTTATTTTAATGAATTAATACATTATTTATTTATTTTTTATTTAAAATATTTGGTCACTAAACAAAAGTTGATAAAAAATTAAAATTATAAAGAATTTTTTTTCTTTCTTTTAAAATAGTATTATTAATTAAAAAACATTAAAAATGATTTTAAACAATATAAGTTTATTTAATTTAATTCTACCTTTTTAAAAAAGGAAAATTTTGATTTAAAACAATATTGGTTTATTAAAAAATTGTTTTTAAATAATATGAGTAAAATTGTCAAATATTTACTATTTTTTTATAATAAAAAATTATTTTCCTACTTTTTAAGATGATAAGTTATTAAAAATAAACTCAAATATTAGAAATATTAAATATATCCTTTTACATCATTTGACATTTATCAACTAGCTTATCAGTTAATCTTACCAAACACTTTTGATTAAATTAGCTAACTTATAAGCTTATAACTTTTCAGCTCTAGCTTATAGTTTATAAGCTTTCAGCTAACTTATCAGCTAGTTTTACCAAACATAACCTCAGTATTCAAGAATCAATCTTGACAATAACCACTGTTTATATTTGCCCCACCTAACTTAAATGCGTCACCCAAAATAATTAATAATTTTTTTTACGTGAATCCTGCAAGAATTTAGGATATGAAAAATCACATCAATGGCAAAGTTACTCCTTTACTCCTTATAACTTTTACATCTATCTTTAAATTGACATAAAAATAACAGGTATATGTATGTATGTTACAAATGAGATACCAAACATGCTAATAAATCATGGACGCTGAATTAAACATGCTATAAGTTCTTTTTTTAGAAAAAATTAAAAAAAGCTGTAAACCCATAGTGTAATGCGAATTGAAGGTATACATAAACCAATTCAATGTAAATAATAAAAATAAAAAATTACATGACGTATATGATTTTACTAATAAAATTAAGACAACATAGATTTATATAACTAAATATTTATGAAATTATTATATTGAATAATATTATTCTTTGAATTAAGTATTATTATTATTTTGGTAAGAGGTTACACATATATTTCATGAAAAACAATCTTACTCGAGTCAAGTAGGATTAATGTAGGCGACAAAATTCTTCCTCAAATATTTAATGCAGTTATATATTTAGGACTCAAATTTGAAACTATTGATTAAATTGGAACAATCTCATAATATTGAATAAGTTTTTAGTTTTAAATTAGATTGAAAATTATTTTTCATATCTTATTCTCTTTTATTACGTAACATACATTTTACATTAAAAAAATTAAAAAATAATGGACAAAATGAGATAGTATAAAGCCACAAAATAAATTTAAATTATTGGTATGATATACTATAGGACTTAAACTTTAAATTTTGATTACAAATTAAATATTTACTCTTTTAACTTGATATGATCATAGTTCGATCCGGACTTTGCTCGTAAAAGCATGTAAAAAATTTAAATATTTTCTTTCTATTTTGCTCTGTCCTCACATCAAATCCACTCAACCTCACGTGAAGAGTCTCATTTTTTTCAGTGAATTTTTTTTAAAAAAAAATTATAAAACTTAGCTTCTAAAATTGAAACTACAAACTAAAAACCAAAAACTGGTTTTTGTTTTTTAAAATTAAAAATCACCTCAAACATTAGATTCTTTTTAGGCTTAAATAACTTTATAGCATCTGTAAAATAGGCGATTTTGATTTTGTTACCTAAATTACCATTTTTTCGATTTTAGTACCCCACATATTTTTATGTTTGATTTAACTATCTACCGTTAAAGGGGTTTCGTTAACTGCTGACGTGGCTAACGGAGCACCACGTCAACAAGTCCAGGTCATTTAAAATTTGCTGACTCAGCGTCATGTCATTTTTATGATAGGTACCTTTTTTCAAAAATAAAAAATTTTCAAGTGCCAAAATCAAACAAAAATAAATGTTAGGTACCATAATCAAACAATAATAACCTTTTTTTTAAAAAAAATTGTCAGGTACCAAAATCAAACAAAAAAAAAATATTAGGTACCAAAATCAAAACACTCATATATTATAAGTACCAAAAAGTTATATAAGCCTAAAACAAAAAAAATAGTTAATTATCGTTGTTATTGTATCACACGAATTCTCCACTCTTTTTTTTTCCTGTTTTCTAGCATGATACTTCTCAACTCAAAAAAAAAAAAAGAGTTAATTATCATTATCATTGCCACATGATATGCACCTCAACTCACCCTACTTAATGTCTCTCTTATGTTGCATTCGTTCATTCCAATTAATTCATGCAAATTTTTGCCTCCTCTTACTTTTACTATCTACTAACAACATAAGCATGAGATTCCTTACCTATGAGGCCACCACCGAAATCTTTCAAGTGCCACCTAAAAAGCCTTGGGGGTTCAAGGAGTATCACGTCGAGGAAGAGTAAAGAAGAAAAAGGTAGTGAATAATTCATGTTGTGCAATGACGACAACAATTAAGTTTTTTTTTTAACCCTAAATAACTTTTTGATACCTATAAAATAGAGGTGTTTTGGTTTTGGTACCTAACCTCTATTTTTGTTTGATTTTGATACCTGACAAATTTTTATTTTTGAAAAAGATTATTTTTGTTTGATTTTGGTACCTAACATTTATTTTTGATTGATTTTGATACCTGAAAAAATTTTATTTTTGAAAAAGGTACCTATCGTAAAAATGACATGGCGCTGAGTAATTTTTAAATGACCTGGACTTGCTTATGTAGCGCTCTGTTAGCCACATCAGCAATTAACAGAATTTCACTAACAACAGGTAGTTAAATCAAACATAAAAATATGTGGGGTACTAAAATCCAAAAAATGGTAATTTAGGTAGTAAAATCAAAATCGTCTATTTTACAGGTATTAAAAACTTATTTAAGTCTTCTTTTTATCAAGTTTTCCCATCAAACGTTGACAAATAAATATTCTTTTTATAATAAATAACCTCTATTAAATATGTGTTGCAAAATTTTAAATATAGATATTATTAAATGGAAAACTTAATAAACACATACAAGAAATCTAATCTAAATATTTTCTAAAACTACAAAACATTATATTTGTCACTGTACAAAGTGCTCTACACATTGCTCTTCAAAAAAAAAAAAAAAAAGTGCTCTACAATTGACCATAGAAAGCTTTTATTACAAGTATAGAATTATGCTAGAGAGATATCCTTAGCCGAAAGACACCAACCTAGAATCAATATCGTCAAGGTAATGTACCACGGTGATTCATACAACCATTGGAGATGAAGCGTGGCCCCAGAGACAAAAAAATAAATAAAGGGGTGGTATACACCTGAAGTTATATGCTTTCGATTCATGGTAATGGAGTTGCTTTATCTTTTGATAAACGATCTTTTTCCTATAACCGTACAATTGCTAGTCCTTCATAAATAAATAAAAAATCTGAAAAGGACAGCAATACAATTTACATTGGCACGGACAAGCTTTGCATAGATACAGGGTACATTCTTGAGCTAGAAGCAACTTAACACCAGCCATTCCAATTCTAAAATCTTAAGCCCAGTTTAGATAATTTTATCAATAAAAAAAGAGAAGAAATAGAGATATTGAATCAAATTTCTACTAAAAGTTAAAATTAAATTACGCACATCAGTTTCTGAAAAAATTATATGAATGAACTTCTAAAAAGACTGATGATGTACATAAATTAACTTTAACTCACAAGTCATAAGAGAAATTTGATTTATTTTCTTCTCCCTAAATACTTGTTGAGAAATTTATCTAAAGTGGACGTTAATCTGTTTCATATTCAATCTGCTTCTCGGATTGATCCCAGCGATATTTAAGTATAACAAGCCATTTCTACATATGACAATGTGAAATTCTTGTTTCATGTCCGAGTTGCACATCATGATGAATCCAACTTTCAAAAAGATCAGGATTTAGATTGCAGATCTATTTCTCCATCCAATTATGGCCGAAATTGAAGCTCTTCAACTTCAAATTATAAGCCCGAGCTCAAGATGTCAAAAGAATTTTTCTTACGCTCCCAACAGGTTGATGGGATTCGCCTGAGTGACAATGACAAGGGCAAAGTTCCCGGAACTCACGCAAAACTGTAAGAAAGTCACCGCCACGGGGAACCTTTCCTTTAAACCATCTGTAACACTTTTACACGTCCACTTGAATTGGCCGCAATAAGCATGTCTGATTTCCCTCTCCAGCACACACTTGAAACAAACTGACCATTGTCATCATCAGTGTCTTTACCAGAAATGGGATCAATGGACCCAAATTTGTGTGAAGTGATTGGCATGGGAAGCGATCTATAGTAAGTGTAAACCTGCAAGAAAACATAATTGTGATGCCAGCACACACACAGACACACACATAACTTTCTGCTCAATATTCAAAACTTCGGCCTATTCGTTTTTCCATCTTGGTCATTATCCTTAAATAAATTTTGAATATTGCAAATTGTAAGGTTGCTAGTCATGGTTATCAACACAAATTGGTACATATACAAGTGGTATAATAGAACTAGCATACTGACATTTTCGAGGTTTGTGACTAGTCATAATTTTACAATATTAGTGCAATTAACTGAAATAACTAATTGAATGAATGTGTTCGATTATAGCAAGTTAAAAACAAGTAAATTTTGACCCAAAAAAAAAAAAGCAAATAAATGTTCTACTGAAACTAATATTTACCTCATTTGTTTCTGATCCACATGCAATATATCCGTCAGCCACTGACAGACCCACAAAATTCTGTCAAGAAAGAGGCGGAAGATTTCAGCTAACCAATTTAAGTAAACATAAACATTGGTCAGTTTAATGACAAAAACAGATCAAATTTGTGACATGAAGGCGTAGTAGTTCGTTAATCACAGCTGTGAAAAAATCATTTTCGTCAAAAACATCTGGATTTCATAAAATTGATTTTGCTATTCAGATCATCAACCATAATCTGATGCTCCATGTAACACCCAAATAAGTGAAATTCTCCAAAGGAACTTTGGAAGACAGTGACAAACAAACCTTACATACTTTACAAACTTAAATTCCATCCAGCGCTATAAAATTTAAAACCAAACCTTCTCATTAGTATGTCCTGACAGGGTTAGGCTGCAAGCATTAATGGATGCACCCACAGGAGAGGTTTTATTCAGATCCCAGATCTTCAATGTATTATCAGTAGAAGCAGACACAAGTGTTTCAGAGTCCAAGAATTTGACATAGCTCACAGCCTTACGATGGCCAGCCAATACACACCAGGGACTTCTAAGATTGCGAAGATCATAACAATATGTTGAGTAATCCGCAGATCCAAAGGCCAGCAAATGGGAGGAATGAGCAGAGAATTGAACACAACAGACATTAGCAACATTCCTGATTGTGCCTAAACAGTTCCTCTGGAAAAAAAAAATATATATATATATATATATATATATATATATATATATATTATTGCGTCAGCTCTTGATTAGTTATTGGGAAGCAATTATCACATTTTTTGCAGCATCTTGAGCTTATGAAGAGACAATGTGATGCAAAATCTATCCATTCAACTAAGAAAATCATGATCGTTCATATCTGTTCCCCTGCTCATGGACTAAAGGTCTCCACTGCCACATTATTTATTTTGAAAAATAAAGATGAAAGGGTTAAATATGTTTTTAGTCCATACAAATAGGGTAATGTACAATTTTAGTCCCTAAAAAAATCGTCTCCTTTGGGTCCCTTATGAAAATAAGGACAACCCATGACACATTTCCATAAATGAGAGACCAAAAAGAAACGATTTTATTTTAGGGACTAAAAGCTAACATTACCCTATTTGTAGGGACTAAAAATATATTTAACTCAAGATAAAACAATTAAACCAGGAAACTTTCTCCATATTATTGGTTAAGCAAAAACTGTTTTTTTCTTAGATTCAATATCTTCCTGATATGAATACAGAAGCAATCTTCCTGATATTCATATTATTTTTTAGGTTCATTAGTAATTCTAGTTTCTTTCTTTGGTTACCAAATTTCAGTCAAGCAAAATCTGCACATCCACATGCTTACATGCATATGTACTGTGTATGTGTGCATTTGTACATGAAAAGGGGGTTTACCTCGCTGATGCTCCACAGCTTGACAGTACAATCATCACTTCCACTGGCAAATTTTGTAGGGCATACTACAGAGAAGTCAACAGACCAAGCCCTCTTCTCATGTTCAGTGAATTGAGAAAATTCTTGACCTGTACTAGCATCCCATAACTGAAAATGCATCAAATTATACAATGTGATGACTAATGCAGGAAGTCGAAGCATAGCAGCTATGAAGAAATGGTTACATTCTTTCAGAACTCCCAACCCCCCCACCCCCCAAAAAAAATATAAAAAAATCCTAATGATATCAGGCCCAGCGGTTTACAATCAAGTGAATGGATGCCATTCTAAATTTAAGTAAATGGTGATCACCAGTCTCTATTCTGATGCTAAATGATCATATGCTATGTATAAACCACATGTACTTCTACAAAGTGCATACATTCTGAGTAATGACTAATGGGTATAATTCCGGCAGAGTTGCCACAGTAGCACAAAGTCACAGCAAAAAATGACATTATTTGAGAACATCTTAGAAGAAAAAGAAGATAGCCACCAAGACAGTTATTTTATTCTTTCATTTTTTAAAAACAAACAAATGTAAGAAAACTGCTCTATCCATGTATATCTATTAAAAATATTCATGTCCAGTACCAGCTTCAATGTTTCACAAAGTACTATTTTAAAGGAGTTAAGAAACCAGTTCACTTGGAAATAGACATCCCTTAGAAACTTCAGATTTAAAATATAATCTTATATGCAACTTAGAAAATCATGGAAACAGATATGATATAGTCAAGGTACTAACAATTCATGAATCAAATTGTTAGAGATATAATATAAAACTGTTCATACGTCTTCACTTAACAGCTTATGCTTTAGGGACAATTTCAGTTTGAATCAGAAAAAACATATTATGTATAAGTAATGGATGGATACAGCAAAGAATGCCTTCCCATTAAACAATGGTTCAAACAGTGTCTTATGCAAAATATACCTTCACTATACCGTCATAATCTGTAGAAGCAAGATAGTTCTTTATATAGTTATTCCAGCAAACACAGCTGAGTTTTGATCTGTTTGACATCTCAACCGCAGGATAATGGATATCAACAGAGTCGTTGCATAGTGCACTAAACTCAAAAATTTTTATTTTCTTAGATATCCCAGCGGAAGCAAAGTAATCTGCATCCCGATCAAAGCTTAGAGAGCAAATTACGTTTGCAGGATTGTTAAAATCGGCGTTTCTTAGTACACCCCGCACTTCAAACTTGCAATAATGTGCATACTTGCACAAACCATCAAAGAATGCCCCTAAAGTATCTTTCCTTTTAGGTTGTTCTTCGCTTTTTTGGGCCACATACCAGTTCTCACGATTTCTTAGTATATCTTTATCAGGGTGAGTTGAAGCATCTGTTTCAGAAAGCTGAAGTTTGGATCTCATGGAAAAATAAGCACTTTCAAGATGGCATATATTTCTCATCAATCTCACTTCATTTGAATTAGAGATTGGGGATATCGAGGGCAGCATTTCTAAACTCAAAGATTCCTTTTTAAGAGGCATCATCTCTTTCTGACAAGAGTAATCATTCTGCAAGCCAGAGGAAACCAAGGATTTTCTTGAGTCGTGCCTCCTCTCCACCTCTTCTATATCTGATTCCAAGCACTTGATTTCTTCTACCAGTTTGAAGGCATTGTTCTGCTTCTGCTCTTTTAACAAAACGAGGAAATGCAATAACAATTCTGATTCTGCATCTTCTTGGTCAATACTTGATGACATTTCCTCACTAAACAATTCTTGCAATCCATTAATCAATTCAGATTGAAGGATTTCCCTGTTATGCAACAGAAGTTATAACTTTAGGGAACCATACCAATAGAGTATAGCTTAGGTTTGAAGTCCATATTTTAAGGACTACCAGCATATTTAACTAAAACACTACTAAATATGTACTCAAGGACAGAAAGAGAAGAATATCAAATTTAAAAATTCTCTGAATCATTTTGATGAGACTACAAAACTAGCCACTCATAAATGTAACCTTTAATGAGTATCGCAGATAGAGGTCACAATTAACAGTGGAACACTGGAATATATCAAAAACCCAGAAAAAAAGATGACACTAAAAGAAAGAAATTATCCCATAGCTCATAGAGCTTAGGGCACAAACCAGATGCCAAAAATTCCCTCCAAATTCTCCCCAGATGATTCACTTCCTCAAGTTCCCTTTCTAATAAGTCAGAAGTCCCTCTTCCTCCTGGAATAATTTTCCAAATGCATTGCCTGTGACTAAACTGATCAAGAGATTAGCCCATTCATTCCCCTTGACCCTGAACTATATCACATTCAAGCAACCTCCTATGTTTCAAATTTTCAATGCAGATGCAATTTAAAAAAAGCAACATGTTTATTAACTTCATAGTAATATCGAAGGGATAGAGAAGACATCTCAAAGAACAAATATTTCAACTCTATCTATAATAGCTTCAGACACACTATTTTATAAATAATACCGACGGGGAAAAAAATGTGGCTGTCATTGTCTAGTTAAATGGGACTCATTTTTATTCTTGATTTATAAAGTAAGTGCCTTCACTGCTTTCAACTTGTTAGTTTGCTCAAACAGTTAGTTAATAATGCCTACAGCACCAACACAATGTTAGAGAACATAATACAATATCCAAATTAACCCACCGGCAGGGAAAGGGGGAGGAGGAGATCCTTGCATAAAGATCCTACGATGAGTGATAACACATAATCACACGAGAGATAATTCATGAGTCTAATAATGACAAATGTTATGCATATGCTTATACCTCTTTGAACAACAACATAAATGGCAAACCATGATTTCGTTATACAATATACATTCTTCCATATTAACAGCATTTATCCAAAAAAAAAAACGAAAAACAAGTGAGATACATATATCAGATGTTTGTGAAATCCTTTTTTCATATAATGTTAATTGAATTAAATCTGATATTAACTATGATAGAAAATATTTCAATACTACCTTGTTGTTGGACGTGATGATGGTTCAGGATGCAACAGCCAAAGACAAAAGCCAGCTTCCTTAGGATTTTCTGATAGGAAAATTGGAGGAAGAATCCTATGACGAAGATCAGACATTGCTGCAATATGTGTTCTTTCAGAGTCAAAATGACCAAGTAACTGAAAAATTGACCCAAATAAAATCAGCTGCTGAACTTGCTATGCATCAAATTGCTTCCAATTATACCAATCATTTAATTTTAGTGACTGGAAAGAATTTCACTAAACTCCCACACTAGTTTTTTATTCAACCTGAAATGAGGCAGCCACTTTGCTAAGAAATGTACTTTATATTTGGGTTTGAGCCTTGCTAGGAAGATATCAGTATAGTGAAAAAACAAAGGAAAAACTTAGAAGTTTCCAAACTAACAGTAATGCTAGAAAGCCATATTGAGCTCCAATGTATACAGACAAAAACATATTTCCATTTGTTCTTCACAAGTTCATACATAGAAACACATTTCAATTTGAGGGATAAATGTCATGAAAGAATGCATGAAAAATGCATTAAAATAATTGAGAGGCGTCATGAACTTGTCTACACACCTCGAAAAGAAGGACACCAAGACAGTAGATATTTGTTGATGTTGTGTAACCTCCCTCGGGACTTGAGTACCATTTATTTTCCAATTTTTCACATGAAGTCAATGGCATTTGACCTGCATTAGATACATGAGGGATGCTAGACATTCTTCCAATGTTATATTTAGAAAATTGGGTATCTTCCTCATATTCATTGTAATAATCTTGTGAACCAACTGTATGACTATGAAGTTTCCTATCACTTGCAGTTTCAAGACACAAGTCACCACCAGTAACTCTCAAATTCTCATTAAATTTTTGTTTCTTTGACCCCATATCAAGAGAGGGAAATGATACTTGCTCTGACAGCCTTTTTCTAATAAAAGAATTATCAAAGTGAACAACTTCAGAATTTACAACATTATCCACCATCTGTTTTTGAACAGGTAAACCAAGGTACATGACCTTGTTTGATGGCGTCAATTTAATATAAGATGGAGATAGGTTATGCAATGCAACTCCCTGAGAGTGAGAGTTGTCCACCAAATCCACAATCTTCCTAAATATATTCAAACTTTCCACTTTGCTTGCTTTGTGGTGCCCATGCTTCAACCATTCTCTCAAAGTCGCACCATCACAATCAGACCTGCCAGATCTAGGCAGTTTTGGAACCTTTGCAGTCTTGGAACCATAGCCCACTGATTGATTAGAGTTCAAGTGAGTACCAATACCAGTTTTCATCTGTTTCTGATCAGTACCAATGCCATTCTTCATCTGATTCTGATCTGTGCCAATGCCAGTCTTCATCTGATTCTGATCTGTGCCAATGCTAGTCTTCATCTGATTCTGATCTGTGCCAATGCCAGTCTTCATCTGATTCTGATCGGTACAAATGCCAGTCCTCATCTGATTCTGGTCTGTGCCAATGCCGGTCCTCATCTGATTCTGATCTGTATCAACACCAGTCTTCATCCGGTTTTGCTCTCTAGACTGAGCACAGAAGGCATCATAAGATGGACCTTTATATACAATACCCTTACCCTTCAGCGTATTTTTGATGAAAAACTCAGCAAATCCTGACTGGGATATAATTTTGGTCCGTATTCCTTGACGAACATCACCTGCACCCTCTTTATTTTCAGCAGCTGCCAAGTGTTCCATGACATTGCTCTGGCCATCACTGAGAGATTTTCTAGCAAGCATGTCTGGGAAAGATGAGGATCCAATATCCTCCCGAGCACTAGATGTAGCCTGGACACTGTTTCTGGTTCCAATATCACTTAGTGAATTTCCAATTCCTGAATTACTTGCTAGCTGATAAAGATTCTGCCAATGGTTCTGCCGATTATACATCTGCTCTCGGTTGTTTGATGTACCAATATCCAAGCTTGAGCCATTGTAACTTTTTACTGTTAATTCTTCAACCATAACATCAGCATCATCCATAAAAAGGCTTACACGAGGATGCTGTGATGTATCTGCATGGTCGATACCTTCAACAACATTTTTACCTTGTGGAATGCCATCATATTCCCGAGGTGGTATCTGCGAGTAGTCCTGCTTAACAGGGATAAAGGCTTCTTGGGATTTTAAGATTTTTCGGCATTCCATGTTGGGTGAATCTTTGTTCTGGCGCTGTGAATCCTCAGCAACCTCTAATTGGGTTGCCTCATCAACCAATTCTTCATCCATGCTGTAGTTTTAACTTCAACAGTCACATATCCACAGTTGCAAATTTATCAATCAAAACATAAACTAAAACTGCTCATATGCAACATCGACCAATCTGTCAAATAAATTAAAAAAAAAAAAACACGTAAATTAAATATTTATTAATTACCATTTAGAGTTACAATCATAATAGAAAAAGAAAATATTATACGGTATGCAATTTGCAGATTCGGAAGGTGAAATTCCAGTAAATAAAGAGAGCAATGGACGTATTTATAATTATAACCTCACAGGTGAATCTCATTTCGATTAAAGTAAACGAAAAATGACGAACATGAAAGAGATTGGCATGTAAGTAATGGAATTAAATAAAGGGAAATTGAGGAGTAGAAAAAAGCGCGAGAGAAGTGTTAGGTGGAAGCGAAGAGAAGAGGACTTACATAAAGGCGATTGATTCTGTTGTGTAAGGTAAAGTCGGTGGTACCAAACCAAAGTATACAATACAGAGAGGAAGGAAGGAAGAAGAAAAATAAAGGTAGAAGCAGTTTTGTTCTGTTCTGTTCTTACAATAGAAACACCCACACAGACTAGTAGTATTGGCTAATGCCAATAGAATCATGAAATGAAATGAATTCAAGATAACGGTGTAAGGGTCGGGCTTCATTATTGGGTCCGATCCGACCCGATTAAATCTCTGTCTTTCAAATCCTCTCACTAATACACCATCTTTTCATGAAAAACAAAAGTAATACCCAAAAATATATTAGTTAAATTACCGGTACGATTTATGAGCATTTTGTATTTAATATTTAAATATATTTTAAGTAATAATTTGAAGAAACTTCTATAATTAAAATATTCATAAAATAAAAATATTTGATTTGGTATATTCTTGTTTTTATCAAATGCAATATAGATCATTGACTTCTATTATTATAGTATAGTATTTATTTATTATACTTTTTTTTATATTTGATCTGATTATTTAAAGTCAAAATTATACTTATTATATATTGATTTTAATTTCAAATTCAAAATAATAATAAAATAAATATAAATAACAAAATTATTGATTATTTTTTAAAAAAATATTTACACTATGTTTAAATTTTATATGAGTAAAGTTTTGGACTAGATTTCATTAAAAAATGAATGGTTGTAACATTTAATGTAAATTATATTATTAATATTTGATATGATACATTAATTAAACTATTAAAATTAAAGTAAATTGTAAATAAAAAAAATTTAAGCAAGAAGTGAATGAATGTGGTTTCGTAAGTATAAGAATATAAATTTGAAATTTTTTTTATTGATTTTCATAATTAAAAATAGTAAAACATAAATGGCTATTTTTTGTCACAATGGTGTAAACTTTTAAATATATTTTAATTATTTTTCATTTAATTTATTAATGATGTATTTGTCCTTCTTAATTTATTAATTGGAAGATTTATTTATTTTATATTATTTATGAAAAATATATTCGTAAATTGAGAAAATTTCTATGGATTAATTATGATTTTTTAATATAATATTAACTCATAAAATTTAAGAATTATTTGGTTTGAGAAAACTATTTTCTATTTTTATTTTAATTGAAAAAATATTATCTTATTTTTATTTTGTTTCTCATTTAAAAAAAGTTGCATAAAAATTACAATGTTTTTATATGAATTATTTAAAAAAAATTAAAAATAATATAATATTTTTATAATTAAACGTAAAATTTTTTAAAAATCTAGAATCAAAGACCCTTAACAAGAATTTTTTTCTTTTCTCCTCTTTTTGTCATTACATGTGATTAATAATTTTTCGGTTAAATTTAACCTTTTACTTTTTTTTTTAATATCAACTGAGATACGTGGGTATCTCACAGAGAATGAGACGCATTACTTTTTATGTTCACTTTTCCTTTTTTTTTTTTTTGTTGGTGCTATCTATTCTCATGTCACATTTTTTAAAGAAAATTCGCAAGTTATTGAAATAAATATGTCTAATTTTAATATTTAATTAAAATTTTATATTTTTAATTAATTAGAAATCACTTTAAGTATGATTTTAAGTGTTATTATAAATGTACATTCTAATCAAATTCTTAATATATTATATAAATTTATTTTTATATACTAATAGTATATAAAATAAGTTTGTAATATTATTCGATAATATCTCTCACTTTAGTTAATAAATAAATTCAATAATACACAAAATGTTGAATTTATTATATTACGTGACGATAAAATTTTGAGTAAAAATATAATTGAATTAAATTTTATATCACATTAATATATTTTCAATATTTTTGTGTTACCGATCTTGTAATTGATCCTAAAACGGGTTTTTCTTCTGGTGTTATTACATTTATTTTAAAATAATAATAATGTGTTTTTAATATTTTTAAACACTATTTGTAAATTATTTATTGATTTCATTAAATAAATTTATTTCTATAAATAAAATTAGCATAAAAATATCAAATCGAATTCACATCTTGCTTTTGCGTCCCCAGCTTTAAGAAAAAAAGGACAAATGGTAATGGAGGTTCCACGTATATTCACTTTGGTGTGCTACAGACGCAAAACAGAAGACGATGATCGTCGTCCACTAATCTGTGATATTTTCTGTTTTCGGGTTCCAAATTTTCTGTCTTTGTAAAGAACATGTTTGCAAGGGTTTTTATAAACAATAATGCTGTAGTACGAAAAGCAATGACATGATCTCAGTACCAAAATACATGTCGAAATGTTGTTGGTTGAATGTTAAATTAAAAAATTAAAATTTAAAAACTAAAAAGTCTTTTTATTAAAAAAAAAAGTTAAAAGTTATAAAAATGAGGAAAAAAAAAGTGATGCATGTAATACACTTTTATATTATTATTCAATCATAAATAACTGTTGTGACTTTTAAGATAATTATTATAAAAATTAATAAATTTATTATAGATAATAGTCTATGATTGAATGGTAATATAAAATAAGAAATGTTAAAAACACTCTTTCTTATACACTTTTTTAAATACATTTTTTCTTATTAATTGAAACTTATTATAAATGATAAAATTTTGTGAATCTCACATCATATTTAAAACATATTGATAATATAAAGGTTTTTATATTATTTTTTTATGAAAAAATATCATATAGTTAAAAATTATTAATCTTTATAATAGTTCTTTAAAATTATTTTTAGAGTATTTTTTAATTAGTTGAGAATATAAAAATCTTTACACCAATAATATATCAAAATTAAGCTCTTAGAAATATATAATATAGAAAATAATAATAATTTATTGTTATGATTTTTTTAGATTTTAGAATTTATTTCCTTAATCTTTAGGTAACACTCTAAAAACTACACTTATTTTAGAGTAGAAAGGAGTAACTTTTTTACATAGAAAACTATGTAAATGCCATTTGTTGTTGATCATGTTTTTATAAGATTCGTAATTTTGAAAGGGTTTAATATGTATGTTAATTGCTTTAAATATGATCTATTCAAAAAATAAATTTTGCTTTAAATATGATACATTTAGACATATCACATTACATATCATCTCATAATGACCATTGATGTGATACATTTAAATGTGTGTCATGTTATAACTAAATGTTAATAAAAAAATCATACAAACAGGGGTTGGCTCAGATGGTTGGTGGTATGAAGTCACGCTCCAAGGTTTTGGGTTCGATCCTGCCTTAGTTCAATCGCATAGCCTGTCCAATGTGGCGGTGACTCAAAGGGCTAATTACGGTGGGCCAGCAAAAATAATAATAATAATAATAAAATCATTTAAAAAATAAATTTATAAATATCAAAACCAATAAAACAATGTTTTGCATGAACAAAACTAAAACTTATCGAATTTGTGGAAACTAATAAGATATTTAAATCTTTTAAAAGATACATTAACGTTAATCTTTAAAGTTAAATTAAATGTTTGAAATAATATTTTTTATTAAAACATGTTTATAACATTTTTTGTATTTTTATGTAGTAAATATTTTTAATATAAATTTATCAATTACATGATTGAAATCAACTTTAGAGACTGATGTTGACGAGATTGAATTACTACAAACTAAGATCTTGAAATATACAAACTAATTTCCTTTTTTTTTTCGTTGACAGTATAATTCCCTTTTTTTTTTCGTTGACAGTATAATTCCCTTGTTTCAAACTCTAGAACACGTGAAGTCTATGATATTTATTTCTCTCTTTCTCTCTCTCTTTCTCTCTCTTCACATTAAGTTTAAGAATGATTGTTTATTTTAGTTGCAATTTGATGTTGTAGAAGTTTGAGTCCTTTGAGAATTGTTTTTAGAAAAGGTTGGAACTTGCAATCTTGATTATGATTTTTCAATAGAATTTTAAGATTTGTGAGGCGTTAGAGAATAGAGATCTTTTATTGACAAATCTCTCGGTTGCTATTAGAAAATTGTTCTTACTGTTATTTCTCTCTGTATATATTGTTGCTTAATTATATTCCAATCCTGCTTGAAATTTGTTTGAGATTAGTCTTGATTTCTTATAATTTTTAATTTGTCAGAGAAATGTTCTTATTGTTATTGTTGTTTGTATTCCAATTTCCAAACCTTATATTTTTTACGATGCTTTAAGCTCATAATAGATTTTGCTCAAAAAAAATAAAACAAAACAAAAACTCCCTCTTCAATATTCATAAACTTTTATAAACAGTAAACACAATAAACTAATTCAAATATGCATTGAGCTTTTGACTTGTTTTCATTCTTCAATTTACCTTTCTGCATCGTGTTTAGTTCTTATGCTTGCTCAGTTTCCCCCAGTTCTGCAATATGCACATTTCATGTTTTGTTTTTTGTTTTAAATATATTTTAACCTAATGGATATAATTTGTTTCCTGTTGTGGTAGATTTCTTAAAAAATCAACAAACTAGGCTGACTGTGTTTTCTAATATAAGCTTTAACAGTTTAATGATATTAAATAGAAATTATAGAAAAAAAACAAGAAAATATTAAGTTGAATGCAAAGATATTAAAGTAAATTAATTAAAAAAAAGGGTCAAAATATATAGCCTTGAATTACTATCAAAGTGGGTCATTATAACAATGTGATATAATCCTTGGTATTTATAAGCATTACTAAGTGAGACATTTGCAATCATAGTATGTAAGCCTTGAATTACCATTGACCTTTTAATATCGTGGAGCAGTTAAAATTATAAAATTTTAGATTTTAGATCATGAAATTCCAACCCTATTATCACGCTAGTAGCATGTGTTTGTCATATCAAAATTATCTATGATTTTTTTTTTATCCTTAGAAATCAAAGACAATATCAGAGAGTTTACAACACTCACACACCTTGCTTAATCAACTGAGCTAGACCCCCTTGCTACCTATGAATTTGAGTATATGGGTTTGAGTTTGCAAATAGTCCATTTTATCTGCATACCAAACAAGTTAGAATTGTTTAAAATGTTGACTCATTTAAATACAAGTTTATTTGGCCTCATTCGTTTAACTCGTAGGTTATTAGGTTGGAGTTTATGAATTATCATGCTAAATTATTTTTAAAACAATAATTGTTATTTTATACTTTTATTGTTTCATTTGTTGGGATAATTATTACTTAATATTTGATTAATACATATCAACCTTTTGTTAGCATTTAAATATTTATAATTTTTTAATGTGAAAAGTTAAAATAAGTTTTTTTTATACTTTATTTGATATCTGTGTGATGTAGATGGAGTTTTTTTTTTAGATTACAGTACTAATTTAATTTATTTATGCATACTATAACTTTTGTTAACCTTATATATATATATATATATATATATATATATATATATATATATATATATATATGATTCTGAACAATTTTTTAGATTTTTATCAATCATTTTTTAATTTTATAAATTTTATATTTTCCCCAATTTTATATTTTTATTATTTAGCTCACATACTAGTAGTTTATTAGCCCGTAAGCTAAGTGGGCTAAATGTGGATTAGACAAAAAAATGAAGTCTATTTAATTATCAAGTAGTCTAATGTAGCTCATTTAAGTGTAGATCAATACAAACTAAGTTAAATAGATTGGATTGGCCCATATACTCACCTTTAGCCACTTATTAGCAACATCAACACCATCAGCAACACCACTAATGATGTTAACAAGAAATTATGTCGTGGATGAAAAATACAACTTCTAAATGAAAATCATACTTATATTTTTCACTTTATAAGTCACACGCGCACACACATATATACACGTACTAAAGTCGCTAAATCGTATGTTACTTCAAATTTTTTATTTTTTAAATGAAGTCGTAGATATGATTACGACTTTACTTTTTTTTTTTTTAATTTCTAAATAAAATGAAAATATTATTACGACTTATTATATATATATATTTTTTATTATAAAGTTGTAGAAGAGCCCACGACTTTATCTTTTCTTTATTTGATTTATTTATTATTAATTAATTAATTAATTGATAGGTTTGGTTTTTTAATTTGTAAAATATATCTTTCTTTTTTATCTTTAATCTTTAATTAATATATATAGTATATATAGAGTAAAACTTAAAAATGTGTAAATACAGGTAAAATCAATTGTTAACCCGGAAAAACACAATAGAGGAGTCTTCGTAGTTCTTCCCCCATCTCCATCTCGTTAGGGTTTACAGAGAGAGAGAGTGCATAATCCGAATCCTTCTTCTTCGAGTGCAGCAATGTCTTCGTCGAAAGAGGCAGACCCAACCCTGGGTTACCTCACTCGCAAGGACACGGAAGTGAAGCTTCCGCGTCCAACCAGGGTGAAGAACAAGACCCCCGCTCCGATTCAAATCACCGCCGAGCAGATTCTCCGGGAGGCACGTGAGCGTCAAGAGGCTGAGATCCGCCCTCCCAAGCAGAAAATAACCGACTCCACCGAGCTCGGCGAGTACCGTCTCCGGAAGCGCAAGGAGTTCGAGGACCTAATCCGGCGCGTCCGGTGGAACATCGGCGTGTGGATCAAGTACGCGCAGTGGGAAGAATCGCAGAAGGACTTCAAACGCGCGCGTTCCGTTTGGGAGAGAGCGTTGGAGGTGGATTACAAGAACCACACCCTATGGCTCAAATACGCAGAGGTGGAGATGAAGAACAAGTTCATAAACCACGCAAGGAACGTTTGGGACCGCGCAGTGACGCTTTTGCCGAGGGTGGATCAGCTATGGTACAAGTACATTCACATGGAGGAGATGCTCGGCAATGTCGCCGGCGCCAGGCAGGTTTTCGAGCGCTGGATGAAGTGGACCCCGGACCAGCAGGGATGGCTCTCTTACATCAAGTTTGAATTGAGGTACAATGAAATTGAGCGCGCCAGAGGGATTTTCGAGCGATTTGTTGAGTGCCACCCTAGGGTTGGGGCTTGGATACGCTATGCCAAGTTTGAGATGAAGAATGGCGAGGTTGCGAGGGCGAGGAACGTGTACGAGAGGGCAGTGGATAAGCTCTCTGATGATGAGGAAGCAGAGCAGTTGTTTGTTGCTTTTGCTGAGTTTGAGGAAAGGTGTAAGGAGACTGAGCGTGCAAGAGCTATATATAAGTTTGCTCTTGATCATATTCCCAAGGGAAGGGCGGAAGATTTGTATCGCAAGTTTGTGGCGTTTGAGAAGCAGTATGGGGACAGGGAAGGGATTGAGGATGCTATTGTTGGGAAGAGAAGGTTTCAGTATGAGGATGAAGTGAAGAAGAATCCCTTGAATTACGATTCCTGGTTTGACTACATAAGGCTGGAAGAAAGTGTGGGGGATAAGGAGCGGATCAGGGAGGTTTATGAGAGGGCTATAGCCAATGTTCCTCCGGCTGAGGAGAAGCGCTACTGGCAGCGCTATATCTATTTGTGGTATGCTTGATTTGAATTTCATTTTTCCTGTCTTGTTGTTTGTTCACTGTTTTACATTTTCTCCTAATGTTTGTTAATGGTGTATGTGTAATTTAGGATTAATTATGCACTCTATGAAGAGCTTGATGCTGGAGACATGGAGCGAACAAGGGATGTTTACAAGTATGCAGCCTTTTATGAACTTGGAAGTTTAGAATTTTTGTAATTATATTGGGATTGGTTTGAATGTTGCTAATCACTATTACGTTTAAATCTCTGTTTTGTTCATCAACTGGCACTTAACCCTGTGCAATGCACAAGGAATAATCAAACTAATAAATTATGACTCACTTTTCATCAAATACAAGTTTTCCATATTTTCTAGGATAATGATTTACAAGGAAGAGTGAGGACTTTAGAATTTCTAGGATTATGAGACATGTTTATGTAGTACTTCTTTCTACCTGTTTCTTCAATCACATTTGATTCAAATTCTAGGAGAATCTTGAGTTGATTACCATCCTTTACAAAATCACTTCAAAAACAACTTGTATTAAAATTTTCATTGCAATATTAGCATCAATATATTTATCCTATTGAGTATTGACCCCACTGGTGTTCTCTGTGACTTCCATTTCTTTAGGGAGTGTCTCAACCAGATACCTCACCATAAGTTCTCATTTGCAAAGATATGGCTCCTAGCAGCCCAGTTTGAAATACGTCAGCTGAATCTCAAGGCTGCTCGTCAAATATTAGGAAATGCCATTGGAAAGGCTCCTAAAGATAAGGTAATACATCTGTAGATGCAAATATTATAACTCTTTAAATTGCAACTTGGTTAACTTTTCACACAACTTTACTCTTTGACAACAGATTTTTAAGAAGTATATAGAGATAGAACTGCAGCTTGGTAATATAGATCGATGCAGAAAACTGTATGAAAAATATCTGGAGTGGTCGCCCGAGAACTGTTATGCTTGGAGCAAGTATGCAGAACTGGAGAGATCTTTATCTGAAACTGATCGAGCTAGAGCAATTTTTGAGCTTGCAATCGCTCAACCAGCTTTGGACATGCCTGAGCTGTTGTGGAAGGTACTCATAAAATTTATTTCTTGTGCAAGAAAATGCCTGGACACACTTGCATTTAGTTGTTTGGGTTATTCTTGATGCAGCACAGAATTTACTTAAATTTTGGGTTGTATGGAAAGGGAAATTATGGAATTATGCCGGGTAGCTTTTTACTTAAATATAAAGCTCACTTTAGGGAGCATTATACTAAAAACATTGGAAAAGTAGGTGATAAGAAAAAATATTTAAGCCTTGACTTTACAAAATTACAAATTATTGGTTATGTAGCACATTCAAAATGGTTTTTAATTGTTTCTACATTTAATGATTAAGGCATTCACTTGTGCTTTAACATTAACATTCTCATTGCTTTTGGGTTCAGTTAGAATTTGAGCTCGGAAAACAGAGAACATCATCTTTCACTATGTATATGCACATTATTTTCTGTTTTTATAATTGTATGATCTGTTGAACCCTCATTCCCTTTCCTCCTTCAATTACTCTTTTGTGCTTGGTAATTAAATTAGAATAATATTGGTCCAAATGTGTCTTTGTCCTTGGACACGTCAGAGTCAAATAATCAAATGATGCAATACAAGTACTAGATGGACTTCAGTTTCCATTTATTTTGCGTTCAGAGGCAAATCTGTTACGCTAACTGTGTCAAACACTCTTGTGCATGTTCAAATGCTTGATACAAATCCATAAAGAGTGCTTCTAAGGAAAGCCTCTAAAGCTTATTGTGTATTTATAAGCAACTAAAAAGTCCTAGTGTTTATTACATTTGGTCACACTTCAAGGTAGGAGGGATCCATATATAGCTGTGTGTTTGAAGATAGCCAGTTTTTTTCCAATAACTGATATGCTTCTATAGAACCTTTCCTGGTTTGTAAGGGATTGGCTTGAACTGGAACTACCCTTTATCAATTCTGTGCAAAGTTGGTGTGAAATATGCCCAGATGCTTGATAAGAACAAAAATATTGCCATTAAGTTTGTGAAGCATGATTTATCATTCCTTCTTTGACTTTTATTGTTGTCTTCTACTGCATACCTTGATAACTATATACATATTGGTCATAATGTAACTATAAATTTGTGAATACAAAACAGGCATACATTGACTTTGAGACCGCTGAGGGTGAATTTGAGAGAGCAAGATCACTTTATGAAAGGCTTCTTGATCGAACAAAGCACTTGAAGGTATGGATAAGCTATGCAGAATTTGAGGCAACAGCTATGGATATGGACAGTTTAGACCTAACAGAAGATGAACAAAAGAAGCAATGCATTCAGCGTGCTAGAAGTATGTGATCCCAGTGCTGTGCTCTTATGCTGTTAATTTTTTATTGTTTGTTTTCAGTTTAAACATAAGTGGAATAATTTTCTGATTCTCTTTATATCTTGTTTTGTGCCTGCATCAGGGGTGTTTGAGCAAGCTCTTAACTACTTTAGATCATCAGCTCCAGATTTGAAAGAAGAAAGAGCAATGCTATTGGAGAAATGGTTCAACATGGAGGCTACGTCTGGAGAGTTGGGTGATGTTAGCTTAGTCCAGTCTAAGCTACCCAAGAAGCTCAAGAAGAGAAGGCATGTTGCCACTGAAGATGGTTCTACTAGGTATGTAACTAACTCAGTTTCTCTTTTGAGTAGTTCCCAAGGGTTAGCTGATATGGTTTCATATGCAACATGGTGTGACAACTATTCTGTGGATTTATTTTGGCATGTCCACATATTTGAAGGTTCACTTGAGCTTTCAGCATCTTGCATGTTGACATGCCCGTTTGTTGTCTATGCATTGTCAATTTTATAACTATCGACATTTTTCTTGCTCTTGTACTTTTGGAAGCCTTCTTTTTTCCTACTTCATTCCTGTTAATTTGATTTTGCAGAGTTGAAGAATTCATCGACTATTTATTCCCTGAGGAAAGCCAGACAACCAATCTCAAGATCTTGGAAGCTGCTTACAAATGGAAGAAGCAAAAATTGTCTTCTGCTGATGATTAACAGTTCTTGTAGCTGCTATACTTCTAGCGTGTAAATATGGGCTAGATTTTATTGTTGTATAACCGGCAAAAACATTAGCTTCTGCAGAGAAACGCATTTGAGGAACATCTGTGTCGCAACCAGGATTGTAACGTGACGATGGACCCAAAAACACTTAAAATTTGTTTGAAAAAAAATGTAAAGGAGTCACCAAAGTTTATTTATTGGGAAAATGTTGAAAAACCTATTTAAAACAAAAATGATTATTGCAACTAAATTTTGAGTTCAAGTATCAAATCAATCAATTATGCGTATAGAATATATTAGTATTCTACATCTGTTAAAAAATTGTTACTGCTGATTAATTAAGACAATTATTGAGAAAAAGGGTTATGTACTGTTACACTGTCATTCAATTATAGTCTATTATGTATGATAAATTTGTTTATTTTTATAAAATTATCTTAAAAGATCATAATAATGATGATTTGTGATTAAATGACTGTCAGTGTATTATCATTAAATTCTCATTAATTTATAATATTTGTCTTACCTTAAAACATAATATTTGTCCTTAAAAAGGTTTCTAATTGGGTCTATGATTATGTAAATATTTTTTTTAATTGAGTCTCTAGATTCAGTTCTTTTAACTTGTGGTCAGTTTCATCAATATTGCCATTAGTTCCGTCAAAAAGTTAAGAAGTGCATTACTCTAATATCGTGAATATTTTTTAATGTCCAGATATGCATACGTAAAAATTATTAAGAGAAAATAAATTTATCTCAAAATATAATATTCAATTCTTTTAATGCTTGTTTTATCATAGACATGTGGCATTCGGTACGTGGTCTTTGAGGGCGAAGGATCATTACAGTAAACTAATCCTTTGTTTTCATAATCATAAAAAAAGGATTACACGGTAGCATTCATCTAAAAAAAAGAGTTACATTATTTATTAACAATTTTTTTTTTACTTTTTTTTTTCTTTCATTTTGATAAGCTGAAGTATTTTATTATCCCTTATTTTTTAAACACCCCGCGCTTTCATTTGTAAGATGCTAAACTGATTTTACTTTCATGTATGATAATAAGACTTCATTATCGAAAGAAAATGCCAAGATTTCTACCTCAACATCTAGAGAGAAGGACACCAATGGAAAGTTTTATTATTTATAGTTGTCATGCTCAACTTAAATAATAATAATGATAATAATAATTATCCGAAAATAATTCTTTTTTATAATATCCTCACATTTTTCTTTTATGATAACTAAAGAGTAATTTATGTTTATTATTAGAAATTCTTTCTTTTTAAAAAAAAAAAATTCCCAAAATCACTGAATTTCTTTCTCGTTATACTCTATTTTGCCTTCTATTATTTTCCTTTTTCTTTTCAATATTTCTTAATCCAATCGGATTGGTGGAAATCGAGTTCCATTCCCAGGTACTGTAACCGTTTTCTTCTTTTATGTTTATTAGGGAAAAAAGAAATGATTATGGATCCATTTTTACATGATATGTTTCATTAACATTTCATTGAAGATTATTCATCTTCTCCTTTGCCACACATAATTTTTTCTCAGAAGATGAAAATGTTTGTAATTTGAATCTGGAATATAATGCATCAATACTTTGAGAGGGAACATAAAGTGCAAAAAACTGAGATGATAATGCAGAATGTATGATTAGATTGTGAAAAATAACGAATTCATGTCAAAATTGAATTTTATCATGATTTCGTTTCCATCATTCCCAAAAGCTGATTAGAAATAGTAATAAAATATTTGAGGATGGATTTGATTGATTGTAAATTAAAAAAAAAAAATATATATATATATATATATATATATATATATATGGGGTACTCCTTGGCTTGTCCTTATACTTGTATCGTCTAGATTCGATTGTTGTGCTCTATCGATGTTCTTCCTCCCCCTTATCCTCTTTGGAATGGAAGTAGAATACCATCTCCACTTTTATGCTTAAACATCTCTTTACGTAAAAAAGGTTTGAAAAAATACAATGAAAAACTCAAGAACACAGTGGATTTCAACTAAATCAATCGACACTTTAAGTTAAACATTCTTTTTTCAATGCATTTTCTTTTAAACTTGAATGATATTGTAGTGAATAAAAATTTTGAGAAAAAAGTTCTCTAGAACAAATCTGATCCAGAAAAATAAGCTTTTAGCTGTTCCAGCTGCTGGGAAAACAAGTTTCTCTTGCTTGTAGATTTTCTTTCTTTTTCTTACGTATATATTATGATTAATGTATAATAAACTGGTGGGTGAACTGTCACTTTAGTCTCCGAAAGTGTAATCCACTGTCACTTAAGTCCCTGAAAAGTATGAAAATGTCACTTTAGTCCCTGAAAGTACAATTTGTTTGTCACTTTAGTCATTTTGATAAAAATAATTTTTTAAAATTAACGTTTGTGTCTACATTACACGTTATCTAACTACTTGAATAACATGTCACGTAGGTAAATGACATATCACGTAAGCACAAACGTTAATTTTAAAGAAATTTTTTTATCAAAAAGATTAAAGTGACAGACAAATTGCACTTTCAGGAACTAAAGTGACAGTTTCATACTTTCAGGGACTTAAGTGATAGTGGATTACACTTTCAGGTACTAAAAAGATAGTTTATCCTAAACTGGTACAGTCAATTGTGTTGGCCTGTGAGGTGTATAAAATTCGGTTTTCTTTTCTTCAAATAGAATATATAATAATAAATTTCAAGATTGTAGTTTGAGTAAATAATGAAGTTAAGGCTCTTTTTTAGTTGGAATGCAGCCATTGTCAATGTTTCTTCAATAAATCAGGAAAACATAAGTTTATTGAAGGGCACGTATGGACAAGAAAACATGGTTTGTATTATCCTATTATGCGAAGCGATTGCAATTGCAAAAAGGTTGACATAGACTTGATTTTTTACACTTGACTTTTATATTTACTTTATACATTTCAGATAGCAAATATAATAATAAAAAAAGAGATAAAAATATATAAGATGAATGTAAAAATATGAAGGGTAATATTTTCATTTCTCTCTTAAGAACAAAAAATTCCAAATATTGTTATTTATACATAAAAATTCGTCTGGTCATTTTTCTTTTTGGACATTGATATGATAAACTTAATTTTCAGTGATTTAGATGTTTTATTACTGTTAACACAAAAATAAATGTTTTCTTATTTTTGCCAAGCTTGTTGAGAAATATTGGACACTTGAATTCATCTTTCTTTTTCTTGGCACATTAAACTCCTCTTTCAAATATTGCAATCAATAACTGCTGTTTCGAATTTTCTGTTGGCCGTGGTCTATTTCCCATTAACGAATAGCTAGTTAACCACTGTACATGTTCTCTTAAAATTGAAACACTATCTCTCTGTTTCCAAATTACTGAAACTTATACAGTACTATGGTGTTAGTACTTAGTACATTTATTTGCATCGAGTCTATGTATTAAGTGCACACGAGAGAAGTTCATCCCGCAGCTGCAGAGTGCATTTTACAATGCCATATGCATACATCAACATTTCAGATTCACCTCTTAATTTGTCATGTCTGTATTCACCTTTCAGTCTCAGGATTCCTAGTCATTTGCTGAGGAAATGAAGAGTTCCTTGCCAGAAATTTCCTTCTAAATTTAATCTTTTCGAATGTGCCCAAGTAAAAGGATGTTCAAGCACCGCTTAAGGGGATTATCCAAGTCCTTTGGGAGTCAAATTGATCCTGGAAAATCCGAAGAACTCAAGAGAACCAAAACAGGTGCAAATTCTTTCTTGTCAACATGCAGTGTACCTTTCATGAACTCAACTTGTGAATATTTATTCAAGTCTCATTCTTGACAGATGTTGAAACGAACCTGACTAGAATCGCAAAGCTTATTAAAAACGAAGAGCAAAGCAGAAAAGATGGGAACTGGAGGAAAGAGAAAGAGCTTGTGGGGCTAATAGAGGACTTCTACAACCAGTACCAGTCACTGTACGCAGTGTATGGTCCTTGCATAGTGGATAGGTTGTCCTCATTGTCTTCCTCTAGCTCAGACTCTGAGTACTTTTCCTCAGAGGAACTAGATGCTAATACTAATACAGATACCATTACCAACGACACAAACCAAAAACCTTTCTCTAGGGAAAGAGAACGTTCTACTTCTACTCTCGAATTGGTTCTCAAGACTCAACCATCAAACGACTTTGAGGAGCACTTGAAAAGGAATCTAGAACTTCTATGTGCAAAGAACGCTGACTTGCACAACCGAGTCTTGGAGCTTGAATTGTTATTGAAAGAGAGCAAAGGAACAGTGTCTGTGTTACAAGCAAAACTCAAAACCAACGAGGATCAAGCAACGTCCAAAATTTCTGAATTGATGGCACCGATAAACAAGTTCGAACAAGAGGAAGGTAAAATGGAAGAGAAGATTAGACGCAATAAAAACGAAGCATGGAGCCAGAAGAAGGACTTCACTGACCAGATAAATGTCATGCAAAAAAAGTTATATTCCGTAAGCAATCATGACAAAGATTTAGAAGCTCAATTGGAAAGAAAAAGAGAAGAAGTTTCGCAATGCTTGGTTCGGATAGAAAATCTTGGGGAGAATTTGGATGAAATGGCATCAGTTGAGAAGAGTCTACTAAAAGAGAAGGAGTGTTTTCTTTCAAGGATAAAGGACCTGGAACTGGAAGTGGAATCTCGAAACAATGAACTAGAAAGAGCAATGGCACAGAGAGGGGAAGAGATATCTGAACTTTTGAGGGAACATGAGAATTCTATACATGCTGAGGCTTTAAAAGCTGAAGTTGAAAAACTGAGACTAGAGTTGGATCAGAAAAGCATGTTAAATGAACGAAGCCAAAAGGAATATTCAGAAAGCCTAGCCAAGATGGAAAATCTGAAAACTCGGGTGGGATATCAGGAGGAAATGATAAAGAAGCTAACAGAAAGGATTGAACAAATAGATGCAGAAAACAAACAAGCCGAAATTTTGTCCAAGAATGTAAAGTTGTGTCAGCAATCATCAGAAAGGAAAATGGAAGAATTGGCAGAGGAGTTCCGGAAGAACATGGAAAACAACATTCGGCTGTTGCACCAGAGGATCCATGTGGCAGAACAGCTCAATAATGAAAACAAAGAGAGTTGCAAAATTACAAAGGAAAGGTACGAGGAAGAGAACAGAAGGCTTGGAGAGAGAATTGCTAGTTATGAAGATGAATTAAGAGTGAGGGCAACAACACAAGATGAATTAAGAGAAAAGCAAGAGTTGTTGTTGAGAGAGAAGGTGTGGAAGTTGGAAGCCAAGGTGAGCAAAGAAGGAGGGGAGAAACTGAACCTGATGAAAGCTGTGAGCCAGCTTGAAAGGAAAGTGAGAAAGTTGGAAAAGAATCTCAGAGAGAAGGATGAGGAGTTGATTAGCCTTGGGGAGAAGAAGAGGGAAGCAATAAGGCAACTTTGTTTTCTGATTGAGTTTCATCGCGATCGCTGTGTCTATCTAAAGGATTTGATGTCAAAGAGAAGGGTTAGTCACAGGAAATGAGTTTAACATGTCACTGCCCTTGTTATCCTCCCTCCCATGTAAACTCCCTCACTAGTCACTATATTTGTACGGCTATGAAACACACAAATTTTTTGTTAAAACGTGTGTCGTGTGTTTTGTATGAGAAAATGAAATTATTGATAACTTTTAGGTACAAGGTTGTCATCAACTATCAACCACAGTATACCTATTAGCTAGCTTACTGCCACCAATGATGTGAACAAATTCCTTTTTACCATCATGTTGTTATGTGCCCATGTTAAATAAGAGAAATTATTAAATAGTTTTACATCATTACAGCTTTATCGTCTCCTAACATCTATGTAATATGTAGTTGAATTTTTTAATTTATGATACAAAATTAATAATACTCAACTATATAACTCGTGCTTGTAAAATAAAAAAAAAACTACATATGAATATTAGTTGGAGTTATGATTTCAGACCACGTAATCATTTTTCGTAAAGTAGGTCATTATTATCAGGAAAGAAAATACTACTAGCCTTTTTGGGTGGTCTTCTGCTTAATGGCATAAAGTGTGATTGGTCAAACCTGCTTATTAAAAAAGAAAATATTGTGTGTATCACTCCATGTTATTCAACACTTAAGAAGAGAAAGAAAAATACATTTTTATATATAAAAAAAAAAATCACATAAGTGGATTTTTATTTTTGTATATAAAAGGTTATTTTTTATTTATTAACTAGTTTTTTTTATACAGTGGAAACAAACACAGAACCAAAAAAGAAAAAACACAAGCTAAAGAGCCATACAATCTCTCCCTCACAACTCCAGAATTACATCAGGAGGGGTGCGCCAATTAATTTTATTAATCATTTCTAATTTAATAAGATAATTAAATATAATAATTTCTAACTAACAACTTCTAGTTAAAAACTAACTTTTCAACTAATTTTTGGATTAACTTTGCCAAACGTAACTTCTGTGATGTGATGTGCATTATGCCCCGATAATGTGCATCACAAACTATACAAAGAAAAGTCAATATCTTGTGTTTAAACCAAAAAAAAAATGTCAATATCTTGTTCAGAGTTATCTACTAAGCCTGTCACAATGCATACAGTGTGGCTCCTCACAGGCTCACACAAAACTTATTGCCACTGAATGAAAATAATATGCAGAGAAAAGATGATATATGGATTTGGTTAGGAGATACTGCTAGTTTTTTACAATTGAATCTTCAAATTTCATTCACAGAGAATGAAATAATAAATTACCACCTGATACAACCACTTCTGGCAAAATTCCAATAAAAGCCCAAAACGAATTGCTCATTCTTCAGTCAGATATTCTCATTTCTACACCAAGAATGTCCTTGACCATCTCGTATGTCACGAAAGCAATAGCTATAGAAGGGACCACCTGAAATGAATGGAGATTGCAATCAAAATGTTTCTCTGCCGTATTATTATAACATGAAAAGGAAGTTATGCAAATGGGTTAATGGATCAACTGACCTTCACTGAATTGGGAACTAGGCCCTTGTATAATGCTCCAAATCCTTCATGCTGCACAGTTTTCTTGAATGCATCAACCATGCCAGTATACTCAATTTTGCTCTTCCCCTCACCAGCAACTACTGAAGCAGCATCTTTCCATCCCACCATTTGCATTCTTCGGCGAATGACATCAAGGGGGTAAGCCACAGTCTGGCCAACAGTTCCAGCAGCAGCCCCACATGCAAGCCTTGTGGTCACACTTAGCTCAGAGTCTTGAGCTATTCCAAATGGTTTAGATTGAATCAACCAGTCTTTGAGAGATTCATATACGGAAAAATTAAGACCCACATACGGTATCTGCAGACAAAATAAAATTTTCATTCAAAAATGAAATCAGATATCTCATAAAACAGAAAATATGATGCTCTCAAGAATAAAAAGTTGTTTACTTACAACTCCTATGACTGAAGGTAGCCAGCCTTTATACAAAGCTCGAGGGCCTTCTTCCCGGAAGACTGTTGAAAGAGCATGAAAAATTCCTCTGTATTGACGAGGAGATGCTTCTGTCTACAGAATCATTGAAAATGAATTTGAGTTATAGCCAACAGAGCAAATGGTTCTATGAAGCATCTTTATCTTCCACAAACAACACTTCTAGAAGCAAATCCAAATAAACCAAAATTCAAAAACAACTTTCTTTACAATACCTGGACGGTTAGCCTTCCTCGCACCATGTCCATTGGATAAGTGGCAGACATGGCAATGACTCCCGCGCATGCGCCAGCTCCAAGACGCAGAATAGGAGTGAGCTGAGCTTCTTCTGCAAAAAAAAAAAAAAAAGAAAAAAAGAAAAAGAAGTTGGTTTGAGGAATGAAAATCAGGTAATCAACCACAAACACCATCAAATGATGATGACAAGCCTTAAAGGGTAGGAAAGCACATTAATTATGAATCACATGTCCCAGACAAAATATACATCAATCTTATTTTTACTACTGCTAAAGGGGGGTTGATTCCTTCGGTCACTTTTCCTTCCAAAACAATGCCATTATAGCAAATGATTTACGTACACGTAGAAGATAAAAACTGACATGCCATTATGCGAAGCCGTTGGCTAGTTATAACAGCTACCTTCCAAAACAATCTATTCCTCCTTTTTCACAATTTCTTCTCTATTAAAAAGTTTCTACTTAACTTTTGAAAACACTCACTTGTAATATAAGTAATTACATTAATAAAAATGAAAATGCAGATTGACGCGCACGTGCTAATAATTCGAATACTAATAGAAATCTGTATTCTCTATTAAATAAGAAATGACCCTTTTAAATATTATCACAAAATCAACAGAATAAAATGATCAGATCATCACCGGCATTCTTGGTTCGAATGGTAATTGTCGGAAGACAATTTCATAAAGGACTGGGTTCAAATGCTAGTAAGAAAATGATCAGATCACCACGCCACTACGAAGAAAATTATTCTCATGGACAACTCTTTTTTATTAATAAAAATGTCTAGTATGTTCCCCGTGTAATTTTCCTTCAACAATATGATCGCCAGACTATTATATGGATAGATGTAACAGTCCAGTACTGTTTCTATGCTGTATTAATGTTCAGATGCATTTATAGAATTATTTAATAGAGAGGTGATTTGGTTGTACCATTTCCAGGTTGCTGCTGGTAGAGCCATAAAATACCCCTGCATTAGTATTAAGCATAATTAAAGGGAGATTGAAATTGAATTAACAAATTTACAACAGAGCAATGAAATAAATATCAGAAAACAAATGTGGAGAAGCATACTTGGAAGCTTGCTCATAGCTAAAGAACTTTACTGCTGAATTTGGGACAATACGAGCACAATTAGTTCCGTTTCCTTTAAACATTCCTCTAAAACCCTCAGTTTTCCATATATATTTTAAGCCTTGAATTGTTCCGTTGTATTTTATATTTTGACGATTTTGAACCTGCATTATCAAAAAGCAATTTGTTTTATTCACTGAACAGAGTATATAATGAACACATTCTTCTCCCTTGAACACATCTTTTTCTACATTAATTAACGCAGCCAACCATCCAAGATAACAGTAGTTGTAATAACTTAACGGAAACTACCTGCAGCAGAATCTTCAATCTCTCCAGAGGAGCTACAGCAGTTCGTGACCTATAATAGAAGTTAGATATATAATGCTTGACTATGTCATAGTGCAGGATCAAAAGTCAAAACCAATTTGATACATGCCAAATATAAGGCAAAATAATCTGATTATTTTGAGCATTAAAAAATAAAGCCGCACATAACATTCCATATAATTATGATATTATCTTTATTTTTTATTTATATATTTTTTTTCATATATTGGCATTTTAAAAATTCATCAAAAATTAAATGAAACAATTTTCTATCGTCTCACTTTTAATATTTATAAAACATTTTCTAAGGTAAAATCTGCCTCATCGATGCCAAGAAAAAGCTATAGCTATGTAGCTTGTTCTGTAATGTTAATGACAAATAGTCAAATACCAATAGTTTTGGTAATATTTTTAAGAAACATATTTAGCACACCTTAAAAAAAATATTGGCATGTCCACAAATAAACTTTAACCCACTGGATTTGACTATCATCCTATGGATCTACTAATTCAGTAATTCAATAATTGTCAAAGAAATTATATTCACTGGAAACAAAAATGATATTTATCAATCTTTTTATTATACCACTTTTATATTTAACTTGATTGGAATAAAAATAATAAAAAGAGCTTTAGAGTTACATTATTTATATGATATTTAATTTTTTATAATATTATTTTTTATTTCCCTCTATCGCATTTAACTATTTTATTTAACACTATTCTTTCTTTGATATCTATCTTTATTGCATTATTTGTTTATATAACAATTTACATAAATTTAATTTCTCTTTTTTTATTATTGTTGGAAAAAGATTTAACAAATTTCTAGAAATATTTGTCTTTTATTTTTCCTGACGTATTGAATGGGGAAGACTAAGAAAATAAACAAGCCCATTGAGCCCAGCAAAAGTTCTTTATATAAGAATGACATACAAGAAAATTATATGAATGATATAAGAGAAAATTCAGATTCAATGATCACAGGGTAGCGATATCATGACCTCGAACATCAGCGCGACAATAATCAAAACACCTCAAGAGAACAGCAGAGGAAAACGAAGGGCAATAATTAATCGCAAGCAGAATGAAAAGAACTTCCGAGAAACCAAAATAAAAAGAGAAAAGCAAAGGTGCGCGCGACAACCACCAAAAGAAAGAATAAAAATTGAAAAGAAAAGCAAAGAATTAATGCAGAGTGAAACTCACACTCCACCGGCAACTCCGCCGGCGACGAGAGACTTGCAGATGCTGAGAAGCTCGTGAGTTCGAGGTTTCACACCATCACCTGCAGGCTTTGCTTCGGACGCCATTGCGAGAGATCGACTTTGGTCTTGAAAGATGAGATGAGATGAGAGAATTAGAGAAAGGAAAGTAAACGGTATAACAGAATCCAAACGAAACCAAAATTTTTCTTGTTCGCGGATTTCCCTTTCGAAAAGTTACTATTATATATGCATATGCGCGCCTCCACATAACGTGTGATCTGTGACTTCTCGCTCGGTATTTCTGTAATTCCCAAGCTCAACTCATATTTTTCTTTCCTTTTATTTATATTTATTTTTGGTGACAGTTTCGTCAAGCAAAGAACAACCCCATGGTCCGTATCGCGTTCAGATGCTTTGTAGTTAGAGATGAGAGCATATCACATCTAGTCAGGATCTCCTAGTTTAGCTTACCTCTTTTTTTTTTTTCTTTTTAAGTTTATTTAATTAAAAGGATTAATTTTCAAACTATTTAAAAGTCTTCATAATCTCACATGTTAATTTATTATTTAAATAAAAATGTTATTCTTACTCTTAAAACGGATAAGCATTCACAAAGTGTAAGAATACATTAATTAATGTTCCAAATGTACGGAAACATACAATACAATATAGCATAAATAATTTTTTTAAAAATAACTTTAAAGCACATCGAAATTCTAAATAGTTTATGTGTTTATTACATGTGACATATAAAAATGTTTGTTTTCATGTTTTGACTTTGAAATGGTCGTATGACCGAAACTAGTTTTTTTTTTCTTTAGAAAAATTGTATTCTGGAAAACGTAAAAAATTTCCCGCTTGTAGAAAAATGTTTTTAAAACAATCATTCATTTTATTTTGCTCTCACTTTATCCATATATTTTTATTTTAAATTTTTTTTTCTTGACAAACAACTTGAGCACCAACTTAATTATTTTTTATGATTTATTTATTTTTCGAACCAAAAACAAAGTCCATGCGCATCTTGCTATATTAATTAATTCTCTTTCGGTGTGTATAATTTTGTAATTTACCCATCCTGAGCTGAGATTAGGATCTAGAATCTGACATTGCCATTTGATATAAATGTTTCTAATTTGATAATGCATTGACTGACCCCCGTCATGCCTTTTTTTTTAATGCCGGACAGATCTTGAAGTTTGTTGTCTTAGGTTTTAGAAGAAAGTCTTAAGGAAAAATGAAGAGAGAACATTTTTTATTTTAAATTATGAGAATCATATAATATATATTTATAAAAAAAATAAAAGATCAAGATATTAAAATTATGTTAATTTATTATTTTTTATTTTTAAAATATTAAATTAAAAATTTCATTTGTCTTTCTCTTTTTGAACCTGATTTGTTAACATAATATATTAATTTTAATATTATATATAACTAATTTATAAAATTATAGAAGTGTAAAACTAAAATTAAATATATTTTATAGTGTATATATTTCAAAATAAATTATATTAAAATAAATGTAATACTATGTTATGTAAAATATTAACCATTAAGTTAATAAATATTATTATTAATACATTATTGTTAAAAATAATATATTTTTTTTAACATAATATAAAACATAACTCAAACTTATACATAAAATATATCAATTTAATTTCTACAATTTGAATTTATCAAGATTAATTTGAAACAATGATAAAATCGTTTCGTAGACGTATGTTATAAATTATGAAATATGAAGTTATTAAAATATTAGTAATTGATTTTTTCAATTAACAAGTATAACTTGTATACTTTATCCAAAGAAATTGGACAAGTTAGAAATCTGTACTGGACTGACTCATGGGAATTGCTATTCTCATCCCAAATTTTGCTATTCTCACCACTCACGGGGGTAGTTTTTTTGTTATTCCGAAATTATCCTTTCCATGGAATCACAATTTCGTTGTATAACGTACACAATGGAATCACGATTTCGTTGTATAAATTTTTTTTCACCACCACACTACACAACGGAAACACGATTTTGTTGCAATATATGGGGTGGAAAAAAAATAATTCAATGGAGTACAACGGAATCGTGTTTCCATTGTAGTTAATGGGCAGAAAAAAATTAAACAACGGAATTATGTTTCTGTTATATAATAAAGAGGGTGAAAAAAAAATTAAGACGGAAACACAATTCCACTTTACATCCTTTGCCGAAACGGAATTGTATTTCCATTATTTTGTTATCATGAATGAAACAGAATTACATTACTGTTGTTGCAATGAATCCTATTTTATAATTTTTTTCTATTTGAAGATCCAATTTCTTTATTTGTCACCTTTTTTTTTCTGTTATCTCAATTTTTAGGTTTCTAAAATTTAATTTTAATAAATATGAATATTAAAAAATTTAAATTTCAATAACCATGTTAAACTTAAAAATCCATATATATAAAATATTAAAAATTTAAATTAACAAAAAATATAAATGGCTTAAATGCAATTTTGATTCCTCTATTTTTTTAAATATGCAATTTTGTTCCTTCTATTTTAAAATAAATACATTTAGTTATCATATTTTTCAAAATCCACAATTTCAGTCCCCCTATTTTAAAATAGAGACATTTAATTCTTCAGTTTTGTAAAAATCACGATTTTGGATACAAAATTATGGATTTTAAAAAACAAGGGTACCAAAATTGCATATATTAATTTTATAACATAAAAATCAACTTACATAATGAATACATATATCATTAATTTTGCTAAAAAAAATACAATTTGGTCTCCTTATTTTTTAAAATCCATAATTTTGGTCTCTCTATTTTAAAATAAAGACATATAGTCCCCATATTTTTTAAAATCCGCAATTTTGGTTTCTCTATTTTAAAATAGAGATATTTAGTCCCCAATTTTATAAATTAGGATTATAAAAATAAAATGACCGAAGTTGCATTTAAGCCATTTATATTTTTTGTTAATTTAAATTTTTAATATTTTATATATATGGATTTTTAAGTTTTAACATAGTTGTTGAAATTTAAATTTAAATTTTTTAATATTCATATTTATTAAAAATAAATTTTAAAAATGTAAAAATAAAGATGACAAATAAAGAAAAAGGAACTTCAAATAGCAATAAAACTCGTCAACGGAATTACATTTCAATTGAATATAATATAAAGGAAGTGTAATTCCATTGCACACCATTTCATTTAATGTAACGGAATTGTAATTCCGTTTCTGTGCAACCAGGTGAAAAGAAAAAAGGTAACGGAATCACGATTCTGTTAAATTAATTTTTTTCCCGCATATATTATAACGGAAACACAATTCTGTTGTGTATTTTTTTTTACACCCTATTCATTGCAATGAAAACACGATTCCGTTATACAAGTACACAATGAAATCGTGATTCCGTTGTGTAGTGTGGAGGTGAAAAAAAATACGTGCAACGGATTCATGACTCCGTTGTATACGTTGTACAGAGGAAGGAGAGAGGAAGGGAGGGGAGGAGGTGTGAGGAAATGGTAATAAGGGCAATAATGTCCTTTCATATAATTTTGAAAAAGTAGGGGGCGAGAATAGCAATTTGGGGAGTGAGAATAGCAACCCGCCTGACTCATTTGTGATAATTTTTGGGCCTTCTCCCTTGGAAGTTGAAGTGGGCCGGGGCCATAGGAATATAGGAAGGTCCGTGTTGGATATTCAAATCATCGGTTTCGTAACCCACCCGCAAATCAGCTACATTATTTGTCTATTTGATTTGATCATTCGTAATGGCATGCTTTGGCGAGAGATTATTCCATCCATCATCTCCTTTGCAACGCAACGAAAGCAAAAATGCATGGCTTGTTGGTTGGGATGGTTGTGGAATACAAAAAAGAACCATCCGCTGAAAAGAAACTAATTAAGTCAGTCTTCCAATCTGGCGACAGACCCGCATGATATATGTTAGTTGGATGGATCTATTAATTAATTTTTTGAGAAAAAAAAATATATATATATATATAAAGTAAAGTATAAACAGTTTCTAAGTGGGCAACATCCGAATTTAAATAAGCGCTAGCTGGTACAGTCGTACTATATATACAATATACAATACATGGCTGAAAGAAAGATTCTCCTACAAAAGAACTAGACCTTCGCTTCGGTATTTGCTCACCTCCTAGAGACCTAGTTCTTTTCATTTTGCGGTTTTGGCGGCGAATGAGTAGTTAGTTACTTACTTACACAAGCTAAAAAGGAAAGCAAATTCACTTGCATGTATACACTTTTTTTTCTCTAAGACTTGGTTTGTTACTGGTTAGTCCAAGGACCACGCCCACGCCACTCATGGCACTCCCCCCCAAAGGGGACCCCTTCCCGGAGAAGGATGCCGGAGCTAATTTTGTCCTCCAATCAAAAGGTAATTAACCAATGTGTCTTAGAATTTTATTTTGACTCATACATTGTTTTAATCTTAACTTATGAGTTGTTGTTGTTGTTGTATATATATATAGGTGAATGGTGGCACGCGGGTTTCCATTTAACGACGGCGATTGTGGGTCCCACCATACTGACGCTACCGTATGCGATGAGAGGGTTGGGGTGGGTGCTGGGTCTCTTTTGCCTAACGGCGATGGGAGTGGTCACGTTCTACGCTTACTACCTCATGTCCAAGGTGCTTGATCACTGTGAGAAAGCCGGTCGCCGCCACATCCGTTTTCGTGAACTCGCCGCTGACGTCTTCGGTCAAAATACTAATTACTCTTTATTTCTCCACTTTTTTCTTACATGCATGTGCTTATTTATATCTTCCTTTTAATTACTCATTTATTGCAAAATCTTTACATCTTCCTTCCTATACTAAAAAAAACTACTCAATATATATACACTTCTTAATTCGTTTTAGACTAATGAGTTAAAAATATATATATATATATGTAGAGTTAAACAGTATATGTACGTAACTGCTAGCATAAAAAAAGTATATGTGTAAATGTAGAAGGATTAAAATGATTAGTTTCTAGACGTAAAGATTAAAACATGAAATATAGGACTAAATAAGTAATTAAAACTTTTTTTATGCTGTTTTTCTATTTAAACTGACGTCTAAATTATTTGAGCAATAAAAATGGACATTTAAATTGAGTAACGGTGCTGAAAAGTCTTCCAAAATTGTATATAAGTTTTGTACTTTTTTTTCTTCTTTTTATAACAATTAAATCCCGACTTTTTCATGCTGATATGTGTCACTTTTGTAAGTTTTGTTATCAACATCATCAGATTTCCCTTTCAATACGCATGGCCATAGTGTTATAAATATATACAACCCTCAACCGATACTTCCACGGAAAAATTTAAACAACCACCCTATTTTGGGGTGGATTTATGGGGAAGAAATGAGAGACAGAAAATAAAAAGTAGAGGAAAAAAAGGTGATGAATATAATAAGTGATGTGATGAGAAAAATAAAAATAAATAAATAATTGAAAGTGAAATGGAAGGAAAAATAGATATATGTATATAATTAATTATTCTAATTTTGCCACCTTTTAGCCAAACATGGTGTCGGTACGGTGTGTCAATGTGAATCAATGTGTATGACTTTATACACTGAATATATGTACGTTTTACTGAAGAGACAAATTTCGGTTGTCCCAGCTACTTATTGGAGACATTGATAGTTATCCAAAATATTGGTTTGCCACCTATATCCAACTCTGCATAAGATCTTTGGGGAGAAATTGAGAACATGATTCGCTGCTACTAGTTAAAAGGTTTAGAAATGGTAACCTTATGTAAGCTTAAATTAATTTAAATTTGTATGTTGCGATTTTGTTTATGGCAGGGTCGGGATGGATGTTCTATTTCGTAATCTTAATACAAACAGCAATCAACTGTGGGGTTGGCGTAGGAGCAATCTTACTTGCGGGCCAATGCCTTGAGGTTTTGCTTTGCATTTTCCTTTTTCATCTTTGTCCGTTTATTACTTGTTATGCGTTATCTACCAATTTCTTTCTGCTTATTTTGTTAGACATAAAAAAATAGTTATTGTTAACGTGCACTTTGAAAATATCTATTAATAAAAAAATATTTATAGTTATTTATTAAACCATTCTATTCACTCAACTAGCTAGTATTAATTTTATTTTTTTTAAGTATTTTAAAATATACTTTTATCTAATAGTAGCCTATATTTATAATGTTTTAACCCGTAACTTAACTTTTTGGACACATGTGTTTTTTTTTTTTTTGATAGAAACTTTTAAGACACATGTTAACGAGTCCCGAAAAACATATAAACTTCACATTAATGATATTAATGAAAACAACTGCAAAAAAATGATGTAAAGTTTCCACTAATGTAGTAGACTCATATATATTTCTCCATATATTTCTGCAATGAATTAATTATTCTTAAATTGTAGAAGATGGGTTATTAAACTAATCCAAACTATTCATTGTAGAAGATAGACTATTATCTGTACCTTGTGCTAAAGTAATAGTTATGTATTGAAAGTTCCCTTCTTGTAGTAGGGTATACACAATGCTAAACTCTTATCATAGTAGGATTTTACCCGAACACGAAACAGTTGAAGGTTAAATGAGCTGGATCGTTAGTGTGGAAGTGATAAGATTCAAATTCAATATTAAATGTTCACCTTCATTCTAACTTTACCCTTTTGTTACCACATGATCAACTATGCTGAAAAGCCATCTTTTATTTATTGTTGACCCATTATCTGCTTATAATAAAGTCACCCTAACTCAAGATCTACGAGAAGGACAAATCAAGTTGCTCTGTAAAATTCTAAAGCACTAATGTTGCTTATCTGTTGCAATCATTGTGATTTATTGATAATTGATCATGATCAGATTAGCGTTGATATATCATTAGGCTTTTACATGTGGTGATCAAAGAATAAATGAGCGAACTAGATAGCAACTTTATAAACTCTCAGTACTGGATTCTGGCCATGTTAGGAGTAATATTAGCTCATTAGAATAAGCTCTATATATAGAGCACTTATCTACTTGTAAATCATCTTTCAATCAATCATTTTACACAATGTTATTCTATGACACTCCTCTTCTTTACTTTGAGTTTTATGATATTTGGCCTCATCAAGTTGGTATCACATGCATTTCTCATCAAATAATCTCTTCTGAGATTTCTGATAGGCCATGCATCCTGGATGAAATATCTGACTAACATTAATTCTAAGCTTTTTTTTTTTTTTTTTTTTGCCTACATTAATTCTAAGCTAATGAACTTATTAGTAATTGGTAAGAGATGTCGGAAAATATCTGGCATCTTATGCGGACACATTAAGCAATTTATTGATTTTGATACATTCGGTAAATTAATGATCTTGGTAACCTATTTCAAGTTTTAATATAGTCAATTAACCTTTTGGGTTTTTCTTTATATTGTGACAGATCCTGTATTCCAGTATTTCACCACACGGATCCCTGAAATTGTACGAGTTTATAGCAATGGTGACAGTGATAATGATAGTTCTATCTCAGCTTCCCACTTTCCATTCCCTGAGACACATCAACTCGTGTTCGTTGTTTCTTAGCCTGGGCTACACAGCTCTTGTGGTTGGTGCCTGCATTTATGCGGGTATTACCAACTCTTTACCCCTTCATTACATTTATTACAAACATTCAGACGCATATTGGTTCCATTGATCTTTGTGTGTGTGTGTGTGTGTGCGCTATTATGGATACACTGGAAATAGTGAGTAATGACATTAATCATAGATGTTGCATAATTTGTCATCTAGACTACCTTTTAGGGCAAGGACTTCTCATTCGATTCATTTGGTACACAATTGCACAGGATCTGTACATTCGATTCTATTTCTAGACACTAGTTCTCGATCGATGATCAATTTATCTAATCATAAATTGTTGCAATAAGTGGTCAATAAATTAGTTTAACTGCAAGTAGGAACACTGTCATTCTTGACTAATGCAGAAAGTTCATTTACTTATCGTTTCCATGAAGTTGATAATCACATTTTCAAATAGTACTAGACATAATTGGGTAGTTTCCACATTTGGATGCCCTGACTTCTAGTTGAAATGTTTCAATTATTTAATCAACTTCCAATCATTTTGCAGGTACATCGAAGAACGCCCCTCCAAGGGACTATTCCTTAGAACCTAATAAGTCATCAAGAGCTTTCAGTGCATTCACTTCCATCTCCATACTTGCAGCAATATTTGGGAATGGCATATTACCTGAGATACAAGTAACCACATTTTATATTAATTTTTTTGTTAAAACCATTTATCTCGACATCCCTCATAAGATAAAGTTCAATGTAGTGTCACCTTTGACTAGAGGCGTGTAAAAGTAAAACAACCCTATTTGACAAATGCTTGTTGATCTCACTTTGAATACAGGCAACTCTGGCGCCTCCTGCCGCTGGGAAGATGGTAAAAGGCCTTGGTATGTGCTATGCTGTAATTGCGGTGACATTCTACTCAGCAGCAGTTTCTGGATATTGGATATTTGGAAACAAGTCTAGTTCAAACATTTTCGACAGTCTGATGCCAGATGATGGACCTTCTTTGGCTCCAACTTGGGTCCTTGGCCTTGCAGTCATTTTTGTTCTTCTCCAGCTCTTTGCCATTGGCCTGGTAAGCTCTCTTTTGTGGAAAGGGCCATCAAACACTCTTACTTATGTTTCGGTAGGGGTTGTTTTATTTTAAGCTGAATTCCATTTTCATCTCTTAATTATCATTTTAGTCACCTATTTTCAATTGCATAAATTAGGTCTTAGAATTTTTTCCCAAGTGCCAATAAAGTCCATGATCCATGTTATTTACGCGTGTACTATCATGTTAGCAGCAGAGGGTCACATCAACATGTGCCACGTAACTAAAAGACTTTCAAAAAGAAAGGGACTTGATTAATTTGCACAGTTAGGACAAAAATTATACAATCGCGCTAGAAAACAAAAAAACAAAAAAAAAAAAGTGGAATCAAGCCTTTATTTTAATCCTTGGGAGGTAGTTGGGAAATCATAAATGACTATAATATTTGTCTCAACATATCGCAGGTTTATTCTCAAGTCGCTTATGAGATAATGGAGAAGAAGTCAGCTGATGTGAATCAGGGGATGTTTTCCAAAAGAAATCTTATTCCTCGCATAATTCTTCGATCAATTTACATGATATTATGTGGGTTTGTGGCCGCCATGTTGCCATTTTTTGGAGACATCAACGGTGTGGTTGGTGCTATTGGTTTCATCCCTCTGGATTTCGTTCTGCCTATGCTTCTATACAACATGACATACAAGCCTCCAAAATCATCCATCACTTATTGGATTAACACCTCAATTATGGTGATCTTCACGGGTGTTGGAATAATGGGCGCATTCTCTTCTATAAGGAAATTGGTTCTTGATGCCAACCAATTTAAGCTTTTTAGCGATGATGTTGTTGATTGAGCGAATGGATACAAAAAATTATGTGAGACCAAGAATTTGTTTCCATAACGTGGGTCATCATCATCAAGCCCATTTAAATTGAGAAAGTTGATAGATAAAAGAAACACTGTCCCCATCGTTTTGTACAAAATGCTAATGCTAAGCTCGGTTCAAGGAGCTTGTAATCTTCAAAGAGTATGCTTACTGCTTAGTATACAGTTAAGTCATAAGTGGTGATTCATTCTTGTCTATACTTCATAGGGATGTTCATTTTGTTGTCGCTGTTGTGTTGGTTTATTCACTTTATTGGCACGCAAAAATCATGTAACCTTCCAAGTCTTGTTTAGTGAAGGACGATAATTAATAATCATTCCTTGATCGGGTGGGGGAATGATTATTCTTTGTAAATGGAATGAATTAATGCTCTGTTCTGTTTACCAACATATTCTCTTTAGTTATAATTGTGTTTGCTTCGCACTAATTTCAGAATTTAACTAAAATATATTGATAATGTAAAGATTCTTTTCTATTCTTATTTAATTACAAATTATTATAGATAATAATTTATAATAATTATCTTAAAAATTATATTTAAAATATTTTCTATTAATTGAAAGTATAAAAATCTTTACATTAAACTCTTAATTTTATGTCATCAATTTATTAAAACAGTTTTTAAGTTATAATGGAATCATGGGTTATTAAAACGATATTAAAGTGTTGGCCCCACGCTTTCACTCCATTGGGCCGAGCCCATCTGTGCCCTTTTCTCTTCATACAGGATCCAGCTTTTAGACAGTTTCCAACCGTTTTCAACACTGAATTGATCGCTTTGAATCAATAAAAAAAAAATTAGAAAATCAATTTCCATTTTATTTTTTATTTTAGTTTGGATTAAAAACCTCTAAAATACAATATCCGTATTTAGAAATTTTAAACTCCAAACATAACATACAGTAAGCAAAGGCAAAATATGCTATAATACCAAATGTAAAACTAGAATACTAATCTAAATATGCTATCAATCCAAACAACACATTCAAATAAAAAATAAGCGGAAGCATAATCAGATAGAGACACTTACCTCCAGCCCATGGAAAAACTAATACGTTCACACTCTTAACTGTTTAGTTTCAACTTTCTAAACCTTCATTTGCTCAAACTCAATGGTGTGTTGTTTCTGAAGAGAGGTTTAGTGATCCAAAGCAAAGAATGCGTTCAATATATAGTAGAACTCTAACTATCAGAGTGAGTTCAACAAATATGGGGGAGTACGAATCAAATTAATGTCCTGAACATTTTGCTAAAATAATGGGTTGCATATGACTGCAAAGACATTGATTTCCCTTTCCACATTCAATTCCATACAAATGCTCGACTGTAACAGAATTTCTATCATTTGCTCTGGAGTTGAATGTGAAACAATAACAAAAAATTCTTTCAATAAATTGCATTAAGAAAAATTCTAACATTTCATACAATACGAGCTTTAACTTTCGATGTTTCATCCTCACAGTAGAGTATGAGAATATTCAAACTGCATATATACTTTCGAATTATTCCAAGAATTCACTGATCAGGTAATGAGTTTTTTTATTTTGCAGTTATATAAAGTTAACTAATCCACCAATACTGATAAAAAAAAAAAAAAAACTAATTAATTCACCAATTAGACTTCAACCGTTAGGCATAGAGATCCTGCAAAATTATCTTCTTGTCTTCACATTCCCAAATAATTGCTCTTTTTGCGTCTTTTGTAGTTGTGTCAATAGACAAAAAGAAAAACTTACAAGCAAGCATCTCACATGGGATAATATTTTAAGACAACTCATGCATAACATCATCCATGAAAATCGCCACTAACAAGTAACAAGCACGTCTATTGCATTAATGATCTTATTTTATACAGTTAGCTCTCTTCCTATTTCTCTTTTTATTATATAATTTGTATACAAAATTTTGGTACCAGTCTAATTTCTCTTATTATATACTACCTCTGGTCCTAATTATAAATAATATAAGACAAATCATCAATACTAAGGAAAATAGTTAATACAATTTTTTTTAATTAATTTTATCATAAATTTAATTTTTATTCCAAAAACATTATTTGTTTTAAGTTATTGACATAAGAATAAGTGAATGCATAGGAAATAGAGTTAACAATAAAGTAAGAATATAAAAGAAATTTAACCTTAGTAACTTTATTGTTATTTATAATTAAGATCAAAGAAAAAGTCAATTTGTTGTTTATAATTAGGACAAGAAGTAGTATATTACACCCACGATACAAAGGTAACTTTTAGTATTACATTATATATCCCGTTTCCCCGCCTGTTCTCGCTTATTTCTATTATATTACTTTCTTAAATTATCATACGAATCATACACGATTGAAGAATGCAATAAAGTTTTTTTTTTAAAAAAAAAATTAAAGCTGATCTGTAACCGAAATATCTCCAATTGACCAATATTCAGTTAGCATCTGAACAGGTATACCATTTAGAAAATGCATGGAAAGTTAACGAAGGGATTTAAAATATGGTCCTTATACGCGGAACGTGAAAAGGCGTTTTCTGGTCACTAGTCATGACTAACGCGTTTGATCCTTCACCTACCATTACAAAAGCCTCAATGAAAGCGATTAAACGAAACGTCACTCTCTCACTCTCCATCCTATTTAATGCTATATATAGTTTTGGCACATACAAAAAAGACAGGACAGTCTCACAGGATTCTTGGCACCGCTGAAACAAGAAACAAGGCATTATGGAGACAAAATCATCGTCATCATCATCGTATCCTAGTAATTTGTGGGACTGTGGCAGCACGCTGTACGACTCCTTCGAGCTCAACTCCTTCCAACGCCAACTCGACTCAGCTATAGCTAATACCCCTATAAGTAGAACTAGAACCCTTTCCATGCCTCATTTACCGGAACGTTCAATTCACGCGCTGCCGGAGCAACCTTCGACGACGGCCATGTCACGAAAGTCGTTCAAATTCTCTCGGTCCTTTCAGAAACTCATTCGCTCCGTTTTCAAGTCCAACAATAATAAATCCACCACCACTACCACTAGTTTGAGTTTCCATGTGCCAGAGAAATACTCCAAAGAGCGTTTCTACGTTGTTTATGATAAGTCTGGACCTGTTCTCTCCACCATCCCCGAAGTTCCAGAATTTGAGATTGCTGCACTTTCGTCGGAGATCTCTTCTTTGGTTAGAAGGTCAGCGTCGGAGCGCTTCACTCCCACCGCAATCGGTATTTCCTGCGCTTAATCACCACAAATCGCTTTAGTCTTGGATGTTAATTAATTATTTTATTATTTTTTCGGTTTTTCCCACCTTGTTGACTAGAGATACAGTTTCATGTTCAGGATTTGAAGTCAATGTTAGTGGTTTAGCTAGCTATTTTTGTTAATTAACCTTATTGCCGTCGTATTGTATATCAATTCGCATATGTGAATTAGCGCGTGAATGATTTCTGTTTGAAATATTTCTGTTCTGATAGTTCGCGAGGCAATTTTTGTTGATCACCTAGAAATCTCCAACTTCGATGAATGAATACGTGATGTCCTGTAAGAAGAAAATATACTTCTAAAATAAATGTTGTTTTAATTTTTTAATATAATATTAATTATTTTTTTCGCTTATATCTCTTATTATGATATTAAAGATGGATTGCAAAAATTATAAATAAATTTATAGGAATATTAAAATTTAATTAAATATATTTTCAAACTTTCTCGAAAATAATTTGGTTATAATATTCTTAAAAATGTCTTTACTAAAAATGCATATACCTTAAAGATACAAGAAATAATGTGAAGTTAACATCAACTTTTCTACGTACGGGGCCACAAAGTTAGTTAGATAGCAAAGGACCACTAGTGGCGATGGGATTTGAAATTTAACATAAACATACTATCACTATGGTTGAGTCAATATTTGAAATAGGAATAATTTTTATACTAAAAACATGCTCAAACATTTTATGTTCTTATTTAGACATTTATATCAATCAAGGCATCAATGGTTCAATTCAACCTACTAGAATTCGGCTAATGATAGAAAAGTTTGGGTAATATAATCATAAATTTTGACTTCTATATTATTATTATACTAAAAAAATCAATAATTCTATATGAAAGGATTTAATATTTTTAAAATGAGAGATGCACAACTTAAAGAGTAAAATATAATTATAACTATTAATTAGAAAAACTGATTATTAAAATTTTAATAATTTTATACTTTATTTTATATCTATATATATTTTTATTATAATCTTAACATTAATTTTTTAATAATAATTATAAATATTTTATTCTCTGAAACGTATCCTTTTACTTTAAAAATTGAATTCAATTCAAATTATTCTCTTTAGTTGTAATTGGATGGATAACCGTGCTGTTGACCACCAACTTCTTTAGTTTTTTATCCCCATTTATAACTAGACAGACAGCTGATGCATCCATTCCTTGACTAACGAATAAAAATGGTAAACTAACTCTAAGTCTATAAGCAATGCTATATGGTACGAACTATCTCGGTACAAAACCATGGTTTTAAAACCCGGACCGACCCGGGCAGTCGGACCGGTCGGACCGGGACCCGGTGGTTAGACCGGATTGAGTCGGTCATCGGACCGGCCATGCTTTCGACCCGGTCAAATCCGGTGTGACCCGGGGTTAAACCGGTGACCCGACCCGGTCACGCTTTTTTTTTAATTGCTTTTTTGATAAAAAAAAATCAAAAGAAAGAAAGGTTTTGTGGCTGTGAGTGTTTGCCAAAACATTGCTTGCTGTGTCGCGTTTGTGAGTCTGTGATTTTTCTTCTTCAAACTTCAAAGTACACACAGATAAATCCTAAGGCCATCATCTCAACCACATTGATCCACACCACATGATTCTATTTAATCTAACTTGAATGTTATTTTTAGTTGATTCTGTTTTATTATTTATGAGTAGTGATTCTTAGGTAATTGATACTGTGATTCTGTCACTGTGAATTTTGTTTGAAGAAGTGATGGTACAGTTGATAGTGTGATTCTATTATTTTAAATTCTGTTTAAACTTTAAAAAAGTTTAATAAGTAATTTATAATGTGATTTTGTTACTGTGAATATCAATGGATTTGAACTTGAAAAATGAGCTTGTGGAATTAATTTGTTATGTGATTTTTTTTTACTTTTTTAAGACAGGTATAAAATTTTCAAATTTTTTAATACAGACCGGGTCATGCGGGTCAATTAGTGACCCACCGGTTCGACCACTGATCCAGTGACCCAGTGCCTTGATCGGGTCGGTCACCTGGTCGGTTTTTAAAACTACGTACAAAACCATACAAAAATTATGTGTTTATTGATGATTTGATCAATGTTAAATTTTAAAAAAATAAAAAGCAGGATATTTGACGGAATATAAAGGGTAAGTATTTAAAACAGAATTCATGTCACACGAATTCGTAATTTATAGCATTTTCCCTAAGTCTATAATGATTGGTAGTGTATTATTTTTCTATTTTTTTATTGGATTTTTTTCCATTTGAAAAATCTATTTAAAACTTTTAAACTCTGATTTGAACAAAAAATATATAGAAGAAGGTAATTTTTAATTAAAATTTTAGTTTAAAATTTTAAAAAATCAAAATTAAATATGCAATGTCTTTATGAAGATAGGGAAGAAGTTTAGTCTACAAAACTTAATTGACACTGATCCAAAAATTCTTACAAGTTATATGATATATTTGATTGTGAAACTTTGATTCTCTAGTATTTTTCACTTATAGTATTATTGGAATGTTTGCATATCTCTAATGCATAAACTCAACAAAAATTATAAAGGTTATGTACTTTTACGTTTTGAAAATATATAAGACTTATAAATATATTTATTTATTTTATGTTAAGATATAATAATTTAAGCCAAGTAGTCAACACATATATATAGAAAAAGAATGAATAATTAAATTTTACAAATTAAGAATTAATTTAACTTAACACTTTGTCAATCTAAAAGTTTCATAATTGTACTTAAATCCATTTGTTACGTCATTTAGTGTATATTGATTTGGAGTTATATTAATATATTACACTTTGATTTCATGTCAAACTTTGAAAATTAAAGCCGAAACAATAAATAGTTGTTGCTCATTCAACATATATCTACTAGGTGAAACGAATTAAAATAAAGCATTCTATTAATGAAATTAATATTTTATATAAATACAAAAATCACCGAGTTTATTAAATAATATTTTAGCATTAGATTGAATTTTTTTTTTTTACCTTATAAGTTTTGAAAAAAAAAATTAATTACATTATAAGCCTAAATTAAATTTCTTTATTAATACTTTGTCGATTCAATTAATGAATGTGTCATTTAATATAAAAAGGTTAAATTAATTAGTAGTAGGTTCTTGAATCATTTAACAAAAAAAAATAGATTTTATATTTTAAAAAATTGTAATTGGATCCCTAATTGAAGTCTTTGTATTTAAGTCTTTAAAGCAAGGTTTCATTAAAGATGGAGAATATTCTTAGACCAAATTACAAATGATTTATAATTTGAAAAAATTAAATGATTTATCATCTTTTAAAATATAAGAACATATTATTTTCACTAACAAAAAAAATAACATATTATTTTTTAAAATTAATTTAAAAACTTATTAATTAATCTAATTATAAAAATATTAACATAATTAAACTTATTAAATAACTTGTTAAAGTAATAATATAAATATTTTACACAAATAATGTATCAAGATTTAATTTATTAAAAAAAACTTGAGTAACCTATAAATATAGTAGTGTGTGTAAATTTAACAACTCTTAAAATATCCCATTTTAAAAGCTTCATCGATATGCACCTTTTTATTGAAGTCAAACACTAACCTATATTAACGATAATTCAAAAATTTGCTGTATAGTATTGTTTTTTTCCCCTTTCGAATAAGACTGTAAACGAATTTATTATGGAAATTTGAAATAATGCAAACATGGATAGTGATTGTGTGAAGTTGAGCTCAAATCAGGGCATCGGTGTAACGGTGTGCAGGCATGGGTCGGTATGTGGATGAGCTCATTGCAGCGTGACTGTATTGATTGCTCGAACACGACACTGGAATAGTCATTATTGATGGAGCTTGTTTAAATACGAAGAATGAAATTAGAAAAAAAAATGTTACTACATGAATATATATTTTAATTTTTTACAATAATTTATGTTAATTTCTTAATTGTTAAATAAAAAGTATTAACATTTTTTTTAAATTTCCAAAACATTAAATTAATTTACTTTTAGTTAAATTTTTATGAAATATTTAAAAAATTGTGAGGAAAACGATAGAAAGATATAATATTAGTCAATATTACATATATATGTTAATTTTATGAATATGAATTTACAGTGACAGGCAGGTCCATGGAATACTTCGGGGGGACATAGTCATAATTGAGTGTAGGTTCGTTATAAATTCAGTGGCAGTGACTACCTGCCTGGCATGTTTTGGCAATACGTGGCCATGGCTCTAGCTTCTAACTTGATGATGACTATAGTCTAATTCATTTGTGGTCTTCAAACATGACCTAACATCTTATTTTTATGTTAGTAAACTTGCAGGCAGTTAATGCTGAATTATGTGTGTGAAAAAAAATATTAAATAGTTATTTTTATTATGTTGTGAATATTTTTAATTCAAATAAAATTATTTCCAACAAAAGATATTTATTGTTTAAGGGTTGGTAAGGAAGTAAAATGAATTTATTTTTTAAAAAATTATATAGAAATACATTTAAAAATTATAAAAAATGTATTTTTACGTATTTTAATAAAAAAATTCTATTTTTACTTTCTTGATCAATGTCCTAATGACATTTATCATTGTTTAAATAAAAGAAAAATATGTAATTTTAGTTTAATAAACTTAATATTTAAAATAAAAGAATATAAGTATTGATATTTTAATTAAAAATAATTATTTTCAATCAAAGATATTGAGTAATGTGTTTATATTTAATGTTTAATCATGTCTCAAACAAGATGTATTTATGTCTCGCTTTTGTACATGCTAGCTGAATTTGAATAAAGTTTTGAAAATATGTACTGAGTCGAATCTTAATTTTGAAAAAAAATGACATTTCATGTTAAAATAAGATATCATCTTAAAGCATGTTATCTCTGACGTATCAAAAAAAAAAAAAAGAAGCATGTTATCTCTGATAAATGAATAGAAATAGACCCGGCCAATATTGATGTTATTCTTCAATTGCCTTATCTCACCTCTGAGAAGGAAGCTCAACAATTAACATTAGGGGTGTTCACGGCGGGTACGGGTAACCCGTGAGTTCAACCCGACTCAATTAGTTCGATTCGGATTATTTTAAAATTCGGGTTAAATCTGACGCAACCTGTTCAAACTCGTTAGTGTACGGGTCGGATAATGGGTTCTGCATTTTGAACCCGTGATCCAACCAAACCCGACCCAACTTAATCCGTAGCATGAAATTAAATTTATTATATATATATTATTAAATTAAAAAATACAGAAAATCATAGTTTTTTGCTAATTTTTAATTACACATGAATTATATTTCTTTTTTTTAATTGTTGTTTTTATTTTTTGTCTTAATTTTGTTTATGTTTTCTCATGCTAATATAATAGTTTATTTCTATCTAAAATAAAATATTGTATTAACATTAAAACCATTCATTTTATTAATCAAATATTGTCACGATTTGATCTCTTTAGAGGGTATGTAGTCATTATATATGTACAAAACTTTAGGCAAAAATAAATTGTTGTTCTAAAAAATTATAATTTTTACAAAATAAAAAATATTTTTAAAAGTTCAAACCCGATTAATCCAATCTAACCCAACTTGTTTGTGAACGGGTTGGTTCGGTTCGGATTTCACAATAAAATTGCACAAATTCAACCCAATCCAATCCATAAAATTTTGATCGGATTGGGTAACGGGTTTAGCCAAATCCGGCTCAACCTGACCCATGAACACTCCTAATTAACATGAACTATCAACATAAACAAATTTATATTTTTTATAATAAAAAATATATATTTTCACCAATTATTTGTAATTAGCACAATCTTATAATTGATTTGATTATTAATAGTGTATAGTGTATTATACACATCTCAACGTAATATACACGTGTGTAAGTATTACTATTTTTGTTTCGTTTAATTACAAAATTTACTATTTATCGTAATAAAATAATAAATTACAAAATTTACTATTTTTTTTTATCATGTACGAAAATAAAGAACAGGTTAAAGTCTAGTAAAAGTGACACCTAAAGCATCAGCTAACATGAGAGATCTAAGCTCTGGTGGACAAGTGTCCCACTTCTGTATTATCATAATAAAATAATACAAACTCTATAAAAGTTAAAAATTAAATAAAACTTGTCATATTATGTAATATATAATATTTTCATTTAACTTACTACTTTATAAAGTTTAGTACAAATTATGTTAATATTATGAATATAATAAATAAAAGCATAGAAAATTTTTCAGGTAACATTTGTAATAAAAGACCTTTTAAGTTATTTTTCTTTTATATTAGTATTTGTAAACATGATATCGAAAGATAATGAGATTTACAAATAAAAAAATAGCATTTAATGAATATTATTTTAATGTTTATTTTTTTTTTCAGTTACAATCTCTCAACATATAAAATAAGATATTAAATTTTCCAGTTCATTAAAAATTAATGTATTTTATTTATTTTAAAGATGTAAAGAAATAACTATAATAATATAAAAAATTATAACCAAACTATTAGAAATATAAAATGACGAAAAATGCGTAAATGAAAAGTTAATAAAAAAACTAAATAAACTAAAAAAATAAAAACAATGTCATATAAAAACTTTAATTGAAAAAAAAAAACTTGAGTATTATAAATAGATTTCAGCTAGTTTTTATATTTTAACTTTTCATTTAAAAAAAATTCACTCGTTGGAATTGGACCAGTGGGAGTGTTATGCCCCCACCCATGAGGAGAGAAATAGGAGAGAAATTGTGTGGGTCCCATGTGGGACCCATACCTTCTACACTCTACTTTAATTCAAATATTTCTCTCCTATTTTCATCCTCTCTATTTCTATCTTCTCAACCAAACACAGCATAAATCCCGAAAATAATGTTGAACAGATTGTGTGATTTATTGTAAATTTTTGGTATCGTGTTCGATTTTTACGAGAAAAAAAAAAAGCCTCGGAAACAGGTTTTTAGGTTTGGGCTGAGCTGTTGGGCAAAGAGAGATGGCGAAGGAGTTATTGACACTCGATGATGGCACAACCTGCACATCCTGGAACTATTCTGGAACGAGACTCGCTGCGGGTTCCGCCGATGGCACGCTTTCAATCTTCGATTCCCGCGATCCACCTTCTTCTTCTTCCCTCTGCTCTACTTTCAAATCTAGGGTTCGTCTTTCAAATCCGTAATGTATTTCGGACTAGATTCAGTTTTTGTTAAAACACCAATAAATAAATTATAAGTTTTATATGTATAGTTTGTTATATATTTATTATCTAGAAACAGGACTTGTGGAAGAGTTATTGTTCATTTTAACATGTTCGTTTGTTATCCTTTTATCGACGATGATATCTACATTGTATGTATTTACTTTCCCCTGAATGAAACTGTGAAGGTTCTAGAAGGAAACATCTTGAAGATTGTTTGGATTCCGCCAGAGTATGGTGACGCAGTTGCCTGCATTTCTGCCGATGGAATTGTCTCAATGTGGGAGGAGGTCGCAGAAGGTATCATTAACTCTTTTTTTTTTTTTTTGCTAAAATTGAAAAATGTGCTTCTTATAATAAGCATTCAATTGTTTGAGCTTAGGAACAGAGTTGTTCGTTAGCTGTTACAATGTTCCTGGTTTGGTGTTACAGTTGTTGATGGCATGCTATGTTTATTGTTTTCTGAGTTGTTTTACATTTTCTGTACTTTTTTTTACATCCACTAGTTTAGTTTTCATACCTTTTCTGTTAACAGCTCAGCGTCAGAGCTTTTCATTCAATAAGTAGTTTTATCCAGTTAATGCTGAAAGTCTGGAAATTAAAGTTGTCTTTGTGCAGATTCCCAGTCTCTTCAGTGGAAGATGTGCAAAAGCTTTGGAAACAGTTCAAGCAAAGTCCTTGATGTTCAATTTGGAATCTCTCTAACTAGTTTGAAAATGGTTAGTTATATAGCTTGAACAATTTCATTGATATTTATTTTGGAAATGTGTTCTTTAAATCTAAATTTCAAATAGTTATCTGTAATTATAGTTGTCAGTTTATCGGATGCAGTTTCACATTTTTTTATCTATTTCTCCCTGACTACATTGTATGTGCATTTTTTTACATGAAATTCTGTAAGCATGCTTATAGCTGATGCACTAATTATTTACTCTTATTTATTAATTAATTATATTTTTATGAACATTAAAGGTTGCTGCATATTCAGATGGTAATGTAAGAGTTTTTGAGCTCTTGGATCCCCTGGAACTGAGAAACTGGCAGCTTCAGGTGACACTAACTTGTTTTACCTATTAGTCAAATTATACCTTCCCTTTGACTCATGAAATGTGATACTAAATATTCTTACTGTAAGAATATCAACGTATTATTCTTTTATTTCTGTTCTCTCTTTTTAGGCTGAATTTCAAAATGTTATCGAGTCAGTGTCTTCATTTGGAAAGGCTTCATGCCTCTCTGCATCCATTTCATGGAATCCACAAAAAGGTGGAAGCCAGGAATCCAGCTTCCTTGTAGGCTTTAATTCAAATGCATCAGAGCTTAATTCTTCCAAGGTAACTCAAGTCTACAATTTTGCCCTGTTATTTTATTGATTTCAGCTGTATTATCTATATTTTTCTATGGTATGATTATTGCATTTTGGAATTGTCTCTCCATCTCTGAACTGTGCATAAGCTTGCAAATGATACAAGCTGTGACAATGGGAAAGATTTCAGTATTTCAACAGCAGAAATTTTTTCCACAACTTTCTTCTATTGGGTTTGGAGAGGGGGATTCTACATCTCTGGCATGTGATATTTTTTTCCACAGGTATGGGAATTTGATCAGGCTCATCAAAGATGGCTTCCGGTGGCAGAACTGGCACTGCCTGAGGACAAGGGTGATCAGGTTTATGCTGTTGCATGGGCACCAAATATTGGCAGGTAAATATTTGTAAAATTTTAGAAAAATGTCAATCACATTTATTGGCCTGGACTTCCTCACATAGCTTGGCTGGCATCAAAAGGCTGGATTGGTGTGATAGCCGTGATTGCATATAAGTCAACTAATGTGAGGAAGTTTGTTGTACTAGGCTCAGACTGTGGTTATGTCTACCATCATCGTCTTTACGTTGTCAATGAAATGTGAAAGAACCTGTTCTGTTACATGCATATATTAGTAACTGGTATGATTTTCTTGTAGACCGTATGAGATCATTGTGGTTGCAACCCACAAGGGACTTGCAATATGGCATCTTGGATTGAACCCTGATCATGATGGAAGACTCCCAGTAGAGAGAGTTGCACTACTGTCAGGTCATGAGGGCATGGTATATGATTTTAGATTTGCCTCTTTATATGTTCATGTCTACTTTTGAATTTGTCTTTCAGAGATCATACGGATCTTTGAACTTAGCTTTTGATGGATTATATGACAAGGTGTTGCTTACTGGATGTCTACCGTTGAATGTTGTTTAGGTGTGGCAAATGGAGTGGGATATGAGTGGAACGACTTTGGCTACTACAGGTCATGATGGAATGGTCCGATTATGGCAGTCCAATCTCAATGGCGTTTGGCATCAGCAAGCTGCATTTGAACCCACTTCTTAGCCAACTCGTCACAAGTTATACTCAGCCGTTTTATGTGGAAAACGAATCTCTTATGGTCTCTGGAGAGAAGGTTGAAAGATCTTAGTCTGCTTTCTAATGATAACCGATATTTAAACCTCATTCAATTTGTTGTAAGTAGTAAGCTGGCATGGGTTCTCTCTTGGCTCCCCATTATTAACTATTGAATAGGATGACGTGTATTCTGTTGTAATTTAGGTGGACAATATTCTCGTGTTACATGAAAGCTGCGATGCCAGATGGCTTTCATTTGCTCTCACCGATGTATGGTGCCGTTTGTACAAATCATACTTTCGCTTTCTAGTAGCATTGGGTAGAATTGATTTTGAGATTAAGTGGAAATTTTATGTTTTCTGTTAAATATAGTAATTGATTTTGGTTCTCTCCCCATTCATTAAAAAATGATTTTTGGAGAGGGTTACAAATGATATTTATACTTGAAAATTATTTGATCAAAATTTAAAACTAACGGATGTTTAGCATTCGAGTCTAACCGAAGACCGATTCTAGGATGGGACAGTTCATCAAATCTCCCACCGTGGGAAACAAATATGGTGCGTTAGACTTTTATCATCAACAGTCAAGATAAGTGAAGCATACCATGGAGATAAATGCACTGGATTTTTTTTAAAAAAATAAAATAAAATTTACTATTCTGTCTTTCCCTTTACCGTTCCCAACCCTTCCCTTCCAAACCCCAACTCACCATCCCTTTGTCTAACCACCACCCGCAACCCAAGAACCACCCCTCCCCGTCGACGTCCTCCATGTCCTCCTCCACCGTTGTCTTCGTGCCCGTTGAAATTGATGGTAATCTTTGGTGTGGTTTTGTGTTCAGCACGACCGTCTCTCCGCCAAACCCCCCTCCCTCCTCCCTAGTCCACATCGCCCTCAAAGTGCTTCTCCGCTCGCCCCTTTGGACCGCCTTTTGCAACGGCAAGAACACCAACCGCACCGGTGTCCGCATCCGCTCCATGCTTCGCACCATGTAGTGCGTCACCGTCGGCGCTGCGAGTGTAGTGCTTTTAGGGTTGCCTTGCCTTGCCGTCGCACTTGCACTATTCCGAGATGGAGAGCAACGAGATTTTAGAGCTTCATCCAAATGGTTCTATTCGCCAAATGGTGTAGACTAATTTCTTGTTATTTTTATTATTTTAAATTAAAATTATTTGTCTGCACACCTTTGTTTGTTTTCAACAGAGAACTGGTTGGGGTTGGAAAGAGAGAATTGGTTGCCGGTAGGGGTTGGTGAAAGGGAGGAGTGTTTTTTTTAGATATTCCAGTATATGCATTTCATGATAGTTTTCGTGTATCCACATATCTAACGCACCATATTTGTTTCCCATGGTGGGGGACTTGATGAACTTTCCCACCCTAGAATCAGCCCTAACCGAAAGATAGTTTGTCCCAAGGACAATTTCTGCAGACTGCAGGGTCTCTTGAGGTGTGGGTGCATCAGAGCTACCGTGACATGGGCTTCGCCCCTAGTCTGTGTGAGAAACAATGAAATAGAACCCTTAGTGCTTTAGTGTTTGGAGGTTGTGGAGATAATGAAATATAACTAAATGGCATTGGATGAAAATGCAACAGAATGGGAAAAGTATTATTGTTTTTTAAATTAAATTAAGAAAAAAGTTAAAGGGCTGCGGAATATAAGCACCACAGTTGTGCTAATGAAAATTTTAAATTTCGTCACTCGAAGTTCAGTTCAATCAGTATAAAGCTGGAGAGATGTTACTCCTAATAGTTCGGATATGCACCAGTTATGGGCCTCACAGTCCTCACCTCCCACTATTTTAGCAGTCCTGGTCTATTGCCTATGGGTCACTGTGTAGTATTTTGGGCCCAAATACAAAAGTAATTCTTATGGTTCAATTATGAGAAAGCTTGACCACAAAAAAATATGGAGAAAGCGAGATGAGAACATTTGACATTTGAAAAGTGGCAATTATTATTACCTTTGCTGCTTCCTCTGTGATTCTGTGAATTCACACTACTTTCTTAACCCTTAAGCAGTCAGCCTTCAAACTTTCTAGATTCTCCCCCTATTTTGCAGCATGGATCACACACCGTTCCATCCATAATTAAGCATGGAAATTTTAGTTATAGGGAAAGCTTTGATTGTCTTTGGGTTAATCTGTAGGGTGCTTCTGATGATGTTAGCTGCAGTCGGCTTAGACAGCACAATCAATTCTGATGTATAATTCTAAATAAAATGAGTTTTGTTTAAAGAGAATTCGTTATTTAAAATGATTAAGTAAAACTAAAGATGTATTTATTTTTAAAATATATTATAATCACCTATTCACTTTGAAAAGAATCTTACGTTTGAGCAGCTTTGTCCATTTTTCTTTCTTTCTGTGGTCCCTTTCAAGATAACGATTTGCCCTTTAGTTTCCCTAATTTTTACAATCTTTTTATCAGATGGTAATAATTTCTTTTAATTAATTACTACCTTGTAGTTTTGACATCCACCGAAGATGTGGATTGGATATTGTCTATACAAATGCAAATTTGTAGCATTCATGTACCTGAAAAAAAATACTGCTAATTTATTTATTTTATATTATTTTCATACATTAATGATTTTTTAAAATGTTACCATCATTTTTTTATTATTTCTAATTAAGTTAAATAAGAAGGCAATAATTAAATAAATTTATACTAGTATTGTCTAAAAATTAACTAGGTTATTTTAGAATGAACAAACTACAGCGGCATTTATTAGTGGTGTCTGGAGTGTAATACATGATGACATCCCACGGTCCTTTTCTTCAAATGCTAACCATATACTTTCTGAAATTCATTCCCAGGATAAAAACCCCGAGGCATTGAAGGGGAAATTTGCATCAATTCCCACTGCATCGAGTGAGAAATTAAAGTCGAAAATTGGAGAACTGGTGGTTGATGTATCAGCTGAATCGATCCCGGGAACTTCAGAATCAGGGCACGGCTTGTTACAGTCATGTACGAGGAAAGTCGGAGACACAAAATAATTTGATTCAGGTGTGTTTGGAGATAACAAGGATGTTTGGGAAAGGGTGCTGAAAAAGGGATCATTCTCTAGGACCAAAGAATTAGGAAATAAGGCGTGGTAGTTATCTTGTGTCATGCATCCAAACGGTGCCGTTATGTTATCCGTTTTGACAGTCAAAGTGTTTGTGTACTTTGGTACAAGGCTTTCTTGTGCATGCTGAAACTGAACCTTATTACTATCATAACCATGCGGTTTCTCTTTCTCATGTGTATCCGGTGACTTTGGCGGCAGAACGGCATCGTTTCCCTTACATGTGTGGCTTCCTCGGTAAGTTATGTCAAAGATAGTGGGGTCTTCTTCTGATCTCTGCACTTGCTTCGTGGCGAGGCAGCCCTTAGTTTTGCGGAAGGTGCACCTATAATAGCTTCTGCAAAATGTAACAATCCTTTGTTAATTAATTTGACCAGAAATTTGTTGTCATTAGTGACCAAATTTTTTTTTTACTAACTCTGAGGTCACAAAGAATTTAGTGACAAATTTATAAAAATTACATTCCCTATAGGTCGCACCTGGGATATTTTGCACTAAGGATGTCTTTCTGTCCATATTTTCTCCAGCTGTAACCATCTTCGAGGGGTCCTTCAAAGCCATTCTGGATCCTCACTCTAATCTGTTCCGTCCATTTCGGCATCATCTTTCTGAAACAAAATTGCTACGAGTCTTAGTATAAATAGATATAACTGAATACTGATGTTTATTTCTCTTGTGCCTAGTAAAACTTACCTTTTCTTTGAATTGTGTTTAAGTTCTTGATGATCTTCTTCCCTCAGAGTCAGAGGACTTTTGTCAACGGTTACCGGGGACTGTGGTGACGAAGTATTAGCTGCTTGTTGCATGGATTCATTCCATCTCAGAATAAGTAAAGCCTTGTCATAAGAAGATAATATCCTCTGCAGCAGTGAGTCCCTAGTGTCAACCGAATTAGAGGGTAAACTCAAGTCTTCCTTCAACTTTCTTGCTATCTCCAACCCCTGAATTAGCTCACTGATGAGTGCGTTCTGCTCCCAACTCTTGTCACTTTCCATTGATACCAAAGAGCAATGACACTTTTATCTAAAATAGGTGGCTATCTATCTACCAATACCATGCATGGGAATGGTAGAATATAAAGGAGGGAGGCAGAACAAGCTTTGAAGTTTAAGTTGATATGGGCAAAAGGCTAGTGAGAGCAGGGCTTATGGTGAATGAAGTAAAGGAAGGGTTTCTATTTAATGGTTAATGCATCCTATCTTTGGGATTTTAAGTTGGAAATAAGTCAAAGTTTGACTGAGAAAGTGACTGTTTCAGGTGAGACTGAGACTGAGACTGGTATTTTGTTAGTGAGCAATAGAATGCTGACCAAGTCCAGTCCACGTAAGCATGATGAGCTGGTGATGGAGATGAATGATTGGTCCTTTGCTAATATGTAACGGGATACTGTTATTTGAAGGTCAGAGTTGGAATGATGAGCACGGACCAGAGAATTTTCAATCCCCATTACGCGTTGTTGCTTCATCCCCTTTACTGTTTTTTCACCCGTCTTTCTCTCTTTATATCATATCGTCTTCTAGAAGAGAAAGAGAAAGGGATCATTTCACATCCTTTTGCTGTGACGAGAAAAATATAAATGAACGTGAGGTGATAAAAGAAACAAAAAAAGAAAAAGGAAAGGACAATTTCTAGAATGCTTTGACTATAAATACTATTATTTCATTTTTATTTTATTCATTTCTAGAAGAATAAATTAAGCATTTTGTTTCTAGGAGTATTTTGTTTTTATTTATTTGTCTTTTCAAATTAAGTAATATGATTTTTTTTATCTTTTTTTATTTTACTTTTATTCAGCTCTATTTGATTTTTAAACATCTTACACACTTATCATAATTGTGATATTAATTTTAATATAATAAGAGATACTAATTGTATTTTTAATTTGGGAAAAGATCATATGTTTTAGTTTCTATACTTTCAATCAAATGTGGTTAAGGTTCTGTACTTTTATATTAATGATTTTGATATTCAAACTTTAAAAAAATATATAAATTTAGTCTCTCTTATTTTTAAAAACAAAATTGTAAATTTAATCTCTTCTAACATGAAACTTAACTTGTACTAATTCTATTAAGGCTCCATTTGTATTCGCTGTCAAATGAAGTTTATTCAAGTGGAGAAAAAAAAATCAGTTTCCATTCATCATGTCAAGTTTACTCATCTAACTCATGCCTTAGTTGATCTCAATCGTTAATACTCCTTCAAATATATGCTGAGACAAATGCTCTTTCATTTTATAAAATGTTTGCCTTTCAATATATATATATATGCTAAGACAATAATATATTGGTATGAAGTAGTTTGCCATTGCTTTTGGAAAATGTTCCGTTCAAATCTCAATTGGGTCTACATGTAAAGAGAGAGATACAAATTATAGATATTAGAATTTAGATTAGAATTTGAATAAATAACTGGCAATGATTTTTTAGATGTATATAAATTAAACACTGTATTATTGAATATTTGGATTCAGTGAGGCCTACACCACAATACATTCCTGAGGTCAAATGTGATTGTGATAATTTGGTAGTCTCCATAGTAATAATCAATCTCATTTATGTAAAGTTGCTTAATGGCTCACTTGTGATAGCTAAATTTTCTGGCATAGTTCATGTTCGTCACACCATTTCATTTTGCTAGTCGATTTCCATAATATTAATTTTATTCATGTGAAACTGCCTAATGACTCACTTGTGATATTTTTGTTGTCACCGTTCAATTCTCATACCATTTCTAACGCTTTAATGTCTTAAACATTCAAATTCAATTTTGATCTCATTTCTATTCATCAATTGATATCTGCTCTAAATTGTCAACCAACCTTTACACATTTTTTTATGTACAATATAGGATTCCAACACTTTGAAGATGTTATATGATCGGGCTTGTGAGTTACAAAGAGGACTATACCATCTCAAGGAACCATGAATATTATTAATTGATTTTTATCTTTTTTTTTTTATATCTTTAAGAATCGAACACGGGACCGAAGAGTTTACCGTAACTCACGCATCCTTCTCAACCAACTGAGCTAGACCCACTCGATATTAATTGATTTTTATCTTTTATGTCATTCAGGAATTTACAGTAAATTCAATACTTCTACTTATAGAAGTAATAGTTCCTACTTTAAAAAAAATTAGAAGTAATAGTTTCTTGATAAATTTTATGACTTAAAATCTTAGACTTAATTACACTTTTGATCCCTCCTATAATCTTTAATATGTGATTTTTGCCCCCTTTTTAATTGCGGGAATTTAGTCTCTCCATTTTTAAAATTAGAATATTTTAGTCTGTCTCTAAATTTTTAAAATTAAGCAATTTTAATCCATCCATTAATCTTGACATAGCATGATTGACTATGATGTGGATTGTTGAAGTGATGCTTTGATGATGACGTAACATTAACGTGACATGAAGATATATGATTTAGAAAATGGTAAAAGTGATGAAAGTCGGATTTGATCTTAACCTCTTAACTTTTTAACTTAATTTGATTTATATGGGTGAGATACTTTTTTCTAGGAGGATCCTTGGTCGGGAGGGGATGTTTTATATGATGTGGATGTGGCTTTAAATAAGGAAGCTAAAATTGGGAAGCTGGGTAGATGGAAAGATGGTGTATTTGGGTGGGAGTAGGGTTGGAGAAGACAATTGTTTGTATGAGAAAAAAGGTCTTGTGCAAGAGCTGGAGGCTTTAGTGAATCAAGTTGTTTTAAAGGAAGGAGTAGAGGATAAGTGGATGTGGGAAGGGATCCTTATGGGATATATACAGTGAAGTATGTATACCAGATTATGCTATCAAAAAAGAAGATACAACAAAAGCAGGTATTTAAGTGGATGTGGCATAAGGATGTTCCTTTGAAGATCCAAGGTTTTGCCTGGAAGGCTACACAGGACTGGATACCATCAAGACAAAATTTGGCTCGGAGGAATGTCATCCTTGCTTCAAAGGTTCTGTGTGTAGCTTGTAACATTAACGCGAAATCAACAAATCACATTTTGTTGAATGTGAAGGTTCAGTTCGATTATGCTACTCATGCTTGGATTGGTGGAGTATTCATATGCCTCTACATATGCAAATGAAAGATCACTTCCAACTTTTGGTAATATCTTGGTTTCATGTCGAAATTTAAATCATTCTAATTTCCAAATAGGATTAGTATAGTCTTCCTATTAAGTCTTTTTTATTTGATAATGAATATTTTTTATATTTTTTTAATTTTTATTTGTATTAAAGGATCTTTTAGTTCTATTATATATATGAGACAACTCACAATTGTATCAAACCAATTATAAGATATATAAATAAAAAAATCATAAATTCAGATAAATCACTCAAATTGCCACTCAAATTAAAGCAGACTAATACACACTTTTTCTTTTATACAAACCAAAATTTAAACTTTTCCATAGCTTTTGAGATACTCATGACCGGTTAATGGAAGTGTACATTCAACGAGAAGGAATACAATTGGCGATAATTCTGTAAAATTCAGAACAAAATTTATAGGGTTAAATATATTTTTAACTCTAATGAAATTTCAAATTTTTTTTTTACTATTTCTAGTCTTTTATTTATTTTTTTTGTCATAAATATCAGTCCTTGAAAGAGATTAAAAATGGCAGAAAAAAGTATAAAAATTTTAACCCTTACAAACTGATATTGATAACAAAAGACTAAAAATGTACAAAATAATTTATGGAAACCAAAACAAAAAAAAAGAAATTTTATAGACACTAAAAATATATTTAACCCAAATTTATATATTTATCAGAATTATGCCGAGGAAATATAGTTGAGCAGAGAAAATCATGAGTCTTCGGCTTTACTTGCGTTTCTTTTAAAAGAGAAAGCATCAGCGTGTCTCATAATCCAGAATCTCTCTATTTCTTCTGCTTTACGACCGGGAATGCGACCCGCTATCAAATTCCACCTGTTAAATAGCCAAGTCGTATAAATATAACTACTATACGACAAGAAGTTTTTCATTTTTCTACACATACAACTAACTTTGAAAAGTTTTAACAGGTATCGATCGACTTCTCATAAGAAACTTTTTTCAATACTTTCCTTTCGTATTTCTAAAAATAATAACTTCTGAAATATTCTAAAATTATAGAAGTGCATGCTTTACAGCTGTATTTATTTTAAAATTCAAATTTGATTTATTAACTTCAGGATGTAATATAAAATTACTTGTGTATCCAATATGATTTATTAAGTTTAAGATGTTGTTTAGATAAAGATAAATATCTTATTCTTATCGTTTAGACATATAAAGGATGTTATCATTATGTTTTTAAGATTATGATGTTGTTAATATTTGAATTTTTCTCTTACAGTTTAACTTTATACATTGAGATTTGAGTTCAGAAATAAAAGTTTAAGTATTCCTTTGCATAATATATATCTTCTTATTTTAAAATTATTTTTCTACAAAAAATCTCAACAAATTGGTATTAGAACTATCTTTTTACAAACTTACAAAAATGAAAGCATGAACAAATTGTTTTTTCTATCTTTAATGGAAAAAAAGCTATGATATTTGGGCAGTGAGAATGGAGTCATATTTAGAAGCTTTAGATCTCTAGGTAAATTATGGAAGAGGATTATGATATTCCTTTACTACCAAACAATCACACTATGACTCAGATAAAAATTTATAAAGAAAGAAAAAATAATAAGACAAAGATAAAGACATGTCTATTTGCTGGTATTCCACAAATCATCTTTACTAGAATCATGACTCTCAAAAATAGCAAAAATAATTTTTACTTGAAGAAAAAATATGCAGGAGATGAAAATATATTACATGCAAGTGTTGCATTTAAGGAGAGAATTCAAGTTTCAAAGAATGAAGAGTATGAGACAATTAAAAAATGCTCAGACAAATTGCTTGACATTAATAATGAGTCACGGTTGTTGGGTATTGAATTTTCTTATTCCAAAAATGTAGAAAAAATAACTTGCAATAGTACTTGAAAGATATGAAACTTCTATAGTCACCTTAAAGAATACAAAGGATTTGTGTAAGATCACTTTAGGAGAAGTGTGACATGCATTGATGGAACTAAAGTGAAAAAAAAGGCTTATAAGGTAAGATGGAAATATGGAGGAAAAAAAATTCACAAAAGCTTAGCTTATTGACAATGATTGTAAAAATCATTTGACTTATGATCGATCTTCTTCAAAGATATCAACAAAACTACTATATATTTCCAAAGTCAAAATTGGAAATGGAACAAACACTAAAAGGCAAAGGAATATAGTTGCAATTGAAATTCACTCAAGTTAATTTGAACTTAATCTCTGATATTTTATTTGTTCCTAAAATTAATAAAAAAATTTAAGTATTACTTAGTTATTGGAGAAAGGCTATAAGATGTTTGAATATAAAATTTGCGTTATTAAAGATACAAACAACATATAATTGTTATAAATTCAAATGAAAGATAAGAGCTTTGTCTTATATTTGATGAGGAAGGAGTGAACTACATATGAAGAAGACAAAAAGAAAGGAATAGAAGTGTTTTTTTTCCCCCTATTCTAAACCAAACATACCATAATTCCATACTCATAATTTAGAACTCGGGTTTTAAGTACACAAGAGTAGTAATCTGTTTTGGTACGAGAGGTTGATAAGGTAATTAAGTTTTTACCTAATAGTCAAAGTTCAGGTCGGCTGGCATGTATCCCTAAACTTGTTGCAGGGTGAATTCTACGATGCGCCCCAAAAATGGTTAAAATTCTAGGTGCAACCATGGTTAAAACTTTTAAATCAATTATAGGTAGAATAGAATGCATGACTTGATCCATGGTTAAAATTCTAGGTGCAAAACCATGGTTAAACTTTTTGGATGCATGCTAGAAGCCTGTCTTTATCTTTGTCGCAGTACCCAGAGTTTCTGGAATTGTACCTCATCGATCCCTCACTAAAATAAATAATAAGGTGATTAATATTAATTATATAACACACATATATAATCCCTCTTATATCATATTAGTTGCATTGTAGTTAATTGAAACTGAAATCCTTGTTAAAGTGTAATTAGTGCAATATGATTAAGAAAGAAAATGCTTACTTGTCCCCGACTAGCTTGTACATCCTGCGAATGAGATCCTCCTCTTGCTCGCTCATCTGTATCACTTTCCACTCATTGCTGCTCACTTCTGCATCCATCCGTACGCGTATGTTAACATTTATCAAAAATATCATATCATATATATTATCCTACAGCTTAATTATGGATGCATCTCGCCGATCAATCTCTTAATTAGTATTTGTATAAATAAGAAGCTAGCCCAGTTCATATTATATATAAATAAAGAGATCCAACTCGATCGATCGAACAACTGAATAACAATTCAAACTGCAAAAGGGTAATAATATATATAAATTGATGAAAATGGTGGCACCGGATGAGATTAAATAATAAAAAGAAAACCTTCAGAGTTTGTAGTTGCGGTGGTGGACATCTTTGCCTTCTTTTGGGGACGCTCACCTGCTGATACAAACAAACACGGAGGGAGGGGCGCAGAGACTCAGAGGAATTCAATATAATTTGTTCTCAAAGTGCCGAAACATATGAGAGAACTTATAGGTACGATCTAATTCTACAGTACTTTTATACTATTTTTTAATAAATAAGAGAAAAATAGAAAAAATAAATATAAAGTAAGATGAATAATGTAATAAAGAGAGATAAATATTATATAACTTATACGGTTGGCGGAGCGCCCCGACCCTATGAGTTATATAAGATTAGTTTCGCTCAGTTCACATGTGAAAAACATCTATTTAGAAAGAGTGTTTGATTTTTTTCGTGTGCAAATTCTTTTTTGCCAGTAGCAACCAAGTATCATGAGTGAGATTAGCCTTTTATCTGGTGGGTTGGAGGATACGCTTGATTTCTGATCTAGAAAAAAAAACTAATGTGATAAAATGTATTTATAAAAAAAATGAATAATATAACTCTATTAGTTATATTATAGTTATATTCGTTATTCGTATAGCTCTGGCTCTGCCCGTGGATCAGTCAAACTAATGTTAATATATATAACCTTCTAGAAGAGATATACAAATCACCTAGCGTTGTTGATTTTGTTTAATATTTCACGATTTCCAGCATCAGTAGATAGTCCATTTTTTAAGATTTCCATTTTAAATAAACGAAAATGTCAGATCCACATAAGTAAAAAAATACAGATTCTTCACAAAATAGTGCACGTGTACACATGAAGCAGGAGAACAAATTTTCGGGTGGATTGATTTTAATGTTTTTATTGAAAATACCTGTTATAATCTGTGAGATTTATTTCTATATTTATTTTATGTCTACGAATATATCTAACATTTGTTAAAAAAAAAAAATGGCACGACCGTAGATGACTGTATGCGCTATATAGCACTGTACCACTACTTACTCCAACGAAAAAAATTTATCTAGGTAAACGAAAAAATTAAATGATTGTAAAGAATTTTGCTGACAACGAATGAATTTTCCAAGGTTCCTTGTCAAATCTTCTAGGAGGAGATTGGATAATTTGTTGATTTGTTTTATTTTTATGGCAGATGGTTGAAAGGGCAGAGTACCTTAAAAAAATGACTGCTTGGTGGATACATCACATGGTGGGAACGGCTGGTACAAAACTATCGATCTCACTTTATAAAATTATGAGTTTGACTAGTAGATATCTCTTTTTGTGTTCAATAAATTAGTGGATAAAATTATTGAAGCATTAATAATTGAATTTTCAATTCATAACGATTTAATTATTAAATCTGGAGAATTCGACAACCAGTGTTATTATAACTGAGTCGCGGTATTGCTGACGTTATGTACAAAGATATGCATCCAATTAGGTTGGATGGTTGGATTAACTAATTCTAGAAACTTGTTTTAATATGGAATCTGATAAAAAATAATGTGCATGGGCGTCAGCATCGAAAGAGAGCTCTTCTCGCTTGTTGATGCTGATGGTCCTTTCTTAAGTTCATAGATTCTAGAAAGCCATGGGTTAGACTAGACTAATCAGCCATGAAGATTTTGTTACCGATAAATATATTCTGTATATTACGTGAGATATGCACATAATTCAAATTATTTAAAAAATATCACAACACATAGATTAATTAAGAAATATTTAATGGACACAACTTTGAACCTAAAAGTCCTTATCTAATATCCTCTTAGTAGTAATAAATTAGGCAAATGCTAAGGAACTAAAAGGATAAAAAAATTTATTGAGAAGCACAAAATTCGCTTTCCATGACTTTTTTTGCACTTTCCTATAATTTTTACAATAAATATTTTTTTTTAATTTCTTAACCAGTGTCTTGGTTAGCAAGACCCAATAAATTATATTACAAGTTTTTAATTATCTCAACTATTTCCAATAACAATACGGGTATAATGGAGAAAAAAATTAATTAGACTTTAAAATTCTAACATATTAATTGAGACAAAAGAAGACGACTAAAACATCTAATATTGGAAAGAGACAGTATAAGGATTTAGATACTGGTTTTTATTCCTAAACCCATCCAAAAATACTGGTTTATAAAGAGTATGAGTATATAATATATTTAAGAATCATTAATTTAGTCTATAAGCATAAACTACTTTACTTAATAAGCATTATCATCATCACCTCATAAATGAAGTAGGCATAATATTATAGATTTTAAATGTCTGCAAAAACATTCCATGAACACATTTAATTTCTGTCCAGATATCATTTTAGGTCTCAAGTTTGGTTAACATGCCATCCTTTCACTTTTCAAATGTTTAATTTAAGGTCAGTTTATTTTTATTAAAAAACAATAATAATATTTTTAATGGAATAATTATGAAATACCGTCATACAGAGAAATTTCAAAATAAGTAAAAAAAATGTACTTGTTTAAAAAATATTATTAAATACTAAAATGAATAACTACTAGCGAGTTTGTGGATCAATTGGAAGATTGTTCAAACTTAATTAGTAACCTCAAATTTAAGTTTTAGGTGTACAATTACAATAAATATTTGATGAGAAAACTTTGTTATCTATATATAATAATAGTTCTAACTTACTCAAGTAAAATTACTTTTCGTAAAAGATATATATAGTCTATCTAAATATACTAAAATGAACAAATTCTTTTTCCTCTAAAAACATGTCTCATTTAGAAATATATTACAAATATAAATTTATTAGAATCTTTTTTCTTTCTTTTACAGAAAAGCATTTGCATTTCCTTTTTTTAAAATATTTTTTTGCTAAACGAGTGAAAACATTTTTTAATAAGATGTACAGTTTTTATATTAAACATAAAAAAAATTGAAAAGCCATTTTTCTATAACACCGACAGAGACTTTTTACTGTGGATATCTTTGCGAGTTTGACCAACCTGGCGACTAGTTGTCACCGTAGATTCTACATTTGACCAATTATTTACCTGTGGAACAAATCTGGGCTAACTTTTATCACGGTGGAATGTTCAAATGATCATCAAATGAAGCTTCAACGTGTAAAGTGGTTGCCTTGATACTACGTACGAAGCTTTTATTTTCCAGTGAATGAAGGAAATGCTTATCGTATTGTACGGAACAGTTGCACCAAATGAAGAGAGAAAACCGTAATCCAAATGCATGCTTAATTTTCGTCAAATTCTCTATGCTTATTGTCATGTTTTATTGTACGCTTATAAATTATTATTTAGGATATAAAAAGTTTTTACAATTGTTATTATTTATCTTTTTTAAAATAACTTTTTGCCTCATCATCTGAATTATATTTTGATAATTTTCCTAGCTTAAAACTATAATTTAACTATTTTGGAAAAAAAAAAAAAAAAGAACTTTCATAAAAGTGACAGGTATTAGAGAGGGGGTGTACGTAAAGTTTACTGGTGAATGAGAGAATGCAATGGAGGAGCGCTAGTCCTCTGACAAGTGTTCATCACATACAAATACAACCCGCTGCCTCCATTACAACACTCTTCCTGTTCCAGGATTTACGTAAAAAATGGGTTGGTGATGGTGAATTGATGGGTAGTTAGGACTTAGGATTGTTACTAGTCAAGTTGTTACAGCTGTACAGGCAGCTGGTGCAATGACCCATTCCTATTCCTATTGCATGTAACATATATTTTGTTCTTCAATCAACTTTTTATTTTATTCTAAATTAATTATTCTTTCAAGTTAATTAATAAAATAAGATAGTTTATTTTCTAAAGGTCAAATTCATCTTCAAGAATGCTAACTTCCTTATTGCCATGATCTTATATGAGAAAAAAATCATCATTGTCAAAGTCAGCTGAATGAATAAGGTAGAATTAAATTCTCAACAATAATATTTATAAAAGTAGCTTTTAGAAAAGAAAAAAAAAAGGAAAGAAAAAAAAGTAAATTTTTTTTTCACGTGTATCTTTCCTAGAAAATAATCCTACCCAAAAAATATTAAATACTAAATATGAACACATCTCAACATAATTCGAACTGTGATTTGTACTTTTATAGGGACCAAGCCTTTCTATTATATCCAATATAGTTTTTAGTTATTTTGCTTAACAAATTATTAATAACTTATTTATTTAGAATATTAAAAGTTAAATAATTAATTTTGATAATCACAAAAGTCAGAAGATGAAAGCAAAACTTATTGCTAATTCTTATTTACTTTTTATATAAGATAATTATACAACTAGTTTAACAATTAATAAAGTGAAGGACCAAACTGAAGATTTATTCTAATCTTTTTTTTATAATTTATCCCTTTTAAGATGTAACAAGGAAGTTACACGTGAAATAGAAAGGCTTTTGACACTCATTTGATACTATAAAGTGAAAAACAGGAAAACAGAGACAAGACAAGAAGGGAATGTCAAACAGGAAATATAAATATTTGCATTAACACACGCTCATGTGATTACAGATAAGGTGTAGATGCCATTAAGGACTTAAAGTTGCCTTATTCTCTGTTATCGTCCTTCAAGGCTGCTAAAGGCCAACCTATCTTATTAATTATTCCAGCTAAAGGATGTTGGATCCCACGTGAAACCCTGTTATTAACAGGAAGGATATTTAAGATGAAATAATTAAGGCTTAATTGATGTCTTCTTTTAGGTCTGACATTGTTACCTTGATGGAATAGGTTCCATCTTGAGCAATCTCAACATGCATGGTATAGAGCGTCTCTAATCTTGTATAGGATTAGATTTTGGACATCCTCGCTGGAAGGAAAGGGATCTGATCTTGCCACTAAATTTCAAGTGCCAAGATAGGGGACCCCACGGAAATAAGGTCAATGCTTTCCAATTTTTTTTTTAATATATAGCTTATATATTTTGGGTGGAAGCTAGGTGAAGTAGCAAATTTTCTCCCTCACCAGTGAGGAACCAAAAATGACCGTAGGATAAAATAATAAAAAATTCAATGCCTCAGATTAATTACCTATAACCGGTACGAATATCTATATTAATAATTAAGATATGTTTTATGAATTTAATTTATAATTTGAAATTAATTTGGAATAGTTTTGTTGTACTGTTCCGCTTCCCATGGCCACGAAATTCATCTGCTATTGTAACGCGACTCTGAAAGACACCATCATGCTATCCTCATCTCCTTGTAGCACCATCCGAAGATGTGCATTCGTCGCCTTTAGCCGCCTGCGGGTAGTCCTGAACCCCCCGGGCACAGCTTCGATGGTTCGTCTCGGACTCTTCATAGTTGGATGTTTTTCTTCATCGGCCAACGAAATTAAGTTGTTTGTGTGTGGCAATCGATTTGAGTGGATTCGGCGGAGACGATTGGTGTGACCCTGCAAATTTAATTAGAGATGGCACTAGCAACTTTATTTGGGGGTTTTCGAAATTATAGGTTCTGTTTTTACTCTTGTATTTTATTCTCTCCTGTGCTGCGTTGCTAAGGTGTGTTGATGGGTTGCAAGAGGAATTGGTTTTGACAGTGCCATGGATGACAAAGGATTGATGTGAAGAGAGGATGAGAAATTCATTGTTGTTCAAGGTAGAGGGAGAGAAGCTGCGTCTACGCGGAGAACCCCTCCAACTCCACGACATAGAATCTCCGACAGAGAACATAAAACACAGAACCCATCTAATTCATTTTTAATATTTTTTATTAAAAAATATTAAAAGTAACTTTTAATTATTTATTCTTCTGATAAAAAACCTGCAAATTTGTTTTTCATTTCATCTGATAAAAAACTTGCAAATTTGTTTATCAAATTGTTATATATTATTTTCAGTTTTAATTTTTTAATGTTTTTAATTATTATTTAAAATTATTATAATTTTTTTCTGGTAAAACACCTGCTATTGCCGGTTATTTTACTCCCCCACGAGTGAGGGAGGGACCGCAACACTTCACCCTAGCTTCCACCATATATTTTGTGTAGTATATATAAGAAAGGCTTCTTCATGGAATAAGGCAGGTCAATGAGAGAGATGAATGAATTAAAGGATTGAGTGTTCACTCTCCCTCGAGGGCTTCTCGCCGGGACTATTGAGTCGTCTTCATTTTATGTGTAGCAACTAGCAACTATATATGAGGCAAGAGGCCCTTGAGGAGGAGTAAACAAGTTGTCCCTTATGCCCTGACTAACTAGTTCATATATTTTTGACTTAATTGCAATTTTTATCCCCAACTTTTTAATTTTTGGTGGATTTTACCCCCAACAAATTAATTTGACGCATTTTACCCCCAACTTTTTAAAAAAGTTACAAATTTTACCCTCCACAGTTTTGATGACGTGGCATGCTAAAATAATTGTACTTTTTATCCCAACTTTTTACTTTTTGGCAAAATTTACCCCTAACTTTTTCATTTTTGGCAAAATTTACCCCTAACTTTTTACTTTTTGGTGAATTTTACTCCCATTTTTTATGCTTATGTCAGCATGCCACTTCACCAAAACTGTAGAGGGTAAAATTTGCAACTTTTTAAAAAAGTTGGGGTAAAATGAGCCAAATTAATTTGTTGGGGGTAAAATCCGCCAAAAATTAAAAAGTTGGGGGTAAAAATTACAATTAAGCCTATATTTTTTACCTTTACTTTTCACATAACATATGTAGCTCCAATCAATTCCATGCATTATTTGGGCCAACATTAATTGGATACTTTTGTTTTATATGGGCTCACTTGTCCTCACGGGCTTCCAGAATTGCTTTCTATGAAGCCTATATATAGTCTGATGTTCTTGGGGGAAGAGTGGATAGTGCTTGTGGTGAAAGCTAGGGTGAAGTAGGAAATTTCCTTCCTCACCGGTGAGGGAGTAAATTTACTTGTAATAACAGGTTGATTATCGGAAGAAAAAATAATAAAAATAAAATAAACAATTTTTTTTTATTAAAAATGTAAATAAAAAATAAATTAAAATAATTTATAAAAAAAAAAAAGTAAAATCCTTTTTTGCAAGCTTCTTCATCAATCCCAAATGGAAGGCCTTTCTTCCTTATCCTTCGCCTCTCATTAATGGTTATTGGCTTTAATAACAAAATCAGTATTTTCCATAACAAATCTTTCTTCATCACTGCTATTGTAAATCAACTATCAACAATTAACATTATCAAAGACAAATTGAGCCTTCTCCTTGTCAAAAGAACCCATCAACATCACAGAAGATAACAAGAATCAAAATACCCAAAACCCACAATTATAGTTGACAGTGCCTTCTCTTCAAGACCAGAAATCTGAAGAAAAAAAAAAATTAATACAACAGTGCACAAAGAGAGAAGAAATAGAGGAAAAATTCAAAATAAAGGAAAAACGTCATAGTTGCCGGAAGTCATATGCGGCGCCGCTCACACCGCCACCACCACCCCCTCTTTTCGAACACCTTTATTTCCCCCTTTCTTGTTCGCTTTTTCTCTCCCCGCGTCTCCTCCCTTCGCGATCTCCTCTCTGCCTTGACTTCTCCGGCGACGACGACGAGCTTGCTCCCCAAACCCGCTTCAGATCTACCCTGTCACGGTGCCGCACTTCTCCCCCAACGGCGAGTGGATCTCCTCTGTCGACGTCTCCGGCACCATCTGCATCTGGAGGACCCACAACGGCAATCCGTGGAAGCTTCTTTATCTCATATTTGAATTTTTTTTCTTATGTTTTTGGGTATGTATTTTATGTTTTTGTTTGTTGTTGGCAAAGAAAGGGGAAGAGGGGATGATGGTGGAAGTGTGAGAGAGAGAGGAAACAAGGAGGAAAGAGGAAAACGGAAGAGAGAGAGGCAAAGGATAGAGATGAAAAAGACGTCGTTGCATACGATGGCTGGAGTGAGAGGGTCAGAGAAGGCGCATGATCCACTGCAAAATGGGGATAAGTTCATGAAATGGAAAAAAAAAAGTAATTTATAAAAAAAAATTAAATTTATTAAAAATAACCTGTTGACCCAGTTACCCTTCTTTAATCTCATCCATTGAATATTTTATAAATATATCTAATAGTGATAAATAGTGCTTCACCGGTGGAGGAGAATTTTAGTACTTCACCCTAGCATCCACCTTGTGCTTGTTAGGCCTTAAATTTTCTGAAAAAAAGGACAAATACTTCGCCGTGCACTGTTTGTTGAGGTTGGTTATATGTCCATGTTGGATGCTGCTCAATTTACTTCATTCCATGGATTTGTCTAATCAAGCATTTTTCTTTTTAACCAAGGTTGTTCATTGAAACCGATTTTGTCAATGAATGAATAATCCTTTTACTTTAAATTAAAATTAATCATTATATCAGATAATTAATAACAAAGGTTAAACGTTAGAGTATTTGATTATGATAATTGATAGGATGTCATGACATAAATACTTTTATGTTTAACAAATTTCAATTATACAGTAAAAGAGCTATAGATAGTTTTCTTTTTCTTTTTCTTTTTCAGCTTCAGGTCATGATAGCACTGTTAACTCCAAAAGAATGTATTGTTGAAATACTTGATTAAGATGATATATGTATTGTAAACAGAAACTTTTTAATAATACATTATATCTGAATAATTATTTAAACAATATTTTAATCACAAATTAAAATTAAAATCATAAAGTAACACTACAAAAATTTGTTAGTTATTATCAAACTAAAATTGTCAAGTATTGATATTGCTTTTGTTAGTATAATATTTGTTTAATAAAAAATAATGTGTTAGTATAAACTTTGAAGGTTTACACTAACAATTATATGATGTATTATATTAATATTTAATGTATTAATAATATATATATATTATAATAACTTTTATTTATTTATTGAATAAGTATTTAAAGTAATTAAGTTTTTTTATAATTTTTTAAATGTTCTTGTAATATATCTATTTTTTTTTATTTTAGTCTATGTAATATTTTGTTTATTTTGAATTAGTCCTTTGAAAAATAATGATAAAAATTAAAAGTAAATTATTCACATATTACAGGAACAAAAATGAAAAAAACATAGTAATTTATAAAGAGTAGAACAAAATAAGAAGACTAAAAGTATATTTAAACCTAATCTTAAAATTTAGTTTATCTTAAAAAGAAATATATCTTTAATTTGGTATAGCATATTGAAATTTAAAATTTTAAACAAAAATAAAAATAATCTCAACTCACTAACTACCTTTAATTTCCCTCAAATACTCAATAATTCCTCACATTCTCATCCTCATCTTCAAATTTTATTACTAACTATAATTAATTAACAATCATTCACGATGATGGATAGAGGGTTTGGGTTTGGGTTTGCTTCCTCCACTACCATTCTTCTCCTGTGGTTGTTCCTTTCGTTTTTGTTCACCTTCTCATCATCTGCTCGTATTCCCTTTCCCAATTCATTTTCAGTGTCTGAAAATAAGCCAATCGAGAAACCCGAAACAACGCTGATCCAAAGCCAAACTGAAACAACAGAATCGTCTAACCATCGTATTCCTAGGCATCCTGGTCGTCATGGAGAGGAATGAGTTACTGTTGAAGAGGCTTTGCTTTATCACCAAGACATCAAACACACTCACACTGACTTGGTTAAAAGGATCCGCAAGTTTTTTAATCACTTCTAGTTTTTATTCATACAGGCAAAATTCGTACCTAATGTGATTTCATCTTTCCTGATCGATCGGTAATCATGTCCATTATATTATACAAAGGATTACGTATCGTAAATAATTTTGCCTCTACATCAGAAACATAAACATGCAAATGTTTTTTTTTTTTTTTTTTTTATGGCTTGCAGATTGAAATTTGAAAGGTTGGACTGCCAATTACGTTTTTCATGGCTTGTACACAAACGGTTTCCTTTTAAAATGCTTCTTCCTCGGCTTCAATTATCTGAATATTAAAAAAATTGAATAAACCACCAATTTCCTCGGCTTCAATTGTTTAATTTATATTTAACTATTACCGGTTCGATTGTAGTTCAACTATAATTAAAATCATGAATTGTAAAACATTATTTTTGGTCAATTTTAAAAATATTAGTCTTTTATTGATGTTAGAATCTCTTTAATCTGTCAAGTATCCACCTTTTTCATATTATGCACGAGAAAGAGATAAAGAGTGGACTATTAATAAAGGTTTGGTGCATCTCATTCATACGATTTTAAAGAACAAAGAAACAAGGGGAAAAAATATAGTAGAAAAATATATTTTTTAATGGATATAAAAATATAAAAAGGAAATGAAATTTTGTTCTACTATTTAAATAAGGAAAAGAATAAATAGAAAGAAAGAAAGAAATTAAACATAAACGTATTTTTCGGTGAATCTATTTTTTATTTAAATTTATTATGCTTTTGTTTATTTTAGCATTAAAAATAACTCTAACACTTTTTAATAAATAAAAAAGTCGTTTTAATATAAATTATCAATTAAAATTAATTTAACACATATTCTACTGACATACAATGATTTAAAATTAATTCTAAAACAAGTGTTATAATTTTCTGTCAAAAAAAAAAGTCATATAATTTTATTAGCTTATTAGATAAAAAGTCAACCGGTTGCTTGCTTGTTCGTGGATACTACACTTTACGTATCTGTGAGGAAATATAAAAAAAAATTATTAGACAGTTTAGACTCCTTCCAAGGAGGCAGTCAACGATAAAAAAAGATGGTTCTTCTTAGTTGAAATTCTGAGCCCGTTCACATGAAGCGAAGGTAGCCACAATTACAAAGTACGGGACAAATTGGTCTTCAAGTGTGTTTGTTTCCTTTAGTTGTGCCTAACTTGGGAAGAAGACAAGACAAATTGATTTTTGTGGATCCCATTTATTTATTTGCTCCCGCGTCTCTACTTAACCAAAAGTCCAATCTTTAATTGGGTTAACTAAGTTATTAATGGTCTTCATAAAGGAGAAAAGGGCTTCAATTAATTGTTGTAACTTGCACTGTATATGCATGCAGTTAAACTAGGAATGATGGAGGGAGAACGCACAAGACAACAGACGGATAGGAGAAAAACATTACAGTGGAAACACAAAACAGATCTTACCACTTATTTTTTCTCAAAATTTCCAAAGAACTTTGTGCAATATGATATGTGGAAGATCTTTCAAAGGTGGGGGAGAGTATGGGAGGTGTTCATCGCTAAGAAGGAAGATAAATGGGGGAACAAATACGGGTTTGTTAGATTCATAGGGGTCAGAGATGTGAAAAAATTGGAGAAACAGCTCGATACAATTAGAATCGGAAATCTGAAGTTGAATGTTAATCTGCCAAAGTACAGAAAAAATGTTTATGAACAGAAGAAGGGTGAAGTGGAGTATTTAAGGGATGATAACCGTGGTAAGGAGAGAGTACTCATGAACGATGAAGGGCCTAAGAAAATACTACATGGAGGAGGTGCAGTCACAAGGGGTACATATGTAGAAGCTGTCAACAACAACAAGGGTGGGAGAAGAACTGAATGGCGTATCAAGAATTCCGAGGCAGGTAAAGGTATAGAAGGAGCCTGGAGGGGACGTGTTCTGAAGGTGAAAGAGGTACATAAAGAATGGTTGGAGAATAGTTAGGTAGGATGGCTGAAAGATCTGACATTGTTCGATAAAATTCATGATTGGCCACTGTTGAAGGGAGGCAAAGAAATAAAGTTTAGATACTTGGGAGATGACATGATTCTGATATCAGGTATCAATAAAGGTGAGATGAAGGAGGTGTTTTGTACGGAAGAAGGAGAACTGGCAGATCTATTCAACACAGTGCAAAAATGGAGCCCAACGTTGGTACCTAGCAACAGACTGGCATGGCTCAATTGCACTGGTATTCCTTTGAACTTGTGAAGTAACGAGTGCTTTGGGAAGGTCATGGGAATTGTGGGAAACTTTGTCGCTATGGCTAAGGAGACGAAGAACCTCGAGAGAGTCGATGTTGCACGCATTCTGGTCAGGTTATCAACACCACAACATGTGACCCATCACTCAAAAATCAAGATAAACCAAGCTATGTACCAAGTGAGAATATTGGAGGATACAAGCAACGGTATAAGCAAGTGCCAGTGCAGATGTTGGAAATACTCAAAATCGGTTGGGGAGGAAAATGCTGAGAATAACATATATGGTATGGAGTGTAATTCCTCCTTTTCAGAATTCGACGGAGAACTAAGGATGCTTGAAGAAGAAGATGGAGCCTGTGGTGGTTTAAACGACGGTGATGATGGCCGGAAAGAAAAAAGGGAGATGACCTCTGTGTGTTACCCAACGGATTTTAGGGGGGAGAAATTTCGAATTAAAGTGTACGATTCTGATCAATTGTCAGATATTCGGGCAGTAATGTCACCTACTTCTGGGGGGGTTACAAGTAAGGGAGACGTGTCGAAGCAGACGATGTTACATCAAAATAGTAACTCGCGGAGGAAGGATCTTTTAGGATCTGCATCAAAAGAGATTTTGGCAGATGTAGGAGGCGGTGGTACATTAGAGGAGGAACACGAGTTGTCGTCATCAATCAAATATGATGCTTATACCAACAATGTGGGGACGAGGAGGATGTTGAAGGAAGCGCAAGTAGAGAACGCAAGTGGGGTCCACAGAGATATTTTGGAGCTTAATGATATGTCCGTTAACATAGATAAGGATGACGTGGAGGAGCAAACAAAGGCGGAAAGAAATGCCAACACACATAATGGGCCGAAGAAGAGAGAAGCCCAAAGGAGAGATAAAAGGGCCATGACGGGAAGTGGAGATGGGAATACGTACGTGGCCCATTTAGAAGCGTCTAACAACACTGCAACAGGGGCGGGCTGTAAGGGAGGATTCGAAGTTGTCGTGGAGGAAACTAAGTGGGTGAAGAATAGCCATAAGGACGTCGAGAAGGTTGTTTCAGATGGAATGAGTCCAACTTTGAAAAATCAATTTGATTATGGTGGTGGGAGCTTGTCGGGTAGCTTTGTTTGCGAAACATCTGAGCAAGGTGCTAAAAGGGGTTCGTTGCATGGAAGGTCGAGTATTTGTAGTGAATCAAATCTAGGTGGCTCAGAGGAACTTTCTACAAAAGGGAGGAAAGCAAATAAAAGATCTACTCTATCAAGATCGGAAGACTTTGGTAAGAACAATATACTGACTGACAGTTGTATTGCCAATTGTAATAAGAGATTTTGGTTGAATGATGAGGTGGTTGAAGCTAAGAGACTCTGGGAAATTGGGAAGCTTTTGGGGGTTACTTTTGAAGGAAGAGATGAGCAAATTATACAAAATATGATTCAAATGGAGAACAGGGACAATGAGGAAGTTAGGGATAGATGCAGAAACCAACAGGAGGGAGAACTTGTTGTTAACCAATGAAAGTGTTATCATACAACATAAGGGGTTTGGGGGGAGGGTGAAGTGGTAGAGTGTGAGAAAAATAATAGTCAGAGAAGAGGTTCAAGTTTTATGCATTCAAGAAACTAAGAGGGAGACTATTGAAGATAATGTGTGTTATACTTTATGTGGAAGCAATGATGTCAAGTGGAGTATAAAATCCGCAGAAAATACAGCCGGGGGGCTACTATGCATGTGGAATGAGGAGGCGTTTGTGGTTGATAACTATTTTGAAGGTGAGAGCTTTGTTGGGATGGAAGGAATGTGGAAGGAGGTGGGGAAGAAAGTAATTATTGTGAATATTTATGCGTCTTGTGAGCTTGAAAAAAAGAGAACATTGTGGGGTGATTTAAAGAGTAGGAGAGCGAATAGTAATATAAAATTATGGTGCTTGGTGGGTGACTTTAATTGTGTTAGGTGGCAACATGAAAGACAAGGTGAAGGTAGACGCTCTCAAGGATGTGCAGAATCAAAGGAATTTAATGCATTTATTGAGGATATGGAACTAGTGGATATCCCAATGATTGGGCGAAAATTCACTTGGTATAGACCCAATGGAAGTGCAAGGAGTAGAATTGACCGGGTATTGGTATCGGAAGATTGGTTGACTACATGGCAAGGGAGTACTCAACATGTGTTGGAAAGAAGCTTTTTCGATCATTGTCCGTTATTGTTGAAAGAGACTTTGTTGGATTGGGGGCCTAAGCCTTTCAAGGCTATTGATTGTTGGATGGATGACAAGAATTTTGATAGCTTTGTGAGAACAAAATGGTCTAAGTTGGAAGTTCAAGGGTGGGGAGCCTATGTGTTGAAGGAGAAGTTGAAGATGCTAAAAGAAAAATTGAAGTCTTGGAATAGAGATCAATTTGGAAACTTGCAAAGAAGATATAGAGAAATTGAAGAGGAGATGAATAGTTTAGATAAAAAAGGGGAAGAGGTGAGTCTGAGCATGGAGGAATGTGTATTGAGAAAAGTTTTACAAGAAAAATTGTGGAGTGTTGCAAAGTACAATGAATCTCTTTGGAGGCAAAAGTCTAGAGATAGATGGGTGTTGGAAGGGGATTGTAACTCTAAATATTTCCACTCGGTTGTGAAATGGAGAAGAAGGAAGAGTATGATTAGAGGTTTATCGATTGAAGGTAGGTGGGTGGAGGAACCCAGGAGAGTGAAGGAGGAAGTGCAACAATTTTTTCAAAAAAGATTCCAAGAACGTCAACAGCGGAGGCCTTTGTTAGATGGGGTGTCTTTTGAGAAGGTTTTGGATGTGGAGAATGCTATGTTGACTAGTGTGTTTAAGGAGGAGGAAGTTAAAGAAGCGGTTTGGGATTGTGGGAGCAACAAGAGTCTGGGATCGGATGGTTTTAATTTCAAGTTCATTAAGAAATTTTGGGAGATTCTAAGGGAGGACATTATGAGATTTTTGAGAGAGTTTCATGCGCATGGAGTGCTTCCAAGAGGGTGTAATCCTTCCTTCACTACTCTTATCCCAAAGGTGGAGAATCCGCAAGGCCTTGGAGAATTTAGGCCCATCTCATTAGTTGGTTGTATGTATAAGATAGTGGCGAAAGTGTTGGCTAAGAGAATTAAAAGGGTGTTACCAAGAGTTATTGATAATAGGCAAAGTGCCTTTTTGGGTGAGAGGAACCTTCTTCATAGTGTTTTGGTTGCAAATGAGGTGGTGGATGAAGCTAGGAGGAAAAATAAGAGTTGCATGATGTTCAAAGTGGATTTTGAAAAAGCCTACGACTCGGTGTCATGGGATTTTCTGATGTACATGATGAGGAGATTAAACTTTGATGAGAAGTGGATAAAATGGATTAAGGAGTGCTTGCATTCTTGCTCTACCTCCATTTTGGTAAATGGTAGCCCTACGGGTGAATTTAAAATGGAAAGAGGACTTAGGCAAGGTGATCCACTAGCACCGTTTCTTTTTACGGTGGTGGTAGAAGGTTTGAGCAGCTTGATGAGAAAGGCGAATAAAAAGAACATGTTTAAAGGCTTTTTGGTAGGTAGGGATAATGTGGAAGTAAATTTACTCTAATATGCGGATGATACAATTTTTGTTGGAGAGGCTTCTCTAAGAAATGTGGTGGTGATAAAAAGTTTAATGAGATGTTTTGAGATGGTATCAGGGCTCAAAGTTAACTTCGCGAAGAGTAAATTTGGAGCTATTGGTGTGGATGGTGATTGGATAGAAAGCTTGGCGGATGTCTTGAATTGCATGATCCTATCATTTCCTTTTGTATATTTGGGCATTCCAATTGGTGCAAATCCTAGAAAACTATCTACTTGGAACCCGATTATGGAGAAATACCTTAAGAAGCTATCATCATGGAAGCACAAGCAATTATCTTTTGCGGGAAAAGTTTGCCTTATAAACTCGGTACTCCCATCCTTACCTTTATTCTTCCTTTCTTTCTTTAAAATGTCAAATGGGGTGGTTAGGAGAATACAAAGCATTCAAAGAGAATTCTTGTGGGGTAGTAAGGAGGGAAGAAGGGGGATTGCTTGGATTAGTTGGAGGAGCTTGTGTTGTCCAAGAAATCATGGTGGACTCGGTGTGAAGGATATAAAGGTGTTTAATGATGCACTTCTTGCTAAATGGAGATGGAACTTATTTCATCAACGGAATTATCTTTGGTGCCAAATTATAGAAGGAAAATATGGTGGGTGGAGAGGTTTGTTGGAGGAGGACACAAATAGTGGTGCTTCTATTTGGTGGAAGGATTTAAAGAAAGTGTGTGGTGGAGACAATCATTCCAAGTAGTTTGATAATATGATGAAATGGAGGGTAGGTGATGGAAGTTTATTTAGATTTTGGAGTGATTCATGGAGGGGGGAGAGTGCCTTGCTAAAACACATACTAGACTTTTTCTTAATTCGGAACAAAAGGAGGAAACCATTAAAAATATGGGATTATGGGGTACGAGGGGTGGACTTGGAATTTCCAATGGAGGAGAAATTGGTTTGAGTGGGAACATAGGATGATGGAAAATTTACAAGATGAATTAGCAAATTTTCAAGTGTATAAGGATGGTGTTGATGGGTGGTGGTGGGAGGGGGAACCAAGTGGATTCTATAGTGTTAATTCTGGGTACAAAGCTTTGCATGCTTTAGAGTGGGGATCCTAACAAGAGCATTTGTTCTCTTTTATGTGGGATATCAAAGTCCCAATGAAGGTTGCTCACTTTGTTTGGAGGATTTTCAAAAATAGGCTCCCAACAAAGGATAACCTTAGGAAGAGGAATGTTATTTTGGAAGTGGAAGATTGTTTGTATCCGTTTTGTGGTGTTGTACAGGAAACTCTGGCTCATATTCTATTCACATGTAGCAAAGTGGATTCCATTTGGAAGAGGTGCTATGATTGGTTAAACTTGAAGACTACTCTACCAAGTGATCCTGTGAGTCATTTTTGGCAACATATATATGGCATGGGGTCAAAGGACAGATCGGAAAGGTGGTACGTGGTGTGGTGTGCAACTACTTGGACCATTTGGCAAATGAGGAATGCTTGCATTTTCATAAATGAAGTTTTTAATGCACAAATCTTAATGCATGAGGTAGAATTTTTGTCTTGGTCGTGGCTCAAAATGAAGGTAATATCTTTCCAATACTCTTTTGTTTTGTGGTCTTTGAATCCTGGAGCATGCCTATTGGATGGGGTTAATTCTTTGAGTTAAACGTTAATGTTGGTATCAATACTATGTTGGATGTGACTGAACAGTAGTCGTGGCTGTGCTAGATTAAAAGAGGTGAGGTAATGCATATGTTGTGATTTGGATATGTAGCTGCAGGATGAGGTTTAAAAGAGGCTTTGGTAGTGGACATATGTAATGTAGGGGGTGGCTTTTTAGTCATATATTTTATGGTTAAGTAGTATTTAAATCAAATTTGATTTTAAATACATATTAACCATATTTGACCAGCTATATGTACTGTCATTACATGGTACCACTGGTGCCTAGTTGAAAGTTAATAATATATCTTTTGCTGACCAAAAAAAAAACTAAGTTTTTAATTCCTAATTTTTTTCAAAATTCGATTTTTAGTCCGTAAACTTTAGTTTGACTGGTAAAAGTCCCTAAACTTTTTACAAATGATGTTTTTAGTCCCTAAACTTTAGTTTGACCGATCAAGGTCCATAAACTTTTTAAAAATTTGGTTTTTAGTCCCTAAATTTTTTAAAAATTCGATTTTTAGTCCCTGAATTAATGAGATTTCAGGGACTAAAAATCAAATTTTTAAAAAATTTAGGGACTAAAATCCAAATTTTTAAAAAGCTTAAGGACTTTTACCGGTCAAAATTTTGTTCAGGGACTAAAAACTGAATTTTTAAAAATTTAGGGATCTTGACCAATCAAACTAAAGTTTAGAGACTAAAAACTGAATTTTAAAAAAGTTTAGGGACTAAAAACTTAATTAATCCTCGTTAATTACACTCCATTTTTTCATCTATCACTCTATTATTCTCTTTCTTATGTTGCTAGCGAACACCACTAGGATCGCTTATACACAAACATTGCCTTCTTTATCTATCAACAAAAAGGAAATAATTTATAAATACCTAATAAAGATTTTAGTTAGAGTTATTAGGAAAACAATTATATAAAAAATAAATTATTTGCTAGTTTGGGTTGAAAATTTTAAACGAATATAACGTGCATATTATATTTATTTTTTCGATTGCACGTGCAGAGTAATCTAAAGTTAAGCCGTGACCGTGAGGGCTGGGAGCTTGGCTGATATGACATGAGTATTATCAAAGGGAGTTGTTATTCTCACCCCAACTTTTGCTATTCTCACCACCCACGTGGGTGGCTTTTTTGTTATTCTGAAATTACCCTCCCCACATAATCGCGATTCCGCTGTACAACTTATACAGCGGAATCGTGATTCCGTTGCATATTATTTTTTTCATCTCCACACTACACAACAGAATCGTGATTCTATTGTGTAGTGTAGAGGTGAAAAAAGTAATATAAAACGGAATCAGGATTATGTTGTATATGTTTTTTTAATTTTTTTTAAGATTTTTTTAATTTTTTTTATGAGTAATGTTATTTTAAATGTATAATTTTTAGATTTTAAATTTTTGGCAGAAATAAATGTACCAAATTAATGCACATTGATCGATGTATCTTTTAGGGCGAATATAGACCATTGCTTTTTCTACAACAAAAAAAGTTGTTAATGTCCATCTGACAAGCAAACAATACTCTCGTAAGTATCGATGCAATCTAAACCCTATATTTTATCGGTGTAATCTTGACCGTTGCTTTTTCTTAAACAAAGTGAGACGTACCCTGGCTCCTGCTCTCGTGGCAGCATTTGCCTCGTCGTCAGACACTAGGCCCAGTTTGGTCCTCAGCAACATCCTAATATCAAGCCTAGTAAAGGGGGTCGTTGAGCCGACAATCTGTAAGCCTGTGATAGGCAAGTGCATCAGACAAGACACATCATCCAGAGTGATGGTCATCTCTCCGAGGGGTAGGTGGAAGGTGCATGTCTCCTGATGGCACCTCTCAGTAAAGGCATTGACGAAGCCTTTATTCGAGGTATATCGTGCCTGATAAAGGCCCTTCAAGCCCGAATGATCCACGTATGTCTGGACTTGTGGCTGGGTAGGGTAGGGAATCAATGACTAGTGTGGCTAACCACTTTTAGCTCCTGTCGAGGCTCGTCGATCCATATATGTTCAGCGACATGGTCCTTATAAGACCTCAGTAGTGTATCAACTACAGGACCACTAGGAAATGGCGGTTCAATGATCCGGTCTACAAACGGGATCTCTGGGGCTGGCTGTCGTACCTCCGCTACCTCTGAGTCAGGCTGAGGAACCTCTGGCTCAAGCAGCGGTACATCTAGATCAGGCTGTGGCACGTCCGCCGCTGCATGTACAACCTCTGCATCCTCTGCCACCTCTGGCTCATGCTGCTATAGTCGTCCAAGAGCACGAGTATCATCTGCCTGACGACGAGCAGATGTTGTCACGCATCGCTAGTTGGCCCTAGATGGCTGAGCAGGCTGACTAGCGTTTGCAACAACATCTTCCTCCAATGTGGAGGGATCATGTCGATTATCGTATGAAAAATACTTCGTCCGAGCCATAATAAATTGGTAAAAAATAAACTAAAATAATTATAACATAATAAACAAAAAATAAACTAAAATAATTATAACTAAATAAACATTAACAAAAAAAATTAACAACAAACAAACATTAACAAAAAATATAAATAATAAATACATTTAAAAATATAAATTTTTTAATTAAATAAAATATTATTGAATTAAATATTAAATTTTATTTAAAAATTAAATATTAAAAAGAATACTATAGATATAATACAAATATAATTAAATATTTTTCTTTTAAAAAATAAAAATTTACTTTAAAAAAGAAAAATAAAAAATAAGTTTTTTTTAAAAAAAAAAATCATCTATTACACAATGGAATCACGATTCCGTTGCACTGCACGAAAATGAAAAAAAATAGCAAAGGGAAGAAGACGAACCTGGGCGACACGTCGGTAATGGCGGGGAGGAGAGGCAGAAGAAAGAATGTGACGGAGGAGAGAACAGGAAGTGGGGGAAGAGAGGTAAAGGGAAGTGGTTGAAGAGAGGGAGTGGGAAGAAGGAGAGAGAAGGGGTGCGGGAAGGTGAAGGGGTGGGGGAAGAGGGAGACCCGGGGGTGGGAAAAGGACAAGAGGATAATTTCCTAAATTTTTTAAAATTATGGGGTGAGAATAGCAAAAGGATGGAGTGAGAATAACAATCCCCATGGGACAGTCAATCCCCATTCAATTGAACCCATTACACGAAAAATTCCAATGATGACCCAAACATGAGAACAAGACCTAAAGGTCCATTCAGTTAACTTAAATAATACGACCCAAAAAAATTGAACTTAGATTATGTAAGTCAAAAGTAAAAATAGTAACGGACATAAGAGACTTGCAAGCTTGGTCCATTCTCTCATTTGGTCCAGCCCATTCAATAATCAAATAATCCGTTTTGAGTTTTCTTGTGAGACGTTTTTATATATGTTCAATTAAAATATCACATCTCTTATTAATACTATTTAAGAGAAAAATATTATTATTAAGTGTTTGATAGGATTAGTTGTGAAAAAAAATTATTTCAATAATTGATTATGTTTATAAATACGAAGACCTTCGATTTTTAGTAGTTTTATATTTTATGTAATTAATTATTTTAAATAAAAATTAATCTAATAAGTTTTAATTATAAACCTTGAAATTTTGTCTATTTGAGAATCTTTTTTATATAAAAATAATCTCAAACTTTAAACTTTCTTCATCACAATTCCTAAACATAATTGAATTCAGCATAAAAGGCTTTTTTCAAAGGAAAAAAGAAAACATTTCCAAACACACTTTTGTATGAGCAAATTAAGTCCTTAACGAAAATTTTCTTGTAAAAAAATATAAAAAAATATTAATTCTCAAGTCACAACAAACATGTCCTTAGCCTTTGCTCGAGTTCCAACGTATGTAATTCTACGCTACAAATGTACTTGTTTCTATTATCTCAAATTAAATCTCCTTCATGTGATATCAAATTTTGTAGGTATGATTCCTCATCATTAGAGCCTTCTTCTCTTGTCTTCGGTCTCAACTCGGGAAATCCTCAATTTTTTTGTACAATTAATTGAAATGACATGAAGAACTTTAGTATGAAATGGATGATGTGCTTATTGATAGCAAAGACATAGTCATTCCTTTTCTTATTACTTTTTAAAATTTATTATGATTATTATAAGTATCTACTCACTTTCTCTTTCATCTCATTTTCTTCATATTTTCTTTTTGGGTAAAATATGTTTTTAATCCCTCATTTTATCTTGATTTCTGTTTTTAGTACCTCATAAATTTTTTTACTGTTTTTAGTCCCTCATAAATTGTTCTGCTCTGTTTTTAGTCCCTCATAATTTGTTTTGTTCTGTTTTTAGTCCCTGACATTAATTTCAACTGTTAAGTGATGACATGGCAGACATAAACTGTGTGCGTGGAAATTTCCTAATTAAATTTCTAGTGACTTTTAACCGCTACAAATTTTTTTGCGATCAGAAATGTTTACTTTTGTAACATTTCTTGTGATTTCAGAAAATCTGGTGTTCGAGATTTTGATTTTTTTTTAAATTATTTTTTTAACATTTCTGATAGTTTTAGTTTGCCAGAAAATTTGCAGTAGTTAAAAATCGTTAGAAACTTAAACAGAAATTTTTCAAGCACAAATTATGCTCGTCACTACATCACTTAACAGTTAAAATTAATGTCAGGGACTAAAATAAAAGAAAACAATTTTTGAGGGACTAAAAACATAGAAAAAATTTATGAGGGACTAAAAACAGAAATTTAGATAAAATGAGGGACCAAAAACATATTTTACCCTTTCTTTTTTCTTTCATTATATGGCTCATAACATATATCATTTTCTTTCTATTTCTCTTTTCCTTCCACCCAATCCACTCCAAAATGAGATAGACATTTAGTATTTTCCTAGTTACTAGTTTTGCTTTCTTTCCCCCTCCCTCTCTGAAATCTCACAGTAGTATTGGTTTGGTTACTCAACTATATATAGTAGTGCTTTGCACCAGTCTAGTAGAGTGGAATATTTGCCAGAGCAACTAGAATTTTCAAAGTATCATTTGAGTCAAGTTCAAATATGGTCACCAGCAAAAGAATCTGACATTCATGTCAATAACTATATATGAGAGGTAATGACAGTAAAATTAAAGAGAATTTGTACCAGATATTCTTTGTTCTTGTCTTGTAATGTCACTCCTTTATTTTTTGGGTGGTTTCAACTGCGCGAGTGCATATGGAATATGTCCATGTAGGCCTCTCTGATTTTTGAGTATTCGTTTTAAGACGTTTCTGATTATTATCAAATTGAATTATTTACACTGCTTGTATATATGGGGGTCAACATATTTACTCTATTAGTTTTGGACCTGGTATACCACTACTAGTCGAGGATAGGTCCAATATGTTGGTCAAAACAAACAGAATTTCATTTTTGTTTTGCTGTCAAGTGTCAAATCAGATAGCATTTTAATATTCCACATCTTTATGATTATTGGTTCTCCTTTAGAAAAGCTGTTTCCTCATGCTAATAGATTTAAATTGATGTGTTACGACATAAGCTTATTTATTTTGTATATAAGTGTTGTCGAACTGAGTCATTCTAGATGTCTCTTTTTGTGTATTTGTAGATGGTAAGCAAACCCTCCAGGTCTTAAGTTTAGCCTTACATGCTTCAATTGTTTGTACATAAGTTCTCAGATAAATTATACCGATCGAATTATGGAAACAATTGCATGATGTTTTAGTCAGTATCAGCTTATCTATTCTTCTCCGCAATCACAAGGGCTACGTAGTTGAGTTGAAGAGATCAATAGATTGTGTTCTCCTTTGCTTTTTCCAAGCTTGATAGAGGTTTCTCTATCATGAAGCCCTTTTTCCTGTATTCTGTTGTCAACTTATTCAAGTAAAGCACTAACGTATGAGTCATGACTTCTTCACACTTACACTCTCAATAATAGTTACCATGTGCCTCACACAAACTCGCTACAGTGTATTGCTAGTAGCAACTAGGATATTGCATCTTGGCTTGGTTCACTTCCTTGAAAAATGACAACATACATGGAGTAATTCTAACATGTACCTTTAAGTCAAGATGCATACATACACCTTGCATTTGTTACGATTAAATCTGAATAAAATAAATAAAATATTATTTTTTTATCTGATCCAATAGTTACACCCATACATATGATACATGGAGATGCACCTAACTTAAGGGGTGCATTATAAAATTCCTCTCCCAAAACATGTTTCACACCGCTCCCCCCTTCCACCAAGCATGAAAAACAAAATTCCTCCCCCCCCCCCCCCCCCCCCAAAAAACACGTTTCACAATCCCCCCCACCCCAACCCAAGTACGAAAAACATGTTTGCTGTGATGGTGATCTACTAAATACAGTTTATAAATTTATTTTAAATTAATTTCATTTTGTAAAATTAATTTTTGAGTAAATTAATTAATGTCTAAATATTTATTAAAAAATTAACTCTAACATAAATTGAGTAATATTAATAATAAAAAAATATACTTCTGAGACATATTTGAGAAAGTTTAATTTTGAGAAAGTAATTGTGTTGAGTTATTATTATTATTATTATTATTTAAAAAAAAAAAAAAGTGTTCCAAATAGGCAATTTTAAATACGCAAATAAATATAGTTATTGAAGAAGTAAGAATTTTTGTTTTTTTATCAATATAAATATTAAATAAATTTGTATTCACAATTTAAAGTAATGAAGTGTTACCAATAAAAGTTTGATTGATAGTAGTACTGTATTTTGAATAGGAAAAGAAAGTAGCGAGGTGTTGCTTTTCACATGAAGAGGTTAGAATAAAACATAGCCTTAAATTTGATTTTCTAATTAACTACTATTACTTGGCACTTTAAGCGTCAAACCCAACATATTAGATATTGTTTTGGAGACAATTCTGATGTAGCAATCGGGGGTTTTAATCTGATGAACCTGTAATGCAACCAAACAGAATATTTACAGGCGGAGTTCCAATTAGTGTTAGGAAATGAGTAAAATATCTTATCCTGTGACAAATTTAGTAACTTTAATTGGACTGTATTAATTATGGATGGTGAAGAACAGGGTTGCAGTTGCAGACAGAAGAAGTGCTATGAATTAAAATGGAGGGAGGACTGTATCACAACCAAGTGCAATAGGAAAACTCCTGAAGCCTTGAGCAAAAAACCAAGGCCGAGACCTCCTACTCAAAACTAAAGAAACTGTGACCATTGGGACAAACAAAAGAAGACCAAACTCATCACAAATAAATATACACATCATCAGCGCTCGCTGTAACAGTACTAATAAGTAAGTACCAACCTAAGAAAGACAGTATTAAACGGCCAGAACCTCCCAAATCAACTCGGGATCGAAGGAAGGCAGTCTAGCCAGAGGACAAGGTTCGAACAACTCTGTTTCCTCCGTGGAAACCGAGGCCGGCGAATTCTGCCCCTTCCAAATCCCATCCTCTGAAACCGTCGGCGAAAACAACTCGTTGGCCCAATTATCGTAAAAAATGGACGGCTGGGAGCAAGAAGAGGAGTTGATCTGCGGCTGGGAGGACTTGTCACTCTGCCCGCGGTTAGGGTCAGCGGTGGCCGAACTCATGAGCTTCTTGGCGGCATTCTTTTTGGCTCTCTCCCTTTTCACCTTTTGGCATATGGCTTGAATTTTGGCGTCGACGGAGGTCTTCAAGGCGTTCAATCTGGCGGAGTCTCCGAAGCCTAGCTTGGTGGGGTCCTTGAGATTGGGGAAGTTCAAACGCGCGTACTCTCCACGGAGCTTATACGCGGCGCGATCGTAGGCGTAGGCAGCAGCTTCGGCGGTGTCGTAGGTACCCAACCACACTCTCATCCTGTTCTGGGGGAGTCTAATTTCCGCCACCCATTTTCCCCAGTGCCTCTGCCTCACTCCCCTGTACAGCTTTTTCTTGCAAGGCTTCGTCAAAGAATAACAACTCAACGAACTCGTGTAAACAGACGGGTTTGCCAAGCAAGACCCATTCCCATTTCCTCGGCTTTCTTGGTAGAACTTTTGGAGGATGTCTCTTTGTCGGAGGTACACGGAAGACCCCAAAGGCTCATACCCCGAAGACCCAAAGGGTTCCATGTAATCCAACACAGTTGGTGGGGGGCAATTGGAGAAAATTGAGTCGAGGGTGTTTGTGCCACTTGTTAATATGAGCTTTGATAAAGAGGATCCAATATTAGTACCCTCTTGGAGTTCAAGCTGTGAGTTTGTTTCTCTCATTCCGTCCATGATAAAACTATGAAGCTAATGTATAGGAAGAAGGTCACCCAAAAAACACTGGTACCTCTTCCCACCTTTATAGGAAGTGATCCCGAGAAAAAAAAGTGAGGATCAACGAAACAAGGTGCAGGTTATGTGGAAAAGAAAAGAAGAGAGGAAGAGGATGGTGATAATTGATGTCAGTAATGGCTTTTGGGGGTGGGTTTGAAACAGTATGCTGGGACTCTTACCATGGCCAGGGTGTATTTATAGAAACAGGAAGCACTTTCCTACAGATTTTTCCATATCATACAACGCAACGAATCCCCGTTCACACAACGTGATCCTTTCATTCGTCTCAAATGCTCTCTGTGACCTGGCTTCCCACCCAAAATGACTTAAATACCCTTACTTAGCTAATACTACTACTGTATGGGTACGTAATTATGCATTGATTTAGAAGATTATTGCATGTCAGTTGAATTTCAAAACCTAGTATCATGGTTTGAGCAAAAAAGTACAAGAGAAACTTTTTGAGTTTTGTCCAAAGTTTTGGGAATATTCCAATCGCAATCTAAACACACTATAGAATCTTTTGTTTTATGTGATTTATTTTTAACCAAAGTTAGGAATATTTTCTTTGCAGTAATATTAAAAAGGATATATTTAAATAGTTTTCGTTTATAATTAAAAGAAAATGAGGGTTTTACTTTTTAAATCTAAATAAATATCTTAAACACCCCCAAAAATCAATAAAACTACACAAACAAACTCTAAGGATTATAATAAAATTTGGTGATAGATTTTTAAAGCGTAAATGTGATATAACATGTTCAATTTTTATTGAGAGTTAATTTCATCATATTATAGATATTTTTATTTTAAAAAAATCACATATTTGTAGTCTTAAATTAAAAATATATAGTAACATTTCAATCAAAACTATGACTTATATAAATTATTTCAACTTTACATGTAACTAATTAAAAGATTTTGCTTAGTTATTAAGAGGGGGGAAATGAGGAAAAGGGGAAGAGCAGAGAGCATCTAGAAGCAAGTTGGCAAAAGTCAAAGCCCAATAAGTGAGGAGAAGCAGTGGAACTGTGGAAGCACCATTGTTATTTATTTATTTATCAAAGACATAAATTAAAGCCATGAAGAATTTCACTAGATCATATAGCCAAGAGAATTTACTCAAAAAAAAAACGGGGGCAAGAATTTTTATTGTATACTTTGATTTGATTAGGGGTTGAGATTTGACACCCTTGGCCTTGTGGTCCATATTGGCATATACAGAGGGTCCATATCGATTACCTCTGCACTACATTTCAAAAAAGCAAAGCCTACTTTTGCAATTTATTGCAGCGATATGGTGCGACTTATGAGAACGTGATGAGAGGAGAAGATAGAAGTAGTTTCACAGGTCAGAACGTGTCATTCCAAAAAGGTCCTTTTCTGCGTCAGAACCACGCGTTTCCTACACCAACACGTATCATTGGGCCTCTCTTACCAGTAACATTTAATTCGATATTACTTAATCAACTTAACTCTTTTTTTTTTTTTTTATCTTTAAAGTAAATAAGTATAAATATATTTATTTTAGATTTTTAATATACTATAATTTTGACTATAGTATTTCTTTTAAAAAAATTACATAAAATTTTGAGTAATATTATTTTTATATACATTTTTACAATATTTTTTATAATTCATTTTTTATCTCTCTTTTTATTACATAATTTATTTTATCTTAAATTTTTTTTTTACTTCTCTTCTTATTTCTCTTAATTGTAAAAATTATACCAAAATTATTTCTCTTATATCTTCTAGCTAGCGGGAAATAAGATGAATAACATTAAACTATATTATAATGTCATCGATCTTTCTTTGTGACACAGCTCATTGCTAAATGAGGCATCCCAATTTAATAATAAAATTTTCATCTTAAATTTCATGGTACCAAAAAAGAGGGTGTGAGGGATGGGACAGGGATCTAAAAATGAAACCGTAGTAAGAAATAATGGAACTCTATGGGACTCATGCATGGTCATGTTTCTTGTTGGGTATTGACATCCACTTTTCACTTAGCAAAAAAAAATGCTTATGGCTAGCAAACAAGACCCATTTAATCAAATTTCCTTACAACGCAATCAGAATCAAATTATGCATGATTTGTTTGAAGAACTATTAATATTTATTCCAGGATAAGCATTGATTGGGGATGAATACTAGCTATTTATGTTGACTTTCAAAGCTGCCAGCAATAACAGCAACGTGTCTATGCCACCTATCTTGAAATAGAAACATAGCATTCAATGTGATAGCGATACTTTTTAAGCTATTTCCTGTTGAAGACATATGAAGTGAATTAGTCAATAGTGACAAAATATTTTCCTACAAAAAGAAAAAGAAAGAACCATATATTTGTATAAGTAATAGAAGCTTTAAGTAGGAAACACATGGGGAATCCAGGCATTACACTGATGGGTGTCAACCATGAAGTTTGTTTCATTACTCTTGTGCCGGATAAGGTAATATAGCCCTTTAATAATCATATGTAAACACGTTGTCCTACGCAAAAATCAAATTAATTAAAAATGTACGCATGCACTTTGAGCGAAATGTTGAAAACAAACTTATTGATTAGTTAGTTACCATCATCAGGTAAAGTCAGTATGGGGAGCACATGCTGATTGTCAAAGCCTCCCCATTTTTCTTGTCATAGAATTCAGGCGTGGAGATAGAAGTGAGATTCAGAACTAAGCTTTTAGGCCGTAACTTTTTCTTATTTTGAATTGAACCGTAAAAGCGATATTTTTCCAATAAAAATCTATGTCTATATATGTGTGATGTGTCAACATGTAGAGGAGGGAAAGAAAATGAATAAAAAGTGAGGTGATTTTTATTTTATGTTGTTTGATAAAAGAAAAGAAAATGAAAAGAAAGAAAAACATATGTTTTTTGTTTCTCTTGTTTTAGTTGTATAAAAAATGAAAGAAAAGAAAAAAAAATACAAATAATATAAATATTAAAAATAATCTTACGTTGAATAATCTAAAATTATGTTAAAATAATCTCATGTTGTGATTTAATTCTAAGTTCAAAATTAATTTTATATTAAATTATATTAATAACTTATTTTTAAAATAGAAATTCTAAATATAAATTCATTTACTTCAAAATTAATTTTGTAAATTAGATATCCAATACAGGAGAAAATGAAGAGCTAGGGCAGAATTATCCAGCGGAAGGCACGGAATGGAGAGAGAGAGATATTGTTGGAAGAGGTTACAGGTCTGCAGAGTATCATTTTTTTTATTGATGCCTGGAGTGTATCATTGATGGTTGATGAAGTGAGAAAGTCGAACAAGAACCCAACCCAACCCATCAGAGTGGGGATAAGAGGCATGGTATATATTTTTTTTTTTATTCTTATCAGAGATCACAGGTATTTTTTAATCTACTGGATCAGAAATTAATCTCATTTATAATATATGATTGTCATTTATTCAAAAAAAATTCCAAAAAAAAAAATTAAACATAAATTCTTTCACTAAATAATTTATTTTTCACATATAAACGTAGCTGACACCATGTGCCAACCCTTTCGTCAGAGGCATGGTATATTAAGAGTCCGTTTGGAAGAGGTGAAAGTGGAAGGAAAGAAAATTAAGAGGAAAGAAAACACGCATAACGATGTATTTTCCTTTGTTTGGTTAAAGAGAAAGTGGAAGGAAAACAAGAAAAATGATTGACTTCTAGAAACAAAAATTAAAATTTTTCTTTCCTTTCACTTTCTCTCCAATTTAAATTTGAAATTTTTCTTTTCTCCCTCATTTTCTTTCCCCTCTACCAAACATAGGGTAAAGGCGTAAAGGTGTCTGTGAAAAGGTATGGGGGGTAGGTCTATCTTTGAAATGTGAAGGACAATGCTCGTGAGAGTATATTTTCCAAGGCCCAAAACCCTTCTCTTCTCTTCAATTTCTTTATTTTTCTGTTCATGCATGTGACCCGACCTAACAGCTCTGTAGTCAACGGAGAACCCTTCAACAGTGTAATTTACTAATATCAAATTACTACTATCAATCACCGTACGTGTGTCATTTATTAGAATCCACCACTTTTCTTCCATCAAGCTTTTTAATCTTTTTAATTATAGAAGAGGGGCAATTATGTAAAATGGGTGAGGTATAAAGTGTGAACTGTGAATGAGGGTATTATTGGAGCAGCAGTAATCCTGTGCAAATGCAAATAGAAAGGGAACGCGTGGACATGTTTGTGGAACGTGGGATTGACTCTGAAAAAGGTGTATTTTGGCAGTATATGATTATGAAACCTTTTTAATAAATGCCAGCATGGCAGTATACGGCGGATAGTTCGGCCACGGCGCTCCACTCCCACTCCATCCCCCCAAATGCTCTCTCCTTTTCTCACTTGCTTTTCTTTCACCACGTGGCACCCTTATCTCTACCATATCCAGAAAAAAATAAAATAAAATACGACCTCAATTTCTCGTGAATTTTTTTTAAAAATTGACACAAACTTCTTAATATACTCTTTAATCACCATTCTTTCTAACCATTTTGACTCTCCTGTCTAATGTCTTTATCTAAAAAAAAGTATTTAAAAGTTGGTATACGACGGTTTTTTCCTTTTTGTCTATAATATAAGCGCACAAGACACAAAGGAGGAAAAAGGTAGATAGAAATAGGAAAAAAAAAAAAGTTTTAAAGGCATTTGATTGGTGAAAACTAGAGAAATAGAAAAAATGTAAAGAAAAATTGATTATTAATAATGAAAATCATTTTTTCCAAAATAATCTATTATACTTCTTCCTCCGATCCTTTATATAAGAAATAAATAATTAAATCGTCAAGACCAATAAAAATAGATAAGTTAGTTAGTTATAATTAATAATGTCATAAATTTTAATTTTATTCCAAAAATATTCCTTAAATTGATTGGTTTAAGTAGTGGTTACATTAATGACACTGCACATCCACCAATAAGTGCAACTTCTATTGTTAATAGACCAATAAATGCATGAGAAATGAGTAAGTATTTTTTATATTTTATAAGACGAATGATAAAAAAGAAAACTAGCAATTAATACATCTTAAAATAGGTTTATATTTTTTATAATTAGGATAAAAAAAAATACCATTTTATTTCTTATAAAAAGGACCGGAGGGAGTATATAATAAAAATTGATTTTCTTCCATCGTTATACACTGATAGTCGATTGTGAAAAAACAAAAATATTATTTTGTGTGAAAAAATATTGATACTATTGGGAATCTTATCTGTTTAGCGAGGAAATAAAAGAATGCAAGATTCAAAAAAAAATTCTTCTCTTCTCTCTCTTTCCTTCTCCTTTTTTATTTTCACGGTAACAAAGAGACTGTTAAGTAATTTGAAATTCATTGGATTAAGATTTTCATTATCATTGTATAAGTATTTATTATTAGATAAAAATAATAGTAATGTTATTTGATTGAATAGAATTTTGAAAGTGTTAAGAGGAATTGGTTGTGTTTGAAAACAATCCACGGAGTGATTTTCTGAGAAAATAAAGGTGCGTCGTATTAGTTAGGGAAATGAATTTCAAAGATGTAGGTACAGTTGGGGTCGTGAAAGCATGTCACGTCGAAACTGAAACTGAAACTGAAACTGAAGGGTGGGTATTTAATTTTATTAAAAATATATATTTTCTCTTATTAATAATAAAAAAATTTATAAATGTTATGATAAAAAATTAATAAAAAAAATTATTAAAGTTATTGTTATTTTTTAATGTGATTGGTAATTATCATAAAAATATCAAAATTTTATGATATATTTAAAAAATAAAATAATAAAAAAATTATAATTTTTTTATATTTTTATAAGATCTACCTATCTGTATAAGAAAAGAAAAAGAAAAGAAGTGGCATTGTGTTTTGTTGTGGTGATGAGTAAGAGCGGTGAGCCCCTCACATGGTCATTGGATAGGTAGGGTCCATTTTCGTGACGAGACAGAGTAGGTGACTTGGTCACAGGTCTATAGCTCCAAGGTCCCCCACATATATTGCTTCTCTTCTCTGTTCGCACTCTTGTCGACGCCTATTATGTTGGCATACATCAACGTTGCCTTACAATATGGAATATTAAATTATACTATTTTGATCTAAATTATAAATAATATAGAACAAATTATTAATATTAAAAAAATAATTATTATAATTTTTTTTAATTAATTCTATCATAAATTTAATTTAATTTTTATTCTAAAAATACTTTTTACTTTAAGTGATTGTCATAGTGTATAGAAAATAAAGTAAACAATAGAGTAAAAATACAAAAAAAATTTACTTTAAAAATTAGTGATTATTGCTTATAATTAAGACAAAAAAAATTCAATTTGTTGCTTATAATTAAGACTAGAGGTACTATCATCAATGTAAATTACTTCCCTTTTACACATTTATTAATACAAAAAAAGTATTAAGTGAAAGTAACCTTTTTAAGATTTTAATACGTATATTAAATACATTATACTTTTTATAAGCTTATCTATTTTTTAATTTCATAACAATTAATAAACTAAAACACTCATTAATAGGCTTTTTTTTTATCCATAGAAATCGAAGACAGTACCAAAAAATTTATAACATTCACGCATCCTGTTCAACTAACTAAGCTAGACTTTATCTAAAAAATACTTTAACAATTTGTGGATTGGATAATATTTGTATAAATACAAGACTTGGACTACCCTTTTAACTTTCTTTATACTTTTCTCATACTAAATAAAAGGAAAAGTATTCACCAAAAAAAAAAGAAGGAAAAGTCATTTCATTCTAAAACCTTAATCTCTCAAATTTCTCCAACAATTCAAATAAGAATAAAAACTAACAGAAGAAAAACACAAGATATAATTCCAGCTGCATATCACAAAGTACTTGCCCCTCTACGTAACATCTGCACTAGAAATATAAATTTGATGAGTAAACACCCTAATTTAGTATTGAATTTGCAAATGTTATTACTTTAGTCTCTAAATTTAGACAAGTGAAAAAATAGACTTTGAATTTATAATTTCATTAATTTATCATTTATGTTAGTCTTTTCTATTAATTATAACATACTACATCCGTTTCAATTTATACGACGTTTAAGGTTTTAATACAGATATTAAGAAATGTAATTAATTTATTGAATTTCCTAGAAAATATTAGGTAACTTCCTAATATACCCTTTATCTCTCTAATTAATTACTCACAGTATACTACTTCCACTAAGTATTGATTAATGATAGTTCTGGAAATAGATATTTAATGTAGCATTGATTTTGTAAAATGATGTCTATTTTAGAAAAAAAAAAAATTCTCTAAAACGTCATATAATCTGAAACGAAGGAAGTATCATTCTAAGTTACACATTATGTGTTTACGTACATGACACACATATGGTATATTTATACAGTCTACAAACTTACGTATGCAAAAACTATTTCGAAGAACTTAAGACTAGAAGTAATTGTAATCCCTCCAATTTGGTCTTTGGATTTGACATCCACTGTCATTTTAGTTTTTAAATTTGATAAAATTAAACAAAAAATAGTATTGATCATAGTTATAAAAATCGGATCAGACCGGCCAGTCGGACCGGTTCGACCGAGAACTGGTGCCCTGTCCGGTCCGGTTTAGTTATCAGGCCAAAAATGTCATCGATCTAGATCAACCCGATTTGACCCGGCCGGTTTTGGTCAAAACCGGTTGACCCGGTTTTGTTTAAGTTTTTTTTTTTTTACAATTCTTGTAACAATGTTGTTATTTGAAATTCTTTTTATAGTACTATTTAAAATTTGAAACCATAACAAAAGCTAATTTCTAAATAGCATATAATATAATATAATAATATACTCCTATAACATTTTAATTAAATTGTTAATAGTTAATTACTTAATAGTATATAATAATATGCTCCTATAATATTATTTTGATGTTGACAATAATATATAATAGCTAATTATTATTATTTTAATCTTGATATGATTTAATACTTATGTGCTTTATTCATCTTTACCATACTTGCTCACGGTCCTCCGACAACTTTTATCCTTAGCTGTGAAAAATAACAAGAGTTTCCTTAGTAATTTAATGATAATATCCAACAAAATAATTTATAGTAATAAATGATTGTGTAAAATTTATAGTTTGATCATGATTGATTTTAATTTTAGAGTATGAATTGTGGATTAGTCACATTTTGTTAGATTTTTTTTTAATTTTTTAATATATACCTGGTCAAACCGGGTCAGTTAGTGACCCACCGATTCGACCAATGACCCATCAACCTACTGCCTCGACCGGGTCGATGACCGGTCCGATTTTCACAACACTGGTATTGATATTTGTATTCAATATTTCACATTAGTCCAAACATTAACTAATGTATAATATTTTTAAAGGATTGTCTTGGGCCATGTTTTTCTCCATAAACACTTATAAGAGAAGAAATTAAGAAAAAAGAATCTCTTTAAGATAAAATTAATTCGTGCATTACCAACAGGTCATTGATCTGAGTGATACTTCGTTCGATTTCCTTAAGTAATGTCTCAAGTTCAAGTCTTGTGAATGAAAAAAATGTGGTTAGGAGGAAAGATCCAACTAAAGATGGCCAGTCAGATTTTCTGGCGGAGATTAGTCATTAATAAAAATTGGTGGATACTTCACACCATTATTATCGTAACCCAAAAAATTAATTCATGCGTCCGTTAAAATCAAATTTTTTTGAAGAAGTTAAAATCATTTAGCTTCTCCAAAAGTATATTTTAATAAACATAAACTTATTTCATTTTTCTTTCTTAATTTATAATAATAAAGGGATTAAATTTAATTTTTTAATCATAAAGAGATCAAATTGAACTAATTCCATAAATAGAATAATCAGATTAATAATTTAGTCTAAAATTTAATATCACGTAGTGGGCTTGATAGTTGGCTCTAATTACAGTAGTAATTTGGCTTCATTTGTTTGTGCTTTATTTTTAAAATTCTCAATTAAAAGGTTACTAGAGAGCACAAGTGATTAGATTTATTGAAGTGGAGGAGCCGCCAGAAACATGTTTAATTTTTTATTGTTGTACTGTTATTTTTATATTCATTCAGCAATAATTATACTGTTAGGTGAAGTACATCTTGTGCTTCACCTTGTTTTAATAATATATTTATGGTAGCTTTTCAAAAAAAAAAAAATCTCAATTAAAATATGAGAGTTTCTATGGTACTCCCAATAATTTTGGGGATTTTGATATTGTTACTTTTTTAACCAATTAAATTACATATCATCTTTCTCTTCATTAATTAATAAAAACTTTTGTTATTTTCAAATTAGTTATTGATTAATTAAAATATATTTTTTTTAAAATGGATGGATCAAATTACATCAATGTAACCTCAAACCTTAATCTTATTATAATGTAATGGTCTTGATAAAAACAAATTGACGAGTCATGTGATTAGATATTAAAGAAAATACCGTGTTAACCTAAGCCACTTTATTCAAACTGCTCAGTGCTCCTAAGTTCAATTTGATAATACCATTTTCCAGATTTCATAAAAAAGGATTATGCAATTCAGCAAAGTACACTACAGTAGTCATTTGAAATTCTGCAAAACAAAATTCTTATTATTATTATTATTCTACAATTCGGTGAGTTTAATTAGGGGAAGGGGGTTGGCATTTGAATTCGGCAAGTTTAATTAGGGGGAGGGGGGTTGAGCATTTGAAATCAGTGAATTTAAATGAAAGTGAACCAAAAAATTGTTCCCGGGGTTTATTTGTTAAGACGCGCGATGTGCAGTATTGATGATGTTGAACATACAGGTTCAGCTACGATACGAACAACAGATACAATGAATGTAATTAACGGGATATTTCACCTGTAATTGCATAATATCTAATCATGTAACTCGTTGATTTGGTTTTAATAGGAGCATTAGATTATAATATCAAGAGTTAAGAAAGTTATGCTGATTTTATTTGATTCATCCTCTTTTAAAAAAAAATATTTTAATTAATTAAGGACTAATTTAAAAATAACAAAAGTTTTTATTAATTAATAAAAAATGATATATTTGATTGGTTTAAAAGGTAACAATATCAAAACCTTCAAAATTATTGAGGGCACCATAGAAATTCTCTTAAAACTATAATGACTATTAAGTTGTTTTTAATAAAAATATCAAAATGATTATTTTATTATTTTTCTCATACGATCAAAACAAATTTTAAAGGAATCTTAAATTGTATAATAGTAGTATCATTTTAACTTAAGCAAACTATCTTTAAACCAACAAAATCTGGTAAATGACTAGAAAATTGAATTCTTCATTCGAATAACTAAAACTTTCTTTAATGATTTATAGGCTTTGAAGTAAATTAATTTGTAGCTATCCACTAACCTTTATATGTTTTTCGAGAAGATAATTTAGTTAGCTTGTAATCTATTAAACTAATTTATAATTTTTAAATCAAAAGAGGAGTGCATGGTAAACAAATTGATCAAACAGAATAAATTAATTAGGAAAGAGGAGAAGAGCCGAAATGTGGTTGTTTATCTGGCTGCCGAGTGGCCAGTTGTTGATTTCATGGGATTAAGGTGAGCTTGGAAGCCATAATGGATCTTCTTAACTGAAAATACGACTCATTTAATTTCAAACAGAATTTTTAACGATATTGTCAAGTTGCAATGAATAACGAGTGGCCCTCGGCGGTTTGACCTTTGTCTTTGAGGTTCACCGTTTTTTCTTTCTTGCAAAATGAGCTGTGTTTATACTTTATACACTCTGGTCTCCCCACCCAATTTTCTCAAACAAACGTTGTTCTCTGATGCTATGTTTTTGACTTCTGACCAGGTCGGTTTGACAAATGAACGCTTTAGGGTTTTTTTTTTTTTTTAGATATATTCTCTTAGTGATTACAAAAACATCGTCTTATATATATATATATATATATATATATATATATATATATATATATATATTTATTTTCACTTGATTTTTCATGTTTAGTTATTTGTAGAGGTAATTATAAAAACGTGAAAGGAAATATTCTTTTGTTTGCATTGTTAATTAAAAAATGTTACCTTATTTTATTTTAGTTTAATTTTACAATTTTTAAAAGAATAAAGAAAAACATTTATAATTGTGGTGGAAAAATCTTTAAACCGAACTAGTTCAAGGTATTATAATTCTTAACAAAAAGTATGTCAACTAAAAATTAAAACAAAAACCAATCCAACCATAAACTGCTACCAAAACACATATTTTGTTTTCTTAAGCAAAGTCAACTAGTACATAACGAATGATTAAATGGAGACCTGGTCGTCTGGTCGACTCGATAGTCACCTTCTTAATTTTAGGAAATGCAATGCTACTGTTTTGACTTTCTGCTGATTAGAGATATTAAAAAAATGAAAATTATTTTCATAACACCTAATAAAGGTATATATAGTTCAGCGAAGAAAGAAATAATTAATATAATGAGAAATAAATAAGGATATAAATATACGTAAAAATCAAGATGTCAAAAGATAAAGATTGAAATTCTATTTTTGTATTGAAGATGTAAGGGCTTCTATTTAATTTAAAGGGTTAACTGTTAAGTTTAACACATATATAATAAAAAAAAGTATTAAATATTTTTTTTTGTTTACTTTAGTAAAAGTAAGTATGAAAATATTTTTTTAATTTTTTTGTTGAAAGCAAGCAATTTCATAGGTAGTGTCATAAGACTAATCCTTGAGGGATAGAGATTATCGAAGTGGGTAACTATGTCGAATCTCGTTGATAATATATTTTTAATACTGCTGATTAGAAATAATTTTTTTTCCAAAATTTTTCATTATATAGCTATAAGGCATTAGCACGTAATAAAAAAAACTTAATTTAATATACAATTTCTTGCTTACTTGTAGTTGTTGTGATCTTATAGAACCCTCAAATCCGGATACGCTGACTTTTGAAGCTTGAAGAAGCAATATGGCCTACGGGCAACGCCGACATCACGTGGTTGTTCATAAATGATTATTTTCTACAGCCATTTTTTTTTTGCAGGTAGGTTTCTAACATCAAAATTCGCTGAGTAATTATTAATGCCTTATTAATGCATTATATAAACTGCCGCCTAAGGTCTAGGATTATAATACTAATAATGCTAAATCACTGTTTATGTCCACTTATTATTTTCTTATTTAATAATTTTAAATATTTTTACAAAATCTTCTTACTAATCATTTTACTCACTAGAAAAAAAATATTGAATTTTTAAAGTTTTCTATTTAATGGTCAAAGTAATGCCAGGTCCAAATCAATAAATCCTCAAATTGAGCATCACTCTAAACTTCACAAACACATATTACAAAGAAATGAGTGAATCACCAACTTAGTCTATGAAATTGTAATAATCAATCAAATTAGTCTTTGAAATTAATAAAATGACAATAATTTTTGAAATTATAAATCACCGATCAATCCGTAGAGAAGGCCTAATCTTCTTCGACAATAGTGGTGGAGATTGGAGAAGCCGTGGGAGAGACTTAGAGTAAAGGGGGGTGTATTTTTCAGGGATATTTTTGGAAAATAAAATAAAAAAGGGAGTGTACTGGTAAAAAGTGGAAGTGTATATAGCAATTCCCTGAATGTCAGTACGCGTACACGGTCCGCCATTCCTCGGATTGACCCAATTGCTGACCCAATAAGATGTTTGTTATAGATGGGTTTTGTCTATCATCATGATAAAATATGAAAAAAAACGATAATATAATTATGATGAGAAAAAAAAAAAAACACTTCTTTGTACGAGGTTTTTTTTTTTTGCCAATTATCATAAATGGGTTTTGATATACTTCACGAGAATGTTTAATACTATCATAGTTAGATTGATTAATTTTAATTTTTATAAATTAAGATATTATTTTATTAAGTTTAACACATATATTGATTAATCCAATCTTATATGTATATTATTGATGTTTAAATGGTTTACATTATCAACTAATAAAAAGTAATTTTATATAATTTTTAAAGAAATGGTAATAGAAATTAATAATTTACCCTACAGCGGTTTATGATTAATAACAATATAAACATTTTCTAACCTATCCGTGCATATATTATTTATTTTTCTATAAAAAACTAATATAAAACTTTAATTTTGCAAAAAAAAAAACTAAAAGAAAGTTTAGTTTCACTACAATTGCTAATAGAAGCAACTGCCTTTGTGTAAATAAAAAATTAAATCCCTTTGCCTTTTTTTTATTGATTATTATTTTGAATAGAAAATATTAGTGAGAGATAGAAGGTCGAAGTTTTATCACTAAAGATGAGCTTAAAAAACATGTTTCTGGCTGTAAAAAATTAGTAAAGAGCTTTCCCCTAACTGATGGTAGGAAATTTTTAATCGTTCTAATCCTACTTGTACTATATACGTCCTTACGGATATTGAAGCTATCAAGCTAAAAGCTTTGAGATAAATATACCCATCCTAACAATACAATACAACTTCGAAAAATTAGACGTCAATTACTCTTAATAAAACAATGTTCAGTTGGGACACGTGTCCATCTTATATTGTACTGAAAGCAACAAAGAGTGTTCTTTCACTTCTTTGTAAAAGAAAAAAAATAGAACACGTGAACTCTTCCTTCTCTCTCATTATTCTTTCTCCTTCTTTCAAATTTGAATTTGAATCTCCTCCTTCTTTCTCTCATCATTCTTCACAATAATCAAAACCCTCATTGCTCCAAATCAAAAAAAATTGAACGACCCTCTTTCTTCTTTTTCATTCCCTTTTCATCTTCTCTCCCACTCTGTCACTTTTTTCTTCCTGCAATTTTTATCGAGCACAGATGCGATTTTCGTAAAACCCTTCTTTTACGCATCAAAACCCATTGCTTTGGACGTTGTTGGAGGTCTTTTGTTGCTCGTCACCATAACTAACGAGGTGAGTTATGTTTCTTCTTTCCCCTTTTCTTTTCTTTCGATTTTATTTTTCCATTTTTTTCTCAAGTTTCTGTCTTCTTCTTCTTTTTTTTTTCTTTTCAATTGCTGTTGAAACAGTATAGACAAGTCACGAATAGGAAGGAGAATAGGTGTTTCTTCTTTTCAACTTCTGTTTTTCCCCCCCTGCAATTTTCATTTTTTAATCCAAAATTGCTTTTTAATTTTTTTCATTGATTAATTTTGTCTGCTATTTATGTTCTTCAACCAGGCATCTTGATACTTATAAAGAAGATCATGGAAATCCCAAGTATGCTTTTTAAGGTATCCCCTCACTGTCTTCATTTTTGCTTATAAGGAGAATTATAAAAAATATCTCATTTATTTATAGGTCTTGATTCTAAAGTTTTTGTATTTACCATGTTTGTGATGAGTAGAGTTAATATCGACTTGGATTTCGAATTTATATTATGCACAATTTGTTGTCAAAATTTTAAAATTAAGGGTCAAATTCAATCCTACACTAATAATGTATCATGTCTAAAAATAATAGCTCATTTGGGTATTGTAGTTGTCCTTGCTACCAATTTGGGGAAAGTTAGAAAGCATTTGTGTTGGTGAAAAATGATTGTTTTTGGTTCTTACTACATTCAGGTAGACAGACAGAAAGTTAGAAAGCATTTGTGTTGGTGAAAATGATGAAAGCATAGCTTAGAACTTTAAAAAAATAATGTTGGGTTGAGAATTAGCAATGACTTTTGATTCACTGTAATCCTTTATTCTTCATCACTTCTGGTATAAAAACAAAAAATGATTTGTAATGGCTTTGTGAAGTTAATAACCCTTTCTCCATGTTCCTGTACTTAGTATGGTGTAAATGCTCGAAAATTTTTCTTTCTTAAACTTGAAAATCAAGCTTCTGTTAGCTATGTTTCAACAGTAATGATAATATTTGTATGAATTTTTTTAATCAATGCTCATAACAGAGATCATGACAAATCAAATATAGTTTTCAATAAGTTTTGAAACAAAAATTATCAAGGTCCTATGTTTTACTTGCTTTGTTTAATTTTCCATTGCTGCCATTTTCAAATTTGACTCTCCACTTTTCTTTCTTTTGTTTTTTTAAAGGCATTTTCCTTTCTATTGTGTCAATTTTCATTTTTCTTTTACATTCAACAATATTTTGCTTTATCACTTTCTCTGATTAAATAGTTTGAAATTTTATTTATAATGTACTCATGTAATAATATTTTTTTTCTTGTATGATTCTTATGCATACGAATGACATGAGCCTAACATCTCATACTACTTAAATAAGACAGTTCCTTGAGAAGTGCAAGAAAAAATTATGGACAACAAATCCACTGGTGGTATTGACCTTCTTATAACCCCTTTCAGATAATTTCTTTTATTGTTTGTTAGTCTATCCAAATAGAAGAAAAATTAAAATTGTTTCTGTTGTTGAGGTACAATTCTATTTATCCTTATCTTTTAATATTTTATCTGCACAGTAAACACCTGGGTAGTGGAGACAAGAAATAGTGTAAAGGAGTAAGAAAGAAAAACCATACTCATGATTCTACCCAGGTTCTTCCTTATGCCCCTAAAGTACTTTTGCATTTCTCTATTGTTTGTCATTATATTTATATTTGTATTTTTTCTATTTTGACGCATTTCACCTGTTATTTCAATTCACAATTTTAATTTCCCACTTCAATCTCTTTTCATGATCGGTTCACAAATCAAATTTGAATCTCTTTCTTTTTTCTCTTATCACAACCTTTTTTCTTCTCTTATATTTGACAAATCCTTCGATTTTTTAGCATTTTCAAGTGTTCCAAAACCATCAATTGGATATGAATTATAGAACCACCATGATCTACCAACTTGCTTTAGATTCTTAGATCGAAACCTTTTTTCTTCCCTTAGATTTGACAAATCATGTATTTTTTCCCTACGAATGAATTATTATTTGGAGAAAAACCCACCATCAAGCATTTTCGAGGCTGAGTCTATAAGGTATGGTATGTTCACCTACCATCAAGCATTTTAGCTTATGAATGATTTGCTTTAACCGGAGTCTACATTCCACCCAAAACAATCAAAGAAATAATTTTATAGTTTTTTAGATCTCTATCTATCTATATTCAATATTCATTTCTTTTTCCAAATTTTGTGGATTTGGATACAGAGCTTGATGACTATCTACCTTTTTCACTATTTATAGGTATATTAATTTTTTAATGTCTAACTATAGTGATTTTAAATGGGCTTTGAATGGGTCTGTTTTAGGAGTTATACTACTATGAAGGATTTGTGCCATGATGTTTTGGGTATAGCAAAGGAAAATAAATATCTTAGGCAAGTGAAGTCAAATTGAGGTATATCTCTTTTACCTTTTGGTTGTTGATCATCTCTTGGATTCAGATATCTATGTTCATATTGGGAAATTAATTAGCAAGTGGAGAGAAAGGCTACAAGTTAGAAGAAAATTAATCTAGGCATCTCACTTAGGATGTGGTTGTATCATATGAACAAACACAAAGTTGAAGGCTAAATATAACTTAAATAGAGCTAGGCAACACTTGGGATCATGCTTTTTTTGGTTGGACTACCCACTAATTCATCTCTCTGGGTTATTTTATTTTCCATTTTCTTGATAGTTTTGTGGTAAATGGTAGACAAAAAAAAAATAGGAAGAGTAAATTTAGTCATTTAATTTCCTATCTCTTACAAAGATGGCACAACCCTATGCTCAGTCGTTGTACATTTGAAGAGCTTCATTTTTTTTCCCCTTTTATTATGCTTTTAGTTTTGTATTAAGCAAAAAGTAGTAAATACTACATATATTGAATAACTAAAATTAAATGTGGTTGTTTCTAAATGCGTATGGACAAGTATATTTTTCTGCCTGCTTCGCTTAACTATGGGTCAACTATTGGCTTTTCTTCTTCTGCCTGTGTTTCTTCGGTGAGTTGTTTAAAGGATAACTTCCTTTTGAAAGGTTTTTTTCAAGTTTAGCTTGCTGTTTATATTGCCAATGTTGATAAGTCATATGTTTTTCATCTCAAGTAATGTAATTTATATTATTATACCAATGATTAAATTGATGATATGACTCAAAGGGGCTATCATTTTTTATTTGTCTATTTAAGAATAAGAGAGATAAGATTGATTATTTTGCTTAGAAACTTTAATGTGCATTGACATTTGTTATATGAATATTTTTTATGCAAGAAGGACCACTTCTACAGCATAGGAGGTTAGTCTTAATTTACTCATTAGGGACATTTTTTTTTTGTCATTTCTAAGTCTTATTATATTACGTGACCGAGATGGGTATAGTATGAGTATAGTACAATTGTATTGCGCATTCAGATCAATGTGCCAGTCTTGCTGTGAAATTTTGGCCTTCTTGACAATTGCTTTCTTAAATATGTTAAGAAAAAGAAACATAGAATTTTTCTGAAATGAATTTTTCTTACTGCTCTGCATTGTTTCCTAATTAGATCAAAATTTCACTTCTCTCACATAAAAATTTGTCAATTTGACCATACCGTTAAATATTTTACAGTACACTACACTCTTGCTGACAGCAATTTTATGTGTTTGCTGTCATATAAAAGCACTTAGAGAAATTGGCAAAACACCTTAAAGAAATAAAAGAAATGTTGTTAGGATTAAAAGAAGTTTTGTTGATTTTACACAATGGCCAAATAGGCTTATAATCTGGTACTATATCATTCTCAGTGTACGGTTTGATATTTATGTATGCATGTCCATTGTTAGGCAAAAGTGTTTTTTACTATCAAAATTATGAAAAGGGAAATTTTGAATGAGGATTATTAATTGAACTTCGATCTTTAAAAAGGTCCTTTAGCAGAGTTTGCCTTTCAGTAAGGTAACTAACTTTTTATTCTGCTGCTTGAACTTTTGGAGATCCATTAAATAATTCATTGCATAGAACTTATGTTAGACTAATTGATTGTAATTACATTTTCACTAATAGATTTTTGGCATGGTTAGCACATGAGAGGCAGTATATAAGTTAGCATACAGTGCCAGTCAAGGTTAAATATGGATGACGAGGCAAGATAAAAGAAGATATGCTTAAATTCTTATGGAAAAAATGCTATTGCAAAAAAGTCAATAGTGTCTACTCTTTGAAGTAATTCCTCCTTGCCTGAGACAAAAAAATGAATTTTTATTTTCTTTGTGGAAATACACCTGCTTTCATGATTAGTTAAATACTTAATTCTGAATTTTGATCTCACTGAAACTGAGTAAATGGAACAAGTCATTGGGAAGGTTTAATTGTTGGTAGAGTGGGGTTCACTGATTCTGCAGAGAGTTTTTGGAAGGAATATAAAAGTTCAAAATTGATTGAATTCAGAATATGGAGTTGCGGGAGGTGTAGGATAACCAGATACGAAGTGAGTGTTGTTGCCAGCTGAGAAGAGTGGGCTAGGCTTTTTGTCAAATAGGTGGTGAGCAAAGGTCACAGTGGAACTTTACGGACAATATGTTAAATTGTATGACAGTATTCACAAACAACAGAATGTAATAACAGTAAATTGTTAGCTGTTATTGTTTGATTCGGTGTAAATGGTTTTCATGCTTAACATTAGCAGTTAGCTGATCATGGGATACAGTGATGTGAGTAAGCTGTGGTATTACAAGTGTTTTTTCATGATGTTAATACCATATTGGTTGGATCTTTGGGGTTATTTTCAAGTGAAAAAGTCTGTTTGGTTAGTAGAACAACCATCAGTGCAGATGGAAGACAGTTATATACTTATATACTGGAAGCCTTTTAGTTTGGGAGGTACAAGCAATAAAAGGATACGCAATTTGCAATGGAATTGGGAAGTCTTGGCTTTAAAAGCATCAAATTTTCTTTGATCACGTATATTGGCAAAGTTGTTTTGTCTATTTGCTATTGTTATAAGTCTGATTTATGGTATTTGCTATTTGTACAAGGGGTGTGGTTGTATTAGAATTGGGGGGGGGGGGGGGGGGGGGTAGTTAAGACAGCATATGGACATTGCCATTGGTTTGGATTACGTGTTAGGAACATCATGCTACTTGTACTGTTCAATCTTTCATCTAATGAAAATTTGTTGTCATTAAAAAAAAAAAAAACTCTACTAAGGCATCATAAATGCTTTCAAAGAAAGGAATAAAAAACTCAAATTTTACCAATTATATTTATTTGGGATTGACATGCCTCAATTGGTATTAATTTAGGAAAATAAGTAAACTTACTTATTTCAAATAATAAATGTTGCATTGTAGAAATGATAAGTCGTGTTAAGAATTTTATATTAATATTGGGCTTAAATATATTTTTAATCTCTCAAATATAGATACTTATTTTTTTAGTCTTCCAAATTAAAACTCGCTTTTTTTAGTCCCTCAAAGTTGGAAAATACTTTTTTAAGTCCCTCTCCATAATAGGTGCCAAACAAGGAATAACGAATTTGCAATTTGTGACGGCTAAAACACAATTCAATAATGGGATCAACTAGAGATTCTTGCAGCTATTACTTTAATAGGCTTCTATCAAGCTGAAAGCACCTTTTATATACAATGATCGATTATAAGATTTCTTTTACCTTATATGCAATGTTATTTGAGAAAACAAAGTGGAAATTAAATAAATTTTATATAATGTAAATATTTTATTTAAATTTGAGATTATTGTACTTTTTTGCTTCAACTATAAATTTTGTTTTTTTTCCTTTAGTATTAACGTAACACAATTCAATATTTTATATTAACTCTATCAAGTCTTCTAGATCTATTTAGGTTAATTAAGTTAAAAGTAACAAGTAATTTTGAAATAGTCATAATTACGTGACAATCTTTTTTTTTTCAATTACATATAAGTAATTTTAAAATATGCATAAAAATAATGTGACCAGTGCAATTGCACAGATACTATATTAACATCATACTTATTATTAAAATAATAAATTATTTAAATTAAAATTGATATAATTCATAAAAAATAATTTGTAAAAGTAAAATATTTTTTAAGCGACTTTACAATTAGGAATGACAAGAATTCTCATACCCGTGAGTATTCACCTGAACCTACTCCAACTTTGACGGGGAAAACCTATTTTGATTGAGTATAAGCTGAGACTTGACATTTTTTTTATTGTAATGGGTTGAGTTTATGTTATGAATCATTATATTTTTATGACTTATTCAATTTAATGACATCTAAAATTAGTTTTAAATTTAAAATTAGACAAAAAAAATATGTACAAATATATTGTTACAAAGTTTATCTGACCCCAAACAAAGACCCAGATGAGTACAAAATTTTATCCCTATCAGGATCGTATCCCTATTGGGACGGGGAACGACATACATGTCCCGCCCCTGCCCTGTTGCTATGTATATTCACAATTATCATTTATACATTTTTTGTTTTAAATAATTATATATTTGGAAAATATTAAAATACCTTTTAGTTTTTTATTTTATTTTTTGGTTTTAATTTTCTTTTCTTATTTTTTTAAAAAATTACTTTGATAAGTTCACGTATCTTTATTAGATCAATTTATCATATAACATTATATTAATATATACAAACCAGTTTAGAAGCATATGTAAAAATGAGAGTGACCCGTGCGAAGGCACGGGTATCATACTAGTTAAAAGTTAAGAAAGATGACGGCTTCTGAGGTGGACTACTTTTATAAGTGGTCCACCATGCATCAGTTTTTATAATTCTTAAATTGATCTAAGGTGTACAATGTTATTATGCACTTCTCACATCAAATATTTTTCTCTTTTTCTCTCTTTAGTCTATACTGTCCTTCCTCTTTGTCCCTTTCGACAACACCTTCACTGCCTCCGACGGCTTCACCGTCTCCAACGGCACCTCCGGCTTCACCGTCTTCGACGGCACCTCCGGCTTCACCATCTCCGATGGAACCTCCGGCGACCGTCACTATCTCCGGCGATCGCTTCCACTGCCGTCATTTTCACCTTCAACTTTTCTTTTTCATTTTACAAGTTAGGTTCTCCCTCTCTACACACGCATATATATTTTCTTTTTATTTTTCTTCCACATTTGTGCATTTCACGTTTTTGGATCGTTCTATCTATTTATTTGAATGCACTGACTATGGTGTTCGCGTTCGAATCTTCGATTGCAATTGTTTGCTTGAACTGCTTTGATTTCTGGGTTAGTGCAGAGTTATTTGGATCTCCTGATTCAACAACTTTCTTAAATTGCGAAGGGAGCGAAGTCGATACTCCGACTCGGGCTCGACGTTGGTGGAAATGGTCGTTAGAGGTTTAGTATTGAGTTTTTTTTTTCTAGTACAGGGAAGAGGGGTTACATGGATGCTGAAACTGAGATTTAGGAACTTGTTAATTTGTAAAATAAATCAAGTAACTATGGTGGAAAATCTGTATGTGAGTTTTTTGGGTTCATTAAGGGATGATAAATCAATTTTGGGAACAATGGCGGTGCGATCGCCAGAGGTGTCGTCGGAGGAGATGGAAGCGATCGCTAGACGTGGTGAAGGCGTTGCCGGAGGAGATGAAGGTACTGCCGGAGGCATCAAAGAAGAGGAAGAGTAAACTTGGTAAAAAAAAATTGATGTGGAAGGTGCATAATAATATTGTGGACCTTAAATCAATCCAAAAGCTATAAAAAATGGTGCATGGTCCACTTAAGAAAGTGGTCCACCTTATAAGCCATCAAGAAAGAGAATTAAATTGGAAACAAAGGAGGAAAAAAGCAAATAAAATTAAGTAAGCGGTTGAATATGGCAACGATCAAGTTGAATTCTTGAGTTGAATGACGATGACACTGATGTTGTCTTTGCTTCCACGAGCCATAGCCAACTCGGCCAACAACGCTGCGGCTTCTGTTGCATAGCTTATAATGGAGTCCTCTTTCAAGTTCCTCCTCATTTTCCCATGGAGGCAACCTCGTACAACCTCACAAACAAACTTGTTAGACACCACATCCCACAGCCCGTCACTCGCCACCACAACAAACTCATCTGACTCTGTTCGTGCGTACACGTTGGTCTCTGGTTGAGAAATCACAAATGGCTTCATGCAGTACTGATCCCCTGCATATATATATAGCGTAAAATCCTCCCTGTTAAACTGACACTCTCACACTTTTTAAAGGAAATAATTTTGTACTCTTCAATCACATATTTGTGAAATTTATCTAGATTCTCAGAATTTTACATAAACAAGTCATCATAAGCGAATCAAATCATTTAGTGAAATGAATGCTAATATATGAAAAAAAGAGAATATAACTTTTACTTAATCAAATCATTTAGTGAAATAGTACCATAATGCATGATTATTTTAAGAGGGGATATTCACTACAAATACTAGCTTGGGTCATTGTTGCCAAGGGTTAGGGGAAGAAATTATTACATGATTTGAAGCTTTGTATTCTGACTAATCTCTACATAACTATATGACATGGAGATTTCTCGACATCATGTGGTCTCGTATCATATAATAATTTCTCAAAGAACAGATGATTTCAATGGGTGATATGATGCAGTTTGCAATGTTAGTTGATCTTATATATATAACTATATGATGCATGTGTGTGTTGGTAGGATTACCTATGGATCTGGAAGTAGCAAGTACTCCCAAGACACGATTTCCGTTCCAATTAATGACTCTCCCACCTGCTGCTTCTATCCTCTCTTTTTCATCTGGACGATCAGGCTGATATATATATATATATAGAAAGAAAAAAATCCCGTGTTACGTTACGTCAAAACAAACTATTCACTGACTTTCTGTATATGCAGCAGCAACAACCAATAAGTAAATTAATATCTCTACTCTAGCTAATGACATGAATAATGAATCACCTTATGGTCACGTGAAAGTGGCACAGCTACACCACCACGGCACAACACCGCCCTCGAGTCTCCACAATTCGCCAACACAATCTCCTCCTTTCCGACCACCACCACCGCCGCCGTCGAACCCATCGTGTTCCCGCCGCCAGCATCGTGCTCCTCACCGACTCCAATTTCCTTGTCCATCTTCATGAAACACGAACACATCACCTCGCACCAATCAAACTCTTTCTCTGCGCTCTCCCTCACTTCCTCCGCCAACAACAAGTGCAACCTGTCGCGGCAAGCGTTAGCCACCGGCATCCCACCGTGGCCGTCGTAAACAGCAAAAAAATCGTAACCGCCACAACGCTGCTCCGCCGCCACCAAACCAGGAACCACCTTCACCGCGTCCTCCATCACACGCCGCCGCCCTATCACCGATATGAAACCGTGTGATGTGGCGGCGGCCATGGTGGGAACCACATCAACCTTGCACGGACGCTTTCGCTTCTTCCGGTAGTTATCGTAGCATCGTTCAACTTGTTTAGATTTGATACTCTTGGTGGAATGTATCTCACCACTGCTTGGATCTGTTTTCATTAGTGTTTGTAACGGTAACAGTGCATGTGTTTACCGGAATCTGTGATCAGGTACGGACATGTTCACGGTATCGCAATCGCACACGCCGCGCGCACCGGCTTCATTTTGGATTTTCTGAGTTTCCTTATTCTCAGAGAAAGCTTTTAACTTTGGCTTGCTTGCTTTTGTATACCAAATACCATGCCACGAAGCAGGTCGCTCGCCAAAGCTTAACGCATTTGGGGGAAGTAATATCTGGAGCGTACACGTGTCCTTGGAAGTTGGATTATACGAGGAAAACGTGGACGGATAAGATTTCTTATGTTCATACGTGGCGCTATATTCCAAGGAGGACCATGGTTTTGGCGGGACGGAAGGAAGGCTCCCTGGTTTACTAAGCGCGTGTGGACGATATTTTAAAAATCAGATTAGTTATTTTTCTATACAAACACATAGAATATCGCAACTACATATTTAAATTTAAATTTTAGAATAATTTTGTGTTTCATGGTGAGATTTGTTATCAAATGAATCCGTGAAAAAAATGTTTTAGAAATTAGTTTGATTATTAAATTGAAGAATATATATATAGCCAAACAGGTCAAGTTATTTATCAGATGTTTATGACTTAAGCTTGTTTATTAAAAAATAATAGGTTACGAGTTTTTGAAAAAGTTAGACTTTTAGTTTTAGGTTATCTAAAAATAAAATAAAATATAGTTATATAGAAATTTAACTAGTTCATTGAACCAGGCGAAAGGACTCGATTTTCATAAGAAACAAGAAACATGTACGGGAATTTGACGACAGGCAGATTAATTGCATAAAGACTAGAATAAACTGAATAGTAAAGAGGGGGGGGGGGGGGGGGGGGGGGGGGGGGGTACTGACAAATTAAAGAAAAAATGTGGGAGTTGTAGACAGAAAGAAAGACGGTGGTAAGTAAGTGGTCTCATGTCTGATAGGATGTTCATAAACCGATTCAATATAATAAAAATAAAAAATTGAATAAATTGAAAATTGAAGTGATCAAAAATTTAAAAAATTGAATTTTTTTATTGGATTGGATCGGATTTCGAATTTGATTTTCAAAATTGATTCAATTCAATCCAAACCGAACTTTTATATATGTATATATTTTTATTTATAAATTGATAATATCACTCATGTTTATATTTTTATTTCTTATATATTTATAAAATTATCACATAATTTATACCTATTTATAAAAATATTTAATTAAAGATAATTTTTTACTAACTATTTGAGTTAAGATGCATAAATATAATTATCAAGTTGTATAAAATTTATTTTTGATATAGTTATATAATGACGAATAAATGAAATATTTGATATTTTGAATTATTTTTTATTATATGTATTATATATCTTATAATTTATTTAATATTTTCTTAAACAAATAAAATTAAGATTAAAATCGAAAATCGATCTAATCCAAACCGCTTTAAATTGGATTTGATCGGATCGGATTAAAATCTTGAAAAAAATCGATTAAATGATAAATTAAGAAAATCGAAATGATTGAATCTGATAATTTTTTCTTTCAAAATTGATTTAATTAAATCCGCGAACAACCTTCATTTTTGGTTTGAGCATGAGGGATAGGATCCAGAAAGTGGGGATTGCTTTGATAAATAAATATTAAAAAAAAAATGGTTGTAGGCGGCAAAATGACGTGGTGTGAGTAGCTAGCTGGTGTAAACGTGGCCATTGGATAATTGGGAGAGTGGCACTGTATCTGTATCATAGCTACAGTTATCCAAGTGTCCAAGGAAGGCCATGCAAGAAAGGAAACAAAGCATTACATTACGGGCGGAGACTACCGTGGGAAAGTATAACAAGTTTCCCACAGTGGGAAAATATTTTTCATCCGTCAGATTATGTAATTTAAAGATCAACGATTGTAATTCTTTCTAGTTTTAACCTTTTCTTTTTTCTTTTTGTCCACCTCTTTCCCGTTATGTCCCTCTTTTTTTTTTTTTTTTTATCTTCCTTTCCTTCTTCCCTTCGTTCCCCACCGTTGTGGTTGTTGTCGCCGCCACCGCCACAACTAAATCTCCGACCGCCGTCGTTCACCGTCGATTCTACAGCACGCAACAGCAAACCACTCGATATGACCCTTCTTCGAAAACGACGCCGCACCATTGTTGTTGTTGTTAAGTTGAAATTAAAATCAAAATAGAGAAGATCCATGCTGTTGAGGATATATAAAAAAATTAAAATAAATAAAGAATGCAATCTAAACTTGCGTCCAAGAAGGCAAAGATCAAATCTTTGTGCAATGGGTTCCGATGTTAATGGCGTAAAAGGAACCAACTTTCCTCATTGAATCGAATGCCACTAAATATATGGGTTCCAGGCAAAGATTAAATCTTGAGCAATGGGTTCTCAACGCTGGTAGAGACGAAGAGGACCAGGGAAGGAGGAAGAACGGGGAAAGAAGACAAGAGGGGAAGGTTGAGGAAAAAAAAAGGATATAACTGGAAAATGAAAGAGAAAAAGTAAAAAGAAAAACATAAAATAAGAAAAATTACAACCATTAATCTTTAACTGGCATAATCTAACGGCTAGGAAAAACTTTCCTACAGTGGGAAACTTGTTACACTTTCCCACCGTAGTCTCCGCCTACATTACGTTTCTTCTCAACCTCCATCGCATCCTAATTCTTCCAGAACCTTCTTATATCACTTTTATATGTCAAATACATTATTAACCCTTACTATTTCTCTATTTCTCATTTCTTATATTTCACTCTTTTGGTGTCAATTAGTATTTATTAGGAAAAAATCTATCTTATATCTCAAATTCAAAAGAAAAAAAATAAAAAACATCTCATATAATTCATATATTTTAAACAATCTAAATAATAAAATATATTATCATTTTATTTCTTTTCATCCTTAATATGTTTATCGAGAAGTTTTTGAAGAAGCTGCAAAATTCCATTACATGCAAAACAAAAAAAAAGAAGCTGCAAAATTCCATAAAACACTCGAATATAACATGGGAAAAATGTGGCAGATGCTTCGATTAGGTAATTATCATAGAACATTCTATTGTTTTGACGGTGGTAACGGTGGTGGTGGTAAAATCTCTAAAAAATTTATTAAACAAAAATCAAATCTGTAAAAGATCTTAACAGTGGTGGTGACGGCAGTGATGACGGTCATAGTGGCAGAGATGGTAGCGGTCATGGTGGTGGTGATGATGGATTAACGGTAATCTTGAAGAAGAGTGACGTAATAATTGAGATCTTTTACAAAAATTTTTTGTTTGGTGAATCTTTTAGAGATTTGATGGTTATATTAGATTTTTATTTAAATTTTTAAATATTTTAATTTTAATCGTCTATTATTTTTAACTTTGATCTAATGGTTGTTATTAACTATTCTCATATTCTCACGTAAGAAAGTGTTATTGTAACACCCTCATTTTCACTTTATGTATTTGATTATTTGTTTATTCTTAATCTTGTTTTTGAGAATTGATAAGCCCAAATAGGATAATAAAATATTAAATCACATTATCGTGACTAATATTTTATATTCTATATGATTGAAAATTTTAATAATTATTCCAGATGAAAATTTGAAATAACTATTAGAACGACAATTATACGGAATTATCAATATTTGTGACAAACGTGAGGATAAGTCTCAAATAATTATAAAATAATTATTTGAACTTAAAATCATGTTTTATAGACTTAAATATGGTTAAGATAATTTTTTTCAAAATTTTAGAAGACTTTTGAGAAAATTTTACAGAACGCTTTAGACATACTGCTAATAGATCAGCCTGTATAGGATTAATATCAAAACTTGATGAAACTAACAAAGTCAGTTCATTTTTAAGTCACATATATAAAAATATAATTTGTGGTAAAATTTGGGTATTTATATAACTAAAACAAAATTATTGTGAATTATTGACTAAAAATACCTAACTAATTCAAGTATTTCAAAAATAATTATAAAAATGTAATTTTAAGTTATAATACATATATTTTAAGTTTCTTAAAATGTTTCAACTAAAAATAAATTTATCTAATTAAAAAGCTAAAAATTATAAAACTTTTACGCGTAAAATCTATACCGACAGTATAAGAAGATACAAATAAAATTTCACCACTGGAGACCTCTCTCTCACACGCACTCTCACGTCAGCTCCATCACACTCTCATGCAACACTCTTCTTCTTTTACACAAATAAATAAATAAATAAATAAATAAATAAAAAGAGTCTTGTCTATAAAAGGCAAATTGCAAAGCCACTTTCTCTTCACAATTTTAATTTTCTCTGTGCTCTCACATGACCCACTTTCTACCTTCTCTCTTTGGTCTTCCCCTTTCTCGCTTCTTCTTCTTCTTCAATTTTTCTTCTCACAAAACATACTACCACTCTTCAACCTCCATCATCCACCACCAAAGCTACCTTCCTCCACTACCAAGAAGCAATCTTGAAGCAAGATTTCTTCTTCCTCCCTTCCTCCTTGTTGGACGAACTCACTCTCTTGGTAAGGGGGGAGTGAGACTTTGATTCACTTGTTATTTCTTCTTATTTTGTATTTTTCTTATGTATAAGCTTCATCCTTTTAATTCTTTCCTTGTATTCCCTTAATTTCTTGTTTATTTCTTGTTGTATTTCCATTTCTCTATAATTTCCTTGCTATTGTGGCTGCTCTTTCCTCTACGGGAGACCATGTCCAATTTTTGTTATAATTTTAAGTTCTAAAACACTCAATATGGGTCTAATAACTAATTGGGAGTGAATTAAATTTTGAAACCTCCTTGTTCTTTGTTACTTCATGCTACGGTTGGTGAAGGAGGCCAAAGAGGGGTTGTGTTCTCCATTCTATTTTGTAGAAACCTCTTTTATCAAGTCTTGAATCATCTACTTCACATAAAGTTTTAATTTTGAAAACAAAAATAAACCAAAACCACTCTTTTTCACTTTTGTTGCATTCGGTTACTTTTACGGAAAGAGGATCAGATTTTTGTGTTGTTATTTCTATGCTTTAAGCCATAAACAGAGAAGAAAAAGTTGATGTAGAAGGGGAGGGTGGTTCAGTCAAATGAAGAAACAAAAGGGGTAATTTGTTTACTTCTTCCCATTTTGAGACAAGGGGCTTTACCAAAAGTGATAACTAAACATAAAATTAATTCTTGGATTTCAGTAGGTGTATGTCTCGATTTTGGCATCAGTGGGTGGGCACCAAAGTTTTGCCATCTTTTCTCTTATAGCCTAACTCAAATAATTAATGAAAGGTTTTAAAAAGTATGATTGAGTTTTGGGAGAAGGATTCAGTAAGAATGAGAGGCCAAAGCAAGAATTGTTGTTTTAAAAATAAACTTAAATCCTGAAATGATTCAGGAATTGGATGTGCGTATGTATTTTCGTGAGTTAGAGAATAAGGTTTGAGTTTTTAAAACTTACTAAAATTATATTTAGGTGTTTTGTAAAAAAAACTTGTTTGAACCAATTAAGTAATGTAAAGCTTTGTTTCCTGGTTTAGTAACAATTCGGTTTGGTGGGTCATAGGAATGAAGAGTTTTGATTTTATTAAATTTAATATGATGTAAAACAATTTTGAAAACTCTTCTTAAAATTCTCATCACATTTGATCTTAATTAAAAGAAGTTTTTTTTAATAACTAAACTAAATATCTTTTCTGTTAAGTATCAGAGATAAAAACTGTAACTTGAGGAGAAAAACCTCTATATTGAACTGAAAGATAATTGGCTATATAAACAGCCTTACACCACCACTGCCACACAAAACGTGGACTTAAAAATATTAAAAAAACAAATCTCAACAGATTAGATAAAGCTAATAGCCATCACTCCTAATTAATAGCATAGCATAACAACCATGATTCCTAGTTAATAGGATTTATTAACAGAAAGGAAAAACTGACTAATAAACAAATGCTAACTAACTTCAACACTCTCTCCCTTAAACTGAATGCTCATAAGCAATCAGTTTATTTCTTCAATGGAACACATGCCAAGTAATGCCCTCAACTTCTTGAAAGAATCAGCCTTCAATGGTTTTGTTAAAATATCTGCAATTTGCTCATCACTTCTGCAATAGATTAGTTTCACAGCTCTCTCTTTAGTGAGATTACGAAGAAAATGAAACCTCACATCAATGTTTGCTCCTTCCATGCAAGACTGGATTTTTTGACAACTTAATAGTTGAGCTATTGTCACAAAATAACATAATTGGACCTTGCTGTGTGTATTTCACCTCTTTCAAAATTCTTCTTAGCCAAACACCTTGACAAGCACATGATGCAACATCTATGAACTCTGCTTCAGTAGTGGATAAAGTGACAACAGGTTGCTTCCTTGAAGACCATGAAACTGCAGCTCCACTTAAGAGAAAGACATACCCAGATGTGCTTTTACGATCATCCAAGTCCCCAGCATAATCACTGTCACTAAAACCAACTAACTCCTTTCTTTCACTCTTCTTATAAAACAAACCATAGTTGACAGTACCTTTCAAGTAGCAAAGTATCTTTTTTATTGCTTGATGATGGAGTTCAGTTGGTGTTTTTCATAAATCTGCTAACGAGGCTGACATCATACATTAAATTTGGTCGAGTTGCTGTCATGTACATCATACTTCCAACCATTTGCTTATAATAAGTGCTATCAATCTTCACTCCTTCAACATCTCGAGTAAGTTTAGTTCCAGGAACTATCGGAACTTGAACTGGATTACAATCATCCATTTTGAACCTTTCCAAGACCTCTTGAGCATATTTCTTCTGACAAATAAAGGTCCCACCTGTAGATTGAGTCACTTCTATGCCAAGAAAGTATTTCATCTTTCCCAAATCAGTCATCTCAAATTCTTTCATCATAGACTGTATAAACTCTCTAAACAAGCCTTCATCATTTCCAGTAAATATTAAATCATCCACATATAAACACACAATCAGAAAGCTACCTTTTTCTCCAGTTTTGATGTAAAGTGTATGCTCATAAGGACACTTGTGACAAACAACCTTGTTGAAATAGGTGTCAATCCGACTGTACCAAGCTCTTGGAGCTTGTTTCAGTCCATAAAGAGCTTTTTTTAGCTTATAAACCATATGCTTCCTTCCCTTTTTTACATAGCCAGGTGGTTGATCTACAAAAACTTGTTCTATAAGCTTTCCATGGAAAAACACAGATTTGACATCAAGTTGAAAAATGGTCCACCCATTCATGGCAGCCAATGAGATAACCATTCTTATTGTGTCATGCCTTGCCACTGGTGCAAATACTTCAGAATAATCAACTCCATACTCTTGAGTGTATCTTTTAGCTACTAAACGAGCCTTAAACTTGTCAACTTCTCCCTTTTCATTCAACTTTGTTTTGTAAACCCATTTTACTCCCACTGTTTTTTCCCCTTCTGGTAGTTCCACTAACTCCCATGTGTTATTTCTTTCAATAGCTTCAATCTCTGCATCCATAGCCTTTCTCCATCTTGAACTTTTAATTGCCTCATCAAATGCAATAGGATCACTTCCAGCAAATAAGGCAAGGTGAGCCAATGTGTCTTCATCTGAAAGCTCTTCACCACTTGTGTAATCATCCATCCAAACCGATTTACTCCTTGGACGTTGCATATTCAGCATTGAAGTTCCAGCTGCATCATTCAACTTTGTTTTGTAAACCCATTTCACTCCCACTGTTTTTTCCCCTTCTGGTAGTTCCACTAACTCCCATGTGTTATTTCTTTCAATAGCTTCAATCTCTGCATCCATAGCCTTTCTCCATCTTGAACTTTTAATTGCCTTATCAAATGCAATAGGATCACTTCCAGCAAATAAGGCAAGGTGAGCCAATGTGTCTTCATCTGAAAGCTCTTCACCACTTGTGTAATCATCCATCCAAACCGATTTACTCCTTGGACGTTGCATATTCAGCATTGAAGTTCCAGCTGCATCATTCACACTATCAGATCCAGATTCATTTAATTCTTCCCCATCACCGTATACATCATCTTCAGCTTCTTCATTATTTTCAAGTTCAAGAGCCACTGATTTCCCCTTATCTGTGACTTCCCAATTCCAGCTGTTGTTTTCATCAAATACCACGTCTTTAGAGATGCAAATCTTCTTTGTTATAGGATTGTAAAGACGATAAGCCTTGGACTCTTCACTCACACCAAGTAGAACACATTTCTCTCCCTTAGCATCAAGTTTCTTTCTCTTTGGATCAGGAACATGCACATAAGCCACGCAACCAAATACTCTGAAGTGATCAACTGCTGGTTTGTGACCAGACCAAGCTTCTTCTGGTGTCATATCCTTCACAGAAAATGTTGGACTTCGATTGAGAACATGCACACTCCAATTAACAGCCTCAGGCTAGAAAGTCTTTGGCACATTCTTGTTTGCAAGCAGACTTCTCACCATATTCATTATGGTTCTATTTCTCCTCTCTGACACACCATTTTGATGTGGTGTGTATGCTGCAGTCAATTGCCTCTTGATTCCATTACTGTCACACATATCAACAAACTCATTAGATGTGTATTCTCCCCCACGATCTGTTCTAAGGCATTGAATACTCTTTCTTGCCTCATTCTCAACTCTTGCTTTGAATCTTTTAAACACTTCAATAGCTTCAGATTTTTCTTTTATAAAGTACACCCATGTCTTTCTACTAAAGTCACCAATGAAAGTTATAAAGAACATTTTATTGCTATTAGAGCTTGGATTCATAGGACCGCAAATGTCTGAGTGTACTAGTTGTAGAACCTGACTAGCTCACCAGGTACTCTCTTGAGGAAATGATTTTCTATGTTGCTTTGCCATCACACATTCTTCACATACATGAGATGGAGCTTCAATATGAGGAAGCCCTTTCACCATCCTTTTCTGCTGCAAAATTCTGAGTCCATTGAAGTTTAAGTGTCCAAACCTGTAGTGCCATAACCATGAGGAATTTTGAATAGATGATTTGAGACAGGTTTGATATTCAGAAGTTTCAGTTTTGAGTTGAAACATCTGATTTCCAGAGTTCTTAACAACAGCAACTAATCCCTCTTTTGGATCATGAATTTGACAGCTTCCCTTTTGGATCACAATTGCACAACCAGTTTCTTGCAATTGTCCTAGGTTGATCAAATTGCTTTTAAGTTCTGGTACATAAAATACATCACCTATATTCTGGATTTTCTTATTCATCTGCACTTTAACAATTCCTTTTCCCATAACACTCATGCTAGAGTCATTTCCAAGCTTGACATTTTCTCGAAAATTTTCATCTGAATCACAAAAAAGGTTTTTGTTACCTATCATGTGATTGCTACATCCAGAATCAAGGTACCATATCTCTCCATTTTCAGCTAGCTTATTCTCCAAGTAAGCCATCAACAACACTTTTTCTTCTTTCTCCGTTTCAACAAAGTTTGCCTTGCCCTCTGTTTTATCAGGACATTCCCATTGAAAGTGGCCCATTTTATGGCAATTGTAGCATTCAATGGATGCCCTGTCAAAACTTGCTCCTCTACCTCCACGACCACGTCCTCTTCCTCTTCCTCTAAAGCTTCCACGACCTTTGCCTCTTCTAGAGAAATTTCTAGAAGAAGTCTCTTTGAGAGCCTGCTCCTCCTCAATGTGGTTTGATATGCGTTGTTCATGCACTAATAGTGAACTTTGCAACTCATCTATTGACATAGTATCAATGTCATTAGATTCTTCTATTGAACATACCACATAGTTAAACTTAGAAGTCATAGAGCGTAAGATCTTCTCTATAACATTCACATCTTCTAGCTTCTCCCCGTGCATCCTCAATCGGCTTGCAATAGTCAGTGTCCTTGCAAAATATTCATCAACATATTCTCCAGTTTTCATGTGCAGAATTTCAAACTCTTTACGAAGAGCTTGCAACTGAGCACGTTTAACTCTCTTGGTGCCTTGATACTTCTTCTTAGAGAGTCCCATATGCCTTTAGCAGTATCCTTCTTGAGAATGGTTTCAAGAATAGTTCGATCAACTGCCTGAAATAAGAAATTATTTGCCTTCAGATCCTTCAGCTTCAAGTCTGATATTAACTTTAATTGTGCCTCAGTCAAAACAGTTCCTTCTTCTACATCTGGGATTCCTTCCTCAATGAGACCCCAATATTCCTTTGATCTCAGAAAATTCTCCATCAACATGCTCCAATGATCATAATGACCATCAAGCCTTGGGATTGCTGGTTGCACAAATCTGCTACTGCTCCCTTCAGACGCCATTGCCAATGTTCAGAGAAGACTGCTGCTTCAAGTAATCAGGCCCCTTTCGAGGCTCTGATGCCAATTGTTAAGTATCAGAGATAAAAACTGTAACTTGAGGAGAAAAACCTCTATATTGAACTGAAAGATAATTAGCTATATAAATAGCCTTACACCACAACTGCCACACAAAACGTGGACTTAAAAATATTAAAAAAACAAATCTCAACAGATTAGATAAAGCTAACAGCCATCACTCCTAATTAATAGCATAGCATAACAGCCATGATTCCTAGTTAATAGGATTTATTAACAGAAAGTAAAAACTGACTAATAAACAAATGCTAACTAACTTCAACATTTTCTGTCTTTTGATCCTTAGTAGCTTCGGCCTTATGGCCAAATTAACTAAGTTTTGACATACAAATTTTCACTATTTCATCACATTAAGTCTTTAATTGAAAGAAATTTTAATTACCAAACGATGTTGGAATTAAGAGTCAAGGAATTTGAATTTTAAGCCTCCTGACCCTTTAAAAGCCATGGCCTCATGGCCTAAATTTACAAGTCTTGGTGCATTAAAGTTTCTTACCTATATCCTTTTTAAGTATCTTCAAAATTTTACAAAGAAAATTGAAATGAAAACTAGCTTCTTTATCAAATGATGGTCTCGGGTTTGAGGAAAGAAAGAAAGAAAATTGTTGGTTTTTCAATTGACAACATTAACACTTAGTTATATCACTTAGTTTTGAAGCAAAAACTTAATTTATTTTCTTTATATTTTGGTCTCGGGTTTGACATAGAATAAAGAAACACTGATTCAAAATTTTATGTTAACAAATTAAAACTTGATTAGTAGGAATCATGAAGCTATTTCTTGAAAGAAAATAGTTTTTCTTTAAATAAATTAAGTTTTTAAAATTAATAGAATAAAATCTGAAGTATGCTCTTGATAACTCCTTGGCAAGTGAACCAAATCGTACAAGTAATATCTTGGTAAGTCCAAGTATCGTATCCACAGGGACTTGTTCAATATTTGGCAAAATAGCAACATTCACTAACTATGGCTATCAAAAACAATTATTTTAATTGGAATGCAATAATGTAAATAGCAAGAACTTAAATAAACATAAAACTAAAGAGTAAAGTAACAGGAAATCTTTTTACGGAATTTTTACGAACACTTGGAATGCGATAAAAAAGGATAAAACAACAATGCATAAAAGTGTTGGGATTGACTTCACCAAACCATCTCCTCATGCCTACAAAGGTCACTCATCTAGTTTAAGGTTCATTTATTATCATCAACTCACAAAATACTCAAACCCCAATTCCTTGGATGGAAAGAGCCTAAGTCCCTTAACCAAACTATCAATCCCTTGCATAGCTTAGCCAAGTAACTTGCTTTAAGAACAAGAGTTAAAAGATGACTAACAAGCTTTGCTCTATTCCTAGCAACAAACCCCATTAGGTGCTCTTCTCCATTTCTAGGTTTAAAAACATTTTCCAATCGGATTCAAACCACAAAAATCAAGCAAAGGGTGATCAAGCCAAGGCAAGCATTAAGCATAGAAGAGAACACTTAATAAAGAACAATAAGCATAGATTAATAACTACAATGCATACATGAAGATGGGTTCAGTTACATCAACCCCAACAAGGGTGAACCTAACTACCTAGCTACAAGAAGAAGAAAAAGAAGAGAAAAGGATGCACAAAATGATGAGACTTGGTAGGGGAACCATGGAGAACAAGTGAGAGCTTCCCAGCCCCTCACTATGCCCTAGATAGCTCCCCCACACAAATCTCCCGAATTCCCCTTCAATTGGGCCTTTTATCCTTTTGTTTCAGGCTCATTAATGCCACCTCAGGAGTCCTCACGCCCAGCCTCAAGTTTTCCCACGCTCAGCTTCAGAAAAGGCATCAGGGGTGCAACTCGAAGGTCCTCACGCCCAGCCTCAGCATTCTCACGCCCAGCCTTAGGTTGACAGCAAGCAAAGGGAAATTTCTTCATTCTCAGGCCCAGCCTCAAATCTCTCAAGCCCAGCCTCAGCAAGATAAAAGGAAGATGTTGGCTTTTGGCTTTCAAAATATGCTTCCAAAGATGTTGGCTTGAACTTCAAATGACTCATGCTCCAAATTCTTTAATTCTTCTTTTATTCCTACAACAAAATTTCAAAAGCTAGTAAAACTCCTAAAGGATTAGCAATATTACCACTACTTCTAAATAATAGTTAAATTAGCCTAAAATTGATTAAAACAAAGTTCTAAGTCATGAAAAATGTAAGATAAATGTTAAGATATGTAAGGATATAAAGCATCTATCAAAACACCCCAAACTTAGAGCTTTGCTTGTCCTCAAGCAAAATAAAACTAAGCTATACAACTAAACATAAACAACCTACCTAACATCAACATAAACATGAAATTATGCATAAATATCATGGTTTGAAAATCAAGCACCACATCACATCCATCCACACATGCTTTCAACTCAAGTTTTTGAGCAAGAATTTCCAAAATGAATAACCATACCCTATGGTGCCCACACAAAATTTCACAACAAGATACAAATGCAAATAATTCCTTAAGAGACTAACAAGTATGGCAATGACTGAATTTGAAAAACCAAAGAGCACTTGTTCCCTCACAGAAAGGGTGTTTCTCTCAAGCACACAAGTGTATCCGAGCAAGTGTATCTCTCAATCACACACATTGAAACCACACAATTCAGTTTTGCTTTTCATCTCAAAAGAAACCATAAAACCACACATGCATGCAAAGATCACAAAGGTCTTTTATTAGGTTGAATCTTGGCTGGGCTACAAAGAATATTGGTTTTTCCGGATAAGCAAAATTACACCATAAGAGAATAGGAGAGCATCTTCTATGATCATAATTCATTTAACAATTCCAACTTCTCAAGTTCAATGGAAACCTTCATTCCATCCATCCCAATGCTAGAAACAACCTTGACCAACATCAAAACAAGAATTATTGAGCCACCTTGTTTACTTTTCAAACTTTTTTTTTTCTTTTTTTTTTTCATTTTTCTAAAATTTGATTTTTTTTTATGACACGAGGGTGGCTTGAAAACAAGAAATCACATAAAGATTCCCAACATTGCTATCCTTTCTTGATAATCACACAGAAAACCCCAAACTTAAACTCTTGCAATCCACTATAAAAAATGACTTGCTCTCCTATCCCTAAGATGTGGGAAGTAATTGTCTTTCTTTTAGGCTCAAGGATTCAAGAACAAAAAATGTGTTTAGCTCAAAGGGGGTCATGCAAAGGACAACAAATTGTTAGGTTAGCTATTTGGTCCAGTGGCTAAAATTTACACAAGAACATGCCTTGATCACTTCTCAACAAGCATATGCAATTCAAGGTAACAGAGATTCAAGCAAAACCAATTGTACGTATTCCAATGGTGGCACCCAATCAAATAAATCAATGGAAGCTCAAATACTCACACGGTTAAAACAAGTACTCAATGATTTTCAACAACATCATGCCAAACTTTTTAATCGCACTGAATACTACAAAGCATCCAATTATGAATATCGGAGTACAACCACAAGCATACAATCATATCACAATAGAATTTAACATCATCAAGAACTCATGCAATGGATGAACTGAAATTGTGCCAAAATCTCAAACCACACACTTAACACATGTTCAATCTAAAAACACATTAACTGGAAATTAAAATCTAGCACATCACATAAGTTAAACAATAACAACTAAATACAACATAAACAGAAGACAAAACACATAAAACATAAAACACAATATGACTCCCTCAACATCAGGCTAAGAGATTAGCCTTCCTCCACTCCTTCATCTTCTAAGTGTGCATCAACATCCCCATCAGCAGCAGCAGCAGACCCTCTTCCTCCCTGGGGATTATCCTGGTCCCCAGGATATTGTGACCAATCCACACGGGAAGAGAATTCAGCAACCGCCAGGATAGATATCTTCATGAGTTTTAGAAACAAAAGTTTCATCATCAAAATCCAGAGGTAGTGCTTGCCTAGAAGGGTGGGAGCATTGAGTCTCAGTGGATTTTCTGCTCTTGTAAACCTTGGTTTGAGGAGTAGCCATCCTAAAGCAAACACACAAAAGAACACAACAATAAGAAAACTCAACAACTGAAAAATAAGAAACCCCAAACTTAATTTAAATGACAAGAAACAAGTTCTAACATCAACACAAGCTAACATTAAAGAAGAAAAAGTAACTACAGAAAAAGGAAACAACTAAGAACACAAATGAAATAAAGAAAGAAAAACATAACTAAGAAAGAAAGTAGCAAAACACAACAAGATTCAACAAAATAAAACTAACCCTAAACACACTAAGTCAAGAGAAAGTGAAGTTAAGCCTAAGGATCACAGAACAAGTGAGAAATCACAAGAAATTTTCACTTAGGCATTTCACCAAACACTTAAAAGGCACACTTAAAAATAAAAGGAAAAAGAAGAACTAGAACATGTGTAAAACCATAAATTTGAAAAACAAAGAAAGAGAACAATCCAATAGCAAAAATCAATAAGAAACACTAAGAAAAGCAACTAATAACACATTCAAAGAAAAACACAAGCAACAACATTCAAATAAATAAAGAAAGAAAAACATGTTACAACCTAAGAACAAAGTAAAAACAAGAGAAATGGGATGAGAGAAATGCACCAGGATGAAACAAGATAGAGAAAGAAGAAATGAACTCACAATGATCAAGCTTGAAATGATATGAAAAAGAAAAGAAGAAAATGGCGTGAAGAATGTGCTGTGCGTGTGGATCGAAAGAAAAAGAAGAAAGCTGGAGAAAGAGTTAAGTTGGAGAGAGTGAAATGAAGTGTAAAAAAATTTCAGGTGCATAAGTAAGCAAAGCTCAAGCCCAGCTTGGTAAAATTGAGGCCTGGCCTCAAATGGGCAGAGAATAATTACAAAATTTGCACTTCAATTCCAATTGCTCATGCTGGGCTTGGGACTATTGATGTTGGGCATCAATATGGCAGTGGCCAATTGTAAAAATTACAATTCAATTGAATGATCCCTGGATCAAATATAAAAGCCACGCCTAGCTGCCTAACATGTGACGCATGGCGTCAATTTGGCAATAAGCTCACACAAATTAATGGCTCCAGGGACTTGAATTTGCCACATTAGGCTTGAGAATGGACAAAGCTAAGTATCTAAATGGCAGCAATTATGAAACATTTCCACACTTAGCTTGAAATTGACAGATAAATTTTGACTCAGTTAATAACAAAAAGATGCAGCTTTTAAAATTGTTTTTCTCATGAGTCAAGCCTTGAACACCCCATACTTAAATCAACCAACTTTCTCAAATCTTTCTCAGCAGAAACAATTAAAACAGACAGAAAACAACTTGCTAAATCAACACTCACACACTTTGCATCAATGATGTCACTTGTTGAGACAAATCAAGCTTTTCCAAATTAGTTCAAGCTATAAAAACTCAGCTGCATAATTTTTTTTTCCTGCAGAATTCTCTTTTAACAAAATGAGCAAGAACTACCAAGGAAAAGCTTGTTTGACACTCTCTCAACATGTGCACCAATGATGCCAAGTAAACATAAGCAATTAACACTTCAAAACAAACACATAAGAGAAAATTCAAGTAACACAAAGCAATTAATAGTTGAACTAACTCAAATGATAGAAAATTAAAAAGATAAGTTTAAAAATGATTGGTTTCCTCCCAATACACTAGCTTGATAGGCTGAAGATTAGTTGTTCGACTGGGATGGCACCTTGCATACAAAGAAAACACAAAAACACTAGAGCAACTAAGTTAGCCAAAGATTGAAAATAACAAATGCAGAAAATTAAAAACAAAGGGATGAAAGGAAAAAAAAGCCTAAGATAGCAAACGATGCAAAATTGCCTAGTATTGAGACACAAGTCCCCGACAACGGCGCCAAAAACTTGATAACTCCTTGGCAAGTGAACCAAATCGTACAAGTAATATCTTGGTAAGTCCAAGTATCGTATCCACAGGGACTTGTTCAATATTTGGCAAAATAGCAACATTCACTAACTATGGCTATCAAAAACAATTATTTTAATTGGAATGCAATAATGTAAATAGCAAGAACTTAAATAAACATAAAACTAAATAGTAAAGTAACAGGAAATCTTTTTGGGAAATTTTTACGAACACTTGGAATGCGATAAAAAAGGATAAAACAACAATGCATAAAAGTGTTGGGATTGACTTCACCAAACCATCTCCTCATGCCTACAAAGGTCACTCATCTAGTTTAAGGTTCATTTATTATCATCAACTCACAAAATACTCAAACCCCAATTCCTTGGATGGAAAGAGCCTAAGTCCCTTAACCAAACTATCAATCCCTTGCATAGCTTAGCCAAGTAACTTGCTTTAAGAACAAGAGTTAAAAGATGACTAACAAGCTTTGCTCTATTCCTAGCAACAAACCCCATTAGGTGCTCTTCTCCATTTCTAGGTTTAAAAACATTTTCCAATCGGATTCAAACCACAAAAATCAAGCAAAGGGTGATCAAGCCAAGGCAAGCATTAAGCACAGAAGAGAACACTTAATAAAGAACAATAAGCATAGATTAATAACTACAATGCATACATGAAGATGGGTTCAGTTACATCAACCCCAACAAGGGTGAACCTAACTACCTAGCTACAAGAAGAAGAAAAAGAAGAGAAAAGGATGCACAAAATGATGAGACTTGGTAGGGGAACCATGGAGAACAAGTGAGAGCTTCCCAGCCCCTCACTATGCCCTAGATAGCTCCCCCACACAAATCTCCCGAATTCCCCTTCAATTGGGCCTTTTATCCTTTTGTTTCAGGCTCATTAATGCCACCTCAGGAGTCCTCACGCCCAGCCTCAAGTTTTCCCACGCTCAGCTTCAGAAAAGGCATCAGGGGTGCAACTCGAAGGTCCTCACGCCCAGCCTCAGCATTCTCACGCCCAGCCTTAGGTTGACAGCAAGCAAAGGGAAATTTCTTCATTCTCAGGCCCAGCCTCAAATCTCTCAAGCCCGGCCTCAGCAAGATAAAAGGAAGATGTTGGCTTTTGGCTTTCAAAATATGCTTCCAAAGATGTTGGCTTGAACTTCAAATGACTCATGCTCCAAATTCTTTAATTCTTCTTTTATTCCTACAACAAAATATCAAAAGCTAGTAAAACTCCTAAAGGATTAGCAATATTACCACTACTTCTAAATAATAGTTAAATTAGCCTAAAATTGATTAAAACAAAGTTCTAAGTCATGAAAAATGTAAGATAAATGTTAAGATATGTAAGCATATAAAGCATCTATCAGCTCTGTGGTTGCAGTTTTATCTGTTCTTCCACATCAGAAAAAGGATTTTCTTACTATTAGTTTATAAACTTAGTTCATGGAAAATTCTGAGTATGTTATACAGTTGCAGTCTAATATGATATTTCACATCAGAAAGGAATTTTCCAATATTTGAATTTATTTATGCTCGTAAAAAAATATTTCTTTTTAACAATTTATGTTAAAGAATTAGATAAGAAGAAAGGATAAAACAAATTTAAAAGTTTTTAATAAAATAGAAGTAGAGATCAGTTAAACATTAGCTAATTATTAAATTAATCATTAGTGAAATTAAAAATTAAGTATCTAATGTCTTGTTTAAGTATTTTGTAATATTATATAAATCCTTATATTAGATACTTAATATATAATATGATAATTCTACTCTGATAACATTGTTTATCTGTCAATAAGGTAAATATGTTAATATCCTGTGTTGGTGCTCAGAGTGGCTGAGACCAGAAATATCTCTGAATTTATGATTGTTATGTTTTATTGGATGTCTATGCTATGATGATGAACCTTTGCCTGTTGAGGTAGAGATAAGTTTTATATATGGAGAAGAACAACCCGTGAAAGATGAATAAGTCTCTGCGAATGTATTTCGAGAGTACGTTTTAGTTACGTGACTTGGTTTAGCCAAGTTAAGCGGAAGGCCTAATGGGAGATGGAGCGGGAAGTTACGGTTTGGTACGCCGCGAGTTGATATGCGTGACCTTGGTTAAGGTCTAAGGGGTGGAAGGCATCGAGTGTGTGACGTCCCAATGGGTAGGTCGTCCCCTACATTTCAGGACTGATAGTGCCAACTCGTACATCTCGATAAGCGCAGAGACAACTTCATGATGACGTGGAGGGTATACCTCGTGATGTAATGGGGATGTGACCCCGTGGGGAGATTGCCCCGTAATTTGAGTATGCATACTGATATGATTATTGATATTGAGCGACACCAGGAATGGTGTCGAGTACCATGTGGATTGTGGAGCTGCACAGGTATGGGACTGTGGTAGCGGTTGAGGTATACTCACTCCCCATCGCTTCCCGAAGGTGGTATTGTGATTGATGATTGATCAATCGTGGAGTATGGATCCATACTGCGTTTTAAAGGATGAGAAGTGAGGACGAGACAGACACTAGGTCCCCTGCTATTATATTAATTGATGGTAGTTATACCGTTAGTAATACACACACACACACACACACACACACACACACACACACATATATATATATATATATATTAGAATCAAGTCTCACTCCTTTCTCTTTCTTGTTGTGTATGTACTTGTTGATTGGATAAGTGAATATGACAGTCATGCCCAACGATCGAGCTCTCTTGTTGATGTGGCTATTTCGGGGATTGCAGAGACTAGCAAAAAGATACGAGACTCAAAGGCTAGTTTTATTTATTCCTGTATTTGAGTTGGGATAGAAAATGTGTACTGCTCTGACTAGGATTATTTTATGTATGGGTTGGAATTAGCTAATACATAATTTCTCTGTATTTATTTTATGATATGAACTGATGTTTATTTAAAAGAAGATCATGGTTCTTTATAAAATATTTTCTATATTCTAAATAAACTTAATGAACGTTTCATTAATCGCGAAAAAAATTACCCTCGTTTCTATAATAAATAAAACAAATAAAAATAGTAGTATGAGTTATGTCTAATGTAACGGGGTGTCACAGTTATCACATGAGTAGTACTCATGTTGACATATTTACATAAATTTACCATATTCTTAATATTAATTGATCGTTAAGACTCAACGGTCAATACCAAGAGAGCTTATTAGGATGAGTGCATACATCGGTGCATACATTCAGGACTTTCATACATCAGTGCATTCATTTGTATAAATTTGTTCACGCTAGACGAAGGAAAGCTATATGATTGGCGCTGCAATAATACACACTATTAACAGCTGTCAGTGCCCATGAAAATTTTATTAAGAAAATATTTTTGAATACACAATCGTTTTCTCCATTTTGTTAGAAAAATTAAAAGAAATTAATTCAAACAAACTTTTTTTTTTTATGTCAGAGACCATGGGTGTCCCCCTTAGAGACTAATCCCGTTGTAAATAGATCATTCCCCCACATGTAAACGCAGACGCCAATCCTTTGGTTAAACAAACTTATTATTATTATATTACAAATTTTACAAGCATTCATTCCGATTATTAATTTTGCATCAGGCCTCCTATGTTAAAAGCTCGATTTCTTGCTTTCAGGGGTTAGGAAATTGAGAACTTTAGTTAAGATTTATTTTTAAGGTTTAGTTTAATATAATTCCTTAATTTTTATTTTATTTTTAATTTACTAGTATATCTAATTTAGTATGGCTAGGCGTTGGCGTTCAGAATTTAAAAAAAAAAATGTTTCACCAAATAATAGAGGGATATCAGATATGATTGGCCATTCGGCAAAGAAATAAAAAGGAAAGGGTCGTGTGGAGCTGAAGCTGAAGAAATTTAGCCCGATTCTAAATATGAATTTTCAACAATCTTTAGATTTTTTTACTAGCGATAACGAGGGAGGAGATGTTGATCATGTTTTTCTCTAACCATTCTATCCAAGAATATCAGGTATGACAATAATAATCTTTTTTATTGTTTTATTAAATTATTTGATATTCTATAAATATTTGTTAGTGTTTGTTTAATTGACTTTGCTTGGTTGACTTGGGATGTTGGTATTGAAAATACCATTGACTTTTTGTATTAAAAAAATGTGTTTGATTTTTAGTTTGGGGCATTTCTAACTCAATTTGAAGAGTAAACTCAATTTCTTAATATGTTTAGTTAGTCTTAAAAGTATGTTTGCATATTAAAATTTTGTTTAAAAATTTAGTTTTGTAAAAATAAAACTTAGAATTCTTTTTGCAAACTTTAATATAAACATAAACATAATTAGAGTCTATTTTAGTATAATATTTAAAAAATAATATAGATTGTCTCAGTTGTAATGAGAATCGATATAGAAAGTACTAATTTTCTATTGGTTCTCGTTGCAACCAATTTAGAAAATAACTTTCTGAATGGTTTCGAATTAAGCTAGAAAATACTTACTTCATATATCGGTTGATTCTACATCCCTAGAACTGATCTAGGAAGTCGAAAACGACCAATGTGAAAAGTCTTTTATGTACTAGTATATTCTTGCTTTCATGGATTCTTTCTCAAGTAACGTGAAAGAAACAGAACATTTCAATCTCAGTTCATGCATGATGGATGATGATTCAGTCAAGACATTTGCATGCGTAGGCGCAGGCCTGAAAAGTCTGAATCTGAGTGGTACTAGAGTTAGCTCTGCTGGATTAGGGATTTTAGGGCATGTTGTTAACGTTCTTCCTAAACTTTAAATCCTGTCTCAGACAGTAATGGATGACACTATCATCTATGACAGCAAGATGCCTTTATTATAGGATTGTGATTTTGTGATGTATAAAGGTTTTACAGCACATGGAGCAGCGCGCTGATATAGGTACTAGTCTGGTTGCAAATTTTGCAGCCATGCGTGGAGCCTTTTATCAGTTTTATGTATACTACTCGCTGGCTCCTTGCTTGAAAAATTTATGCCAATTCCAATGGTGTAGCCGTGTAGGAAGAATAGGCAAACATATATTCTCATGTGTGAGGCTAGAGATACTTTCAATTTGTATTCTTTTTGTTTGTCATTTATTGACATGCAGATCTAGAAGTTGATTTTGATAATTCATATCGTCAATTTTCCTGAATAATTGTAAACCTTATCTTTAATTATGCACAACTATTCAACTTTTTGTGTATGTCCTGCATCTATATGTCAGGAGGTTACAGCTAATTTGTATATATTTTGTCTTATGTAGTTACGTTGTAAAATCAAGTTACTTTTATTGGGCGCAATATTTAGAATTGCAGATAAATAATAGACTGTCAAACTAGTGCAAGCATGCGTGCCATATTAAGAAGTTTGATCGTGCCTTGTTTGTCGAAGATTTTGAACTCTCTTTATTTTATATTATGTTATTTCGATAGCCTGTGTTTGTGCATTGAACTGGGGTGTGGTCGTGTGGAGTATATCTGCATATGATTATAGAAGTGTGAGGTTTGATACTACAATGAGCGTGTTGCAAGGAACCTAAAAAATTATTAGGAAAGATGTGTCTTAATTAGGCTTGATATGTTTAAATTTTCAGCAACTAACTGTTCTTTTTTTTTAAACTAACTAACTGTTCTTTAATACGTCAGCACATTGAAGTTTTAGTTCCATGTTTCCTTTGGAATAAAACGGATCTAATTGCAAACATTTCAAGTGACAATAAATTTGCTTTTTTTTTTTTTTCTTTTCTCTAATATTTTAGATTTAAATTTTATAAATAAAAAAAGAAAAACGTTTGAGGAGTTTTATTTCTATATATATATGAGTTTCACTAAAATAGAATTACTTAAATCCACTCGGATTAGTCATATTTCAGGGAGGTTCAGACATAAAATAATGGGCATTCCTCTCCATCTTGACTAACTTGAGGGACTAGGCATTCGACTAACAAGAAAGAACACACGCCTATATCACCATGTTCTGAATTTAGTTATAAATCGCCTGTTTGTTGAGACGTTAATCATCCATGATGGCCTTTTCGGTCAATGAAATCAACCAGATGATTGTAAATTGTCAAGAGATGCCCTGGATTAGGGAATCAACGTCTAGCATCTAAAGCTTATCTGCTGACCTACCCAATAAGATTGCCATAAAGTTCCTTTCCCGGAGTCACCAGATTTTTTTTTTAAATGAAAAATCACGGCTATGTCGAATACAATTTCACTGCCCACTGTGGACAAGAATATTAACATTTACAGTTTTATGAAACAATACCCAATCTCAACCATGAAAATACCAATGAATGGTATTTAGAATTGCAGTCTTCTCTGAACTTCAATGGATCCTGTTACATAGGACATTTATAGGTTCAATTCAGATTACCTTTTGACAATTTTTCAACTAAAACAAGTTTTTTATTCTTAATTTACAAAATATACATTACAAATTTACAGGTGCTTGAGAAAAGTTGAACGAAAAATACTTTTAAAAAAAAATCAAAGTTGATAAGTTGATTTTAACTCATGTAAAAATATTAATTTATTTTGTCAAAAAAACTTATTTAAAGTGACATAGTCTTGACAAATGAGAGGAAATTACATAAGCTACACAGTTGCAACAGTATTTTCCAACAAAAAAAAAAGTGCTGCAAGTAATAGTCAAATCGAGCCAATAATTTGCTTAAAAATAGTTTTATATTTTATGTCTGCAGTTGTACAAAAGCTACGCATGGCATATTATCAGCCACCAAATATTAGTATACAATTAGAGAAAGAGAGAAGAGAGACAACTCAGAGAAGTGTGGGTAATAAACAATATGACGTGACAAAAAAAAATAGAAAGAAATGATGAGTATCAATGAGGTATTTGTACTATTGACGTATCCATATGTAACTACCCATCATATATACAGTCACCAAAGGGAAACAATTGAACGGAGAACATGCAGAAAATAAATTATCTCCACGGCATTAACTCCCAAAGCAGGTCTCAGGCGCTGGGTTTACTTCCACTCTTGTACATGTTGTCAATGGCATTCTGTGCACAAAATAAAAATGCTGCAGTCAGTACTTTTATGACTCTCCCCCATTCCATCGGTGTCCCAAAATTAAATTTAAGAATCCTCAAGGTAAAATGGCTTGATTCTGAAACCCATAGATTAGAAGGTAGAAAATTACATTTGAAAGCAGAGTGATAACATGGAAATTCACGCTCGCGCAACTAACTAGAGGCTAACCACTCAATTTAAATGACTTATTCATTTCTACAGAAGGCCTACACAGATACACACGAACATGCATGTCTCCAATACAAGCTTGGATGCTTATTTAAACAAATGCAAAAGACATTCAAATTTGCATGGGATTCAGCTACCGTGTGGAGTGTCTGATTTCACATCTGCTTGTACATAACTACGCAAAAACATGAGCAGAAGCATTGTGTGTGTGTTTGTGTTTGTGTTTGTGGACATAAATTGTGTTAGATGAAAATATCTTGAAACTAGATTATGCAAGTGTGATAGTTTAAGTGGTCGTGACTACAAATGCATGTTCCAGATTTGCTCCTCACTTAAATTGTGAAGATTGTTTATTCAAGTGCCCTTTCCCATTTTTAAACAATGATATGATAGGCTAAAGCAACATGTATCTCGACACTATTGTACTAGAGTTTCCATTGACAGGTCAACAAACACTATACAACCAACCACAAGACCATATTGATTTGATCATCACACTGACTAGTAGCCAATACAATCATCAGAATAGGAATTGACTGAGATTTCCCAACCTTTTTCATTTGTTGTTTGGTAATGAGGTAACAAAGGAAGAGGGGGGAAAAAACCTATTCTTCTTATATGTTGGAGTGATAAGGTTGTTCCACTTTAAGACCTATTCTATTCAATATGAAGTGAAATGAAATCCTGAGAATTTGACAAATTGTACCTGATAGTATTTAAGCAACTGTGGCCTCTTCTTCTTATACGTTGGAGTGATAAGGTCACGTTCCATGTCAAATGGAACTGGGTCAAGGTGAACTGCTTTTATAAACTCAAAACCTTTCAACTGCCAAATACATATTCACCATCCCACAAAGCTTCAGGAAATGTACTTGTACAAACACGTTTAAATATAGGATAAGATCATTTAAAACCAGTGTAAGACCACAGACAAAATAGTTCATGTTAAATATTATTGCCAAATTGTTTTATTTGAAAAGTATATTGTATGTGAATTATAAAGAATCTAGATCGTTGTAGAAAACAACTTTAGATTGATGTGAAATTTAATCAAGATACACACACATATACTCCAAATATAACAAATTAGAATAATGATAAGCAAACTAAACTAAATAAAAAAGACCTTCTTTTCCTTCCCAATCTTTGAGAGCTCTTCAAGTATGTGACTTTTTGCTCGGGCATCTTCACAGAGAGATTCGAAGTCCATGGATATACCATTTTCTTGTGCCCAATGTTCAAGTGCTTGCTTACTGGGGTTAACAACAGCAACGAGGAAGGCCTCAAAACTGTTTCCATAAACCCATATCTGAAACAGAGGAAGCAGAACATTTTCAGCTCATAAAATGAAGCTTATTTAAAACTTTGTTTCTATTTTGGCACTGGACTAAACCTTGACATCATCATTCATTTATAGGTATGGATGTTAGAACAAATAATTGTACAGATACATGCCACAGGAATAGTCTTACTTCTTGAAAAAATGATCATACTGAACTACAGAATGTGGACACTAAATCACTAATATAGATCAACATGCACCAATACTGGGGGACATAGGACTATGGCCAACATACATGTGTACATGCTAATGTGAAAATTTCTATACTGTTAAAGAATCATATGTCCAACAAGAAGCAAATGCAATTTGGATATGTTTGGGGATGAAAGAAAAATATCCAAGCCTAAAAGTAGGAGTGCCTGAATAAACCGAAGCAAACTGAGGATCAGTTTGCAGCATATTTAGTTTGAACTTCGTAATAAAAAATATCAAGCTGAGCCAAGGGATTAGTCGCCCACAATTGGTCCCATTTTCCAATCTTCTACATATTTTTCCAATTTGATTTCGGCAATAAATTCACTACAAGTTAGGACACCAAAACCATTGGAAGGAATAGGATTCTCAGGACATACAGATTCAATAGAAGAAACTTGACTGTAAATATTCTCCAGGTTTTCAACAGCAACATATTCTCCTTGTGAAAGTTTAAATATATTCTTCTTCCTATCAATAATTTTCATGCTTCCATTAGGTTGCCACTCTCCAATATCCCCTGTTGAATATATCATTTGTGAATAAAAGGAAAATTGTGCCCCAACAGCTAATATAAGAAAGTGTCTATAAACCTCAATTTGGGAAAACATAAATGAAATAACCTGTATGGAACCATTCATCAATAAGAACCTCTTTGGTGAGGTCTTCACGTTTGTAGTACCCTGAAAACAAGGTTTTTCCTTTTACACAAATTTCCCCTCTTGGTGTGCTTGCTAGGGCATCATATCCCATTTCAGGAACAGATTCCAGGCACACATCCACATTTGGTACAGGAGGGCCCACTGTTCCAAGCATTTCAATTTCATTTGGTAATGAGACAAAAGTTCCCGCACAGGTTTCAGTCAGACCTGTTTTCATTTTAACAGGAGCACGTCAAGGCCATAATCTAGTACAAGGACCATAAAGAAGTCTATTATCTTCTGCATATATACACTGAATTATTAGAGTGACAAAACATCAGAATAACTTCCACATATATTTCAGTTAGACATCATTTGTATTTATATTTATAAGAAATAAATCTATAAGTTTTAGCTAATTGCCACTGCCCTAATCAAATCAATAAAGAACAATTTTAGACCCATATAGTTACCATTCAAAATCCAAAATTAGACTATATAAACATAAAAGGAGATTCAACTGTGTGCACATGGCTGCACGTAAACTAATTACTTACACAAATTACGACTAATTAAACCTGCGCTAAGAAATACGTGAAAAGTCCTAGAAAAACTTCAGAAAGAACAACCTCATCCTTTAATCATTTCTATCTTAATATGTTAAAAAATTTACAAGAATTTGGGGTTCAAATTTTGTTTGTTTAGGTTCTTATTTCAGATTAGTTTTCGATATTTATCAAGGAAACCCATTTCAATTGCTCAAGGTCTTGGGGAACACATGGCTGGTGCAAGCAATATATTTGATTATGTAGTTAGGGCTATTTATAAGAAGCAGTTGTTGCCATACATTCGCAACAATGGTAATGCAAAAGACAATTGATTTATATCTTTCTATAATTGTTTATAGGATAAAATATGTTTTTAGTCCCTGTACTTTCAGAAAAACTTGGTTTTAGTCCCTGTACTTTCAAATCAACCATTTTAGTCCTTTTACTTTCAGAAAAACTTGGTTTTAGTCCCTCTTCTCTAATGATGCTAATACTGTTAACGGAAATACAGTTTCCGGTGGCTATAAACTGTCACAAAATACATATTCCTCATGTATTTAAACTCAACATCATTGGCGGCTAAAAATCGTCATAGATTATTAAAAAAATAGACACATAATGTGTTGTCAGTAATGGAAGAGACAAGTTTCTCGTTGAAATCATGTGACCAAACTATCAAATAAGAACTGGTTTGTCAAATTTTAAGTGATTATGAGAAACAAACAATTTTAAAACTGGCTTCATTCTACCTAGTTTTCTTTTGAACTGTTACAAATACTCTTTAGAAATATTATAAGATTTGCAATTCCCAGATAAAAACACTACTATTTTCTTTTATAATAAAATAATAATTTCAACTATGAGCATATGTTGTTCACATGGAAATAGAATTAGCTCCAGATTCAAATCTGTCTTTCTTTTTGACTTTTGAAAAAAAATAATAAACAATTGTTAAACAGAAATAGTTTAGTTTAATAGGCATAACTAAAATGGGAGTATTTATTTTAATAACTTAAACATGTTTTTTAAAAAATGATAGCATGGTATAAGTTTGATTTTCATAATAAAAAAGAGCATACCATATCCTTGTAGGACATGAGCACAAGTCACCACCCGCAAGTAACCTTCCACATGTGCAGATAAAGGAGCTGCTCCAGACAAAATAAGACGTACTCTACCCCCTAAACCTTGCTTTACCTGATCAAGTAGCAAAACCATGATTAGTAAAAAATCCTGTCATGCCGAGGGTCTGGGGAGTTCAAATTTATAAAGTTTACTACCTTATCAAACACAATTTTATCAAGAAGTGGAGATGCCTCTCCATGTGTAAGCCCTTTCTTCATGTTATTCAGCTTACTGCAATCAAATTTCAGAATTTGCATTATTAGAATATTGCAGAGCTAATAACCAAAAATAATAAAAAAAATGAATATTCAAGTGCCTACTGAGAGAGGCTACCAGTGATTTAGATACAACCTAATAAAAATTAATATTAATCTAATATGAATTTGTAAGTGAATTCATATGGGAAATATCTTAGTTCCCTAATATCTTACAGAGGATCCATGACAGTTCATTGCAGGTTTGTCGTGATTTCACCCAGATTCAAGTAACTATTTACAAAAACAGCACTTACTATGAATAAGCAAAGTTGAATATTGTCTTCTTCAAGAAGCCCCCAGAAGAAATCTTCTGTGTCAAACCTGTGTAACAGATGGGGGTTGAGAGTCATAATGCATTTTTTTCCCAGTTGGGAAGGGGGAGGAAGAAAGAAAAGTAAATAAAATGCTACTCCAATGATCAAGAAATAATTTGCAGTTGCAGAGTAGCTTTGTCCTACTGAAATCATAATTTGATCATCAATATTATATGATTATGGAAAGATAATCAAACTGTCAACAATCATGAGAATTTCAATAGTTTACCTGAGTACACTCTCTCAAGCACTCGGGGAACAGCACAGAAAATAGTTGGTTTTAGTTCTCCAATATCTTCAATTAACAATTTGACATCCTACAGCCATTGTGTAGATGATGGTCATATTCCAAATCCAAAGTTCAACTTTTGGGGGGATAAAATCAAAACAAATCCAAAGTTCAATTATTACATCAAATCTTCATTTCATAATGACAGATATACTACATATACTCACCCCACGCCAGAAACCTATTGAAGCACCATGCCATATGAATGTCTCCTCAATGACCCTATCAAAGATATGTGCGAGAGGAAGGTAAGATATGTATACATCCTTCTCAGTCAACTGCAAAGAAGGAAAAAGGAGGGGAGATTATGAGTCAAAGAAAGGATAGTTAAGCATTCCTGTATGATATCCTAAAACTGAAAATAAAAAAGGAGGACTATTATCAGTAACTTAAATGAAATGAATTTGCATATTGGGAGTTCTCTGTATATTCATGTATCGCTGAGTATAATGCAGGAGTTGTGAAACAAAACGACATACTTTTTCATTAACACTCTCCAACAGTCGCTTAACCCCAGCTAAGAGAGTAATAATACTCTCATTTGATATCAACACTCCCTTGGGGTCACCAGTCGTTCCACTAGTATACATTATTGTACAGATGTCACTCCTTTTCTTAAAAGGAAGATCAAAACTCTGATTTTGACCCTGTGACAGATATTAAAAATTGAATTAGGAATAGGAACCACAAAATATCCAAAGCAAAAGACATAATTACTTCCTACAGGTCATGACTGAAATTTTTAGAAAAATAAATTCCGATGTATATGTATCTGTATAAATTGGCCTAACTAAACAATCTCCAAGTTTCCACTTACAAGATATCATCCTTATTTTTTCATTTCCATTGCACAAAAAAGTTATATTCATTAATTGTTTTTCATATATGTCACTATTATGCCAACTGCAGGTGAATCAAGCTTGTGATACAACATTTTGTTCTGTCTAGTAATTACAGAGAATGCCAAGTAATTATAGAAGGAGCACTTTCATTTCTATTTTACAACTTGTAGAAAAAGAGTAATAGTACATGAAATGAATAACCCACCACTAGTAAAAATTCATCCCACGAATATATTGCCAACCCAAACTTCTCAACTTCTTGCTTTTGTTCAAGGGTAACCTTTCCGAAGCTTACAATTGCTGTCACAAAGACATAAAAATGATGCTTCTTTCTAAAGCATAAGCATTTTATGAAAAAAAGGAGAGAATCAACCAAACTTACTCTTGAGATACTTTGTTGCATTTGGAAATGTCCTCAATAGCTGATAAGTTTCAAAACAAATATATGGGTAAGACTGACTGTTTACAGAAGATTGTACACAACTCTCTAATCCTTCCTAACAATTAAACTGCTACAAAACAGAGTGTTTTGATAGGAGAACCTCAGGTATCTTCTTTTCTTCTGCAAATGCGATTGAGACCTCTGCATGGCATATAATAAACTCTACAGCCCCAGCACCTATGTCATATGAATGAGAGTGTCAAAGCAAATGATAATTATAAGTTTAAAATTTGAAAAACGAATATCTGTACAAGGGGATATTCTCCCAGTACCATGAACCATTTGAATTTACAGCATGGCAGTAAATTTCAAAAAAATTATCATTGCTGTTAGAAAAGTTATCACAATTTTAGATAAGTGACAGGTTTCAGTGTAAGTTCTTTACTTACATTGTTTTTCAAAAGAACTTTGTTCATAAATTAGGTGAGAATTTCAAAAGGGTACAGATTAGTGAACTTACATATTTGTTGAGAAAAAATACAAAACAAAAATAAAAAAATACAAAATAATCGCAAAAGTTCTCAATAGATGTTTGAATTTAGCACTTAACATAATTTTTCAAAAAGATGTACATAAAACAGGTAAGTTTTTCAAAAGTTCATAAAGTAGTGAACTTATTATTTGTTGGTAAAAGTTACAAAAAAATGTCACATGGGCATAAATGTTGTAACTTTTCACAAAACATCAAAGCTTTTGAGACTATTGTCCCTTGATAGTAGCAACTCTTGTGTACAACAGATTTGGAAAGCAAGTTTTGATTGCAATTGAGTATAACCGTCACCATGGTGTAGAAACATGTTAATGAAGCTGTGAACATACCCAAGGTATCATATAAAGGAACACAATAAAGTCCATGAGCATTGCAAGCCTGCAATTATTTGCCAATATGTTAAAAACCATTGAGTGGAAGAAGCTAGTTCGGAAACATTATTGTTAGGTGAGCAGGGATACCCATCACTGGCACAATATAAGCATAGAGCAACAATTAAAAGAAGTGGAACTCTCTGCAGAGAGTAGATATTCAATATAAGAAACAAAGCTTCAATCTAGAAATACCTTATTCTCCTTTAAGCTCAATAAGGACTATAAAAATCCAACTACCAAAGAAACAATACAGTAGACATAGAAATAAATAAAAATAAATACTCAGCACAAAATAGAAGCAAACATCATCATATAAATAATACAATAGAAACCTCCAACTATAGAGTGAGCAGAAAAATTAGATGGAAAAACTCAGAAGACAACAGAGGGGAAGCAAATTCAAAATAAAATGTACCTCCATGCTCATAATCCATTCTGCAGAATTGGCACCATAAATACCACATTTTACACCCTGCAAACCAGCAATATATGAATTAAGCTGAAAAGAACAAATTGCTAGAAACTATAAATATAATCATATGCAAAAATGAAATATCAAAATCATATAAAATAAGGACCCAATATGCAAACTTGGGTGTAAAAGGAAATCTGTGTGAAAGAGCCAAGCACTTGAACTCATGTGGCCATGTTTCTGATTCACTACTGAGCTATTCATGCACACGCAGATAGCCACATTATCAAGAACATATGGTGTTTGAATTTTGTCAACAGCATGAAACCATGTAAGTTACACATCAATGTTGGTTGTCACTTGTAAATAATGAACAAGTAAACAACCCAACATGTACTGTGAATCCAAGAATTTGGAATAACATAAATACTACTAAAACAACTGGGAAAAAATGCTTCATTTTCTGGTAAGAAAGACATAGCTGACTTACTTCTCCATAACCACAGCTGCGGATGGAATTCCCAACTTTTATCACCTGGTCATATACTTCTTTGTATGTTAGCCAGTTGTACTTGCCTGGCTATAGAGTTACAAAACAGAAATGTGCATTCAAGTCAGTTGATGTCAAGAAATTTTCCAGAACACAAGACTTAATCAGTAAACGAGATTTCACCTTCCCATCCACAATTTCCCGGCGACCAAGCATTGGACTTGATGGATATTTCTCAACAGACATTCTGTAAAAGTACCATACATTCAAAAACTGAATTGACTAATATTTTATCAACACAAGCCCTAAATTCTCTTGAACGTAACAGAGATCGGGATTAACTAACACATGTCGTGGACTTTGAATCCTAAATTAAGTAAAATTAAACCGTAATCCAAGTCCTCTAAATGATAGCTCCGATTGAAAGTCTGCCTGGCTCGACAGTCTGATACAGATCAGAGAGCTTTGCTAGGCAAGTTAGCAAAATAATTCAAGAAATTAAAATTAGCGCATCCGATTTGTACGTAATTAGTGGAAATATATCTTCTGATAGTGAACGTAAAAAGCAACGATCATAGCTTCGAGCAACAAAAGCTTTCAACTCAAGTCACATGTAGCAAGTCCAGATTCCACGAAATTAAGAGGAGCAGCTTATTGATCTGATCTTTGCATCGAAAATGAAGAGTCATCAAATTGAAGTAATGAACTAACTCACCGAAAAACGTCCCAGCAACTATCGAGACGTTCGACGGGAGCAGGGAATCCATCCTTGGCGAAGAGGCTACGATACACAGGGCCTCTCGAAGGCCTTCCTTCGCTCGCCTTCTTCGCTTTCTCAACCTCGATGATGAATCTCTTCTGTGCCATCGCTGTTCCTCTTTCACTCCAATCACGGAGAATGGAAATAGCAGAAGAGAATTTATACTAAGTTGGGTAAAGTTTGTGACTTGTGCGAATGCCGGTTTTGACTAGCAGGAAGAGAGAAGAGAACCTGCCTCTGCCTCTGCCTCTTGCGTTGGCGTGACTCTGCTTGCTTGAGACTTTTAAATGAATTAGGTTTGAGCTGGTCAACAAATTCTTAACCAATTCTGCAATATTGTTCTAATTGATTGCGATACTTTTCTTTTAATTAAAGGCAATATTTTAATTTGTTCATACCAAATTTTCAAATTTCATAACCAAAGTTGAAGTTTTGGAATAAAATTATTTTAAATAATTTAGGTTCGGTAACCATCAAAAAACTAGACTAATGCAATTTTTTAAGTTAGGCAAATATCTCTTTCTATTTATCACAACTTTTTGTACGGAATATAATTACATGAATAATATAAAATGATATTATTCTAGTTATATGTCACCTGTAGATCACTACTTAAAAATAGTCATTGGCTAGAATATCTAAAAACGTGTTCTACTATCTAGGTTTCAAAAGAAGCATTTATATACGAGTTAGATAAATGGGTGATCTCCTATTATTACAAAGTTAGTTGATTTCCAATTATTATGGGATTGGTTTCTCATACTGTGGGAGCGACTTCCTATAACGAGAGAGGACCATCATTTTGAAGTCTTGATTTTGTGCTTTAACTAGTTTTGAGACCCGTGCAATGCACGGGTTATTTTTAATTATAATATAAGAATTAATTTATATTAATATAAATAAAAAATAAGTATGAATATAGAAATTTCATAAAAAATAAATATTCATGTTACTTTCTTATAGGAAAAAAATTGCAACTAAAAATGATACTCAAAATGAACCACTCACACTCATAAAGGAAATGATACTCAAAATGATAAATGTTGTTATATAAGTTAACTAAAACTAAATTAAAGCAAGAAATTAATAGTTTTGCAAACATGTCAATAACACATCCAAAAAACTACATATTATCTGTTAAAATAAACACTTGAAAGCATGGCTATTAATAAACTACATAATAATAATAAAGTTATATATTTTTAATACAAAGTGTGAAATATTAAATTGAAACAAAATAAGTAACTAAATTCATAGTTGACCTCGATGTCAATCAGGATCATGTCCAAAAATAACTTTCTTGACCGTCATTCCTTTTACAATGAGTCCACATTCAAACAACTTGGGTGTTGATTGACCATGAGTGTAACGCCGGATGTATGTCTTTGACTTTGATTTGTTTCAGTTGAGAAAAGCCCATTCTCCCTAACAATGAATCATCGAGCTCAAAGAATGGCACTAATCAGAAATATACAACATAAAGATTTGAAAATTTTCTGGTCTAGAATCACAACTGAAAACCACTATCTATTGTAGTTATCAGTTTTGTAATTATTACATTTTGGCATTTAAATTAAGATTTATCATCAAAACTACAAATTAAAAATTATTAGTGTATCTTGAATAAGAGAAAAGTGGTTACCTTTGTGGTTCAAGAACGACTATTTTGGTTGTCAGCAGCTTTGGCTCCAAGTAATAGCTACCCACCGAAAAAAATGCCACTGAAAAAGTTTGCCACTGAGAAAGAAGATGTAAGAGGAAGAGAAAGGTATGAAGGAAAGTGAGAGTTGCAGATTTTGAGATTCAATTTACGGATTCAGCTTAAAAATTTGACCAAAATTTGTTGTTTTTGAAGTCCATACCTTTTTTCTGATGCTTCTACCTCTGTCTACACACTCCATAGGTAAAATGCTTAAAAAGGATACAATAAAGACGACAGACATATTGTTGCAGCTACGTCTATCATAGCAGCAAACACCAGAAAGGAAATGTCACATTTGCCTTGAACTTCATATTTAATAATAGTAAAAGCTATCCAATTATTTATTTTTTAGTAAATATCAACATGTGCGATTTCCAACGTTATCTTCTGCGATCATTTTGCAATTTAAGTTTCTATCTTTTTTTTTTTACAGTAGAAAAAAAATCTTTTAATTTTTTGATGTATTTGGGCCTAATTGATTTTGATTTGTTGTTTGTTACAACCCAATATGATTTCTTTAACCCAAATCTTTATATTAATATTGATATTGCGTGGATACAATACAATGAGAAAAACAACTATTATTTATTAAATTGTTGTCATGTGTTTGGTATACAATTTACAATTAATATCCGAAATCTAATAATTTTAATAAAATTTAGTTTTTTAATGGCTCTAATTCTATAAAGTGTTTATAGATGATTTTGATGATAGTCACTCCTCTATAACCTCCTATATTTGAGAAGTGACAACTTGTTTTACTTAAATTTTTGTTCAATTCAATCGTAAAAAGTCATTTTATTTAATTTACTGAACTCAAATGAATAAAAGTTCCAGACAATTCCATTGATTAAAACAAATGAATTAGTCAACAATTCCATTGATTCCAGACAGTTCACTGAAGCCAGGTTATAAAGTCAGAGTAAATGATAGACATTCTTCATAAAACTATATAAAACAAATGTCCAACATGATAATAAGAAGCTCAAATTTAAACCAGATTTTAACATTCAATGATGCTTGCCTTCACTACATCTCTCCCTTTGCAAAGTACAAATTCCATTTTAATCATTTTGATCCCTTCACATTAAGAGAAAATTATGGTAAGAAAGATGCTGTTAAATTACTTTCAAACAGAAACAATGGATGAGTCAAAATATATTCATGAGAATATCATACAAAATAAGTATTAATTTATACTTCAAAAAATTAGTCTTCTATATTCAGATAAATCTCTGATTTACTGAAAGTGCAAACTCTTCTATCCTCATTATTTTTCTATTTTAGTTGCTTGCTGCATAATAGTTCTACTATTTAACAATGCTTCCCTTGATGACATCATTGCCATTGAAAAGTAGAAAATCCCTTTTGCACATTAAAAAAAAAAAACTGATATGGATTAACATTGCAGTATAGAACAATTTGTGCAGTATAGAGCAAATCAAGTTTAAACTTTGCATTAGCAAATGTAATCACATGAGAATGAGAAAACTTAAAGAACTCAATTTTATTTCTTAACAAATGTAAGTCAGATTAATATAGTATTCCAAGCCGAATACATAATGAGAGACATAATAGAATGTGACAGATCAATAATCAGAACATTAGAACAATTATAAACATTCCAGAGTGAAAAAAAAAGATTGTGACAGAGCTGTTATAAGTTGTTTTAAGAAGTGACAACTTGTTTTACTTAATTTTTTGTTCAATTCAATTGTAAAAAGTCTTTTTATTTAATTTACTGAACTCAAAGGAATAAAAGTTCCAGACTGTTCCATTGATTAAAACCAATGAATTAGTCAATAATTCCATTGATTCCATTCCATTGATTCCAGACAGTTCACTGAAGCCAGGTTATATAGTCAGAGTAAAAGATAGACATTCTTCAAAAAACTATATAAAACAAATGTCCAACATGAAAATAAGAAGCTCAAATTTAACAATAATTAATTTTGAAAATGGAAAAACATCTCCACCAGATTTTAACATTCAACGATGCTTGCCTTCACTACATCCTTCCCTTTGCAAAGTACAAATTCCATTTTGGAGAGTAGTTAACCATTTTGATCCCTTCACATTAAGAGAAAATTATGGTAAGAAAGATGTTGTTAAATTACTTTCAAATAGAAACAATGGATGAGTCAAAATATATTCATGAGAATATCATACAAAATCAGTATTAATTTATACCTCAAAAAATTAGTCTTCTATATTCAGATAAATCTCTTATTTTTTGAAAGTGCATACTCTTGTATCCTCCATTCTTTTTCTGTTTCAATTGCTGCTTAATAGTTCTACAATTTAACAATGCTTCCTTTCAAGACATCATTGCCTTTCAAAAGTAGAAAATCCCTTTTGCACATTAAAAAATCAAAAAACTGATATGGATTAACATTGCAGTATAGAACAATTTGTGCAGTATATAGCAAGTCAAGTTTAAACTATACATTAGCAAATGTAATCACATGAGAATGAGAAAAGTTAAAGAACTCAAATTTACTTCTTAACAAATGTAAGTCAGATTAATATAGTATTCCAAGTTGAATACATAATGAAAGACATAATAAAATTTGACAGATCATAATCAGAACATTAGAACAATTATAAAAATTCCAGAGTGAAATAAAAATGATTGTGACAGACCTGTTATAAGTTTTCAAAAACTTCTTTGTACACAACATTTATTGTGGAAGTGCACACCTTGCCTTCATCATCCAATATTAGTATTTTCAAGCCATTCTTTGATTTGACTCTAGAGACAGCCACATAAAGTTGACCATGTGTGAAGACTGGTCTTGAAAGATACAATCCAGCTTTTGAAAGTGACTGTCCTTGGCTTTTATTGATAGTCATAGCAAAACAAAGAGACAGTGGAAATTGGCGACGTTGAAATTTGAATGGAAAAGCAGGATCAGAGGGAACCAAGTTCATTCTTGCAATTAGAATTGTGTCACCAATATTTGTTCCTGTAATAACAGTTGCTGTTATAACATTTTTTCCTAATTCCTTAATTTGCAACCTTGTTCCATTACACAACCCATTTGACTGATCAATATTTCTTAACAACATGACAGGCACTCCAACTTTAAGTCTTAATCGGTGATTTGGAATTCCAGAACATGTAATATCATTCAGAAATTCTGTGGTAAACCATTGACCTTGTACTTCTGAATCCCCATCTGAATGGAAAGTTGTATCTGAGCTCAAATATTCTTTTTCTTCTCCAGGGATTAAAGACAAAATAAAATCATTGACTTGTTCAAAAGATTCTATGGTCGGAGCTAAAATAGCTCGTTCTTCAAAAAATTCAGCATGCTTCATATTTTGCACTATATCAGGATATACAAAATGAACCAAAGAGAGTAACGGCTGATCAGATGGTTTAATTAAGAGATCTTCTGGTATATCAATTTTACTTTCACCTTTTTCATTTGATTCCATATCACCATCTCCAACTTTAAGTATCCAGTCAGCAAATTGTTTGATATCATTGCATGTCTGGTCTGATCTTGTATTACTCAGCCTCATGTTCTTAGTCAACTTCAAGACTTTACAACTTTTCCATATTTCTGATGAATTAATTGCTGCTTTAATAATTTGTTGCCTTGATCCTTTTCTGACTACAGGCAATATTTGCCTGAAGTCACCACCTAAAATGACAACCTTTCCACCAAAAGGTTTATCTTTGTTATCTTCATTCTTGATTCTCATTATATCTCTCAATGTGCGATCAAAAGCCTCAAAACAATATCTATTCATCATTGGAGCTTCATCCCATATGATTAGTTTGGTTTCAATAAGAAGCTTTGCACGAAGGCTACCCTGAGGTATATTACAAGTTGATTCCTTATGAATTACTAAAGGAATACAAAAAGTGGAGTGTGCAGTTCTTCCTCCTGGTAGCAATAAAGAAGCAATACCACTTGAAGCTACATTGAGGACAATCATTCCCTGTGATCTTAGAGCAGCTGACAATGTCTTCCAAAGGAAAGTTTTTCCAGTTCCCCCATAGCCATATAAAAAGAAAAACTGACCACATTCAGAGAACACAGCTTGCATTATTTCCTTATACACACATTGTTGCTCGTCAGTCAACATTTTCAAAAGAGAAGTATGCAATTCAGCTAACTCATGTCTATCATAGTTAAGCTCATCCACAATGAACTTGTTTTAGAAGAGATTCAACTCTGAAAAATCAGGGATAGGCATGCCATTATAATCTTTTAAAGATCTTCCACTTGACATTAACAACTTTTCCAACTCTATAAGACACAAATTTTGCAAATCATTATCTTCAATTTGAAGACCTGCAAGTATTTACATGTATCCTTGAATAATTAATTGATTATTTCAGGAATAGTTAAAATAATGTAGTATAAAGTGAACAGATTTTACCTGGGACATTCAATTGTTTCCTCTTTTGGTACACTATTCCATCACATAATAATTTCCAAGTTGCATTCCAAACCATATCTGCTTTGGACATTGTGTTCATGAATAACAATGTGACAAATAACTTTCTCAGCTGGTTCCCAGAAGCAAATTGGCTAGCTTCAGTAATTGCATCAATGTATTCCTTGTCATCTGCTAATAATCCCAAAGCATAACATGCCTCTTGGAAAGTCTCATATGTCTTGCCATTGACTGTTTTGATACTATCAAAATCAACACAGCCTTTTTGAATCGTCAACAATAATCTCATGTAGTATAACTCACCTATCCCAACTGGAACATAGGTAAGTCTCCCAATTGAAAATCCTTTTTTTCTGGGCTGCCACCTTTTTTCTTTACTGATAAATACAAAATGGGATGGGAATTCAGCATAAGTCAAATTTTTCCCTTCGACATATTTTTTATTTGCCTCAAACCAAGCCAAAAACATAGTTTGCAGATCCCGACAATTTTCTACAACTGTATCAATTTTGTCTTCATCATTAAAATGCACTATTTGCTGATTTGGAAGATGAAAATTTAACCTTTGTACAGATGGCCATCGTTCATGAATATCAAAAGCAAAAATTCTCCATGTTGCTTCACAGGGTGATAGATATCTACAATCATAATAGCTTTTGATCTCATCAACAACAGTAGACTCTTCATAATTATGTGAGGTATTACTAATCTCAATAGTAGCTCGGTCAGGACCCTTGTTTACATATTTGAACAAATACTTTATCGAATTTGATTTGTTGCAATACTCTGTATTCACGTGTCCTTGATACCTCATTAAAAGAATTGGACTATAAGGAACTACATTCCTATTATCCATTTTAACCCCATTTTTGTAGACAAAGAGACCAGAATCTCGACGTCGGTAACTTGGATACCCCTCTTCATCAATGGTTGTCGAACACTGAAATTTTTTGGGATAAAACTTGGAACATTTTCCATCTTTCATGCAAGGTGATTTGGAATTAGCAACTCCACATGGACCATGTATCATATAACTTTCAACTGCATTAGCCAATTTTGGATAGAGAATAGGATCAGGTAACTCAGCAGATATCACTTGATCGATATCAGTTGCTGTTCTCAATTTGTTTTCACCATCCAACCACACTAATATATGTGCATGTGGAAGTCCTCTTTTCTGAAATTCTACTGTATACATTCCTAAATTCAAAATAAAATAAGAAAATTTAAATTCAAATGTTATTACAAATGCAAAATGATAAAAAAATATTATTAGTAAAAAAAATTTACCAGCATTAACCTTTCCGAAAATCTGTTTTTTTTTCAAATTTGTCATCAATTCATCTAGCTTTAACTTGAAAACCCTTGAGACAATATCTGGCCTATCAGATGCTGTTAGACCTCTTTCAAGAACAAAATCACGAATCTCACTCCAATTCGTGTTGCAAGTAATGGTGATGAATAAATCCGGATATCCAAATTTCTTACATATTGCCATTGCATCTTGGCAATTGTTAAACATGTATCTCATTCCACCAGTAAAAGAACTTGGTAATATTACACGTTTTCCAACTGAAGAAGGATTAGTTTCTCCTCTTCCAACTGCTTCTTGTAAGCCATTAAGCATTTCAGACCTGATTATTTTTTGATTATTTCTTATGAAAGACAATCGTTGGGATTCCACCATAGTGTAGCAATCAACCACAAATTGTTGAAATAGCCTTCGTGCATTTACGATGTTACCAAACTCACACTGTCTTTCTTGGATTCTGAATGCAATCCATTCTCTCATAGTAACACGAACTCTGCTACGGCTTCTAGAATGATTGCTTGAGTCAGATATAGGAATATCTTCCTTGAATCCATCTTCTCCATAAGGAAAAATTAGAGGATACTGAAGTGGTATGAATGAAGTATGTGTCTCATGCAGCCTTTGTAACTGTCCATCTATTTTTTTCACAACAATGTCTCTTCCAGCATCCATACTGTCAAAGTCACCTACTATCAAAGCCGCAATCTCATCTACATTAGGAATGTTGTACACTCTTGGATCCTTACTTCGATGTCGAAACAACCTTAATGTGAGATTTGTAGTAGGATCTTCTTTGATTATATCTCTAACCATTCTAAACTTCTTAGCCAGGCAGTTGCAGTCATCAATCATCTCTGTTAGATCTTGAACCAATGATAGATCAAATATTTGAGAGTATTTACTAACCCTGCACAAAAATGTTGAATCATAAATATAGTTAAAAAAATAATAAAATGCAACAAATAGTATAACTTAGAAAAGGGAATTACCCGAAATTGGTTATTCTATTTTGAATTTCATTTTGTGTATCATAAATATACAATTGTGCAAACTTGGGTTTACATCCATCTTCTGGTAACAAACTCCCCAATCTATGATAATTTTGACCACTAAGTATAAATTGGGGAGGTCCACCACCATTATTAATTGAAGATTCCACCTTCCCTCCAATTGATGTAAATGAGAACATACTATTATAGGCTCTAATATTTTTTTTAAAATTATTGCTTCTTTCATCTTGTCCAGACATTAAAGAAATGAGCAATTCAGGAGGCTTTTCCAAACATGGTAGTTTGACTTTTCCTTTTTGACAGCATAAGGAAAAATCAATTTCTTTGTTTCTTTTTGATTTGTCTGCTCTTTCTTCAAACCATACTTCAGCTTTGCAAAATTGACACTCCGTGTCAGGTTGTCCATAATTAACACACTCTGTATAGAGAGAATAAAATACACACAAATATCAGTAATAAGCTGAAGTTGCCAGAATTTAACAAATAATTCATTTTAAAATCACCTTGATTTTCAGCTTTTGAATTTAATTCAGATAATATGTTCAACTTGGGTTGCCTTCTGATGAAAAACCTGCTATCATATTATTAGAGAACAATATAGCGCTTTTCCATAATTGACAATTTTATTGATTCGAAAACATCTAGCTATATCAAATTCATACCTTCACTTGAGTTACATCCCATGTATTCATTTTCTCTGTCTTCAATGTTGAAATTCAACCTAGTAGTTCCCACAGATTGCATAACATGGATAGATTGTCTAATATATTTGCCTTGCTTATGACATGCAGATGGATTCATCATTTTTGAATTAGCAGTACACGAAGCTGCATTTTAAACATTCAGAGAAAAGGAAAATAACAACTGAAACCATCATGTGTTAAGAAATAAAAAATTAATATAGATGTGGTATTTTTTAAACTATTGTACTAACATGTGGTTGAACAGCTACCAACTGAAGCATTAGGATGGCCAGATACAATGGTTGAAGAGCTACCAATTGAAGCACTGCAATATGAACTATTTACATGACAGCTTTTCATCTTTTTATACATGGAATGGCTTTCCATAGCATTTGGTATGACATTTTCATTAGCTGCGATTGAAGAACATTATACAGGGGATTTATTAACAGTGAAGTGAATATTATTATAATTATAAAAGCAGGATATGCAAGGCAATAAGGCGTAGTATATACCAGTAGACAGTGTTGACAATGGTGTTCTATTAACATTTGTCAAATTTCCATTTGGAACATATCCAGATTCATGCATTGGCGTCATGTTTTCATCTGAATGTATAGTAAAAAATCATCAGATTTCACATAGGAAATTGATATCAGTGAAAGGAAAAAAAAATTGATACCTCTTATTTGAACATTTTGCCTGGTAAACCTTTGCCTCATTAGTATCTTCTTTCTCATTCTAGCCATATGAGTGGAGTTGAAATCCATATTTCAGAAAGGTATAACATGTGGTGTTTTCAAAAAACACAAGAGCAAGTTTTTGGTGCTTTAGTTTTGCTTCACCCTACTGGATTTTCAACTGGTTTTGCTTTATTGAAAAATGAGCAGAGGTAAAACATGACAGCACCTTATGGTCAACGATTTTATGTTTCATATTTTTGTGATTATTTATAAAATATTCATTCTGACAACAAAGGTCTTCATTCTAATTGTCTTTTAGCAATCTTTTATTTATCTCCTTTATTGGTGCGTCAGTCAACATGATGGCTACCTTTCCATGCAGTTTTTTTTTACGATAAGTATAAATTATTTCATCAATTATAATTAAATATTTTTTAATAAATAATAAATAATTTTTCATTTTTAGAACTATGTTTATAATCTTATGGTATTTAAATTTGAATTGTATACAAAATATACATAATAAAACAAAACAAAAAAGCACGATAACAATTCCATCTTAGCTTTATTATTAAATTTAATAACAAATTGAGTTAATTATTAAATTCTATCTAAATTGGCTTGATAAATATGTTTGCTTCATTATTAAATATATTCATAATTTAAACCTTTTTTTTACCGAGTTATTGTTGACTAATACAAACTATTTTTCTTTAGTGGGTTATCCAATTCTATATTCTATAATTATAAAGAAATCTGATCCATTGTTGTGAAAATCAGTATATGCAATTAAATATATCAATGTTTGTCAATTCAAATTAAACTTTTTAAAAAGCTTAAGATTTATATATTTTTGCATTATTTGGGTTTGTTGAGAAAAAAAATAAGTAATCTTATGAGTAAAAACTTATGGAATATAAGTAAATATAAAAAAAAGTTGTGACTAGTTTGATAGCTATGTAAAAAAATTTATATCAAAATGTTTAACTAAATATAATAATGCCAAAAAAAAAACATAAGCAGGTTGAAGTCCAACAAATAACGAAAACCAACAAACCAGTGTATAAGATATATCGATACTCAACTAATGAAGCAAAACAGAACGGTCCTCAAATTTGACACATGATCTCGAATATGAAGCTGTTGTGATCAACATTAATAATACCAAGGTAAACTATATAATCTTCATGAGTAATTGCTATTTTAATTAACTTGCCAACATAAATACCCTTCAGAGCATAACCAAATGTTTAGCTAATCTAATAACAACAAAAAACCATCATAAGTAACCTAAAGTGCAAAAGATAAGCAAAATAAAGATAGTCATCATCCATAACAAACATCAATACACAACTAAGGTTCAAAATGCAACTTCGGTACCCTGAATTCATAAAACTAAGGACCTATCTTCCTGACATCAGCTATGTTCTCTAAATCATTCTCAAACTCAAACACCAGTTCATCCCCCTCTTCAAAAGCATGTCTGGTACAAAAAGCCTTCCAACCCTCACTAATCTTGAATGATTTCCTTAGACGGGAACGTTGTTTAATTAACAGCCTGCATAGATTGATCTTTCCACGAATATCACGAAGCATAAGAGTCTGGAATTGTTTAGACTCTAGAAAATCAGCAAATTCACAATCCAAATTCTGGCAAACCAACATAAAAAAATCAATTAAAATAACATATAACATATGTTTACAAATATATATAGTGTTTTTTTAGGGGCAGGGACCACACTGACCAGTTGACTACCATGTGCCTTGTAGTGTGTCAGCTTGACTTTGAAGGACTTTTTGGATTGTTCGTTCACTCTATATATGCCTTTGTCCTTTTCAGAACGGCTTTGGGATCGTGGGGGTGGGGCATTTGGTTTAGTAAAATACTCAATCTGAAAAGTTGAGTCTCCTACAAACCTAAAGTAGACAGCATGCTGAACGGTCAATTTATAAAATTCTTTTAGTTGCTTCCAACCATTTGTGATTAGGGCTTCATTTTTCCTTTTTTCACATCGCACGACATGCTGGTGACCCTTTTCATGTATCAAAATCCATGTATCAGCTAGTTCATGGCCAAACTTCATGAAAAAAGAATCACAAACCTTAGCGTGGTCCTATTGCAAAACAATAAAAGTAAAAAATCGGTCCCCATAAAATGAAACTCTTCATCCTTATCTACATTAAGATGGAAAATAGAGCATTGTAGTACATGAACTTTGTCGAGAAAAGAAACAAATCCACCCAAGGTAACTTTCTCCAAAATGACTTTTGGATTCTCCATTCCTTAGTGTGTTGTGGCCAGTGTGAAAAACAAAATCAGGACTCACATTATAAAAGGACTTTAAAGCTGTTTTGAGAATATAAAAGGTTACAACTTAAAATCCTTTATTTAACATATCCCTATGCCAATAACGGTTTACATCCTAACGCGTAGCTTGGTAATTGAACTTTTCACCATTCCTTTCCTGCCCAAATTAAAAATGATAAATTATATTTGGGCTTTTATTAAAAATGATAAATTATGTCTGGGCTTTTAACTTGTACAATGCAGAAGTGGGTGGAACCAATATAATTGTAATTCATAAAAAAAAAATCGATTTTTTTTCATACTTTTTGTAAGTAAATAAATAAAATAAAATTAAACATACCCTAAATTAATTAATTTCTTAATGGACATGAACACATGTAATAATAACAAAGGTATAAAGACCTTTCAAAATGGGCTTATATTGTAGGAATAGGCCATTTTTGGCAAGAATTTACAGTTCAGTTCCCTACACCAAAGTTTGTAAATTAATGTTTCACATAGACAACATGACAATCAATATGATTGACTTATATTGGTAAAGATTTTTAATTAAATTAGATAAAGTATGATTGAGTTATATTGTTCAAGTTTTTAAAAGATAAATAAATAAAGAAATAAAGAATAAAGAAATATAAAAATACGTGACCAGTATCTAATAAAAGTGGAAAATACCTTAACTTAAAAACAGTCTTCCAATCAAAAGTGGCCTTAACTAAAACAGTCTAGCACATGATAGTAAATACTACAGTCTTCCAATCAAAAGTAGCCTTAACTAAAATAGTCTAGCACATGATAGTAAATACTACAGTCTTCCAATCAAAAGTGGCCTTAACTAAAACAGTCTAGCTCATTAAAAGAGTGACTTAAAAACATCAACAAAAAAAAAGGTCAACCCTCATAAAAAGAATTAAAGCTTCTCAATCTTGATTTTCTTCCTCAAACCCTTCAGTGGAACATCAAGGTCTAGCTGCCTTTTTCCAGGCACACACTGTGTACTAAGAGCAGCTTCAGTTTTGGCTTTTGGTGTCTCAGGATATGGTTCATTCAGTTTAATGCCACATGAAGTTCCAATAGGAGTTACATCCTGAGATGCAAATCCAGTTCCAATAGGAGAAAAAAGTTCTGCAGAATCAGTTTGGGCTTCATCAAATTGTTCCTTATGTTGAGAGTCAGACCCAATCAAACTCCCTCCTTGGTTTGGACTTGCCAAGTTAGCCTTCAAAGGAGTAAAGTCCTGTGAATCCTTTGACAGATCTGCTATTTGTATTTCATCCATTTGAGAATCATTTTCATTATCCACACCAACCATAGAAAACTTAGGCATTAAGTCCTAAGACAACAAAAAAAAATACAGTTAGATATAGATGTCATACAAACATACAAACATGAGATAAATTAAATAAATTCTTAAATTTTTTTTCATAACAATCAGCTGTAAATTTCAAACCTGAGCAAAATCCATGGGTTGAACATCCATGTTGGCTTCAATAGATGTAGCCAAATATTCCTTAAACCTTTTCATAATCAACACATCATCACAAATCTTCTTAACTCTAAAAGATTGTTCAAATTTTGAGCTGGTACCATTTCTAAAATCTACTTTAAAAATAAAGCTTTTGCCTTCCAAGTCAGAAATTTCTTTGGGAAGTCCTCGATTGTTTCCTTTCTACAAAACAAAGTTTCAGAAATACTGTTATTGGCTATTGTTATAATTTAAAATAAATAATCAGAAACAATGTTTCATATGGTCTAAAATAAATGTTAAATATCTACCTTCTCTTGCTCTTCATACATGTCAGTACATGATTTGTTGAATAGCATGGTAGCATCCCGGTCAAAAATCACAAAAGTTGCAGAATCAGTATGATCAGTGACCCTGACCTTGATCCTATACCTAATATGCAACATTTTAAAATAAGAATTACATATATGCTTTATTTGATTTTATGAAAACAGAATATGGAAACAGAACATGGAAAAAAATACCTTACAACCACCTTGACAACATGCCTTTCACACTTTTCACAAAACCACATTTGAGAGTCTGGATAAACACCCTTATTGCATAGACAGGCAGTATAAAACCAATCTTCATCTTCCATTATGTTGTTGACAGTAGCAAAAACTGCATACAAAGACTCCTTTGTTTGACACAAAAAGATCAAAGAACTGAATCAATAAGAGTAGCCAAATAATTAATTGATGTCTAAAAAATAAAAGAAACTATAAAGCAATTGGACCTCTTTGCAATCTTTAAGACCCTTAATGGTTTTTTTTTTTGTCAATTCAAGAAAATCTTCTTCCATACTAACTTTTCCTGAATCTGTCAATTGGCTAAGACCTTGAGATGGTGACTCCATATTGTCCAGCATCCTTTTAGCAAGCTTCATCACTTCCTCACATTTTGGTTTAAAAATCAACTTTGTACAGACCATACAATTCTGAAGATGTATCTTGTCTACATAAGCAAAATGGCAACATCTAATCAATTAATCTTGTACTTATAAAGTATAAAGTATTAATATAATATGCAATAAATAAATATACCTTGAAAGCATTTCACTTTCGCTAAATGGACAATTACAATAGTGCTATTCACATCTCCAGAAGCAAGGAAAGTGTTCAGCTCGTCTACATAATTCCCGAATAGAGTACACTCTATCTTATCCCTATTGTCAAATATGTATGTTTAATGTATGTTTAATAATAATGTTAAATGTCTAAATATATAATATATAATATAGTTTGATTAAAGGGATACAAAAGTTTACCCATTAGCTTCTACACAAATAACATTCATTTTAGTGTTGCTTCCATTCTTAGAGAACTGTCTCTCAGTTCCCACACCTGTAAGGACGCCCATGACATCTACTCATGTTTGAACACATTTGAAAAAATTAATCAGTAAAGAACAATTTGAAAAAAAAACTATAAACATTGAACAAAAAATTACACCTACCCACTAAGTAATCATCATCCCATTCACCACCAATAATCTTACGAATAGCCACAAAGTCATAGTTTTTTTCAGGTACCAAAGCTTTATCCAACTCTTCTATTTTAGTATTCAAATTGAAGTTAATCTTGTACTTATGAGTGGATGTTCTAAAAGTACCACTATTTTCAGCCACATCAAATGTTCGAATGGAGTATACACTGCCTTCTCGTAAATCTTTCTGAAATTTGTAAATGACCGTCTTTCTCAGAGAAGCGTGGATTCGAACTCCCTACAACAAAGTCAAAATTGATCAGTTTAAAATTTACAATAAAGAACAATAAGTTACAAAAACATACTGATGAAACTAACCTTTGAATCCACCAGCAACAATTCCATTGAGAAAGGTATCTTTGACTTTCCTAAGTCTTTCACCACCCATAGCCGTATGACTCTCACCATGATTTTCCAGTTTTGCTTCTCGGGAGCAATCTCCGCAACAGAGTGGAATTTGTTTGCCATGGCAGAATTGACAAAAGCAAGTAGTGAAAGTTTTAGAGAATTAAGAAGAGAAAAAAGGACAAGGATTTGAAGTGGTGAAAGTTGGGATATTTGGCTTGAAAACAAAATATATATAGAGCGTTTTACTCAACAATGCCCGGTAAAAATCCCCAAATTCAAATTTGAATTTGAATTGAATTGAACTTTTACCTTCGACAGACCTATTGATTTCGTCTTCCATTGCATTCCAGGTAGAGGTGCAGAGTAGCAGCTTCATGCTTACCCTGATTTTTTTTACCATTTTTGTGATTTGCTGAATAGAAAACCTTTTCCATGGTTCACGGATGAAACAACTTTCCCAATCCTCGATAGCTTTTAGGTTTGAGACAAAAAAAAATATACACTCTTGATTTCTTCTTCCATTGCAATGTAGGTAGAGGTGCAGAACAACAGATTAATGCTTACTCTGATTTGTTACCATTTGGGTGATTTGACCATGACAAAAGCTTATCCCAATCCCAATCCCAATCCCAATCCTCGATAGCATTTGGTTTGGACGAAGCTTTTGGACGTAACTATTTGGGCTTTTCACAATTTTTTTTTTTTGTAAGTTGAAGTGTGTTGTAAACCAAAAAAGCATGGACCTATTCGTTTGGGCTTCACATTTCTTTTTTCAGCTGGAGTTGTTTTTTGTTTTGCTTCAAATGGTTAAAATTTAAAAAGGCCTTATTATGTCAGTTGGTTGATTTGTTGACACGTGTAAAATGTTGCCATTTGTGTCCCTTTGATTTGTTAATAGTTTATAGATTCTTGTTCTTGACTATTGTAGAGTACACATCATTTGATTTGAGTCCTAGTTCGGCCTAGAGGAATCGACCACATGGTCAGCCATAGAGCTCGGCCCAAAGGAGTCGATCACGGTCTTGACACAAAGGGATTAATCATGAGCTCAGCCAAAAACCTTGGAGAGTTAGAATTTGGCCAAAAATCTTAGAGAGTACATATATGATGATATCTTTCTTAACTTAATATTATTTTCGCTTTATATCTATTGATATTTTAGCCTTTGAAATTGTTAATGTTTTAGAAATTCAAAGTCTCATTACTTTTTTCTTTACCTATATTCCAATGTAACAATTATTACAAGAGTAATTTGTCGTTAGTAATAGGTTATTAAATAAGAATATTTCAGTCCATATACAACAATATTATGCATTTATTAAATATTTCTTAATATGTGAACATTAACCGTTAGATTGTCTAATCGAGTAATCACTTACGCCTATCAAGTTTGACACTTGAAAGGTTGCGAACTGTTTAATCAAGTAATTACCAAAGACTATAAATCACTCAACCGAGTCCTATGGGCTGACTAACCCAAGATCGGTCCACACTGACCAATGGAGCAGTTCATCAAGCCTAGTGTTAGTCTTGTGGTTAATCTATATTGGCAAAGACAATTTAACATCACAACCGATGAACCAATGTGCATTACTAGTAGGAAGATACCTGAAAGTTACTAGGGATTCATGGACCCAACATAGTCTCTAACTCCTTCCCAAAAACCTAGCTAAGGTTACAATCGACACCATCCTTGAAAAAAATGGAAACAGTTAAAAAAACACACACTTGTTAAATAGGTGTGACTAACTTTGATCACACGTTGTAGAACTCATTATACTTTTGAGTTCACACTAAACTTTAGGAACATCTTATGTTTGTATTCTCTCGCACGAACAACCTTAAACATCAATTGATATGAAATGAAATCAATACTAAATTATTTCCCTCACAAGATATTTGAAGTGTTTATTCGATACCACCATAGAGAAATAGAGTAGCTAAAATGAACATTAACAAGAATGGTTTGTATACATTCAAAGGAACTTTTGAATGAAATAAATAAATGGAATATGCTCTACATTCTATTTCAAGGGCATGAGAAAACCCAGCATAGATATGTTTTAAATGAATTTAGGTTTTGTAATCATCAACCAACTTGATTATGTTTTATATACGTTCTAATCAAGGTTAAGCGTAGGGCATTGGGTAGAGCTTAACACTACATGTAGGGGTGGGCAAAATGAATTGAACTGAACTAAACTGATCTGATACTGAACTGCACCGAATTGGCTAAAAAAAACTGATCTATTTTAAATAAAAACTAAACTGAACCATTCAATAGTTCAGTTCTAAAAAGCTGAACTGCTCTTTTTAGCAGTTCAGAGCATATCAGTGCACTGCCAATTTTTACTTATGAGCTTATATGTTTCTTCAAATGCATGTATTCCTAAGCTGATATATTTACATATTAATACAATCATAGTATGTATTACTCTAAAAGAAAAAATGAAAAACAAAAAGGAAAAGGCTTTTGTGTACAACGTGGAGTCAATATATAAGAACAATTGTTTTGGTTGTTGATTAGTAGTTGATTTATTAAATTATTAATTTAGGGGTCCAAATTATATTGAACAACCATTAATTCCACTAGTGTAGTGACAGTTCAATTCACTGGTGCGGTGACAGGTGTTACAACAAATGCAAACAAGCCTGAACCCCTTTTAGATTTTAATTTTTAATTATTGTTGTGATTTTCTCAGCTCCATGGACAAATAAAGATTGGACGAAAGGTATGCCTTTGTGATTTGTCATTCAGTAGGAAACGAAGAGTATGTGTGGAGAACAAACCATTTTCAAAGTGCAGTTCAAACACAGTTCGTAGCAATTCAAAATAGTTAGGTGCAATTCAGTTTGGTTCACTCAAATAATTTTTGCAGTTCAATTCAGTTTGAACGAACCACTTTTCCAGTTTAATATAGTTTTGAACAATTCAGTTCAGTTAAGTTATTTTGGCCAGCCCTGACTGCATGGTCTAAAATTGTATCTCGTCCTACTATTGCTGTAGCCCGTGCCCGTATATTTATGTTGTTAGGTGCTAAGCTAGGGCGTCGCTGTAACACCCCGTTACATTAGACATAAACCACACTAATATTTTTATTTATTTTAGTTATCATAAAATTGAGGGTAAAATTTTTTCTGCGTTTAAATAAAACATTCATAAAACGTATTTAGCATACAGAAAATATTTTATAAAGAACCATGATCTTCTTTTAAATAAACATCAGTTCACATCACAAAATAAATATAGAGAAATTATGTACTAGCTGATCCCAACCCATACATCAAATAATCCTAGTCAGAGCAGTACACAATTTCTACCCAAAAACAGGAATGAATAAAACTAGCCTTTAAGTCTCGTATCTTCTCGTCAGTCTCCGCAATCTCTGGAAATAACCGTGTCCACAGAAGAGCTCGATAGTTGGGCATGACCGTCATCTTCACGTATCCAATCAACAAGTATATACACAACAAGAAAGAGAAAGGAGTGAGACTTGATTCTAATATATATATATATATATATATATATATATATATATATATATATATATATATATATATATATATATATATATATATATATATATATATATATTACTAACGGTATAACTACCGTTTAGATAATAGCGGGAAACCTAATATTTATCTAATCATAACGTCCCAACTCCTAACAACTCAAACCTCTAGACGCAGTATGGATCCATACTCCCCGATTGGAAGTGATTGGGAATACATACGCCTCAACCCTATGGCAAAAACCTTCATCTTCCCTAGATGAACTCAAATTATCTCAATTTAGGACATCCACAGTCCTATATAACTCAGGCGTACTCTCGCACCAATCAATGGAATGCTAAGCAGTTGTTGGGGTTGCCAAGCTTGGTCAGATGAAGTCCCCGACACAGGGTGCTCTCCTGGCCTTTAGTTACTTCATCACTCGACATCGTACTCCCTAGACTTCCGTCAGTGAGTCCCTGCCTTTCACTCCTCAGCTTGCCAGGTTGTGTCTTCCACTATAGGCAACATGTCGTTGCATGTTCCTCTTTTAACAGTACTCACAAGTCACTTTACTCATCATCATTTGACATAACATCTCTGTCCCTCAGACAGATAAACAATATATAACTAGTATACATCACCATTCACTATATCACATCTAATATCACTGGTCTCATTCACTGAGCACCAGTACAGAGTAACAATAATAACATTGTCAGAGTACAATCATCATGTCATGTCAACACATCAAAGCATCTTATCACATATTAAGTATATAAATGTAATATCATAAGGTATTTAAACAAGACAGTAGATACTTTTATAATCATTAATCTAATAATTAACTAATATTTAACTAATCATTATTTGTATTAAAATCTTATTTAAAACTTATCAAGTTAAATTTATTTGCTTTATCTTTTTCTTTGTCTAATCCCTTAATTTAAATTGTAAAGAGAAACAACTTTCTAACTTACTATAAGTATTTTTGGTACAAGTATAAATAGATTTTTAATATTTAGAAATTTCTTTCTGGTGTGGAAGATCAGATTATACCGCAACCACAGAGCATACTTAGAATTTCCATAGACTATGTTCAAAAACTTAGTAGTAAGAAAAAAAATCCTTTTTCTGGTGTGGAAGATCAGATGAAACTACAACCACAGAGCATACTTCGGATCTTACTCTACTAATTTTAAAAACTCAGTTTAATATAAAGAAAATAAATTCTCATCATAATCATATATATATATATTCTAAATTTGTTCTATATTCTCGTTTCCAGTGAAATCAAAAGTTGAAGAGATAAACTTTTTAAAATTTTCAGAAAACTTTGAACCATCTAGTAGACTTTGTCGATTTTATAAAAATAGTAAACGAACCTATTTTGTTATGAAATTTTTATGGGAGATCTATAAGACATGTATAAACATCATGATATTTTTATTTTTCCAGAAAACAGTCCAGATTTGTCCCAGTAATTTCCAACAGAATGGAAATTTTTCAGAAAGTTCAGAACAGGTGGTTCAACTTGTAACTGGAATATATAATTCATTTTAGCATATTTTGTAGTGATTCCAAAAGCAAAGTTGTATATTTTTAAGTCTATTTTCATTTAAAACTGGTTTCACATGATTTTGTTAAGTATAACTTGAGATATTCATAAAATAGTGACTGGTGTCCGGGTCAAAACGCTGGAACATACTTATATATATTGCTTTGTTCTGTGTCAGTTTATGTTTGTTCCTTCTTATTATAAGAATAGGAACGTGTACTGGAAAGAACAATAAGAAGAAAAATTATATCAAAAATTGGGCATGGTCTCCTCTAAAAGAGGGACACTTGTAACAGTTCCAATAACAAAAAAATTCTCAAATAATGGAAATATAGCACGAATAGTAAATAAGAATTTAAAGTGATGCAGAAAAATAATCAAAGGTAAAACTTATATAATATAAAGTACGAAAGTAAGAAAGAGCAACAAAAGAATCAAGGTCTCACTCCCCCCTTACCTAGGAAATGACTTCGGATTCACCAAGAAGGAAAGGAAGAGTAAACAAGATTGCTTCTTGATGGTGAAAGAAGGTAGTTTTGGGGGTGTAATAAGAAAAATTGAAGAAGAAGAAAACAAAATCGGAAGAGACAGAGAACGTAGGTGCAGAATAGTCAAGGAACCGGCTTCCTTTTTATAGACGTCATTGAATGAGGATTTTTTTTTTTTAACAGTAAGTTGAGTGGGTAGCTGAAGTGGGTGAAAGTCATGTGGAGAGGGTAGCTCCAACTACGCGAGAGATTTTCTGCATAAATTTTTACGTTTTCTTATACTGCTGGTATAAATTTATACGCTTAAATTTTTAACTTTTTTTATCAAACAATTTTATTTTTAATTGAAACTTTTTAGTAAACTTAATTTATGTCCATTATTAATTATCATAACTAAAAATTAAATTTTTATAATTATTTTCAAATAATTCACAGTAATTTTGATTTAGATCTATAAATTTTCAAACTTTATTAGAAATTATATTTTTATATGTGTGACTTAAAAATGAACTGACTTTATCAGTTTCATCAAATTTTGATATTAATCTTATACTAACTGACTTATCAACAGTACACTTTAAGCATTTTACGATATTATTCACATCTTTACGTGATTGAAGTACTGTTTATAGACACTGTTCACTCCTTGAATTACTTTTTGCACCTATGTTTTTACTGTTTATATCATTTTTGTTGATTTTGCATCAGTGTTTCAATTGAATAAAGATTCAACTGCTTGGGTATTCACACCTATAAAACATATTTAAACTTATAAAACATGATTTCAAGTTCAAATAATTATTTCGTAATTATTTGAGACTTTTCCTCATATATACCATAAATACAACAATTATATACTCAATCGTTGTTTTAATAGTTTTCCGGACTTTGGTCCGAAATAATTATTAAAAATTCACGATTAAGTAGAACAAGAAATCTTGATCATAATAGTATGAATCAATATTTCAATATTCTATCTTGATTTCTCAATATTAAATTATTAATAAAAAGAAAATAGACAAAATAAAAATGAGGATGTTACAGTCGCACTGAAAATTAAGAACTTATGATGCCAGACAAGATGTTGAAGAGTCTCTAATTGTTCAACTGTAAACGCCTGAGAATTTACCACGAGTAGAGGATACAAAATATATATATATATATAAAACTTGATTATGTGTTATAAGTTATAAATGCTAGTTTATTCTCTCTCTATTACATTATACATTATTGATACATCACGCTAACTAACAACTTGTTGGGTATAATTTTTCGCTATCGTAATCATAACAATAATATTTTTGCATCCGTGCACTTTTTACGAAAGAAATTTTTCTTCCTTTGTTCAGTTACTTCAGTGTTAAATTTAGCCAATTGCTAACGTTAAAACAAGGGTTAAAACAAGGGCAGTGTCTAGGGTGGACCACCTATCAAGGTGGTCCACCTTGCATCATGTTTTTTATCTGTCAGATTAATCTAGTGTCTATCCTATTATGTTGCACCCACGACACTATATTCTTTCCCATCTCTCTTCTTTCTGTCTCCTGGGCTACACCTTCGCCGACGGTGCCTCTCTCTGCCGTGCACCACCACCGGAGGCAATTTCCAGCTGCGGTAGCACTTTTTTATTCGCCTTTTCTCCTTCTCTACTCCTTACTCTCCCCCTATCTGCCGCCTCCGACCAAATCTTAAACGACAAACAGCCTTTTCATCATTTTCCTTCTTTCTCAACTTCCCCAACCGCATTTCCTCTTCCGGGCACCCAACCCCTCTCAAATTCGTTGTCTCCACGCTTAACTTCAAACACACTTCCTCCTTCACCATTGCCCTCAAATCCCCCAGTTTCAACGCAACGCTCCCGAAGTGCCCGTCGAACTTCGCCCACGCACTCACCGTCTGGAACGCGCATGCATGTTTGGGATTGATCAAACCCAATTTCGTCAGTCAAAACAAACTGTTCCACGAAGTAATATAAACCTTTTTTGTCGTATGCGAGGAGCACACATGCACGGATTCGTTGATTTTGATGTTCTTTTGCGTTTCCGAATCTGATCATAGGGTTCCTCATCCCCACCTTTGCTACTACAACTTTGATTATTTACTTTTATTTTTTGTAATTTGTTTGTATCACTTCATTAGAGAAATTTCTTGAGTTGTGTATATATATTTTGGGAACTTTTGATATTTCAACTGGATCTTGTTTGTTCTTTGCTACAAGGAACAGTGTGTTTGGGTTTTTTTTTTATTGCTTGATTTATTGTTTGGAATTTGTTGATGAACTGATATGGAAACTCTATTTTTTAATTTTTAGATTTTGATTATTGGTTTGGTTTGATTTTGATTCATGGTACAACAACTACGGTGGCGCAGCATCACAACCGTGGTGGTGCATAGGATAAAAGGAAAAAGAAGAGGAACAGAGAAGGGATATAGTGCAGAGGGCACATGATAAGAAGATGCTATATATATTAATCCTAAGGTTATTAATAGTGATGCACAGTGGAGCACTAAAGAAGTGGTCCACGTTAGACATCGCCTAAAACAAGATATTTATTACGTCAAGCCTTATTCTTATCCTAGAGCTTGTGTGTCCTTGCATTCACCCTGTCGTCGTTATTTGACTGCAGGGCCTACAACCATGATTTATGGTGGGAATTTTTTTAGCATACGTATAGTAATTAATTTTTATGCATAAATAATAATAAAATCGATGGTAGAGATTTTGGGCAATCGTTTTCACTAATATAGTCAAGATTTTAAATTTAAATTAAATTAAAGTTTAGAAATAATATTTAAAAGAAGTAAAAATTAACAAAAAAAAATAAAATTAAATATTCATCACAGAATAAATATCATGACTTAATAATAATAAAAATATTTCTTAAAAATACTTTCATTAAAAAATAATGGATGAAATTTATAATTTAAATTTAAAATGTATTTAAAAAAATTATATTATGTAAAAGAGAATTGGAGAGGGGAGGTTAAAAGAAATGAATGAACGAGTTTTTGGGTGAAGAAAATATGAGATTGAGAACGTGGATGGCACCATGTACACACAAGACTCGACTCGAAGACACCAAAAAATCATTTTCACTCTCTAAATCTAACATGCATCCATGGCATTTCCCATTCCCACAGACACAATATCATCCACACCACTCACCAAGCAACCACCTCATTATTATTTCCTCGTCATATTCTTTCACAGAGCAAGAAAAATGTGAGAGGGCATGGGGGGGCTCCATAATTTATTTTTTCCATTCTCTCCTAGGAAACCATGTGCCATTCTACATGCCTTTGAACCTCCATGATTAAAAAATAAATAATTTCTGAACCACCGCTACATTTTCTGATTCCATCATATATAGACACATTCCATTAATTACTCAAAATTTTCATTTCTGCTAGCCACCATGCTGCTCATCTCTCTGCCATAACCCAATGACACTCTATTTTTCATTTTATATCGATGTTGTGTTATTCAAAATATGGCTGTACATAATATCTCATTTTTTTGTATACAATTCTAATAAACAATACTCTTATATCTGAATAATTTATATAAGTGTGATTCATTCGAGTAGTTTTTAATCGGATTAAGATGTGTGTAGATTAGTACGAATCTCGAGTATTATAAAAAAATACTTGTCAATAATAATGAAATATAAATTAAAATGTAACATAAAGGTATTTAAAATTGGTATTTATTTTTAAAAAGTATAAAATTTATTTCTCTTTAAAAAGTAACAACTTAAAATTTATATAATAAATTGATTACAAGCAGGGACGAGAATATATCTGAGTAGAAACAAGTAAATTTATCAAAAAGTATAATGACACCTCGCAATAAATATCAAAAGAAAAATATGAGTAGTTGCGTGACGTATAATGGGAATTGAATTTTAAGGGCAAAGGGTTTTTTATTGATTCCAATTGAATTTCTATTAAATTAATGTATCATTAAATATATAGGTTATATTTTCCATTTAGAGAACTTTTATTCCCAAATTAGTAAGATTATTTAAATTTTAACCAATAAAAAAATAAATAAGAAAAGCATTTAAAACTACTCGTATATTACTAACTCTCTCGTTAGTCGTTACCATTATTATGATTGTTGCCGTGTTTGGGCTACAGGTCCTGCCTCTCTCTCTCTCTCTCTTATTTAAGTTCTGATAATAAGGCAGCAACTTGGCAACGGCACCTCTATCACGCAAACGCTTGTCTTGATCTAATTCTTCAACACTTCAACTTGTCAATTTCACGCGCAGACAATTCGACTAATCGTAATCTTTCCAGAGCACCATTTTCCTTTAAACGGCTAAAGATTTTTTTCAGGAAATAAAATAAAGGAAAATGCTAACCAATACTTTTATGACACTAGTTAAAGAATTAAGAGAAGAAATATTTTTATTGAGAGACGTAAAATTACGATGTCTATGATTTTTTTTGCACTCTTCTATAATTTTTACGGTGTTCTAAGGGCACGGATAAGCAAGTAAGGGGATAAGTATCAATAAAGACTTTAGTTCCTCTATATTAAAATCCTTTTTAATGCATTTTTATCAAAGTTTTTAAATTTGGACTCGTGGCTGAATTAGAAAAGACATTAGTTTAGAGTTTAATAGATAACAATAATTAAGTTTGTAATAATTAAATATTATTATTTTAATTTATATTAAGAGTTTAAAATTTATGTAGATTTTTTTTACTGACTATGACATTGGTACGTATTATTCATCGTCGTAATGGCTAAACTCCTCGGAGACCGTGAGCGCACATCAAGGTGAGTATTTCCTTCCTAATATGCTTTATTCCATACCTAAAGTGACATAATCAAGATTCGAATCTTGTACCACTTGGTTAAGGAACACAAACCGCTACCACTTGTATCAACCAATATTGGTTGACTTAGTAGATTGCTTAGTGAGAATTAATTGTTAAGTGAAAACTAATTGTTAAGCAAAAAGTTTATAGTGAAACTTATCCTATAAATAGAGACAGCTCTATAATTAAGAGATAAGTTGAATTGGAATGAAATTTAAATTTTCTCCTTTTGTAAGTTTTTCTTAGTTCTCGAGCAAATAATAAATCTATCAAGATAACTTTCTTATATAGTCATACACTTTTGCGCGTATTTTATAGTCATATAATATACTGTAAAAAGTTTTTGGAGTATTGTACCAATACTAGTTAATCCACCCGGCAATGCCTGAGACTTTTTTATCTCTTTTTTTAAAATATAAAAATTAATATAACAAAAACACACACTCACCATTTATATAATGTCATTGTTATTCTTTTATTATTTATAAAGTTGAGTCTGATTCGAATTTATTATTTATATAAAAATTGTATTTAAGGTTATCTAATTTCTTTCTTGCTTTTTAATTTAAGCAACGATTACTTAATTTATGTTTCTTCCTTTCTTGCCCTGGTCAAATTATTATTATAATTATTATAAAAGATGTAAAAAAATCTATATCATATAATTAAGGCTAAATAAACACTATTTGAGATAAAGTTTAACTCTGTAGAAGAACATTATTCAAATTCAATATGTAAGTTTTATGAATATAATTAATTACGTATTATAAAAGATGAGGAAAAATATACATATTATAAATCAAAATAAATAAATATCAAATGACCTAAATAAAATTTAATGACTTTGTTAAAAAACATTAAATATATTATAAATCTTTTTCCATGGAAATATTTTTTATTCTATGTAATTAATTTTTTACAACTAAAATATTTTTTTATAATCAAATTATTAAAAAAAACTTTGTACTATGAAAAAATATTTTGAAAGTTATAACGATATATATTTATAATTTAATAGTAAGTTTTAATTCAATATCTTTAAAGGTTTTAGCTAACAACTTCTAGCTAAAAACTAACTTATTAACTAATTTTTGGGTAAACCTTACCAAACCTCAATTATGTGATGTGATACGCATAATGCCCGATAAAGTGCATCATAAAGCCATTATCTACCTCAAGCCTTATCTACTAAGCCTGTCACAATGCATACAGTGTGGCTCATCATAGGCTCACACAACCCATTGCCACTGAATGAAAATAATATGCAGAGAAGATTATAGATGGATATGGTTAGGACATACTGCTAGCTTTTTACAATTGAATCTTCAAATTTCATTTACAGAAAATCAAATAATAAATTACCACCTGAAACTACCACTTGTGGCAAATTCCAATAAAAGGCCAAAAAGAATGTCCTGTACCATCTCGCATGTCAGGAAAGCCATAGCTATAGAAGGGACAACCTGAAATGAATGGAGATTGCAATCAAAATGCTTCTCTGCCTATAAGCTCACTTATTACGTATTCAACGCTATAAATTAAACTCTATTATAAGGCAGCTAATAACTATTGTCATAACTCTGAAAAGAATTTGTTCCTAAATATATCTTTCCATGCCCACTCTAAATACCCCTGTAGTTTCTTATTGAATCGTGAATTTAAAACTGAAATTTCAAGACACTTGATCGTATTTCATGAAGTCCAGTGAATATGAGAATATCATGGTTATAAAGTAGTAGATAAGAACTGCTAGTCCAAATTCAATAGATTGAGAAAGATGCAGTGAAGCTGACCTCAAATCAAAAGCAATTAATCAAACATGTTAGAAGATTGATTGTTTTGATAACAGTTAGGCATTATAAATTTCATTTATTTATCTGAAACCCAATTTAAAGAAATAGTTCAATATTTTCCAACCTCAAGGAATCTAGTGATGAAAAATCACAACAGGTTATAAAGGCCTGTTTCAATTAACATCTTGAACTGCATTAATACATAAAATTACTCATGATAAAGCAAAGTAATATCAGAACCAAACTCTGACATGACAAAGTCAAATTGTCAAGTGACACATGAATCAAAGAGAACTTGGATTTCAAGCTCCGCACACATTCAAACATAGAAACAAAGGGAAGAAAAGTAAAAAGACATGTTAAAAATATTGTTTAAATACATAGCTTTTACTTCTTAAATGCTGCGAAATTTTTATTCTCAAAGAAGCATTTAGCATCCTAAAACTGAAAATGAAAAAAAAGGGTCTATTTTCAGTAACTTAAATGAAATGAAATTGCAAATTAGGAATTCTCTGTATATTCATGTATTTCCAAGTATAATGCAGGAGTCATTAAAAAAAGTGACATACTTGTTCATTGGCACTCTCCAACAGTCGCTCAACACCAGCTAAGAGAATAATAATACTCTCATTTCATAACTCTCCCTTGGGCTCACCAGTAGTTCCACTAATATTGTACACGTCACTTCTTTTCTTAATAGGAAGATCAAAACTTTTATTTTGAACGGTCTCATATTGTGACATCACTTACGTAGTGAACCCTACACCAACAATGGTGAGTCCTACTATAATTGTTTCCAGGTCTCTATCTTAACATATCTATAAAAAAAGTTAAGATATGAATTCTATTCATTTGGGAAGGAAAATACAATACATTCATTCATTGACTTCCAATGAAACAGAAAACATGCATAGAGAGCGAGCCATAGTGAGGCATTCTCCTCCTATTCTCTCGGGCTCATTTTTTGTCTTACAATACCAATTGGCACACACTCATAGTGAGGCAATAATCAGAAAATCAGAAAGCATTCTCACTCACCACTCATTCACGTGTCACACAGTAACCACTCTCTTCTCATTGAATCCACTCAACACTCAATCACAACGGACACATACACTGCACATTAAAGAACTCTTAAACAAATAAAAGAACTTTATTTTTTTATGTTTTGTGTTTATATCATTATTTTAGGTGCATAATTGGGACCTCTTTTCAATGAGTAACCCTTCCACCTAAACGATAAGATACCAAGAAGAATTTCAATAATGAAAGAATAGTCAAGTCACTTACAGCACATTCAGTATGTCTGAAAAACTCTTTAACACAACCAAGTGAAATAATTATTACTGTGGAACAATGAGCTTTGTTGCTTTACGTGCTTTGATCTCCTCTGAAGCAATGTTCTGCATTTGCAACATATGGCAAAGTTTCTAATGAGATGTGAAAATTTCACATGGAAAACTGCTAAAGAAATCAATAAGCAACCCATAAAAAAATTAAAAAGGAGGAAACAAAAAGGTCAACAACAAATAATCCCTCAAAACAAAATAAAGGACGGTTTTCACTTTCACATCATTCAGAGTAGAGTTCAGGTACACCTAATAACTAAAGTGATCTCAAATCAAATCCCCCCTTCACACTTCCTGTAATTATCTCATATGTTGAGTTGAATCTGATGCTCTATATAAAACCTTGCCATTTCCCCCAAATGTATTGTTTCAAACCCAAGTCCCACCTTACGTGCATATAGCCAAAACACTTCTTTTTTTAAAATGGTTGATCCCAACTAATGAGACTACCCTGTTGTCTACCCAATAAATAATTTTACATAGCTTGGTATATCTCTACATTTCACCTCGTCAATTTTCATAAAAGTTCCTACTGTTCCTAATTGAATAGAATATTAGTGACAATCCCCTCCCCACCCAAGAAAGAAAATAATTTCAGTTCTTCTTCAAATTGCCTCCATGTAATTAAGAAATTTACTGCCAAAAATATTCATATTAGTACACATACCAGTCCCTGTTGTATTTAAAGAAGATGTTTGACCTTGTGATCCACTTGTTGGACCTCCAGCAACAAAAAAGGCTTCTTAAAAATACTCAGTAAATTAGCTCCTCTTTGGCAATCAAATTCATTGATATCTGATGTGTTACTTTCTAAAAAACTTATTTATTGAGTAGATCATCTAATTAACATGCCATTCTGAGATTAATGTCTCTTGTTATTTTTACACTTCCATTATGATTGAATGCTTCACATATATGATTAGATAACAGGTACTGTTGTAGATGTGATTATGGCAGCCAGCTTTTGTGTGAAAAATTGATGTAAAAGCAAGGTATTGAAGTAAAGCAATAGCTGACAAATACAAAGCAAATACTCAAGCATATAGAAACATAATGCTCACAATTAACTCTTATCAAACACTTTATAAGCATGATTTGAATGGCATAGAGCATGAATGATTACAATTACAAAACACAAATACATGAAACCCCCTTCGTTAAAACAGGAAAACTTGCACCTTAAATGCTCAAACAACAAATTTAAAAAAGGCAAACAAAACAACAATTAGTGGATAGATTAGCCAGGGGTGACACAAATCATTTGAATGAAAAAGATTAGACTTAGTATGAAATGGACAATAATGCACACAGACCTTATTTTAAGCCTACCATATTAAACTCACAAAATATGTGTAATCGATAAACTTAGTAGAGTGAGAGAAAGCGAGAGAGACTACCCGAACCCAAATGCGATAGAACTCAGCCTAATAGTAACTAACAAACAGAGTCACTGTATAGGCCTAGACCAACATCGACGTAGGTGACATAAGGCTTGAAGTTAATCGATACCGAAAAGAAGAGACGAAAATAATGACCAAAAAATTGAAGGAATAATACCTGCAATGGTAGCACGGATGATGCATCTATTGAATCATCGTTGCTGGCAGTAGAGACAACAACCAATGGGTTAAGATTCAACCAAGGTATGGTTTTTCTTAAAATTAATCGAGGGGAAAAGAACAGGAGAAGGCAAAAAAGTGTTTTAATCGGTTTCTTTTTCCCAAAGACGGGCAAAAAAGGCCGGAAATGGAGTTGACGTCGGCGCCGGCACCTATGCCCGAAAGGAAGAGAGCTTTCTAGGAGTTTTTCGTGCAGAAGAGTGAGAAAAAATTTCAAATGAAGGAAGAGAGAACCGTGGGCACGCGGGATTGCGTAGGATTTGCAAAAATTCCATCCAATGGTCGGGAATAAATATCTATAATAAATGAATCAGAACCGTCCAAATAAAATGAAAGGAAATGCACTATTAACGGAACAGTGAAAAGTTCCACCCTCGTTATTCAGCATTATTAAGTAGTTGATCATAATAAAAATAATAAATTTTTATGTCAAAATAAAATATGATACTTTCTTTTCACAATATAACTCATTATTTTATTGCACTATAACTCATTATTTATTTTATTAATTTTGAAAAATAAAATACAATACTCTCTTTTCACAAAAGTCCTAAAGTAAACACATCATTCTGACTTCAAAGTTATCTAGACATTCGCGGATAGAAAGTAATTAGTTCATTTTGCTCTCACAGGATGATAAACAAGAATTTAAATTATTTACATTATTACTTTTAATGCCTCAAATCAAGCAATGATGCTTAAATATCTTATTTACATTAATACCTATTCTAAGCGCTTAATTCTAAGATTATTTCTTATCGACTAATTTCCATATTAATATACGTGACCCAAAATTCATACATTATTTGGAGTATCATTTTCTCTGTACCAACAGAACCTATACACTGACGAGCATATACCTTGTTCAGATTATTTAAAGACTCGCCTATACTTTTGTACCAAACCACGTTGGCTAGCATCACCAGTTTTTATTACAGGTAGTTGCTTTCTATTTAGTGTCGAAACTTTACCCAACAGCGATACACAAGAGACCAACCGTTTCTTTAAACGCAAAAGCTCATCATATTGTGGTTGAACTTTAGCAAAGAAATACCATACCGTAACTCATTATCAAAAAAAAAAAAAAAGATAAAAAAATAACAGTACAGATAACCTGCTACGGGCCCAAAGGGCACTCAAATGACATTATGTTGTAACTGCTAGTGCTAGGATTTGTGTCCACATATAGACCAGACCACAAACAAGAATCGCAGTCAAACATTAAGCCACGGAAGAACACTAATATTACAACGGACGAGCAAATGAAGAAGTGCATTCGAATGAAAAGGGGGAAAATATATTCCATCTAAGGAGGAAAAATCTAGAGTTTTCTTCTGCACTCGAGAAATTTTTCACTTGCATCAACCCAGGAGTCAGGAGCAGCAGGCCAAGACTCAAGTTCAAAAAGTTATATCATGAAATTCCCATTGTAGTAAAACATCCTTTAGTTGCCAAATCGACCTCTTCCCCATGGGAACCTCCTATTTCCACCTCCATTGCGGTGCACAGCATTATTCTGCATTGACAAAACTCTCATTCTTTGCTCCTTCATGTTTGCAAACAGTGAATCCAGAGTCTGAGGCTTTTGCTTTGGCATTATATCCACATTCTCCTGCTGCTTCTGAGGGGAAGGAAGTCGTTGCTGCTACAAATTTATGAAAAATGTTAAATTACAGCATGAACAGATAAATAGCACCAACTTCAATTGAGATGCACATGGACCATATCGATAATCAACATTGATAGCTTCCCTATTTCTGCAAGGTCCCTTCACCCTCAGATTTTCATGTTGTCAACCTCAATCCCCCCCCCCCAAAAACACAAAAAAATATAAAGAGCATTAAAAAAAGATTAAATATGTAAATAAACACTGCCCTATTCAAAATAACCAATCATCCACATAGCCATACAAAGCATTCTTATGGTTACACTACTGAAAGCATTCTTTCCTTCAGAATGGTGGCATATTTAATCTTGAATACAGCATACAAACCTAGAAAACAGACACAACAAAACCAGTTAAGAAATACCTTAGCAGCAAAGCCTCCATTAGCAGCCCTTCTCTGACCTACAGGAACTCGAAATCTGCACCAAGAAAAGAAAAGAGGGTAATCCAGGAGTAGAAATACAAAAGATTCAAAATACTCCATCAAGATCAGTGAGTAGCATCAAGATGCTTGGCACCACCAACTATAATTTGTAATAGAAACAGACACCACTCAATAACCTCTTACTAGAAAAGTTGAGTCACTTACCATCAGATTCTATCTATATCCAACTATAAAGAAAGAAGAAAATAATTTAAGCAAAAAGAGAACACTGGTCACATAGTTGAAGAACATCTCAGTGCTGATGAACAACTTCCAAAATTTCCACAGAAACCTGCTAGTTGCAACATCATCTTGGTGGGTTTGTACTAGCACCCAACAACTTGTACTGCTGTATGAAACTTACTATAGTCCACAGAATTTAAAGCTTCCACAGAGATCATATCACTGTAAAGTAGGAAGAAAATTTATCTGCATGGTGACGAGGATAGAATTTCCCCATCAGCGACCACTTTATGGCACCTCTGCAGTGGACTAAAAGAGCTCAAAACAAATATTAAGAGAGTGATCACCACGCCCTCACAATGTTTACCAGACCCACAAGAACTCCCCATTGATTTACTTGATTGCCAATCACAAAAGGTCTTCTTCAATGCCAAACCCATGAAGAAGAGACTCCAGATTCTTGGTCACAAAAATACTTTCTTAATCCCACAGAATGAATAGAGATCTTTTCAATTATGTGCCCAATGGTTGAAAACAGTGACTAACTTAGAAGAATCAGTCAACACAAAAATATTAAAGTGGCATGTTGCAATTTACGGAGGGCTCCTATTGAAAAAATGATCCCATGACCCATATTTGCATAGCAAGTGCATGCATCCTTGCAGTATTAACTCAACTTGGAGAAATCATCAGGCGATAGAGCCAATATCATATCATACTGGAGAATTTTTATAGCAAATAGATAGATCAGCAAGAATCAAAACCCAAGCACAAGGGATACTGACAGCCAATTAAAAAGTACCAATTCTCATAATGAAGGAACAAGTCTAAAGGAGAGTGACCATAAATGTCATGCTAAGATCAGCTCATCCCTTCAAAATGGTTAATTCTCAAAAAAAAAGCATGCTTAGTTAGTTAGTGCCACAATAACTACACTTGCTTCTAAACAATGCAGAGTTGTTTTTCCTCATGAGCCAGCCACTAAATTTTGACAATTTATTGTCCTGACTTTTGCGCATATGTGACGGTACCGCAGTACCCTCCTTCACACAAGGATGAGATACTTCAAAAATAATGTTAAGCTATCTTTTCTAGCAATGTGTTTCCACTGAACCAGACTCCATTTAACTAGTAATCCATTTGCATCACCAGCCAGCTCAACCAATATAACTCCAATTATCTAGCATGAACATCCTTAGTAACATTCAACATAACCCACTCAAACCATGAAGGAGTTTGGACAATAGTTTTATGAGATTATAATGCAAGCATTCAAATTCAGAATTCCATAACATGGCTGGCCCGCATTCATGATGTCAAACTCGCTCCTTTTGCAGAGCAAAAAAAATCTTAGATATGGAAGGCACATTAAGTTGGGCCATGTTTTACCTGCAAAAATCAATTAAAAATTATCATTATGAATGCCAAAACACACAAGAACATCATTCAGGGTTAAATGTTCAGCCCTTGAATGTCTCTCCCATTCTAACAGTAAACACAGGCAACAAAATACAATTAAACAAAATATAATACCTTGTTTTATTCCAGTTAGCCACCCTATTACGATTAGGGACTCTGTTGCGCAGAGGTGCAGTAACAGCTTTTCGCGCTACTTCAACTGCAGCGGGAAATTGGTTTCCCTGGAAATTAGACCTTCTTTTTGCAAGAGCCCCCTGATTACAATATTTTAAAATAAAAATATTAGAGACAAGTACACAGACACAAATAACACAATATAAGAAGCTTCAAATAGCTATGCTTTTCATAAACCACTGCACCTGTCTAAGAGAAGCTCTTGATTCCATATAACGCTGGACCTTTGCAGACTTATCTTGAGTAAAATTGTTTGAAAACTTTTGACTTTTGTTCTGTATGGGTATAAGAATCAAGTGAAATGGTAACCACCACGAATATTACAAAGCAACAACATAACAAGAAAGGGGAAAACAATTCTCCAAAACAAATACTTACCGGAACCCTTCTTTGCTTCTTATTCTTTGTATTTTTAGACATTTTGATTATGTCATCTATCAATATCAACAGGTGATGGATATTAGATACGTAAGAAGGAGCATGAAAAAAAAATACTGTAGTCATTTTTCAAAAGATTCTATTAAACACACCTAGTGTCATGTCCATCTTCTTCTCCGTAAGCGCAATAGCCTCGGTTGTAAGAGGTTTGGCTGCCATCTGATAATGTATACAGAAATTTAATTTAATAAAACCAAAGATATCCGATTAATTAGGATTATCAACCGAACAACAAAATCAGCACCAAGAAATTTACTGAAACAAGGCCAGTTACGAAAGAAAACAGGGTTTCATTCAAGATTTGTCAAGAAAGAGTAAAGAAGCAACAAACATCGAGTGCATACGACAAACAATCATCACAACGGGAATAATATGGTAAAGGAATCAATATAATACAAGCGAAGGGGCAAGCAATATGTTATCGTGCGGAATTCATAAATTGCTGAACAGATAATTCAATCGTAGAAAGAAAATTAACGGAGCAAACAGAAAAAATTGATGCGATGCTTTCTCAACTACAGCGTCAAAAAACCCTAATATTAACAATTAAACATTCTTGATTCTTCAAAAAATTAAAAAAGATTTTCATCTCGTCTTATCGTTCTCTCTTAATGGACTTAAAAGAATAAAGGAAAAAAAAAATCCGCGATCCTAGTAAAAACTGTAACGTGAGATTTCAACTTTCGATGAAAAACGATGTGCACAGAAGAGGGAAAGGTTATAGAGAAAAGGCTTACTCGTCGGCGAAGGTGGAATTCAACAACTGAGATGGGTTGCAATCGAACTCGATTAGGGTTTTGCTCGGCACTCAAAACCACCGAAAAGAATACAGAAAAATCCCGAAAAGAAAAATAAAAATAATCAAAGGTAAAAGGAAGAACCGAAGGTGAAACGAAAAGGGTGCACTATTTATGCTATGCAGATGGCGGTGACTCAAATGGATCTTCTGGCTGAGGGTTTTATGTATGTATTATTTATCTCACTCTAACTTTAATTAGAACGTAACACGTGGTATAATTTTGAGGACAAATTAGGTTTGACCACAACTCTCCTCTTTTTTTTGGGTTCATTACTCGGTTGTCCATTAATTTTTATTTTTATGTCAAAAAAATAAAAAATAAAAAATAGGAAAAGAATATATTTATAGGAGAAATATACTACTATATTGTATTGCTATAGTGTAAATGAAGAAAAAACTATAGAGGGTTAGAAAAAGAGAGAAGATATTAAGTGAAGTTCAATTCATTCACCAAAAAAAAAAAGTGAAGTTTTATTCAATTTTAGGAAATGTGAGTTTAATTTGATCTTATAATTGAGAAAATATATTTAAATTACATATAAATAATTTTATTTACAAGATAGTTTTTTTTATAATACTTTTTTAAAATTTAATCAAAATATATTGTTAGGATAAAAAAATTTATAATATTATTCAACCACAAATTATTATTTGAAATAAGATTATTGATTTTTATAATAACTTTAAAAGTCATATGAGATATAAAGTGATTTTTAATTGATTGAAATATTATTTAGGATGATTTTTGTTGCTTGTTTTACACTATGAAGTATGAATACATAAAAATAAAACTTTTATTAAAAATTCTCAAAATGAAATTCTCCTCACAGGGCAAAATAATAAACCGTACTTGCTTTTGTTATTATGCTGTCCCGCTTAGTTGGATTTCATGTTCATGTTGATACCGCGGCATATACGCGTAACCGTAACGCGTGACCATTGACCCAAATAAAAATAAAATAAAATAAATAAGTTTGTCTTTCAAAAAACAATTATTAATGTGACTTTTCAAAGTAATAACTTGGGGAAGAAAAACAATCTTATTTCATAGTTTTTTTAATTTTTTACGTAGCATATAACTTTTAGACACGACTTTCGGAATGGCAATCAGCTCTTTAAGTTATTTCATAATTTGAAAAGATTTGATAAAACCACACATAAATGAAAAAAAAAAATTCTTCTGAAATGTGCTTATCCTTCATAGTAGTTTCTACTCAAAAATTGCCTATTATGAAATATAACTGTTATCTATATAAAAAAAATGAAATGTAAACTTTACTTTTGAGTTTATTTTAGTATATTTAATGTTACATACACTAAAAAAAAATATGATACGTGAATATCAAATTGTGTAGTGACAATTAATGTGAATTTTTGGTAAGGAATAACACATACATTATTTATGAGAAACAAACATGCCATGAGCGACAAAACAATTAATATGTTTTAATATAAGTAAAAGGAACTCATATTTCTTAATCATGTAACATTGAGTATAATTTAAGATTCATGCATAAAAAAAAGGTTACTATGAAAATTTTTCACATTAACGTTTGGCCGCATCTTAAAAAAATTTAACCCTCAATTATTAATGAGACAATATTTTAAAAAATTAAAAAAAAAAATTAGCTTGCATTTGGTATAATGGAAATGAAAAAGAAAGAAGAAAACGTGAGTGGAAGTGTGTATAAGTGAGTGAAAGTGGTGTGTTTGGTTAAGTGGAAGAGGAGAGAAATTTTTTTTTTTTTTTTAAATGTGGAATCTACTGCTCAAAATTTTTATTTTTAAATAAGAAGAAAAGTAAAGAAACGAACAAGTTTGCACATTTTGCTCAAACCTATCATGCTTCACGTGATAACATATTATTTAATATAATTATTTATATTGACCTTGAATCAAAATTAATTTATTTAACCTCTAATGCATAGATTAATTGACACAAAATTATTTATTTCGAGTTCAAATTTTGTGTATGTAACTACATTAAATATTTTAAATGGAGAGTTTTGTCATAATCTCATAAAAAAAATAAACTCAATTTAATGGGTCTACTTATCTCGTTAAAAATTATGGAATATATTAAAAAATTGACATTGATTAAATTTTAGTTGAATTTAATTCGTTTCAAAATATATAAATATAAGTTTCTAGGAAGTATGGAAATTTTAACGTCATTTATTTTTTTATTCAGGCACTACGTAATAATGCATACAAGGTATGCCGCGAACATATAGCAAATTCATCAATTTAAATGATCCATCTTCAAATCCAACCAATATCACTGACTGATCAGGCATAAGAGCTCAACTTTAGATAAAATAGCAAAGTTTAAAAGTTTTATACCGAATGGGTCAATCTAGTTAGTACTGGAATGAGCTGTAAGTGACAATCATCATCAGTCTCTATTCAATTAATGCTATCTTATGTGGTATGTACAAGAAAGTAAATGGCATTAGTGTCATATTTACACAATCTTAGCTTTCAAGCCATCTTAAACTCACCAAACATGGTGTAAAATATGTTACAACTCTATTGAACCATTGGGAGTTGATGTATCAGATTCCAATTTGCAGTCGGAGTGTAAAGCTGATATCCACGAGTCCACCTGAAAGAGGAATAATGGAGGTAAAAAATTCGTCATCTAATATCATCAATAAAATAAGGATGTAAATTATTTAGTAGCTCAGACAGTAAAATGTAATAATAATTACTAATTTACTAATTATAAGAAACAAATATTATCTTAACTTAGACACACCTGTATCTTGGAACTGCTTGAACATTCATATCGTAAACCATGATGAGTTAAAATATAAAAGGCGTATCGTGTCTCATCATCTTCTTCACGCTTAAAACATGGTAGTTGGTCTACTTCAACAATATCAGATAGAAGCGTTGAGTCATGAGGACTTAGATCTGCAATTTACCCCCTTCATCAGCTCATCAGCAATTGTAAATGAAAGCCCATCATCTAAATCTTGAGCATAAATGTATTTGATAAAGCCAAACAATTGTGCACATTTAGTCTTGTTATAGATATTAAGCAAGTATTGGAAAATAAACTGGTCAACAGTGAGCAGGATGTGTTCCATAATAGCAAGGATTATATTAAAAAGAAATAATAAAAAAGGAAACACACAAGTCTGGAAATTAGCAGGTTTCCAATACTTTTATATCTCATTCACCATAAATGGGAAAAGTAAAAATGTAATTTATCTACAGAAGAAAGGTCAGTCCAAGAAGTCTGCATGTTCAGGCAAGTAATATCAAGCATTTAAGTATGAAGATCAAGTCACTCATCAGTAAACAAATATAAAGAAATATGTCAATCCGCAAAAGTTTAATTGACTTAAAAGTCTTAAACAGTTGGAGTACTGCATGTTTAGCAAAACTTGCATGCAACTCATATCAAGTACAATAATAAATATAATCAATGACAACAAAAGATTTTCCTCATTTGACATTTTGTCATTGAATTTTTTACATGCGTTACAAAATTAGCATTAGAGGGCGAGCCCTGGCACAGCGGTAAAGTTGTGCCTTGGTGTCCGATTGGTCATGAGTTTGAATCTGGAATAGTCTCTTTGCATATGCAAGGATAAGGCTGCGTACAATGACCCTTCCCAGTACCTTTGCATAGTGAGGAGTCTTCGAGCACTGGGGTACATTAGTTTTTTTTTTTTTTTTACAGAATTAGCATTAGAGATTTGTGATGAAAACCAACACACCCAGATAATACAACTTCAGAAATATATTAAGTGGGAGAGAAATAAATAAATAAATAAAAATAGAGGGAGTCAAAGAAGATATAAAGAACACAGATTCATTCCTTTGAAGTTGAACATATAAATTGGAAAGCAAAATATATGTGAAAACTGCAAACCTAACAAGAGAAAAATATATAAAGAAATAACATATCTGGTAAAGGTGTTATGGCAAGAACTACAACTCTGCATATAAAATAGGAGTTGATAGCAAAAGAAGGAGAAGAAGAAAGGCATAGGGATAAAAAAAAAACAAATAATCAAATTACCTGTACACAACAAATATATGAATAGACATGCACCCTGAAGAACAACAAAGCGAGGAACCCAATCATCTATGTCAGTATCATCTATAGGTGGAGGTTCTCCTGGAAGTGCTGCCCATCTCTATAGAGAAAAATTAAAAGCAAATTAATACCAAGCCTGTTAGGTAAATAATAAAATGATCACAAACTGATGTAAAGTAAACCAAAGGAGGCTGTTCAGTAAGTACTTTACGAATGTACAAATAGCCAGATAGACGAGCTGACCGCAAGATTTCATCAATATTTTCCAACCTGTGAGAAACAAAAAGATTAAAATTACTTATACAAAGCACATTTGTGTCTCTTAAAGCATGTAAGGATTCCCCACAGAGGAAAGTATTGGGTTCTGAATTCCCTTGTCTTTCAACGTAGTAATTTCAACTCCAACATTGAGTAGCTGCCTCTATTACAGCGGGAAGAATCACTATTAAAGAGTGACATGGAGAACAATGAAAGAAAAAAAGGAAATTAAACTTCATTTAATCCTTACTATCCAAGTAACCGCACACAAGTCTAGACTCCAAATCTATGGCTAGCATCTGAATTCCTAGCTTAGTAGTTTTGTTATATTCAATGTCATTGGTAATCTGATCAAAAGAGAAACACCTTACCTTAACACAATAAGAAAGGTAACCCTAAGCAAACTGCTTTATGAAAACTTATATTACATTGTAAGACAGAAAAGAGTATAGTTGTCCAAAGTTATAGAAGACCTACTGAGCTTTCAATTGAGCTTCCCTCTCTTCTATATCAGCAAGTTCTGATCGAAGTGACTCTACTTCAACAGCTGTTAGCTCAACCTACAAAATATAATTTGTCTAGGTAAGATATAACAGAACATTCACCAATGACAAAAGGGGCACCATACAAAAGCTTCTCAATGCAAACCTTTTCCTGACCACCACTACTCAAGCTCCATGGCAGCCCCCGAAGAGTAAACAATTTCAACATGGAAACTGCCGTTAATGTTCTTCAAGTCCACAGGCGGCACTGAGACCTAAAGTAAGCTATATTGAGTGGTGATTTCAAATAGAATCAAACACTCCTAATGACTTTCTGATCATTGGTTTCTTTCCCCTTTTCCACCAGGATACAATACCTCAAAGATTTAGCAATTACAGGTTTTGTAATAGAAGGAGTTCCGTTCTCAAGAGATTCTACACCAGATGTTGGAAATCGAAAGTGAGGGATGACTTTTATTTCCCCAGGATCATCATCCATGAAATAGACCTTCTGCAAGAAGGAAAGTTAGACCCATAACAGAGGAAGAGTGGAACACAGTAATGATAAGTGCAAAAAGTTAATTATCCTGAAACATTTCGAATGCCAAGAAGTCAAATATGAATCAAGTCCTCTATTGACATCATCACTCGCATTACTTCTCTTAACTATGACAAATATTAAAAGCCAGTTTTGCTGAATTGAAAGTCTCAAATTCCTTTTTTATTAAACCATGTGAGTATAAAATGCCGTCCAGCATTTGAATTATACAAGGACAGTTCCCAATCATACATAAAAGACTGCATAAATTAAATGGAAAAAAAAAATTGCTAAAACTTCCAAACTTTCACCTCCAAGAATTATGCACTAACACAAACTAAAAAGACTAGCAGATTGTTAGACCAGCTAAAACTAGCTGTCCCAGCAAACTAGCTTTTAAACTGTTTAAAATGAAGATGAAAGCTGTTTCATTGAGTTAAGAGAAGTCTGATGAGGAGGATAAAATCCAGGCATTCAGAACGAGCATTAAGAACTTGTTGACGGGTGATCACAAGGGATTAAGCACTTGAGTAAGATTGACTAGTCCTATAGATGATATCAAACTGAACACTATGGGGATTGTCAACACTTAGCAGTCACATAAACAATCTACATGACTACATGGTTAATCACTCAAAGAAACCAACATATTTCATTTTATCTCTTAAAAGCAAGATACTGATTTCCCGAACCTAAAAGATATGAATTTCGGTGCTAAACTAAAATAGTTTGAAGCAAAGACTATATATAAAAGGATTTTTATCCCCCGCGTGATTTGCCATAATCCTCAACCCCATTCGTCAACTTAGCTGAATTAAAAATAGAACACTACAAGACAAGGAAAAAGAAATATCTCCGTTTCTCCTTGAAACGGAAATAGAAATATCAAAAAAAGGCAAGCGAAGAACGATGCAAATCGAAAGCAACTGACAGGCACAACGATCAAACTAGTTTAAGCCATATTTGCTGATTTAACCCCAATTCTCTACCAGCAAGGGTCGAAGATAAACTCGTATTTAAAATAATTTAGGCTGGGAAAAAAGAGAGAGAAAAACCATTGAATCCTAAATAAATTAAACAAGTCGTACAAAAGCTTGATGAAGGTCACAACCGCGCAACCAATGATTCTTCGGAGATAACATATAATAAAGTGACTGTTTAAAAAAAAAACAAATATATTAACAGAATTGAGTTTAAGAATACAGGAAAAGAGAGAGAGAGAGGAGTTGGTACCCGTGGTAGGAGGAGGGTAGCTGCTGATTACGCAAACGGATTTCACCCAAAGCCTACAACAAGGTTGTTCTGTTGTGTACGTCAGGCTAAGGTGGAGTTGAAATTGCTGAGACACCGGTGAGAAAGTTATATTTATCTGCTGCAGCAGGTTAGTTAATGTGTTTTTTACCTGTTTCGGGAAAAAAAATTTTAAAAATAAAATTATATAAAATTATTATAATAAAAATTAATTATAATAAAAATTAGAATAATTTTTTTTTCTTTTTTTTAAAAAGTGGGAACCAGCGGTGGTACTTGAACAAATTATCTATTATAATAGGTTGGTTAATCGGGAAAAAAAATCATTTTTTTATTAAATGAAATTATATAAAAAAATTTGAGCAAAATTATTTCTCGTATGCTCCCACTGGAAGAAAAAAGAAATTTTAATAATTTTTATATGATTTTATTTAATAAAAAATGATTTTTTTTTCCTAATTAACTAATCTATTATAATAGATAATTTGTTTAAGCATCACCTGTGATTGAAAATTTTCTCTTTTTTTAAAAAAGTAGAAATCACTTCTCCCGATTAATCAATCTATTATTATAATAGATAATTTGTTCAAGCACCACTGGTGATTTCTATTTTTTAAAAAAAAAATTATTCTAATTTTTATTATAATAATTTTATATAATTTTTTTTCTTCCGGTATGTACCTACTACAGCAGATAAAAAATACATTGACTAACATGATGCAGCATGTAAACATGATTTTCTCACCGGTGGCTAAGCAATTTGAACTGCACTTTAGCCTGACCCTGTGGGTACAGTAGTTTAAGTATTTTAAGCTGTTCACCCAAACACACTTGTGCGCATTGGTTGTTGACTTGTTGCACAAGACACTCGTGCGTGTGCAGCCCAATCGCATTGCTGTGTCCTTCACCAGTAAAAATTAAAATAATATTTTATCATTTTAAAGATTAAGTAACCAATTTATCATATTATTATCATAAATTGGTTACTTAATCTTTAAAATCATAAGATATTAATAAACATAAATCATTTTAATTTGTATTACTATAATTTTAAAAATTAAAATAATCTTCGCTTAATAATTTTCATAGTTTTAAGAATTAAATTAACTAATACCATATTTTTGTAATTAAATCGATATAAACTTCGTGTGCTTTAGCCATTGAGACGGCGTTTTTTTTTTCGACTATAAATAACTTTCCCAATCAACAATCCAAATGGATAAGCCTAGTTATTTCAGAGTTTTTTTTTTTTCCTACGGAAGTTATTTTAGTAACTTCAATAACTTTCGTTTTAGATGAATTCTCGTGCCAAGTAGTAGTTCACCGCCATCAATAAATCAATAAATAGTTACCAACACAATATTTTGGTAAATCATGGACTGGGATTTCATGAACTCGCACAAAAGTTAAGAATTATCGCCAATATAATCAGAGGTACCTCTCGCCCATATAAACGTGGAAAACGGTGCGTAAAGATGATATTGTTATTTCTTGCTTGTGCTATCCAATTGCTTATTACTTCTACTTTTTCATAGGATGATCATGATTTTGTAAGATAAAATCAATTCAGTGTGTTATCTAAACACACTAGTAATTAGACTTTATATTTTGCCAGAGGTAATTAGACAAGTCAATGCAGTTACTGTGGCCTTCTATGTTATCCGCTCTAATGAATACCGCAAGGTACCGTAGATTAAAACATGAGAAACAAAACTTGAAACTTCTTTTCTCCAGAGTCAATATTCGATTTCCATAAGTGGAAAAATTAACATGGTTTACAATTTCAATCCTATGTGTATATCAATTATTGACAATTAAAATCGGTATATTGTTTATGCCAACACTTGGCAACAAAAAAGAACCATCAACTTTGGATAATGATGAATTAGAGCCACAAAAAAATGAGTTCACAATATCTGCCCTTGAAGACACTCGATTAGAAGCAGCCGCCCAACTGCCACAACACAAAAATGTTTCTATTAGCAATAGAAACAAAACAATGGAGAAGAAAATCCTTTATTTTAGAGAGATACGACATGAATTGATTCCCCAATTATCATGAAAACCATCAACGGTCAAAAAATTGAGCAAATATTAAAGCAGAATGCTAGAATGATCACAGGAAAAGGTATAAAAAAAAAGTTAAAAAAAAAAGAAAGAGAAAAGAAACAAGAAACCATAGACTAAGAGGCCTAATTAGTAGCACGCAGCACACTTCAATAGCAGTTCATGTAAGTGGTGGATCAAATAGGAATCTAACCTTTCTAAAAGATCAAAAATCATTTTGTGACAATTGTAATATGAAGATATGAATGACCTTGCAAGGAGATTCTACATACCAAAATTGCCTCAATCTCCTCATTGGACACAGGAGTTCTTTTGGGTTGAAGAGAGGCCTTCCCTCCAACTGAGGTTGAGGCTTTTGAACTTGAAAAGAATGCTAGACTGGCATCAGTTGTTGAAGACGAAGCTTGAGTCTCAGATGCAGAACCTGCAATGGAATTTTTAAGAGAATTGTACAATTTACTTATTGTCTCAACATGGAAACTAAACAACGATTGATATAATTCACAAATATCCAACTGTTATGAATTAAAAACAGTAAAAGAAAACTTTAAAATTACATGGTACGCTGTTAAGGTTTCTGATCAACCAAACATGGTTGCTAAAGTATTGCCTTTTAACAAGATTTATCAGCGAAGGAAAAGGAAGAACCAAGTTTAAACTATCAGTGTCAAATATTATGCTTAGATAATAAATAATTTAGTATTTGCAGGTTACTATACCTGTTAGTATGAAGCTTTCTAATGTTTGAAGAATTTTGTACTTGCTATTTCTTAGGATTGGTAGATATTAGATAACTGCTATTTCTGCAGCTTAAGCAGTTATTTCTGTAAACATATGAACTAGTTGCTAAAAACAGAATAGATTATTATGCAGAAAGTTCTAGAGTACTTCTAGTGTTGGAGATGTTTGGGCTCTCTCTAACAAGCCGAACTTTGCTAGGAAAATAGGACAAAAAGGAAGAAGTCAGAAATCTGGTGTTTCCCAACCAGACACATTACTGTGCAAGGTACTTTAACCACATCGAAGGGACTGGACCATAATAGTACCAATAAAATAATAACCTTCCTAACAATGAACTGGACAAAATGTCTATATAACATTATTCTACACTTAGGGAATTGGTACTATTAGCATAAGCATGAGCGTACGTGAGATGCCTCAGTATTGTTCATGTGGGCAAAGAACATTTTTGTTTATCATGATAACATTGATTATTGGCAGAGCAGTAACACATACAGACATCTACTATGCAAAAGATATTAAGTGTGGATAACCACAGCCCACTTGTGCTGAAATTCAATTTCTAACTAGAAAAATGGGGTCCACAAAGATTGAACTCTAGACTCCGATAACATGTCATGAACCAATACCCCCCAAAACTTAATTAGAAAGAGACACATGAATGGTTCAAGAATGTGCAGTGGTGGTATTCACATCTAAGAATTCCAATGTGAAAGGATTGTCAAACTAAGTATAGCTAGACATTAGATAATTTCCAATTAAATGCAGCAAATAACAACATGGGCAAGGCATCACAATATATGCTGAAAAGCTAGAGGAATGCAACTGCCCCCAAATTTTACTACAAAACTTAAACGAAGGCAACAGTGGCAAGACCCTAACCAAGAGAATCAGACATTTAAGGACGGTTTACTAAGTCTCGTATTTGTTCAGACAACTAGATAAGAAACCTGAAATTTTCCCGGAAGCGAAATTCAAATCGTATGACACATCAATCACAATTTGCAGCCAGATTGTCGCAATTGAATTTTTGGTCTCTAATTATAAATTCGGAATCAATACGAATTAGATACTAAATATTCCCCTGCCCTACGAATGGCCGCGTAAATGATGCGTGGAGAGGCATATAATTACCAGAAGGTTTGGGATGTCTCTGGGGGAACTTGATGCGAGGGATTCTTTTCATAGCTTGACCTGCACCCATGCCTTCCTTCAACGAAACGGATGATCTGTTGTGGTTGTGGTTGTGGTGCGCAAATCAGAACTTGCAGACTTGATAATAATTCAAAGTCTCACCAAAGTTTTATAACAATTGTCCAAAGTACCATCCAAAGCCCGTTGGGCCTTAGCCTGTATGGAAAAGGGAATTAAAAAGAAAGAAATAACGAACCATTTATACTACAAACAAAATGATAGTATCTTAATTTTGCACTAGACACGGGTTAGTTTTAGTGATGATATGGAGATGACAAGAAATAAGATCTACTATTGCTCTTGTTGAATTTACTGATTTTGTTTTTATATTTTTTTCTTTATCATATTACTTATTGATTTGGATTAGACTCTATGTTCATTTTGCGTAATAAGATACTTGATTCAAAGAGAAAATTAATCCAATTAATTAAGTGTTGATTAAAGTCAATGTTACTATACTCAAACTTTTTTAATTTTAAACTACCTTGTGAGTTATTTTTATCGGACATGAAAAAAATATTGAGATGGGTAGTGGTGACAAATTTATTATGAAATCTCCTAACTCTAAAGGTAGACAAATAAGAGAGTGTAAACGGGTTTGTGGTTCCCATTTTTCATTCCAATAGGAGGTCAACCATTTAAAGCCTAGGTAACCTTTTAAGCTAATTCTTACTCCAATAGGAGGTTGACCATCTAAGACATGGGAAACTAAGCAAACAAAGACCTAATCATAATCATCACATTTAAGGAAGACCTCATCATGCCCATTAGCCCTTCTCACCTTTCAGACTCGAGGCCAAGGAGTTGTGGATTATCCTAAACTCTTAGGCTGAACTCATGTCCATCATAAGTCGAGCTCAGACTCTAGGTTGGGTACTTAACTTTTAGGTCGACTTAAAATCCAATGTCAAATAAGTGGGCAAATCACATCTAAGGAAGACCTCCCCATGCCCATTGCCATCTTTGCCTTTTAGACTCGAGGTTAAGGGTTTGTGGACTGTCCTAAGCTCTTAGGCCGATCTCAACTTTATCATGGGTTGAGTTCAAACTCTATATTGAATACTTAACTCTTAAGTTACCCTTAGGTCAATTGTGAGCCAAGCTTTAAATGGGTTGACCTTGTAATAGATTAACCTCTCTTAAGCCAACCTCAGGTTCATCGCAAGCCAAGTTCGAAATTCAAAATGGAAATACGTCTCCGTTGTATATTTTGTACACGGAAACGTATTTCTGTTTTGAATTTTGTACGCACCTCCTATATTACAACGGAAATGCATTTTCATTGCATATTTTGTACAACGGAAATGTATTTCTGTTGGAAGGACATTTTGGGGGGAAAAATTAAAGCACGTGGGGGTGAGAATAGCAAACCGTGTGGTGAGAATAATAACTCCCTTTAAAACTTAATATAGGTTTCAGTGTAATTACACAAGCACCCATGTTTTTTTAACCATTACTTTCACTTCCATTATAAGGAGTGTTAATGTAAGGTTTGAGGGGGTGTCAGTATAATTTTTTTAAACATATAAGAGAGTGTTAATGTAATATTTTTAAACTTAAAAAAGAGTTAGTGTAAGAAAATAAAAAAATATGAAATTATATATAATTTGATAAAAATTTAGGAAATTTTGTTGTAATTTGCTCCTTACTATGTTGACTTAGTCTCGCCTGGCCCAATTTAATCCAAACCGCGTTGCATAATTTCTACATGACTCGTTCCTTGTTTCACTTTCTAGGGTCCCAAACTATGGTCTTCATCAACAAAGACACAGGAGAAAAAGGGGAGGAAAAGTAGTCAACATGCAGACATTTTTCAAGTAAAAAACAAATTTTATTTTATTACACCAATATTGTATAGATGAGTTTTTAATACGTTTCAGAATTTTCTGGCACGCACTTGATTGAAATGAAAGTTTTGTTGGCAATTTTCAAGTGCGCCAATTTCCACTGTCTGCTTCTTTGGTTTTCTCTAGTTACACTTCGAGAATCAGCGGTTGCAAAAATCAATAAGGAATGATCTTCTTTCTCTGAAAAAGGAAGGAAACAACAAGCTTAGTATGTGGCATACCCATACCATATGTATATATAAATACAATCAACGTAAAAATCTCTAATTAGAATAGCCTTTCTTCCAAACACTTCCAATTTATATTGTAAATTATAGCCTATCTTCCAAACACTTCCAATTTATTACTTCCTTCAAAATTAAACTTATTCCGAAGTTTCAAAAGGACATTAGCTCAAGTATAGTTTACTGGCTTACGGAGTTGCAATGCAAGATGGCCACAACCGGTAACTTAAGTTAACTTAACATAACTCTAACACATCACCCTTAACTTGTAAGATAATTTAAGTTGAATGAGTCTTACACACGATAACTAATTAAGCAATTGGCAATTGGTGACACTAAAGATAAGGCCTTAAACATCACATTCATTATATAGAATACAGGATTAGATTAAGCCATTTGACAAAATATGTCACTCTCTTGAACTGGCCAGAGTAGCTAGACTAGAGAGGTGGCCAAGGTGTTCAATTTACCAGACAACAAGTGATCAGATGACTAATGAAGTTTTCAACGCAAAAGCCAAAAGTGTATTGAGTATACTGACCGTTTCATAGTTTACGGGGTGTTTAGTCTGTTAGATATCTATGTCACTGACCCTACGAAAGTTTTACAAAGGATCGAAATACTGAATTTTTATTATTTATTTAAAAGGATAAATAAGAAGAAAGATTTTTTTTTATGGTTCTCAGGTATACAAATTTTTTCCCCAAGAGTGTCATAAAAATGATAAAATTGTGGAAAAAAATGTGCTGTGTTGCATTTTTTGTTTTACTTTTTGAAAAATTAAATAAATTTTATAACATAATAAATTATAAATAATTTTATGTTAAAAAATAATATAATAAAAAAATTTAGTCAAATTTAATTTGTTAATTAGTATAAAAATATTTTTAAATACTTTAAATTATTTGTCTCACTCTTCTACTCATCCAAAAAAGTAGTGAAAATTTTTTCTACTTTTTTTTATTTTTATAATTCAAACAACACAATTTATTACTATATTGTTCTTTTAATTTATTTCTATCCCTCTTATTTTTAATTTTTTTCCACTTCTAATCCGAATAAAGTATTAATATAATTAACATGCAAGTGGAGGTGGAGCCTACCTTTGGTAACTTTATTAGTTTAAAAGAACATGGGGGGAGGGACCATGTAATGCAACCCTCAATGGCTCAATCACTGAAAGTTTGACTGATAAAGGCACATGCATGACCTTTCTCTGCTGACACTGCATTGATGCCAAGATTACCAAATAATCAAATAATTTTTCCAGATAAATCCATAACAGTTGGTGCCCCAATTGGCACGTCAAGCTCATCCTAGTGTAAATGATGACTATAAATTAATCCATTCTTCCACGTCCAATTTGCCTCGCCTCACCACTCCTTCCCAGTGGCCAACTTCCTTTAATTTCTCTCTATACTACTACCACTCATCCTAGCTAAAAACATGATGCACAGCATGTTTGCGTGCCTCAATAAAAAAGTAGAACAACAACTCAAAGTCACAAAGGCAGTGTACAGAGATGAGTTAACTAATAAAAAGAGATCTCCAGCGCCAAGCAAGGCAGTGAAGAAAAGTGTCCGTTTTGCAGACTCAGAACCTTCCATTTTTGGAGAAGACAATGAGAAGAAGTTGGTGAAAGGAAGCTGTGGTGGTGATGAATTAGGAGGAAGTGGAGGGATTAGAGTGAAGGTAAAGATGACAAAGGAAGAAGCGGCTCGGTTGCTATCAAAATGCAAAGAAGGAGGAGTTCTCGAATTCAAGGATGTTGCTCGTGAGCTTGTGGCCATCCCACTGAACCGAGTTAGCGTTGTGTCTGCTTTACACGAACGATAATGATCCATTGCTCATCAAGGTCTAGATTACTCCTACCTCAATATATATGTTTAAGTTGTATTAGTGAGAGATTCAGAAAACTATATGTACGTAGCAGTGTACTCTAGGTTAAATTCTCAAGTTTTATGCTAGACTATATATATGAGAGAGGATGCAGTAAATTCATGCCATGTGTAAATATGTAGATAGTGAATTTACTAAGATTACATGAGAAAGTTTTGTTAGTTCTAGCCTTCTTTACAGGGGTGTATTAGAGTTATACAAATTATAGATAAGATACATTAGTTAGGAAGTCGGTTACTCTTGTTGGCTTTATAAACTCTGTTGAGTTCTTGTAAAATAAGTTTTATCATTTCAATACAATTCTATTTCCAGTTCTGTATATTTTCTCTCTTCTTTCATGAGCTTTGCTGTGTTTACTAATATGGTATTAGAGTTTTTGCACTCACTTTGAATTTTTCTACGACTTCTTTCATCTTTTTTTTTTTTTTTTTAAGAAAATACAATAGGTTCCATTTTTTTTTGCTTTCGGTCTCGTTTTCTCTTTGTTTCTTGACCCTCCTTCCCTTTTTATTTTTTTTCTTTTTGTTTTCCTGGCTTTATCTACATATATGCAATTAATCTATGAAGTAAAAACATATCTCCTAATTGAAGTGTCGTAGGACACACACTAATTTTTAGAAAAGTCAACTTAAAATATGATATATAGTATTAAAAAGTAATATTGTTTCTCAAACTTTTTTTTATGAGACTCATTATTATAGAAAAAACATAGAAAGTTGGCTTGCGTAGGCGACTATATGTACCTCTCGTAAAATTAAAGATGTGACATCATTTTTATTTTGAATTTTTTTTGTAAAGAAACAAGTTGGAAGAGTACTTTTGTTCAATTGAAATTTAGGAGACCTAAATCACACAACTATTATAATTGAAGCAAGAAAAAAAAAACAAAAAGCACTTCGAACATCCTCTGTTTCATTGGAATTTAGTGTCCAATTTTCTGCTCATCTTCGATCAGGCTGTTATCTTTTTTTATGTCTGCCAAAAACTTCTAAGTGTTCAATTTTCAGTGCTATATGTCTCTTGTTTTTTGTAGTTTTTTTCCTTATTTGGTAGCAAGTGGGAGTTTATATTTTAACTTGATAATCTGCATAATTATAGTTTTATATATTTGCTGTTGCATAAAATTTTATTGTAAGTTAAAGTTTTCAACATTATGAAATAGAGAAAATTATCAACGCAATGAAAATAACATTTTCGTGAATTTCCTGCAACTTTTAAGTTTGACTATTAAGCGTTAGCAAATTACCTTCACGAAAAGCAAGCCAAATTTGCATTGACTAGAAAACTATGAGCAATGATAAATAGACGCACATTATTCACATGTCAGCTTCAACTACTTAATAATTAGGTCGCAGTCAGATAAATGATCTAACCACTTTTTTATAAGAGTTTATTACATTATAACTTTTTTAATTATTCTGAAACTAATTATAAGAAGTTGAAAAAAGCCAATTATAAGATTATAAGTCGCTATAATTAAGTTTAATCTAACAGACAAACGCCTGCTTAAGTGCTTATATATGATTTCTTAGTGTTTAAGTGCTTATATATGATTTATTCGTTTAATCTAACAGACAAACTCCTGCTTAAGTGCTTATACTATATTACATAAGAATTCTTATTGAAAAAGTGCTTTGGATCTTATTCAAAATGGTGTTCAAACTCATCCTTAAGCTCATCTAGTTGCGAGCATCTGCTCTTACAAAACCCGCTATATATTGACACCTGATCACCTTCCAGCATGAATATATACTTACAGGGAACGATTTCTTAGTCGTTAATTAGTTGCATATTATAATAAGCTAGCTATTTTGCTTAGTCTCAATATCATATGGGTGTATTAGATCCGGAGCTAAGACAAGACCTCAGAAAATATATAGCCTACTACTACTAAATAGTTGTCTTAATTGGTAAACGAATTAAGGTATGGTATGGCATCAGTGAATTACTAACGAGACCTCCGTACTTGGTCTACCTTAATGCCATGCATGCGGCACACTAAACTCTACGTCAGGATTCATTTTCCTTCCACTCAGACCCAGTCATTTCCACACAATCCGAAAGACTTGGATCATGGAATTAATAACTCTTCAAAATAACGTAATTTCGATTTTTAATTAGGGTCACTGTAAATACTTTTAGACTACTATCAATTAATGGTGAAGCAAATTAATATGATACTCCGTGACATTTTTTCAGTAAACAATATAAGCGAAATTTGCTTACTCAATTAAATTGCTGGAATGATAAATGCCCTATGCTAGAAGGCATCATCGTGATATTGAAATCGCAGAATGGCGATTTGAATGGCCAATGAAGGAGCTTGTTTGTATCCTTTCTAGAAACAGACGAAATACTTACAAAACCTGCAAGTTTGAATCTTCGAGCATTGACAAGGTCAGACAACCACAAATTTCTTTCCACGCCACTTTTCTCTTCTTCAGGTTAAATAAGAACAAGATTTAATCCACCACCCATGTGTTTGTCGTATCATTTAATGGAACCATCTACCCCCATCTAACGTGTAGGTTCAGAATTAATAACATTTATTACGTTTCAATTTGTCATCGCTAGCTGATGTTATTTGCACCCACATTGTGAAATTGCTAATATTTACACTTTTCTTGTTTGGAAGAAAACAGATATAGATAAACTCTCTCTAATAATACTGTATAAGTAAAAAAAAAATAACTTACGTAAAATAATATTTTTAAAATTGATTTTTTGACATTTTTAAATGTATATATTTTAATAGTTTTATGTATATTTATTATCATTAAAATAACTTTACGTGATTTAGTTAATTTTACATAATTTTTATTTTTATAAATATATTTTTCCATTGAACGAGGCCGTCAGTTTTAAATAAATTTATTTATTTTTACCAAACAATGTTTAGCATAAAATGAGCTTTAAAACTAAAAGAAATAAAAATTATTAAATAATTCCTATTTTATTTTCAATCCTATTATTTTGAACTCTAACTTTGAAGTACCATTAAAGCAAAAAAAGAAAAAAAAAATAGTCCAAAAGTAACTGATAAAGTTAGAGTACGTTTGGATTTCAGTGTGGTGGCTTCAAACTTTATTTTAGATCATCAAACGGATTATGGTTCTTGTTTGGTGGCTTCTAAAAGTAATTTTGTAACTAACATTTCACTCTAAAATGAGTTTGGTGCAAAAGCAATCTAAGGATTCCTTTTCAATTTTCCGTTTCTAGTTTGGATAATTTAATGAAAAACAACTAATTTCCAATAACAACTATTTCCTATTTTACCCACCGTGTGTATGTATAACTCGTCTGATACAGAGGTTTTGTGAGACTGTTATTACTGATAACTAGCAGCAGAGGTTATCTGTGTTCTGGTTTTGGAAGTACATACACGAACCTCTGCACGCTCTGGAACTGTTTTCATATTTTTGAATCACAAAGGATTTTAGAATATGGATCAGTTGTAGGGATAAACCTTTGGCATGGATTTCCTTATCGGATTTTATTTGTAAGGTAGTTTTAGTTTTTTGTTCTGTAAGTTGTTAATCATAATGTTATATGCTGTACTCATCTAGTCTTATATTTAAATTTAAAATTGTATTAGTTCATTTTATGTAATTTTTTGTTATTGTGTATTTTAATTTGGAGCATATAAAGCTTAATTATTAATGTTTTTGGACTTTTATTATTTATTAATGAAAATTTTTAATATTATTTTGACATTTTTTTAGTGATTTGTTGATTATTTTAACATTATATTACTAGTTCATATTTAATATTATATTATAAACTTCATATCCTTTTCAGTAATTACACATTAAAAAGCAATTTTAATTAGTATTATCCAAACAAGTTTCATTTCATCAAACATATTTTGGAAAAAAGAAATATCTAAACATAAATTCAGTTGTTTAAACTCATTTTTTAGCAAACTTAAGTTTTTAACATACTTTTGATTCAAACGTAAGTTCATAAACTTTAATCCAAACATACACTTAATTGTTTATCAAAAATAATGTATTCAACAAATAAGATTTTTTAAACAAGACTCTACGTTATCCAAAATACTTTTTTAAATAGTACTCTACATTAACCTATATCATGCTTCACCAATAATCGAAAAACGTAATCGAAGCTTCATACTTAGAAAATTTTTCTCAATAATCCTAACATATAGCGGGGGTGTTGTTAGCTGAAAGTTGAAAGTTAAGTTATTGTATTAAATTATAAGTATTTGATAAAATTATATATTAAAGTAGCTGATAAATATAAATGAGGAAAAGGAACATGTTTATATAATATTTTATATAAATTTTAATTTAATTTAATTTTTTGCATAAAAATATGTTTTTGAGTAATTATATTTTGTTTTCTTATTAGTTTTGAACTCTTATATTTATTTATATAAAGATCAATTATGTTAATTAATTCTTTTAGTTTCATTTTTCTTATTTTTTTATTATTCTCTTCGTTTCAAAATGACTAATGTTTTAATATTAAAAAATATTTTATATTGACTGATGTTTTCAATTTTCAATAAATCATTAAATCTTTTATTTCAACTTTGTCCCAAATAAATTACATGAATTTATTGACTTCTAAGTAATGAAGTTATCAATTTTTCAACTACCATCATTAAACATCCAATAGTTACAAATATGCATTTATGAAGAGTAAGATTATTTTAGTAAAAAAAATTGATAAGTAATTTATTTATTATTGTTCTTAATCTTTATAAAAAAAATCTTAAATATCAATATTTTGAAATGGATCATACCATTGCATATTGGGATAGTAATTAAAGTTTGAGATTGAAGTACAACGGTGGTTTAGAGACTACTGACCCAGGTTTAGGGACTACTGAGATTTGGATATGTCTAGTCTTCACGGAACATTAAAGTTAGGCACACCTCTATCTCCTGTGGTCAATTTTTCTCAACAACACTAATACCCTCTATTTGGTTTATTTGAAAAAAACAATGAGGGAAACGAAAAAAATTTAAAACGTAGACTGAAGAAAAAAATTAAGAAAAACAAATATTACTATTCATATTCTTTTTTCTTCTCTATTTTTTTCCTCTCGTTCAAACATATGATCATGAAAATTCACGAATCATTTTATCAATTTGACAGCTTTCACTTTCATTAAAGTTAGGCACACTTGTAGACTGTAGCTCTGGTCAATTTTGCTCAACGATGTTAAAAGATTCATGAATTATTTTATCAAAATTTTGCAGAATGTAAGGTGAAGTTGCAAAATAAATAACAGATTAATGGTCCGTGCCTTTAGGCCGTCCAAGTAAACCAAAAAAAAAAAAAGTGATTAATATGGAGCAGACTTATTTTTTATCGTTAGATATATTAATATTTAATTTAACGGTATCGATTATACTTAGTTTTAAAAAATTGCAAATTAGTGACTACACCGTGGAGAGTGGAGTCCTCAGTGGTACCATATATCTCCACCATCATGGATCCGACTGAGACTCATCAACGCTGATGAGCCACCGAATCAAAGGCCCCAACTGTTAAATAGCACTAACATGTTGATACCCACTCCTCAATCCTCATTTTGTATTGGTTTGGTATCTTCTGTTTCACTTTCTTTTTAGATTGCTTTGGCTGAAGATTTGTGCTTCAGGTTTCAAGTAATTTTAATAAATTTTAGCAGTTTTTTTATTTTATTTTTATTAACTAAATAAAAAAGTTACAATTCAAAAACTTTCTTTTTTATAACTTTTTTTCTTCCAATCTAAACAGTGCTTACTCCGATAGTTTGTCTTGTTCTTTTATTCATTTTCAAGTCCTGTGTTAATTGAACACTCAACACGTACCACCTAATTCTTCGTACAAGTTTGATGATGGCTGACAAGCAAAGAAGGTTGGCACTACTCACTAGTTCTACTGAATAAACAACAGAGGACACGATCAATTTAATCATTCTAAGTAAAAATGTAGAGATGTTGTATGGACTATATGGACAGATTGCTCTCTTTTCTAACATAATTAAAATCTGGGTGTTACTTAATCAGTTATTCCTTTATCACAGGAAAAATCCTCACTTTTAAATCATGAAAATGTTCTTAAAACGCTAATTTGCTCATGACATGAAAGCAGTTGCATAATGTTATAGTATTGTTTTGCTTAACTGGGCTAGCTACCATTAAACTAGAAATCCAGATAATTATCCGAAAGGAAAATGAGAATATTAACGGGAAAGAGTATGAGTAGAAAATATAGCTCCTTAGATAAGTTTACAAAGGAAACAAATGCAGAATCTCTTTAAATCTTCTATAAATTAACTAACTAGTGCAGAAAAATAGATTATCGTTTAAATAGATATTGATTTTTCTCTGCTTACGCGGATTAATTGCTTACCATCTATATGGAAAAAGAATCTATTACAGTAAATGTAAAGAATTATTTTTTTATCAATTTCTACATCCACCAAAAGAAATATATCGAGTATATCTTGAAATATGTTACGTAAAAAGTAAAATTAATAAACGAAAATCTCCTACCAAGGAAATCTAGCGGTTGAACTGTGTGTGTGATTTTTATAAATCCTTTGTATTTGTGTTTGATTTCTACGAATAAAAAATAAATAAACCAAAATCTTTAGTTCATTTTGATAACCCATTATTTTCATAAAATAGTTTTCTTGAATTCTCTTAAAATTTGATAAAAACACTTTTGAATTTACCTAATTATCTCTTAAGATTTACAAACGTGGATCTCACTACTCATCATTCCAAAAAAAGCTCTATAGACTACAGAACAGGGGACGAAAATCCATTATTTTCATAAAATAGTTTTCTTGAGTTCTCTTAAAATTTGATAAAAAAACACTTTTAAATTTACCTAATTATCTCTTATTTTAAGAAAAGCAATCGCATAAATAAAATATAATTTGGTATAACTTAGTTAAAATTATAATTTTTTATATTTTTCATAATCTATAAGAAAAATTAAAAAAAAAATTGACAGGATTAAAATTTAATTTTTAGAAAATTATATATAATTTTAATGAAACAAAGAGTCATATCATATCCTATCTTAACGGGTGTATATCAAACATTGGATAGGATGAGAGGTTATCATGTTCTTATTCTGTCATCATATTCTATCATATCTTGATTACGAAACTAGTCTTTAACTTTTTTTTTTATTTTGAATTTTTTTCCTGGAGATTAAGAAAAATTCGGTCAAAAAGATATTTCTTTTTAATTTAAATTCAATTTCTTAATATTAGATAAAAAAAAAAGTCAAAAAGATTTCTTTCCTTTTATCTTGAAATTCTTTTTTATGAATCCTTTTATCTTGAATTTGATTTCTTCCTGATTAGATAAAAAATTTATTACTGTTTCATCATGAATTTAAAGAAAACAAAGAGATTTTCTTTATCAGTAATAATGTAATATAAATATACCCTGTTAATGGGAGGTGAAGATGAGTTTTTGGTTGGATGGTGAGCTGCTGTTATTGGTTTTAAGAAGCTATCAAAGAGAGAAATTATGGCTGATAGGATCAGCACCTTACCGGACTCTATTATCTGCTACATTCTTTCTTTTCTCCCAACCAGAGACTCTGTTGCGACATCTGTTCTCTCTAAGCGCTGGAATCCTATATGGCGTTCAGTTCTTTCGACTTCAAATGTGGTGGTGGTCACGGTAGCCATAAACCTAAACGTAAACGTAAACGTGACAACGTCAAACAGACCATTTCTCGCTTTGCTCACTAGGTAAATCATTTTATGGACTCGCGTGATCCTGACCAGTCTCTCCAAAGATTCCGCATTGGATGTTGCTCTTCTTCTTGTTGTCCTACCGAATTGGTTACCGCCGCTGCAGGGCAAGGGCAACACACACGACTTGAACACCTTGATATCTCTCAGCCCTACGTGACTGATCGGTTACGCACCATACTCTTACCCTCTGTCCTACTAAGCAAAACTCTTGTGGAGTTGAAATTGATGCGCTTACATGTCAAACCTTTTTCCTCTGTTCATCTTCCCTCCCTCAAATTCTTTTCTCAGAGTATAGCCTTCTTGCCGAGCTTCTTTCTGGTTGTCCAAATCTAGAGGATTTGACAGTCATGTCGCTACATTTTTTGGGCTATCAAATTCAACCAGAGTTTAAACAATTGCCCAAGGTGGTCAGATCACAGCTGTTGTAGATAAACATAAAATTCCATTGGAACTTGTCTACAATGTTCAGTTCCTGCGCATAAATTGGGTTGTTTGTTTATCGTTTCTTTTCATTTTTTAAGGAAAATAGCGATTTATGATATTTTGTTGTTGGGATGTACCTTTGCAGATGGAATGTAATGTAGAAGGCGACTGGTTTCCTGAATTTCACAATTTATCCCATATTGAATTGGGCTACGTGGAAATATTTACTGATAAGAAGAGGCTGGAGGCTTTGAAAGTGCTCGAGCATCGTCATTGATCAGGTTTGCTGACTTTAAAGCGTTCAAGGATGTTTTCTTTTTAATGTTAACTAATTATATTTCATGTACATTGTTAACAGCAATTTGCAGGCAAATTGTCCTTAGCTGAATTCTCCTTTTACGATGGAAGGACAAGAGATTGGCAAAATCCATTCCATGACATGGCAATTAGCTTTTGCACCTCAACAGAGGATTGGACAAAGCTTCACATGATAAAACAATTATCATTATGCACAAGGTTCTCTTCAACTTGTCAACTTTCGTTTAATTGATAAAAAGATTTGAGTAGTCGGTTGCAAGTAGGTCTGGTTCCGTGATGTTTCCAATTGATAGGTTGACGTTATGATTGTCATGCTCCTTTTTAACTATCAGCTTGAAGCCTTGAACTAGAGAAACATTCTCTTAAAACTATTTTATTCACCGGCTAATCTGTTTTTTCCATTGACCAATCTATTCAATTCTTAAGATCCTCAATGTTTGTGAAGGGATATTTTGGTTTCAAATTTTGTGGTTCAGTTAGATTTCTTTCTTCTTTTCATGTAGACCTTGGATAACAGAACAAAAGAGTAATATGAATGCAATTTTTTGTTCATAGTAATGAGTTTTCGTAGGTGTAAGTTTTGGTAATTGGTTAGTTAATTAGTCACTTCGTGACCTTAATTTGAATTATCAGAAGCCACAGTCTATTAATTATTTGGAACTGTGGGATTGTGGTGTGGCAATAGTTACAAAGTTAATTATTAGTTGTAGTTTTAGAAACACTATTATGGCTCAGTCAAAAAAAAAAAAAAGAAACACTATTATGATTGCAATATAATGATATATTGCTGCAAACTGCATGCGTCATTGTATTGATGATCCGGTTCTTGGTTATACGGACTAGCCTTTTCTTGAATGAAGAAACCATTGCTATAGCATCCAAGGGTAGAGTCTCCCTTTTTTATATGCTTTTCTTCCCTTGCACACTCCTATTTGTAATTTGATTGTTCAGTGTAATGATGCTCATATTTTTATTCAAGTATTCTTTACATCTGCTACAGCTTTTTGGATCCAGTTGACACATCTTCTAAATTGCGAGGGCGTGTAGAATGTAAAACTATTATTGTTGTAATAATATTTCTTGTTTAATCTTTCAACTATTACTCGGCCTTTTGGTTTGATTTTTATTTTGGAATCGTGTTGGAGTTCAAATTAGCCGAATCACATTCGACAAGCATTTCTTATTCACGCGACAACAGAATGTTTAAAACTTTTTTGATGGAATGACAAGATCTGTCTTGTGAAAAATCGCAAATTAGTGACTACACCGTGGAGTCCCCTGTGGTGCCATATATCTCCACCATCATGGATCTGACTGAGACTCATCAACGCTGATGAGCCACCGAATCAAAGGCCCCAACCCAATTGTTACATAGTACTCCCTCCTTTTCTTTTTATTTCTGATTTAAGTTTATTACGTAAAAATCAAGAAATGAAATAAATTTTTTGATTTTAATAAAATAGTCTTGGAATTTTCTATTTTATCCATTTTCCTTTTCTCTTCATAATAAATATATGTATAAATTAATTAAAGATTAAGAGATAAGTAAAGGTATAATTGATAAAAATGTAATTAATATGATCTTGAATTTTGTAAACGACAGATAAATAGAAATAAAAAAATTTCAAAAATCTGATACTTAAAAAGAAACTAAGAGAGTAACATGTTGCTACCCACTCCTCAATCCTCTTTTTGTATTGGTTTGGTATCCTCTGTTTCACTTTCTTTTTAGATTGCTTTGGCTGAAGATTTGTGCTTCAGTAATGTTAATAAATTTTAGCAGAACTTTTTTATTATTTTTATTAACTAAATTAAAAAAAATTACAATTCAAAAACTTTCTTTTTTATAATTTTCTTTCTTCCAATCTAAACAGTGCTTACTCCGATAGTTTGTTTTGTTCTTTTATTCATTTTCAATTAGTCCTGTGTTAATTGAACACTCAACACGTACCACCTAATTCTTCGTACTAGTTTGATGGCTGACAAGCAAAAAAGGTTGGCACTACTCACTAGTTCTACTGAATAAAGAACAGAGGACACGATAAATTTAATCATTCTAAGTAAAAATGTAGAGATGTTGTATGGACTATATATATATGGACAGATTATTGCTCTCTTTTCTAACATAATAAAAATCTGGGTGTTACTTAATCAGTTATTCATTTATCACAGGAAAAATCCTCAGTTTTATATCATGACATTGACAATGTTCTTAAAAAGCTAATTTGCTCATGACATGAAAGCAGTTGCATAATGTCATAGAAAACCAGATAATTATCCGAAAGGGAAATGAAGAAAAATAACAGGAAAGATTATGAGTAGAAAATATAGCTCCTTAGATAAAGTTTACAAAGGAAACAAGTACAAAATCTCTTTAAATCTTCTATAAAATAATTAACTAGTGCAGAAAAATAGATTCTCGTTTAAAAAGATAGTGATTTTTCTCTGCTTACCATCTATATGGAAAAAGAATCTATTGTCGCGTAAAAAGGAAAATTAATAAACGAAAATCCATTATTTTCACAGAATGGTTTTGTTAAAATTTGATAAAATTAAAAGACTTTTGAATTTACCTAATTATCTGATTACTCTTCACCTGAAGATTTACAAACGTGGATCTCATGTCACTACTCACTCATTCCATAAAACCCCTATAGACTAGAGAACAGGGGAGGGAATTAAATAAGAAGAAAGGAAAGAGGACAAGTTGTGGTGAAATGATCATCAATATTCATGTGGTGTCCATCTCAAGCATTTCAGGAGCCTCCAAGATGCTCTCCAAAGAAGGCTTCCATCCCTCCTCAACTTTATCTTCTGATCTGCCTCTTTCAATCTCTTCCAGCATTTGTTCCAGCCTCACTCCTCCTCCTTTCTCGTTCAGTTCAAGTATCAGCCATTTCAGTTCCTCCTTTGTCAGCACAACTTTCATGCTTAGACCACCATTCTTCCCTTCATTCACAATTCCTCTTTCTTCACCTTGCTGCTTCTCTTGTTGCCCTGTAGTGTATGTCTCCATGCAGTTCCCCATGATCGATCTTGCTAGATTTTTCTCTTCAAATTTCAGCAATTCCAAATAATGTACGAGCCTGCCTATTGAAACAAACTTCAACCAGACTATTTAACAAATTAAGAAAATCTGGTTCACGGATTTTCAGCTAATAGGGTTCACGGATATTTGTATCATGATTCTAGACACTAGACTCTAGGCAAATTATTATATTTTTTTTTTTCTTTTTGTTGGATGAGTGACGCGTTACGTTGTTTTATTTGTGTTAAATTAATAGTCATTTTTATTTTTTCCCATTTGTCATTGTTTCATTTCATAAAACGTAACACTTATTAAAAAAATGTAAATAAATAAATAAACTCAATAATTGGGGTTGCAATTGGGTTGGCGGTGATGTTGACATTTAACTTATTATTTGTCTGCAAGACGAATGTGTCGCAAGGTGCCCCTCCCCCTTCTCAACACACATGCACGGAATTTTTATTTTATTTTATTTTTTGTACAGACATGCACACTTATTGTTGAACACTGCTTAAATTTGTACATATACACAACTTTCTTTCTTTTTTTAAAGGCAACATATACACAACTAAATTTTATTTTTTTAAATATATATTATTTCTTAATTTATAACCTTTAAAAATTATGAGTAATAAGTTTAATCATTTTCATATGCACAAGACATCATCAATAGTTGAAAATAAAATTTTCCTTAATAATAAAATTAAAGGATTTAATCTAAATACATTAACAATGTAAAGATTTTTAGTACTGTGATTCAACCATAATTGCATGTTTACGATTGAATTACTAACTTTTGTAATAATTAATTTGAAATTTATATACATGATAATTTTTTAATTAGTTGACAATATAATATATTAAAATTAAACTCATTATTAAATCTCATCTTTTCAAAAATTAATTTGAAATTATATAAATTGACATTGATATATAAAGTTAAGAGTAAATAGAAGAAAGATTTTTTTTAGAGTAAAAGAGACAGAAGATGTTGATCGATAAAGAGTGATTTTATAACATTAAAGAATGATTGCGATACATACACAAATATAAGGTAAGAATTAAGTTATTTCAAGAATATTTTTTTATAAAGTGATTTTGTTTATTATTTTATTATATATTAAATTATATTAATTCAATCATTTTGAATATTTTGATTAGTTCAACAATTATGCACAAAATTTTTTAAGATAAACAAAAATATTTGTGAATATGTAATACTATAGTAAAAATTTATTTATATTTTAAAAAACATATATTTTACATTATATTAAATTTAACGAATGAAGTATCAACATTATAAATTTGATCTATTCAATAAGAATTTTTAATTTAACTATTAGATTATTGAAATTTAATAAATAAAAAGAGTGATGGAATGAAATAACTCTACAGATCAGTTACTCATGAAGTAATTACTCAATTAATTAATTGATTAATATATAGGGAACGTATTATATGGGAATGTCTCTCTTATTTGAGAATTATAACAATTAAGCTCAATCATTAAATTAAAATGAAATGTCTAGATTAAAATACTTATTTAAGAATTTATTAAAACCTCACGTTTCACCAATCAAAAATATTTTTTTGAAAAGATCTAAACTGTCATGTTTTATAATATTTCAATTATTATGTCACTCTTCGTTAACATTGTCGTTAATCTATCATCATCACTAGCACCGCTGCCACAACCACCACTAATGACTATTGCCGCCATCATCACTGCTACTGTCACCACCATCAACCTCATTGCCATGGCTAGGTTTTTCTATAATTGAATTCTCACTATTTTCATTATTTAGTTTTTATGTTTATTTTCCAAATTAATTTTCCTACTCAAGACCCCTCATTTATTTTAGGCTAAATGACTATTTTGGTCCTTTATCTTATTTATTTTGTTCAAAGTGGTCATTTGTCTTTTAAAATTTTCACTTTGGTCCTTTATCTTATTTAAAAGGTTCAAAATGGTCATTTATCTTTTAAAAAGTTCACTTTGGTACCTTATCTTATTTAAAAGGTTCAAAATGGTCATTCAACTATTAAAATATATTCAACTTTGTCCTTCGAATAACACTCAAACAAATGACCATTTTGAATATATTTAAATAGTTGAAAGGTCATTTTGAACCTTTTAAATAAAATAAAGGACCAAAGTGAACTTTTTAAAAGATAAAGGACCATTTTAAATAAAATAAATAAGATAAAGGACCAAAATGAACTTTTTAAAAGATAAATGACCATTTTGAACAAAATAAATAAGATAAAAGAACAAAATGATTATTTAACCTTTCTTTAATTTTCTGCAAATCCGGGAGGATTGTACCAACTCTAATGTGAGGGTTGGCAGGCTCGAAACCTAAGGTGGGCAAATCCAAGCCAATATAGTGAGGCATAAGTTCTATCTAGAACAATAAATTAGCTTTATAAACTCCCGTACCAATATTTACTTCTAGAAAACCATATATAATTATCAAATTTTTCCAATTCCATCAAATGCAAAGATTAATTGGTTGGATATTCTTATAATTTTGGTATAACCGTATAAGCCTAATTCATTCCCAAAAGTTACATTATAAGATGACTATTATCCCTCATTTATAGATATTATTTTGGTCGTATTACCGTCAATCTTCAATACACCTCTCTCACGTCAAAGACTACATATCTCGAAGGTAAAGTTTACAAAACTGTGATAATTATAAAGAAGTGTTCATAACACCTGCAACGAAATAAAATGATTTATTTTATGTTAAAATATATTATAATAATAATAAATAGAAAAATTTAGAATTGTATACTTGGATATGTGTTCTTGAAGCAACAAGATTTTCTTTCTTCAATTGTAGAAAGACTCTACGTGTATCCATACCGAAACCAATATCTTCTTTCAACCTTTTGAGAAGTGAAACAATATAAAATAAAGCAACTTAGTGAGTAAGAGTGTATTAAGAATGACACTAATATTTCTTAAAATAAGAACCATTAAGTCATATTTTAGGAAACTTATTTGATCATATCTTTATTTGTTTCTATCTCTTTCCACTTTATCATTTTTAAACGTATTTGAAAATAACTGAGACTCTTTCTATTGCCAACAATTATTTCTTTGGACATTTGAAAACAAACTTGACTAAGTTTAACGTGAGGATGCTCACATTTTCACCAAATTCAAATTACTTTGTTTTATTTATATTGATATTGATATTATTTATATTTTCGATGCTACTTATTATTCAACCCTAAAAATTAGTTCATAAGAGTTATTCTTTACATACACTATTTTAATCTTACTAGTCAACATGACATTTCTTATAGATATGATTACAAATTAATCAAGTTCAAATTCGATAAAAAGAACTTTCTCACCCTCAGTCGTGAATAGGAAGAGTAAAACTAAAAAAAAAAAGTTTCTTCTACTTTCGCTCAGCTGTTAGCTGCCTAACTTGAATTGCTTGACGTCACATAATGCACATGTATCCGATTATCTCTTAGAATTCGATCCTCACATTAGAATAAGGCATGATTTACGTTTCTTAGTTACCCGCGGTCAATGCCTCCACAACACGACAAACATTCTTTCTAATTACGTTCTATAATTAAGCTAAAAGAAGAAACGGTAAAGCAGATTAATTCTAAATTCTAAATCAGCTACTAAATTCGATCCCCACATTAATGCCGAGGATATATCGTGTGCCATTCCAGCTATCGTTTCTTACAATTTTCCTTTTTTAATTTAAAAAAATGTCTTATCTAGATTTCAGTTAAGTCTCACGCTGCCACACTATATATGTTGTGATTTTATTCATAGCGTGTGAAGACTGCTAATTACACAATTGTAAGAGATTATACGCATATCTTTTCAACATTTTCTAGAATAAATAATATATGAATTGATATTGTAACATTCAATTTAACTCTAAACAATCTTTTATCCAAATTTGAATTTTTATTAATGACTTTAAAATTTTAGAAAATAAATTGAGACTTCAGAGTAAATTTCAAAAACTGAAAAAAAGTGTTTAACTTTTCATTTTATTTTTTAGTCCTAAAATTAATAATAAAATGCTTAAAAATAAGTTTAGGTAACTAAAAGTTATAGAAAGAAAAGAAGTGTTTCTGAAAAGTTCTTTTTATAACTTTTTACGGTTGAAAATTGATTTATATTGAAATAATTAGTTAAATTGAAACAATTTTATATTTAAAAAAAAGAAGAAGAAGAAAAAGAAAGAAGGGGGGAGAATTATATTATTCACTTAAATGATGTGTAACAGTGAGTGTTAATTTAATCAAAAGTCAATACTTTATTTTAAATTTTCTGTACTACGACAAAAATTATGCTGGAGATTAGTAGGCAACGTTCTTGAATCCAAAGGGTTAGCGCAGTAGTGTAAGGTTCCGCTGCGTTTACATGTTGGAGAATGATCTATTTAGTCGAAGAATCGTGTTCGATTCCCGCCATGTACAAAATTCTCTTGGACCAGCGACAGTCACACATCGTGAGTGAGATTAGTCTCTATGGGAACACTTGTGATATCTGACATAGGAAAAAAAAAAGTAGGCAACGTTCTTTTCCTACCCAAAAGAAAAAAGAGTAGTTAGTTAGTTCCTGATCAATTGAACCATGAATAATTAATAATTAATAGAAGGGAAAAGGTAAATGCGACAAATAGGGATGACAAAGTGTACTTGGATCCTACGGGTACCCGCAAAAATATCCGCAAGCGGGTCGGGTAAATACCCGCTTATTGGGGCTGGGGCCGGGGCCGGGTATTTACCCGCAATTTTTTGCGGGTACGGGTACGGGTACTATAGTACCCGCCCCGCACCTACCATATATATATATATATAATTAAAATAACTTAAATAAATAATTATGTTATATATATACTTTTCTGTAAAAAAAAAAAATTATATTTTCCATAAACTAACACTAATAGTAAAAGATTTATGTTATAACTTACAATAATTTTATATTTTTAATATTATGTGTGGATGCTTTTAATGTTAAGTTTGAATTATTTAAGCGTGAATTTTCAATTTATTTGTAATAATTTTTTTAATTAATATTTTTATAGCTTAAATGCAATTTTGGTTCATCTATTTTGCACAATCCGTAATTTTGGTCCCCCTATTTTAAAATAGAGACATTTAGTCTCCCAATTTTGTAAAATATGTAATTTTGGTCCTTCCATCAAATTGAAAGCGTTGACTGTTAAGAGATTAACATTAATCTTAACGTGGTCCAAATATAGTGACGTGACATGAGATTATTTATTTAGTTTTTAATTATTTTAAATATTGAGTAGAATAATTGATGAAAAATATATTTTAAAAAAAAGTAATATCATTTATTTGACTACGATGTGCCATGTACTTCAACAATGTAGAACTAGTTTAAAATAAATGATTAAGACTTGTGATTTCTATTTTAGGACTCACGACTACCCCAACCATTAAAATCAACGTAATATGTGCTTTAGTGACGTATATAAACAAATAATTATTTCTCAGTATTTAAAATAATTAAAAAATAAATAAATAATCTCGTGTCACATCACTATATTTGGGTCACGTCAAGGTCAACGTTAATCTCTTAACTGTCAATGCTTTCAATTTAATGAAAGGACCAAAATTACGGGTTTTACAAAATTGGGGACTAAATGTCTCTATAGAGGGACCAAGATTACTGATTGTGCAAAATAGGAGGACTAAATGTCTCTATTTTAAAATAGGATGACTAAAATTGCGGATTGTGCAAAATAGGGGGACCAAAATTACATTTAAGTCTATTTTTTATTGATTTATTAACTTCATACATAAGTAAAGTGCGGGTAGCGGGTGCGGGTATGGGTATATAGGTACCCAGCGGGTACGGGGATGGGGATTAAAGTTGCTACCCGCACGGGTATGGGGCCGGGTACGGGTATTTTTTTTAAACGCGGGTATGAAAACGGGTACTATAAGACCCTACCCAGACCCTACCCATTGCCATCCCTAGCGACAAATGGCTGGCTGCGGCACTTCATGACTCGTGACTCGTCTGAGTAATACTAGTTAATATGCTTAAAATACTCTCAACATTTACTTATTTATTATTCAGATATGATTATTAAAGTAATTTTAAATCATTCTTTAACATTTTCTTATTTATCTGATATGATAAATATTAAATATTTTTTTATGTTTTTAAGATATTAAATATATTTAATTTTTATTAATCATATGATTTGTTAATTTGATATATTTTATGACAAAAAAATATATTATGGCCAAATGACAGCTCTATGATTTAGGTAAGTAAGATATGACTAGTTTAATGTATTTGATCGTATTAATAATCTGTGAATACACATGCACACAATCCTATTCCTGACGCGAATAGGATCCACAAAACCTACTCTTGTCTCTGCCTTAAAATGTCCGTTGACAAAACTAACGTTCATCATGTTGGGTTCGGGGCTATTGGAGAGTCCGGTCAATGGGAAGATCTAGACCAGAGATTTAGGTTACCCCACCCCAAAATCACACTGTCCACAACTTCTCCAGAATCATAAAGAAATACTACAACACATTGACCAGTGACCAGTAATTACTCAACCGTGATTGCCATTCTTTTAAGCTTCTCATCACTGATATCAGTAACGAACATAATATTGTCCGAAGAGAAAAATTAATATAAGAATTAAATTAATGAATTTACATAAACAATTTTGAATTTAATTACAATTATATTTTTAGTTTGATTTCTCAACATACGAGATTATTATGTTCTTTATTAAAGTGTGAGGAAGTAAAGTTTGGCACGGATCAACACGCCATTCTCGTTTGGCACGGTCTACGCCTCAACAGGAAGCCCAGCTCAGTATGTTCGCACGGTGGTTTCATTCATCACCGTCGAAATTCAATTTTCAAATCTTGCTGGAGATCGGTTGTCGTTGTTCACATGGGTTTGTGAAAAGAGTTGTTGACTAAGTTCTTTAAAAAAGAAAGGAAACTGAGTATTGTAAAAGTGAGAGAGAGAAATAATAATAATAATAATAAGCAGAAGAATGTACAAAATTGGCTAGCAAATCGATCATTAGTTAGCGAGTTAAATGCGTGTATATCTATAGGTTTATAGGGTGGACGCGAATCGGTTTAAGTTGGTGTGTTTGATCACTCCTAGCTCAACGTCTAGCATTTATTGTGGGAAAACGGAGCATGATTTCAAGATTAATAAACAATTATCTAATAAAAAAATATTAATGATGATGCACTCACTATGTAAAGTAATTTTACACTGTCATCTAATAATAAATCATTGTTAATATGATTTTTAAGATAATTTTGTAAAAACCAACAAACTTACCATACATGATAGATGGATTGTAATTGAATAAAAGTGTAAAATAATTTTACAATGTCAGTACATAGTCATTTTTCTCATAAAGAAAATAAAAAAACAATTATAATTCACTTAACACATAGAATTAAAATTATAATTCTAATTCTATCATACTTAAAATTGGTTTAAAACCATAATATTATATTATATTAGCCATATCTCTAATAAATGAGATCTCAACACTCCCCTTCACATCCAAGCATCTACAAAACCAACTTATAGGATAAAGATGGTTCAAGTCTCGTAAAGACTTCATTGGTCAATGGTCATATCTTTAATCGATGAAAAATCTCAACAATTTTAAAAGATTATGTATTAAAAATATAAAATATCACCAATTTTTAAATCGTAAAATTTTAAACTTGATTTTTTAAGAATATTTTATCTATCAATAGAATTGATAAGAAATTCAATATTCATAATAAATAAATAAAATAAACACATATGAGAACACGATAAGGTCATACAAAATTTTATCTCTCCCGTGCATTGAATAAATGGCCCCAAAATTTGTAAATGTCTATGAAAAAGGAGTTATACACAATTTTTGAACTACGGACTTGATTTAGGAGTGTGAGAGAGAGGAGAGGATGTTATCAAGACGCACTTTATTATTGGTATATTCTATAAAAAGTGACTTATATACTAGGTGACTACAATGGGAACGGATCCTCTCAATTTGGAAAAAATTGGAGTGTCCAATTTAACCAACATACACAGTAGGATTAAAATGAATGACTGAGATATATTCTTCTCAAAACTCACCGTTTCATTAAGTTATTTGGTGCCTCAGTTTTTTTTTTTTTTTAAATCAGACCAACGCCAACGAAGTCCTCACCCTTGGACCTTCACTTCCGGTGACTTAGCTTGCCCAGTACAGTATATCTGGGTCCGATTCGAGCAAACAAAATCTCAAATTGTACAAACGTTTATACCTCCCATAGCCAAAGTGGGGCTGTCACAAACTGATATAGAATTAAGAATTAAGATAAATAAATATAGGACCAAAACCCTTCTTCCATGATTCACCGGCTATATATTTGGGCACCAAATATTGTCCGCAACATGTCAACAAGTTTTAACACCAAATGTAAGCGGAACAAAATAACATCATAAATGAATGGAGAAACATCACCAGAATCATGATTTACCATCAGGAAAAAGAACTGAAATTCTTTTGCAAGGGTGCTAGAATCGCTTGAAATAGGCAAGGAAAAAGAATGAATGTTTGTTGGAATAGGTGTGAAGGTCGTATCACATGGGCGCATCAAAAACGGAATCGACATTGAGGAGAGGAATGGCATCGGATCAGAACAGAGATGTTGTACCAGCAAAACTGGAGTCGTCGGAACCCAGAAATAAAGGAACAGCAGGCAAGGTCACTGGAATTAGTTTGGGAAAGGGAGAAAAGAAGGAAAAAAACAAAATTAGGTTGGAGCTGGTAAGTTAAATGAAACGGTGTTTCAATTAATAGATCTCAACCGTTAATTTGTAGTGTACAGCTAAGATTGATTGAACTGGACACTCCAGTTTTTTTTGTTATGGGAGAGTATCCATTCCCGACTACAATGACTTTTAAAAGATGAACCCAAAAAAAAAGTGTTGCTAGAAGAATCTAAAGTCTAAGAATCCAATAGCCATATGTTAAATCCAAATTAACTCTAAGGAACCAAAACGAGTTTAGTAAGTCAAAGTTGATACAAGTAGGGCATTGTAATATAATAAATATCATAAAGCATGCAGGCTTTTAGTTTCGAACATCAGACAATACAAATCAACTCTTGAACAGTTTGAAAGTTTACTAACACGTCCTTGAACAGCCAAGGCATCAAAAACTCACTGTACACGGCGACGCTTATTCTTAATGTCATCAAAAAACTGGTGGATATCAGCAGCAGTAATTGGCTTTGACGAGTCTGCAGACTCCTGTCACAAAATATAACATATTATCAACCACAACACAAAACAAGGCCATGCACCTGCCACAAAATATAACATATAATCAACCACAACACAACTAAACAAGGCCTTGCACTTGTCAAATTTTGCCCATAGAACTCGTGTTACCTTTCTACCATTCTGAACGAGTGACAGAACAAGTGAACAAACATGATACAAGAAATCTATGCTATGTCTGGGAACATACCAGGAAAGCACGAAGCCCATCCTTCATCTCTTCAATGCCCTTCAAGATCTCCACTTTTTCTACATGTCCAAGTTTATTAAAAAAACTTAACTCAGCACCCTCTTGTTGCTGCAATTTTTCTTCTCTCTTTTGCTTGGCCATTTGCTCATACTCTGCAATTGAGTCTTCCTTGTCGAGTAGAAAAGAAATCTGCTTCTGATTGTAAAACTCCAAACAATTATTGCATTTGCATAGAGCATCTCTCCAATTTTTGGAAAGGAACATCGGTTTACCAGGTAAAACTGGGGAAACAGTAACAATGTTAACACCAAGGAGACAATTATCATGCAAATCGGTGCTTTTTGTGCATTGATTTGAAGCCATACTGCCATTACAATTTTCTCCCTGAGACAGACTCTTCCCATCAGTTATAGATTTGGAATCAACAGTAGCTTGTGCATCATCAACTTTAGGAGAACTATATGAAGTATCACCCGTTGGTTTTTCAGACCCACAAGTTGAAGGCATGTCTTCCAAGACACCTTTGTCCTTGCTAATTTGGACAGTAGCATCTGGCTGCTTTCCAGCCACCCATATTTCTTCAGGATATAACTTTAGAAAGAAGCATACCTCAGAGCATGCCTTACATATGAATTCCTCATACATTGGCTCTCCTTCATCATCTTTGGGAATCTGAGGTATAGCAAGAATGATAAAAAATCAAAGTAAAAAAACATTAGCAGTGATTGATACATCATTCATACATCACAGTTCACAAATACTATATTTTTCCTTCAGTCCAATATAGCAGAAGTGAAAATAACATAAAGTTCTGCAAAATAATTTGTCAGGTACCGTCTTTTATTATACATTATAGGAAAGAAAAAAAGGAGGGGAAACAACCATCAACATTTTCAGAAAAATACTGTTTGAAGGGAAGAATGGCAATAAGATTTAGAGCAAGATAAAAATCAATTGCAAATAAATTCCATATCAACAGCATCATATTATTTATATTTTTAAAATGTATAATTTGTAAGTTCTCTCAAGCTCAAGTCTTTTTTTCTACTTTACAAGGGGTCCATTAACATTTATAGCCTGAACCTGAAGTTAAATTTTTTCATGCAACAGAAACATGTGGCAAATGGCTCAGTAGCCTAAATCTATTAGTTCAGCAGGACATCCAACATTTAAAGAACAAATAAAAAAAAACCATGTAAGTTTACATCATTATAGATATACCTTGGTTTCAGAGCTATATGGATTATTATCAACATGAACTGATAGTATGATTCAGCATAAAGCCTGGCAACTCTATTTATAAAAAGAAGGCCCTACATTTTTTATTTTCCAAAAACTGCATAAAAATCTCATCACTGAAGACTGAAGTACAAGAAGTTGATAACACAAAATAAAAAGGTTAAGAGAAGCCGAAACATCAAATTCCAAGATACCAACCTCTGCAGAAGACTCAAGACCAAGATGCTCCTCATGAAACCAGTCCTCACATAGACAGCACTGTATCATCTCTACTTGTTCTTCAGCATCTGGATCTGGATAAGGGCGACCACATGTGCAATATGAACCTTTAAAGTTGTGATTGTATGAATTCTCAACATTTTCTACATCTTTATTTGGGAAAATCTTGCAGTAGAATTCACCAAATTTTGAATTCCCACAATCACATCTGAAGTTTCTTTTTGTCCATAGCTCTACAATCTTCAGAACACAACAATAACAACCATAGGCTATCAGTATGGGTATTGATCAACACAAAAGTTAAACTGGGTTTATATTCAAGTAATAAATTATTATTTTAGTGAGTACAGCTCAAGCTATTCCATATAAAGTGTATCAGTCCCAGTATCATAACATGCCCAATATAAGTAAACATGGAATACAATACAATATTTCACAAACAATCAACTTTATGGCCCACAAAAAAAATCTGGCCACTGTAGATAAATGTATTAATCCTAATAAAAATTTACTTGTTAGTTGAAGAGTGAGATGGTAACAACACTAGCATGTAATCATGTACCCAGCAGACTTCAGATAAAATATTTAGAGTACTGACAGATCAACAACTGAAAATTTGAGGAAAATATCTCAGGTTCACCAGTGGAAATTAGACATGACTAATTAATAATTTCCTCTCAAAACACCTGCTGCCCTCACCAAATCAAATGTATGATTTAACTAGCACAACATGTAATACTCACAATTCAGTGTCAAATAGGAAATGTTAATAAAAATTCATATCCATTTTCAGTTCTATAGTAATGTAATCCAAAATTCTATAGTCAGAAGAAAAGAACTACCTGATGACCATCATGGCAAGACAATGAACAAGCTGTGCAAACTCCAGCATTCCCATCTGGAGTGCAGGTGAGGCAAGAGAAAATTGCCTGCCTTTTCATATAACCTTTGTTATAGGTACACTCCTTGCCATCATCACCCCCCAAAACTAAATCAGCTTCCTGCAAATTGAATAAATGAAAAGGCCAATGATTAAGGTGTCAACATTTCAATCATACCATGTTCTGAGTAAAACAGAATCAATCGTAACAACAATAAAGTCAACATTAAGTGGAATAGCTTCTGCCTAATCACAATTGTTTGTAAAGCTTTAATCTCAACAAACAGCCCCTTTCCAATACAGCAAAGTGCACAAGAAGGAAACAATCTCACTTTAGATGCAAATCATATGCCAAAATTGTAGTGTATTTCACATACACAAGTCATTGTCCTGTCCAAATACTCAAAATCGTGCTTGAAACAATGGAATTAAGAAGGAAACAAGCAGAAAAGACAGAAAAAACTATCTTGATTATCAAAGACTATCCCAGCAAACGTTAAGGAGTGAACCAACACATGAGATTTCAGGAAATTTAAAGGGCTTCATTTCTAGCAATCCAGAAGATGTAGGAAAGCCAGTCATTATTATACAATAATGCTATCAAAAACCATACATATGCCACATTAGTAGTAGTCCATAATAGAATAATAGATAATCACAAAATAATTTCATTTCATATACACTTGTTGATCATCTTTAATACTTACCCAATATTCACTTTTCATTTCCTAACTTAGGTGATTAACACAAATGACAAGCAATAAGTAAGTATAAACAATGTTTAAAATTTAGCTGGAAGATGGAACGTAATTTACAGTATTTCACTAAACCAACTTTACAAATGCCTCCACAAAATTGTCAAAACCCTAACAAGTAACTGTCACGTAACTTGTACAGACAGATAGTCCAAAATATCCTAGTGAAGCTATCAGGTTCAGATTACTGGTTTAAGGACCACAACTCAAGTAACGAACCAGTCTTTGTCATAACGATGGCAAAAAGCAAAACATCACCACGCATAGTTCATAATCGTAACATAGATCTTGACAATAGCTTTATCAACCAAACGAGGCACAAGGAAATTACATCAAATAACCAAACCTCGGATACACATAAAATAAAACCTCGTTTCATATATATATATGAAAATATAGCAGGAATGTAGAAAAGGACTTACCAGTTCCCGTTCCTCAACTTCCTCGAGGTACTCGCCGATTGTAACGGCCGGTTCAGCTTCATCGTCAAACGTACCGTCCATTTCTACTCTGCAAACTTCGGGTTCTGGTTTCGGAGTTTCACGATCCGTTCCTAAAATACAACGCAGAGGCAGAAATTAACGAAAAGAAAACAAAAACACAAGCATCCGGATAGGGTACAAGTCCCTTTCGCGAAAACCTAGCATGGAAGAAACCCTAGATTCCACGAAAACAAAAGCGAGATTGAAAACGAAGGGGAAAAATAATAAAGAGCGGAATAACCACTATTTCACCAAATTTAATGAGTGAAACACGTTAGCGGAGTGAATGCTGCTGGAATTGCTGGATCAGGTTGCGTTGATGCTGCGGAAAAATTGTACGGCGGTGACGGACGAGGGGAGAGGAAGAGAGAGAAGTACTTTTGTTTGGAGTAAGGAGCAGAGCAAATTTGTAATAGGGGATTAGGGCTTTTATATGGGGTGATGTGGAGTAAGGACCATACGGACATTTTCCCGCCATATATCCTGAGAGATGCAGGGATATTGGGAACACATTGATAATTGATTCGCAAATCAAATGTCAAATTACATCCTTCCCTCCAAATTACCATATAGTCCCATTCATTTTCAAATTTATTATCTTTTTCCTATTCTGAAAAATATCTTTAGTCAATGTTTTTGTATAGTGGGATTTAATTTGGCTTAATTGCAAATTTTATCATCCAACTTTCATAATTTTGTGAATTTTACCACCCAAGTTTTAATTTTGTAAATTTTACCATCCAAGTTTTCAATTTTTGCACATTTTACCACTTTGATATTTTACCAAAAAAAAAGTTAAAGAATTCAAAAAAAAAAAATTTGTGAAACATCATGGTGGTAAAATGCGCAAAAATTGAAAACTTAGGTAGTAAAATTCGTAAAATGATGAAAGTTTGGTGGTAAAATTTGCAAAATTATGAAAGTTGAGTGGTAAACTTCGCAAAAAAAAACTTGGATGGTAAAATTTGCAAAATTATGAAAGTTGGGTGGTAAAATCTGCAATTAAGCCTAATTCTAAAATATACTTTTCCAATTCAAACTTAGATTACTCTGATTTAATTTGTTCGTTAATATAAAATAACTAACATTTTAATTATGTCTTTGAATTTTTTATAACCCTAAAAAAATCTTTTATAAAAAAATTACTTATTTTAAAAATAAAAAAGTATATTTTTTGAAAAATAATAATTTTTAACATATTTGTCACCTTAAAAAATTAACAACAGTGTTTAACAAAACTAACTCAAACTAGTTTAAAACTTAACGGTTAAAAATTTATAAGCTAGCTTATTGATTTAAAAATATTTAGTGAGATTAGTCAATAAGCTAGTTAATAAATATAAAATGACATAAAAATATTTATATGTGTATGTGTATGAGTGTGATGTATATCTAGTGAGGGAGTATTTTTTATGTGAGAATATAAAAAATGTTGACTATTAAATCATATCATGAAAGATCAAAACTAAAAACATTAAGTCATATGAGAATTTCAAAAATCTACACAATGACATCAAATATTGGTCATTTATGTATGATTGAATAGACTATCTTTACTTTTTTTCTCTTTCTTATAAAAATGTCTCTCTTAAGTTATGTATGATTAAATAGACTATATAGATAGATAGACAGACAAACAATATAAGGACAAAATATTATCTATAACTTAAGGAGATTTTAACATCAATGCCTAAGTCTCTCATGTGAGTTAGACTCTTATACTAACTGAAACTAGATCAATTAAAATTATTATAAGCTTGAAGACGAAAATATACATTGTTATGCATGCAAAATGTTTTAAGTAATTATGAGAAAATTAGGAAAGAGATTAAGTAACAGAATACTTCCAAAAAAAAAATACGTTCGAACATACCAGAAACTTCAAACTTTATTGAAAACACATTAAAGTGGTTATAAAATTTAAGAAAATGCTTAGGTCATAAGGACATACTAAGTGCACAAGAACAAAAACACTCTCTAAATGTCATTTTTTATTTGTTACCTGAGCAAGACTTGGTTGAAATGCACAGTAAATACATAAATTACTTAAATCTTTGGCTTAGTCTTCGATGAACTTTTTTTTTTTTTTGGCTTTGCCTCCTATTTTCATCATAATGCTTCATTCATTCATTGGAAGAGTCCTTAGAAATGAAAATGGATCCTTATGCTTGTTGTCTTGGCTCTTGCTCCATTGTTCAGGCTGAATTGCAAGCTGCTATCCTCATTAGTCTTCAACTTGCAGCTTCAAGAGGTTATACTCAACTTGATATTCCAAATCAGCGATACTTTTCACTACAAAAGGATGCTCCCCTTGCCAACTATGCCAAAAACTATGAAAATTGGTTTGAAAGTTTTCGATGTGTCTGGCTTTTCTAGCCTTACCTTTGTTGATGGATCATGGATGCGTCAGCAACTTCTTTTGTTAGATAGCCCAATGTTTTTCTTGTTTCGGCCTTAGGACCCGTTGCTTAATCTAGAAAGAAAAAAAAACGGAGTTACTACTGGTAGTAACTTTGAGACTATTTATTATAATTCAATATTTGTTTCCTTTATTATTATTAGGACGAACTAAATTTGAATTAATGGAAGCTACTCCTTGTTGTCTAATAAAGTTGACAAGTAGTATTATAAATCTGCAAATTGACTCCATATTCTTAAGCAGCCCTGACATCTCCATCGGCTACACTCCATAACAACCAATCTGAATAAATTACTTTGAATAGATACAAATATTTTTGGTTATTTTCGTAAATTACTTTGAATAAATTCTGAATAAAAATATGATTATAACTACCTGTTATTTACGTAATTGTAACCGAACAGAAAATATTTTTTATTTTACATAAAATTTATAACAAATTAATATTTTTTATACATTCATAAATTATTTTTTAAAAAAGATTTAAACATACAGATTAAATATCAATATTTTTTTATTAATATTATTATATTAATTTTGTGTACTCAAATGGTTTTTTCATTTTTTTAAATATTACAATTAAATTTAGTCAAACATAATTTATCAATTATAAATACCAACACTCTTCGGCGTCAAGTTTTAATATAAATAAGGCGGATTCTATCGTGAGAAAGTTAACAAAGTTTTCCATGGTGAGAAAGTTTTTTATAGCCGTTGGATATGATAGCTTAAAAATCAATGGCATAGACTTTTCATCTCTTTCCTTTTTTTCTTTCTTAATTTCTCTCCCTTTTTCCAGATTTACCCTTTCTTTTCCTCTCCCTCTCGCACCGCCGTTTTGAAATCACTACTCCACCGTGAAGCATTCACCTCATATTAGAAATCTGAAAAAGACACAACACCGTGAAGCAACGCGAAGAACCACCTCCCCCGTCAGCAGGGGCCGCAAGTCCACCTACGAATTTGTCCTCAAAATTGCATTCTTGACATTCACATGCAACCCCAACATTTAGAATTCGCAACTCCATGAATTAAAAAAAAAAATGAATCCACAACTCCTTCGTCGTTCTCTTGTTGTTGTCTGTCTGCTCAGGATCCATGGTGAGATCCAACAGTAGCTTTGCCATGCCAGGCCACTCCTGTGATGGTGGTCCAAATTGGCGTCGGCAACCGCAGCACTTTCACGCACGGCTTCGAGACGAGGCCCATCGTGAAGAGGAGCACGGTGCGGCCGTTGTCGTGGTTGTCACCGAAGTCAACGTCGTGCCCCCTGCGGCTACGACTTTGATGAATCAGGGGTGTGGTTGCTTGTGGGTAGGCTAGGTTGCAACGTGCGACAGATAGGGTTAGAGGAACAAAGGGGGAAAGAGAGGAAAAGAAAGAAAAAATAAAATGAAGAAAATATTGGAGCCGACCACGTTGCCGGCATCTCTGCCATTGCAAATTTCCTCCGTTTGTCATTATACCATCGCCTCCAACTCCATCCGCCGCACTCTCAGCCACTGTCGTTTCCATTTGTTGCGGCGCCTTGGTGGAGGGTTGGGGGCAAGGAATTCTTCCTGCAGGGTAGGTGGGTGAGGGACAAACTGGGGAAAACAGGAAAGAAAAAGGGAAAAAAAGAAAAACATGGACCATTGATTTTTAAGCTATCATATCCAACGGTTGTAAAAAACTTTCTCACCGTGGGAAACTTTGTTAACTTTCCCACTGTAGAATCCCCCTATAAATAAACTTGAACTTGAAACTGCGCTAATTAAGATAAAATAGTCTTTTATTCAGTCATTTACATATTCAATAGTTATAATATTAAACTAATAGTTGATTTACAATATTTATTTAATTTCACTTCTCAATTTCAATTTTTCTATTTTTTTATGTATTCCTATATTGTAATTTAAAAGTTTCATTTATTCTATTTATTTATTTTTTAAATAAAAATATCCCTACTTTTCTTTTATACTTTTAATTTTTTATTGGTTAAATTAATCTGCAGTCCTTATATTTTTACCAAATTTTTAATTAGGTCCCTAAACTTTTTTTGTCTTTTAATTGGGTCCTGAACTTTTTTTTTTCAATTGGATATCTCGTCTAATTGTCTTTATGAAAAATTAACCACAGACAGTGAGCTTACGCTTCTGGAATGCCTTATAAGTATAACTGAATCAATTGTGAAAAATTTCTGCAAAGTTTTAACCTCTACATGTCAATTTAACTTAGACATTCTGTCACAATTATTTGGCTCTGCAGAAGGTTGAAACTTTGCAGAAAACTGTCATAATTGATTCAGTTGTGCTTATAACACATTCCAGAAGTATCAATTCATTGTCTGCACTTTTAATTAAGTGTCTGCGGTTAATTTTTTATAACGACAATTAGACGGAATAACCCAATTGAAAAACAAATAAAAGTTTAGGGACTCAATTAAAAAATAAATAAAAGTTCAGGAACCCAATTAAAAAAATATAATTGAAAATTTGGTAAAAATATAATGTGTAGAGTAATTATACCTTTTTTATTTAAATTTGAAAATATAGGTATATTATACGAAAAACTTTCTAGTTGACCTGTATTATTTCTAACAGGAAATTGATTTGTTGAATGATAACTATTTAGTGCCCCTTTGGTTGGTTTTAAAACCCATTCGTAGTATTTGGTTAAACAGATATTTTTTCTCTTTGGAAAAAGAAAAATGGTCCAGATGATCACATCACGTAGCATTCAACCTGGAGAGGATTCCAAAAGGGTTTACTTGGTGAAGAAGAGATTTCGCCTTTTGCCATTAGTCAATAACTGGACAGGACGGTTTGCCAAACAAGTTAAAGGCATCAATTGAGTTTTCATTTATTTCTCTTTAGCTTCTAACACTATGCAAGACAAAATATCCCACCGGCTCGGCACCTATAACATCTTCTTCTATTCACACTAGAATTGAAGCTTATTGCAATGTTGTGTCTAATAGTGTTGATTATGTTTGTTCTCCCTCTGAGAGGGGAACTAATTTGCAACACCGTGTCATGCGGTAGAATCAATATTCAGTTTCCTTTCGGTTTGAAAGAAACCAATCAAAGTTCTCGTCGGTGTAGCTACCCCAGATTCCAACTTTCGTGTGACAACCTTAACCGAACCATTCTCAGCCTCCCAGGTGGTTCGGGGGATTTGGTTGTTAAAAGCGTCAATTACAAGGCCCAAACGGTTAAGGTTAACGACCCCGAAGGTTGTCTCCCAAAACGTTTTTTGCACAACAACTTGAGCCTTTCCCTGCACCCACCATTCACGTTTGACGCAACCGTTTACGACCTAACCTTCATTCGTTGCCCATCCAACATAACAGACTCGATTCCATTCCCACCAATTTCATGCCTCAGCGAATCCAAGTCCAACAACTCCTCATCGGTGATATTTCCGTGGTGGCCTCTTACTCTTAGTGACACGTCACCGTGGCGTGATGACTGTGAGGTGATATCCTCGGCTTTTGTTCCCATTCCAAATCCAGACACGACGTCGTTTTTTATGCCCGATCTTAACGATGATATTGAGTTGAAGTGGAACGATCCCGCGTGTGGGGATTGTGCTAGTCGTGGCCAGGTTTGTGGATTCGCCGGAGACACGGGTCTACAAGTTGGATGCTTCTTCTCTTCTCCAAACGAAAGCCAAGGTATGCTATTCTATTGATTCTTCTGTTAGATAAAAATTTAGAACAACCCAGAACAGCAAACACAGTAGTGATATTTTATATAAAATCAAAATACATAATAATTCTTGTAGCAATTAATTAATACAAAAATAAATATAATAAATGAGAAGTTTAGAAAAAATCTGGATTGAAGCGCGTTGTGCATTATCCTTAGAGAGAAAATATTTCACTGGTACTTGAAATTGAAATTGATATTGAGGTGCTCCTCTTCCAAAATACGACAACTTATTAGATCAATCTTGTGCAGACAATGATCTTCAAACCAAACACACCAATGCTCCAAAATATATTTAATAGTAAAAAATTAGACAAGTCAAGGTATTTTTCTGTACGTGTGTCTTGTATTTTTTTCCATCCGGCAGCAACAATATATAAGGAGCAAAAGCCACGAGTGTTGTCCCTAAAATCGCAACGTTAAGAAAATAAAATCCTAAACAGAATAACTTCCCAACTGTAGAAAAAAAAAACCTTCTAACGTATATAGGGATGACAATGGGTAGGGTCCTATAGTACCCGTCCCCATACCCGCGTTTAAAAAAATACCCGTACCCGGCCCCATACCCGCGCGGGTAGCAACTTTAATCCCCATCCCCGTACCCGCTGGGTATCTATATACCCATACCCGCTACCCGCACTTTACTTGTGTATGAAGTTAATAAATCAATAAAAAATAGGCTTAAATGTAATTTTGATCCCCCTATTTTGCACAATCCGCAATTTTAGTCATCCTATTTTAAAATAGAGACATTTAGTCCTCCTATTTTGCACAATAAGCAATCTTGGTCCCTCTATAGAGACATTTAATCTCCCAATTTTGTAAAATCCGTAATTTTGGTTCTTTCATCAAATTGAAAACATTGACAGTTAAGAGATTAATGTTGACCTTGACGTGGCCCAAATATAGTGATGTGACACGAGATTATTTATTTATTTTTAATTATTTTAAATAATGAGTAATAATTATTTGTTTATCTACGTCACTAAAACACATGTCACGTCGATTTTAATGGTTGGAGTAATCGTGAGTCTTAAAATAGAAATCACAAGTCTTAATCATTTATTTAAATTAGTTCTACATTGTTGAAATACATGGCACATCATAATCAAATAAATGATATTACCTTTTTATAAAATATATTTTCATCAATTATTCTACTCAGTATTTAAAATAATTAAAAACTAAATAAATAATCTCGTGTCACGTCATTATATTTGGATCACGTTAAGGTTAACGTTAATCTCTTAACAATCAACGCTTTCAATTTGATGGAAGAACCAAAATTACATATTTTAGAAAATTGGGAGACTAAACGTCTCTATTTTAAAATAGGGGGACCAAAATTGCGGATTATGTAAAATAGATGAACCAAAATTGCATTTAAGCTATAAAAGTATTAATTAAAAAATTATTACAAATAAATTAAAAATTCACGCTTAAATAATTCAAACTTAACATTAAAAGCATTCACACATAATATTAAAAATATAAAATATAAAATTATTGTAAGTTATAACATAAATCTTTTACTATTAGTGTTAGTTTATGGAAAATATAAAATAATTTTTTTACAAAAAAGTATATATATAACATAATTATTTATTTAAGTTATTTTAATTATATATATATGATAGGTGCGGGGCGGGGCGGGGCGGGTACTATAGTACCCGTATCCGTACCCGCAAAAAATTGCGGATAAATACTCGGCCCCGGCCCTAGCCTCAATAAGCGGGTATTTACCCGACCCGCTTGCGGTTATTTTTGCGGGTACCCGTAGGGTCTGGGTACACTTTGCCATCCCTAAACGTATAGGAAAATAATTGACCCAGTAAAGTAAAATTCCTAAAAGATAGGAACTAACATATTTAAAAGATATAGTGGATGAATATAATCTATTTAAAAAAAAAACTGATTCCAATAAAGAAAAGATTTTTACTTTAAATTTTAAATTATAAGAAAATATTTTCCAACAATCTCTCACTAATTTAAAATTTAAAGAAATAAAACAATATAATAATGTAAAATACTGAAAAATAATTTTTAATAGAGCATATGATATTATATTTTCAGTATAAGGAACCTTCCGGATTTGAGCCTTACACCTAGTGCATGAACTTCCACATGAGAAAAATGTAGTGACTAGATTGTCTTGAACTACATCCCCTTTAATCAAGCTTTAGAACACAACACAATATAATATAGGTGTTCATTTGAGTTCTAATCAGTGGATGCGTGTTACGGCCTTGCGCATGTATCTTGTTTCATAAGTTCACTTAGATATTAGCCCATATCTCACAGTGGCGGCCCCACCACCACACTCACTAGGTGAACCCTCAAAAAGTGATCTATAACTATCACCCCCACAATTAATTGTCGTTGGGTTCGTTAAGAGGTATTTAAATATGATATTTTCATAAAAATATGTATACCTCAACCTTTTAATCGTCACAATTTACAGTACACCTCGCCATAGGAATGGGAATCGGAACAGCTCTGCAAAAATAATAATTTTGGTGTACTTTAGTCAACAGAACAACTTCGTTGTTACCCGTTGAATTCCATTCATGGGATCGCCAATCACACGGAGACGGGTGTCCATTGTTGTGACTAATTAATGGGCTTTAGTCCCATTCCCCTTGACGACTTAAGTATATGCTGACATGTCAGTCTTTATTTTGTAAGCGGATTTGCAAGATGTATTTTATCAAGTTTGCTTCATGCTGAGCCACCCATAATGAGTCGACCTCAGTTCAACAAAAACCATGGTTGTGGTTTACCCGTTCAATAGATATAGCAATTCCGGGAACCTGTTTTGAAACTCTCTTTTGATACCCTTTCTTCTCTGGATACTTCTTGAACATTTTAATAGATGTGTATGAACCAATAGAGTGCCCAACCAGTAATATAGAAAACTCAATATTTTGCAATTCTTCTTTGATGAAATCAATCTTGTGATCAATTTGTTCTAGTAAAGAAAACATGAGCCATGCTCCAAGTTCTTTCTAGAATGAGAAAGATGGCTAATAGCTATAACAGTAGCATCTCATATAGAAATTCCACAAAGTCCTTGTGGTATAAAATAAGTCCTGGATCTTTAGGAAAAAATAGAACATGCAGAGTAGGAGTATCAGATTAAATCTCCAATACTTCAGAAGTGTAACTTGACACATTACTACATGAAATAGTACATTATGAAGTTAGGAAAAACAATATTACTAATCAATGTAGATATAAAACTGATTTTTTCAAATGTGAGGGGCTGCTGCAAATAAAGTATCATGAAAAAAGGTGACCACAAGTGCTACTATGATGGATAAAAAGTAATCAGAAGTTGAGACTAAATGCTGCATCATTAATAAACAGTGGTAACGATCACTAACAAGGTTAGGCATAGTTAAGGTATATATGCAAAAGATGGTATCCGAGAAAACAGTGAATAAAACATTTTTTTTTATCCATCAAGCAAGAACAAATAAAATATAAGCATACCGAAGAACCGAACAGTAATTATAATCATACACCATATAAAAATTTTCATCTATGACTGCTTCTTACGTGACTAATAGTCTAATACACATGTAGGAAACATGCACATATTTAAATCTCCCAAGAAATTAAATTGAGATAAATTCAAAACCAACGGAATCATAAATCAATAATATATATATATATATATATATATATATATATATATATATATATATACTGAACTTTCAAACTCAAAAACAAACATTTCGTATATATATTTTCATCATGTATGCATGTACCACTTGGTCCACTTCATGTCTCCCGATTTCGGAAAACATCAATCAAGCTAGTATAATTGTTCTTCTCGGAATGCAAATATATCCTGTTATTAAGTAGCAACAAGAAAGGTTTTTGTATCTCTAATGGACCTAAAAGAATGCATCTACATCAATAATTATCTGTTCATCAATGATTATATTTAGAAATTAAAGTCATGTTGATATATTTTTTTTCTTTTCATACAACAATGTCAATGTCAATGAATCTTGATCACATAATAAATTTCCAAACATAGTATTTTGATGTCACAAAACTCACGGGAGTACAAGAAAGCTATTACTTTATCTTAATATAATGTAATAAAACTTGTCAGCGAACCACTTTCTTAAAAGCATAATCTGTTAATTAAAGCCCAATATACAGCCACCATAAATGGTACATATATAGAAACTACAACTGACCCAGTAAAGTAAAATTCCTAAAAGATAGGAACTAACATATTTAAAAGACATAGTGGGTGAATATAATCTATTTAAAAAAAAACTGATTCCGATAAAGAAAAGATTTTTACTTTAAATTTTAAATTATAAGAAAATATTTTCCAACATCTTCTCCTCTTTGTGGTCCTCCTCCTGGTATCTTGTTTTCGTTCCATGACTATGACTATGCTTTGATATTTTGTGGCCACGCCTAATGCCTTCCCTAACAGCTTAGGTACGGCGTCGGGAATTATTAATTACGATCTCGATAGAATTTATTAAACAAAATAATGACTTATTAAAGAATTGTTTAATAATCATAAATTATTTGGTATGATTTTTAAGATATTTATTTACAAGTCAACAATTTTACTGTATATTATGTTTATAATCGGACGATATTGTAAAATTTTTTTATTATGGCAAAACATATATTATTTATTTGAAAAAAAGTGTAGTAAGAATTTTTTATTGTAAGTACATGAATAAGAAATTATGATTTTATTACAATTAACCTTTTTTTAATGATTGGTAAATTATAAACAACATATCTGGAATTTTTTTGTTTCAAATTTTAAGAGGAAAGGATGATGATGTCCGAGTTTAATGTAAGGAAAGAAAAATACAAGACTTTGTCTTGCTTCACTTCATTTACCACAAGATTTAAGAAAAATAAATATAATACAAAATGTTTTTTTTACATTGTTAGCTTAAATTTATAATGTAAGATTTGATTTGATTTCTCACATTGGTTTAACCGGCACATTCCATGCAGGTCTTTCAAGAAGCGCCAAATATGGCTTAACGATAGGAGTGGGAATACCTGGACTCTTGTGTTTAACTGGGCTTTGCTGCTTTATGTGCAGTAAATTCGATGTGTACTCACATGGTCACCGGGCCAGGCCCAGCACTGAGCTGCCGAGCTCCATTACTACCCTACCATCGCCCTCGTTCATAATGGGCCTTAATGGGCCAGAAATTGAAAAATTCCCCAAGACTCTTATTGGTGACAGTGGGCACTTACCGAATTCGAACGATAACACGTGCCCAATATGCCTCTCCGAATACGAGCCCAAGGAGACATTGAGGACCATACCTGCGTGCAACCATTATTTTCATGCACACTGCATAGATGAGTGGCTCAAGATGAACGCTACGTGCCCCTTATGCAGAAATTCACCGGATGCATCCTCTACTGTTACTCCTTCTTCTTCTTCATTATCTATCTATTCGTCTTCACCATAGAAAATCCAATAACCCACGTGTTAGAGCAGTGTAGATAAGAGTGCTGTGCTGGTATCTTTACTGTAATATATATACAATTTTTTTTTTCTTCCCATTATAATAAGGATGTCACTCTAAACTTATCAAACGAGTGAGAGAAATACATATATAGGAAACAGAATTCCTACTTGAGCGATGTATGAATTTGTAAACTATGTAATGTTTTATTTTATTGATTATTTACACTTTACAGTTTATTAATAATAATAATATTAAAAAGATTGTTATTATTTATATTTACATTTGTACATGTTTTAATAAACAGGATATTATAATTGACATAGAAAAACAAATACTAAATACTTGTTTAGTGTTCTGAAAATTTACCTAACATCATTTTGTCAGTTCCTAAAAAAGGATTTTAATATGAAATAAGTCTCTTAAAAATAATTAATTATTTTTCTAAGTGTTCACTGGATAGTATCTTTTGTCCACACTAACACATGACTGTATAAATACTGCGATGAACAAAATTGCAGAAATGAACAGTTCAACCAATAAATCTAACATTAGAATAATAGAAATTAAATGCAAGGTGTAATGTGATTTAACAATTTCCTTTCTGCAAAGACTGGACAGAGTTATAGTGTCTTTGAAAAGAAAATTAAAGAAACGAGAGAAAAGTTAAAAACTTAAATTAAAAGAAAAGAAAATTAACAAAATTTTAAATTTTTATTTTTAAAAACAATCTTTTTTTTTTTCTAACTACATAAAAAATACACCATCATCTACATTTTTGTTTTTCTCTATTTACCTTTTTTCCCATCTAAATATATCATTAAGTAAAAATGAGAGATGAAAAATGACCAAAGAAGATATCTGGTTTTCGTCAGCGTAAAATAAAGTAATTGATTAGAGCACGCTTACGTTTTAATGATTTTAAAAATGCGAGTTTTGATAACAACATTAAAAATTATTTGTAAAATATAGTTACCTTAACTAACAACATGGGGGTGTAGCTCATATGGTAGAGCGCTCGCTTCGCATGCGAGAGGCACGGGGTTCGATTCCCCGCACCTCCACCATATAACAGCATTTTTTATTTTTGATTTTTTATAATATCATGTGACAAAACTTGCTTAAATTTTAGTTGCAGTACTTCTTAGATGTGCAGATGGGATAGAACATGTTTAAAATTTTGACTGACTCATTTACTTATACTTGAGTTTAAATTGATTAAGATTTAATAATATAAGATCTGAATTAACACAATTTTATGTATATAATATATTAATATTCACATTATATAACTAAATAAAGATATATTTTAATATATTTATTTATTTCAAAATGAAACAATATATGTTGAATAGCATGAGTTGCTGATAGGTAGTCTCGTTTCCCAGCTTAATGATAGTTCTTGACTCGCAAAAATAGCAGCATCTTATCTTATCACCTCTGCATTTGAGCATGGATATGGTAGTCTTATAACAAACAGAAATAAGTGATCATAAAGGGGGTACTGTATCTGTATGTGGAAATAAGGGAGTACTACTGTACGAGGCAATTGGCATCTGAATCCAATATTAATTGGTTGCCACCGAATAGTGAGTGAAAGGGGTTCTACTGCCTGTCATAGTCAAAGTAGTTTTTTAAATCAAGGTAGGTCCTTGCATTGATAATAAAAGATTGTACAACTATGTTTTGTATATTTAAAATTATTAAATTTTAGTAGTTTTTTTCGAAAATAAAAACTTGTAATTGTATTTGGGATATCTACTGAAATTCGTAAAAAGTAGTTTTTTTAAAAATAAAATGTTTTCATGTTTGTGGAAATTTAAAATATTTTTTCTTTTTAAAAAACATCATTTTTAAATTATCTCCATATTTTTCAACTATTTTTTCCAGCATCTTCCTTTTTTCATAATTTTTAATTATAATTAATTATAACAATAATCAATTACATATATAATTAAATTATTAGAATAATTTAATTTTTACAACTTTCTCAAATACACTCTAAGTCATTACAAAAAAAAAAATACACTCTAAAGAGGATGTATTGGATTGAGATTTTAAAAGACTATTTTGATATAAAAAAATCTTGTAAATTTTGAAAGAATATATAAGAATATTATGACTTATAAGATTTTTTTAAAAGACTTTTATAATCAAGATTTTCTAGTTTAGATTTTAATAAATTTATATTATAAGAATTTAAAAGATTTGAAAAGACTTTATGAAATTATAAGATTTAAAAAGACTCCATAGATTTTTAGAAAACATTCAAAATTACAAAAAAATGAAAAAGATAATGAACAGTTTGGATAAAGAAAAGTAAAAAAAAAAATAGTTTTTCTAATTAATAGCTAACTGATTATAACTTTATGTCTTCCTATATAACATTTCTTTGTATATCTATAAATTACAATTTTGGTCCTCCTATAATTCTTAATTCACGATTTTGATCCTCCTGTTTTTTTTCTCGTGATTTTGCTCCCTTGTTTTAAAAAATTCACAATTTTGGTTCAATCTTCAATTTTGCATACATTTATTTCTTTTATTTTTTATATTTTAATTAAATAAATTATTTTTTTTATGATTTCTTAAGTGAATATGTTAGGTTTAGGATTCAATTGGACCAAAATAAAAGGAAAAAAACATATGCAAAATTGAAGATTGGATCAAAATTATAATTTTTTTTAAAACAGGAGGGCCAAAATCGCGAAAAAAAAGCAAGGCGACCAAAATCACGAATTAGAAATTATAGGGGACCAAAATTGCAATTTAGCCAAAGTTATATTAGCCCTTCATGATGGAAAAAATAAAAAACGCACATAGATACAAATTATAACATGTGATTATAGCGATAAAACGTAAGAAGGTTATCAAATACTAACATGAATTCGCATTTATCTCCATGAGAATTGCTTGCCGGAAAAAACCCTTAAAATGCTCTTGAGAGGAATTCTACCCACTTTCTAGGGGATTGTTTAAGAGAATCTGAGCGTCAGAGAGAGAGTGTAAATTTGCTTAATGTGGTAGCAAATTTATAATCCCTAACTAGAAATTAATCTCTTCAAATTTGGGATTCCTATATTGTCCTATCAAGAATTGTCTACTAAAAAATATATGACAATAGAGAGTTATAACACAACAATATTCTATAAGAGACTATCACAAAATACTTAATATAGGTCCTAACAAGAAAGTGATTACAAATAGTATGTGACAAGAAAATCATTTTATCAAGACAAATTTGGTTGCTCATGTATGATTAATTGGGCATTTGAGGTAGAGATCTTGTATCAACACAATCCATTTATAGGACATTACTTTCAAAATGCTAGATTCTCCCACTTGATAAAGAAAAATAGTTGACTTAATTTTAAGGAAAATATCCAAAGAGTTAAACAAAAAAATTCAACTATTATCTTTATCACACTAGAATCATATCGAGTAATGTCATACCGATAGAGTATGTCCACTACCCACATGATAGTAATCTGTTTCTATAAAATATTTCATCAAACAAATTTGCATTGCGGTAGGTAAATGAAATTTTTTCAGAATATTGGATTGCATAAAAATAATGCCAAATTAATTGGTTAGACAACGAGGCTAGTATAGAACAACAAGGAAACATATGTGTAAATTGTCACATACTCAGAGAGTTAAATGGTTCCATACAAATACAACCAAAACATGTCTCTTTAGAGAGAATTTCTTATTTGTTGAGATCTCTCTCAAGAATCTCAAAAAACACAATAAATAAGAAATATAATACTATAATGCACAAAAGAAAACTTATATCATAAAAAAACTCCAATGTTGATAGGCTACTCAAACTAAAATTTGATATAAGTGTAGGACAAATGGTGCATTGTATCTTAACAAATTATATCAATAATAACACATCGATAGGGTATAATTATCATCAATTAATAGAATTATGCAAATTATCAAAAAATTATGCCAAAAAGAATATGATATTCAACAACAATCGTATTCAAAGAAAACCAAAATATGCTTAACAACACTTTGACTTAGCATGTAATAAACACGACTTTATCATCGTAAGAACCATGATATTAATTCCATGATCTCTATATTGGAGAGAGTACAATAACAAAGTTGTTGGTTTTACTTAATTGAGTCAAGATTACAAAAGTATACAGCAATTTTATGTTTATCTCAAAATAGAACTCTAGAACTAATAAGATGCAAAATACTCCCACTAAAAATCAGAATTAGAATATCATTACGAAATGGAGTATTATAACAAGTAATAAAAAAAATGATTATAAAGTTCTACTAGAAAATTTTGAGAAATAGTGACACTCTCATATATAATTGCATATTTATAATCTCAAAAGGATAAGAGTAATTTGTTTACAAATTTATCCATATATGCAATCATAATCAAGTTAAAAGGTTCAAAGTGTCACTATAAGACCAATGAGTTTTGATGACTTAAAGAGTATGTAATGTCATCTAAAGAGAAAAGGTCAAAATATAAATCATTATGACTCATTGTTTTATATAAGACCAAATGAGCTTTGATGACTTAATAAGAGTACATAATGTCATCTCAAGAGAAAAGCTCCAAGTATAAATCAATACGATTCATATAAAATACATGAATGATATATTTTGTGATTGCCTTAAAGAGTTGTTCAACAAAATATTTTCAATAATTTCACAAGTGAACACTTTAACAATAATAAGGCAATAGAGAATTTAATCCAAACTTTGGATCAACTTGGCATAAAATGATTTGAAATGATGCCCAATTGCACCATTAACATGAAACAAATTAAATTTTATTATAATCCAAAATTTCTTTGACTAAGGCACATGATTAGAGAAAATATATACTTGACACATATTTGTCACAAATTAAAAATGATAAATGGGTCTAGATTTGAACAGTATAGTAGTGAAAAATATAATGTATATTAAAACATTAAATTATGCCAATTTTAGATTTACTTAATATAGAGAAATGACATAAAGTAATATACACTTCACTACATATATTTATTTAATTTTTAAAAAAAGATAATCTCCAACCCAAGTAATTATAAGGAAGGAAAAAAAATGTGACTAACACTAATCATTATAGAGAGTGTCTGGAAAAAAAAATTCATGTCTCACAGTTTGTCCCATTCAAAGTTTTGACAGAGTTAGGGAGGAGAACTAAACATCACAAAATATTATGTGATTCTAAAGAAAAGTTCAGTCAAAAGAGAGTCCCTAAGCAAAAGTGCTACAATACAATGTACTATAACTTATATTACCAAAATCCTAATACCGATAGGGTACCAAGAAATTGATTAACATAAGCAAAGAAAAGCACATTGTGCAACAACAAATTACACTAACAACAACATACCGATAGGGTATAATTATTGTTAATGTGATAAAACCAACACAAAATTCACATAAATGCACCCACGATAGGTGAGATTACAATCATGTAAATTAAGAGAAAATTATGCTTATCACAAAGTTGGTAATTTATACCATGCATAATTATATAACAAACATATAAATTCACACCACTATACCCATGATAGACGAGTTATAGTAATGTAAATTAAGAGAAAATTATGTCTTTCACAAAATTGGTAATTTATACCATGCATAATTGTATAACAAACATATAAATTCACATCACTATACCCACGATAGGCGAGTTATAGTAATGTAAATTAAGAGAAAAAAAAAATTATGCATATAATGGGAAAATAATAATTTTATCATGCATAATTATAAAATGACCTCAAATTAATTCCTTAATAGTGACACAATATTAGAGAGAGTACCCTATACTGGAAAATTAATAAAATAGTAGGGAATTGTCACAAAAAAAATTGAAGTCCAAAATTCGAGAGTACGATATCTAAATTACCAAATTAAGTCTCGAATTAATCAAATAAATATATTCTGAAGCAAAAAAAATTCCAGAAAAATTACCAACAGTCTCACAGTATTAAATAAATAATATATAGAATAAAACGAAACAAAATTGGGCCTAGGAGGTGGGCCCACGTGCCCCACGCGCTGGGCCCGTGAGTGGGCTTTGCAGAAGTGCTCATCTTCCTCGCCAGCAGTATAAAAACGGGTCCATTTGACCCGCGATGGAGACCCGAATCAATCTCCTTGATTCATGAACGAAATTAGACACGAGGGGTTGCGTTTGGTTTGTCCAAACATGGGGAAGAAAATGCAAGTAAAACTAAATGAATGCTTAAACAGAATCGATTTAGTGGGTCACCTTCTGAAGACCCTACTGAACATTTGGAGGGATTCTTAGAGATATGTGAGACCCAGAACTTCCAGGGGGTCTCACAAGATGCATTGCGCTTGCGCCTTTTTCCTATCACTTTAACGGGAAAGGCGAAGGGATGGATGAGGTTTATCCCTAGAGCTACTATTACTACATGGGCTCTATGTGAGAGAGCCTTCCTTGATAAGTACTATCCACCTTCAAAGACGGACGAGATGCGGAGGCAAATTACAAATTTCCGCCAAGGTGAAACTGAGTCTTTCCCTGATGCTTGGGAGCGATTTTTAGAGCTACTGTTGGCTTGCCCTCATCATGGGCTTGAGAGACCCTTGACAATCCATTTCTTCCATAATGGGTTGAACTACCCAAGCAAAATGTTGTTGCATTTTGCAGCTGCTGGATCATTCATGGATAAGCCACTTAATGAGGCACTTGCTATCATTGAAGCGGTAGCTGAAAACCAACGCCAATGGGTTGGCGAAAGAGGCAACACTTCAAGGAAGATTGCTCCAGGTAAGTATGAGGTAAATAATGTTGATCTCATTTTGGCTAAATTTGATGCTCTTAATAAGAAAATTGATAACATTGAAAGAGCAAATGCGAATGTAATAGGTGCTACTAATATGTTTTGTGAAGTTTGCGGTATACAGGGGCACACAGCCATTGACTGTCAAGCAGGAATGCCTGAGGGTCAGGAGGAGAGTGTAGAGAATGTTGCTACCACCCATAACTTTTATGACAACCCAAAGAAGGAAATATTTAACCCTTATTCAAATACTTTCAACCAAGGATGGAAAAGTCATCCAAACTTCTCTTATAGGAACAATCAAGGTTTGGGTGGTCAAGGGGGTGGTAGGCAACAAAACTATCAACAACACTCCAATTTCAACCAGGGCTCTAGCAGTCAAGGTTTCCAGCAAAAGCAGAATCAACAACAATTGCCACTGTCAAAGCTTGAAGGCTTGATGACATTGTTTCAAGCCAAAAGCAATTCATGTCTAGTCAACAGTAGACAAATGAGACAATGAGTAATTCCATTAAGGAATTGACTGCTAGACCGGATGACTTAGCTGTCCATAATAAGATGCTGGAAGGACAACTTAATAAGATGGCTCAATACCTCCCTAACTCCAACCACACTACAGGTAAGTTTCCTGGTAAGACTGAGACTAATCCTACTGAGCATGCTTATGCAATAATGACTAGGAGAGGTATAGTGGTAGGTGAACATGAGTCTAACCGAGCTAAAAAGGTTGTGGAGGAAGTTCAATAGGAGGTGCAACCTATGGTTGAAGTAGAAAAGGAACATGTTTTTGAAAAAGAAGTTGCAACTCCGCTTGCTTTCCCCAAGCCTTACCAACCATCTATCCCTTTTCCTCAAAGGTTAGCAAGGTCTAAGTTAGACCAACAATTTAGGAAGTTCCTAGAGATGGTTAAGAAACTTTACGTCAATATTCCTTTCATAGAAGCTTTGCAACAAATGCCTATTTATGCTAAGTTTCTTAAGGATATTTTGGCCAATAGGAGAAAGACCAATGAGCCTGAGACTATGACCCTTGTTCAGAGTAGTTTACCTCCTAAGCTTAAGGACCCAGGTAGTTTTTCTGTACCATGTGTTATTGGGTCCACGAGGTTTGAAAAAGCCTTGTGTGATTTGGGGGTTAGTGTTAGTCTTATGCCCCTATCTGTTTATAAAAAAGCTTGGTATTGGGGAGTTGCAACCTACCAATATGTTATTGCAGATGGCGGATCGATCCGTCAAACATCCTGTAGGAATTGTGGAGGATGTTCCAGTTAAAGTGGGGGATTGTTTTATTCCATGTGATTTTGTGGTGTTAGAAATGAAGGAGAATTCCAAAATCCCCATTATCTTAGGTAGACCCTTCTTAGCAACAGCTGATGTTAATATAATTGTAAAGAAGGGTAAGTTTTCCTTAATTGTGGAGGAAAACACCATGGAATTTGATTTGTTTAAAGCTAACAATGTTCCAGTTGTTGAGAATTCTGTGTGCAGGGTAGATTCATTGGACCAAGTGGTGAAACAAAAGGCAACCAAGTGCCCTATTGAGGGTCCACCTAAGCCATGTTTAACCAAAGAGCAACCCTCTAAGGATCCTACTACAAAGGATAGTCCAAAGGTAACATGTGCGCCAAAGAGGGAACCTTACGTCCCTCCTCACAGGCGTAGATTGGAGAGCCTCAAGATCTTGGGTGAAGAAGGGAAACTAAGTGAGAAGGGAGTGACACTTTCCTATCCTTACCCAGTTGTCAAAGATTAATCTTTTCAGGCGTCGAGCTTATGACATTAAACGAGCGCTTCTTGGGAGGCAACCCAATGCTTTTTACCTTATATTTCTTCCTTTTAATTTGTATACTTCTTTTATCATACTAGTTTTGCATTTGTTTGCGTGTCTTTGGCAGTTATTGTAGCATTTTTAAAGATTATCGGGGTGTAAACCAGTACCAATCACACCTGTGAGCCATGATTCACACCTGTGATCCATTTTGGAGACTCAAAGATGAAGAATTTTTCCCCTGGAGCGTTTCACGGTCGTAAATGGCATATCACAGCCGTGACACATACTGTTTCATGAGTCACAGAAGAAGGTTCGAAAAAAAGATAGAAATGTAATGCAAATGTAATATGAAATGCAACGCATCAGAAAACCCGTCAAGAAATTTTGAATTTCGTTGAAAAACGAAAGAGAAATCGAGGAAAAACGCAGATGGGCAAATCGCGTTTGGCAAACAATGTCCATAATCATTTTTTTTGCAATTACTCTCTTATTTTTGAACTAAAATGCATGTTCCAGCATGGGTTTTGCTCGAAATTGATTGGTCTACAAAAGACCTCAAGCAATTTTGGAAATCGTTGAACAAAGAGGGAGAAATTGAAAGAAAACGAAAAGGGACATGTAGTGTTTGGTGCAGCATTTTCAAATTTGGTAATTTTACAAATTCTCCCTCGTTTTTGAATGAAAAAACACGTTTAAGCATGCGTTTTGCTTGAAATCCTCATATCTACAAAAGCCCTCAATCAATTTTGAAAAATAATTTTCCAAATGAGAGTAATTTGATCCGAAAGATCTCGGGCTTTGGAGGTTTCACGAGAAAATAAAATTTCTCAATTCTCTTAAATTGGTTCATGAAATTATATGAATTTTTTATATGTTACTCCAGTGATAACAAGGAACAAAAGCCCTCAAGCGGTTTCGAATTTCATGCATAAAATATAAATGCTTTATGACAAAGAAGTTCGAAGAGAAAAAGGGCACAAATTGTTTTATCACATTCTTGATTTAAAATAATTAATTTAAAAATAATTAAATCAATCGAGCCACTAATTAATTTCAAGAATAAGAACGAAGAAATCAAAATTATAGGGTTTACTCAATAAACAACTATAAAATGTATCTAACCAGACTCTGTTACCAATTGATGGAAAATAATAAAACAACGCACATAGATACAAATTATAACATGTGATTATAGCAATAAAACGTAAGAAGGTTAACGAATACTAACCTGAATTCGCATTCTCCTCCATGAGAATTGCTTGCCGGAAGAAACCCTTAAAATGCTCTTGAGAGGATTTCTGCCCATTTTCTAGGGGATTGTTTAAGAGAATCTGGGCTTCAGAGAGAGTGTGTAAATTTGCTGAATGGAATAGCAAATTTATAATCCCCTAGCAGTAGGTAAGGACCTCTCAATGGACTATCTACTAAATGATTGACCCAACCCATCACAAGGTCAATATTATCATAATCCCATACAAAATATCTGTAATCTAAATATGATAATTATTTGATCTTTAATTGTCGATTGATGATACTAAAAAATAATATAATAATTATTGATTTATACTAATCCATAACAAATATTTTAACACTTTATGCTTTAACATTTTTTGGTTCCTGTTATTGGATTTAAACATTAAGTCCAAAATTATTATTTTTATTATCTGGTAATATTGAAGATGAAAATTTGTCTATTAGTTCAATTACCACCTTCAATAAAAAAAAGAGATAAGAGATTAAATGTGATAAAAAAAAAAATAAGACAACTGGTAAGAAAAAAAAAAGAATAAGAATCTAAAAAAATTTCTAAGTGTTTGGATGAAAACGTGAAATTCATCCTAAAAAATAATCCATTGAAATTTGTATATTTTTTAATATATTTTTTTAATATCATTATAAGTTGTAAAATATCTCAATTAAATATAATTGGATTTTGTTAATTAATGGGTCTATCTCAGTTGATTGATCAAGATGTGTAACTTATTGTAAGTCTCCTAATACTTATCTTCAATTTCTACATATTCTTTCACAAAAATCTTAATAGTCTTATATATCATAAAATTTTTAATTAAATATCATATAATCTTTTTATGAAAAAAATCTTTTAAAATTCTAATCCAATACACTCCATTAATATCTTCAATCTTCATTGCCGCCCCTTGTTGCCCAAGCATTGTTGATCTTATTCTTATCTTTAATTAAAATGCGAGTCGACTATGGCGGTATGCCCAATTCTTCTTATCCAAATCCTTGACCGACTTTGTTGGATAAACTACCAGAATATAGTTTATTGCCCTTGCCCTTAAAGAAAGGACTGAACAACAACTAAAATCTCGGAAAGTATACCTGCACAGAGAAAAGGAATGCAGAAATGACACGAATCGATTCTTGAAAATTTGAAGCCACTTTTTTGCTTTAAAAAAGACAGAAAGAATAGAATAATACTTTAAAACGCAATGAAATGTTTGATTTGTGTTATTTTAGTGTTGCTTACATAACACAGCTGATAAAAAGTAAATCTCCCTACTTTAGGTTGTATCATTGTAATGTGCTAGACAGAATTAGGTAGATAAGCGACTAATCACTAGTTTGCGAATTGCAACTGCTATTCTTCTAGTCTTAATTATTCATTTCTACAATAATTCAAGTTTTTTGATGACCTATGAGACTCATTTCTACAATAATTCAAGTTTTTTTATGACCTATGACCTCACTCACCGATTCTTTCCTCACAAATGTATGGCATACAACGACAAATATTTTTCTTTATGATATGATATTTACGTAACGCACCCATTTTGTATTTTTTGTTTTATAAATTGTCGGTGGATTAGGTGTTCAGCAAACTCTCTCTACCTGGTCAAATCCAGACCTTTGTTTTCAAAGGTGAGAACTAATAAAGAAAGAACGTGTTTAATAAAGGGAAAAAGTCCAATACTCAACCAAATAATTAGAGTCTAGTTTTTCTTCTTTTAATTTGTTGCACAATTATTCTATTGTTTTTTTTTTTAAATTACTGCATATGTACGAAGATAAATACTTAATCTGATTACTATGAAATGAAGGAACAAAATATTTTTTTCCTGTAAAAAGAAAGAACGGTGTATTTTTCTGCCTTCCATTAATTGATTAGGCTTTTAAGATTCATTTTTTAATATTTGTATTGTTCAGAACTTGTTGCTTGGTTTAGGTTCATCTGTAAGGACTAAACATAAAGATTGACATTTGGTTTATTTGTACAGATTTAACGTCTACCCAATTTTGCTGTATAAAAAAAAAGTGTACCAAATTTCTCCCACTATTCCATTTTGATTGAGGTTTTACTGTTTTAGAAAAAAGATATGTTCCATTTTAATTGATATGTTATAATATCAATCAAACGTTAAATATTTTTTCTTATTATATTTTTAATCATTTATTATAGAGTGAGAAGAGAAAATAAAAATATAAATAAAAAATCCAATTAATATAAAAGTCAAGGGATATATAAAAAATCTGCATTACTATTTTTATAAATTCTAAACATTAATTATATTTCTTAATACTTGTAGTACTAAAACTTTAATCATCAATCCAAATGTAACAGAGAGAATAACATATCTTTGTATAAAAGATACAAAGATTAAGGGAAGAAACATGATTTTTACTTATTGTTTAGCTAAATTTCAACGAATTAAAATAAAAGAAGAAAATAAATATTATTAATAATTTTTTTCTTCGTCATTATGTTAGAGGCTATAATATCCATGGCTTTATCTGCATGTTTGATTGAACTTTTCTCTAATTTTTTTTAAATATTCTTTTTTTTCTTGTATAGATGAAGAAATCTTGTTCTAGTTGGATAAGAGCAATATGAGCAGCAAAATTTTTCTTCCAATAGAGAGAGATAGATTTTTCCACTTGATAGGTCATAAGTTAAAGTAAATGTAAGTTTTTTTTTTTTTAAATGCTTCTTAAACTGAAAGACAATATCTATCTTAAACTTAGACATCATTTCCATCCCTAAAATTTTTACCAGAAAAAAAAAATATAACATAATGCATTAATTAAACATTTCAAATTTATGAATTGTGAATGGGAGGCAAGCAAAAAGGATCATGATGAATTTGACTTCTTTGTCGGCCCTGGTTAAATTTTCATGCAATGATTGTTCAGATGATTCCATGTTCTGTTTTATGTCTTCTTAATTTTCTTTTTGATTCTCTTTCTTGTTGTCGTTATTTATGATTTTGGTTAGCCCTTCGCATTCGTTCATATTCCAGTTCCATGTTCCTTAGTTGTACGAACACGGTGGCATAACATAAGTGCCCCATTCATCAGGCTAAAGAAGGTCCTACACTACAGCAAAGAAAAACGATTCAACCGTTGTTAACGGCTCCTCATTTAATATTTTCCTTCTTTTTAATTGTTAAAGTTGGTATACACAAATTAAGAAATAAAGTTTAATTTATATATTATTAGCGTAAAATATTTCTATATAGACATTCAATAAAAAAATTGCATTATTATGATTTAATATCAGTAAATAAAATAACGTGATAAAATTGTGAAATCTATTAAACGTTTATTTAAAAATGTTTTATATGGATATTGTACATAAATTTAATTTTGAGAAATATAAATAATATTTTATTTATTATACTTTGTACTTATACTATTAGTTATTTTCATTATTTAATTAAATATATTGTAGATGTATAAAATAACTAAAATTTAATTGAAATAATAATATAGTTAATAAATAAGAATTAATATTAATATTATCTTACACTTTAAAATGATAGCTAATTTTGTTTTGAGAATTATATTTAAAAAATAATAGTTAGTGGAGTTAGGTAAAGTGAAAGGAATAAGAAGGAGACAGTTGGCTCAAGTCTTATGATGATTGAAGACAGTTATGATATCCCAGGCAGTACTGCTGGCTCGTCCACATTTGAAGTCAATGAGGAAATGTTATGTGAAAAAGATGGTAACATGGTTTCAACTTAACACATCTCGTATAAATATTCAAATTTCCTATCATTTGGCTAATTTTAGTGGGTAAAAATATTACGTGAAATTTTTTGACGTATATAAAAAAATTAATTAAAATCCAATGATGTAAATGCTTTTTATATTCTCATATTTTTTTTAAACAATTTTATATTCTCATCTAATTACATATTATTACATATGATAAATTTATTAATTTTTATGATGATTATCTTATTTTTTTTAAATTCTAATTATTTAATATATAGTGCACGATAATGAAACTTTATAACAAATAATTAAATTATATACTTCTTTATAGTAATAATATTTCTACACTATATTTTATTTTTCTTTTTTATTACATTATATTACTTTTTTATATCATTTTAAAATTTTTATCTCTGTCTTTCTTTCACTTTCTACATCCTAAAATAAGGTATATATTTATAATTTTTTTATAAATAAAAGTACATAAATTTAGGGGAAAACATTTTGGGTTCAAATTAAATAAAAAGTTGTATTCAAAATATAATTTTTATTTTAAATAATTTTAATAAGATGATAAAGTAAAATATAAAATACATTTATAAATTATAAATTATAAAATTTCTAAAAAAAATACATTATAAAATAAAATTAGATAAAGTAATTGACTAGTTTTCTTATTCTCTATCATAAGAAGGGAATTTTTTTTGTCTTATTATAAAATTCTTTTCCTTTTTTTAGTCATTTTTTCTAAATTATATGTTCAAAACATTTATTTATTATAAATTTTAATTATGTAAAATTAAATACTTATATCTATACGATGAATATACTAAAACACTAGTGTCCAAAAACAAAAATAACTGAAAAAAAAGTAGGTACTTGAGTGATACAAAAAATTTGCTCCATAGGAAGAGATGAGGAAATATTAATAATTCAGGAAGTTACTTACCTTGAAGCTATGAGAACGAAAACGTAATTAACTACTAACGGATTTGGGCGGTGAGAGGAAATTGCTTATTTTCTTTTCTATGGTTAAAATAAAAGCGTGTTTACTTTACTCACGCAACGCAAGCAACATCATCGTTCTTTCCTTTCAATTTCGAGGGTCCATTATTGATACTACATGTTTCTGGAGAGCGGTATCCCGGTAGTATCCTATGCACAAATTCTAAATTCTAAACAATCATGGTTGCTTGAACAACTTTTCTTCTTTCATGTATTATTATTTCTAATTTCTATTTTTTGAACAAAGAAAAAGATTATCAAATTCATTATTATGGCAATCAAATCAAATCATCAGAATTTTTGGGTACAAATACGAATCATCACCGGCCTAATCTGCCCTTTTGCTAATTATGTTTTCCCCCGAGACCACTTGCTCTAATTTTGATAGTATTTGAAGTTTTGAACATCACTTCAATTCCAGAAGATGTGCGAAAGACCACGCGTACATATTTCCTCTCACTAAACTAAATTTTTATTAAATAAAAAAAAATGCACACAAAATATATATATAAAAAAGAGAGATTCAGATAAGATCGTCAATTTGTTTGGCACAAATATCAATTTAGATAATAATCGGACTATAGTCTTTTTTCAACAATCCAGAAAACGCCAACGAGATAGTGGAGCAAAATATGAAACATGAAATGAAATTAATAAATACTTCCACACACTTTGGCCTATGATGAGACTCTGGTATCTTCTGGACTTTGACTCTTTAGGTAGGAGGTAGGACTCTTATGATCTTATCTGATCAATTCGTCAAAGACTCAAAGTCTTCATCGTGATCTTCACAAAAATATAAAATATAAATTTAAAAACCGTTTTTTTTTCAATGTATAACTTGTGTACTTGAATAATTTGCCTCACTTTCCAAGGAATTATTTTGAAAATAAAAAATAAGACAATTTTTTTTTGCGTAGAAATTAGTTCCGTGAAATATTCTCATATTTTAATAAGAAATATAAATATTAAGATTGTTTGTTAGTATAATTTTTATTTAATAAATATAATTTATTTTTATTAATATTATAAGTTTACATTAATGAAAATTAATGGGTAATAATAATTCAAATGAATTTTTTTATTTCATTAATACTTTCACATGAGTTGACTACATTTTTATTAAAATTATTTGATATAAAAATTAAGATTAGAGATAATTAAGATTTGAGATAAAAAAAATAATATAAAAAATAAAAATAATTAAAATTAGAAATCAATTATTTAAAATGTTAACATACTAAAAAGTTGAAATAAAAATCTTAGTATGAAGAAAATTTTAAAAAAATCAATAAGTAATTTTTAAATATAAAAAGTGTCGTATAATTCCCCACTTAAAACATGAGAATTCAAATGTATAATATAATAGTTCATTAACAATTTGAAGTTTTAAAGAAAATAAAAAACAAAATGTTGAATAACAGTGAGATTACGTATTATAAAGAGAGAGAGAAAAAGAAGAAGAAGAAGAAGAAGATATTCTTTCATTTGAAAATGAAGAATCAAAATTTATAATATAATAATTGATATATTAGTTAAGTAGACACATAAAAACATTTTGTACCGTGTTAAATTGAATTGTTAATTAATTGGCCTCGTGTCCCCTCAAGGCGAACTCATAGAATTAATAAATATAAAATATACAGAATGTTATATAATGTTGTTGAGTTAACTCACAAAAAAATTCTCACATTTTAACAAAAAAAATATAGATGTTAAGATTATTTTCCATTAATATAATATTATTTAATAAAAATAATTAATTAATATTAATATCACCAATTTACATTAATGAAAACTAAATTGTGAGTATGCCAATTCAAATTATTATTTTTTCTTCAATATTTTGACATGAATAGAATACATTTATATTTTTTTTTTTTTTCATATGTGAACTTGGTTGTTTGTGTCCCCCCCCAAGTTAAACATTTATAATTTAAACATTTGAAATTTGACTATAATTAGACTTTAATTTTAAATACAAATCTAAAACCTAAATTCTAACAGGTGACTAAAAAATCCGAACAAAAAAATTATATAAATATTATAAACTTATATTTTTTTTATAAAATATTTTATCCACTCAACGCAATAATTTTTTTAAAGCATCATAAAGATTTATTTTATTCCTTTTTTTATAAAGAAGATTTATTTATTTATTCTAATTTTCCAAATCACGTATATAGTGTATATTGAAAGATACTAAACAGCTAAATTTTCTGTCAATATTTTCACATGAATGAGTTGGTATATCATGTATGAATGAGTGATTTCCACCAATGACACATTCACAGCTTCTACCATCATAAACAAAGTATAATTCACAATTGCCAAGTTACCATTAATCAATTATTTAAAACAGCTGAATATTAAGACACCTAAAGAGACATTTGTAGGCGAGGCGAGTAGAACAATAGTTTTTTTTTTTTTTGCTGAATTAAGTAGAACAATAGTTAAATCACGATCAATTAAGAAATGTGAACGAAACAAATAGCAATTTAAAAAAAAAAAAGATTTATTTATTTAACCGGGCCGTGCATTAATTTTAACAAACCAATGATTAAACGAAAAACAAAAATGACAGGTTAAGAAAGTGGTAGGGAGTGATGTCGACATGATTATAAGAAGAGGCCATACTGGAAATCCACGTGGCTGATCTGTTGTTCCCTCCATAAATATTCGCATAAAACCATTCAATTCCAATTAAAGTTGGAACACATAACTTTCCGAACGTGTCACAGAATTCTCGCCTTCTCCGAATATGGCATCGCGCGTCAGCATTGGCAACCTTACCTCCTCCGCGCCGTATATTAATTCCCCTCACTTTCGCTCACCACTTAAGGTTTCCAATAACCCCTCTTTGCAAAACGGTTCGCATAAGGTACTCATGCGCGAGAAGACTGTCCTGGTAACCGGCGGAGCCGGTTACATCGGCAGCCACACTGTTCTTCAGCTCTTGCTCGGAGGTTTCAGAACCGTTGTCGTCGACAACCTCGACAATTCCTCCGAGGTTGCCATCCACAGAGTCAGGGAACTCGCCGGCGAATTTGGGAATAACCTCTCCTTTCACAAGGTGCTCCTCCTCCTCCTCCTTCTATTGCCTGTTTCATTCAATTTCGATTGGTTCGGTGCGTTTTATCTTCTTGTCTTGTGGTTTTCCGGATTGAAATTTTTTGTCGATTTAGGTTTAGATTTTGTAATTCGTTCGGGCCAGATTTGTGAAATTTTGGGATTAGTTTTGTGCTTCGTTCCTTCTCGTGTCCTTCCGGTTAAGAAAACGGTGACAGGTTAATTAAATTTTACATGTGGTTTGGCGTAATTGGATTTGGTGCTATGTCGGTTTCGAATTCAGCTGAAAAGTTCATGATGTACTTTTTTTTATGTGATGTAATTTTGGGGAACGGCTGGTTTATTTTGTTGTTAGGTCCAATCTGATATTGTTCTAGACTGTTCCAGTGGTTTCGGTGATGTCTAATTTGTTTTGCAAATTTTGTGTCTAATTTTTGTTTTACAAATATTCTGGCAATGGAAACCATAGATGGCAAGCACTTTATTTGCTTAATTTTACAGCTTTTTGTTTAATTATTTTATTGTGGTGATGACCGACGCTTTTTGTTATATTTTTGCCACTGCAGGTGGACCTACGGGACAGAGATGCACTAGAGCAAATTTTTGTTTCCACACAGTAAGGATTATGACAGAAGCTTCTTTCTTTTCTTTTTTTGACGCTAAGTAGAGTATGACAGAAGTTTCTTTAATATTATTAAAAAAGATTCATCTGTCGGTGAATATGTTCTCTTTGTACATCATTGACCTTGCAACTTTTTCTCACCTCTTTTTCTTTTCTTGCAGGTTTGATGCTGTCATACATTTTGCTGGACTGAAAGCAGTAGGGGAAAGTGTGCAAAAACCTTTACTATACTATAACAACAACTTGACTGGGACAATCACTCTATTGGAAGTCATGGCTGCCCATGGATGCAAGAAGGTAAAATCCTTCTTGTTTTTCAGTCCTGCATGATAGACCTTAACTGCAATGAAAGAATATTATTAATATTCTCAAACTGCTATGTCACCCACCCGTAATTTCGTTTACTTTTTTTTTAAGTTCCTTCTTATTGATCAGATACAACATGTCTATATTCAGTTAAATTGACTCAATATTACTTACAGGACATATTATTTAAATTGATTCAAGGTAGTTCTAACCTCACTTGGGGTGAGATGTCTGAGAAGGTTAGGAAGGTTAAGTAGTCTTGGGTGAATGAGAGTTTTCAAGAAAAGGTAAGAAGCAAAAGAGAGCGTTTTAAGATCACATAAGAAAGGGAATGATAATGAATGATTGTCAAAATGAATGTGTGACCACACAAAAGAAGGTTACTCACGGCTGCAGTAAAGAGAGTAGATCACATGGATTTTAGCCTTGTGAAAAGGGGTAAAGGGAGAGTAGGAGACCAAGGACATTGGAGGAAATTATTAAAAAGGATCTTATGGTGAATAATATCCCTAAAATTTAGCTTTTTTAATTTAGCTTAGTGGCGTCATATGATCCATGTAGTTAATCTCATCTAGTGGTTCTTGTTGTAAGTGAAGTTGTTGACAGCAACAGCCATGTAGGAATATTTTTTACTAACATTGTCAAATATTCTTGTGGCTCTAGTTGTAATTGCTTTTGCTGCTGTAATTTCTGTTGGTTTTTCTAGGATGTTTAAGCTCCTAATTTATTTTCAAGGCAGGAAGGGGAGCCACCTTGTTCATCCTCGTCTTTAATGGGTTACTGTCATTGTCATTAGTTGTGTTGGTGGAAAAGTATTAAGCCTGTAGGATACCATTGTTTGTTTACACACTAACACCTTGAAGTGTCTTGTGAGGTTGATTATACCTTCTATCGCATTGATGCTTCATTCTGCTCATTTCACTGATTTTGTATTTATTTGAATGATTTCAGCTTGTGTTCTCATCTTCAGCAACTGTATATGGTTGGCCAAAGGAGGTTCCATGCACAGAAGAGTTCCCTCTGTCAGCAATGAACCCATATGGACGAACCAAGGTATGACTAGGAGTGTTTGTTGGAAGGTGAAACTTGGTTTTGATTTGAATTCTGTGTGTTTGCCATCTGATATGATGTTTGTCTTTCAGCTTATCATTGAAGAAATTTGTCGTGATGTCCAATGTGCAGAGCCTGATTGGAAAATAATATTGTTAAGATACTTCAATCCAGTTGGTGCACACCCTAGTGGTTATATTGGGGAGGATCCTCGTGGAATTCCAAACAATCTCATGCCATTTGTTCAGCAAGTAGCAGTTAGCAGACGGCCTGCACTGACAGTTTTTGGAAATGATTATAATACAATTGATGGCACTGGGGTATGCTCTAACTGACTTAAAACTTATGCACTGAAATTTTTCCTTGGAAAAGAAAATTGCATGAAGTTTTATTCAATCTTATCCTGTCCACAGTTTCCTTTGATTTGGAATATTTTTGTTCCTTACCAGTTAAACTTCATATATGATGTACCATCTTGAGCTACCTTAATTACAGTTTGGTCATTTTATAAGCACAATATCTCCCTATTCTATCTCCCCTATTGAATTGCCTTGAAAATTTCTGCTCAAGCAAACTACTTTCCCTTATTGGATAGTCACTGCTGGGGCATGCATTTATTACCCATTTTTTGAAGATCTACTTTTAATGTCTTCACCAAAAGGATCTTACTGGATGGTTCTTTTCATTTTGTCAGGTTCGCGATTACATTCATGTTGTTGATTTAGCAGATGGGCACATTGCTGCATTGCTTAAACTAGACGAACCTAATATAGGTATTATTCCAAAATTTTCTTTATCTTCTATATTTAACTCTGTCAGCTCTGGTGATTTCTGAAGCAGTGACAATGTGGTAAATTTTTAGTGGTAAAATTTTATTTTAATTTTCACGGTGTGTTTACAGGTTGTGAGGTTTATAACCTGGGAACAGGAAAGGGAACATCAGTTTTGGAGATGGTTAGAGCTTTTGAAATGGCATCTGGAAAGGTAATAGAATAATGTTTCTTTTTCTGGTCTTAAATCTGTCAACAAAATCCTGGCCATCAACTTTAATGCCATTTTTTAAAGCATTTTGTTGTTCACATTCTGTTTTTGCTGAGAATGTGCTCAATGTAGTGCTTCATTTGCATTCTCAATGAAGTAATGTGCTGTGTTCTCAGTAATCCAGTCATTTTATAGTTTGGTGTTAGCCTGCTTGATCCGTAAGATAAACTGTGGACTTGAAACTGCTATGTAAATTGGTTGCTCTAAATTTAGTTGTGGATATGAAGCTTCTCGAAATTAAATTGGTTTGTTTCAGTTATCACCTTTGCTGTATGTATGGAGTGCAATAGAGACATGAGAAGTCGGCAACAAATGTTATAAAATACAAATAATTCCCTCTTAGATTGTTTCCATTTCATATTTAGTTTGTTTATATTCCTAAAACCTAGAACATCTTGAACCAAGTCATTTTTATTTGGATTTAGCTATTCTTCAGTGCATGTATAATTAATTCTCATGATTATTCATTTGTTTAGAAAATTCCACTTGTGATGGCTGGCCGTAGACCCGGTGATGCTGAAATTGTTTATGCATCAACAAAGAAAGCGGAAAGAGAGCTTAAATGGAAGTAAGTGTTAATTGGCTTTCTAATGGATATCATCTTGTTGATAATCCTACTCCTCCTGAATATCCTGGATAGATAATAAATGCATAATATTATGAAACACTTCCATGCTATCGATAAATTCTGGTTGTGTAGTACTTTCATGCATTTTACTTTAAAAAATTCTTTTATGCACTTCTTTTCCAATTTTGTTTTTTTTCCTCAAAAATTTATCTTACGTGGCAGGGCAAAATATGGCATTGATGAGATGTGCCGTGATCAATGGAATTGGGCTAGCAAAAACCCATATGGCTATGGAGATCAGGACTCCACCGAATAACTATATAGTGTTCTCTTTTGGGTTCTTTTCTGAACTCACCCACACCGTAGTCCGTAGGTCTTGTGAATTTAGTTTTCCCTAAAGCTTTTCTTTAGTGATCTTAAGGTGACAAAGTACTTGTATTATTATGATTCATAGTTACATGGTAAATAAGTAGTGGTTTTACTATACTGTAATTTAAAAGTTCTCTAGGTTCCTTCTTACAGGTTATTTATTGATTATTAGATTCGGATTCTCTCATGTTCCACATGAGCAGCGTCCTGTTTTGTAAATCTAAATCACATGTTTGTTTACAGTGTGACTAACAGGTATTCTTACCTCATTATTCAGATTATTTTTTTGAATGTTACCTTTAGCAATAAATAGCATTTCATGAAAATTTGAATTAATTATCTCCCATTCGAATTTACTGGACTGCTGGTCACAACTAAGGCAATTTTGTGCAAGTAGTCGTTAGACTCCGACCACCCCATTTTTGACGATAATACTTGCCAGCATATTTGTGTCATCGTGTGCGAGCCTTGAACGCATATTTGTGAAAGGATATCTTTTTGCTACTTAATGCATGTTTGAGAACTCGTCGAAATTGTTGTAGTGCACATTCCTATACATCCCTAACACAGAAGTAATGGCTTGGTTCCTTTTGCAAACGTAATTTTGGAGCTGCCCAACATTTACCTGAACATAACTTTATAGAGATTCTTTAGAATAAACGCCACGACAATTTTAACAGCTATACAAACAAACATGCGCTTAATCTGAAGTAACTTGCTCATGTTAAAACAACTTCTTTGTTTAAGCATACTCTCACACAAACATTGTGGTATTCAGAAAGTGAGCATATATTCCGGAAACCTGTTATAAGGGACTATTTTATTTTGATTAGTATTCTGCGAGTCAGGTATTAACAATATTATTCGATATATTTTATTTGAAGTTGAAAACCAGGACTAATGGACTTAGGAGCTTTGTCAGTAAAGGTAAAATCAGTTCAATATTTAGAAAATAAAATAGTGGATTATAACAAAGTTATAATTTTATTTTTCTGATAAAAGTTATAGTATATTGATCGTGTATTTATAATTAAATAACACCTTACATTACATAGTTATTATTGTAGCCACTTTTAGACGAAACACACTTCCTGAGGCCCATGAGGGGGGGGGGGGGCAAATCGACGGATTTGCACTACGAAAGGCCCATGAGGCCCAAACTCATGCGCGCGAGGCTTCCACCTCTTACTAGCCTCTTTGAAAGCTATAAACACAAAAAGGGTATATAAACTAGTGAGGCAAAGCTATCCTAGGCAATGTGGGACTTTGCCTTTTGTAATACTCTCCAAAACTCAAAAAATACAACAATTATTAGTATCATATTTTATTCTCTAAAATTGTGCGTTATGGTGTGATTCTATTTTTGGATGATTTAGAATTAGAAGTAATTCTTTAAAAATTTCAAGATTTAGGCGATGTGGAAAAGTCAATTTCACCTTTAAAGAGTTAGGATGTACAAATACTATTGAAGTTTGTTTTCTCTTTTTTGTTTCAATTAAAATAAAAACATTTATTATCTATCTAAAGATTAGTGGTTGTTTGTTGTAATTTTCTCATGAAAAAAGTTTTGTTTTTTAAATGGGTAAAAAATAATCTCCTATTAAGAAGCGAGACGAAAAGAAAAATTAATACAAGGCAAATGAAGTTGCAATTGAGACCATATTTCTTCAAGTCCAACGGTACAATTACCGGTAAGGCGGTGGAGCGATAAGCAGAGCAGGTAGAAGCAAATGAGCCCCACTACACAACAGCACAATTTAAAGTGGGAATTCAAATTGGCAATCATCGCATGAGCATTTAAATTTGAAAACGGGAAGGTACTAATGACTAAAATAATAAACTATTTCCATCAACCAAATGAAATAATTTTTAGTGGGTAAGATAATTTATCAACTCATCAGATGTTATACCCAAGTTCAACATAACTGTTAAAAAAATACAAACAATTAAACCCAGTGTAAGTGTGGTAGTATAAATTATACTAATAGATAAGGTCAACTAAATAATAATTACTCAATATTTTTTGGTGAATTTATAAATACTCAATTTAACCATGAAGCCGAAGATATATTTTTATTTTTATTAATTAATTAATTAAGAATGTTACAAGTTGTAACTTGTAACGGTCAATAGATGTCCATGACTCGTGAGAAAGGAGAAAAGCAAACGAAAAACTCGCGAGTTGGAGACTTGAGTCAAGCTATATGTATATGACTTCTCTCAATCTCATTCAGTAGCTCGTCCTTACAACACAAATTCCGCGCACTAGACACTAGACACTAGACACTAGACACAGTCTCTCTCTAAACACTGCAGTAATCAGAAATTCGCAAATAATCTGTGAATGGAGAACCTAATTTCTTTGGTGAACAAAATCCAGAGGGCTTGCACCGCTTTGGGTGACCATGGCGAAGCAAGTGCGTTACCCACTCTCTGGGACTCTCTCCCCGCTATCGCCGTCGTCGGTGGCCAGGTTTTCAAACTTTCAATTCAATTTACACCCTTGTTTCTAATTCTCAGCTAACGCCTTTTTCACTTTCAGAGCTCTGGAAAGTCCTCAGTATTGGAAAGTGTTGTTGGCAAGGATTTCTTACCTCGTGGATCAGGTAATTATGCTAATAACAACTACACTCGCCAATTCAACTCTAATTAGTTATATTACTCATGTGATGTGGTGCATGCAACACACTTGCAGGGATTGTTACTCGCCGACCCCTTGTTTTGCAGCTTCATAAGATTGACGAGGGTGGCAGAGAGTATGCTGAATTTCTACACCTTCCCAGGAAAAGGTTCACCGATTTCGGTACTTAACTAAGCCCTAACTTTATTTCTTTATCATTGCTGATTACTTCTTACTTTTGGTGTCCCTTTTTTTCACTCAATGATTATCTCATTTATAATGTTTAACTTTTTTTATATATGTTGTTAATAATATAATATAATTTGCGCAGCTGCTGTGAGAAAAGAGATTCAAGATGAAACCGATAGAGAGACTGGACGAACAAAACAGATTTCAAGTGTCCCAATTCATCTTAGTATCTATTCTCCCAATGGTATGTTACATAAATATGTCACCTACAAAGAATGCTATGTAAAGTTGTGGCATGGGTTATTTGTTAATTTTCATCTGAATTTTCAACTTACTATGATTCCTTTGGACATTTGCAGTTGTTAACTTGACACTCATTGATCTTCCTGGCCTTACAAAGGTAGCTGTAGGTAAGCAACCTTTTTTGTCCTTGGTTTTGTGACAAACCTGTGGGAATGGTTAGATTTTTATTATGAAGATTGGAGAGTAACATGCTAACAGATGGTTTTTGCAAAATACAGAGGGTCAACCAGATAGTATTGTCCAAGATATTGAGAATATGGTTCGCTCCTACATTGAGAAGGTAGTGCCCTTTCTCTAGTAGGATATTCTTGGAACAAAATTTGCAGGACAGCATATTACATTTGCTTTCCTGCCACAACTTTTATGATATAGCTTTTCTAAATACAATAGAAAATTGATCTTGCTAAGTTGGCTGATTGTGCAAAAACCTAGCCATATTTAATTTTTCTGAACTTCATTGGTTTCTCAACAGCTGAGGTACATGCTTATATTGATTTCAACGTTTTGGTAAAATATTATGTGGTATACTGAATTTGATGTTAATCTGCAGCCGAATTGTATAATTTTGGCTATCACGCCTGCTAATCAAGATCTTGCAACATCTGATGCAATTAAAATATCTCGTGAAGTGGATCCCACTGGTAATTTCATCATTCTATTTTCTGTAATCTTGATTACTGTTTGTTCTGCAATTTAATGAAGTTCATTGATTCCCAAGAAACAATGAGTTAGAAAATGTACATTTGACCAAGAGTCCAAGATTCTAACAGATGAGCAATTCAACTGATTTGAACAGCTTGAAGCAAATAGTCTATTGGTGTTCTAATTCTGTTGTTATTGATTTTAATTTTAAGGGGAAAGAACAATTGGAGTCTTGACAAAGATTGATCTTATGGACAAGGGTACTGATGCTGTTGAAGTAAGTCAATAATTTTTTAGTCATAAAAAGTCAAAGTATCATATTGAATTATTGATAAGGGAGGTGGATAAAGTTTATACTGCTAAAGATTTCTTGTGTTTTAAGACATTCTTTCTGCCGGAGAGTTAAGCTTACTTCCGTTACCTCATTTCTATTTTATGACATAAACCTGAAGAACAGGCACTTATTTCACTTTGACAAGTGCAAAACTTAGCTATTTGATTCATTACTGATCTCTATTACATATATTTTTTCTTCAGATGCTGGAGGGGAGAGCTTATAGATTAAAGTATCCCTGGATCGGTGTTGTCAATAGATCACAAGCAGATATTAACAAGAATGTTGACATGATTGCTGCTAGGCGTAGAGAACGTGAATATTTTTCTAATACCCCTGAATATAAGCACCTAGCTCACAGAATGGGTTCTGAGCATCTAGCAAAGATGCTTTCAAAGGTACAAAAATAACAATTTATCCTTATAGAACATTAATTTAATAAAATATATTATTATTTTTTATTTTATATTATTACCACTACTTGGAACATTTTATTTTGCTTGTTTCTAGGACTAAATCATAATGCTTTATTTCTCAGCATTTGGAAACAGTAATCAAGTCCAAAATTCCTGGTATTCAATCTCTTATTAGTAAAACAATTGCTGAACTTGAAGCTGAACTGAGTCGTCTGGGAAAGCCTATTGCAGCTGATGATGGGGTAATTTGCTCTTCATAGCTAAACCAATTTGAATTATAAATTTCCAAAAACTCTTGATTATTTATATGGCCGGCCCACTGTTGAAAAAGGCCTTGTATTTCCATCCTCTGTCCTTGTATGTATGAAAGTCCATTCCAAGTTTCTAACAATCCATTGATTCTGGTGAAGTGATATATAATTATTGAAAGATAGTCTACCTATAACACTCCAATTTCAAGGATCCTAATGTAGCATTCTATATTTGAATTTTCAAATGATTGATTGCAAATCACATGCAGGGAAAGTTGTATGCAATCATGGAAATATGCCGCTCATTTGATCAAATATTCAAAGAACATCTTGATGGCGTGTATGTATTACCTTTTTGTGAATTTATTTATTTGTTTTAAAATAATTCATCGCCCTTATACCTCTTGTTTCTTAATTGTCCTTGTTCTTCATTCATTTTCTAAAACTAACTACAATAATTTGTTAATCCCCTATAGGCGACCTGGAGGTGATAGAATTTATAATGTCTTTGACAATCAGCTCCCTGCTGCTTTAAAAAGGCTTCAGTTTGATAAGCAGCTTTCAATGGAAAATATAAGGAAACTTATTACAGAAGCTGATGGGTATCAACCTCATCTAATAGCTCCAGAACAAGGATACCGTCGCCTCATCGAATCTTCTCTAACTACTATTAGGGGTCCAGCTGAGGCAGCTGTTGATGCGGTATGGTATAAATTGGAGAACAGTGATATGAAAATTATTGTTATTAAGCACATTTTTCAATGGCCTTGTTGCAATTTCTCATTTTCCTTTTGCAATTGACACAGGAAAAGTTACTTAAGTACTATTTTATTATTGTTATTTAATATTCACAATTATGTGTACCTCCTTCTGTTTTGGTCTCCCGTAAAATATTTTTGAAACTTGTAGATTGGATCATCATTCACGGTCAAGAAATGGTTTCCATAAAATAATAATAAGTACAAATTGAAAGTTTGCCATTGATTATCACTCCTCTCTGGAAATTTAATTGTTCCCTAAAGCATTTTTTGGGACCTTGTGTGGTAGAAATTACATGGGGAAAATTGTTCAAGTTGAAAAATTGGCCTCCTTACTGATTAAAAAACCTTAGCCTCAACTTCCACCTTTTTAGAGCAGTCTTTAAAATGGGGAATTTACAAATTTGGTATTTTTATTTATCATGTATTTTTGTCATAGTTAATTTATCTACTTATGCAACTTTTCATCTTTGCTGATCTTTTTTTTTTTTTATATATATATTTGTTAATGTGATTCTGAATTGTGTGTCTCCAGGTTCATTCTCTATTAAAGGACCTGGTTCACAAAGCTATTAGCGAGACTCTGGTATGTTCCTGACCATACTGAAATTTAGTGTTTCTGTTGTGCTGCTATGTTTAAGTTTAGTAGGTTTGGTCCTATGTCTTCAATTTTGATGTTAAAAAAATTCAGTTTTGTTTGCTCAAGGAAATAGAATATGCATGATTGTATGCCTAGATGCTGTCAGTACATTAATTTCTAACCTCTATATTTGTGAACTATGTAAAGCTGCTGAAATTAGAGAGATGTCAAAGTCTAATACTTTGATTAGAGACTAATTATTAGCTCAACCTGTCATTCACCAGGAAAACACTTCTAAATACATTGCTGTGATTTTTTTTTTAAAGAATAAAAACCAATTTGACTTGTAGTCCTATTTTTCCTTGGACAAAGAACACGCCTTCTATGTTTTAGTTTCTATACCTAGAAATTCTGTTTTAGTTCCTATATGAGCAATTTTTTTTAAATGTTTTAGCCTGTGTTAGTTTTCTGGCAGTGTAAAACTATTACAAAATGGAGGTATAAGGACTAAAACATAAAAAATTGCTCGTATAGAGATTAAAACGTAGAGTTTCTTGGTATAGGAATTAAAATGCAAGGTGTGGACAGGGGTAGGAACCAAATGATTAGTTAAACTTTTCTTATTAATCTATGACAATCTGGGATTTATTGAATTATAGTTTTTACACACTTGGAGCAGTAATCTCGTTCTTTTATCATTTTAATCCTAAGTTTTCTGGCGTTATCATCCCACTTCCCTAGCTGATACACATACGTTGGTCTGGTTAACTCACAGGACTTGAAGCAATATCCTGGTCTGCGTGTTGAGGTTGGGAATGCCGCCATTGATTCGCTAGAAAAAATGAGGGAGGAAAGCAAAAGAGCAACGCTACAGCTAGTTGATATGGAGTGTGGCTATTTGACGGTTGATTACTTTCGGAAGCTTCCTCAAGATGTTGATAAGGGTGGCAATCCTACACATTCAATTTTTGATAGATATAATGATTCATATCTTAGGCGAATTGGTAAGTTTTACAAAATTCATTTTCTTACTTGGACTGAGATGTTGCTCTCCCTTATAGTTTAAAATAAGCCTGTCCGTTGTCAATATGTTGTTGGAAATGAATTGAACTACTAACACTAGTGATGTATGTACAAACAGGAACCAATGTTCTGTCTTATGTCAATATGGTCTGTGCAACTCTGCGTCATTCAATTCCCAAGTCAATTGTCTATTGTCAAGTGAGGGAAGCCAAACGAGGCCTACTTGATCACTTTTTCACTGAGCTAGGCAAAATTGAGGTGAGAAATAACCTGTGTTCCATAGTTTTATGATGTATGCTATTTTTATATTTTGTCTGTTTTTCATTTAGTTTTATGTATTTTTCTAATAAATTAAACACTGATAGCCTGCATAAATCCTCTTTGCAGCCCAAGCGACTGTCTTCATTGCTGAATGAGGATCCTGCAGTCATGGAAAGACGAACTGCCCTCTCAAAGAGGCTTGAGTTATACCGGAGTGCACAAGCTGAGATCGATGCAGTTGCATGGTCTAAGTAGATATAGATGTGTATGCCACATCGTGTTATTGTTAATATTGATCGTGAAATCTCTCTCTCTCCTAATTTTGTTGGGCTTTTGCATTGTACTAAAGGCGGCTTCTACCGTGCACCCTTGCATTATGTGGTTCACCATTGAGGCAACAAGTTTTAACTTTGTTAAAAGACGAATTCTACGGTGGGAAAGTAAAGATTTTTCCCACTGTGGGAAAGTTTTTCCTAACCGCTGGATGTGATAACCTTTAAAATGAATGGCTTAGATTTTTCTTTAATTTTTATTTTCTTTTTTCCTTTACTCACCCTCTTTTCCCATTTTGTCCCGGAACCCTCCTTCTCTCTCCTCCTTCATTTTCCATTTCTCTCAATATCCCTTCACTTTCCAGAGCCACCGTGGGAAGCTTCCCCGTCCTCTCTTGCTCGTCATCCATCCCGCTCACTGAAAAGGAACGGCGTGCAGCGGCGTCACCACCATGTGCGACATTGGAAAGCCGACGACAAAAGGAAGAAAGACAGCAATAGGGGAAGAGAAAGAGGAGAGCCGCCGTCGGAAATCGCCTCAGGCGGCGGCGCGCAAAGGAGTTCACGGCGAGAAATGGGGCACTGCTGTTTGGCTAGCTTGATGTGTTGTTGGTTCAATCTGAATCTGTTTTAGTACTGTAATTTTTTTTTTGCTTGTGTTTGTTCTTGGTGATGGGTTTGTGTTGCCTTTTCTTATGTGGACACCATATGTTTGTTGAAATGTTCCAACAATGTTTGCTTAGTTTGGTGACTAGTTTTGCTAGTGCACGAAGATGAGATGGGATTTGTTGGTTTGTAGTTACATGAAGATGGAGTTTGCTGGTAATTCCATGGAGGCTTCTGGACACTTGGGCGATGACAGAGAAGGACAAATTGGGAAAGAAGAAGAGAAAAAGAATAAAAGAAAAGAAAAAATAAGAAAAAATCATATCCATCCATTTAAAAACTATTATATCTAAGGGCCAAAAAAAAACTTTCTCACAGTGGGAAAAATCTTTACTTTCCCACCATAGAATTCGTCTTGTTAAAAGTGGTCCATGGGTGAGGAACATAGTTTTTACAGTTGGATATAATATAAAATATATGAACGGTATAGATTGTAGTAGGTTCTGTTTAGGAATAATATTATACTAAAAATATTTTTTAATAATTTTAATAATGAATAGACGAATTTAACCCTGTAGTCAAAAGATGAGATTGGTTGCCCTCCATAGACAGTTATCACCTAAGTTCAGATCTCGTCGGCATGGGAAGCTAATTTCCACCGTGAACCTTGCTTCGACACTCACACACACAGACGTGCCCTGTTCAAGGTTCCCTAATTAAGGACACATGTTCTTGTCGTCTGCAAAGTATCGACCTAAACCGTGGCATAAGCATGGTGATTAACTTGAAGGAACCTTAGATCCCCTTTTCAGATTATCGCCAGTATAACAACAGAAGAAACTGAGGGACGAAACCAACACCAGCAATATTGTGAAATTCTAGTTGAATAATCACCGCTACGATTAATTTTGAAATAAATAAGAAATTTTTGACGCACAGTGATCGAGTCCAATTGATAGGAAGTATTTCAATTTTTTATTGCCAATAGGAATGCCCAATCCCAATATTATGAATTCAAAATCAAATTTACTAAGAAATCAACCCAGATCTAAAAGAAACAATCCATAAAAGAACCAACAATCCATTACAAATAACCAGAAAAACCAAAATCGCTGACAACACAAGCAGCATTCAAAAGGGTTCTTTAAAAGATCTGAGCTTGTGAGGTAAATGGGAAGGGGAAAAAGATCCGAGCTTGGTGAGGGAGATCTTTGCGATTTGGGCTGTTAGCGGTGATCTCCATGCGGTGCATCAGGGCCATGTCGCTGAAGAAGGAGAGGAGCTCCGACGAGGGGTGGCGACGACGCGTGAGGATGCCGACGAAAGAGGGCGGCGCAGACATGGAGATCGTTGACGGGAAACGTAGGTTCGAAGCGGTGAGCTTCCGTCACGAACTTCAAAGCACGTGACTAATCGTCGTTTTCGAACGCCTCTTTGCCATATGGTAATCGTCGACGGGAAAGGTGGGGACGACGGAGAAGAGATCGGACCACCGCGGGGCAGATGGACTGATGTTGGTGAGAACCTGGTGCGGAATGCGGATTGATTTGGTTGCTGCGGCACGGTGATGCTTGGAGGTTCCCCTTCCATTTCCCTCACCAAGCCCAAATCTGTTACGACAATGAGGAAATTTAAACGGGGGCTTAAATGTCATTTTCTATTAAAAATTTCTTATTTAATTAATTATATTAATAATATTTTAACTACTGTAGCAATTTTTATTACTTCTCCACCGGTGAACCACTTAATCGCTGGTTTACCGTAGCATGCACCTGTACTAAAACGCAAACTGTCATTGTCATATTCACTAGAAGTCTGGTTGTTGAAGGGAAAAAAAGAGGGTTTTGTAGATATTTCATTTTTGTAATTCTGTCTTAAGTCTTAACTTCTCACTCGTTTCAAAAAATATTTCTTGCGAAACAGCAGCATAGAACATTAATGCATTAAGATTACTCCCGTTATTCGTTATTCAAGAAGTATTCACTCAAATTCATATACAGTTTTTTATTTACAGTTTGTGCCATTCTTCAATCAGAATTTGAAAATAATAAAGATTTGTCGAGGTAAAACTTCAATTTTGATTGAGAAATAACACAAATTGAATTAAGTTTTGTTCTTTATTTAATTAAAATTAAAATTTAGATGCATCTGCACGCAGATAAACGGGATGATCAAACGAACATGAACTATGAGAGGAAGAATTCAAGAAAGACGGGAAGAATATTTTTATCAAGAAACTCTTTATTGGTTTTACCTGTTCAATAAATTAGAAGGAAGGAACATAAATGTAAATGGTAGGGTAATTAAAATTCTGTTTGTCCAAAAGTGTTTAAGGACTTTTTTTTTATTATTATTACTTGTTACACAATCAAATTAGAAAAAAGAAAAATTTAGCTTTTTTTTCCTTCATTTTCTCTTACTTTAAAAATTATTTACTTTTTATTTCTTTTCTTTGCTTTCATTTTTTTCTTGAACCAAATATAGTCTTAAAAGAAAAGAATAATTTAATATCTCATGACACGTTACTAATCTTCATACTTATTAAAAAGTATTATTTTTCTATTTTTTTAAAATATGAAATATATTTATTTTTTATTTAATAATTTTTATAAAATATTAGGAGAATGATGAGGGAAGATAAGTTTTTTTTTTGGGTGGAAAGTTGGGATATTTGTTCAACTGATGATAATAAAGCTTGTAGAGAAGAGGAAATCTGATAGGGGAAATCCTCTACCCAAACTCTTTCATAGTAATGAAAAGCTTAATGAGCTAAATTATGTGCAAAAGACAGACCAACAGACAGTAGAGATGTTGATAGAACAGCAATAATAATAATGTCCTGTATACACAGTTTTAATGTGAGAGTTAGGCTCTATATATCAGGTGTATAACAGTGTGGCAGAAAATGTGTTGCAGTAGCAATTGGTTGCCCCTCATGGTCTCGAAATATATCAGACCAATTTGTAAAATCCATCTGAGAGGAATCAGTTTTATTGATTTTGAATTGATCGCATGTGCCTGTGTCTAGTCTCCCACGAGATTGTCATGACCGAGAATATATTCTATCATATCCATTTATGCCTAGTGCATGCGCATATATCCCCAACCGGGTGATTGAGCAAGATGAAATCAGCTTCATATGCGTCAGCACAAGCACCTCATACGGCAAGTGAATATATATCAGTTTCTTTAGTGCAAAAGCAAGAATATATATCAGTTTGAATAAGAGTAACGCAGACATCGCTCAGAATCTAATGTCTCCAAATGCAATGCAACGTTTATCCACCAAGGATAATAAGTCAAGACCAAAGACCAGGTCAAAATGTATGTTGTGGTTGTTACTATGCAACCAATGTAATTCCCGAATCGGAAACGGTGACCTCCACCAAATACCAGTCACCCACTGCCACTTTATAAAGGGCAGGACCCCCCCCTTTCAATTTCAATTTCATCTGCATTCTCTGATTTTCACTTGAACTTCAAGGTTCACACATTTCTCTCTCATTTTTATTTGTTTTGCCCTTTTGCATATAGATATATGTAAGATGAATCTCAATTTCGCAAATATAATTTTTTTGTTTGAAATTCAACATTTGCATGGTTGCTTTTTTATCTTCATTTCTTGTGCCATAGATTGGGTTGTGAATTATGCATGTTGTCATGTTGATAATTGGAACCATCATAAGTTATTGATCCAACTTCTTTCCCTTTTTTTTACCTCTAAAAAGACAGGCAGGCGGCCAAGTGTAAGGTGTAATGGCCACCGACAAGGAACGTTTTCACGTTACTGGACCCTTCCGTCTAACTTATTTCAATTGGTAAGATATATCTAACAAATCCTCCATATTTTATTTAATCCTTTTTTCTCTAATTCTTTATGTAAGAAATCTTTTATATGAAATACAAATGGGATCAATTTTTTAGTCCTCTAAGAAACATAAATCACCTTCAAGTGTATTAATTAGTAATTTGTTTTTTTTATTCTTTTAATTAATAGTAAAGTCCTTTAATAAAATATTTATTCACTCTTCACTAAGGTAGATATATTCGTTACACTATTAACAATATAAATCATATTTATTGGTTGAAAAAAATTATCCTTTTGAACTTGACTGGTCACCTCTAATGAGATTTTCTCTCCTAATCACGTTCTTTTCATCCACAAGACTTAAACTCGAAACTTTATTATTTGAGAAAATCAAATTCAGTACTATTCGATTCAACGATTCGTTAACGAAAAAAATATTATCTTTTAAATTATGAATAGTGTTATTACATTTAATTATCACTTAAACTATTTAATTTTATGAATATTTTTTAAATTAAATTTAAATTTGTGATAATATTAATTAAAATTAACTAATTCAACTACTTTTATTTGATAAATTAACCTTTTTTTTTTATTATAGGACCGAATATAACATCGTCTCTTCACTGTATGCTATGTATTACTAGTATTTTTTTTTATTATAGGACCGAATAAATTAAACTTTTAAGTCTGTTGGGCACGATTTTTTTGAACTTATTTTCTCTTTAAAAAGAAAAATTGCATCAAACACTTTTAATGTGAAAAACTATTAGAAAAATAAGTAAATTATTTTTATTGAACAAAAATTGAAACAAGGTAGCTTTTAATTAAGTTAGTAGGGGAAGCTTTTTTAACGCTTATATGAATTTTATTCATGTAGTCCCTTTTCTGAATCTCAACTCAACTTATTTATCGAGGGAGTTTAGCTCAGTTGATTGAGTAGTGTGAATGAGTTGTTGTAAACCCTGATACATGTCTTCAATTCCTACGGATAAAAAAAAACTCAACCTATTTTTTTTAATTTTTTCTAATTCTTAATTTAAGTGCTTTAACGACTTCTCAATTAAATAATTTTCACAGATTTTACTTTACATTAAATTATATTTATTTATTGTGAGATCATAATTTATTTTTTAATTATTTACTTTAGAAAATTAAAAATATTGAATTTTTTTTCATTACATAAAATAATAGAATGTTATTGAAATATAGTTAAATAAATTTTTAATATTTTAAAATGTTTATAATATTTATTCTTTAAATTTAATTTAGACTTTATATTTGTTTAAAAAAGAATTTGTCGTGAAGTTTTTGAATTCTTAATTACATCAGTGTATTTATTAAACATATGTAAAATTATATTTTATTAATTAAAATAATTTTTGACATTTTTAAAATTAAAAATTTTAAATATGTAAATTTTAATAATATTATGTATTTTTATTATTATTAAAATAAATTTATGTTAATTAATTTTACATAATTTTTTTATTATTTTTATTAATATGTTCTTCTATTGAGTGAAACAATTAGTTTTAAATAAATTTAAAATTTTAAACTTTTTACCAAACCACTTTTAACTTAAAAGAAGTTTTAAAATTAAAAAAAATAATACCAAATAATTTCTACTTTAATTTTAAAACTCTTATTATAAAATTTGGATTTAAAATAACTTTTAGCAACAAAAAAAAAAAACTGGACAAAACATAACAATATTTATCATGTCTAATAATTTGCCTTGATTAAGCAATACTACAAATATTTAAATCAGTTAACTTATAAATTTTTAACTTTTCAACTTCTACCTTATAATTTATAAGCTTTCAGTTAGTTTATTAGATAGTTTTACCAGAAATAGTCAGTATGGTCCATAATAATGTGTTTGCATTAAGATATCAGGAAATGTAATGTCTTCTTGGAACTATTTATCTTTGGTGATTTAATCAAAAACCTAGTAGAGTTAGATTATTTTTCTTTTTGGCCATCTTCAACGGTTGCAGTGTTTGTTAGCTTGATTAAGAAGATTTCGAATCCTAAAAGTTGCATCTGTGTATTTGTTTTTGGCTGTTGGGATTTTGTTAATTCAACATAAGATTCCATGTAGGGATAATCCATATCATCAAAGGGCAATTGCTGCTAGTTTGGTCCAAGGTGTTAATGTTCTAGAGAAGGACAGACAAGGAAAACGTGCAGGTCTCTATGCTCTTGCACCGCCTTGGTGGACCTCTTTCAACTTTCAGTTGCGTCGACCTCCTCTTGTTGATGATGTTGATCATTCCATCTTTGGTGCAATTTATGAGTACAAGCCTCCATCATCTTCATCTATGGGTATTTAAATCAGTTAACTTATAAATTTTTAACTTTTCAACTTCTACCTTATAATTTATAAGCTTTCAGTTAGCTTATTAGATAGTTTTACCAGAAATAGTCAGTATGGTCCATAATAATGTGTTTGCATTAAGATATCAGGAAATGTAATGTCTTCTTGGAACTATTTATCTTTGGTGATTTAATCAAAAACCTAGTAGAGTTAGATTATTTTTCTTTTTGGCCATCTTCAACGGTTGCAGTGTTTGTTAGCTTGATTAAGAAGATTTCGAATCCTAAAAGTTGCATCTGTGTATTTGTTTTTGGCTGTTGGGATTTTGTTAATTCAACATAAGATTCCATGTAGGGATAATCCATATCATCAAAGGGCAATTGCTGCTAGTTTGGTCCAAGGTGTTAATGTTCTAGAGAAGGACAGACAAGGAAAACGTGCAGGTCTCTATGCTCTTGCACCGCCTTGGTGGACCTCTTTCAACTTTCAGTTGCGTCGACCTCCTCTTGTTGATGATGTTGATCATTCCATCTTTGGTGCAATTTATGAGTACAAGCCTCCATCATCTTCATCTATGGGTAAAAAAAGTACTCCACCGCGCTATGTAATTGCCTTCCGAGGGACTGTAGCAAAAAAAGACTCATTGTGTCGTGACATTGACTTGGATACCCAGATTGTCCTAAATAGGCTTCATCTGAGTTCACGTGCTAAGATAGCTATCGAAGCTGTTCGGAACGTGGTGGCTACTGTGGGTGCTTCCAATGTCTGGTTGGCTGGCCACTCCCTGGGATCAGCAATTGCAATGCTCACTGGGAAAACCATGGCAAAGACTTGCATATTTATCAAGTCTTTTCTTTTCAACCCTCCATTTCCATCTGCTCCAATTGAGAGAATTAAGGACCAGAATTTGAAACATGGGCTTCGAGTTGTTGGCACTGTAGTCAAAGCTGGACTTGCCATTGCTATGAATGGTAACCACCATAGTCATAAGAGTACTGTATCGTTTGATCAATTTGCCGCTTTGTCTGACTGGGTCCCGTCCTTATTTGTGAATCAAGATGACATTATCTGCTCAGAGTATGTTGGATACTTTGAACACAGAAAAAACATGGAGGAGAGTGGTGCAAGAAGCATTGCAAATTTAGCAGCTCAAACCTCTATTCGTTCTCTACTCATGAATGCAATTGGGACGGAATCCGAACCCCTGCACCTCATTCCTTCGGCTTTTTTAACAGTTAATTCCCCTCCTTCACGGGATTTCCAAAAAAATCATGGGATTCACCAGTGGTGGGATCCCAACGTACGCCTGAAATCCCAGCTCTACCAATACTAAATTCTAGTATTTAAACGAGCAGTTCTAGTTATTATACTATAAAAGCTGTTGCGACACTACATCAATCACATGGAACAATTGGTGTAGAGTTGTTCCATCTTAATTAGTAGTTTCGAGTTGGAGTCATGACTCATGAGTATGTAGCAACATTAAATACTCGGAGGAAGAACTTCTTGCCTAGGATGTATGAAAAATAAAATAAAGCTGTTGCAACTTTTAATTATAGAGATCTTGTAGTTGTTGTAATGTATTGGTGGGTGTTACTGAGCTATGTTGTCTCTAGTTTTCCATGTGATGTTTTACTTTTTAAAATGAGCAGTGCATGTTATAAATTGGACGTGGTCACACAGCAGCCACCCTAAGTGCGTCTTTGATTTCCCTGGCGTTTAGTGAAAAATTACATAAAAAACAAGACAAAAACACATCCAGCTGTTTCCAAACACACTGTATATAAACCAGACCACAAAGAAGTATTACCTGATCCAAGACAAACCTCCCAAGACTCTTTAGCAGCCTTAACAATGCTACAGCAGATAAAGCTTCCAATTCTACGGGGGCGTTTGCTTTACGCATAACTTTTTTAATCTTGGGAATATAGGAGGGGAAAAATTATCCTACCTTTGTTACGAAATGATAAAATATTTAATCCTGGACATATTTTATTCCTGGATAAATTATAATTCCATCTTCAACCAATATTTATCTCGGCGGAGGGAATAGGGAAAATTTATTCTCGTGGGATAGGAACCGTATTTATGAGTAAAAATCCAAATATATCCTTTTTGTACCTATTACCTCACTACCCTTTCAATGCTATTATTACTTCGTTCTAGGGGAGGTTGGCAGCAAATTTAAATTTATGATATATATATTGATTGTGGTAGGCAATATAAGAAATGAATATTACATGTAAATGAAGGGATTACTTTACTATATGGACTTTTTGATTATATGTTATGGATTTGCACGAGTTGTAGTTTTGGTAGATTAATTATATATTGGCAATCTAAATATAACTTCTTTGCGGAAATGGGTGATGTATCACTCTATTAAAAAAAATCATCTTTAACACAATAAAAATATTTTAGTAATTATAATATATATTCTCAGGAAAAAATAACTAAACCAAACACATGTTTTAATTATGTCTGAGAATATAAAAAGGGAATATAAAAAATATTTCCAACCTATTTTAATAATTAACTAAACACATTTTTTAATTATATCCAGAATAATATTCCCATATTATATTATCGGGATTAAAAAAGTTATTCGTGAAACAAATACCCCTGAATACTTATTAACCCGTAACTTAGATTGCTCGTTGAGAAGCTTCCACGAAAGAAGCGCAGAATTATCAATCCTTCTTTGATGGAATAATAAGATGGAGATTAGGAGATGTAGTGAATTCTTCTCTGGGCTCTATAATTTTAACTAATTATATATAACAAGTATTAGGAAGAATGCGTTGCAGATTAAGTTGCTAACATTATTCTCATCAAGTTCAATATAAATCTTAAATACAACTAAAGCTACTAGTTTTTTTTTTTTTTAAGCTATTAGTAATAACATCTATATCATAATTTTATAAGTTATTTTTTTTCTTTATAAAGAAAACTATCAATCATTCTTGTTATAGAAAAAGTATATAAAAAAAAAAGTGCAATTTTATGAATGACAAGCACGATGTTTTATTCTTGCATCTCTTCTGCTTTAAACTCTTTATTATTATTATTATTATGAAAATAAAATGCATTCGCGTGTATTCCACGTTGAAGAGAAGACTCGCAATGAAAAATAATAGAAAAGTACTAGCTTATATGTTTAAATAAAGACTGTGTCTAAGGTGGATCACTTTCATAAGTGGTCCACCATGAACCAAAATTAAGAGTTGTTGGATTCATCAAGGTGTATACTATTATCATGAACCCTCCCTCATCAAAATATCTCCTCCTCTTTGTCCCTCCCTCTCCCAACGCCCTTGATGGAGGCTCCAACGGCGGCTCTGGCGACTCCGGCGACTCCTCCGATGCAAAGCACTGCTCATTGTCATGACCATCGTTCCGGCGATGCCTTCAACGCAACCAGTATTGTTCCGACGGTGGCATTTCAAAATCGAGGATCTAAAAATGACCACCTGCCACCATCTCCAGCAGCTCCACCACCACCCACCACCGCCATTCCCTTCTTCCTCGCTTACCCCGATCTTAATCCCGACCAACTCTCCTTCGGGCCACCAACATCAGCACAGAGAAGCTTGAACATCCCCTTTGCGTTGCGATAATTCATTTTGATTTTATTTCAATTTGTTTGTTAATTCCTTGATTTAATCGTTTGTTTTGGAAATTGGGGGTTTAGGTGACTCCCTTCCCTCCTTTGCAGCCGCTCTCAAATATGTGTTCTGGCTCTCGCATGACGACATTCTTAGACACTGTGACGGTGGCTCTGTGCGGCGGCTTTGATGGCTACGTTTTGGTGGTTGAGGTTGAGTGGGGTCGCGGGTTGTGGAGATGGTGGCGGGTTAGGTGCAGATTGATGGTGATGGTTGGGTTTGTGTCGCGCGGTGGTCGATGGTGGTCCAGCATGGTGAAGTCGCACGGGTGTGGGTGGTTGGTGCGACGCTTTTGGTTGGTGGTGTTGGGTGGCAAATCTGATGTATGCTTGGACGGTGATGGTGGTTCGTGGGTTGGTTGGGTGCGGAGGTGTTCGGGGTAGGAGGGGAAGGAAGTGGTTGGGAATAATCCCATGCGACAGATATAGGATACCACGAAAAAATTAGATAAATCTAATGGTCAATAAAATTAGTTCATGGTGAACCACTTGCATAAGTGGTTCACCTTAGATGTCGTCTTAAATAAATAATATATTTTTTATAATGATCTAAACTTAAGTTATTATGTTTAATAAATTTGTTGGTTTTTTTTTTCAATTTTGGTCTTCTATTTTGAAAAATCTATAATTTTGATCTAATTTTTAATTTTGTATGTTTTAATTTTTATATTTTAATTAATTAAATTATTTTTTATAACACCTTAAATGAATATGTTAAGATTATTAAAAAAAATGAATACTTACGTCAAGTTTAAGGTTCAATTGAATTAAAATAAAATAAATAAAATATATACAAAATTAAATATTAAACCAAAATAGAGATAAAAATAAAATAAAATCAAAATCAAAATTGTGAATAAGAAATTAAAAGGAGATTAAAATTATAATTTACCCTAAAACAAAAAGAAATATCTGTATTTATGTCGTGAGTGACAGTAGTGTTGTTAGTTGTTACTGTGCAAGAAGAAATGGTAATATGGTATTGATTGGTTAATGTTTGGCATCAGAAAGCAATCCCAGTAAGTAATTCCCCTGAATCGAAACAGTGACGTTTTTGCAACTTCCACCAAATACCAATCATCCACCTCGACTTTAAGGTGAGGAACCCCTTTCAATTCTTAATCTCTTTTTTGGGATCACTTCTCTGATCTTCACATCTTCAAGGTTCACACGTTTTTCTCTCGTTTTTTATTCCTACATTCCATTTTTTATTTTACTTTTTGCCCTCTTGCGTATGTAAGGTTAATCTCAATTTCGCAAATATAATTTTTCGGTGAATCGAATTATGAAATATTGAATGCTGAATGCACATTGGTATATGTTTACAAGACAAGATGTATTTTAGCACTAAATTCTAAGTATAAAAGGGTTATTGATTGAGCAGGAGTAGATATTTTGCTTCACAAGAGTGAGGTTTGAGTGCCAAAACCTTTCTCTATAATCTGGATATTTGTTATGGTCAGATCTCAGCTTTTGCTTCTTCTTCTTCTTCTTCTTTTATTTTATTTTATTTTTATCTTCATTACTTTTGCATCTTATGTGTGTAGTAAGTATATGCCATAGATTGGGCTGTGAATAGTGCATGGCAATGGTTTTTCAGTTGTTGACTTGTGTTTTTTGTTGATAATTGAAACCATCAGAAGGTTTTCTCTTTTTTCCCCACAAGTTTGGGAGATTTCATTGACTACTGATCCAACTTCTTTCCCTTTATGATAGGGAAATTTGTGAAGATACTGAGAAGGAAGGAATTCGGGGAAGTGTGAGGTGTAATGGCCTCTGAGAGGGAATGTTTTGACCTCTCTGGACCCTTACATCTAACTTATGTAGACTGGTAAGATCTATCAAACAAATCTTCCACTTTAATCTTTTTCTTTTTATACTTACATAATATCATTTCTTCACTGTATGTTGTGTATTTATACTTTATAGTGATTTTTCATCATGTCTAATGTGCCTTGATTATGCATTACTGCAAATATTCAGTGCAGTATTGTCCATAATAACATGTTTACATGAAGATATCAGGAAATATAATGTCTTCTAAGAACTATTTATCTTCTTTGGAGATTTTACAGAGTATTCAGTTTATCAAAGACCTAATATAGTTATGTTATTCTTCTTTTTGGCCATAAAGCTTCAACATTGCAGTATTAGTTGAGTTAATATGATTTTGAATCCTAAAAATTGCATCAGTGTTTTTTTTGTTTTTTTGGCTGTTGGGATTTTGTTAATAGTTAATACAAGATTCCATTATATCCAGGGATAATGCATATCATCGAAAGTCAGTTGCTGCTAGTTTGGTCCAAGGTGTTTATGTTCTAGAGAAGGACAGACAAGAACGGCGTGAAGGTCCCGATGCTCTTGCACTGCCTTGGTGGACATTCTTCCACTTTCAGTTGCTTCGTACGCTTGTTGATGATGTTGATTCTTCCATCTTTGGTGCAATTTATGAGTTCAAGCCTCCATCGTCTATGAGTAATGACACCTTACATAGAAGTCCACGTTATGTAATTGCCTTCCGAGGGACTATAACCAAGGCAGACTCAGTTTCCCGTGACCTTGAGTTGGATATCCACTTTGTGCGAAATGGGCTTCATCAAACTTCACGTGCTGAGATAGCTATCCAAGCTGTTCGAAACATGGTGGCTACTGTGGGTGCTTCCAATATCTGGTTAGCCGGCCACTCGCTAGGATCAGCAATGGCAATGCTCACTGGGAAAACCATGGCCAAGACTGGCATATTTATTGAGTCTTTTCTCTTCAACCCTCCATATGTATCTGCTCCAATTGAGAGAATTAAGGACAAGAAATTGAAACATGGGCTTAGATTTGCTGGCAGTGTAGTAACAGCTGGACTTGCCATTGCTATGAAGGCTAAGCAGAAGAAGAGTTTGTCCTTTGATCCATTTGCTGCTTTTTCTGCCTGGGTTCCATGCTTATTTGTGAATCCATCTGACCATATCTGCTCTGAGTATATTGGATACTTTGAGCACAGAAGAAAAATGGAGGAGATTGGTGCAGGAAACATTGAAAAGTTAGCCACTCAAACCTCCCTTGGTTGTCTACTGATGGGTGCATTGGGGGAGGAATCTGATGAACCCCTGCACCTCATTCCTTCAGCTTCTCTAACAGTTAATTATACTCCTTCACGGGATTTCAAAGAAGCTCATGGGATTCACCAGTGGTGGAAACCTGACTTACACCTGGAATCCAAGCTCTACCAATACTAATAATTCTTGTAGTTGTTGTAGTGTGTGTTTGGAATAGCGGCACAATAAGGTTGAATCGATTAATTTTTCCCATTGAAAGCAAAACAACTCATTGTTGCTTCCAGATTTTCATGTATTTTACGTGATTTTTGGGTCCTCACCATCAATCCAAACACACTGATATTATGTTGGTGGATGTATAATTGTATATTGATTTGAGTTATGCTGTCTCTGGTTTTCCATGTGAAGTTAATTTTTTAAATGAACAGTGCATGTTATAAATGCTGTTGCCACTTTTATATTGATAGAGATGATAGATTTTTTTTTTGGTACATGAGAAAAGAAGAGAACAACACTAAGAATGCAAATAAAGAGTGCTCAATCCCTCATCTAACAGAAACTAATGCAGACCATCAGGAGGAACAATCCAATTCCAATGTTGTAAAGGAACTTCGCGTACCCACGCCGAGCTTAGCAGGAAAATTTGCTGAATCATTTGCTTCCCTATGAACTAAAGTAACAGTAACTTTGTGATACTCCTAACAAGGTTCGATCGAAATCTCAGTAATGTCAAGAAGCCCAACGCCAAAGCTGGATTCAGACCATTCTCTACAGTTGTCAGTTCTGAACTTGGACGTTCAAGTTAAATGAAATAACTTCATTCATAAGTTGATTTTTTTATTTTTTTTATTTTTATCTAAACCGCAGGTATCTTTCACCGTAGGCAATTTTGCTCGAGTCGATAGGATTACTATGAACGGCAAAGCTCTTCCTCAGAGTATTTAAGGAAGAAACTCAATTTATTTTACCTTCTTATTTTCTTCTTTTTCTATAACTTTTTATAAAAAAAAATTATACAAAGATGACTTAAGTTGCTAACATTATTCTCGTCAAGTTCAGTATTCCATTTGTTTATCTGCCATATCACACTTTGCAACCACGTCCTTTTCTTAAAAAATATACTGCCTATTGACGATAATTATGAATATTTAATCACAAGATTTATGTCTCTACTACATTAATCTAGTTACATAACATTCATGTTCATGTCTCTACCACCGAACATATAAATCACCTAGTAAAGAGTTATTCTAATTTAATGATCTCGAGTTTTTGTAAAAAAAAAAAAAAAAAAAAAACCTTAATGATCTCAAGTTCAACATATGAATATACAACTGTGTTAAATATTTGGATAGAGAGTTTTGCTGTTCATAATGGATTCTTATATAACTCGACCAGAATTATCTTTCATGAAGGATGCATGTGGTCTATGAAAAAATCACGTCTCTTGTGTTATTCTAATTATGTTTTAAAAATTTTATCATTTATAATAAAGAGATTTATAATGTGTAAAAATCAAAAATTATTTGAGTAATATTCTATTCCGGATAAATTTTAAAGTTGTATTTCTCATGTTCTTTCTGTTAGTGTTTCATTTTATAGTTATTATTTAAATGTAATTAAATTATTTAATAAGTAATATTTATTGATAAAATTTAAGAAAATAATATCTTAATAATAAAGTGGTAAATGAGTGGCATTTTATATAACTTGAATAATGTAAATTAACTAGTTAAGCACGAAAAGAAAATAAAATATTACACATTATTTTACATATTTAATTGCTTAAATGGATAATTACTACAATCATGTCCTTCAGTTCGACACAATGAACATCTCTTGGGCTTATTTGGAACTGGTTTATTCATTTCACTATGAAACACTAACAGATAGAATATAAGAAATACAACTTTGAAAAATTATCCGAAATAGAATATTACTCAAATAATTTGCGACTCTTAATTAATTTCTAGTTGAGGGTAAAAGAAAAAAATAAATAAATAAGGGGGGTGTTGGTAAACATGGGAGGTATAAATAGCAATTTTCAAAACAAAAAACAATTAGCCCACAACTTCAACTTCTGTAATTTCACAAAAAAAAAGTCATGTTTTAAAACACAAGTTCTTTATTAGAAATCGGGTTTTAAAACACGACTTATCCATGTACCATAATTTATTTATAATATAATCATTTTTTGTTTTAAATAGTTCCTGCTACTAAATATTTGGATAATGAATTTAGCTCCTAACGCTAATTTGGTAACCCTAGATGAAAAATTTAGAATTTTATGCTGACACCTACTGTTACAGTAGTAGTTTACAGTTACAAAATGAAAAGGAATGAAAAGAAAGAGTTACCATTACTACTAAATTAGCAACAAAAACCTAAGATGAATTCATCGGTGACCCTGCATTGAGCTTTTGCCTCATTAAGATACACAACGGAAACATATTTTCATTGTGTACTTTCACCAGAATCCACAACAAAACACATTTTCGTTGTGGATTCTAGTGAAAGTATACAATGAAAATATGTTTCCATTGTTTTCTTCCACCAGACACACAATGAAATTGTGATTCCGTTGTGCATTGTAACGCAACAAAATCACAATTATGTTAGCACACACACACACACGAGTAAGAAAAAACACCTTTAGGGAAGAGGTTGGGAAGGAGAATGCAGGTGGGAAGGAGGTTGGGGAGGAGAATGCAAGTGGGAAGGAGGTGCGGGGTGGAGAAGGAGAAGAAGAAGAAGAGAGAAGGCGGAGGGGTGGGTGTGGGGTGTGGGTGGCGGTGGGAGTGTAGGAAACTGCCCTTAGGGGTTTTGGGATTTCATCATTTTGTTTGAATTTCAAATATCTAGGGTGAGAATAGTAAATATCGGGGTGAGAATCCCCTTATAAAAGTCTGTGAATAAAACACATAAAAAAAAAAAGGCCTAACTTATCACTCATGGCATTCAACATTTATGGAATTATTATTGGTTAAAATATGTTTTTCATCCTCACAAAATTAGAAATGTACGTTTTTCGTCCCTGCAAAATTTTTAGTACATTTTTCGTCCCTGCGAAATTGAAATGTGTCAAATTTTGGCCCGGAGCTAGGTTCGGATCTACACTTGGATTTTTTGCGGTTAAAAACCGCCACAAATTGCCTAAAAACTGTCACAAATTGTAAAAAAGATATAAAAATAAAAAATATATTTTGTGGCAGTTTTTGTGAAATTTGTGGCAGTTTTTGTACAACTTATGACGGTTTTCTTCAATTTGTGGCGGTTTTTTAACAGCCAAAAATTCAACCTCCACAAATTTCAAAAAAACCGCCACAAATTGCAGAATGTATCCGAACCTAGCTCCAAGCCAAAATTTGACACATTTCAGTTTTCCAGGGACGAAAAACGTACTAAAAATTTTGCAGGGACGAAAAACGTACATTTCCAATTTTATGAGGACGAAAAACATATTTTAGCCATTATTATTTCTCTTTGAAATTTGATTTTGTACTTGGCTACCTGGTAAATAGACTTTACCTTTTGGCTTTTGCCGGTAGGTTTTTTTTTTTTTTTCATGGAAGATAATCTCTTTTTTTTTTTTCAAAAGAAGATAATCCTTCATTTCAAATAAATAAAAGAATATTTTTTTGTTCAACTCCTTATCCTTATTTATTTTTAAACATAAAACAAAGTAAAAATTGAGAAATAATTATAGTTATTATGTTCAAATAGCGAAATTGAATGACTCGTAAATCAATTAGACAAAGCTGTTTTAGTTTAGCCAAAAAACTTAAATTTGAATTTTCATTAAATATTAAAAGAAAACTTTATTATTCTCCTACCTAGCACAAATAAAATACCTTAATCTTATCAAATAAGAACTTATTCATGAAATTGATTTTAAAACTTATTAGAATAAATCAACAAATACTTTTAATAAACTTGCCTATAAAATTGAATTGACAAATGACACAAGCACTTATATAGACACTTCCATAAGCTGAGTTATTCTAAAACACCCTAAAGTGCAATCACATCACATCAAAATCTTTAGAGCAAATTATACTTACATCTCCTGTGTTTGGCTCCTATTATATTTAGCATCCCTTCTTATTTTACCCCTACAAAAACATCCCTTAATTGTTGCAATTTCACTACACGAACACCCCCTGCACCTTTAGACTTGTTTCTATTAACTATAAACGATCATGTGCCTTGCACATGCATATTTAATGAAATACATGGACCAAATTACCCTTATCTTCTTCTTCTCTGTGGGTGAGCCATTAATCTTGCAATGGACATTTCAGAACCAACAAAATTTCCAAGTTCATGTGCCTTGCACAGTAACATTATCCTTTTCATTTTCAAAACCAACAAAAAAATCCAAGTTCATTTTGAACAATGGGCAGCCATTAATCTTGCAGCAACAAGTGCCCCCACATTGTTTAATCCCTTTCCACTTGCATCCGTGAAAAATTCATATATGATTGTTCACTAAAACTTCAAAATTTTCACCAACTCACAAAGATAGTCATCTACGATTGGTTTACTTCATTTTTTTTATCAAAAAAATCAAACAAAATATTCATATGACTAATACTGTTGGTTTGAAATCCTTGAAAAATTAATTTTTGAGTCTCACATTCTTTATTTCATGGTGGAACATTGTTAATATTACAGACAATCAGATTATTTCTCAACTCCTCCCCCATTGGGTTCATCATAATCAGAAAAGTGGAAAAACAAATTAATACAAAGCCTGAATCAAAACCCCCCAACCAAACCAAACAACACATATTATTTCACCGTAAGTCAGAAACCAACAACCGCTATTAGGGGTGGGTATATAGACTTAATCTCGTGGACCGGCCCGTTTAGCTCGTGGCCCGCACATATATGTGCATAGAAAAAACAAACCAATCCATCCAATTATAAAGGATTTTAAGTCCGGCCTATGAAGTCCGCGGACTTCGCGGGCTTAATCCGCAGAGCTCGCGGGCTAGCCCGCATAAGCACTTGACTCTAATTTTTTTTTTTATACATATATAGCATTAATTAGATACTAATTTGTCCTTTACAAATTGTAATTTTCAAATACCAATTAATATAAACCTTATCATGAATCATCGTCTATAATATTGTCTTACTATTAAGTAGGTAATAGATATTTTCTCCAACTAAAACAAATTATTGCTTGAAATTAAAAATCTTTTTTCACCGTACGTTATTTTAATTCTTTGATATAAAGTTTAAAACTTCAATTCTTACTGAAATATAATAACATATTTAAGAGATGTTTCTTCTTATTTTTATTTTTATAGTTTATTATAGGTATTAGTCTTTGTAATGTTTGATATTTTATTTAGAGTTGAATGTTTCATATTTAATTGAATGCTTATATTTGTATTTTTTTTAATGTATTCTTATTCTCTATATTTGGTTCCTTAGCTTAAAAAATGTAAAAAAAAAAAAAAAAACCTCTATTATTGGACAAATTTATGATTTAAAAAAAAACTTTTTTCCAACATTTTTATTGGATTTGTGGGCCAGCCTGTTTATCCGCGGGCTTCGTGGGCCTGATACGGACTTGAACTTTTAGTTCGTTTAATTTGCGGACCGAGCTTAGTCCGATCCCTAAAAATGTGGGCTTCATTGACTGGGTCTCAAAATGGCCCCGCCTGGCCTGGCCCGTATACCCGCCCCTAACCGTCGCGTGCACGATGCTACTCTTGTGACATGTCACCAAGCGAAGGCGCGATGGTTCGGAAAGAGAAAGGAGAGCTGGAGTTCGAATTTGAAGTAAAGAAGATGATATGAGAAGGGTTACAGAAGCAGAAGCTCATGGCGGCATGGTTAAGCGGTGTTTGGATCAGGTGGGGGTGGTGCGTCTGGTGGTGGAAGGAGTGGGGTTAGGGGGTTAGGAATTGAGGTGTGACAAGTGTGAATGGTGGGAAGGGGATTTTTTGACAAATCACTCAAAATTAACACGTTACTTAACGGTTGAGTTAGGAGAGACAAAAGTAATGCATTTTTATGGAGAGGTGAATGTAATTTACTCAAATCTTTATGCACAAACCTTGTGAGCCACCGTGCACAACCAGTTTTTAGGATTTTTATTTATTTTTTATTCTTAAAAAGTCGCTTCTATCCTCATGAGTCATGTAAACTTAACTACTCATCTATAAACCTCCGCCACCTTTCTCTCAGCCACCGCGTTAAATATTTATATCAGTATCAGTATAAAAAAGAAGATAGGCACCTAGAATATAAGTTCCATTGTAATCAACAAAAGGAAGAGAAAAATAATCTTACCATCGTGGTTTTGCTTATCAAATTCTCTCGTACCAACTCTCTGCCTCCATACGTGGTTGCTACAGTTATGGCGGACGTCATGGTAATGAAAGAGATTGAAGACACGGCGCTGCGTCTTGGTGTCGATCTCTCCACTCTCAATCTCGATGCCATTCGTCTTTCTCTGGACAAAAATTGCGGCATAGTCAGGTATCAACTTCACCTTTTTTTTTTTTTTTTTTGGTCACTGAAATGAAATCCTAGTTAGCAGTGTTCTGACTCCGTTTCATGTTTTTCACGGTGCAGTAATGAGGATATTTACCAAGAGGATAATCTCGAGTTTGAATCTGGATTTGACAACATCATAGTCGTGGATAACCTTCCTGTCGTTCCGAGGGAGAAGTTTGATAAACTGGAAGGAGTGGTTCGGAAAATTTATAGTCAGATTGGTCTTATTAAAGAGGATGGCCTCTGGATACCGGTTGATTCTGAAACTGAGAAAACCCTGGGTTACTGCTTCATTGAGTACAATACTCCTCAGGTATACATTTTTTCGTAATGTACCTGGACATACACAGTGAAATCTACAAGACTTGTTGACCTAAATCTTTTGTTGTTAATGATTTTGATGTCAATTGTGTTGTTAAGAGTGTTTTTATATATGGGATAGAACGTTGTTGTTATTTATTTGGTTTGGTTAAATTGGTTTAAATCGGCGGTTGATTTTTAGGAAGCTGAGCTCGCTAAGGAGAAGACCCATGGGTATAAATTAGACCGTGCACACATGTTTTCCGTGAATGTGTTTGATGACTTTGACAGGTTTATGAAGGTTCCCAGTGAGTGGGCTCCTTCTGAAACCAAGGCCTATGCTCCAGGGGTAAGATTTACATGTTTGTTTACGTTACTTTCTACTCTTCTATGGATGGTTATTTTCTACAATTCTATAGATGGTTATGCTTATAATTTAATGTATTATTGTATTTCTTACTGTATATTGTAACCTTGGCCATGACTTGTGCCTAGTTTTTTTTTTTTTCTTTTTTTCTTTTTTCAATCTGCAATTGTTGCCTTTTGCTAGCCTTACATCCAATATATACACACACCCATACTTGAGCTATGTTATGAGATATACAGGCACTGCATCGCTTTTAATTTGGTTCTGCTGATATTTTATTATTAATATTAGTATTTAGATTACTTAAAGCACTTTCAAGTTTTCTCATAACTATGTGGAATTGTGAATACAGTTGCTTTACTTTTGTTGTATAGCTTAAAGTTTGAAAGATATGTTTGTATTTTGGTTATGATTTATGATTTAGTAGCTTTTGCTCTGGAACCTTGTACCTTATATTTCTAATGCTCTTTGGTGTTTGTATCTCTTAAGGAAAATATTCAACACTGGCTCACTGATGGAAAGGCCAGGGACCAGTTTGTGATTCGTGCTGGTTCAGATACTGAGGTCTTGTGGAATGACGCAAGGCATTTAAAGCCTGATCCCGTTTATAAGCGTGCAGTGAGTGGGCATTTTATCTCAGTATCTTGTACTAGTGCCTTACTTTTACAAGATTTTTGTATTGCTGCTGGCCGGGGTGTTCATGTATTTTTTATTTTTTTTAATTACAGTTTTGGACTGAGAGTTTTGTGCAATGGTCTCCTTTGGGGACATACTTGGCCACTGTTCACAGACAGGGGGCAGCAGTCTGGGGAGGTGCTACAAGCTTTAATAGACTTATGCGTTATGCGCATCCTCAGGTTTTCTGAGATTCATTCTGTATCATTGTTTGGCACTTTGAATTTGGCTTTCTTATTATTATACTAACGATTATTTATGTTAATATAAAACAGGTAAAACTTATTGATTTTTCACCTGGTGAGAAGTATTTGGTAACATATAACGGCCATGAACCGAGCAATCCCCGAGATGCCAATGTGAGTGTGCTTTTTTTTTTTTTTCTTTTCTTTCTAAGTATTTTAGACACTGTTCCTAACACTGACTATTTTTTTTTTTTTGTAGAGAGTTGTGATAAATATATTTGATGTGAGGACTGGTAAAGTTATGAGGGACTTTAAAGGAAGTGCCGATGATTTTGCAGTTGAAGGTGCTGCGGGTGTCACTGGAGTGTCATGGCCTGTTTTCAAGTACTATTTTTTTTTTTAATCTAGCTCATATGCAATTATTTTTGCATCTGTCATGTGTCTAATGCAATAATTAATTTTGTAACTCTTTGCAGATGGAGTGGTGGAAGAGATGATAAATACTTTGCAAGGATGGGGAAAAATATACTCTCTGTATATGAGACAGAGACCTTTTCTCTCGTTGACAAGAAATCCTTAAAGGTTGAAAATATAATGGATTTCAGCTGGTCTCCAACTGATCCGATCATTGCTCTCTTTGTTCCTGAGGTGGGAGGTGGTAACCAGCCTGCCAGGGTAAGTTTGTGTTTTTTCTTTCCTTTTATTATGTACATGGATTAAAGTTTTGTTTTACTTGTTTATTGTAATGAATGGTCATATAGTATTTATCAATTATTTTATATTTATGTTCCTTGACATATTTATAGGTTAGTCTGATTCAAATCCCCAGCAAAGCGGAACTCAGGCAGAAGAACCTTTTCAGTGTCGGTGACTGCAAAATGTACTGGCAAAGCAATGGAGACTACCTCGCTGTTAATGTAGAGAGGTACACAAAAACGAAAAAAAGCACATACACAGGCTTTGAGCTTTTCCGTATAAAAGAACGGGATATACCAATTGAAGTTTTGGAGCTTGATAATAAGAATGATAAGATCATTGCGTTTGCTTGGGAGCCAAAGGGCCACAGGTTTGCAGTTATTCATGGTGATAACCCTAAGCCTGATGTTAGCATTTACTCCTTGCGTACTGGTCAGAACAGCCGAGTTTCAAAACTCACTACTCTGAAAGGCAAGCAAGCAAATGCTCTGTTTTGGTCACCTGCTGGTCGCTACATTGTACTAGCTGGGTTGAAAGGCTTCAATGGACAGTTGGAATTTTACAACGTTGATGAACTTGAAACAATGGCTACTGCTGAACATTTTATGGCAACAGATATTGAATGGGATCCTACTGGAAGGTATATGGTCTATCTGAATGAATAATGATATATTGCTAATAAAGGCAGTTCATAGGTTAATCTTGTGTAAAATCAGTTTAAAATTGTATTTACCTTAGTCATCAAGTGTTTGATTTTTGTCTCTTTAATGAAAAAGTACTTATTATTGGTTTGTTAATTATCACAAGCTTATATTGCTTTCCCTTTTTACTGCAGGTATGTTGCAACTGCTGTGACTTCAGTTCATGAAATGGAGAATGGTTTCAATATATGGTCTTTCAATGGCAAACATCTATATCGGATTCTGAAGGATCACTTCTTTCAGGTACTTTAACATCTGCACCTGATGCATTGTTGGCAATTATACGTGTATTACAATGGCATGAGGGATGATGTGTGTATGTACAATGTTGAATGTTCGTACGGTTATAGGTTTGGACATTGTAATGCTCCATTATTGGTTCTATGTTTTGGTAGTATAAATTTTTGTAATAGCAGAATTTACACATCATTGAAATTGTTGCTGTTGTCCTTATTGCTAATCTGCATATTTGGCACTGAATGCCTCTGTTGTGTAATTCTGTGCTAGTCATTTTTGTGGATATTATCAATCACACATTCTTATTTTTCTTTTACTATATAGTTCTTATGGAGACCAAGGCCACCATCTTTCTTGACTCCTGAGAAAGAGGAAGAGATTGCCAAGAACTTGAAGAAGTACAGTAAGAAATACGAGGCGGAAGATCAAGATGTTTCATTGCTGCTGAGTGAGCAGGAGCGTGAGAAACGTAGGATGTTGAAAGAAGAGTGGGACAAGTGGGTTAACGAATGGAAGCGGATCCACGAAGAAGAGAGTTTACAGAGGCAGAAGCTTAGGGATGGAGAGGCTAGCGAGGAATACGAGGCAAAGGACATCGAGGTGGAGGAAGTGATCGATGTAACAGAAGGGGTCCTTCATCTTGAGTATGGTCAAGAGTGAGTTTGATAGCTGGACTTGGATTGGAACATTTTATTCACTTGTCGAGGTTTAGTTGTGCAGCCTACTTCGATTTCATCTTTGTAAAACCCAATTTTGTAGTCGTTCATTATTTTTTATTTTACGTGGAAGGAATTTCCTTTACTGTCAAATTTAATGTGAAACTTTCTTTTATAATATGCTTAAATGTAATTTTAGTTTCCCTATTTTTTAATACAATTCGTAATTTTGATCCTTTTGTTTTAAAATTGAGACATTTAGTCTTCTTATTTTGTACAATCCGTAATTTTAGTCTTCCTATTTTAAAATTGAGATATTTAGGCTCCCAATTTTGTAATTTTAGTCTTCCTATTTTAAAATTGAGATATTAAACACATGTCAACGTTAATATCTTAACGATCAACTATTCTAATTTGAAGGAAGGACTAAAATTACGAATTTTACAAAATTGAGGGACTAAATGTCTCAAATTTAAACAAGGGGACTAAAATTGTGGATTGTGCAAAATTGAGTGACTAAATGTTTCAATTTTAAAATAGGGAACTAAAATTGCAGATTATATAAAATGGGGGATTAAAATTCCATTTAAGCCTTTATAATACTATATCTGATCTTAATTATAAGTAACAAATTGACTTTTTCTTTGTTCCTAATTATAAGCAACAATCACCAGACTCAAGGTTAAATTTCTTTTTTACCCTTAATTTATTGTTAACTCTATTTGCTATGCATTCCCTATGACAATCACTTAAAGAAAAGGGTATTTTTGGAATAAAAATTGAATTTATGATATAATTAATTTTAAAAAAATTGTATTAACTACTATGTAGCTTATAATTAGGACCATAAGTAGTATATTATAAAACTTTTATTGATTATTGATACAGGACTGACCTTGGAGGTTGTTTTGTTGTGTGGCCGCCCAGAGTCTGTGACTAAAGGGGGCTCAAAAAAATTTAGACAACTATAGTGTGAGGAAAAAAAATTCAATTCCTTTTGACAACAACTACATCTTTTTGACTTTTTTAAAACTCTTTTAATTACTAAATTTTAATTTTTTTTCAAACATTAAAACTAACCAAAATTCAATTTCTAAAAAAATAAATGTTTATTCGCATATAATATTTTATATTTGTATATAATTATGAGTAGAAAATATTTTGTGTGTAATAAAATATATTATTTTTAATAAAATTGTGTAGCTATGTTTTTTATAAAATATACTAGTATGGTGACCCATGCAATGCACATGCTTATTATTATATTTTAAAATGATAAAGTTGTTATTTTAATTTATGTTTATTGCATATATTATTTAAGAGTTTTTTTACTCAATTATTTAAAAGTTATAAAACATAAAATTTAATATAATGATTACAAATAATTAATCTAAGATTTAGAAAATTTCTTAATACACCACATATCGTGATTTGTGATTGAACGATAGTATAAAATTATTTTATACAGTTAGTGCATTATTTTCTCATAAATTAATATATATGCATTCTTTAATTTAAATTTAAATTAATGATTATAACAATTGATTTTTCTAGTTTTTAATTTCTTTTAATTACTTTTAATTATTTACTTTTAATTTAAATTAATTTGAATTAGTTGATTTTTTTACTTACTCTATCTCCTCTAAGTTTGATTTCTTTTAATGTTTTTCATTATTTTATTTAATCCTTTAATAAATTTTAATTTTAATTGATTGATGATTGATTTCGTTTACTTAACGCATTCTCCTTTCATTTATTTTATTATCATTTATTCTTTAAATTCTTTGATCCTTTAATTATAATTGATCGAACAATTTAAATTTAAAATTATTTAAATTGATAATAATTATGAATGATAATTAATTTCTCCTAATTTTAATTTCTTTTAATTATTTATTTTTAATTTTAATTATTTTTTATTGGTTGATTTGTTTTACGTACTACAATTTTTCTCAATTCCTTACAATAATTTTTTAATTATTCACTTTAATCTTTTAATTAATTTTAATTGATTGATTTATTTTATTTACTGCAATCTTTTCTCATTTATTTTATGATGTTTTATCCTTGAAATCCTTTGATCCATTAATTTAAATTTAAATATATGATAACGATAATAAGAATTGGTTCCAACTGATCTTAAGTTCTATTAATTACTTTTATTTATTTACTTTTAATTTTAATTGTTAGATTTTTTATTTATCACAATTTCCTCTCAATTTCTTACTGTAGTTTTTTAATTATTAAATTTAATCCTTTAATTAATTTTAATTTTAGTTGATTGATTTCTTTTATTTATCGACATCTTCTTTCATTTATTTGTTGATTCTTTATCTTTTAAATCCTTTGTTTCTTTAATTTCATTTTTTCGTTAATTTAAATTTAAATCAATTTGAATTGATGATAATGATAATTGATTTCTCTTGCTCTTAATTTCTTTCAATTATTTACTTTTCATTTTAATTAATTTTTTAAATTATTTTTGTCATTTAAAATTTTCAAATCTATCTATATATTATATAAAACATAGTTGCTGACTAGGACTGGTTGTCCACGTGTCACATTGTGGTGACATTTTATATATATTAATTGATTGATTAATTGATTGATATTTCATTATTAATTTTAGTATTATTAATAAATTAATTAATTATTGATTATTGATTAGCACAATTACAATCTTAATATTTGTAACACATTTAATATATTTATAATTTTCTTTTCAGATTTAAAAAATGAAATTTTAAAATTAGATTTTGATTAATATTTTAATTCATTATTAATTTTAGTATCATTAATCAATTAATTAATTATTTTGTAAAAAAAAGTAATTAATTATTGATTTTCACAATCACAATCTTAATATTTGTAAGACATTTAATATATTTATAAATTTCTTTTCAGATTTTGAAAACAAAATTTTAAAATTATATTTTGATTAATATTTTAATTCATTATTAATTTTAGTATAATTAATTAATTAATTAATTATTCTGTAATATTTTCTTTTAATATTAATTAATATTAATATTTTGATTTAAAAATTCATTTAATATATATATAATTTTCTTTTCAGATTTAAAAAATCAAAATTTTAAAATTATATTTTGATTAATATTTTAATTAAATTAATTCTAAATCTATCTATCTATCTATTTATCTATCTATATATAATTTTAAAGCCATCTATCTATCTATCTATATATAGTTTTAAACCTTATTTTAAAATTATATATATAATTCTGATACAATTTTTATACGTGATTTTCACTAATTATTATTATTGGATGTGATTTGCAAAACCGAATTTAAATATTCTGATTGGTTTGGTTTTAAAACCCAACAAAATCTATTTTTATTAGTTGCCTTTTTTTACTTCTTTTAAGGTTATCTCTTTCTCATTCCTTCACACTCTATATAGATATTGTGTTTAGCGTACAATCCGATTGAGGACACATTTTTTTTTTCTTCTCTTGAAAGACAATATGAATCCTAAAGAAAGGAAGACGTTTATGTAAACAAAGAAGAGATTGTGTAAAATTCTAGAGCTGTTGTTGGTAAAATTCCTCATATTAGTATTTTTTTATAACTTTTCATTTAACATATTTTCTTATAATTGTTATACTAATTTGTTTCCTTCTTGCTTTCCTACAAGATTTGTTCGATTATGTAAACAAAGAAGAGATTATGTTTCCAGAGCTGTTGTTGGTAAAATTCCTCAAGTTAGTATTTTTTATAACTTTTAATTTAACATATTTACTTAGTATTGTTATACTAATTTGTTTCCTTCTTGCCACAGAATTCCTACAAGATTTGTTTGAGGAATGGCATGTAAATGCTTAAAAATTATGTTACTTAGTAGATGAAGATGACAATTTGTTGTACGAGTGTGAAAGAATGAAGGGTGGACATAGATGAGCATTCTCTTGGAAATGGTTGGATGCATTTCGTAAAAAAGAAAATATTCCAAGGAGGATAAAAACTGTGGTTCAAAAATCTTTCGCATAGAAACTTTCTCTTGATTGAAGTGTTCCTAGGTTGAATCATAAGTTTATCTTTGTATGTTTATCTCTCTCAAGAGATATAAAACATGTAATATGATTTTTTTATTATCTATATTAAAAAAATATAAATAAATTATTCTAAATTTTGTTTATGTTATATTTAAGTTTTGCTTTGTATTATTTCATGAATTTATTCATGAATAATATAAATGAATTATTCAAGACTATAAATAAATGCTTTTAAATTAGTGGGATTAATTATATTAATAATTGAGTAAAATCATCTATCGGAGTTATTTTAAGAGGAATTAATAGTGTGTTTATTAACCAAATTTGACTAATCAAACCGTTAATATCATAACCATTAAATCGAGATTAACATAATATATATTTTCTGTTATAACATTTTTAATTCCAAATTTATTTATTTTTTTGTTTAAGTTTATTTCTTAACTTATCTCGCACATTTTTTGATTATGACACATTTTATTTTATTCTTAACAATGTTATTTCAACTAAAACAACATAATTAACATTATTATTGACACATAAAAAAATATTAGTAACGCCTTTAAAATAGCATTATTAAAAATTCATCATTTGAGGATGAAATTGAAAATTAATATATTAAAGTATTTATAATATTAAAACTTTATATTATCTATTTGAAATTAATTGTGAAAATATAAATAAATTATTCAAAAATATAAATAAATGCTTTTTAAATTAATGGGATTAATTACATTAATATTTGAATTAAAGTAATTGGAGTTATTTTAATAGGAAATATGTTACATTTAAATAAAAATTAATTCAAGCAATTTAAATAAATTAATTCAATCAATTGAGGGGGGAAAAACACTATATTAAAGAAATTGGATTCCTATATTCGTAACTTCCACTTATGCTATGTTATGTGCTTCATTCATTCTTTTTGCCCTTTTTTACCTGCGACAATCTGGATTATTATTATAATTATTATTATTATGATTTGACTTTTATCGGCAGAGAATGTATTAATAATAAAAATAGTTTTTTTATCAGTAAAAAGATAGTGTTGTTGGTTAAAAAAGTGATTTCAGGTTGGTGAGTCACCAAACGTTAATGTGCAAAATGCTTGCAATGCAACTCTTGAGTCGATCTTGGCTGGGTCCTTAGTTCGATCACTAATACGGTAGTTAGATATGAATGGTAATAAATATAAAGGGGCAAATACTACATATTTATTATTAAATTAATGTTATATATTTTAAAGAAATAATGAAATGAAATATAAATTGTAAAATAAAGATTAACATACTATATATATTTATGTGGTTGATTTGAATTTGTGACAATAGATGGATGTGATTCTCAATTGTCTTTTTTTCACATGTATCTTTTAAAAAAAATATTTAATAATTTATTTATATTATTTAATACATGAAAAGACAATATAGTTTTCAAATAACTTTTAAAAAAAATATAATGAAAATGTTAAATTGTTGTTTATAAAAAAAATATTTAATTGCTATTTTTAATCTTTAAGTTTAATTATAATTTGTCTTTCAAAATATTAGAAAATGTTTCTCCCAAACATAAAATATTACAATATCATATCAAATTTAATACAAATGAATATGATATATAACATTATGCTTATATGTAATATTTTAAATATGAGTTCTTAAATTTATATTGTTTTATTCATTCGCTTAATTTTGTTTCCAATATTTTTTACAAGATGTTAAATTAATGAACTCCATAAAAAATATTTTAATGGAACAATATGTGTGAGTTCTTTTAGTCAAAATTATTTTTCTTATTATTTTCATCTTATTTTTATTATATAGTTTTATTTTTCTATATATATAAATTTTTTTACTTCAAGAAAGTGACATTGTGAAATTTAAATTTATAGTTGTATTATATATTTTTTTAAAATAAGTTGTATTATAAAATAAACACATCTAATTATCTTTTATTAATGAATAAATTTTTCATTCCGAAAATTTGAATCAGTTTTAGATCTTTTTTAAGTAATATATTTAAGTAATATAACAAATTAACAACATTGTCAACATACTTTATACATACAAACAATTCATTCATTCCTCAATAAACCCGTGCATCGCACGGGTACTATCTAGTTGTTTTAATAATAATGTTTTATTTTTATTTCAAAAATAATTATTTTCTTATCATGTATTTAATTATTTTGAAATTATTTCAGTTATAATTGATTGATAAGAATATTCACTTTATTATTCATTTATTGTCATATTGAATTTTTTTTTCATATCATATTAAATATTTTACATGTATAATTTGGAAGATGAATTAGTTGAGTATACAATTTAAGGAAACTCAAGAATTATTAATGTCAATGTTTCCTAATTATTAATCAATTACATACTATGAACTTATTTACATAGTTAAATATAATTGTTCTTAATTATTTTTTACATCAATATTTTTACTTATTATAATAATTAAGGCACTAAATATGAATTCATTTATAAAGTTATTACATTTTTACATTGTACTATTGTGTGAAGGTTTAGTCTCATTATCCACTGTTGTATAAACAAAATGTTCATTAAGAAAAAAAAAATACTAAGTTACATATGAAGGAATGAATTGGTATAACACATTTTATAAATTAGTAAATAACGTGTTTTACCCACATTTTTCTCCATTTTCTTCGTCAAGATTGTATCTTTGTTAACTACAAAAAATAAAGTCAGAAAAATAAAACAAAACAACCGTATGTAAGGTATGGTCGTAGAAAAGAAACATAAAAGGAGTAGTACTACTATTTAGAAAAGAGTAAACAATGAAAGGAATAAATAACGAAGAAGGAAAAGAAAAATATTGATTTACCTATAATTTCTTCTTTATTTTCATCAATGATGAATCTCTGCAAAACATTAAAAAAAAAAGGTCAAAAAACTGGGGCGTGCAATGAATGATTGAAGAAAAAACAATGAAAGGCAGAAAAATATATATAGCCGTAAGTATTCTAATTAATTAAAAATTATATAATTATTTTAATTTAAAATAATCTTAATTACCTTAATTAAAACATATATGTGTCTATTATAATTAAAATTATTAATTATTTCAAATTATAATATATACTCGTTCTAATTAACTTAACTTCTATATTTACATAGTTTATTGAATTAATAGATGAAAATTTCTCTAAAAATTTCCCGCTCGATTGCATAAGATTTTTCCACTTAGACTTCTTTACTTTTATTATTGTAAAGATAAAGATTATTAAGAATATAATTATTTAAATTTAGAATAATCTTAATTACCTTAATTAAAACATATATGTGTCTACTATAATTAATTTAATTATTTCAAATTATAATATGTACTTGTTCTAATTAACTTAATTTCTATATTTACATAGTTTATTGAATTAAAAATAGATGAAGATTTCTCAAAAAAATTTCTGCTCGATTGCATAAGATTTTCCCACTTAGACTTAGAGGTGTCAAATGGGCCGGCCCGACCTGGCCCGTTAGGCTGGGCCAAACTGGCCCATTTATTTTTTTGTTTAAATTTATACTAATTTTAAAAGAAAAAAATATAAAATTAAAAAATAATGGCGGGCAAAGAATTTATAGGCCTCGCCTGGCCTGTATTGCCCGTTGGGCTGGGCCAAATTAGCCTGATTATTTTTAGGCCAATTTTTTTTTTAGCTTGGCCCGACCTGGCCTAACGAACCATCGGGCCAGCCCGTTGGGCCAGACCAATTTTGACAGCTCTAGTTAGACTTCTTTATGTAGATAAAAATTATAATATTTTTATATAGATTTTCAAATTACAATATTTATATAGTTTTATGAATTAAAAATGGATGAAAATATTCTCTAAAAATTTATGTGTTAATAATAATTAATTTAATTATTCAGAATTTCAAATCAGAATATATATACTTACCATAATTACCTTAGATACTATATTTATATAAATTTATGAATTAAAAAATAAATAAAAATTCTCCCTAAAAATTTTCTGGTCAAATGTATAAGAATTCCCCCAAAGACTTCTTGACTATACCATATAGGTTCTGTCTTACATTCCGAACAGCTACCAACATACTAGAATGTTCAAAACAAGCAATACATGTAGTAGCCAAAGAAACAAACATTTGCAGTCAACCCCAAGCCTTTAATCCACGTTGTTATCTCCAAAACTCTTCTGCTGCATTAATGTTGTTGGCTCGAAGTCACGAAAATAAACTTCCACCAACCACCACTTTCATGCAAGACCCATGCATTTGCACAATATTATTATGCCCACCTACACCACGCCATTTGTGCTTTTGGCGCAAATAAAATTCCCCTACACTTGTGCTATGCAACTCACAAATTGAGCCAACCCCAAACTGTGAGCATAATTTCTTCTTGCTACCCCTCTCGACCCCAAACTGTATGTATCCGCTGTGAGCATAATATATATTATAGGAATTAAATTATTAAAAATTAGGAGTAATCAAAATAAAGTATCTTATTGAATCAATCAAATCCTTTTTTTTTTCCTTCTCGTGAAACATGTCTTTCTTGTGTTGGACCCATATTTTATGAGTCTTTATATCAAATCAAATCATTTTTTCCCTTTTAACTAATTTTCCACTTAAATATTTTTTCAGTATCTTTAATCATTTTAAGTAATTTAATGAGATATCTACAAGTCATCACTCAAATAATATTTTATTATAAATTTATTTTTTAAATAAAAAGCAATTTTTTTATAACCAATATATATCACAAACAAAATAATTAAGTATTTATTTAAAATCTTTTTACTTTTAAATATTTTACATTAATTTATAAACCCTTACAATGTGTGGGATACTTGATAGTTTTTTTAATCTCTTCTATATATGTAGTAATCTTTTTAAAATATCTAATCTAACCTTTAAAAGAGGAATCGATCGCTAAATGACTCTTTAATTTTTTAAAGGTGAAAAATAAAAATATATAATATGAATTATTTTTTTTATTTTTCCATTAATGTTAAAAATATTATCTCTTTAATTTATTTATATTTAATATAATAAAATATTTATTATTAATAATAAAATAACCTATTTAAAATTATTTTTATTTGAATTTAAAATACTCGCACAGCCCATTGTTACAATGTAAAGTAAGTAATACAATAATAATACATTAAAATATAAGCATAATAGTCTATATAATAAGAGGCAATGAGTAAAAAATAAGTATACATAAACATTAAACACCTTCATGAATCTATCAAAGTCATCAAACATGCTTACAACACTTTCATGAATCTGTCAAAATCATCAAACATGCTTACCAAAAATATGTGTGCCCGATCCAACTTGCTTTTTAGGAGGCTGAACTTGCTAAGGAAAAGACCCATGGGTACAAATTGGACCGTGCACACATATTTTTCGTGAAAGCATGTTTGATAATTTTGATAGGTTTATGAAGATTCTCAATGAGTGGACTAATATTGAAACTAAGACATATGCTCGAAGGGTAAGGTTTATATGTTTACATTACTTTCTACTCTTTCTTATTATATAGATGGTTATGCTTATAATTTAATGGATTATTGTATTTTTTGCTTAAATATGTTTCGGGTCCCTGAAATATTAGCGAATTTTGCGTTGGGTCTCTATTAAATTTTTTGCTTTCTTTTGGGTCCCTAATAATTTTTATTTTTATTTTTGGTCCCTAAAGCGCTTTAGATAGCACTTTAAATTGCTTTAAAAAGTGATTTAAATAGCGCTTTAGGGACCAAAAATAAAATAAAAATTTATTGGGGACCCAAACGAAAGCAAAAATTTAATAGGGACCCAACACAAAATTCATTAATATTTCAGGGACTCGAAACATATTTAAGCCTTGTATTTCTTACAATATATTTTAGCCTTGGCCATGACTTATCAACTCATAGAGTGAGCCGACCCCAACCTCCATGTACTATTGTTGTTTACCTCCATGCATCCAATCTGTGAGCATAATTTATTCTTGCTACACACACACATACACACACACATATATTATAGTAGATTTTCTTATACAAATCATCACTCGAATAATGTTTTATTAAAATTTTATTTTTTAAATAAAATGAATTTATTTTTTTATATCCAATATATATCATAAACAAAATAATTAAGTATTTATTTAAAATCTTTTTACTTTTAAATATTTTACATTAATTTATAAACCCTTACAGTGTGTGGGAAAATTGATAATTTTTTTAATCTCTTCTATATATGTAGTAATCTCTTTTAAAATATCTAATCTAACTTTTAAAAGATGAATTAACTAAATGATTCTTTAAGTTTTTAAAGGTGAAAAATAAAAATATATAATATGAATTAATTTTTTATATTTTTCCATCAATGTTAAAAAATTATCTCTTTAATTTATTTATATTTAATATAATAAAATATTTATTATTAATAATAAAATAACCTATTTTAAGTTATATTTTATTTAAATTTAAAATACTCGCACAACATACCAAATATATAAAATCATAAAATATGGCAGACACAAAAAGTTTTATAATAAAAAATCAGTCTGATTGTTTTTTTAATCTCTTTTTTCTCTCTCTCTCTCTCTCTCTCTCTATATATATATATATGTATATATAGTAGTCTCTTTTAAAATATCTAATCTAACTCTTAAAAGAGGAATTAGCTAAATGACTCTTTAATTTTTTAAAGGTGAAAAATAAAAATATATAATATGATTTTTTTTTATATTTTTCCATTAATGTTAAAAAATTATCTCTTTAATTTATTTATATTTTATATAATAAAATATTTAATATTAATAATAAAGTAACCTATTTTAAATTATTTTTTATTTAAATTTAAAATACTTGCACAACATACCAAAGATATAAAAGCAGTCTGATAAAAATCATAAAATATGGCAGGCACAAAAAGTTTTATAATAAAAAATTAAATTTAACTTGTACAAAATTTTATAGTTTCTATTCAACTTCAATACCCAAACACAAACTACAAAATCCAGATTTTTTTTTTCAAGCACTTAGAAAATAGTCAGTTTTAGTTTTAGGATCAATGTCTAAAATAAAATACTTAAAAAAAATGACAAAGAAGGGTGGTTCTGATAAAAATCATAAAATATGCCAGGCACAAAAAGTTTTATAATAAAAAATTAAATTTAACTTGTACAAAATTTTATAGTTTCTATTCAACTACAATACCCAAACACAAACTACAAAATCCAGATTTTTTTTTTCAAGCACTTAGAAAATAGTCAGTTTTAGGATCAGTGTCTAAAATAAAATACTTAAAAAAAATGACAAAGAAGGGTGGTTCATAAAAAAACCTTAAAGTGCTTTAATTAATCTAAATACTAATATTAATATATTAATATAATAATAAAATATCAGCAGAATCAAATTAAAAGTGAGACGGTGCCTATATATTTCATAACATATTTCGAATGTGCAAAATATATGTGCAAAAATTATATATTTTAGATAAAACTAGCAAAAAGCATCATATAATCCTAATTATCATAGTATCAAAAAGCAAAATTGGTGATGGAGACAAAACTAAGCATAAGTTGTGCCCATTACTACAATGTAAAGTAAGTAATACAGTAATAATATATTAAAATATAAGCATAAGCAATACAATAATATAGTCTATATAATAAGAGGCGATAAGTAGAAAATAAGTATATTTAAACATCTAGAGACCATCCTCTTTGGTAACCCAATCGGCGAAGTTGATACTTGATGATGCCGCAATTTTTGCTAGGAGGGAGGCGAAAGGCATCGAGATCGACGCCGACGTCATGTCTTTGATCTCCTTCATTACTATGATGTTTGCTATGACTGTAGCAACACAGTGTCATCGATATGGAGGCACAGTATGTGAGAGAGAGTTTGATGTTAGACGAATTGTATTTGTACGATAAATTTATATAATTTTTATGCAATAAAGAGAGATTGAAAAAAAAGTCTAAACTACAAAATTCTAATCACAAAAGTCTTTTAAAAAAATGTTAAAAGTCATCACTCCTACAAAGTCTTTTAAAATTTATAGGATTTTTTTATGCCAAAATAGTCTTTTAAAATTCAAATCCAATACATTCCCTAACTTGTGTATTTACAAATGTTAACTACAATATAACTTGTGTATTTAGAAAAGTTTATTTATTATAAATTATAAAATTTAGTTGTATAAAATAAAATCTATGTGCAATGCACATGCTAAAATATTAGTTAAATTTATATTTTATATTTTTTTACCACCGTTGACTTGTCACAAAAAAAATTAAAGAAAAACAAAACGACGTCATTTTGTTACCAATATGATGGTAAAATGCGTAAAAATTAAAAATTTGGATGGTAAAATTCGCGAAATGATGAAAGTTGAGTGGTAAAATTTGCAGAAAAAAACTTAGATGGTAAAATTTGTGATGAAAGTTGGATAGTAAAATTTGCGAAAAAAACTTGAATGGTAAAATTCATAAATTGATAAAAGTTGAGTGATAAAATATGCAATTAAGTCAAAATTAAACGGATAAAGTAGTCAAATTAGTATCATTTTTTTTGTTTCTTATATTTTTTTTACCTTCATTTTAAAAAAAAATTATGGGGCAATACCTTTTTTTTTATGGGGCAATTTTCTTTTATTACACATGTACAAATAAAAAAAAAATTCTTGTGGGGGAAATTGCTCTCACATAGTTATATGTGCATCTGCTAGTAATATATATATGTGTGTATTTAAAAAATGCAATTATAATTTGTTAACATACTTCTTCTAAAAGAGAAAAAAATTTAAATTACCAATTATATATATTTTTTTGTATCCATGACATTAGTGTGGAGATTGGCTCAAACCCAAGAATTTGCTTAAGGGAACCAAAGCCAGTACCGCTTAAATAAACGACTTGTTAAATTACCAATTATATGCTTACATTATGAAATTAAAATAAATATTGAAAGAATTTTTAATTTGAATCCACTATAAATTTGAATCATAATATATATATTCATATCATTAAATGATTCTAATAAATTTAAATGTTCAAATCATGACAATTATTATAGTTATAATTGCCTTAATTAGTACGAGAGATTTAGTACGTAATATGAATGGTTTTATTAAGTGTTGTTTCCTTAGAGCATTTTTAATAAGTGTAATTTAAGCAGTTTATTTTGAGTTCTTTATCTCTTGTTAATTGGTCCCTGCAATGTCAATTCATAGTTAAATACTCATATACATTTTGCTTCAAAGGTATAATTTTAAACAACCATTAAATGACCCCCTTAAATGATCCTTAAATGGTAAGAAAATATTTTTTAATCATAAAAAATTGTTGTTTATAAACTAAAATTTAAACAACCCAATATGACATGTAGATCACGTCCAACAATAACAAAAAATACTCTCTCAACATTAAAGGAGACAACAAAAGTTGTCCTCTTTGTTGTAAATAAAAAAATCTATCAAAAGTTGTCTCTTTACACACACGCACACACACACACGTGTATATATATATATATATATATATATATATATATATATATATATATATAGAAATTTAATTAAAATATTTCTTAATTTATATTCTTAATTAATAGATAAATTAAAATAATATAAATCATTTTAAATAATATTAATGTGATATATTTGTTTAAATTATAAAATTATTTTAAAAACTATGAGTAATTTAATTAAAATATTTCTTAATTTATATTCTTAATTAATAGATAAATTAAAATATTATAAATCATTTTAAATAATATTAATGTGAGCAATTTAATTATTCATTAATATTAAATTTGATTTGTTAATTGTAACTTTTGATCAATGGCTCATGTTAGTTCATCACATAAAAGTTAAGTCAACGACTATTGTTAATTGCATCTTTCGATCAATGGCTCATGTTAGCTCATCACATAGTAATTCAATCAATGGCTATTGTTAATTGCATCTTTCGATCCGAAGGTTTGTGTTAGTTTAAGTGAACTTTGCATATATATATATATATAGATTCAATATTTTTTAATAAAAATTAAAATATTATTACATTCATGTTCATAATAGCGAAGCAAGGTTTTAACTAACCATAATGAACAAATGCAATCGATACAACCCTAATGGCATTATTACAATTACAATCAATGGAACAACACAGGGATCTATATGTAAACGTAGTATCTATTTAGATAGCTCGAATGACCCCTTCTTATAATGAGAATGTATATAACCCCATTTCGGTCGGGTCCGGTATCGAATGAACTTATAATCATGGAATCGACTCGATCATCAGATTTTCGATTATAAGTTCATAACCCTAGCCCATTCCCATTTTGGGCGGAGCAGATCTACTAATTCTTTGATTCCAGTTAATAAGGTAAGAGTTGAACTAAGAAATAGATTCTAGAAGTTAAAAAAGGGTATCCTAAGCAAATTTCAATAATAGGGTTCATTGATATTCCTTGGTTGCATATTCTAGAAAAACCTTGAAATTGCTACTAAAATCATAGTCATCCACCTTTTTTTGAAACCTTGTAGTGAAGTAAAATAATAATATAAGTAGACAAATTCAATAATTATTATTTTCATAATTTTGAAAGATGATTTTTTTTGGTAGTTATTAATTTATTAGTACATTTAAATAGTTCCTGCTACTAAATATTTGGATGATGAATTTAGCTCCTAACGCTAATTTGGTAACCCTAGATGAAAATTTTGGGATTTTACACTGACACCTATTGTTACAGTAGTAGTTTACAGTTACCAAATGAGAAGGAAGGAAAAGAAAGAAGACTTAGTGTTTGAATTAAAGTTTGTAAACTTAAGTTTGGATTAAACTTAAGTTTGCAAATTGAGTTTGCAAAAGTATCTCAAGTCTTATTTCTCCAAAACTGAGTTTTCAAACAAAAATTTACTCTCAAACATACTTTTAGGATTTAGGAGGTTACTAAACATACTCCCAAACTCATTTTGGTCTCAAACATACTATTAGGAGCTTCCACCGAAAATCCAAACATACCCTTAATATCCAATTTGGTCCCTTAGTTTATTAAACATATTCAATTAGGTCCCTTTATTTTTTTTATTATACAATTAGGTACTTTAGTTTTTTATTTTTATCCAAGTAGGTCCCTTTGTTTTTTAAGTATGTAATTAGGTCTTTTAATTTTTTATTTTTATCCAATTAAGTTCTTTCCGTTAGGTCTAACATATTAAAAAAAAAAATCAAAAGACTTAACAGAAATGACTTAATTTGGATAAAAATAAAAAATTAAAAGACCTAATTACATACTTAAAAGACAAAAAGATCTAATTGGATAAAAATAAAAAATTAAAAAATCTAATCGTATACTCAAAAAATAAAAAGATCTAATTGAGCATGTTTAATAAACTAAATTACCAAATTGGGTATTAAGCCAAGAAAGAATTACTATTACTATTACTACTAAATTAGCAACGAAAACCTAAAACGGATCCATCGGTGATGGTGATGGCGACCCTGCATTGAGCTTTGGCCTCCACGTGGTGACTGAAAAGGTGCAACACTCTCACGCGCCCCGCCATCTCTATCCTCGACTCGATCTCCATCGTGGGCCTCACACTGCTGGGCCCATTCACGAAGGTGGGCCCCGGGTCCAAGGGGAAGGACTGGACGGTGAACGTGGCGGCCATGTACTGAGTCCTGCCGGCGGCGATCTTGCCGGCGGGAACGAACATGAAGCCGACCTGTCTGCCGTAGTAGAGAAGCTGGAGCGAGCTGTCGTAGTGGGAGAAGGTGCCTCGGTTAGGGTTTCTAACAGAGACGTACTGGGAGAAGGTGAAGTTGACGGTGCCGTTAGTGGCGGAGTAGGAAGGGATCTGGACGGCGCTGACGGCGATTTTGGGGTCCTGGGGCTTGAACACCGTGAAGTAAACGATGAAGACCACGATGAGAAGGAAGAGCAAGAAAATGGTGGCCACGAAACACGACGCCAGGTTCGTGCGCCTCTCTGGCTTGCCCATGGCTCGTTCGGTGTTGGAGAGAAACTAACTATGTGAATGTGAATGTGAATGTGATGTGATGATGTGAGGATGGATGTGCCAATGCAAAAACAAAACAAAACCCACGGGCACATGGAGTGTGTGCAGAATTTTGCAGTGTGTGAAGAGGTGGGTAGGACCATAGGTAGAACTTTGATTATTTGTTTTTTTCCCTTCAATCCAATTCTCTTTACCTGTAATTTTTTGTCTTGCACTGCACCCTTTTTTTTTCTTTATTACCTAGTGAAGTTTTAAATTAGTTCCTAAAAAGATTAAAAATAGAGGAGACAGGTCACAAAAATTTACATTAATCACTAAAAATTAGAGTGAGAAACTTTCATTTTTACGGACGTTAAATTTTTCAAACGAGACCTTGTGTTCAAATGTTCAATCCTTATATTATGGGTTTGGGTCCCTCCTATCACTTGTTTTTTTTGTTAGCTTCTGTGTTGTAATAATGGTTTTCTTTTTTGGCGTGTGGCGAGGTTGAAAAATCTCGCCCTCTTGTGAGCATGAATGTGGATGATTATGTTCATTACTTGATTCGAATCTAGTTTGTTGGATCGGCCCATTTGACTTATATATGGACTGGCCAATTCAGATCTTAGGGTGATTCATATATTTGATTTTGGGAATTTTGTTACAAGTGGTCCCATAATTTTGTGTCCACTAGATGATCTTAGAATTTGACAGGTTGAGGAGGGTTATTTTGTATTTACCTTTTTTTTATCTAATGATCTATTATTAGTATTTTGGGTGAAAATTTATTTGCTACATTAACGGTTTGCCATCGGCCACTAGATAAAGTTTCCTTGTTGTGCCTTCCGCCCTATGCAACACTGGTGGTCTCTTCATTTTGGTTCTCCATGCATTGTAGTATAGTGTAGGTTCTCTGATTTCCTTCTGTTCAACTTGTTGAACTTAAGTTGTTCTTGCATCACACCACCCAGCTAGCCGTTAGTGGTCCTGCTTAAGGAGAGATGGTGGAGCCATCACCAATTGGACAATGTGGCTAAACTAGGAAAACTAATATTAGCATGGACCAAGTTGCAATTTTCATAAATTACACACACAAACAAACTTGTTTACCAAATTGTCATCATAAATCTGAACCACACATCATTGTTATGATTAAATCAAAAATTATTATTATTTAGGCCATCCATGGTCCAAAATGTTTAATGACCATTCAGTAAGTGTCCTGGATTTTGAGCCGAATTGACAAATGTTCTTCTAATTAAAGTATGTTTCAAATTTTGAGTCACAAAGGCAACAACAGGATAAAACAAAAACCAGTTAGTAAGGATGTTTGGATCATGAGTAAAATGCCTTTCTTATGAAGCATCTAAACATATTACAACTATATACACAAGGCATCCAACGCCTGAGTGCCCTTACACAAACCTAGAATACATAAAATCTTAGTAGAATACATCTTATTCTTTCTGTTCAACATGGCAATACAATATGGAAGTGTATGAATGAGAGATGAGAAGAGCTTCGAACCTATATGTCCAGAACGCCCCTAGCCCACCCCCATTTTAAACAACCTGCAGTCCATCCAAATATGGACTATAGTATTCACTCAATACATGCAAATATATACATATATATATATATATATATATATATATATATATATATATATATATATATATATTATTGTTATTTGTATAATAATACTATGAATCCGAGAGAGACTATTTTGAAAGCTGATCAAGGCGGGAATCCATGATCTGGGAGACAGATTCAAGAAACACAGATTCCTCCATGCCAGGTAGCAATGAATCCTGGGCTTCACAAATAATCTCCTCGATTACAGATTTCTTGTTCAAATTTTCCCTACACATAATGCTTCCAATGGCATAGGGAGTGAGACCTCTCTCAACCCCTTTCTTCAATAACATTGTGGAGATGCGGAGTGTTCTCGCACACTCAACCGGAACATCCCACCCGTAATATTTCAGAAGCTCTATATCTTTCTCGGCATCCAGAGATTTGATATAATCAACCGTATCAGGGGAGTAAGGCTGACGTGCTTGGGGCCAATAAAGCCAATCAAATGTGCAATCCTCAAACTGCACAGACAATAAAAAAAAAAAAAAGAGTCTTAATTTTTTTGTATCAATGCAATACCCAACTTCCTATGACCTATGACCTGCATAGAAAAATATTATGTTGCCACTACATCAAATATGCAAATAATAATCTCTTTGCAAAATGATTTATAAGATTCTCAAAAAATATATAACACAAATACTTGACACAGTTTTCTTACATCCACTCTGCTGAGTGTCATAGAAACCAAACACTTTTCATATAATGAAGGAGGGGAAATGAAATTGTGAAGAAAAGAAAGGAAGAAGAATGGAGAATGCTTACTTTCTCTGGTAGACAGTAGCCATGATCAATGGGAATGAGCAAAGTGTGGCCATCTGCCTCTTTTCTGAACAATATATTCCCGGCATGCCTATCTGCATTAGCCATTCTTAGATCAAGCACGGTGATCTTATGCACCTCCTCCACAGAAAAAGCCCCTGGTCCAAGGTCCTCACAGTTACCATCATTGTTCATAAACATCTGCAGTGACCCCACCTTGGAATGCTTTGAGGAGCAATCAAACCCATCTGGGTAGTTAAAGGCTTGGTGCAAGCACTGGACCATAACAGTTGGGGGAACCCCAGCAAAGCCTATTGCTTCACCTGTCACCAACCTTGGCCCAGCCATTGGATGATCTAATATATATGCTGCAACTTCTCTCACGGCTCCTTCTCCAACCTTTGTCCCTATTTTCAAACCTTCACCATTAGAGGAAACCGGTAGGCCTTGCGGGTTATTCACCGCATTTGGCTCCTCATCAATGGGCTTGAAAACTGAAACATACTCCATACCTGCTGAATCTTGCATGAAGTAAGTCCCACCTGTGCCCTCGGAGGATCTGATAGGGTTATTTCCTTTCTTCAAACCATCGAATGTGGAGCCAATCAAGTCCCAAAGAAAAGGAAAAAAACTGACCTTAGGATTTACAAAAACTGGTTCCAACCAGAAATCTACACCAGGTGGTGGTATCTTTGGTGTCTCCTGATTCTCTCCCACACTAGAGCCATCAGCAACAACCGAAAGCTCCAAATCCTTGTGAACTGGTTTGGCATTAACCTTTGCTGATTTTTTAACTACCAAATGAATCACACCATCACCATCATCAGTCTTGCATAAGTCACGGAAGAGCCTCTGGTCATGGAGCTCTTCCCCACGACAGAAAAGCTCTTGACCACCCTCAAGATCAATGAAACCTTTCCCCTTCTTCTTCTTAATGCGTTGCTTAAGATACCCCACATTTCTATGTCGATCAATCTGAAACTCAAACTCCTTCCCACAGGTGGTCCTCACAACAATGAAGATCATGTCAGAGAGACGGAGAACCAAGTGAAGAACGTTGCCAGCAGTGACACCATAGTCCTTGATGAGTGCATCCTTGCGGGCAAGCTCTCGGCCACCATAGACCAGTTTGTGCTTCTTCCCTGCGATTCCTTTGCTGTATGTTTGAATCCTCATTTTCACCGAAGCAATGGAATCAGACTCCAACACACGCATTGGTGTCACAGCACCGTCTACGGTTAGATATATCAGGATAGATTCGCCAGAGCAACGCCCTTGCCAATGCACCGATTCTTTCAAAATGGGTCTCACAGCAACATCAGCAACCGACATCTTTCAAGGTTGAACAATTTTTTTCTTTCTAAACTCAAGTCCTTCTAACTTGAGTTGTTATAATTAACGGAAGGAATCCATAGACAACGAAGAAGAAGAAGAAGAAGAAGAAGGTCTTTCAATCAAAATGATCGAAAAGACCCAAATAAAAAATTAAAAAAAAAAACGAATTTTTATGGAAAATTTGTCATGCCCAGGAAGGAAATTCTGGTGCTGTGTGCTATAAAATGAAAGGAAAAAATGTGTGAACAAATTAGGGCGATGGGCAATGAACGAATCTCTCGTAAGAAGCTTGAATTAGGAATGGTAGCAATCGAGAGTGGATTCTTACCAAGGGAAAGAATCAAGGAGAAATGTTAGAGGGGTGAGAGCTTAAATGGAATTGATTTAACTAATTCCAGCGAGGGGCGATCTTTTCGCCGATTTTATCTGCTCCAATAAACTTGTTTGTCACTTCCCAAACAGAGAGAGAGAGAGAGAGAGAGAGAACGGTATTGTAGCCGTTGGCTTTTTATAAAATTTTGACCCTATAACGGGAACATTTTTTAGATAGTGCAAATCTATTTGTAACACTAGTAACAAGAATAATGCTAAATATCACGAAAGCGAGTACGAGGAGCGTTTTGTTTTGTTAGAACTGTTACAATCTACGGACAACAGTAGACAAAGACATCACACCCCCTTCTTGTGTTCCGAGCTGCACAAGCAAGCAACGTTTTGCATTAACAAATTAAACGTCTAATTACATTATTAAATTGCTTTTACTGTGATGACAATCATTAAGTGGTGACAATTATTTTAATGCCGTTGGGTCATGCTATCGAGGCTGGCCATCCCTTTTTCGGCCAATTCATTAAAAGAGTACCAATGCATTCATTTTGATTATTAATTGTGGTGTACTAGTACGCCTTATCATGCTCAGGAATATGGAGGGTGCTTAAAAAGAATTCGAGCACGTTCACTGAATATAAAACTATCAATTTGTAAAGTAAAAGGGTTGGCATTTGAAATAAGCAGAATGATGTTTCATGGGTGTCCCATGACTGAGATACAGTACTATGCATTATGACTAATAATGTAGTTTAAGGTACACTAATAATGTAATTTAGTAACAGAAAAAAACTCAAAAATTTTACTCTCGTGTATCATTGCACTTCATGTGCCATTGGTCCCACCACGTATGCCCCATGTGTCAATCATCAACGTTTTGAAATGAACCAACGACAGTCTCTATAAATGGTCTTATTATTCTTTATTTAATTTATAAAGATATCCACATCCACCACGTGCCCTCCTAAGATAAGTTCATGGAGACACTCTTATTACCTAAACAGATTTTTATTATGAAGGTTGATTAAATAATATGGATTTTCCTATACTATCTATCTACCCACCAGAAAAAGAAAATGACATCTTAATAATTATAATTCTTTTTGGGGTGGTAGCACCGCCCTCTCCGACTTTGTGTAAATGTGCTTGTTCTTGTTTGGAGAGGGTGTCTTCAATGACCGTTATGGCCGGTGGGAGGTTGCACACGTGTCAAGCAGATACTGTTTTTCACTGTACCCTTACCTTTTTTATGTAACCGGAGATTGATTGATTTATTAATTAAATTAAATTAAATAACGGCAGTTTTTCTTTCCCATAGTACAACATCCTCATAGCTTATGGGCCGAAGAAGTTTTCTGGCCCAGATTGGAGCGGGGGCTACCTTGTGGCCCTGAGACTTATAAAGGGTATTTTGGAGATTTCATGATTGGCATATTGTTACCCGCCAAAAGAACTGAACATTTCTGAGACTCTCTGCATGGGAAATGGAACAACGCAAGATAATGAGTACGAGTGTGATTGTTATTGTGTACACAGTAATACTATCTTCAACGTTTGTAGAATCAAGAGCACTGTTCCAATTCCAAGATCGTCTTTCTCATTCTCAACAACAACTCAGTCCCTCAACTGCACCTTCTTCTTCTTCTTCATCTCCTGTTCCTCTAGCGCCGGCGTTGTTCGTCATCGGAGACTCCTCCGTTGATTGCGGAACCAACAATTTTCTAGGCACCTTCGCACGCGCCGATCACCTTCCTTACGGAAGAGATTTCGACACCCACCAACCCACCGGAAGATTCTCCAATGGAAGGATCCCCGTCGATTATCTTGGTGGATAAAGATCCTATCTTTATTTTCTCTCACTTTAATTATTAATTTCATAATTTGATTCTTTTTATGATAATTTTGGCATCAGCTCTGCGTCTTGGGCTTCCTTTTGTGCCAAGTTATCTAGGGCAGACAGGGGCTGTGGAGGATATGATTCAAGGGGTAAATTACGCTTCTGCTGGCGCTGGCATTATTCTCTCTAGTGGCTCTGAATTGGTTTGTTTCATTCACTTTAATTTTCTCCCTTTTCTTTTCTTTCCTACTAATTGAAAACATCTTATGTTATTATAAGTTCAAATTGGTGCAGGGTCAGCATATCTCCCTCACTCACCAAATTCAGCAATTTACAGACACACTTCAGCAGTTTATTTTGAGCATGGGCCAGGATGCTGCAACTAATCTCATATCCAATTCTGTCTTTTATATTTCTATTGGAATCAACGACTACATTCATTACTATTTGCTCAATGTATCCAACGTCGATAATTTGTACCTACCCTGGCGTTTCAACAACTTTTTAGCATCTTCACTCAGCCAACAGATTAAGGTAAAATGCTTGCTATTCATCCATTTTATAATTCAAGCACGAATGCTTTATTTTGGTGTCATCACACTCTTCATGAAACATGTTTGACACATAAACATAAGTCCATGGTCACAATGGGTGCAAGTTCATTTAAACTAAAAAAATAAAAAAAAGAAAGAAACACATAGAAGTTGAGTTTATTTAACACTTTTATGTAAAATGTAATGTTTAGTAATGAAAAAAAAGGTTGGGATACATTTGTTACGTAACAATTTTATTTTCTCCAACTTTTTCATTTTATTTTTCACCCCACCTTACTGAGTCGGAGCGTGCTCTCTTTACCTTTTTTATTCTTTTTTTTATATACACTACTAAATCTAGTTATGTTTTCGCTTGTACCTGTATTGTACATACCTACTTCTACTAGTTCAGTTAAGAAATTGTTTAGAAAATGTCAATAAAAGTAATGCATTATATTTTTTAGATGAGCTTCCAAACTAGTAAATTATTGGATCGGCTTGGGGGCTTTTACAACTTTAGTGTGCATAGCATTGCATTTTGCAGTTTTGCACACGGTTAGCCTGATTAACTTAACTTATTTTTCTGTACATGAGACATATTCAAAATTTTCATGTAATTTTATACATTTTTTCGAAATTTTCTTGACTCTTGCACACAGCAACTGAAACTGACTCCTACCTGATACATTATCCTCGATGACACAGAACTTGTACAATTTAAATGCTAGGAAAGTGGTGATCACGGGACTTGCCCCTATTGGCTGTGCCCCTCACTACTTGTGGCAGTACGGCAGTGGAAATGGAGAATGTGTTGAGCAGATAAATGACATGGCCGTTGAATTTAACTTTCTCACGAGGTACATGGTTGAAAATCTTGCTGAGGAGCTCCCTGATGCCAATATCATCTTCTGTGACGTGTTTGAAGGTTCCATGGATATTTTAAAGAATCATGAGCGTTATGGTACTAGTATTTGATTTTATACCTCAGTTTATTAGGGAACTTCTATTTTCTTAAGCATTTAACATCTCATCTTACTCTGCTTTATGTTCCCTAATTAGGCTTCAACGTCACTAGTGAGGCCTGCTGTGGATTGGGGAAGTACAAGGGCTGGATCATGTGCTTATCACCGGAAATGGCATGCAGTAATGCCTCAAACCATATCTGGTGGGACCAGTTTCATCCAACTGATGCAGTGAATGCCATTCTGGCAGACAATATATGGAATGGCCGGCACACTAAAATGTGCTATCCTATGAACTTGGAGGACATGGTAATTCAGATGGCAAAATGATATTGTGATGTTAGTTTACTCCACTTTTTGTACAAAAGTATTTGATATTCTGGCTCTACTTATATAAGTAGGTAGCTTTTTTGCACCTGTTGCTGAAGAGAACTAGGTATATACATATAACGTTGTAAATGTACAATGCTTATCAAATATTAATACTAACAAAAACTTCTTCGTGTATAAAATCTTTTCAACTACTAACAAGTAATGACCTAATAGGCACTGAAAAAAGAGTTCAACATCAGCATCTTACTGTATAGTTGCAACCTATGGAAGTGAAGCTAGCATCTGGAACCACTTCTTTTGTATGTTGCAGTACAGTAACAAAAATGGCTTACTACATGACAACTTTAAACAGTAACTATAGAATGCCTAGCCATAAAACAATATAATGAATATTGTTACACTACACCATACAAATAATGTAACCCATCCTCTAATTGTCTGGCGCACCTTATTTGCATTGTATGATGCAGAAAACGTCAACATGTGTACTGAAACTATCTTGAGAACTGCAAGGCACACAAAAACAAGACTCGTTGCTAATACAGCAAGTTCTTTGGTTTCCATATTTGCTTGATTACTTGCAACCCTTCGAACATCTGATCTGAAACGCAAGTGTATGAAATTATGAATGACATGTCAATCACCAGACTGGAGAAAAGGTATATAGGAAAGAGAGAGAAATATCACTGAAGCATTGGTGAGGAAAAATCAATCTTCTATTACAAAAATGCTGTAAAACAAGGCTTGTTAACCCCTGCTAAGTTAGCGTCAACAAAATGAGCAAGCAGGGATGGAAATGACTAGCACGAGTTGATTTCAAATTTGTTATAATAGCATCTCCAATGATGCAACCATGGAGAGCCCTACAATGTCACATGAAATTTAAGAATTTTAACAAGTCTCTTGTATGGCGCAATCCTTAAAAACTTAAAATGGGTTTTACAATTGTCTCGCAATTCTTGAGAATTGTTAAGAACCATTGCTTATATAAACAAAAAATTCCCACGTCAATAACTCTAACAATGAAACTGTATAAGAACTAGTTCTTAAGTTTAAGAACCCCATAAGCAACTACTACTCCCATTGGAGATGCTCTAAGACATGAATTTGAAAAACCAATAATGGGATAGATAGCTTTTAATAAAGTTATCAAAATGATCTATACCAACCTTAGCATGCTATTTTCTCTGGCTAATTCATTAAGCTGAGATGAGACAGCATCTTTCCAAGACTCAACCTCAGATATTCCTTTTTCCTGGAAAATGAAAGAGACCAAGAATTGTAAATGCATAGGAGAAATTGAGAGAGAAACAGGATGAGAAGTCAAAAAGAGGAAAGGCACAGGGTAACCCACCATATTTGTGTTCCACTGCCAGAGATCTTTGATCTCTGACTTGCTTTGTCCAAGGCTTTCTAATAATCTGGACAACTCCTTCTCAAGATCCGGTATTTTAACCCCTTGTCTCCTGTTCAGTTCTTTGATGTAATCCTCAAGGGCAGATAAGTTTACCTCCACTGACTTCACTTTCTGCATCAAAATCTTCAGAACAGTGTCACCAGCTACCCTACCATTTAGCTGTTGTCTAAGTTCTAATACAGGATCCGGAATCAAGTTCACAGTCATCGTTGTTTTTACCGCTTCTGCATCAAACTCTCGAGTGGTATCATTGCTTGATATCTCAGCAGCCACAGTATCATTCTTAGTATCAACTTTTTTTCCATTTCTGTCAATTTGACCATCTTCTGATTTCAAAGAAGGGCTGTCACTGATGTTATGCACAGGCAATTTATCAGGAACGGATGCCACAGAAGCCACAATTAGATCCTTAAGCATCCGCTCTATTGCATTGATCCCATAAACTTCTACAACACTCAGTGTGCAGTAAAACTCAGATCCATAATGACTAATCAAGCTCAACTTTAAATACCTTGCCCATTTGGGTTCAGGCAGCTTAAAAACCTGTGCATGCTTGACATTGGCAGCAATGAAGTTTCCCAGCATGCTCCATTCTTCAGTTGGATAGCTCAAACTTCCAGCCAAATCAAATTCCTTGAAGTTAGAAGAATAATGCTCAAAGTTTGCAATCTTCAAAGAATCAACCAGGGTCTCTTCTGAAAGCTCAATAACAACAAATTTTCCTTCAACAGAACAAGGGTTTCTCAGGTACTTGTCATGATCCTTCCCGAGTATATTTTTTGCGCCTTTGGCCTCCTTATTATGGGCCACCACCTTTGCACCTTTGGACTCAGAGGCATAGTTGTACACAGAACCATCAGATTCAAGCCTGTGAGTTATGTTAACAAGCGCAGAGTCCATGCCCTTTGTTTTTTCTTGCGCCGCTGCTATGTTTCGGAGTTCATCTTCATTGGGATGGAGTTTCTCATCGGGAATTTGTTGCAGTTTATTTTCCTCTTGTGGAGGTTGTAGTTTGCACACCAAATTACTACCATTACCTAAAACGTGCCAAAACACTTGTTCTAAACTAGTTGTTTCAGGAATTGAGTAGGAGGGTTTTGCAAGTTTCGGACTAAGACTGTTGGAGCTACCTGATTCATTGAACTCTAACATAGCTGCATTTGTGAAAACATGCATGCAAGGATTAGCTAGCAACATAGGAATATAATATGCATGATCGTTATTATTTCTGATAGTTGCAAAATAATAATAACAAAATATGTGCATGACCATATTGTTATTTCTGATCGTTATTGTTGTAGTAATTTATTTCTTGTTTGATAAAATATGTGCATGACTCATATGTATGCATGCAATGTATGAAAATAAAATATGATGAGAGAGAGAGAGAGAGAGATAAAAAGCTTACCTCCAGTGCCATGAACGAGGCGAAGTTTGATGTAGAAGAAGAGGAGGCACCAAAGGGAGAATATGAAGGAGAAGGAGAGGCCAAAAATGCTGGTATTGCATTGATGCCTTGACATTTGGAATTTGATGGGTGATGAAGACGATGATGATTCTTCATGTTTTAGTTTCATCGGCTCACCGATGATTGATTGAATATTGATGGAAGCCAGAACAAACAGAGAAAGAAATGAAATCCAAATTGCGTGGCGAAAACAAAGAGTGGAAAACTGGGCGTGTTTTAAATAGAATAGGCGCAGAAAACGGCCACTCCCTCCCACCAATTACTCTTTTTTATTTTATCTTCCTTCAACCGCAACATCAAAACTTCCGCTAAATTCTATTCTCGGTAATTTTCCACTCCAACTTCTTCCCTTAAATCCAGTTCAACTATAATTTATTTTCACTACCACGTGCAAATTTTAATCTTAATTAACCTCGTATGATTTATGAATTTTTTTAAATGATATTTTAGTTCTTTCTCTTTTCTCTAAAATTGGTAAAATGACAAAATAATCCCTAAAATTATACATTATCAGCCAATTCAATTCTTGAAATTGTAATAAATGATCAAATTGATCCTGAAATATAAATGACAAAATAGTTCTAGAAATTATAAATTATCAATCAATTTAGTATTGTAATTATCAGTCAAATCAAATTTATCCCTAAAATTAAAAAAAAAAATTTAATAAATAAATTTATAAAATATTATATAATTTAACTAATAAATAATTTTATATAATTTAATAAATAAATTTGTATAATTAAAATAAAATATTTAACAAATAAATTTATTATCTTAACTTTTAATGGAAAAGCGTCTCACTCATCCTCTCATCTCATTCGTGTGTGCACTTCCGAGTTTCCACTACCACGCACAACCAGTCACATTATTCCTTCTGGTTTGGAATACAAGAAAAAAAAAAAAAATTACGTTAATTAAGATTATATTAATTTTAATTAAAAATAATTTTTTTTCTTAAATGATCTTTTATTAAAATTTAATATAAATATAAAAAATGTATTAAAAATAAAATCTGAAATAATATCATTAAATAAGATAAAATTAACTGAAATATGCTATTATGCTGAAATGAACTCCTTACAATTGGAGAATGCAGGTGTACCAATTTGCCTACACCATATTTTTATTTTCATTTTCAGACCGAACTCAACACTCGCACCGCCATGAGTGCCACTTCCTCCACCCTCTCCACCGTCACCGACGCCAATCTTGGCACAAGATTTCATTCTTGTCTTATGCCATTCACTCTCACCACTCATTTCTCACTTTCTCAGCCCAAACGGATTTCTTCAATCAGGTTCTTTTCTCCAATCCTTTTTCTTTCTTCACTCAGAATTCATGCCTAATTGCTCATGCATGCACGCTTTAACCTTCGTTTCCACCAAAATGAAATTGTAGATTATATATACCAGTTTCATTCAAGACGCTAGATAATTTTATCCACTGTCGCTGCTACACGCCAACGCCAACGCCAACATATGTTTTCCTAATTTTCAAATAAAATGAAATTGAAAACTGTTCTCTTAAGTTAACGCTGTTTAGTTTCTTATTGATTTCACTTTCACTAAGTTGTTTCGGATTCCTATTGTTCAAGTAAATAATGAATGTGAATCTTAAACTGTTCTAGCAACTAAATAAATTTCTATCTTGATACACTGAGGTTTCCTGTTTAATAATTTATTAATGTTAATTTTATGTTCAGAGCTTGAAGGAGCATATCATATGTTAATCTATGTTTAAGCCATATTTGTGTTCAATGTAGATGCCAATCAATTAATACCGATAAGAAGAAATCAAGTAGAAATCTGCTGGACAACGCAAGTAACCTCCTTACGGACTTGTTAAGTGGTGGAAGTATAGGGTCTATGCCCATAGCTGAAGGTGCAGTCTCAGATCTGTTTGGTCGACCTCTCTTTTTCTCACTATATGATTGGTTCTTGGAGGTACTTACACTTTTCTCAATCATGAACTTGTGTCCTACTTTCCATAAGTTCTATATATGATTTTTTTTCCACTTTCACTTATCCTTTTTGTTTTCATTCTTATATTTGTTTGTTTTAATTTTTCACTTTTGAATGTTGGTGTTTTTACTTCAATGCACGTAAACTTATAGTTACATATGAGAATATATAGTTTGCTTATAAAATTATTCAAATTGTTTTGTTTACTCTTTCCATAATATTTTACTTTACTCTGTCAATCCTATTTTAATTATCATCTGAGGATATTATTGAATGTGGAACAGCATGGTGCGGTGTATAAACTTGCCTTTGGACCAAAAGCATTTGTCGTTGTATCAGATCCCATAGTTGCCAGACATATTCTGCGAGAAAATGCATTTTCTTATGACAAGGTATGATCTCAGCTCTCGCTTGAGTTTTGTTACACTTGGTTCAGCCCATTGTCAGTGGGTTGTTTATCTGTGGCATCCTTTTGAATAGAAAAGTATGAACTTCATATTAAGCGAATTAATCCTCTGTTGATCTTTATTCATATGAAGTTTGAACCTGAAAAAGACTAAAATATTATTTTGGCTATTCCAATAACTGAAATGAACTGAAGAGTTGAGTTCAGTGCCCAGCAAATTTACCCTCAATTAATCTTATTTTCACATGAACCAGAAAATATGAAATGGAAAATACCAGAATGTTTTCAGTGATATTTGATAGCTAATTGAAATTGGATTTGATTTGTGAAGAGTATACTTTTACTCTTACCAACTTACATTTTATCTATTCAAAAACTGTCCAGCTTCTCAAATCTTAACTGTAGTTTCCTTCAACAAAACTACAACTCTCTATCCTTCAACCAGCTTCCTGTCTACCCTTTCTAACTAAGAACCTTCATGATAAAATTAACTCCTTCCCTGCTTATCCCTCATTAGTTTGATGAAAATGACATTAAGCTTCTGAAGCTAATTGACTCCTCCCCTGCTTATCCCTCATTAGTTTTATGAAAATGACATTAAGCTTCTGAACTTTACAGGCTAAGTTCATATGGCCCTTACTGAGCAGGTTGAGGATGCCTTGTAACAGTGGAAACTGATACATTATTTTTTTAAAAGAAAAATAAATAAATAAATAAATAACTGGAGTAAATCCTTTTCCTGTAGTGGGAAAAGGCTTTTTTTTTTTTTTTTTAATTGTAACTGATAAATTCCGCCAAAGTAAATGTAAACCTTTGTGAAACATTTTGTGACCAGTTTGGGCTACCCATTAAAATGTAGTCAAATGTAAAACATGTTCTGCCCTTGGATTGTACAAGCTTGGATATGTTGGTTTTCTGGCAAATTTATGTGCCTATTTCATTGAATAGTGTCTATATTTTATTTCACTTTAAAATCTTCTTCAAAATTTCTCTAATTTCTGCATCTGCTTGTTAATTAAAAAACTAGGGAGTACTTGCTGATATCCTAGAACCAATAATGGGCAAAGGACTCATACCAGCAGACCTTGATACTTGGAAGCAAAGGAGAAGAGGTGTAGAAACTGTATTTAATATTTTTCTGTCATTTTCTCCCCCTTTTATCTCCTTGACTCTGCATCTGATCCTTTGTTCAATTTACAAGTCTTTTTCCCCATTCATAAAGTTTTGGGAGGTAGAAGGTATAAAAACTAAAAAGGTGCTTCGGCACTAGCTTCTTTTCTGGAGTTTGGTTTATTAGCCTTTGAGAGCAATTCCAACACATTTTTTTACAAGACAGGCTTGTTTTCCTAGCCTCTTTATGGGTTTCTGCTCTTGGATTTTTCAAATGTTAGATTTGCAAAGAGATTGGGATGCTCAATTGAGCTGATGTATTCTCTTTCTCTTGTTATCATTGTAGCTTATAGAAGATTCCTGATCCTACATTTTTTTATTTTTTCCCTCTCTTGATATATGTTTCCTTTATAGGAAAAATTAACATAAAAAAAGAAAGTACCATACAATGACAATGACAATAACAAAAGCCTAATCCCACTACATGAGTTTGGCTACATGGATCACAAGACATCATTGGCTTAAGTAAAGACCAAATCAGCAAATCTTCAAAGATATTATTCACGATGAGATCCCTGTAACAACTTTCTCCAATCTCCTTGGTCTCTCTTTCTCCCTTTCCTAAAAACCATGCAATCTATTCTTCTCACTGGTGCTTCCAGTGGCCTTCCTACTATGTGTCCAAACTACCTTAAGGAATTTTTTGTCATCTTTTCCTCAATCAATTTCACACCAATATCTCCTCATATATAATCATTTCCAATCCTGTCCTTTTTTTGTGTGGTCATACATCCATCTTAACATTCTCATTTATACTACTACTTCCTTTTTCTCTTGTTGTTCCTTTAAAGCCCAACATTCACTACTATAGAGTATAGACAAAAGTATAACAATACAATAAAACTAGCCTTTGAGCTTAAGATGTACTTTACAATTACAAATAACTTTCGATGCCTTTTCTCCATTTTAGCCATCCCGCTTGTACCTTGTGTGTGACATCCTCATTAGTTTCCCCCACTATTTTGTAATATTGATCCTAGATATTCAAACTTAGAAACCTGTGGTATGACATCTTCTCTCATATTATCTTCCAAGTCATATTCCTTTTGTCTCTCACTAAAATTGCAATGCATATACTCTGTTTTACTTCTACTTAAGTGAAAACCCTTTATTTCCAAAATGTGTTTTCAAAGCTCAAGTTTAAAGTTAATTGCTTCCCTTGATTCCTTGAGCAAAACTATATTATCCACAAAAAGAATGTAATTAGGGATAATATTTTGTATGTCCCTGGTAAGCACATCCAAGACTAGATTAAACATCCAAATTTGGTATATCAACGAGTTACTTACTGATTTGGAACTGTTAAAGATATTTGCTAACCTATATTTTAAAGTTACTGCTGTCTTAGAAAAATATCTGTTATGATAATATCTTGAAGTGTTATTAGAGCTGACGAAGAACCTCAAATAGTCAAACTTCCAATTCCTAAACGTTCTCCCCAAATATGCTGTCAAATATCATTCTCAAATTAATAAATGGAGCTCGTCATTCCAACTCTTATGGACTGCAGTAATTAACTAAATTAATACCAGCAATCTGTTACAACTTATGAATCTGAAGAACTTTTAAATCATCAGTGGTTTCAATAGCTTGTCTTTTCTGTGTTAATAGTGTCAAGAGTTTTATGAATTTAACCTAGTATTATTTTTTCTTTAACTTGATATTTATAAAATGTGCAGCCATTGCTCCAGCTTTCCATAACTCATACTTGGAAGCTATGGTCAAAATATTCACAGCTTGTTCAGAAAGAACGATATTGAAGTTTAATAAGCTTCTTGAAGGAGAGGGTTATGATGGACCTAACTCAATTGAATTGGATCTTGAGGCAGAGTTTTCTAGTTTGGCTCTTGATATTATTGGGCTTGGTGTGTTCAACTATGACTTTGGTTCTGTCACCAAAGAATCTCCAGTTATTAAGGTTTGACTTAAAGGTTATGCATTTCAAGTGTATATTGATGTATTGATTGCAAATGAAAGTAGACTTGGTAATTTTCTTTCTTATATTTTGCCTCCTTAAAAGTGTCTCTAGCTACCTATTCAGTGTACTTCTTTATTAATATGTACTCCAGATGCTCAATCTCTTGTGTGTTACGTGTTGAAGATAATTTCTGCAAGCAATTGTGTGGGTTAAAAAAAGGACTTATCGTCATCAATATAAGTAGATAACACACCTTAATTCTCAAAAGTTTATCATATTGTCAGTAATAAACTGCTTGTTTATTTAATGATAGTCTGTCTGGAAATGCAAGTCAAAATTTTAGGCCATATTGGGAATATGATTTTCAAGACCATACTTTTTTATTTCTTTTGCTTACTATTGGTTAGGATAGCTCATATATCCTCTGCTTTTAAGTCTGTTATAGGCAGTCTATGGCACTCTTTTTGAAGCTGAACATCGATCCACTTTCTACATTCCATATTGGAAAATTCCATTGGCAAGGTGGATAGTCCCAAGGCAAAGAAAGTTTCAGGATGACCTAAAGGTCATCAATACTTGTCTTGACGGACTTATCAGAAATGCAAAAGAGAGCAGAGAGGTTAGATAATACATTGATTTCATGATTGAATACTATGATTGACTGCAGGAATCAGTATCATTGTTTGACCATCACATGTTGACGGTACGTGACATGGTCTTGATTACATTCTATTTGCAGGAAACAGATGTTGAGAAATTGCAGCAGAGGGATTACTTAAATTTGAAGGTGTGTTTATCTTAATGGATCTAATGCCAATTGCTAATGTTAAACTATCTGTATAATTCCCTAAAACTAGGAGTTCTGTAAATACCACCAAGTTTATTAAGATAAGAGTTTACAGGATGCAAGTCTTCTGCGTTTCCTGGTTGATATGCGGGGAGCTGATGTTGATGATCGTCAGGTATATCTATTCCTGATCCATTTTGCTTACAAAAGAACCATCCTGGCTAAAATTTGGTTGCTTTGGATAAGCAGTAAAACTGCTTGTTTAGACAATATGTTCATTTCAGGTAGCATATCAAAGTAGGCTTTTGTTAACTTTTTTTTTCTCTCTTCACAGTTGAGGGACGATTTAATGACAATGCTTATTGCTGGTCATGAAACAACGGCTGCAGTTCTTACTTGGGCAGTTTTCCTCCTAGCTCAAGTATGTTAGTCTAATGTACCTGAAAGTGCCTGTTCATGATAGACAAGTTTGGGTTGTTGGTTGTCATGACTTTTTTCAGACTTTCCTCTTTGTGCAACACCATCTTAATGCTTACCAATTTCCTTATTACAGAATCCTAGCAAAATGAAGAAGGCACAAGCAGAGATAGATTCGGTGCTGGGTACGGGGAGGCCAACTTTTGAATCACTTAAAGAATTGCAGTAGGTTCCCATTTCACATTTACCTTATTTATTCACTGGAACCTGTTTGATGGCCATTGTTTAATTCAGAAAGATTAACTAAATTTACAACAAATTGGCACATCTACATGAAAGACAAGCATTACATGTAGCTACTTTCAATTATTTTTTCATGATGTGAACTTTATAATCAGTCAGCTTTTCTCGCAAAGCAAGGTTTGTCATGAATGTCAGAGTTGACTGTAGGGTGTTTTCAGGGAATATCACATTCTGCTGTAGTGCTGTACCAACTTAGCTACTAGAGTAATACAGTTTGTTAAATACATCGTATGCTTTCAGGTACATTAGATTGATTGCTGTGGAGGCTCTTCGTTTATACCCCCAACCACCTTTGCTGATTAGACGTTCACTCAAATCTGATGTTTTACCAGGTATTGGTTTCTATTGATTACTTAATAAAGATGGAATAGAAACTAATTACGTTATTGTTGTTATCACTTGGTATCTAAATAGAGTACTAAAATTGTTCAAGTGTTTAGAATCCCAACCATCAATTCGCAACTTGAAAGTTTAGTAAAGGAACAATGGATCAATCATGAAGATTGAACATGTATATTGTTTGGAGTTTGGACTTCTTAATTGATGTCATGCTTTGCTAAAAGTCTCCTACATAATTGAACATAATATAGAAAATTCCAACCTCAAAATAGAGATAAAGGAATTAATTCGGAGTGAAAAATAATACAGTGCAGAAGACAAGGAGACAGAACAAAACAAGCATATTCAACAAAAAAGATACGGAGGAATAGATCTCTGAATAATAGATTCTGGCATTGCACTCTTGCCAATTGTGCTGCACGCTAGCCACAAAAACACAATTCCACAGCATCTTTTCCCTTTTGCTCTCAAAACATCTAGCTGGATAGAAAAACAGAGTTCAAAGCTAGGTGGACAGATGCAATGTTCCCCAAACAGAAACTACCATGCAAAAAGGGGCTTGCTATGTGTTTCAGAGCTACTGTGGAGTTGATCAAGAATAAACATCACAGTAAGAACTTTATGAAGCCTATGCACCTGTAACAAATTATTGTTAATCTTGTTATTCATTGCTTCCCGCACAAAACCTTAACCTTGGAGGGAGGTTTAGCTTTCCAAGAAAAAGACTGTCAAAGCTGATCTCTCAGGAGATGCATTATGAATCAGAAACTGAAATAAGGATTCACTTCACTAATGAAAGAACCTAAGGGGTTACTTTCTAAGATTGGAGAACTGAAAGGAACCTAGAAAGCCTAGAAAAGAAGCTAGGTAGAAGGTGATAAAATGGGTAAAGGAATCTAAACAGAATGAATTTCTTTAGATTGAGCCATTGAGGTCAAATAGTTTTAAATTAGAGTTTCATTTTCATGTATTGTTAGTGTAAAGATTTTTACATTGCAACCAATTAGAAACTACCTTAGATGTGACTTTTAAAGTAATTATTAGAAAAGTCAATAATCTTCCTATACATGACAATTTATAATTGGAGGATAGTGTCAAATACATTTACACTGTCAGTCCATTCTAATTAAATTCTTTAAATTGTATGCATCAACTTAATTCTGATTGAAAAAGATACAGATTTAATTAATGAACGAGGTCAAACAGATTTATTTTGTTTAGACATCTTATGCATCATCTTCAAGCAGTATTGTAAATGAGTTTACTTACTATTTGTTTTCTGTAGCTGAGATTTTACGATCTACAATTTCTATCTTCATTGAGTAATGTGCCTATTTTCTATTTTGTCTAGTTAATTTTTATTTGTTGCTTCCATAATTCCATTTGAGATGTATCTATGGACTTATGTCACTTCTCCAGGTGGGCACAAAGGTGATAAAGATGGTTATGCAATTCCTGCTGGGACTGATGTCTTCATTTCTGTGAGTACAAACATATGTGACTCCTTGTTTCTTTAATGAACAAATGCATGGATTTTATGGACTAGAATTCTCCAACGTTATACAGGAACATGATAGGGTCCCCCTTTGTAAATCAGAATGGCACATTTAATTTACAGTTTCTTAACAACCAAGAGAGGGGTACCGTGTGGGAGTTTCCCCCCACACAGTTGTGGCAGTTTTTTGTTTGCAACTTTTGCGTGGGGAAATAGGCAATCCTTTAGGTGGGCCATTGCCTTCGGGATTCAAGACAAGCCATAATACTTTGTTAGTATTGGAGTAACCTTTTATTTTTTTTTTGTATTTCCCGACAAATAACGTATCCTTACTAGCCATTTTTGTTATAAAAAAATCAAGAGAGTACTCATAACTTGGTTTGCCACTAATACAACAGTTTGTCTTGTGATTGTGGTTATTTTGCCCAATTTCACTTCATTTATTTTAAATCAATCTTGATATTTGTATGGCTGCTTAAATATTCCTATATTCAGGTATATAATCTCCATAGATCTCCATATTTTTGGGACCGCCCTCATGACTTCGAACCAGAGAGATTTCTAGTGCAAAACAAGAATGAAGAAATTGAAGGATGGGCAGGTTTTGATCCATCTCGAAGTCCTGGAGCCTTGTATCCGAACGAGGTTGCTTCTTGCTCCTTTTCTTTTTTTATGTCGACTCATTCTTGGACATTGACAAGAAATGTTTACCTTATCAGGTTATATCGGATTTTGCATTCTTGCCTTTTGGTGGCGGACCACGAAAATGTGTTGGGGACCAATTTGCTCTCATGGAGTCCACTGTAGCGTTGACTATGCTGCTCCAGAATTTTGACGTGGAACTGAAGGGGACCCCTGAATCGGTGGAACTAGTTACTGGGGCAACTATTCATACCAAAAATGGAATGTGGTGCAAATTGAAGAAGAGATCTAATTCATATTGATATATGTACTGTGGACATTTTTCTTTTTCTTTTACAGAATAATGTATATTATTATGATATGATGCAAAATCAAAGTAACTTGCAACTAAAAAATGAGTAAATTCCTAGACTCCTCTTTGAGATTTTTTTTTTTTTTGTTACATCGTCTTTGAGAAATTTAAACGAATATATTAGTTCTTTACCTAAAATAAATAAGTAAATTAGAGTACTCCCTTGCTAATATTCATCAATTAGTACTTTATTAACTCACTGATTTTGTAGTTTTTAATCAATGAGTTAACAAAGTACAGTATTAACTATATGAGTATTAACTATATGACATTTAAAGTTTTGGCATATGTATTAAGAAATGTAATTGATATCTTAAATTTTATAAAAAATATCATGTAATTTCATAATATACTCTTTATCTCTCTAATTAATTACCTAGTGACAACTATTTCCACTAAGTGTATTCCATTGAAAAAAAATAATTAATGTTTCATTGGTTTTGTAAAATGACAACTAATTTGGAATAATTTTTTTTATTAAAACGTTGTATAAATTGAAATTAAAGGAGTAATCAATAAAAGAGAGTGTTACATGGTTTATTCTCAACAATCTCAATTAAGTTATCAGTTTCAAAATGCTATTAATAAAAACAAGGATTCCCTCAACCGACAACATGTATATAAATTTAAGTTATCAGTTTCAGTTAATAACAAGAAGGATTCCCTCAACCGACAACATGTATATAATATGAGGCTCCTAAGTTGTTACGTTTCTTACTTTTTTTCCTTCCTTCCTTTCATCCCTATAAGGTTAATGCATATAAATTAAAAAATATTTAATGGAAGTAAAATATTACTATATTTAAACTAATATGTCCTTATTTAATGTCTTGATTCTAAATGTTTGGACCATTAGTAGTAAGATATTAAATAAGGATATATTTAGAGAGAAAAAAAATTAATTAAGCTTTGAATCAATTATTTTAGGATAAAAAGAAAAGCTAAAATATCTAAATGTATGAGAAGGAGATAGTACTAAGTAGTAAGTGAGGTAGAAGCTTAATCCGCGCAACTTGCAGTCTTGGAAAGAAATTTTCTGTTTGGTTCAACGTAATCTTTTAGCATAAGATTCTGTTTTACTTTAGCATGACAAGCTGTTTTAGTTGTATGATATTCACCAAAAGTACCCAACTTGGAAAGTTTTGACATTAATTTGAAAGCAAATAACACGGAATATTATCGATGGTGTTGTACCAATTCAAACCTATATCAAGAATTAATGTTTCTTGCAGCAATCCAACTTCACAGACAGAGTACACAAAACCCCGTAGTAACCGAAAGAGAAAGAAAGAAGAAAACAGACAAGGGTGAAAAACAAGTATGAATATCCAACAAAGGCAAACGAATGACCCTCCAAATATGTTTTTGTCTGCCCTAGTATTGAAATTCTAGAATTTTAATTTTCCATTCATGGTGAAAGCAAATAGAAGAAGTCTTATATATACCACTCATTTAACTAAAACTCTGCAAAATTACTCCCATGTTTGCAGCGTCAAGAAAATCCATATATTTATACGTACAGGTACTCCATAAGAATTAATTTGACACAATAGCCTTTCTAGAAAGTAATAAATGTTAATGTGGTTTGTTTTATGCCTTTCTAGAAAGAAAGAAAGGTGAAAATCCTGGATGATGTAAGCAAAAATACTTGCCGCTGTTTGCAAGTTGCAACCCACCTTTGCCCCCATTCCTCGGTGACGGTGAGTGCTTTTTCTTTTTGGGTTTTGTTTTGAGTGAGGATACTACAAACAATTCATGAATATTTTAACCGTTAAAATATTTGAAAAATAAATTAATAAAAAGTACCGTTAACGGCAGAATGAAGATGTAATGTTTGATAATTATATACAGGATTTAGGTGTCAGTTTCAAATCGAATAAGTTCTAGATATTATTATATATTATAGTTTAATTTTAATAAAAAACTTTATACTGTAAATCAATTATAAATTACTAAAAATATGATTTTTACAATAATTATTATAAAAACTAACAATTTTATTATATACAATAATTTTATAATTGAATGATGATACATAAAACATTTATACTATTTCTTCCAAAAAAAAACATATTTATACTATCAATATAATTTTATTTAAATCCATAATTATTATTAATTTAAGGAGATGTCATTATAATTATTTCTTATTTTACTTACTAGATGTCTTGATTCAAGTGAGCACAATCTCGTACTATTTAACCTTTTAAAAAAAAAAAGCCTAATTTTAACTAAACATGTATAATGTTGAGTTTTTTTTTTTTAAAAAAAAAAGGTTAAGAGAGGTTTTAATCTAAAAATTCGAATTTTTTCATTTCAACTGTTTTTTAATTTCTTCTTTAGAAAAAGATTAAGTTATTTTAGGAATAACTATTAGTAAAGTTATTTCCTTCAATAAATTTCTGTACAAATTAAATTTTATTAATTCAATAGTTAATGATCATGTATATCAAAATTTAGATAAATCAGACATTTGTGCATCTTATTATCAATATTTACTTATATTTTTTTACTGCATATTTACTTATATTTTTAAAAAAATATATTATACATTAAATTGAATTTATTTTATGAAGTAACAAATAATTTTAACTTTTTATAAAAAAAAATATAGACTTGTTTACTCAATAAAACTTTTAATTAACCGATTACATTAACAATATTTAATTTATAGAGAAAAATTATTGAATGAAATAACTTTATCAAGATACATATACAAGTCATTGATTCAAATATCTATATGCATACATGGATTTTTTTTTTCATTTCCATCAATTTCTATATTTTTAATACAATAAAAGTTGATTTAGAATTTGTGTGACCTTTGGTACACTATATTTTAACATTATGAAAAAGTGATATAAAATACATTTTTATTTTATTTTAATAGAAGATGTCTTAAGGTGAACCGGGGAAGTAGATTGATGGGAGTACTTCGTAGGAGTCTTCAATGATATGCCATACATGGTGATTTGAGAAACATTTTCATGTTTTGAGTCTATAATAAGGGTGTGTAACTAAAGGGACTTTGAGACTTAAGTTTGAATTCGACAAAGTAACGCCACAAAGTGATGAGAAATATGTACCTTATTGATATTGCAAAGAGAGGTATTTATACATGATCGACCAAATGATCTTTGTCCTATGTTCATGATGGTGTTGTCTTTTGTTTAGGGGTGCAGGTCTCAAGGTACAATATTTGTCATATCGCCTATGGGTTTTGCAGTTGCACAGCCATTTGATGTGATAGTGAATGCGACGTGACTTAATGATAATGTTGTCCGACAAAGTGGTGAAAAAATGTACCTTCTTGAGATTGCAAAGATGGGTATTTATAGACGATTGATTGAGGGGTCTTTGTCCTGCATTCACGAAGGTGTTGTACCTTTGTTCAGGGGTGCAGGTCTTAAGGTACAATGTTTGTCATGTTGCTACACGCACCATTTGATGTGATAGTAAATGTGACGTGACCTGATGACAATGACTGTGGCGAGACTTGATGACTATCCATACGGTGACGATAGTCTTTTGTCGGATGAAGTATGTAGTTCGAATTTTCGTGTTTGGCTTTACAATTACTCTAAAACAAAAGAAATTAAAAACATTTAAAAAAAAGATTTTAATAAATATATGAGAATAAAATTTTCCGATTAAGTGTGTAATTATTAAACCTTTCTATGATAATTGGTGATAAATATATTGTTTTAAAAAATAATAAACATATTTTATAGTAATTCTTTTTAGAAATCTTATTCTTAAAAGTTTCTGTCCAACAAAATAATTTAGTTTAAAATAATAATAATTAAAAAAAAAAAAAACTTCCTTACATGAAAGATTACTTTTATAGAGGAAAAAAGAAAGAATAAAAACATTCCCTATAGTAGTAGTTTGTAATTAGAAAGCAATACAGTTAGTATCTATGTGATTTGATTTGGTTTGATTACGCGGCACCTAAGCAAGTCAGCTGGCGTGTTATTCAAGTTGGGTAATTTCCTAAGAAAAACGGAGCGTAGCAGGTTGTGTTGGTAAGTGCCACCTAAGAATCCACAAATAGAGATAAATGTACAATCTACTTTTGGAGTCTTCCTTAACATCCTTGTCTGTTTGTCTTGGATGGCATAAGATAATTGTATGGTCATTGCCTTTGAAAATAAAACAAACAAAAACCATAGTCTTGGAAGCATTTCGGGAGCTTTCTTTCTTGCCCTTCTCACTCACCCCGCTAGGAGACAAATCTCAGCCCAATGTTTGTCTTTGCTAAGGCATGTTTGGATTCTTGCAACCTTAGGGAATATTAAAAGCCCTTTGGCCAGCCCCGATTCCCTATCCACCCTAGGTAAAGACAAAACAAGGCTCAGCAAACAAACACAACTTCTAGAGAGAGAAAGGACACTTTCTGTTTTAGTTTTAGAAAAGACAGAAACAACCGAACCGAGAGAGAGAGAGAGTCTCACACACTCTCTCTCCATTTCCACACTCCACTAACCACTGAAGGACAAACAAAACAATAAAGACAAGAGAACCCCTTCACGCATTGTCGACAACGTTGCCATGAACAACTCCTTCCTTCACTACAAGCATTGAATTCCACTTCTCAACTAAACCCGTTATACGCTTCTGCCTTTTCAGAGTGTTCACACTACCAAGCTTTGTGATTTTCAGGGGGCTTCATTTCAGTTCATCTTCAATTGAAAAACCCACACCCGGTTTTGCCATTCCTGTTGGATTCTTCAAATGTGGTTTTGGCATGGTAGGGTTCGCTGCTTTCTTTCCACCGCTTCGTTACTTTGTTCCGTAAATTTGTGCTGAATTTAGTGGAAAAAAGCTTCTTTCCCTTATGTTTCTGATATCATCAATCTTATCGCTTGCTTTGTAAAAGTGTGAGGTGTTGATATCTCAGAGCCTGAAAGGTTTGATCGAACTTGCGTGTCTCTTGATAGTTATTACCATTGCCACCTTTTTTTTTTTTTATCTCAGCATCTATAAGATTGTTGGTGTTGTTGTTAAATGGAATCTATGTTTCAAGAAGAAGGGTCATCTTCTGTAACTTCTTCACCTCTTCAGTTCTTTTCCATGATGTCTCTTTCACCTGGCATAGGAATAGGATCTCCCCTTCCTTGGTCTAGAGAACTGCAATCTGAAGAGAGGGGTTTGTTATTGATCCATTTGTTGCTGGCTGGTGCAAATTATGTAGCTACTGGTAGTTTTAAAGATGCAAACAGCACACTTGAGAAGATTTCCCAGCTTGCCTCTCCTGATGGGGATACTATGCAGCGAATTGCTTCATATTTCACTGAAGCACTCGCTGATCGGGTACTCAAAACATGGCCTGGCATCCATAAGGCCCTCAATTCCACCAGAATACCTATGGTTTCGGAAGAAATTCGTGTTCAGAAGCTCTTCTTTGAGCTTTTGCCCTTCTTGAAGTTTTCCTATATTCTGACAAATCAGGCTATTGTTGAAGCCATGGAAGGGGAGAAAATGGTGCATATAATTGATCTTAATGCCACCGGACCGGCACAGTGGATTGCTCTCCTCCAAGTCCTGAGTGCACGTCCCGAAGGCCCTCCCCATTTGAGAATCACTGGGGTTCATCACCAGAAAGAGGTTCTGGATCAGATGGCTCACCTACTCACTGAAGAGGCAGAAAAATTGGATATCCCATTCCAATTCAACCCTGTGGTCAGCAAGTTAGAAAATCTTGATTTTGACAAACTTCGCGTTAAAACTGGGGAGGCACTAGCAATAAGTTCTATTCTGCAGTTGCACACCCTTTTGGCCTTGGATGATGATGCCTTGCGGAGAAAATCACCTCTTTTGTCAAAAAATTCAAATGCAATTCACCTGCAGAAAGGCCTGCTGATGAACCAAAACACCTTGGGTGGTTTGCTTGAAAAGGATGTGATTAATGGCTATAGCCCAAGTCCTGATTCAGCCTCAGCCTCATCCTCGCCAGCGTCTTCATCTGCTTTGATGAATTCGGAGAGCTTTCTTAATGCCTTGTGGGGGTTATCACCAAAGGTCATGGTTGTAACTGAACAAGACTCTAATCACAACAGTTTGACCCTGCTGGAGAGGCTGCCAGAAGCTCTATTTTCTTATGCTGCATTGTTTGATTGTTTGGAATCCACTGTCTCAAGAGCATCCTTGGACAGAATAAAAGTTGAGAAGATGCTTTTGGGTGAGGAAATCAAGAACATCATAGCTTGTGAGGGAGCTGAAAGAAAGGAAAGGCATGAAAAGATGGATAAGTGGATCCAGAGACTTGACTTATCTGGCTTTGCAAACGTGCCTATAAGCTATTATGGTATGTTGCAGGCAAGGAGGTTCTTGCAGACCTATGGTTGTGATGGGTATAAGATGAGGGAGGAAAATGGTTGTGTAATGATTTGCTGGCAGGACCGATCCTTGTTCTCTATAACAGCTTGGAGACCAAGGAAGTAAGATAGATCGTTGAAGCATGATAAAGAAGAAAAATATAGTATTAGTAGTGATGTAGTAATGGATAGAGTCTCTTAAGTTTTTCTTTTCTTTTCTTTTCTTTGTTTCTAATTGTATGAAAGAGTTTTACCAATATGGTAATGACTAGTAATGAAGATCAATTTAGAGACATTATTTCCCTTAAGTTTTTCTTTTCTTTTCTTTGTTTCTAATTGTATGAAAGAGTTTTACCAATATGGTAATGACTAGTAATGATGATCAATTTAGAGATACTTCTATTTCCTTATTTCCCTGTTAAATTCTGTCAAAGAGAAATGGGAAGATGGAAAGGTGTGAGGGAGTGAAACACTTATTTCTGGTTGTGTTCATCGTTCCATTCCATGTTTAGTGTTATGCTCGTTTTGTTTTTCACTAATTCCTATACTGTAACCTATCTGTATCTGTTGTGTAAGAGCTAATCTAAGTTGATTTTTAGTGCAAATTTTTATTACCTAAATTATCGATATAAAACTCTAATTATAAAAACAGTATTAAAAGCCCTTATAGAACTGTGGCTAAGTTTTTTTTTTCTCATTTGCTTGGTTAGTATAAGTTGATTTTTCAAATTTCAGACTTGAGTTGATTCTCATTCCCCCATGTAGCAAATCCCATAGCCCCCAACCACAAGCATCTCTTTCGACAATTCCTGCATTATCTGATCAGATGGCAACGGTTCACTGGAACAGCCAAAAGAACAAGATTGGGAAAAGAGAAAGATAGTGCTCATGTTTGTCATTTTTTGAGACATTGGGAGGTTTACTCTGAAGAATATTTTAAAACACACACACACACACACATATATAGTTTCATCTTTTTACAATTATGTTTGAATATACGAACGCCTATAAATTATTTAAATCTCTCAGCATTAGTCTACATATACACTCCTAGCTAATGGTTTAACTAACGTATAGCAATATCCAATCAACTCATTTTTTTTCTAAGATGATTTATTTCAACTTATTAAGTGTGTGCTTGGTTTAAATTATCAGACATCAAAACTCACATCAAATGAGAAGCAGTTCACAATAACTTCTACATCTATAGTGAATTTGACATGAAAAATGATAATATGCGCATAAAGAATGCAAATCCAAACACATAGTAAGCAGTATGAAAAGTGTTAGGTAATTGGGGTATATTGGAAAAACATAAGGTTGACTCTCAATGTGTTTGGAAGAAACATGAGAAATTACGTCAGTTAAATAAAATACGAAAAAATTATGCTTGTTAGTTTCAAACTAAATGTGCGAAGCTACGTCAATAATGTGTAACTAAACATGTTATTCATCTATTGCGTGATTGCCCAAAAGCAAAGATTGTTTGGAACAAACTGTGTTTTGATAGCTGCCCCCAGTTTTTCCTTTTGGATGGTGCAACTTGGCTGAGGACTAATGTGAAGGGCCAACAAGGGATCCTTTTTGGAATTGCTTGCTGGTTACTTTGGAGATCTAGGAATGCCTCTGTGTTTGAAGACAAAGAATGGTCTCTTTGGTATATCATGAATCAGATTAACAACCTCCACATTATTGTTACTTCTGATGTTGTTCACAATTCCCACAAATCTGCGAGGCTAGTTCGATGGATACCTCCTCATGACAATTTCATCAAACTCAATACAGATGGAAGCTCGAGAGGGAACCCAGGTAGTTCGGGATTTGGCGGTATTTTTCGTAATTCTCTTGGCGAATGGATTAGTGGTTACTCAGGCTACTGTGGTGTCACTACCAACCTTCATGCAGAATTGTTCGGTATTTATCATGGCCTAAAATTAGCTTGGGAAGCAGGTGATTTGCGAGACGGACTCCATGAACGCTTATCAGCTCTTGGTTCAGCACATGCCTTTGTTTCATCCGCATGCTGTCATCATCAACAAGATTCGTCTTCTTCTGGACAAACAGTGGCAGGTCCATATCCAACATACCTTAAGAGAAGCTAATTCTTGTGCAGATTGGTTTGCCAAAGAGGGATCATCATCTTATCAATCTATTGTTGTTTGCAACCATGCAATCAGGAGATGACGACTATGTTGATGCATGGTGACAATCTAGTGAATGATGCATCAAACATGAGGGCTAACGTTAGCAAAGATATTAATTGCAACCGTGCAAATCAGGAGATGACGACTACATTGATGCATGATGACAATCTGGTGAATGATGCATCAAACATAAGGGCTAACATCAGCAAAGATATTAATTGCAATTGTGCAAATCAGGGGGGAAATGTTACAAAATCTTCAACGCAAAAGGTAACCAATTTAGGTCTCATTAATTGTGGATCTTGGATGTTTGTGAAAAAATATAATAGTAAGAGGAATAAGGTAGTTATTTCGAAAACAAATCTACAAAAAGATATGGACACTCGTCAAGATAATGATGAACATGATGAAATCGAAATAGGAGTTGATGGCACAATAAATACTAGTGAATCAGGGTCTAGTTTACGCCAATAATGATTGAGGAAGGCTCACCACATGATGCAAGGGAATTTTGCACACAGAGGAATTGAACACTGGTTCTCCCGCTAAATAGATCGTTCCTCCTCATGTGAATGCAGAGACCTTACACCACTGCACCAACCCTTTAGTTTAGGCTCACCGCATGATATCCTCAAGCAATATCTTTCTCTCATAATAAATTGATTTCGGGTTTAGGGGGAGACGTGGCCACATAACATCATGTCTGTCCTAATGGCTTTAAAGCCCAAAAAAACACTACAGGTTGCTAATAAAAAGAATCACGCGGTGTCTAACAATTTGGCACTTTTGGATTATCTATAAATTGTAATAGTCAATTCTTCTCTTTTGCTCCAACTTTTCTTGTTACTCCCTTGGGAAATGTAATTTCTATTAATTTTTCTCGTGATTTTTAATCTATCTTTTGGCGGGGCTTAGGACCTTTCCATTCACAAAAAACATTACAAAATAAAAGGTGCACTTCAAATAAAAAAAAAAGTGAAATTGTAACTTTTTATTTAATGGTGGTTTGTAATTAGATATACATATAGATGTAACTTATTATAATTTCAATCTTTAACTTTTAATCAACAATTATAATGTTGTATTTTTTGAGTTTTTTCTAAAGTCATTCTAAAAAGCTAAATTCTAAAGCTTATTTATCAACATCTAAGGCTTCAATTATTATTATTTTTTCTTCTGGTTTCTAGTTAGTACTCTTTTTGGATTGAAATATAAGAAAAAATAATTAATTTATATTCATTAAAAAAATTAGTTAGCATAATTTAATTTTGATAGTCTCGATAAAAAAATTAATTCATTTTCTAAAGTACCCCTTATATTTAATTGCATAAGACAAAAAAAAAAAGTTGTTAAAAATAAAACTCTAATTAAATAAAGAGTATTTTAAAGATGATTCCATTAAATAAGAAGGAGTTAATTAAAAAAATATTACACATAAGTATAATAGACAATGATTGCCAGAACCAGTCCCAGTTTACGTATAATAGACAACAGTATAAGTATATTACACGTGGCTTATGTAAAAAAATATTTACATAAATTTAGAAAACAATTTCTTTAAAATAAAGCAAGAGAAGAGAAGGGATAAGATTGAGTGAAGAGAGCGTGGTCGTCTCTGAATGAAATGGGGTTCGCTTTCGCATACACAGCTCCAACTTGCTCAAATCTTCATAACCTACAATCTCACTCTCTATTTGCTGCATTCAGATCAAAACCGTGTCTCTCTCTGTGCAATACTTATTATCGACCCAAACGCATTCGAAAGCGTTATCCAATTATTCGCGCTCAATCTGAAAATGGAGCTCTCGTTACTTCGGAGAAGCCCGACACTAATTACGGAAGACAATACTTCCCCCTCGCTGCTGTTGTAGGCCAAGTAATTAACAATCTCTGCTTCTTTCCTTTAAATTCTATATATATATATATTGCTTGCAAATTGTCCTTTCTGTTTGGAAATTAATAATTAGATATTTGTTATGCTAGCTTGCATCAAGTGTGTTTATTGTGAGAAGTGCTTGCTTATCTTCCTCAATGTGGCATTGCCTTATAAATAATATAACTAGCTCTACAGATTTTCCTTTTGAATGTTAATTTGTGAAAGGTGTAGTGTAAGTAAAACATTTTCCATAAACGTGAGTATGCTGGATTATTTAAAAGGAAAAAGGTAGTCTGCATAAACAGTTCATGGATTTTTTTTTTTTATTTCAAGAAATGATGGAAGAGGATAGAAAATTGGCGGATGGATTACTCTAAATTGTGTCATCTTTATCCTTGAACTATTTTACAACACTTCAACAGTTTCATGACTAAATATGCAAATGCAAATCAATTTTGGTCTACTCTTGACTCTTGAAGGATGAATCTTACAAGTTCCAGTTGTTTTGCAGGATTCTATAAAAACTGCTCTTTTACTTGGGGCAATTGACCCTGGGATTGGAGGAATTGCCATATCAGGAAAGCGAGGAACTTGCAAAACTGTAATGGCACGTGGATTGCATGCAATACTGCCTCCTATTGAAGTAGTAGAAGGTTCCATAGCCAATGCAGATCCGACCTGCCCAGAAGAGTAAGGTCACTGGTTTCTTCCATTTATAAGAAAAAGATTACAAGTTTTGAGAAGTGAAAAAACTTGACTATTCTAATGCACGGAGGCAAAACCAATACGAAAAGGTGACATTGTTTTTTATGTCATAAAAGTAGAAAGATTTTAAGGGAGGAACACATCAACGTTTCAGTGGGGTGATTTTGTTCATAATGTTTCAGTGGAACATGATTTGGTCATTCATAATTGATAATGCTGTGATGATGTGAATTGTTCTTATTGTATATTCCCTTGCTCAATTTGCATGTGTCATCTTTGAGACATACCAACTCAGCCTAGTAGTTAGAACTAGCAATAGTAAATCCCTTGGAAGCTATTGCATTCCTCTCTTTTTCTGGTGAAGAGTTATGAAATCAATCTTAGGTAACCCTGATTGACATAGCATCTTTCTAATTGGGATGAAGCAATTTTTGTTGATCCCTTCTTTCTTTTTTATCCTTGAGTCTTTGACTTAAAAACTGTCTTGGATTCTTCTCTTTCCTTCATTCCTTTATTTTAAATTTATAGATCAAGAGGTTAATATTTGTAGGTGGGAAGATGGTCTTACAGAACGCCTGGAATATGATTCTGCTGGAAATATTAAAACTCGTATTATCAAGTCTCCCTTTGTTCAGGTACTGTTCAGTGAGTAAGCTATGCATATATTCATTATGTTCAGTCACCCAAGATCATTTTTCTTTTTACTATCAGTGAAGAAATTTTTTTTCTACTGAAAAAAAATCACATGTTTATTTATACTTCAGATTCCTCTTGGAGTCACAGAGGACAGACTCATTGGATCGGTTGATGTTGAGGAGTCTGTGAAATCAGGCACATCTGTTTTCCAGCCAGGCTTACTTGCAGAAGCTCATAGAGGTGTTTTATATGTTGATGAAATTAATCTTTTGGATGAGGGTATCAGTAATTTGCTCCTTAATGTATTGACTGAAGGAGTAAATACTGTTGAAAGAGAGGGGATCAGCTTCAAGCACCCTTGCAGGCCCCTTCTCATTGCCACCTATAACCCAGATGAGGGTGCTGTTCGTGAACATCTGCTGGATCGCATTGCAATTAATTTAAGGTACTGTTGTAATCGACTTTTTTAGCCTCCCATTGGTTCACAAAGGATGTTCACTGTGGGGATGGGGAGAATAGGATAAAGCATTTCCTGAAATAGGAAATTTTCTCACCAAGTTAAATGCCAAATAAGCAACTTTTAGAGTTTGATTAAAAATGTCATGAAACCATCATTCTGTTACCATCTGTACACACTGAAGCTGTCCTCAAATTATGAAATTCTTTTACGAGTTCTCTGCCTCCATTTCCTGCTCCCTCTTTGCTCCTTGTTCTGTCTTATTTTTATTTCTGTCTCTCTCTCTCTCTCTTTCTGGCATTTCACGTGGTAAAAAGACCCTTTGAAAAACTTTTTAAATTACCATAAATTAAAAAATACTAAATGGGTAAAAAAACCCTGACTCAATACATATTTAATGGAATGAACTATCAAAATTTTCATCACCTCTCTTATTTCTAGATGCACCCTTCTGCAGTGCAGATCTTCCAATGAGTTTTGAAAACCGTGTTGCAGCTGTTGGAATTGCCACAGAGTTTCAGGAGAACAGTAGCCAAGTATTTGAGATGGTTGAAGAGGAAACAGACAATGCAAAAACTCAGGTATGTTAACTAGGGAAATAATAAAAACTGAATCAGAAAGGTGAAGAACAAATAGAAAAGAATAGAAATTTTATTGAATATCAATCTCCTTGAATCTGAATTAGGATGATTGCAGATAGGTATCTCTCACAACCCCAGGAAATCTGAGAGTCCTTTCTCTCCTCCCAACCTCTACTCCAAATCCAAACCAATCTCTATTATTTCCCTCCTACTAGTTGTTCCCTCTCATTTCTCCCTCTCCTAATTCAGTTAGAATCTCTAACTAACTAACTAACTAACTAACTGTTAATTCAGTTGTCAACGACTTGAACTGAGCCCGGTTTGTTCACAGCAGAAACTGACCCAATTTCTATTCCCCTGTAATCACCCTTATTCATCCTAACATAACCTTTTTAATTTTGGTCTGCTAACTGGAAAATGAACAGTAAAGAAAGTATTTGTTAAGATGTCTGACAAAGGCTATGAATGTGGCCATAATACTTCTTATAAGGCTTGGGCTATTCTCCTCCCTTGAGCTAGCTTATTAAGTCTTGACGTTGGACCACTTGTAGATGTCTAGTCTTGCAATCTTCATGCTCCAGATGTCCACTCTTGCAAACTTAACGATCTAGTTGTCCTACATTGGGTATGAATATGGTCAAAATACTTCTTATAAGGCTTGTACAATCTAGTTGTCCTACATTGGTCTTTTCTAATATGATATTAGAGCCTTTCCAATTTGATGTTGGGCCAATGTGCACGAGGTTGTAAAGATGTCCCACGTCAACAAGGAATATGGCCAACGTAGTTCTTATAAGACTTGTGTAATCCTATCACTTAAGCTAGCTTGAGGTTGAGTTGGACTTGGTCAATTTCTAATATGGTATCAAAGTCTATCAAGTTCTTATATTCAACTACCCGTGGATGTTTGGTCTTGCAAACTTCATGCTCTAGATGTCCAATCCTAGATGTGCAAGTGTGTGTTAAGATGTTCCACATCAACTAGGTGTATGGCCAAAATACTCCTTTTAAGGCTTGAGCAATCTTCCCCCCTATGAGCTAGCCTTTGGGGGTTGAGTTAGGACATGTTTATTTCAAATAGTATTGTTAAGGCTAATCTACTAACTTAGGAAACAAGATTCCTTAAAGAGTTCTGTTTGTTATACAAGTTACTGTATAACATGAACTTATCCTGTAAGGTTGTAAACATGACAAATAGGTTCACATTCCTTGCATCATTTTCACAAAACGAATGGGGCTAAAGATAGACAGCTAGGACCTACAGGAATGCATAAAAAATCTATGTTTTTAAATTGAGTCCCATATATGAGATTTTGTACACCCAACGACTAAATTACTGATTTTATAATGTATGTTGGTCTAGTCCCCACTCCCTCTGCTATTATAATTTCTTTTGTCTGATTAACTTTGCTTAATATTTACCTAGTGCAGATCATCTTGGCCAGAGAGTATCTAAAAGATGTTACTCTTAGCAGAGAACAATTAAAATACCTGGTTATTGAAGCTTTACGGGGTGGTTGCCAGGTAAATTCTCTGCAATTCTTTCTAGTTTCTACACTTAGGCAAAACCTTTTTATATGGTACATTTGATGTATGCAACAGATATTCCGAATTTACATCCATTTACTGTCTCTCAAGGAAAGTAATTGATTCTACTGTGCTATGAAGTAAATCAGCTCCTGATTGCTTCATTCTTCTGCTAATTGCAGTAAAAACATCCTTCCAAGTTTTTGCTATATTAATATTAAATTATTAATCATTTTGTGAAGCTTCAAACCATCCAAGTGAATGGGACAAGCATATATATATATATGAAGAGAGAGAGAGGGGTGTATCAAGTGAGAGGAGTGTTTATATGAGAGTGAGAGGAGTAAATCTGGACCATGACCACTAAAAAAGTTATTTAATGATCACATGACCACTTAAAAAAGTCACATGACTTTACCTTTTAATCTTAACCTTTTATGATTTGATTCAATGGTCATGATTCACTCTTCTCACTCCCATAATAAAAGTTCTCTCACTTGATACCATGGGAGAGTTAAAACAAATATTTAAAACATTGTGACATGACACTTTGTCATTCTACAAATACCCTATTAGTCTATTCAACAGAAAAATCAACAATTAATTTGTTATACTTATCACTCATTGCAGTAGTTTGGAGATCAAGCCAGTTTGCAAATCATTGTCATGTTGATTGATAATTTTGTATACTTGTTATGAACAACAGGGACATAGAGCTGAGCTATTTGCTGCCCGTGTTGCAAAGTGCTTAGCTGCTCTGGAGGGACGTGAAAAGGTTTATGTGGATGACCTAAAAAAAGCTGTAAGCCTCCTTTGAAGTTTGAATACAAGATTTTGCTACATAATTTCAGTAGTTTTTCATTATTTTGGAAGGAGATGCTGAAGTTTAGGGTTTTATCCTAGCTTTAGAACTTAGCTCTAATGCTCTGTGTATGAGAGAGAGAGAAGATTTGTGAAAACTGAATGGTATATCCTAACTTGATCATAGTTATGGTCTCTTTATTTATGTATTTATGCTAATGAATTTTGATTAAGTACATGTAGTAAAATTAGTAGAAACCCATCCCAATAACATTCATTATGTACTCCGCTATTTTACTTTTTGAAAATAATAAAGGACCTATCCAATAAAAAATTTATCATACATTTTCTGATACAGGTAGAATTGGTCATTCTACCCCGGTCAATCGTTACTGAGAGCCCACCAGATCAACAAAATCAGCCGCCGCCTCCTCCGCCTCCTCCACAAAATCAAGAATCGGGCGAAGAAGAGAATGAAGAGGAAGAACAAGAGGTTGAGTTAAACCATCTCTCAAATAAAAAAAATTAGGACAATCCCGTTTTAAAAGCAATAGATTTTGGTCCATTTACTGGTGAATATTATGTATGTCAAGTTGTCGCCTTGTGGTTTCCTTTCTTTTAAAATGAATGTTTGTGTATGGACTACGGACTTATTTGCATAATATTTCATGAATGAAATCATTGAGATCCCATATTTATAGATTTGGCCAAAGTAGAGCTTATAAAGGCTTGGAGAATCTTCACTTCATGAGTTAACTTTTGGGCTTAAATTAGGCTAAACCTAAATTCAAGATGGTATCATAACCTATCATAGATCTAATATTGGGTTACCCTCAACTGTCCAAAAAATCTACCTGGCGCGGCTTTCCTAGTGCAATCCTAGACCCACGACTTTCTTAGTGCAATATAAAAAAAATTCAGTCCCACAATCTCTACATTCCAGATGTCCAATCTTGGGTGTGAGCAGAGTGTTTTGAAATCTCACATCGACTATAGATATGGCGAAAGTAAAGCTTATAAAAGGCTTGGCAATCCTCACCGTATGAGCTAGCTTTTGAGGTTGAGTTAGTTTCAACCTACATTCAAGAGTAGTGTTCATCGATGCTTTTAAGTTTTAACATCCACCTTGCTATACTTATAAAATTTTGAATATTGTCTTTCTAAACAGGATGACAAGGATGAAGAGAATGAACAACAGCAAGAACAATTACCTGAAGAGTTTATCTTTGATGCTGAAGGTGGCTTGGTAGATGAAAAACTCCTCTTCTTTGCCCAACAGGCACAGAGACGCCGTGGGAGGGCTGGAAGGGCAAAAAATGTTATATTTTCAGAGGATAGAGGCCGATACATCAAGCCAATGCTTCCAAAGGTTAGTACTCCTAACCCCATTTGTGTCCTATAATTGAAAGAGCTAGTATCAAATATAGCTGGTTTGCTGTTGCAAATTTTTCCAAGGAATTTTAATGAATGCTGTTCGGTTATATAATTGAATGATTTGATCTGTGTTTGTATCCACTTGCATTTATGTCAGTGTATTCTAATTTGACTATTGCAATGCCCATTAACTAGTTGTCTTTGATCGCCACTCGTATTGTATAGGCTTTTTTTCCACAACAAATGCTGCTACTGTTTGCAGGGCCCTGTAAAGAGATTAGCTGTAGATGCAACCCTTAGAGCTGCTGCACCTTATCAAAAATTGCGAAGGGCAAAAGACTCTGGAAACAGTAGAAAAGTATTTGTGGAAAAAACGGACATGAGGGCAAAGAGAATGGCACGTAAAGCAGGAGCATTGGTATGTATGTTCTCTCATTCAGAACTTGCATTTACAGTAATTAATTTGAAATCAAAATATAAAGAATTATTCTTCTATATTTTCTCCAATCTCCCCTGTTCTTCATCCTTTTTCTTCTAAAGCGTTCTCATCTTTCCTTATCATCCTCTTATTCTTCTCCTATTATCTCTATCCTCTTCACTTTTATTTTTTAAAATAGTTTTATAATTTTGTGTACATCTTACTGTGTGCTTGCATCTAGTTAACAATTGTTTTGTTACATCAAACTGAAAATATATTACTGATTTTGATGCTATGCAAAGCCTTAAAGGTGTCTTACTGTCAATATGATTATTAGTCATTAAACTGTTCTGATGTTCTCATAGGATTTAAATGTCAATATTATTGCATCTGTATTTAGCCAGAGGAATTAACTTCATATCAAAAACTTTTGTTTGACTAGGCTAGTATGGAATATAATTTCAATGTCAAAGGTAGTCTACTGTGAAGTTTGCTATGAAAGCAATTATTAAGAAATATTGAACTTGTTTGTGGTACGAAGCTTTTATGCATTTAGTTTTTAAAGAATCTTAATAATTGCAGGTGATATTTGTGGTTGATGCAAGTGGAAGCATGGCATTGAACAGGATGCAGAATGCAAAAGGTGCAGCACTTAAGCTTCTGGCTGAAAGTTATACAAGCAGGGATCAGGTGAGTAGGTCATGTAATGTTTTAAAATTTAGGAATTTATTTATAATTGATTTATGAATGAAAATGAAGTGTAAAATTATTCTCAGAATTACATATACCAATCCACCCTGTAGGTTTCACGTATGAATTCTCATACAGAAGACAAAACTTGTAGTTTGACAGAAGAGACTCGTTATACCCTCCTAATGGAGAATTAGCGCATGGGTTGGTACTTGTTTTCAGTGTTAACCTGTGCATAGCTCTGGTTACAGATACCACCATGATATGCATATTGATTCCATTGCAAATCCTAGAACCAGAATCACTGTTGTAATGGAACAATAAATTTGATTTGCTTAAGTTGTTGATCACATGCAGCTAAATCTAAACATAGAGTTTAATTGATGATGTGCTGGAGTAAACAGAAAGCACAACTCAATTTTATGATGCTGTTTAAATAATCTTATTTCAAATAATTATTGCTCTTGTTAAATAGGTATCTATAATTCCATTCCGTGGAGATGCAGCTGAAGTTCTCCTGCCACCCTCTAGATCAATTGCAATGGCAAGGAAACGTCTTGAAAGGCTTCCGTGTGGTGGAGGGTCCCCACTTGCTCATGGTCTTACAACGGTATGCAGATTTTTTACATGTCATGTTTATTACATTAATATATTCAAAGTTTTGAATGAAAAGAAGTTTTACCACTGTCAAATTTATAGAACCATGGACTTTTATTTATATTACTGTGAGCCTGTTTTTAATATTTTAAATGATTTTCAAATATTGACATTTTTAAGGAAAAAGGGATTACCAGTATATGAAAATGACAATGTACATAGACTCGCAGCAGAAGAGAGATGGATAATGTCAGTTACGATCTTTGGTGGTGCACTATTTTCTGATTGAGAATTCTTTATATAATTTCATATAAAATTCCTCCTGATACTAGTTTCATCTTTCACGTGTCAGATATGGAATTTTGTCCATAAATGACTTCTGGGTCACATTTTAATTGGTTTAGCTAAGTCTTTTTAAGCTTATTAATTCTTATTTTATGAAAATATTTAGGCTGTTAGGGTTGGATTAAATGCGGAGAAAAGTGGTGACGTTGGACGTGTAATGATTGTCGCAATCACTGATGGCAGAGCCAATATATCATTGAAAAGGTCAACTGACCCTGAAGCTGCTGCGGCTACTGATGCCCCAAAACCTTCAGCGCAAGAATTGAAGGTAGTGTTGAGCTCTGTTTTGTCATTTTTGTGTGTGGTGGTGGTTGGTGGGGGGAGGGGGAGGATACATGAGGGTTAGCGATTGGGGCTTAAGGAAAGGGGTAGTATGAACCTGCATCCTCATCAAGGATCAGGCATGTGGGTACCATCATGACGAATTCCCAATGGCATGTGGAAGCCATTTTTTGACAGCAAAACTTTTTAGAACATGTTATCCAGTGTAGTGTGGAAGCCAATGTTATTAAATTCAAGAACGGTAATGCTCTTTCTAATAATAATAATAATATAATTAGTGTACATTTAAACCATTCCTTTGAGGTTCCATTATCTATTTTTACCATTTTGTAATGAACGTGGGGAGGATTAGTAACATGTAAGATAGAAACAATACGTTTTATTAATGTTTTCTTATCTCCTTTATTTTAAGGCAAAACAACAATATGGGTTATTTTTAATCTTTAATTTTTTTAGCAAGCATTTACTCATGATCTATTGAAATTTGTATGAATTGGCAGGATTTACATATATATTACATGTTCAGTTCTAACTTGTCTGAGTCTGAACTAACTGTTAACTTTGTTTTAATATAAAGGATGAAATTCTTGAGGTGGCTGGGAAGATATATAAAGCAGGAATGTCTCTCCTCGTCATCGACACTGAAAATAAGTTTGTCTCAACGGGTTTCGCCAAGGAGATTGCTAGAGTTGCCCAAGGTTTGTGTTCTACAATTCTACCGAATCGATGTATTTAGTTTCTGCAATAGAAGAAAATATTATTCATAAAATAACTTTATACTGCAGGGAAGTATTATTACCTGCCAAATGCTTCAGACGCTGTTATCTCATCGGCAACAAAGGAAGCTTTATCAGCTTTGAAAAGTTCATAAAACCTTATAAGAATTAAGCAGCCAAACTCGATCTCTTCCCCCTTTTGTCATCAATGTTAATGTAAATCATGCAAACACTATGATGGGAAGAACGCATATTGTAATAGCCAGGAGCAATTTTGAATCATACCAATGCTAACAAACCCTACTATAGACATTATAATGATCAGTCTTGGCTAATTTCAAAAGATTTAGGCTGAGCGCATTGGCATTTCATTATTTAAAGCATAATTACCACTGAGAAGTTCTAAGATACTCTTAACTGCTGAAATTTAACTTACAAATTATTAAATAATACTACTTCCATTCATTTTTTTTTTGGTATACAATGGTCGTACTGAAGCTCAAATCTATGACTTTATGCATTCTACCTCAATTTCCACCTAACTAATCCTAGTGGGTTACTTTCGTTCCTTTTTAACTGTTGATTTTTTTTTTTTTGGAAAATTTATTTTTATTTGTCTATCATTTTTTAAAAGTTTAAGATAACATCATGCATTTATTGTGGAGAAAAAAATGAAAAAAGATAAAATAGAAAACTCTTGAAATCAAGAAAATTTATTGCTGATTCGTAAAAATCTTAAAAGACAAATAAAAAAGAATAAAGGGAGTATTATGTGACACATTGGCATTTCTATTTTAAAAGCATAACTCTCTTGAGATATTCTTGAAACCTTAGCCAATGTAACAGTAATTTTGATTAATGCCAATGTCAACCAATATTAGCCATGACGATCGAGGTTATAAAGAGAATGATTGCTAATTCTAAGTGATTTAGGTTGTGCACATCGGGACTTCAATTTCTAAAGCATAATTACCATGAAATGGAGGAATTCTAAAATATTTTAGTGAATATCAACGGCTGAAATTCAATTTAAAATTTATTTAAAAAAATATTGTAAATCCAAATATGATATTTTAATGGATTGAGCGTATATAACTCTACTGCTGCGTAAGGGTTTCTCGTTTGATTTGTGAGAACTTACTAACTACACTTAGTCAAAGGACTAGCTGCAAGAGCCATCTAATCTAATAACACTTCCGAAAATGACAAGAGTATCAACATGAAGTTAAGCTATTATAATGCTGCAACAACGACAAGTATACAGGCTGTCTGGAAGGCTCAGTCTTTACGTGATGTTAACTGCCTCAGATTGTACTTGGAAAGCTCCTTATATTTCTCAATGACCCCGATCAAGCACACTGTCTGCCAAGCGAAAGAGGATGATGCTGCATTAGTTTTATGCCAAACTGAGACAAAACATAATAAATTACATACTTCGAAGCGAAAACTACAGCACTGTAACTTTTAAAGGTGTATATGCACAAACTATGCTAGTGCTTTTAGGTGACAAAAAAAGGAAAAATCAGAAAATTTGCCGTAATAGAAGGAAGAAATTGGTGTTTGTAGCAAGAGTGAAAGTAGAAGTATAAAACAAATACTTTTTGATTGACAAATTAATTATTTTTCTAATAGCGAATTTATTAAACAATTTTTCACAGAAACACTAAGCGGACAATTTGGAGGGGCAATTAAGCAAGTAAATACAATAGCAGTCAATTCGAAAAGATAAATGAAGGAAAATAATGTGGCACATCATGACAAGCACTTCTGACTTCACAACATTGCTGCTGCTAAGGGAGAAAAAATGACGTGATGATGAGTACACAAGATAAGCAGACATGACATACAGTTTAACTTAAATTCCAGACACACCATGGCTTTCTTACCCTGGCAATTTCAACTACTATAGTTTTATCAGGATTTTTGAGATCAACTTTATGGGGTCCAGGAACTGACTTTGCCACGGCATCAATGATTTCCATCCTGTCAACACCAGTATTTGCCCGTGCCTCATACAGTACAGCAAACTACAAACAAAAAAAGCATGTCAAGCTACAGACAAAAGGACCCGGCCATAGAAAGAACTGAGCATAAATTTAGCAAACACTTGTTTCTACACTAACGAAATTAGTTTTCCAGAGTGCTTGAAAGCAGAATCCTCTTCTTATGCAGCCCACTGTTGTAAACATAATGCACAATGCACATGCCAAATTTCATCTTGGTCAAATACTAGACTCTGGATATAAGAATTGGAGTTAAAGTTTTACAATAACAATTTCAATTCTAATTCTTCTGATAATTCTTCTGATAAGTCATTCAGAATCATAAAATTGGATTGGATTCTATATATAGTCACCACTGTAATTTTTAATAATAATATATTTCCATTGTTTAGGTCTATAAACTACACTTCTGTAAAGAAAATGTGTATCACTATTAACATAATTGAAATTTTAATAGATATAAATAAAATGGCCTTATTGTACTAATGGCAGCAAGGAATGGTGGTGGTAAGCAGCATAGTTAATATTGGACAACCAGTTTTAAGGCAGTAACGATAGCTTTCCAGGAGTATTCTCAATCTTTGCAAGCTTGTAAGTAAGTCTCACTGAGTGTAGAAGTTGGAGCATTAGGTAAAAGAATCATTGTTAAATATGGCCAATTTACTATAAATATACCTATGCAGCTATATTAATTTCATAATATTAACATTGACAACATTTGTGTAGTTTGGAATGCATGCTCAAAATAAAATGTAATACAAACTGAAACACTAATGGACAGTATTACCTTGTGTGGATTTTGAGTTTCCACAGGAAAGTAATGTTCCACAAGAGGCTTGATTGCTCTTGAAATCTCCTCCTTTGAAGCATAGCATGAGACTTCAATTGGCAAAATTCTCAAAATAAACCTAGAAGTAGTCAACACTGCATTAGTGTTCCTGTGCTTATAGTTAGAGAGAGAAAGAGATACTACAAATACACCTTGACATATGTTTCCTTGTTGATGCTGCTGATGTCACTATCCGATGAACTATATCCTTGGGGCTTTGGTCTCCATCTTTCTTCCGCATTTGAACAAATACTACACCATTACAACCAGAATCAAGCTTGACAAAGCGCCTCTGTGGGAAGAAAAAAAAACCCTTAGCAAAACACAAGTAAAGAATGGAAGAGTAATGTTGAAACAAATTCTAGGGCTTCAATGTCAGCCCCAGTACCCTCAAATTGTACTCCAACACACATGACACAATGAACTGAAGAATTACGCAGTGTCTTTCTACATCATAATGTTCACCCAAAAATAAACTCTACTGAGGAAAAATGATAAATATAAAAGCTGATCCCGCTACTAATTAATTATTAAAAGGCATAAGCAGAGACAATTTTAGACATCCAGATGATTCTACTCCCAGTCAATTTTAGCCCCCAAAGCATCTTTTGTGAAGATGTCAACAAGTAAAGATGATATTCCAGAGCAATTTTGTACTCAAAGGATAATATTTCCAATATCATACTATATTTTCCATCTCGTCATTAAAATGAGGCAGCAGAAGACTCAGAAATTAGGGACACAACCAAAAATAAAATTAATATGAATGCCATAACCATGAAAAGAAAAGAAAACAAGGACAGAGGAACTAACAGGCCATTTGATTTGAGAAAATATTCTCTGTTTTCATTTTTTGTTTTTACTTTTAACTACAAAAATGTCATCTTGTTTTTACTTTGTTTTTTATTTTCAAAAGTTTGTATATAAAACAATAAAAATAATAAGTTATTTTTACTATTTCCTATCTAAATCTTTGGAGAAAAAAAAAACAAAATATAAATAAGGTGGTGTTTTTGTAATTAAAAGTAAAATAAGAAATAAAAGTAAAGAACATTTTCTCAAAGTAAACTGGCCCTAATATCTTCCTGTATGATTACAGACCTCAGTATTAGTTGCACAAATATGTGCATGTGTTTCTGAATAAGCTATACATATGTAGGGAATTCTGATAAAAACTATTATCATCAAATAGGCCACAAAAATGATTGGGTGAACCCAGAAAATATAAGAAACGTAAGATCTGTGAGTCAAGCTTTTTGCAGTAACAGAAAAAAATAATATGCAGAACATTAGTCTTATCAAGTCACCTTATTCTTGTCTCCCAATTCTTTGAATTCTTCTTCAATTAACTTATCAATAGACTTCTGTTCCACTTTGTCACTAAAATCACATGCAGGCACGTTTGTTTTGCAGCACTGTTTCACAGCTGGTAGATCATCAGCTGTCCCTTTTGTAGTCTTAAGATTGTCATTGTCTCCTTTATTATCACAAGTTTTATCTACTTCCTGAGTTTGTGGTTCATCAACTTTATGAGGATCTGATTTTTCACCTGCTCCATCATCATGACTGGCATTGTCGTCATTAGAAGTATCCAATTTACGCTTTTTGTCCCCCTTTTCCTCATCCCCCTTCTGCACCTCCTCCTCCTCCTCCTCATTATCATCATCATCCTCATCACCGCTACTAGAAGAGTCAGAATCTGCAAATGTGATTTTTTTATTTAAAGGTTTGATGGGTAACTCCTTTACACTTGAATGTTCCCCATCAACTAGCTCTTCATAAAACTGCAAGACAAACAAAACAAAAGCACGACATTATTTTACAAAGTAAAAAAAAAAAAATAGTGTTCCACTTCCACCAAATACAAAATACAAATTTAAAGAAGTTAAAAAATGAGAAGATATAACTCAAGCCTGAACCAAGCCTAAGCTATCCCCTTAAGTGTTTTTAATCTTGTGTTCGGAATAAATAAGTCTTCAGAGAGCACCCAATTCAACTCAGATTAGTCAATGGCGAAAGTGGTAAGGCTAATAGTTACTTGGTATCTGTATCTTGTGAAAATTGAAGTTCATAGAATTCCGCACAAATTTGCAATTGCAAGGGTGATAATGAGAAAGGAAAAGGAAGGATGAAAAGATATCATACGGAATCGAGAATATTGAGAGCTTCCCGAGAGGCTTGGTGTTCTCTGCCGCCATCGCAAGTGATGAAAAACCCTTGCACGCCCGGCCGCAGAGGGTACGAACCCTTCTTCTTCACTGTCTTCTGAAAATATTCATCAAAACAACCTCAGCAACAAAATAAAGAAAATTACTTAAGAGATGCAAACAAAAGCCACGTAACAGAACAGAACAGAAGAGAGACGTTGTGAGGAAGATAGCGTTTTCTCTTTCTGCCGGCGGCGGCTGCATCGGATTTACCCTCGGGCGCCATACCACAACAAAAACAAGTTCGCAAAGCGACTCAGCAGTTACTGCTAATTTCTACATTTTGTATTATTTTTACGATACACGTTCGGGGTTTTTTTTTTTTTTTTTTTTCTCCTATTTCTCCGCTCAAGAGGATAATAAGTAGATTAAAAATATATTTACTATATTTTTTATATATTGAGATTTTTTAATTTTTAATATGATATTTATTTATAAAAAATGTATAAATATTTAAGAATTAATAAAAATATAATAGATAATATTGACTTGAATTTCTAAATAAATAAATAAAAATAAAAGTTTCTAATATTTTTTAGGATAAAAAGGTAATTGGAAAAACTAAGAACATCTATAATGTATGATTACTAAGTGAGTTGCTTATCATAAATTTGTGAACACTACAAGGCCACATAAATTTAAGAACTTTATACAAAAATTTACTCAAATGCTAAAATTATTAGAATGAGTGTTAAACTTGAACCACATTAAATTTGTAATTGAAAAAATGGTTTTTTTTGTAAGAATAAATTAAGCAACAATTGTTTATATAAGCAACTCACTTATGCAACTCATTGTCATGTCATCCATTCCAATGAAAAAATTTTGTTAAGCAACCTTGCTTAACTTTAAGTAACTCGATAAGCACCTTCGTTGAAGATGCTCTAAGAATAACTATACCTCAAAATTAAGAAAAGAAAAAACTATTAGGTTACAACATTGTTCCTTTCATAGGCTTCTTTATTAAGTATCATGGAAAAAAATAAGTTAAGTATTTTGTCAAGGTTCACAGCTTGACCTACATAAAGTTTGGCTTGTTTATCATACTTAATTTTTTTTTTTAAAAGTTGTTTAAACAAAATGGACAAGTCTTAGGCTTTAAAAAAGACTTATCAAACTTGACAAGTTGTTTTATTTATGTACATACATAATATAATATTATATTTTTACATTATTTTATATTACAATAATAATATAAAATTATATAATTACTAATAGGTCTATTTAAGTTGATAAGCTTACTTAAGTTGATAGGCTTACAACTTTTTATAAGTCTTATTACAAAATATGCATTTAAATAGACTTTTAGGTCACGTTAGACTTTTATGCAAGTCAAGTCTTAAAAAAAACTTACAACAAGTAAATAAGTTAGACTCAAACTTTATTTTTATAATAAAGTCAGGTTCAAGCATGTTTAAATATACAATGTATTTGTTGAGGTCAACGTTTATTTAAATTTTAAGCTTCTGTTTTTCTATTCTCTATTAACTTCTCTATGTTTTTTGTATTAAAAAAGTATGAGGGTCAGAGAAAATCCAAATTAAGCTACTATTTGTAGTTTTTGCATTTTTTTATTTTTTGTTATTGAACATGATTTGAAGCCTTGATGCATGTCATAGCTAATGTCAAAATAATCAATCTTATTCAAATAATGTCATTTCCCTCAACCCCATTGTGTTGCTTCTCATCAACTTCACCATCTTATCACAGCATCTCCTTCATCATCAGTCATCACCTCTTAACCCCTAAACACGTTTAAGGAATTTAGGGGGAGGAAGGCTAGTGGTAAAAATTTGAGTTGGTTTTGGGTTCAAGCTTGGTTGTTTTGGGGGCAAGATCATGGACAATATTAGCAAGACTAGTTTTGATTTATGAGGATCTTGGTGAAAACTTCCTCAATACATTAAATAACCCTAGGGGGGAGTCAAGCAACGAGAGTGCCAAACGATGGGATTTGGATTTAGAACATAGAAGAAATAGAAGAAATAAAGAAAATTGCGAAAAGACAGAGAAGATAGGAACCACTTCTCCAAATCTCCGCTTTTGATGGATTCCATGCGAGCCGAACTCAACCTTTGCTGGTTCTAGAAGCGCAATCTTCGAACAAAGTCAAGAGACACAACCAACGCTTTCATAGAAGCATGTGGCCTTACAAGCCTCGTTATAAATTTTGGGGTTGGAAAACTTGGAGAAGGTGAGGAAAGGGAGGCAATGGAAAAAGCAAAAAAGGATGATACAAATAAGAGAAATGACAACATCGTTTTGATGAGAAGTCATTATCAAGTTATTATCATCTAAGCAATTTAACGTGCCACAAGTGCACGTCCTTTAAGATTAACTTGGTCCAAATAATAGAAAGACGAACGTGACTTATAAAGTTGCCTATATCACAAGCTTATGATGAGTTGTTCTTTAAGGAACTAATGTATGCTCTGTACTCTAAAAAACAAGTCTAACTAACTAATCTACTGAATTCAACATAATTTAATAAATAAATACTTGAAAGTGTAAAAATATCACAATAACATTGCTTTAATTTTTTTATACCTAGATCATAATTAGTATCTTCCAATATTGAGAACGAAAATTGTTGGGCGTGTCACAGAGGACAGGGTCATCAAGGCTGCAGTGGTTGTTAGTAACAAGATTAAATAAGTTTTTAATAAGAAAAGAAAACGTATAAGCAATTTCAATCTCAAGACATCACTCCTAGTCCTAGTCCTAATACTATTGCATTACATCCAAAGGTTCTCAACTGACAAGAGATCAATGCCATAAAACACACTCCGTTAAAAAAATAATAATTATATAAATGAAGATAACTTGGTCAAAGAATAGACGAAACCTTCCTTTATACAGAGATATTAAATATGGAGAATAAATTATGATTTACATGGCTATACGTGTGTGTGTGCCTATATATATATATATGTACATATATATATAAATATATAAATATATACATATATATAAATATCAAACAATTTTATATATATATTTATAGCAGGTGTACCCTCTATCCACAGTTTAGGATGAATAAGAGGCAGCAAGCAGTGCCGCTCCAATGCCGGATCCATCTTCGGTGACCTTTAGAATAACGTGCTTGGCAATATCTTCCCCCAATATTTCATTTAGAGCTTCACGCAAGTACTCCCTAAACAATGCATATTTAGAATACAATCCCCCTTCAATTGCCACCACTGTTCTTCTCATTTTCATATCACTTCTACTGCGTCCACCTGTGATGCCACCACTCCCGTCCCTACCAATCTTCTTCAAGATACCAACAATACCAGCAGCTGCCAATCGAGCAGCTCTACGAGTCACCACATCACACACCTTCACCACAATTTTTCTTGCCTTCAAGGGAACATCAGGAATCTGAGACACCCAAATACATCATAAATTATTATTAGCAGGCAAGGGCACTCGTTTAGGGACAAAACTTATGGTGACTCATTTGTTTACCTCAAATATGTCATTAAGGATTCTTGCTACTTCTCTCAAGTCAGGAGAATTATCCTCATGCATGGCAGCCATCAAAGGAGTCCTGAAATTCCATCAGGCAATAGTTTCAGTTTAAGATTTGGAGGATAATGATTAATGGAACATAGTAGACTTGACAATATGCACACTATTTCAGAAATGGAGCAAAAACTTGCAAATTCCAACCACCAAGAAAATATATCTTCTAATACTAAGCCTAAGGTTTTCATTAAGGAGATAAAAGTCTATAACCATGCAGTCAGGGTCCAATAAATCCTTCCACCTTCACACAATAAATATCGCAAATTCACTTTCCTGAAGTAATAAACTCTTGCCCATTGGGTAATCAAAATCTTATTACAACCAACAGGAGGAAAAAGAAAAGGAAAAAAAGAATTAATCCACCATGTTTAAGGCATTAAAATTGGTCACTAGTAATCAAAATGGAATTGAACTATTAATAGAGAAGCCAGACTTTAAAATAAATTAATGGAGAATACATTAGACAAACAGAAACAAATATTCAACATCAAATAAATAGAAGTCATAAAAGGTCATGGATCTTCAGCTTAGGAAAGATTGTGCAAAGATGAATATCCACATCAAGATATACACACTCGATTTCAGTTGTTGGTATGTCTTCCTTGGTATACACAGTACATAACTGAGATTCAGTACTCACCTCAGTATGAAAGGCATTGAAAGCTTGGGAGAAATTGGTCCAAACATATCCGACTCTAATGAAATCTTGAGAATGACTCTTCTCACGATGTCACCAAGATACATTCCTGATATCATTTTCTCAAAACCCTGCACCCAAATCTCCAAAATTTTAGTCATGACAAATCAAGCAACAGGAGTCATCAGATGCAGAACCTCACCTGATCATTTGGATTAGGGCTCTCAGCATCCAAATCAATGTCATACGATGTTCTTGGTAAGTGAGATGACCAAAAGTTTCCCCATTCCATATTGACAACCTAAAATATAAAAGGGTTACACAGCAAGTTCAAAAAGCAAAACAAAAAACAAAAGTGAAAAGATGAAAGGGCAATACCATTCGTCCGGATGTCATAAGAAGGCCTTGACACTTGATAATAGCATCAACTCGTTCCAAATAAGAGGCATTTGTACCAGTACCAATTATAATTGCTGCAACGGTATCTGGATCATGATAATGTCCAACTGCTAATGTTCCAACAGTGTCATTAACCTGTTGAAAATGAACATGACATGTTTCACGTAATAATCAGTAATACAATGAAACAAAAAGGTTTTATGTCAGCACACTCCCCCCCCCCCCAAATAATTACGGTGTATCGAAAAATAATAATTACACAACCATAGAAAACATCACACAATTTCTTAACAACTTTTCCACCCACATAATAAGCTGCATCAAAAAATAATAATTACACAACTATAGAAAACATCACACAATTTCCTAGCAAATGTATACAGTTTCCATTTCTACAAGTATTACCATTTATCCTTCAGTCTGAATTATAGAATTAAGAGAAAAAATGACTGTGTGAAAAAGTAGCAATTCATTCAACATGCATACCCAACTCTTACATTTAGGTTGATCAAATTATTGCATGGAAATGTCTTGAGACTTCATAAAAGAAAACTCAGACATCCTATAAGTACATTAAATATATACTAGAAAAACATAATTCATCAAGGCAGACATGACCTCAGAATGCACAAGACAGCTTAATCCCAGTTGTGTAAAAATTGAGTGGTGAGGGGATAGAATCATAACATAACAGTAGGTAAATGAAAGTACTTCCTTACCAAGGCAGCTACCCGCACATCTAGGCCTTTCCGTGTCAATGCTTCTTGCAAACACGCTGCAACATCTCTTCCTACCTGACAACAAACAGTTTTGCTCTTGATAAAACATGGCTATTATATTTACACACTGCTACAGAAGGACCAAGTGCAACTTGAATAGGTTCTTCATTTCTATTTTTGTAACTTTTTAAAGGGGTAAAAGACAAATAGCCCCTTTGAAAAACTAATTTGGCCTGGACAGTTAAAAGGCTGCTCCGAGACCTATGTCAAATGTAACCGAAAATCGAGAATTAAATTCAACTACACCACTAATTGAATGCCTTGGAATTATAAATAGTTTTTTTTTTTTGTAAAAAGTATAAAACCAACCAAATTATAACCATGTTCAACGTCATGCATTTTTCTTTAAACACAAAAATTATCACTAAAGTTAGATGAATATTGAAAAGAGAATTGCCATCTATCACAAAGTTCTGTATGAATACAAGCTTTCACATAGAAACTGCTTGAATGTCAACTGACTAACCATATCTACGATGGAAAACCCTTTTGTCCATTTGATTAAAATGCCAGAAGAAACAGACATTTGTTTCACAGGAAAGGAGAATGTAAATCCAAGCTCCCTTCTGTCCTGTGAAATATTGGAACCATCTCCGTCTCTTTCAATGAATTCCTTCAATGAAGAAGCAATAAAATCAAAGAGATCCTGCAAGCAGCAAAATCAGTTAATCTCTATGATGTTACAAGATCAAACAAATACCAGAGAACTCAAATTTTAGAGTTTTGACCAAGTCACCTCGCTTGTGCTAGTCATTACATGTTGGGGAATGGGTTGTCGTTCTACTTCATGTTCCAAATCTGAAGATGGTTGACCATTTAATTGAACCCGCAAAACCCTAAAATTCGTACCCCCAAGATGAAGTGCATAATATGTTCCTCTCTCGGTCCTGATAAACGAAAAATATATAAATATATCAACTTTATATTCAATTAAACCCAACAGTGCAGGGACACAATTATAGACACAAAACTATTTAACAAATACAACTCTGCATTCTGAACAGGAGTTATGCTCAAGCATGTTGATGACGCATAAGCCTCACCATCAAAGCGCACTCATAATAGCACACAGGGTGAATCATAAACACCTGGCAACGCTCAAAACAGGTATAAAATAAATGCAATAAAACTCACAAAACCTTGGATTATGTAACTCAGTCTTGCAGATTTCAGACCACCTTAAGTATTGACACAAATCATGCATCACAACATGGAATTTTCAAAACAGTATAGCACACGAGCCATTTATTGGATGTTGGCTGTTGCAAAAGAAAAGTTAATGTTCAACAGAACTCCCAATTCAAAAAGGAATTTAATTAGAAATTTAGAATACAATAACAGTATTGTCAACCAGTCATGGATTGTCATATCATTGATTTCATTATAATTATTTTAAAAATCATTCCTAAAATGTTACCATAAAATTACTTTAAAAATCTTTAAAGTGACAGCGTATCAAAAATCAAACTCTTAAAAAAAAATGTGATTCACATATTTGAAAACAATACAGAATGCAACAGATATAAATTCACATAGCCACATAGGTATGAAATATGCACAAATCATACGAGTGAAAACAGCAAATAAACAGTAACTTGAAGTAATTGGACTACAGCTACACACAGCAGGACATAAAAGAACAAAAATAGGGAAAACCGTGAAAAAGGAAGCGAAATGACAATTGAACCAAAGAATCAGACAATGAGAAAGGCACATTCACATTCACTTCCACTTGCAGAGAGAAGAAATGCTCATCAGCAGCAACGTAAAAGGGAAGTTTTATTGAATGGCACAGCAATTGGAAGCAAAAGATGGTTACCCATTAGGGAGATTATCGACGAATGTGAGAAGCATTTTGAGCTTGGAGCCACCTTCAGAAGCCAAACCAGCGTGCATCTCCACGGCCATGGCATCCACCACTTGCCTCAACCTCCCAACCCTAGTGTCGCACCCTTCCTCCAGTTCCCTCAACACATTCGCCACTTTCTTCCACTTCCTCCGGCTCCTCACTCTCCACCCCACCGCCACCGCCGCCACCGCGCACGTCGCCACCGCCACCGTCACCGCCACCCCCACAACCACTCTCCCCATCTCCCCCGATCAACCAATCTACATCCCTACCCCACTCTCCCCCGATTCCTCACCACCACCACCAAACGCCGCCGTTTCAACATGCACAAAAAAAAAATCTCTTGCGAACCGCCGTCCGGCGATACGATTGCGCTCCGGCGAAGCCGAGTGAGTCGCCGGCGAGAGGTGCCGGAAAAGTGCGAAGAGAGAGAAAGTGAGAGACGGCGGCTGGGTACGCAGTGGTTTGGAATTAGGATGTGCTGGAATGGAAGGAGGACCGATGTGGAAACTTTTATAAGGTGGGAGTAAAGACAGATTTGCCCTCAGACACCTTCCAATATTTCGGATTTGTCACGGTATCTCTTGGCGATCTTTTTACCGTTTATGACAACTTTGACTTGTGCTCTTCTTTTTCGTTCTTTCTCTTTCTCCGTTTTTTCCACCCTATCCGGAACAAGAAGAGTATCACATGCCAAATACTCTCTCTTTCCCATTTTATTATGTCCTACACTCTTAATTCAACTAGTATTTGCTCAATAATATTTTAACAATCATACGGTATTGACAAAGAAAATGAAAAATATTCGATCATTTCAAGCCAACGAGTTTTATTTTAAGACATGTAATTGTCATAGTTCAATTTGAATTTTCCGTCCTCCTCCTCCTTCTTTCTCTTTTTTAATTTACACAATTACACACCACCCTCTACATCTCAATCAAATCAAATATATTAAAATTGCATATGTTGAATGAACGGATTCTTATTCAGTATGAATATTTAGTTTAAAATTTTAATCAAATTAAATACTTAAACAATACATATTTGATTCGGTTTACTTTAAAAAAAAATTGAATTATTGGAAAACTTTTGAAAATAAGAATTTATTCAATAACTGTTTTTTGATAAATATTTTTTTTAAATTAAGAAACAAAAAATTCTATGTTTGAGTATTGATTAAACTAATTCCAATATATTTTTTTAAAACAGATTAATAGAAACATATAGTTGTTCTATTTTCACTTTTACTTTAATTCCGGAAATAAAGATATACGTGGAAAAGAGGTGTTTTTCCATTAATGACATATATCCAGTTTTATTTATTCTTTTTTTGAGAACCAGAATTATTTATTCAATTCTGGAAACAAAGAAACATGTGGAAAAAAGGTATTTTTTCATTAGTGACATATATCCAATTTTATTAATTTAATTCTAGAAACAAGGAAACATTATAAAAGATCTTATTTTATTAATTAAATTATAATTATAATATGGTTATCTTAAATATTATCTTGTGTTTATATTTTTAGCAATTTATTTGCAATAAATTTGTAATATGATTTTTTTCCCTCATCAATGACATTGATACTAAGTATTTACCAATTTTATTTATAATTAATCTTCGGTAGGGATCCTAGTTGACTACTATATTTTTTTTTTATCCGTAGGAATTGAAGATAGGTACCAAGATTTACAATTATTCATGCACTTTGCTTGAGCTAAATCCCTCAATATTTACTACTATATCTTTAAATTTATCAAACGTGAACCCATAATATAAAATTTATACTAAATAAATACCATCAAACTTTCCTTTTATTGAGAATTGAAAAATGTAATTTACTTGCTTTAAAGGTGCACTCGATTATTTTGTCTTCTCAAGAAATACTTCCCAAACTATAAAACAGGAATATGCCTCCGTTCTTGTCTTTATTATTAGTTTCACGACAGCTATTGGTTCCGTTCAATATATTGTACTATTAGGTTAGGGATATATTGCACTCCATTTTAATTACTTTTTTCTTTTTTACTACCTTTAAAAGTCAAAGTTTTTAATCTTGGCAGATCGTTCAGTTACACATTCCATCATCTAATTCTTCTTCTTATTTTTTTTTTAATTTGAATAGTACATTTTTAACTTCAATCTACAAAAGAATTACAATATATATTTTTTTATCTAAAGTCATTATTAAACTGCAAATTAGGAAGGTGGAATAAGTGGGTAGGGTACGAAGGCAGCTTCTATTCATGGTGTAGTTTTGGTGCAGTTGGCATCTGAACTAGTACGGCATTTTACTGGTTTTAACTGCAACCAGAAGATCCATCCATTTTTGGTACCACGCTCAAATGCTCATGACTTCAAAATTAGAAAATTTTAATTAGAAAGTATAACTTTTAAAAGAATGATGTTATGTTAGCAATACATTCTTATAACATCTTTTATAATAAAAAAAAAGAAGAAATGAGAGATAAAATAGATAGTGTGATAAAAAAAATTATAAAGAAAATGTTATAGAATTTTAAGTAAAAATAATATCATTCTTTTGAAAACTAATAATGGGAGAAATGATCATTTTACACCCCAATTAAACTAAATATATACAATCTTGGATGTGAGAGTGTTGGAAAAAGAAATAGAGAAAGGGTGATAAAAGTAGTGAGAAAAAAAGATATAAAAATGACTTAACATGTTGAATTAATTGCGTGGATTCAATAATTTTTTTAGAATTCTGATTATCAAATTTTTCTTTTTTTAAGACCTGCTCTTTTTCGCTTGAAGAATAAGGTTTGCTAATAATGCGTCTATACACAAGGAAAGTTAATATCAGCTTCGCAACTTTAGATAGATTTTAAAGGACTAATAAATCTACAGGACATGCAATATATGTAGTATGTATTCAAACTCTGTGAAGAACCGCTTGTTAACCATGAGTCTACATTTTTGGACAGTGTAGTATTTGTACGGAGATTATTTGTCTTTCATGGTGTTTTGATATCTTTGACGTGGGGTTGATCGATCTATTGTTTCTGTAAGGCTTTCGCCCCAACAAGTTTTGATTTGGGCAATGTCGGACCATGATTGTGAATGGTGGTTACTGCAGCATGGCAGCTATGACGGCATCACACATAAAATGGAGCTTCTCTGGGTTTTGTTAATATGCAGTGTGATTGGTGTAGCTCAAGTGTTTTGGGACATGGTTGTATTTGGTGAAATGACTTGTTGAATTAAACAATACCGAAGAAAGTTAAAAAGTGCATAAACCACATGTAAGGACACATAGAAACATTATGAATGATAAAATTTTCTTTTTAAGTATTTAATGTAGTTGCGTATTAAGACTTAAACTTGAAATCTTTCTATTTAACTAGAACAATCTAATATTTAAATTTTGACCATTTAAACGAGAAAATTGGTTGTTCTCGGAAAAATAAATAAACCATGACTTCAATTTAATGGTTATATTTGCAAGTAATTGTCATGGATTTTGAAAACAAATTGGTTCCCTTCATTTTTTTTTTTAAATATCAAATGATATAAATGTTATGGGAAAAAAATATTATTAAGGCTGTGGATAAATAAAATAACAAATTTTAATTCCCAAGCTTCCTAGTATCATAATGAATTTTTGATCTGACACTCTTGACCTTTTTAATCTTATATTACATCTAGACTAATTCAAGTTAAATTTAATGAATTTAATTATAAAAATAATTTTCTCTTAATGTCTACTTTGTTTTGGCTGGTAAGAGTTGAACTTAGATTATTTTAGTATAGACTTGGTAGATTTATGGTAAAAATTCAATTTTTTAGATAAAAATATACACAATAAAAAATACACATTTTTTATTTGTAAATTTATCTGTAACTTAATTTTTTAAAAAATAAAATAAAATAATTTAAAATCCTGAGTTAGAGAGACACTTGTGAAGCTTTAAAGGCCAAAAGTAAAATGACGAAGGGTATGTTGGTAATCTGACACACTACCAGCACATCGTTAGTTGTTACTCGTTGCAAACACACGCATATCAAGAAAATGATCGTCGTTGAACGTTCGAAAGGGCAAAACTGTAATTTCCTCAAACTGCGTAGGCTTCGCTCGCTGCATTGGCACACTGGCACCACGGTCCTACTCCTCACTCCGGTTTCAGCACTCGACCGAACAGAATTTATTTATTTTTAAAAAAAATATTATTATAATTATAAATATTCAGATACAGCTGCGTCCTTTTTCATTAAAATTAAATTTTTTATGAAAAAAGAAAGAACAGACAGAAACGGCGACGGTAGCTGCGTATTCGATCCGTACAGTACCAGCTGGAATCCGCTAAGTCCAGCTGTGTGTGCTCACAGGCGCACAAAGCTAAACCAACCCACGCACCATTGTACTATTAAATAAATACTAATTCATATCTATTTCTTTTTATTTTATTAAAACATTACATTAACCAGTTTGCATATATTTTTTTAATACTACTACAACAATGACGAGTAGGTAAATAATTAATTAAGTAAATTTACCATTTCATGTGTTTTTCTTTTCATATAAGGGAAAAAAAACTTTTACAAAAGACTAACAAGGATCAACATAGTCTCTTAAACATATTTTCAGTTCATTTTGTTAAAAGAGATAAAAGCCTACTTCAATAATCTTTATATTAAAAAAATAACTTTTAATTTTTTTAATTTATAAAACACTGGAATGCATAAGTAATGTTTTATGACAGTAATTATTTAAAATAGCATGAGAGTGTGCGGAACAAAAATTGATGGTGTGGGGAAATGAATATCTGTTGTTTTGATTTTGTCGCGTGAGTCACGAGATATTTCGACGACTACTACTAGTATAGCCTAGCCATGCCCATAGGAGTAGTTTAGTTTAGAATGCAGTAATTGAAGAGGGGGGTTGGTAAAAGGAATGATCGTGACCGTACATTTATGAACTGTGCTCATGGGACAAAGAAATTGAAACCGGTTGACTTCATTCACATTTCACTTGTGTTGTGTTGCCCTATGCCATGCCCTTCCTTATTAATAAATAAATTGTATGTAGGGCTTCCCTACCCACCGTCTTCGTCTACGAATCTGTTTCCCTTCTTAACTTTTTAATAAAACACGTGCTCACAATTCACTGTGTCCTACACCTAAAAAACAAAAACTGATTAGACCTTCGGTGACCTGTGCCCCCATGTGACAATGACAACAACAAACATCAACATTTTCTAATCACACCTACTATAAATTATAAATTATAATTATAATACTACCACCTCCACATCACATTCGCAATCGCAATATATATTCCACAAGGTTAATTAATCAAATACATGCATAAGCATTCAAAATTTCCACTTTTATTTTTTCATTAATAAGATACATCTGCACCCTCCAGTGGGTGTGAGAATTTTTAAATACCAAATGCTATAGTTAGATCCTCTTCGGACATAAATTACTTAAACCTTTTTTCGTTTTATGAAATGCTTAAATTATTTACTTATTAGTTATTACTGCTGTTAATTTTTTTATAGACATATATGTATAAGTTTTTAGTGTTGTTTGGTTTTGATTATGAAGAATTTGCTGAATGATTCAAAATTACAACTCTTCAGCTTGTGGGCCACAAACAAGTGGTTAGTTGAAGACGCAAAAAAGAGTGAATGAATGGACTAGCTTGATGGTATTGGGTTTGGGAAGGTTTGGCCCATCAAGCTACCTTTGTCTTATGGACTTAAGCAAGAAAGACACCCCCATAAAAGGGAGTTGCTATTCTCACCCTCTTAATTGCTATTCTCACCCCCTATTTTTTAAATTTCCTATGAAAAGACATACCTATTCCTGGCAGCATTTCTTCACACCCCCTCCTCCTTCTCTTTACACTGCACTCTTTTCTCTCTCTCTTCCATTTTTTCTTCCTTTTCTTCTCACCCCCCATCCCCTCCTTCTCTTTCTGTGACACTCTTTTCTCCCTCTCCTTCTCATTTTTTCTTCACAATCCCACATAATACTTCATGTTTTTCTTATTTTTTTTAACTTTAAATTTTATTAAAATTTTGTGTAGATATATTTTAATTTAAATTGTTTTAAAATTATGTGATATATATATATATATATATATATATATATATATATATATATATATATATATTATATGTATTCATTATGTAAGTTGATTTTTATGTTATATATATTTTATGTTACAAAATTAATAAATGCAATTTTGGTACTCTTATTTTTTTAAAATATGTAATTTGTGTCCCTCTATTTTAAAATAAAGCATTTAGTCCCCATATTTTTAAAAATATGTAATTGTGGTCCCCCTATTTTAAAATAGAGACATTTAGTTCCCCGATTTTATAAAATCTGTGATTTTGATCCTTCTGTCAAACTAAAAGTGTTAACTGTTAAGAAATTAACATTGACTATGGTGTGGATATTAAACAAATAATCTCATGCCATGTCAATAAATTTGGGTCACATCGGGTTAATTTATTATTGTCAATGTTTTAAATTTGATGGAAGGATCCAAAATCGTAAATTTTACAAAATAGAAGGATTAAATGTCTCTATTTTAAAATAGAGGGACTAAAATTATGGATTTTAAAAAATATGAGGATTAAATGTATTTATTTTAAAATAGAATGACCAAAATTACAAATTTTAAAAAATAGAGGGACTAAAATTACATTTAAGCCATTCATATTTTTTGTTAATTTAAAATTTAATAATTTATATATATGGATTCTTAAGTTTTAACATGGTTATTGAAATTTAAATTTAAATTTTTTAATATTCATATTTATTAAAAATAAATTTCAGAAACCTAAAAATATAGATGACAGAAAAAAAAAAAAAAGATGACAAAGAAGGAAATAGGATGTTCAAATAGAAAATTTTATAAAATATGATTCATAACATCAACGGAAATGTAATTCTATTTCTGCAACTTTCATTCAATATCACGGAAATGCGATTCCATTTCGGCAATTGATGTAAAAAGAAAAAGATGTAACGGAAACCAATTTTCATTGTTTACGTTGAATATTCAATGAAACAGAATTGTGTTTCTGTTATAATTTTTTTACACCCCCTGTAACATAAACATAATTCTGTTGTTTAATTTTTTTCCGCCCCATTAACTATAACGGAAACATGATTCCATTGTACATTTGTACAACGGAATCATGCTTTTGTTGTTTAAATTTTTCGCCCTGTTTACTACAACAGAAACACAATTCCATTGTACAAATGTATAACATAATCATGTTTCTGTTGTGTATTTTTTTTGGCACCCCATTCATTGCAACGGAAACACGATTTTGTTGTACACTCCATTGTACACTTGTACAACGGAATCATGCTTCCGTGGGAAGGGCATTTTTGAAAATTAATAAAAAGTCACTCACGTGGGTGGTGAAAATAGCAATTCCGGATGTGAGAATAGCAACACCCCCATAAAACTACAGCAAGAACATGGACCTAAGCCTATTCTCTTTGGCAGACCTGAAGCTGGAAACGACCTTGCCTCGGAGTTCTTCTATGGTGACTAGTGTGATTGGAAACGCCCGGTGTGATATAATTGACAATAATTTTATTCTTTAAGTACATGGTCATAAATTTAATATCAGATCCATACATATACAAAAATATTTGTTGAAAGATAACAGCTTCTTAAATAGATTTCAGTAGTACCTCGAGTCATTAGTCTTTAATTTATAGTCGAGGGATACCCCGACTTCTCCCCTCCAAAAAAAAAATGTCAAAAATATGCTTTTTATCATTTTTTTAGAGTTTAATGACCATTTACTAATAATATAAAATAATTTTACCATACATAGTAATCACCCTTGAAGTTGCAATTGAAGTAAGTTCAAAGAGGGCACAACTAAGGCAAACTAAAGGGGTTCGTAATTAAGATGAACCAACAAAGGATATAGGATACGTTTTGATATCATGTTAGAAATTAGTCTTAATTATGGCATAATTCAACCTTACAAACTTGGCTTGTAAGGTGAGGATTGATCCTCACTTATATACTTTAAATTATCAATTAAAATATTTTTTCTTAATTTTGATTCAATTCTTATATTACAAATTTAAATTCTCATTTATAAATATAAAATATTTTTCATTATACTTTCTTTATCATTTACTTACACGTAATTTTATAATTATTTTAACTTTTTACATTAAGTTTTCCTTACATTTAAATTATTTATATTATATTTTGATTTAAATAAATTAAAAATAGTCGTAATGTAGGAAAAACAGATGTTAGTTTACGATTATTAAAACGAGTATTGTCAAGGAAAAGAGGGTGCTACGACGCCGTTCTGTGTGTTCTCCTCCCTCCCCCTCCCCAGTCAAGTCATAGGCCAGCGGAATCTGAAATCGGAAATTGGAAGAATAGTCTTTACAGACAGAAGAGAAGGGCAAAATCAAGAAGGGTGGGAAGATGAGTAGGAACGATTCCAAGTACTTCTCCACCACCAAGAAGGGTGAAATCCCTGAGCTCAAAGAAGAGCTCAATTCTCAGTACAAGGTTCTTTCCATTTCCATTACTTCTAATTTATTATAAACAAATTCCTCTCGTTTCTGGATCTGATTCATATCATTCCATCTTCTTGCTCCTCGTCCTCACCATGCAATTTTGCTTCATTTTCTATGCCCCAAATATTCATCGATTAATCACTCACTTGATTTATGTTTTGAATATTCACTCGCTGATCTATGACTAGTAAGCACCCATCCATCCATTGGCAGTTGAATTTTAGGACTCGAATATCTAATATAGGGATTTTGAATGTAGAGAAATCTGACAAAAAAAAAAAAAGATGAATTTTTCATTTTTTTTCTTTTTTGGAATTTGCTAGTTAGTATATATGTGATGACGACAACAACAACAAAGCCTTATTTTTACTAGGTGGGATTAGGCGGCTGGCTACATGTATTAAAGGATGTCGTAATGCTCTATCATGAATCATGTTTATAGAAAAATGGTTGACCTTTTAATCCTTCTTCATGGTTTTGCCTATAGCTTTTCTCGGCCTTCCTCTACCTCTAGCAATAGAACTATTCTTCATTTGACCTACTCGTCTTACTAGGACTTCTATAGGCCTTCTCCGCACATACCCAAACCACCTAAGGCAGAGTTGTGCCAATTGTTTGCAATTGGTGCTGCCCCAACTTTTTCTCTAAAGTATTAATTCCTAATCCTATCTTGTTTAGTGCGTGTTAGCAATGTGCATATATCCACATTTTCGCATTAAATTAGAAGATGTGGAAGATACGTAGAATAGCTTCACTGTTGATGCAAAAAATTACATCCCTAATGAGTTAACATACATGCTGCATTCTCTTTTCATATTTTATTTTCCCTCTTGTTTATCTAGTTCAACATTTGACCAACTAATGCCACCTGTGGCTGTGAGGCAATTTGGATATAATGTTACTTACATCTGTATCTTTGTAATCCTTTATTTTCTTCTATTTAAGCACTGATCGTATGGTGATCACCATTTTAAATTGTTGTGCATGTTTTCATGGACCTCTTTGTCTTGCCTTTTTGCTAGCCCCTCTTGTATTGATGTACTTGAAAATTTTGTGCAACAAAGTATGTGAAGTGCGAACCTTGTCTTTTTCTTTCATGTCTTGCAGGACAAAAGAAAAGATGCTGTCAAAAAGGTTATTGCTGCAATGACTGTTGGGAAGGATGTCTCATCACTGTTCACTGACGTGGTGAATTGCATGCAAACAGAAAATTTGGAGCTAAAAAAGCTAGTCTACTTATATCTGATAAATTATGCAAAGAGCCAACCTGACCTAGCAATACTTGCAGTGAATACATTTGTGAAGGTAACAGCTGGAAAACTGGAATGACTCTGCTATTTCCTCATGTAGTGTTGTTTATTAGTTCTTTTCTTATCCATTGCTATCGTTTATTTCTTGGCTTTTTGGGTTTCTTGATTATATGTCCCTTCTCTCCTCATCATCTTGCAATGCCAATTTTTTATTATCTCACTTTATGAAATTCATCCCAAATCCATAAACACTGGTTGAGGGTGTCGATTTACCAAGGGAGATGCTTATCTGAAAATATAGCTTATTATTATATTATTATATTTGTACTCTAGAATTGAATATTCTTTCCTTTCTTTCCCTGATGGAAGTTAATCTGAAGTTGTAATGATACATTTTTTTCTCCTTTCATTTATAAAATGCTGACAGGATTCACAAGATCCAAATCCTTTGATCCGTGCCTTGGCTGTACGGACAATGGGCTGCATTCGTGTTGATAAAATTACTGAATATCTGTGTGATCCCCTTCAAAGATGCCTGAAGGTACTTGCATGGCACTGTTACAACTTACATATATTTATTATTAAATTTGAAATTCCTTTGGTAGACAACAATGCCAAAGTTTGTTTTTCTTTGTTTGCCCTGTTTGTAACTCTTATTCGTATATGGTATATTTTGACAGGATGACGATCCATATGTTCGTAAGACAGCAGCTATTTGTGTTGCCAAACTTTATGACATTAATGCAGAGTTAGTTGAGGATAGGGGCTTTTTGGAATCCCTGAAGGATTTGATATCTGATAATAATCCAATGGTTGTTGCTAATGCTGTGGCAGCACTTGCCGAAGTTCAGGAAAACAGTAGTAGACCCATCTTTGAGATCACCAGTCACACACTGTCGAAGCTCCTTACTGCTTTAAATGAATGTACAGAGTAAGTTTGTTGTATATTTGCTAACATAATTAAAACTGGAAACAATTTTGAATTCAGTTTTCACGCAACTTCTCTCTCTTTACGATTGATTGTGCAATATTGGTTATTATTTTATTTGACATCTTGGCTTTTCTTCATTCATCTATGATCACGTATTGGTTCATTAACCTAACAGCGCTTACTTTTGCTTCACATGCTAGATGGGGTCAAGTTTTTATATTGGATGCTCTTTCTAGATACAAGGCAGCTGATGCTCGTGAGGCTGAAAACATAGTAGAAAGAGTCACTCCTCGCTTACAGCATGCCAATTGTGCAGTTGTTCTATCAGCTGTTAAGGTGATTTTTTTCTTTTTATCCTGTGTTACCTCATGTCTCTGTTGATACTTCGGAGATAACATTTTCTTGGTTTACTAACTACTAATTATAATGACTTTTAGATGATCCTTCTGCAAATGGAGCTTATCACCAGTACTGATGTGGTTCGGAATCTTTGCAAAAAGATGGCCCCTCCTCTTGTGACATTACTCTCTGCAGAACCTGAGATACAATATGTAGCACTGCGGAATATCAATCTTATAGTACAAAGAAGACCAACAATACTTGCTCATGAAATTAAGGTTGTGATTTGAATATTATTTTGTGAACTTGTCAGTGTCACAACACCCTTGGGCATTAGTGAAGAACTTTTCTATTACATTTGGGAGGATGGGATGCTTATGGAGTGTATATTCTATCTGCAGGTGTTCTTCTGCAAGTACAATGATCCCATCTATGTAAAAATGGAAAAGTTAGAAATTATGATAAAACTTGCCTCAGACCGAAATATAGACCAGGTATTGTTTGCATAATACTATTGTCAGTTCATATTTTTCCTCCCCATCCCCAATTTTTTACATGGTCAGAATTGATTTCTGTTGTTGTAGTGAGCACTTCACATGTTTCTTACCAAAGATTTAGTAACAAGTTACGCTTTCACATGGACGATACTCACAATATGAGCCAACAAATAATTTTATACTTTATGTTTTGCGATTATACCTTATCGTTGTAGTTTCTCTATTCTCACCAACAAAATATATTCTTTTATCGAAAAGCAAATTGTTCTGTGACCTGTCTCATGTATGAGATTCACATACCTTTCATGCATTTGGTGCATTGCTGCATTACCATTTAGTTGAGCTAACTTAGCCAAAATCTTGTAAAATTCAGTATGTTTGTTTAATTTTTTTTATTGTAATATCTGCAGGTTCTATTGGAATTTAAGGAGTATGCTACTGAAGTTGATGTAGATTTTGTAAGAAAGGCTGTTCGAGCAATTGGTCGTTGTGCCATCAAATTGGAGAGAGCAGCTGAACGATGCATTAGTGTTTTGCTTGAGTTGATCAAGATAAAAGTAAATTACGTGGTTCAAGAGGCAATCATTGTTATCAAAGATATATTTAGAAGATACCCCAACACGTAATATTATGATATATTTTATTATCTGCATTTATTTTTTGGGTAGAAGATAACACAATCAGAGATTACTATCACACTTTAAAACTTTAATTGAATCTTTGTTCTACTTTGCAGATATGAGTCCATAATTGCAACACTTTGTGAGAGCTTAGATACCTTGGATGAGCCAGAAGCCAAGGTACATGTTTCTCTCAGTTCCTTTGTAATTGTCACTACGCACTAATATGTAAGCTTATACATTCATCCCTTTTCCTGTGTGGATAGGCATCGATGATCTGGATAATTGGTGAATATGCGGAAAGAATCGACAATGCTGATGAACTTCTTGAAAGTTTCTTGGAAAGTTTCCCGGAAGAACCTGCACAAGTCCAACTACAGTTGCTGACTGCTACTGTCAAACTTTTCCTTAAGAAGCCAACTGAAGGCCCACAACAGATGATTCAGGTTGTTACTCAAAATGCTTGTTTTATTCATATAGATATGGTTAACATGCTACTTGCGAAATGTTTTGATATTTCAAGTTGGACTATTTCTTGTACTAATTAAGCAAATATATTCATCTTCCCTCTTTTATTGAGTGGCATAGATAAGTAATTTATAATTTTTATATCAATTGTCAGATAATAGATAATTGTGTGTATTCCCTTGCCTTTAGCAACTTTATCATTTTTCTACTACAATGTTCACAACACGTATCTGTGTTATGACTTTGTGTTGTAGTTTTATTTTGTAAATGTTTAGAGATGGATAACTTGTCTTCAATTTCTACATTATTTTTTTAATCTATTGTTCAGATCCCACATTAGCTTAGTATATTGGCAAATTAACCCCTTTATAATGACTTGTGCTAGCCTTCCTACTTGAGTTAGCTTGCGGGTTTGAGATAGGCCCAATTCATTCTTAATTCTAATATGGTATTAGAGCTTAGGGATGAGGGGTGTGTTAAGATCCTATTGACGGAATATACAGGCAAAGTATCCCTTGTAATGGACTTGGAGCAATCCTCCCCCTTGAGAAATATCCTTGAAAAGAGAAATCCTTGTGTTAATTGGAGATTATGTTTAGAAAATTTCCTAAAATTATTGAATTTAGAAGACAAATCTGTCAATCTATCTTTAGTTGTCTTGTTAAGGCTCAAAAACCTCCCTTTTGTATTGTTTCATTTTTTCCAGCATGATAGTTTTTAGTCAGGTATGATCTTCACACTTGTATGCTAAGTTTCACTTAATTATGCATCTTTACAGGTTGTTTTGAACAATGCCACTGTGGAGACAGATAATCCTGATTTGCGAGATCGTGCATACATATATTGGCGTCTCCTTTCAACTGATCCTGAGGTCTTATTTCTTGAACTTGAATCCAATCTATTTTGTTTGCAATGATGTATACTTGAGGTCAATAGTTTAGCTGCATATTCAACTGAAGGTTGGATAATCACCAAAATCATTAACTATTTACAGAGGACTGCTTAATTTTTTGCTATCATTCTGTGCAAAATACTAGTATACAGCTAGGGTGTGTCTTTTGGCCATGAATTGGTGGTTTGTATCTAATCACATGAAAATAATAGGTTTTTACCTTCTTTTTTTTTTTTTAAATTTTCTATGGACCAGTATGGAGCTGTACATTTGATGTATCTATCAAATTTGTTTTCCTCAGGCTGCTAAGGATGTTGTGTTAGCTGAGAAGCCTGTGATAACCGATGATTCAAACCAACTTGAACCTTCTCTACTTGATGAGCTTCTTGCCAACATTGCTACACTATCTTCTGTTTATCACAAGCCTCCAGATGCTTTTGTAACTCGTGTACATTCAGCTCAGAGAACTGAAGATGAAGACTATGCTGAGGGAAGTGAAACAGGGTTTTCTGAGTCACCTGCAAATCCTGCTAATGGTCCTGCATCACCACCCACTGTCAGGCAATCAGCACCTACATCTGCAACAGGTGCATCAGCCACACCTCCATCTGTTGCACCTGTGCCAGATTTACTTGGTGATTTGATGGGCATGGATAATTCTATTGTTCCTGTTGATGAGCCAGCTACTACTCCTACTGGGTGAGTGCATCTGGGATCATTAACATATTTCTGTGCAATATCTGTTATGTATTTTACAAGCATTGTATATAGTTTGTTGTACGATTAACAGAATGTTACTGTTGTATAGAGATTGTGATTAGTGATAAACTGTGTTTTTCTGATATATTAAATAATAAAATAGTGTAACACAAGTTCAACAAGACCTCAACATCCTGAGAAGTTTATGAAACCTTAATTACTTACTCTGCTTGTGAAATCATACCTAATTAGATCTTATGCCTTGGTTACAGGCCTCCATTACCTATTTTACTACCTGCGTCAACTGGTCAGGGTTTACAAATTAGTGCACAACTGACTAGACAAGATGGTCAAATATTTTATAGTTTGTTGTTTGAGAACAACTCTCAGGTTCCACTTGATGGCTTCATGATTCAATTTAACAAGAACACATTTGGTCTTGCAGCTGCGGGACCCCTTCAGGTTTGTTATTGCATGTCTTTTATTTCAATATTTCTGTCAACCTATGTTCTAAAAGATTTTTCCTTTTGTTCAGGTTCCACAGTTGCAACCTGGAATGTCAGCTAGGACACTCCTCCCTATGGTTATGTTCCAGAATATGTCGCAAGGTCCTCCTAGCTCACTTTTACAGGTTGCTGTGAAAAACAATCAACAACCTGTGTGGTATTTCAATGATAAAATCTCATTACATGTATTCTTTACTGAGGATGGTAGAATGGAACGTTCCAGTTTTCTAGAGGTATATCTTTTTCCCATTTGTTTGATCCATTGACATAACTGCAATAGGTTTTCTTTTAGTTTCATGGGCTTGGTCAGTATAGTTATCTATGTTACAAAGAAGGCCATGTATATTGTGAAACCTTACACAAATAAGTTTGTCAGTACTCTTACTAATACTTGAACATAGAAATGGAAAATCTGATTATTAACTGCACTGCAGACATGGAGATCCCTTCCTGATTCAAACGAGGTTTCCAAGGACTTCCCAGGCATTGTGATTGGCAATGCGGATTCAATACTGGAACGACTGGCTGCGTCAAACATGTTCTTTATTGCAAAGCGCAAGAATGCGAACCAGGACGTGTTTTACTTCTCGGCTAAACTCCCCAGAGGGATACCATTGTTAATTGAACTTACCACCGTGATTGGACACCCTGGCGTCAAATGTGCAATCAAGACTCCAAGCCCTGAAATGTCAGCACTTTTCTTCGAAGCCATTGAGACTCTTCTCATGGGTTAATGGGTTTTAAATTTTGTTTTTTTTCTTTTAATTTTTGTTTATATATTGTTTTTGTTAGTACATTTGATAAATATGGTGGACAGGTGTGTTATATCTTATTTGAAAAAGAAAAAAAAAAAATCCACCGACTTTTTGTTGTCCCTGACTGTATTTCACTACTGCCATTTTTGCCGTTATTGGCACCATGGATGCAGTTGTGCTCTTGTGGACAGATTTTGTTGAGGTTGGACAGGTTGTAGTATTGGTTCTTTGTAAAGTGATTAAATTGTGATGCCTTTAGCTTTTATTTCCACTTTAGATTTTATATTGGAGATACGAGCAGTGAATAGGAGTGGTGGTGGATGGTGAAAAATCAAACCTATGCCATCACACCCTAATGTTAAAAAGTTGACTCGTATTATATAGATTTATTCTGGTTTTACATAACAGATATATTTCAGCTAAACTCCCCAGAGGGATACCATTGTTAATTGAACTTACCACCGTGATTGGAAACCCTGGCGTCAAATGTGCAATCAAGACTCCAAGCCCTGAAATGTCAGCACTTTTCTTCGAAGCCATTGAGACTCTTCTCATGGGTTAATGGGTTTTAAATTTTGTTTTTTTTCTTTTAATTTTTGTTTATATATTGTTTTTGTTAGTACATTTGATAAATATCCTGGACAGGTGTGTTATATCGTATTTGAAAAAGAAAAAAAAAAAAATCCACCGACTTTTTGTTGTCCCTGACTGTATTTCACTACTGCCATTTTTGCGGTTATTGGCACCATGGATGCAGTTGTGCTCTTGTGGACAGATTTTGTCGAGGTTGGACAGCTTGTAGTATTGCGTTCTATGTATGTTTTTTAAGTAAAAGTAATATATCTTAAATTTAAGGAGAAAAAAGTAAATTTAAAAACATGAATTAATAATTTCAGAGAATAAGTAGTTAAGGTAGAATGAAAAAGGAAGTTTTAATATGGAAAGAAATATTTAGGAGTACTTAAAATTGAAATTTGAAATTCTGAAACCTTAACGTAGAGATTTTAATATGAAAAAAAAACTTAAAATATAAAACAATAATTTAAGAAGAATAAATTTAAATATTTTTACAAAAATAAAATTAAGTGTTAAAACAATGTTGAAACCATGTGTCATAAAAACTATAATAATAAAGAGGAAGGATAATTTATTTCAAATCCTCACGATTTATTTTCTTGAAATCTCTCTATAATTATTAGATTCCAAGAAAATAAATGATGAGGATGAAGAGTATTTCTTAGAGTTATTCTTGGATTAAGTAGATTTCTCCTCAATAATAAATATTTAATGAAGAATAAGAATCCAAAATTACAAGAGTTAATTAGTTTGATGCTTGGGGAAAATGGAAATTATAGCATGAGATGTTTAAATTTGATACGGGGACAGCTTAATTAATAAATTTCTAGCCAATATTTGATTATGATAAATTACGAAATCTACTTTCTTCTTGCAAGACATATGACTGAATTATAGCCTAGAAATAAATCAATGAAATACGATCAACTCTAGGGCTGGTAATTTTAAAATGGGTAAATTTTCATGTGATATTACACAATTTAATGTAGTCTGTTTGTCTACATATCAACTTTCAGGTAGTATAAATCTTTACACACATTAAAAAAAAAAAAAAAAACTTTACACACCTGAAAAACCAAACAGAATGCAAAATTTCAAACTTCCTTTTCTTTGCTGCTTGTCAGCCAAGCAGATTAATGGTCAGTAGTAAAAATAATAATCGAATGCAACCACGATCTATTTCGCATGCCAACAGAAAAATTCTTCCAATATCCCAAAGAGATCCCAAGAACCGATCAACCGAGCTTCTCCAACTGCAATGCCATTGATCTCAAATGCATAAGATAAAACACATCACTAACTTGACCACATTCAACACAGATTTTCTTATTGCCTACTTGACCGGCCAGCTTCAGAATCTTTAAAAGATGAGTTACCACTTGATCTCCAAACCTCTTTCCAGTGTCTCCTATTGTCAGTTTGATCAATATTATTTCTGTTCATGCTATTTCCATGGCGTTTCTTTTGGAAATTTCTCATTTCTTCTTCAGAATCATACTGTGATCGCTGCAAAAAAGAAAAAAAAAATGAAATAAATAATCTCAAGTTTGTTACAATAGGATGAAAACACACAAAATACCTTGGCAGGGTCTGACAGGACTGCATATGCCTCTCCAATTATTTTGAAAAGCCTATCTGCATCTTTGCTTATTTCTTCAACAATGTCCTTCCATATCTGATCATCTCCATTGTCACTTCTTGCCAAAGATTGACCAGCCTACATAATATAAAAATAGTTAAAATGATTTTTAATGTATGAGGATTTAACAAAGAGAAGAGACCAATCAAACAACCTTGTCTGGATGATGCCTAAGTGCAGCTTTGTGATAGGCCTTCTTGATTTCAGATGACGAAACAGAATGTTCAACTCCTCTGCCATCATAATCTGAATCAGCAGATGCCTTAAATGATTGATAATATTGGCATGAATTAGACACAGCCAGGGTTCTCTAATGTAACAGCATGCTATTTCTGTCACACATGAAACACAACTAGCACAAAGAGTGATGGCAAACCCTAACATGAATCTTGTTTTGTTTAGTCTAGTAACCTAGACATTGAGTTTATGAAACTCTAAAGTTCTGGCAATAATAAAGAAAGATTCAACATATTCCCTACAAGTACAAAAATTCTGGCACTTCTATTCTCACAAACTGATGATTTTGAATCTATAGAGAATGGGGTTATGCTGGTTGAGATGTCAAGTAATGGTAAAGAAGCACTAACTATTAGTAAAAGAGCTTACAAAATGAGGTACATATCAAGAGGTATCCCCTTTTTGGCTTCCTCTTCTATTTCGGAAAGCCAAATTTGGTTATGTTTCAAATCATTGGCATAGTTGATTGATCTATCAGATATACCATGCTGATTGCTATTATCCCCATCCCCTTTAATGAGAAGAGAGACGACTCTCCTTATATCGCTTGCTGCTTGGTCATAATCTCTGATCATCTCATATAAAGTTGCACGCCTAGAAAGTGCCTGGAAGAGTATAAATACAATATCCTCATAAGATCATTTTAGCAAACGTGAAGATGAAGTACTAAGCCAAACAAGTCATTTAGTATCCTGTAAAAGATATATATTAGAAAAATGCTAAAATTGAAATAGTACAATATACGAGGAAATTTTAGTTTTTAAAAAGAAAAATGCCACTTATATAACTGATGAGAAAGCAATATCATAAAAAATGACAAATTTGTGAGGGCTTTTTCATTTGTGATACAAGGTATGTAACCCTAGGGATTTTTATCCCATGTCAGTTTCTCCCTCCATGTGATATCAATTCTAAGATCTAAAAAAAAATAGTTTCCAGTTGAAGAGAGAAACCTTTAAGTATCTTCCATCAAGAGCTATAGCCAGATTGCAATCTGCTATGGCATCAGTAATTTGACCTAATGCTTTATATGCAGCTGCACGATTACCAAAACAGACAGCTGCAAATGGGAGAGACTCCACATTACATAATAAAGCAGCTGTATAATGTTCAACAGCTTCCTCATGCTTGCCTGCCTGAAACGCTTCATTCCCTGCAGTCTACAGTTGAATACATTTTCATTAGTCCTAATACAAGAATTTTTCAAGTTACAGTAAAAGAAAACAAATCAACTACTGAGGAAAAGTGCTTAAAAGATAATAATGTAGCTTATAAATGATTTCTTGTATCCTTTGCCAAAAGAAAAAGTTATACTAGAGTAGAGAAGCAAAAAGTTCTCTTATTACTACCCTGACACTTGTGACAGTTTCATATTAACCAAACAAGATTGATGGTATACATAAATAATCAGAAGGATGTCATGAAACACAGTATAAGCTAACCTTATGATGCAAGAGCTCACGTACAGTGACAGCTAGTAGTATTAGTGATTCCAAAACCTTGCTTCCACTCCTGCAGGGACATTATCAAAGCTGATGTCCATATTAAAAGAAGGGATCACCATCAAACATGTCCATCTTTTCATTCTTTTTCAATGTTCTTTTGAGGAGAGGCCATAGGAGGGTGAATGGATCAGATGTTAATAATACTTACTTGTTTATGGCTGATACCTTTTCCTCTTGTTCCTCCAGTAAAGAAAGACCCTCTTCAAGCTTTCCTAGGTGAAAGTAGGATTTAAGCATCATTGAGCATCGCCAAAGCCTGAAATATAAGCCGTTTGAAAGCTGTGAACTATCCAGATCTCTCACTTTGCAATCAGCATCCAATGGATAAGAATTCTTCTCGGCAGAACCAATGGTTTCATCACACAGCTGGATCACTTCCTCATATCTACATAGCTGATATTTAAAGCAAAAGTTATCCAACACAGGCTCAATTAGAATAAAAGACTGCTCGAACAGCCTAATGCTGACTTTGACAAAGTTTTAGTAAAGTGCCAGCATATTATAAGACAGAAATGCAGACCATAAAAAGAGCCTGCGCTTTCATTTCACGCAATTTTTCAGAGTGTGAACTTATCATCAATGCCTCATTTATAAGTTCCAATCCTCTCTCTGCATCAGCAGCTGTTCTTCTTTGCAAAAGTTCATCAGAATGATTGATTAATTCTGATACTTTCTGCCATCCATTAAAGACACTTATCAGTTCAGGAAGAGAGAGATGAAAAAGAAAAGCTAATGATCAAAGCCTCCAGAGTCAAAATAACTATAAACAGTCAAACCTGTGTCTTTTGCAAGAGATCAGAGGCTTCCACAATAATTTTTTGATCTACACAAACATCAGTTCCTGACTGCATGCACCTCTTGGAATGCTTGGACGCATCTTCAACTTCCCCCAAAGCAAGGAGACAACTTAAAAATAATGAAAAGAAAAAAACTCAGGGACACATCATCTATTTTGATTACCAAATGTTGAGCATTTTAGTTGACATATACAATGTGTTTAAATACCAACATGCTTTAGCCTTGAACAAATCAGCATAAGACAGAATATATGATCAAATACGTAATTTGCCTATTACAAGGTAAGGGCCTTACACAAGCCTCAATTACAGCTTATAGTAGTATTTATTGATAACTTACCAATGAAAGACAAGCTGTGGGAAGAATATAATCGAAGACATTCTTGTTAATGCCATTCAATCTTACCCATTTGAGCCAACCCTCCTTGACATAGGAGGCCTAACAGATTGCAATAAAATCCTACATTCAAAGCTTAGGTTTGCTCTCCTCTTCTTCTCAGTTCTCAGGTTGTTTTTCTGTTTTCTTAACCTTTACTATGCCTGCACAAATCTAATTCATTTCCTTTGGCACATATCATTAACATTCCCTTAGTCAAAACCCTAGTTGATACTTCCCTCAATTTACCCTATAATGCATATTTCATAAATCATTAATCCCGAAGGCACTTCTCAGCATGCAAACAGCCACCAATCACCTATTGCCTGTAAATCACCCTTACCATCAACTATTCCCATTAAACCTTCAATCCACCTGTTTTCTACCCTAGATTCACGCAAGAAAACACTGATTTTAATATGTTATGTCCTTATGGCTTACCCTACTTCCTTTGTCCAAGATAAAATTAAACTCATACAACTTTAAATCACTATCCACAAAGATTAGAAGCAAAATGGGACCTTACTTTGCAGCTCTAAGTCGCACCCTGAGGAAATTTGGATCAATTTCAGCAGCCAGCCTACAATCTTCTACTGCATCTCTCATCCTACCAAGAGACATGCGTGTGGCAGCACGGTTGCTATAACACAGCATCAACGCCCTGCGACATCTCTGAGACGCTTCTACTTTAGAAGCACAACTAACTCCTTGTGTGTAACAATCCTCAGCCACAGACAAATTTCCATTTTTGTAGGCTTGGTTTCCTCTGTTATAAAGCATATTCAGTCTCGTGAGTATTCTATCAAAATAAAAGTAACTACGTAAACTTTATTTTCCCATTTTCAGGAGTGTTCACGTTCACAATAAATACATCATGTAGTTTCTATTTGGTAAAAGATTGTAAGTCGTTGCAATAAGCCAGGACTTCAAATACTGTACAAGTACATCAAAACCAAGTGATTGCAAATGTAACAAAGAAAACTAAAACATAATAAATATATACTAACTTGAGTCGCCACTTTTCACAGGCTTCCTCAGCTGCAATGGTTGTACTTGTAGCAGAAATGGAAGCAAGTTCCTCCTTATTCACCTCAGATCCCCTTGTTTTGGGATGAGGAGCAGATGCTTTGGCTTTCTGACCTTGCCCTGATGTGAAAAGAGAGGAAGTTCCAGAAAGTGGAGAACAAGTCACAGATGATAATGAATTAGGAATGGAGTTGTAAGTATCATGATGACCCTGACCAACTTTTACCCAATTTATCTTTTTGGGGTGGCGTTTCAGGCTAGATGATTGCACTTCAGCAGCAGAAAATGTAAACCCACTCATATTTCTTGAACCTGAATCACAACCATCATTTGTTATGTCCACTTTATCATTGGCAGACTTCAAGCTTCCAGTTTCAATAATTTCATCACCACAATTAGTATCTAAATCTAAATCTTTATACTCTGAAGAAGCTTCCTCCTTTGTCTCTGTGTCTACAATTTCACATGCATTCTTATTCAAGCACTGATCAATTGGTGTGGTGTTGCCAATGCCATCCACACTAAAACCAAATGACTCATTGGATGTCACATAACTTTTTTGTGACACATGATCCATCTTTGGCTTCCAAATAAAATCATGTCCCTGGGGAGGGGTAGAAAACTTGAGTTTTGGTCTACTTTTATTCATCCTAGTGTTGCCACTTTGTTCCTTCCTTGCACTGAATTTGAATTTATCATGAGCATCACCAAAGAGATTAGTTTTGAGCGGTGGTGTCTTAAACTGAAGGAATGATGAGGCTGAAGAATTGTCTTGTTTGGATGTGAACACAAATCCACCATCTCTTTGGTCTTTGCTATCTTCAATTTTCAAGTTGATCATCATATCTTCCGATGCCAGGTTGAGGTTTTTTTCCATTTCAAAAAACCGTCTTCTTTGGGGGATCACAAATACAATTACAATTACAGTTTCATTTCCAAATTTGAAAGCTGGCGAAGCGAATCTCATGGTTCCATGGCGCGTGAATCGACCGAGAGAGGATCGGGAAACACATCGGCGGCGGGGTCGTCGGAGCTCCGGCGACGTGTCAAATCAGAATGGTGGTCATTGGCCTTAATCATTCACAAGAATAAATGAAACATTGAAACATGTTATTAGGATTTTGCTAACCACCGTAACGACGAAAATGAAAGGACGAATTTTTTTTAATAAATACTGTATGCTATGCTCGGATGTCATTCTACCAATGGTTTGTAGTTTTTACAATCATAAATAACTTACTAACTAACTATTACCTATGACAGGTTTATTATTGTCTTTTCTTTTATATATATATATATATAATATAATGAGAGGGAGTAGTTTTTACAATAATTATCTTAAAAACCTAATATTAATTTCTAATTAGTTAATAATGTAAATATATGAATAGTGCATGGAAGTTAATCTAAAAAAATTATTAAAAAGTATAAATGTGATTTTTAATGAGTTTTTTTTATTGATTGATTTATGAATCATTTTTTAAGATAATATAAGAAATGTTTTAATATTTTAAAAAAAAATGTATTCAATAAAAAGTTTTGGGTATAATTTTTTAAAATGTTAATTTGTGAAAAATTTCTCAGCAAGTAAAAATATATATTTTTCGTAATAATTAATTATAAAACTATTGTTTTGTATAAAAATGGATAATAAACATATTATATAATATTATTTGAGTTTCTAAGCTGTGAAGAACATTACAATGTTATGTTGGATTAATTTTCTGATGGAGTTTGGAGTTGCACTATACGATTGGTTCGGATAGAGTGTATGAAGATGTTGATTGTGTCGCACAAGCTGAAGCATATTCCTCTATCGGTTCAGTAAGAAATAATTCTTGTAATTCTGAAAGTGCACTTTGGCATTTCAGATCCAAGGGCTACAAACCTGGCTGGAATTAAAGGCTTTGTAGTTTCAATATATACTGGTCTCTCCGCATGCATGAGTGTACACCACAAACAAAACAAAACAATTCTCCACCTTGGTAGCAGCAATGTTTGACAACTTTCGAGTCAATTATTCAATCCTATATATATATATATATGCTTTCTTCCCTTGATCCAGAACCTCAACCTTCAACCCAAACACATGACATGACAAAATCCACTCGACTTAAGAAACAACCCACTCACCTACAAGATTATTACTGTAAGTTACCAAGCCTTTTTGAAAACACCATACCCGGCCCCATCCATAAACATGTCTCCTTTGATAACATCTCTTCTAATCACAGAAATATATATATATATATATTATGCCTTGTCTATTACCACCTTGACCCAATCATCTACTTTACATTACTAACACTCCTTTTTACATCTGTGCTTTTCTTAACATAAAATATATTTACAGTTTATGGCAGATTAATAATAACAATAATAAAGGAATAATTTCCAAATGTATTTATGTTAATTGAGACAAATTATTATTTTGAATCAAAAAAATATCAACAATACCTTTTATAATGTATCATTCACGTTAAAGAACTGTCCCTGAGCAAATAAAGGTTCCTGGAACAAAAGGGTACTTCTATCTTCTTTTTGCCACTTTCATTATACTTATCACGTGTTTGTCGCCTTTTTAGGTCGCTTTTTAGTTTTTAGGTTTATATACTTTTTTCTTTTCGCTTTCTATTTAGCTTTTCTGATAAATATGTTTTAATTTTTCAGGTTATTGAGCACATTAAATATTCAAAGATCCAGACATAAAGCCCAATAGCAGACCTAGAAAAATCATCGATATGGACCCATTATCATACAGTAATAATACAGATCAAATTAGGTGTTATGTCAGTTGGAATTGGAAAATAGCAAACATAAACTCAAATTTTGGCTCAAAATAAATTACTAAAATAAACTTGACAGTTGACCCGATATTTTTATATTTAACTTAAATTTCAGTAATTTTAAATGTTTTTTTTGGTACATAATTTTAAGTGTTTGTAAGAAAAGAAAGTTTAAACTTCGAATTTGAAACACAAATTTCAGCTATTTTTTCACATATTTCGTTTGCATGATTATTTGCATTAAAACTTGGATTTTGGCATGACAGAGTTGCGCAACCTAAGTTGCTGCATTTTTGGCATTTTTTTTTCCATACAAATTGTTTTTTCCCCTTGCATATAAAGAGCATCAATTTTGCTAAACTTCTTCCAAACTATTTTGCATCATTAATTTGGATATAACTTTCTTTAGATTTTGAGTTAGATTTATATGTTCATTGTGAAAATGTGAAATGGCATTATATACTTGGTTTTACTTGCAATTATTTCATTACTTCCCCTGCTTCCATTTTGATGCAGTCAAACGATGAGGAACAACGTTTCATCGTCTTTTTTTTTTTTTTTTTGCCAATGCTAACCAGTGCCCATAAGAAAAAAACAAATTATTGGAAAATAAAAAATTACGTTGTTTATAATTTTTTTTTGCATTTTTCTATAAATTTCACAATAAATACTTTCTCTTTTTAATTCCTTAATCAGTGTCCTAATATGTAATGTTTCATCCTATCTTAAGATATTTAAACACAAAAATATTAAATTAGAATTCTTTTAATAACCTTTATCCATCACTGCAGGCTCTGCAGCTTTATTTTTAACATTAATGACGTGACCCCTTAAATGGCTGTTTTAAGCTTGACAAAAAAATATTTAAATATAATTAGGTTAGGTAAAAACATCCCATATGCAATTTCACTATCTATTTATTTATGCTGATAAAAAAAAACAATCTATTTATTTATATGTGAATAAAAGTCATGAATCTCTACGTGAAATAATTAATCTACAATGATTTTTTATTTATTTATTTCGCAAGAACTACAGTTAAACCAATTTAATAAAAGTTGTCATTTGACCATGCTTGTAAATAAATTTGTTGTGTTCTAATTTCATCCATTTCATATTATTTTATTTAGAAAATTTTAAGCGACCATATAACAAAAGTAATCTGTCCACAAATGGTGGAAAGATTTTTGGGCCACGATATCAAACACTTTCACATTTATTTGGACCCTACATATGATAAAAGCCTCGCTCAAACATAGAGAGGCTCAAATTTCAATACTAAATTATTATACATAACCACTACAAAAATATTTGAAATCTTAAAAAGTAACATAAGATTTTTTTTCAAAGCATTACATAAATAATTGTGAAAAATAATATTATTGGTGAAATGCTGAACATTGTTACACGTATTATTTGTTATAAGTAATCATTTAATGGTCATCTATGTTTATAACGTGTTATTAGAAAAATACATAAATAGCACTGTGCACAAACAAATATTTTTTAGTTCAAGTCGTGTAAATAGAAAAAAAAAAAAAAAGTATGGAGAGGATTTAAACTCCTTAAATAGATCTATCCGGCCAAAGACCAAAATTTTAAGTTGTGAATAGGTAAGACAATTACTTCAAAAAAAAAAAAGGTAAGACAATATATCTTAATAAAAGAAAAAATGGTACAATAAAAAAGACATGATAGGGTATAGTTGAAAATAACAAAGTTTAAATGACAACCCAACAACATTTCAAACGAGTGAGAACATTCACATTTATATGTAGTTTTGTTCGGTATTTGACTTGATTCGGATTAGTCAAAGTCTAATATAACATTTGAAAACTGAAAATTTAAGGAGGAAAAAAATCTCTATAAAGTGTATCGAGTAAGTAGAGAAGAAGTCTAAGGTGAAGAAGGTATGTGTAGAAACTGATTACTTACTAATACATTTCAAATGTGATTTGGGTCTAGCTATTAATATTTGATCAATTGTACGATGTGACTTCCAAAGGAATCAAGATCAAAATCCTCACTGAGCCTAACTTTTTTAGAAGTTAGTTTTCATTGGGTTTTTTTCCTTTTTCTTTTCTCTACTGCACCAGAAAAAAAAATCAAAATGATCATGATTAGCCCAATAACCAGTAAAATAAAATTGAACCCATGAAACGGTTGCAGAACCTTTTAGAAAAGCTGCAATGCAAGGCTAAAACAAAATGAGCACTGAGTAGAAACTACCATAATTTAAGGGTATGCCAGGACAAACAGGCTCTGCCATCCATAAAACTGAAAGACTCCGAAACAAACATTTCAATGAGTTTGATGGCGAAAGGAGTGTAATGCCCTCTGTACAATATTTTGTTCAATGTCAGCACCATGTGACAGCACAGGTGAACCCCCCCTCTTTCTTATCCCCACCTCACATGTGGGCCTTCCACTCCACAATACCAGACAAACCGCATTTGTTTCCATTTGCAACTTATATTTCTTCACTAAATAGTTTCATAACTCATCTACAATGAACCGGGACTATATGGACTCTATACTAACTCTATCAAAAGATTAACTAACTGACTATGCTCATTGCTAGAACATACATTTTTTTTACCCTGAATATGGTTTGTTTTAGTGGAATATGTCTTCTGTTATTGTTCTTAATTATGGTTAGTCTAAAAGGATGCACTAGCTTTTGATCTGAAATGACTACAAATAAATTGTAATTTCTATGGTGTAATATTATAAACAAAGAAACATGGTTTAAATATTGCATAGTAGTACAATTGAATCAAACCAGACAATGGCCCCTTCTAGTCAATATGATTTAAAGAAATGAAAGCGACCAACAGCAGTTGTTAAATCTTGTACATGATTAGGCAGATTAGCTAGCTACCATTACTGGTATGTAATAACCAATAATGAAAATTGCGGTCAGGGGCACAGGTATCACTCCTCCCAAACCGGAAAAAATGAAACATGGCCTAGTAGAAAATAGCAACTAAATGGTAGACCAAGTTTTATACATTAAGCTAAAGTAAAACAACAGTAATTTGTTCTGCCTCAGTCTGATGAAACATACATATCTATAGATAATTTATGTTGAGGGGAATGGGAGTACAACAGAAAAGGAAAGGAAGAAAAGAAAAACTAGTCTTATAAACTAATATGTCTGTCCAAGTATGCAACATGTATCGCCTGCTGTTAGTAGTATGTATTGATGATGGTGGTGACCTCATTTGATTCTTCTCTAGAGGATCTAATCTTCTGATCTAGGTGTATTTGGCTATACATCTAGAAGATTCTTCTATAAGCTTCTATAAATCTGCAAAGAAACAAACCAGCAACAAAAGAAAAATCATTTACCAGACCATAAGCAAATCCTGAGGAGATTTTTACTAGTAAAGAACAAACCATTTTTCCAAGATAGAGAGGGAAAACAAACTTACCCTAATAAAAATTATCCCCAGCTGGCCACTTCTATTCTTATTACCTACAATTCAAAATCTTGAAGCACAAAATGGAGCCAAAGAAAAGTGTATCAACTTGTCAGAAGAATTCTATCCACATTTATTATGCAGGGAAGAGTGACATTCAGAGAGCAATTAGCAGTACCTTGAATTGTAAAGAAAACTAATGGGAAGCCACGTCACTAGAACTGGTTGTCGGTTCTAGCTTGTCATGAGAAGATGAGCTAGCTGAAAATACGGCACTCTCATTGACCTCTGCCAATGTAGAGAAGTCAGCATGATAATCTCCAGCTGCTTTTGTTGGTGAAGCAAAGAGACTATCAGGAAGGGCCTGCTCCACACTTCTCCAGGGCCAAGAGAGCATCATGAAAGAACACAATATCAGAAAATTTGAAATGAAATGCACATATCTTCAAGGAGGGCAGATTAAAATGAGGACCACCCCCAAAATGCTGCAGTACAATAGAAATAAGATCTGAAACAAAATCAATGCCCATACCTATTACTAAGATTTACGCCTTCGGTATTTCCACTCTCCTTTATATTCCCACTCTCAGAATCATCAATGCTAGCTGGATCGACTTCTTTCTGTGGCTGCTGCTGCTCAGATGCAATACCTAAAGAATTGGTAGAAATGAAGCTGCCACTGTAGCCTGCCATGAAAAGCAACAATAATCTAAACTGTCTAACCCTGTTCGTTAGAATTATACCATAGGCTACCATCAATTCACTACTAACCTGTAATATCTCCTTTAATGCTATCAGGAGAAAGACCTGCATCATTGATATGACTTTGAAGTTGATGGGGCAAGACCAAAGGAGTACCAACAGAAAGACTGCGTTGGTGATGGTGAATGGGATTATTCTTGAAGTCTGGAAGCTGTAGATTCTTCAGCCTTCTTTCTTGAAGTTCAAGGACTTGCTGCAATTCCGCCTGCTCCTCCATTTTTCTTCTCAATAAGATATCATGTGGATTATACAACATCCTTGCCCCTGCATAAAATAAAGTTTGGTGAGAATAAAATGAAATGAACATGAGAGACTCTTTTGCAAGTATCTGCGTGCACATACACTGTTCTGGAAAGTTTGGGGGATTCAAAGGAAAGGGACATACATAGCAACTCTTTTTAAGTACACCCTTCTCTAAAAACCAAGTAAAATAAAAATGTCTCTTAGAATTTGGACTTGGGGCCTAACTTACAAAATCAGCTTGTAAGGTGAGGATTGCCCAAGCCTTATAAGAACTGCATTGGTCATATCTCTAGTCGACGTAGGATTTCAACAATCCCTCTCACACCTAGGACTGAAAATCTGAAGCGTGGACAAATGCGAGTGGCCCAATAACAACACCCCCTCACTCCTAGGAATAGATATCTAGAGCATACACAAATACAAGAAACCCCATAACCAATCTAAAACAAACTCCGATATCATCTTAGAATTTTGGTGAGGTGAGGACTACCCGAGCCTTATACGGACTAAATTGGTCACATCTCTAGTCAATGTGGGATTTCAACACACATCCTTACATCTAAGACTAGACATCTAGAGCGTAGACAAATAGAGTGACCCAATAACATATCTATGATAAACTCTGATACAATCTTAGAATTTGGGCTATAGGGCCTAACTCCACCCCAGAAAACCAACTTATAAGGTGAAGATTGCCCAAGCCTTATAAGAATTGCATTGGCCATATGGCCCATATCTGTAGTCGATGTAGGATCTCAACAATGTCAATATGAGAAATTTGATTACCAAGATGGAAATCATAAGGTTCTTTAGAGCCAAAGCCGGAAGGGCTTAAACATGGTGAAAGATCCCCCCTCTCTAATTGTTGTTGTTGATGTTGTTGTCTCCTGCATAAATTAGTCACAAAATAGTATTAATTTAGGAAAAGTAAGATATAAACCAATTAAAAACATGATGCCTACTTACTTGTCAGGGACTTTTCCCTTCTCCTTGTAGGGCTTGACAAGTACACGTGAATCACAGATAAAATGAGGATTCCCTTTGGATAATATGAGTCTCACTGTCTCTGGATAGACAAAGGTAACAAACCCAAACATTCGCTTTTGCTGATAAGGAATTCTCACATCTTGTACAGGTCCAAATTTGCTTCAAAGGAACAAAAGTAGCTATTGAGTGAAATCCCTCAATTTGAATTCCAATGTATGTGTACATCAATATGTAAAGACACTATAAGAACTTGCACATGTACAGCTACTACTGTGTTATATGTAATTGTAAATACTAACTTATAGCACAAGGTAAGGTCAATTAGAGATCACAATTCCAATCATTACTAAAAAGTTAGTCCACACCATTACAAAGACACTTAATCTTAGTAAATAGAACAGTATACCACTATTTTTAAACTGCCACCTTCTCTGGCCAGTTTTAAACTCTATAAGTCACAAACATGCCTCCATCCTTCCTTCTTTATCATTTATGAACAACTATATCTTTCACAAAAAAAAATGTATAACTGTAGATCATGACAACAAACCTTTATATCAATGTCATGTTTATGAAAAGCACTTCTCAAGCTTTCTTTCAAACCCAGTATGATACATTACAATCTTACCAATTTATGAGATATATTTCATAATTGAAACTAAAATTTTAATTTAATCATTAAAACAGGAATTACTTTATGTATAGCATAGTAACACATGGACTACACCAACCAAAGATGTAGATTTATGGTTTCAAGAACAAATACTAATTAGTAATCAGCATGTTTGAAATTATTTCATTTAGGGATTGGCCATTGACGTAGATTTTTCCTTTGATAAACCAATAGTCATCGGTAAGCTGAAAAACTGCACAACTATGTAGATTGAGACATGCACACACATCATAGTGGTACTGATCATGACTCATGAGAAGTGATCACTATAAGCTATGAACTTAATTATTTAACTAGAGAAACTAAGTCATTTTATTTTTTAAGGGAAAACACATATTGAAATGATACCTGAAAATATGGGATTAACCCAGTCTCCTCATGGGAGACATACATCATGCTCTGCAAAGTTTATCGCCTATAAAAGACAAACTCTAAATGTTACACATAAAACATGACTTGGAAGTGAAATTCTAAATCCAGTAACGTCATGAACAATGATTACTGAGCTTAAACTGGGCACTCTAGATTGCTGAAGGACCAGGCCAGCAAAAGACTCTTAATCCCCTAACACGCTCAAATCAATCAAGGATCACAAATTGCACAAGCATTACTCAAGTTAGGAATTAAAATCAATATCAGAGGCAATCAAAATTTATCTCCTTTGGGGCTTCCAACAAAAATCACACCAAGGAGCACAGGCAAAAATATTTAAGGTGTGCACAACAATTGAGACTTGACAAGTTACACGTCTGCGCTAATAAGCTAGACACGATAATGTTTTATAACTTCACATTTTTCAATGGCACCACATTCACTCATTTGTTTATTGCATTTTCTACCTGAAGTACTCCGAAACATCTTCATCTTTGAATGTACTTTCAGCAGGAAACGTCAGATAAATCTGTCGCGAAGCAGAGTTGGGTTTTTCACCGGAAATTGCGGCTAGGAAGTCATTCCTTTCTGGCCTATCCCAGCCAAAGTTGTAGAATTCTTCCCCCATCATGAATGCTGCTGCAGCCCTGAAAAGCAACACAAGAATGTCTAACAGTAAAACATCACCTTACAGCTAGAAAGGTAAAACAAAATAATCAAAACCAGAGAGGTTTCCTTCCATGTTGTACTAAACCTTTGGGACTCCTGCATCAAAAACTCATAGTACTTCTCGCGGGCAGCTGCAGAGGGTCCAGACGCTATTCTTTGAAGCTGCGGGGCCTTGAACCTAACAAAATCCTCACGCTGTTCCATCCCCTCAAGCTTACTAGGAGAGCCAACAATGGCATCCAGTGAATCAGTAAAAGCACCATGAAGAAACTTACAATTGGTGCCATTCTTACAAAACCCTCTAGCAAAGTAAAGGCACGGCTTGTATCCAAGTCCAGGGGCTGCTTCTTCACACCCAAAACCAACATCACTGGCCGAGTAGCTCCTTCTGTGCAAATGTGAGTCCCCAGAGTGCCAATTTTGAGCCCCAACGCCCAATTCAAGTCGTGGATCGACCAAATCTTCGTTCTTAGAGGAGTCATTGAGGAAGGGAAAGTACTCATTCACTTGCTGCTCGTCAACAAAATCACAATCACCGTTGACACGGGGTGAAAGGGCTCGGATGTTGTCGTAAGAGAGTAAAGGAGTGGACTTTGGACTAATGGGGTTGTTGTTTGGGAAGTTCCAAGCATGAGAGTGAGAGGAAGGTGAAGATGGGTTTCTAGTGAAGTCAAAGCCATTGGTGGGTCCTCCTCTTGAAAATGGGTTTGAGGAAGTCCCAGTGAGTCTGGCTATGGGGTTAAGCGGAGAAGGTGGAAGAGAAGGAGAAGACGGAGTCGAGAGAGTGAGGCCGAGATGGTTCTTAACCCTCAGAACGAGAGTGTGGAGCACAGGGTCGGGACTACAAGCCAAGCGTATTAGTTCAGATTCTTCCAAGTTCATGAGAAGGTAACCCATGATTTTTGAGGCATTTTCAGGATCAAAGTTTTTAATCTTAGAGAGGACCACATTTGTGGCTTCGCATGAACCCATCAGAAATGAAATCTCCAAAGAAAGAAAGAAAGAAAAGCAGAAAGGAAATGAAAGAGAAATGGTTAGAGTAGTGGTGGTGGTGGTGACAGTGAAGAAGATGTTGTCTGTTACCACATACCTTAGCAGTAGCAGTAGCAGTAGGTTTTGGAGAGTCTAAGCTTACGTTGAACAAACAACAGACTCACTCTCTCTCTCACTCACTCACTCACACACACTCTCTCTCTGTAATCTCTCTCCTATCTTCGGAGGGTGAGAGCGGTAGATTTCTCAGATCCACAACAAGAATGGATGGATAATCGTCAACAACATAAGTTACAATATGCCTCCAGGTTTTCTTAAAAAAAAAAACAAAACAACAAAACAACTTTTTCATTTATTTATTAAAAAAATTGTTTCTAATAAATGTACTTATTTTATATATATATAAAATAATAAATGTATTTATGGAAGGTTCTGCAAAATATGGAAATGTATATTAAAACTTTAAACAATAAAAAGGGAAGGAGAAAATAAAGAAATTTATCATTTAACAATAATTTGGTTAACCTAAATGCGGATTTGATTTAGTTTAATTTAGAAAGTAATTATAACTTTATCCGTTTTTAAGAAAATATTTTGAAAAAAACAATTATTTTCTTTAAAAAAATTATGATTTCTTTTAAACTTGATAGGACTTAAAAATAATCAAATAATAACTAAATTTTGTCATCTAAGAAGATAACTAATTGATATATGAAATAAATTAACAGTAAAACAAATCACTGCGATATAAAGTTTTTAATTTAAACGTGCCAAAATTAGTTTTTAAATTTTATCAGATTCAAATTTTTAAAACTTTTTTAAGGTCGCATTTTAAACGGAAGACTAAAATTTTCGAATATAAATCGTTATGATTAGGCGTCACCAGTCCACAAATAACTTTGCAACCTTTTCCTTTTCAAACAAATTATAAATACATATCCATTTATTTAATATCAGAGTTATGCTACATACCCATGATTGAAATTGAGTAGTTATGAGTTAGTCAGAATTTAAAAATTGTTTTAAGCTACAACCTATCAACCCTGTAATAGCTAAACATGCCACCGTACTAAACAAAAAAAAATGTTAACTCATTACAACTCCCCTTTTTCTTTTGTTTTCTAGGTACATAATTTTTTTTTCTATTTGTTAGGCTGGAGTAATGGCCCACATTTTAGCTACTACATTTTTTTTCTTTAATATTAATATCAATGATTATTCCGTCAAAAAAAAAATCAATGATTGTAAAGTAATTGCTTGCATTCAAGACAAACTTTAATTTCATTACACAAATAAATTATAAGTTTTTTTTAAGTGAAATAAATTATAAGTTAATGAAAGCATCTTTATTCAGACGGTGAATACTTCGTACCACTACCATGGTCAACAAAAAAAAATGAAAACATCTTTATTCAGACACTATAAATTCAAATTAAAAGGTTTTGATATATTTTGTTTTCAAAAATAGAATTTTAGTCCCTTATATTTAAAAGGTTTCACTTAAGGGACCAAAATTCTATTTTAATATATCCTTCTACATATATATAATACTTAAACTCGAGAACATAAGTTAAAAAACTTTATATCAGTTAATTCACGAACTTGATGATATATAATACTATCATTATTATTATTATCATCATTATTTTTATTATTATGGAGATATTATATACTTTTTTACTAATATATCTCCACATGAACCACTAAGGTCAATTTAGTGATCAAAAATTTAGATAAATAATATAAAGACTTAATAACTTATCAATGGATATAACCCTTTTGGTATGAGTAGTTTATCAATCTGGACATGGATGTTCTTGTTTGAACTACTGGATTTACGTTCTTAATTTCCTGACGCAGATTATTGGCAGGAATTTATTGAAACTTTAGCATAAACTCATTAGCACACACCTTTGGCTAATTTGGTTCAATGGAGAGATAAACCAGTAGCTCTTTCCATTATGCAAGCAAAATTGGTTGGACTAACCCACTTTTTTGTAGGTTACATATTTACTTATACATCGGGCAAATTCGGCTATGTTTGATCCCATTACAGCTATTGCATAAAAAGTAAAAATAAAAACTAATATATCCTTGTAAGCATTAGCATAATTCTAACTCGTCCAAAAATAATAAGAATCTGTTATGAAAAATAAACTTGGGAGAGGAAAATCTAGAGAAGATAGACCAAGATAGAATGGAGAGAATGAAATGATTTCCTTGTGTCTTATCACCAAGAGGGAGTAACCTATTTATAAGTACAAAATGCAACTCAAAGGTTGTAATTCAAAGGTTCCATGCAACTCAAAGGTTACCAAATATTTAAGACTATTAATGAGAAATGAATATGGAATGTAGAAAGCCAATGGACATCCACTATAATAATTATTCATAACACTCACCCTTGGATGTTCATTGCTTTGAGAATGTGCCTCATTAAAACCTTACTAGGAAAAACCCTGTGGGATAAAAACCTAGTGAAGGAAAAAGAGTACATCATTCTTCAATATGTTATAATCTGCCTCATTAAAAACCTTGCCAGGAAAACCCAATGGGACAAAATCATAGCGAAGGAAAAAAAGAGTGCATAACGTATTTATTTCTCCCCCTCATGCAAACAATCATCTTTAATACGACGAAGTCCAATCTTGTGAACTAATTGCTCAAAAGTTCTTCTTGGCAAAGACTTTGTAAAGAGATCTGCCAGATTCTCACTTGAATGAACCTGTTGAATGTTTATATCACCATTCCTTTGAAGATCATGAGTGAAGAATTTTTTTGGAAGAATATGCTTTGTTCTATCTCCTTTAATGTATCATTCTTTCAACTGAGCAATACATGCAGCATTGTCTTCATATATATAGTCAATGCCATTTTTCCTGAAGATAAACCACAAGTTTCTCGCACATGTTGAATTACAGATCTTAGCCAAACACATTCACGACTTGCCTCATGTAATGCTAAAATTTCTGCATGGTTAGATGATGTTGCTGCTATGGTTTGTTTCACAGACCGCCATGAAATGGCTGTACCACCACATGTAAACAAATATCCTGTTTGTGATCTACCATTATGAGGATCTGACAAATAACCTGCATCTACATAACCAATTAGATTTGATTTTGAAACATATGAATAAAATAATCCCATGTTCATAGTCCCCTTAAGATAACGAAGTATGTGTTTCACTCCATTCCAATATCTTCTTGTAGGTGAATAACTATATCTTGCTAATAAATTTACAGCAAATGCTATATTAGGTCATGTATAATTAGCAAGATACAACAGTGCTCCTATAGCACTAAGGTATGGTACTTCAGGACCAAGTAGTTCTTCATCATTTTCTTGAGGTCTAAAAGGATCTTTATCCACATCTAAAGACCTTACAACCATTGGAGTGCATAGTGGTTGTGATTTGTCCATATAGAACCTTTTAAGCACCTTTGTTATATAAGTCTCTTGATGCACAAAAACACCTTTAATTAAATACTCAATTTGCAATCCCAAGCAAAATTTTGTCCTTCCCAGATCCTTCATCTCAAACTCTTCCTTTAAGCAATCAATAGCTTTTGGAAGCTCTTCAGGAGTTCCAATGATGTTTATGTCATCTACATAAACAACGATTATGGCAAATCCTTTTCCAGATCTTTTCATAAAAATACAAGGAGAAATGGGATCATTTTTATACCCTTCTTTTAACAAATACTCACTGAGACGATTATACCACATGCGTCCTGATTGTTTTAATCCATAGAGGGACTTATTCAATTTGATTGAGTAATCCTCTCTAGAACTTGCATTGTTGGACAAATTAAATCCTTCAGGGAGTTTCATGTAAATATCATTATCAAGAGAGCCATACAAATAGGCTGTAACAACATCCATTAGATGTAAATTAAGTCCTTCATGTGCAACCAGACTAATTAAATATCGAAAAGTACTTGCATCCACTACAGGTGAATATGTCTCTTCAAAATCAATACCAGGTCTTTGTGAAAAATCTTGAGCAACTAGTCGTGCTTTGTATCTAACAATTTTCCCATTCTCATTTCGTTTTTGCACAAAAACCCATTTGTATCCAACTGGTTTTACACCTTCAGGTGTACGGACTACAGGTCCAAAAACATTTCGCTTAGCAAGCAAGTCTAATTCTGCTTGAATTGCATCTTTCCATTTTGGCCAATCATTTCTTTGTCGATAATCTTTAATAGACTTTGGTTCTTGATCCTCGGTGTCATTTATAATATTCAACGCTGTATTATATGCAAAAATATCGTCAACATTGACTTCACTTCTGTTCCATCGTATCCCATTCATGACATAATTTATTGAGATCTCTTCATTTTCAACAATTTCAGGTACCTGAGATTCTTCTGGAACCGAATCATTAATTATGTCAGAGGAATCTTTTGGGATTTCCATATCCTCGATTGGGCCATCTTGCCTCTTAGCTCCTTTTCTCATTCGAGGATTTTTATGGAACCAGTGGGTCTACCACGCTTCAGGCATGTTTGAGACACGTTTGCAATATTAGATTGTCCAACTGGGACATCAATTATGATTGGAGCATTAACAACTGGTACATGTGACTTAGTTACCCTTTTTGTGTCTGTAAATACATCCGGTAACTGGTTGGCTAAACTTTGTAAATAAATTATCTTTTGAACTTCCAGTTCACATTCTTTTGTACGAGGATCAAGATGAGATAATGATAATTCATTCCAACCAATATCTTTTTCCAGCTGCTTTTTCTCTCCCCCTAATGTTGGGAAAACAAATTCATCAAAATGACAATCGGCAAATCGAGCTGTAAATAAATCTCCTGTTGATGGTTCAAGATATTTTATTATTAATGGAGATTCATACCCAACATATATTCCCAATCGTCTTTGAGGACCCATCGAAGTTCTTTTTGGTGGGGTAATTGGAACATATACAACACACCCGAAAATTCTTAAATGAGAAATATTAGGTTGCTGACCAAAAACCAATTGCAATAGGAAGTATTTGTGATAACTTGTTGGCCTGATGCGAATTAATATTGCAGCATGCATAATTGCATATCCCCAAGTAGTCATTGGAAGTTTTGACCTCATAAGTAATGGCCTTGCAATCAATTTTAGACGTTTTATAAATGATTCTGCAAGTCCATTTTGTGTATGAACATGTGCCACAGGATGTTCAACATCAATTCCAATGGACATACAATACTCATTAAAAGCATGAGATGTAAATTCACCAGCATTATCAAGACGGAATTTCTTAATTGGATAATCTGGGAAATGAGCTCTTAGTCGGATTAATTGAGCTAACAATATCGCAAACGCCTGGTTGCGAGTTGACAACAAACAAACATGTGACCATCTAGTTGATGCATCAATTAAAACCATGAAATATCTAAATGATCCACATGGTGGGTGTATTGGTCCACAAATATCACCTTGTATCCGTTCTAAAAATGAAATGGACTCATTTCCAATTTTTCCTGGTGATGGTCTAATCATCAACTTCCCTTGGGAACAGGTAATACATGAGAAATCATTGGATTGAAGAATCTCCTGGCTCTTCAATTGATGTCCACATGAATTTTCAACTATTTTTCGCATCATGATAGACCCGGGATGGCCCAACCGGTCATGCCAAACATCAAATTTGTTTTGATTCGTAAATTTCTGGTTTACGACAACATGTGTTTCAATTGTACTAATATATGTGTAGTACAAACCATAAGAAAAAACTGGTAATTTTTCCAATACGCATCTTTTATTCAAGCTAAGTCTCGTGATATAAAGATATTCCATATCTCCTTCATTGTTTGTTTCAATATGATATCCATTTAGACGAATATCCTTGAAACTTAATAAGTTTCTATGAGACTTAGGAGAATAAAATGCATTTTCAATGTGCAACCTTGTTCCTCTAGGTAACAACACATTAGCTCTTCCGGAGCCTTCAATTATATTTGTAGTACCAGAAATAGTACTAACATTGACTTCTCGCATTACTAAATAAGAGAAAAATTTATTACTCTTGAGAATCGTATGAGTTGTTGCACTATCAGCGAGACACATATCTTCATTATTGATGCTAGTGCCGACATTCATTCTTCATAGAAATAAGAAGTAGAAATAATCAATATTAGAGAATATTGTTTTATAAAATATATTTGAAATATGTCAATCTTATTAAAATATTTATTGCCTTAGAAAAGCTCATATAAAGTCCAATAACATCAAAACATAAAGAACATAAAACATTCTACTAAACATAAATTCAAGAACATAGTATAAGAAATATTTATTTCTTGACACTCCCATCACCAATTAGGTGGTCAATTTTTCCATCTAGATCATCAAAGAAATCAGCAATATCAAGGTGAGTAGTATCCATATGGCCATAATCAGAATCACCATCTTCACAAGCAAAATGTGTTTCTATCTTTTTCTCCTTATTTTTAAGTGATTCTTGGTAAAGTTCAACAAGATGCTTTGGTGTACGACAAGTACGAACCCAATGGCCTTTACCACCACAACGATAACATATATTTTCTTCTTGTTTGCTACTCTTTCCACCTTTTTCTTTTTCATTTTTCACATTATTTTTCCACTTCTGGTGGGAAAAAGTATTCTTAAAAATTCCTCTATGACCATGTCCACGACCATGATACGGCCACGACCACGGCCGCGTCGACCCCGACCCCGACCATAAGTTTGTCCATAATAATCAAATGTTGCTGCATTCACTTCTGGGAATGGAGCAGAACCAGTCGGGTGGGCCACATGATTTTTCATCAAAAACTCATTATTTTGCTCAGCCACAAGGAGGCATGAAATTAATTCAGAATATTTCTGAAATCCTTTTTCTCGGTATTGCTGCTGCAGGAGTACATTAGTTGCATGAAAAGTGGAGAATGTTTTTTCTAACATATCCTCGTCAGTAATTTTTTCTCCACACAATTTCAATTGAGAAGTAATTCTGGACATCGCAGAATTATATTCACTTACAGTTTTAAAATCCTATAATCGTAAATGCATCCATTCATAACGAGCTTTTGGGAGAATCACAGTTTTCTGGTGGTCATATCTTTCTTTTAAACTGTTCCAGAGGACAAGTGGATCTTTTACAGTAAGTTATTCAACTTTTAACCCTTCATGGAGGTGGTGACGAAGAAAAATCATAGCTTTAGCTTTATCTTGATTAGATATTTTATTTCCTTCTTTAATGGAGTCTCCAAGACCCATTGCATCTAAATGTATCTCAACATCTACTATCCAAGATAAATAGTTCTTTCCCCGTAATGTCAAGAGCCACAAATTCAAGTTTTGCAAGGTTCGACATGTTCAAAACTATCATAAAAAAAATAGAATATGATCATTACATTACATATATTATTACCTATTAATTTATGATAAAATGAAATCAAGATGCTATAACAAATCAATCTACGTAAACATAAAAAAATACCAAAACAAATGTAATTACAAAATGAATAACATAGCGAAAATGAAATTACAAACAGATATGTGCTGGAAATATGCTTATTCAGGTTTGAGGAAAGGTCTTCAAAATAATAATCATGAATATTAAAAATAGAGATAATCTATTCCACAATTTAATTTTAATGATATATATTCAATTTTAATAGTTCAATTTCTACGAGAATGAAATTTTCTCTATACAAAGTTAGAAACACGTGCTGCATGATAAATTATATAATCTCTTAAATTTATCACCAAAAACTCTTCGTTTGTTCAAGTGCTACATCGTTTATTCAAGTGTTGCAAACTAGCTTATTGGATGCAATCGTGATAAATGAAATGGTGAACGCAATGGTACTACAGTACCGCTGTACCACCAAATAATGAAATGCAAAAGACACCAGTACTGTGTTATCATTATTTATTTGAAATAAAATATCAGAAATAGAAGTAGAATCACCTTGACTCTGTGACAAAGCTAAACACGTGCTTCTTGAAATCTGAATTTGAAATTACGAGCTCTTCGTGCTGATAACGTGTTATGAAAAATAAACTTGGGAGAGGAAAATATAGAGAAGAGAGACCAAGATAGAATGAAGAGAATGTAATGATTTTCTTGTGTCTTATCACCAAGAGGGAGTAACCTATTTATAAGTACAAAATGCAACTCAAATGTTGCAATTCAAAGGTTATATGCAACTCAAAGGTTACCAAATATTTAAGACTATTAATGAGAAATGAATATGGAATGTAGAAAGCCAATGGACATCCACTATAATAATTATTCATAACAAAATCCTCTAATTCTACCAACATTTTTCTTTTCTTTTTTTTTTTTTTTTTTACATTTTAAACATTAATTCTACCTTAAAAAATGTTTGCCCTTATGAAAATTAAACAAACAAACAAAAAATTATTTAGGAGGAAAATTATTTAGTTAACTTTTTTATTTTCTTATTCGGTGAACAATCATTTTTGCCCTCAATCAAATTCACTCAAAGGAAGAAAAACCGTCTTAGAAAAACTAGGCTTTCTGTGTTTAGGAAAATTTTCTTCAATCAGTCTAAATTAATAAGAGTACTACTATTTCGTACCGGAATTCACATGGGACAAATTACGAAAGGAAAATAACCGACCACGGATTGGTAATAATACACAAGATAGATAAAAATGAAAAGAGAAAGGTTAACATATTGGTACGTGTATTCGTGCGTAATTCGTGCCATCAAGCATTTCGCAATTAATAAATACAAACCTTTAAGGAGTTACCAAGCGCACGAAACAAGTCATTGACAAGTTGGTTCAATTAAGAGGTATGCATCACACGATACACGCTATGTTATAAACTAAACGACAAAGATCCACCAATGCCACCAAACAGAAATATTGGTTTTGCATATCGCATTTAACTTTATTAAGCCTTTACACGTAACAAATACCAATACCCATGTAAATGCACGGACAGGTAAATAAAAAGATATGAGAAAAAGATGCATACATTGAAAGAAAGAGAGATTTATAGCAAAAAAAAAAGAAAGAAAGGGAGACACTAAGGCACACTTTAACATGTGTAACAGAAACAAGGTTCAAACGAAAGGCGCGATCCTACGTTCCTCAACATAATACCATTACATGTAAGAAAAAGCATGTCCAAAACACATTACTACAATGAAACAATAGTATGTTAAATACCATACACCATAATAAACTAGCTAAAAGTTTATACCATTCAACAAAGGATATATTAGATGAGAATCGTCGTCAGCATAATATGTATTTTGCCTGACGGAAGCACAAGTATCAGAAAAATCCTCCGCAAGTACAGCAATAGAAACCAAGCCGCTCATTTAAGGGTCCACACACATCAACACAAACATTTACTCAATACACATGTCAATATCTCCTCCGAGGGCTCCTGGAGCGCCGTTCACGAGGTGGTCTGCAAAATGATAAAGTTAAAAACATTCATATTCTAAACACTGAAAATTTAGAATACAAATCTAGAAAACCATAACCGCATGACTAAGTACTAGCTAGTCAAAGTTCTGATCCGTGGTTTTAAAAATATTTCAAAGTTTACAACAGGGTGTTCACTTAAGGGGAAGAAACTCAGCACTAGTATCTATTTAACACAACTAAAAATGGGAGCCTTATAATAAACAAGTTGAAAATTGGAATACTAATTGTTTTAAACCTGTCCACAGTCCAGGAAAATACACCTTATTTTCATTTTTTCAATCCATTAGCCAAGGAGAAATTATATAATATCCATTTTAATTTCTGTTAAACCCAAGCAACAAAGGAGTAATATATGCTTTACAAACTTTTAAGAAGGGAGTTCATATTGGCTAAAATAAATTCCACAGTGGGAAATACCAAACAAAGTAACACTCAGACCAACACTGCATCCGCATGGAACTTTAATGTTGCAAAACAACAAAACTCTGTCAAAATATTTTAATCATTAAACATGTATAAACATACCTGGCATTCTTTCTTCTGATTGACTCATTAATAGGTCCACTGCTGAAGGCCCAGTCAACATAAATGGTTTGGGTAAGAAGCTCAGATCCATTCAAATTCTCTATTGCATTTCGAGCTTCTTCAGCACGCTCATATTCAATCAGTGCATAACCCTAAAATAAAAATATTCATTAGTCCAGAAACCAAAATTTTCATGTGATCGAGTTGCTAATAGGAAAAATGTGGTAAACAAAGTTAGAGGAAGAAGGATAGCAAATCTGCCAAATTAATCAATGTTGTATGTACATAAAAGCACAAATGGCAGAAAATCTTACTAAACAGGAATAAACCCAGCTTACGATTTACAAATAGTCTATAAAAAAAGACTTATCTTTTTTAATAAAATGAACTAGTTGAACGAAGGGACAGAGGCAAACAAGAGTACAATATAATAGAAACAGTGAAGAGAAGACAATAACCTAAACATGATTACAAAGAATTGTATCTTTCTTCCTTGACATTCTTTCAAACTCAAGACATCAAGACAGTATTAATTCTATACTTGCAGCACCATCAATTTGGAAAAAAAAATGTAATGAAGACAGCCAATTCCAAATCCTTTTCTATCAATGTAAAACACATCAACAACCCTTTGTTCCCACAGAGTATCAGTTTTGGGCCAATAATTAACCACTGTATGAAACACAAGTATAAAATTAATACTGTCTTGAGTTTGAAAGAATGTAATGGAGGACAGCCAATTCCAAATCCTTTTCTATCAATGAAAAAAAAAAAATCAACAACCATCTGTTCCCACAGAGTATCAGTTTTGGGCCAACAATTAACTACCAAGTAAAACAAAATTCATGCCAGGAGTCATGACTTGCAAATTAAAAGCCCAAGTTGAAGAAAAATCACATCAAAGGTCAAATCATCAAAATGGACCAGCAATACAGGACACTGACAATACAATGCCAGATACAAAACAATGACCAACATGTAGATCAAATCAAGCATTTATCATTTACCACTTAGGTTATAACCATACATATATTTGTCATGATGTCAAAATAAAATTATATATAAAAAAAAAAACGGTGTGAGTTGAAAGATAGAGAGACAAATTTAAGTAAAGTTACAATTAAATTCCTGCATAATGAAGTCCGTTCAAAAATGAATTATCCTAATGAATTACCCTAATGACTAGGTAGCTCAATAAATCAATTGCAACAAGGGAAAAGAAAAGAGGAATTATGAGTTTACTTTGACAAAACCAGTGCGGCGATCGAGATTCAAATGCAGGTTCTTAATCTCTCCATATTCACCAAAGGCGTTTTGCAAATCGTCCTCTTGCGCTTCCTCGTGCACGCCGGTGACCAGAATGATCCATCCTTCAATGGCTGGAGCGAGGGAAAGCAAATTAAATCAAAATTATTAAATAATAAAAAAGGCGAAACCCTAACCCTAAGAGGGAGGGAGGAAAAGGGATTACTAACATCTCTGAGGGCCAGGGCCGCCCTCGGTGGTGAGAGAGTCGAAGTCGGAGCCGGAGAGGCGAGTGTTGCGGTTGACATCGGTGTCCTGGCGGAATCCGCGACCCTTGGTCTTCTTTGGGGCGGAGAGAGAGGAAGTGGCGGAGGCGGCGGCGGTGATGGCGGATTTGAGCTTAGGGTGAGGCGGAGAAGCGTCGGCGTCGGGGGCGCCGTCCTCGTCCATCAAGTCATCGTCCTCAGGCTCGAAATCCAAGGCTTCTCCGTCGGCTGCGCTTCCTTGCATCTCTGCTTCTCAACACACAACACTAACACTAACACTAACACTAACACAGGGTATAATTGAACTCGATATTAGTTGACGCTCTCAGTGTGTGAAAGAGAAAGAGAGAGACAGCCCTTTTATGTTGTGACTTATCGCTCGCAATGGTAAGTCGTTTGGGGTTTATCTAGGGTAGACTATTATCTATTTATATTATATTTTTTATTTATTTTAAATATTTCTTAAATTTATCTAAATGATGTTTTTTAATTTTACCTTGAAAATTTTAAGGTGGGTTTTTACTTAACTTTTTATTTATAAATAAATAAAAGAGAAAGAATAAAAATGAGTTGATAATCATTAGATGTCCTACAAGAATAAAGCATAACATTTTACATCAACAAGAATTTGTTGAACCTAACACATTCATTAAAAAAGCATCCTTGATAGGGGAATTATTCACTAAAACAAGTCTAGATTTAGGTATAAATGTTTATCCATAAAAAGTTATAAAAAAATATAGGTTATTAAAAGTAGATCTCGAAAAAATTAACCATTGTCATGTGTTAAGAAGTTATTCATGTTAAAAAGTTGTTGGCACAAGTAATTCGCACTTGGACCTCTTAATGATTTGGGATTTGGTCTCATACATGGAGTCACAATTGAATGTATCACTCTTTGGTCCTGGATCAGAGAGCATGGGTGTCTCCCAACCTATTGGATCAGAGACTAATATCGCTCGCGGTGCGTGGCTGTCGTTGGCCCAAGGGAATTTTGCACACCGAAAAATCGAACACGGCTTCTTCCGCAAATTGTTCCCATTGTGTGAACACAGCGGGACCTTACACCAATGCGCCAACCCTTTGGGTTATCACTTTGCCTCAAAATGAGTCAACTCGGTGAAAAGAAATTATTTGGGTGTCAAATAAGAAACCCTAGACACCTATTGATTAAAAAAAATCATGAATAGACTTGCCTCTTTAAATAAATATAAATATCATGTAACCATAAAAACATAAATAATATAATAATGTTGTTGATCTAAAAAAAAAACTATTGTTTTTTGAATGATAGATAGAGTAATACATTATTATTATTTTTTTACTAAGGAAGTTTGGTTCAATTAGTTAAAAAAATACATTATTTCTTTTTACTTAAATCTTTTCATATTAGTGAAAAATATAATAATGTCATGCTATAAAAAAATGTAAAATAATTATAATAGAATTGATTTTTTTTTATAAGATCTATTGATTTAAATTTTATATTTTCACACTTCTTATTAATATAAGAAGATTTTGATCCGACCTAAAAAAAAAATAGAATTTGATCCTCCTTTTTTTTCTGTAAACAAATAAAGTTAAAATTAAAAAAAATGATTTTGAGTGTCTCCACACAATGAAAGGAGTTGATTTTGTCATCTTTTCATTTCTCCCACGATTTTTCTTTCCAAGTTCCACCGTATCAAACATTAGAAACATTAGAGTTATGGTGATTTAAATCATAAAAAAATGCCATAATTATAATTTCATTTCATGATTTAATTCAAATTCCAAACTTTAATTTCTAACTCAATTCCATATGTATTTGATATATTGTTAAAGAAAAACTTAAGGAACATTTGATATATTGTTAAAGAAAATTTAGAGACTTAATTAAAACTTTAATTTACAATATTTTTATATTATTATTTTTAATTAAGTCTCTAATTTTTTTTAAAAAAGTTTAATGGAAGTAGTTTATAGTGATTTAAAATTGTCAAAAAATGATAATTTACGACAGTTTTAAAACTCTAAAGACCCAGTTAATACAATATACATGATCATGGATATAATTAATTTTTTTAGTTTAAAAATCTATTTAAATTTTTGTAAATAGTTCATGGACTTGTTCAATAATTTAACCCAAAATATAATTCAATAATAATAACAACATTATTATATTTAAAAATAACAACAGTAGTTAAAAATCCAATAACTAATTTTTCTAATTAAAAATTAGAAAAAATATATTAATAATATTAAATATGATACTTTTTAATATATTTTTTTTCTTTAACCACCGTGTTAGAGGTAGTTGGCACATACTAGTATTATATAGGCGAATTAAAATAATAATGCGTGTAATTTCCGAAAAGAAAAGAAAAGAAAATCATTAATCCGTATGAAGTTTATCTTGTTGGACATATCATATCATATCACACTCTATCCATCATCAGACAGAAACAAGGTTGCCTCAACTCAACGATTCGCTGTTGTTCTCTTCTCTTGTCTTTGATATGAATACTCTTTCTTCCACGCTCCATAGCGGGTGGCTTCCCCTTCCCCGTTCAGCTCCGAAAACTGCACCTCTCTCCAAATGTCATCGCATTTGGGTCACCAAAGCTTCCGTTGCCGTTGAGCAACAAACTAAGGTTGCCCTCATCAGAATTGGTACCAGAGGAAGGTATTCTTTTTCCCCATTTTTTCCTTCTCATAAACACTCTAATCTAATTGGGTTTCACTACTTTTGAAGGGTTGTTATGTAAATGTGTTTACATTGTTTCCTTTTGGTTCTTCTTCACAAACTAACAGTTTCTAATGTTTGCAGTGCTTTGATGCTTCTCTTTTCCGAACAAGTGTTTTCTTGGGGATTTTAGGTGTTGTGCTAAAAGTGTCTTTAGGGAATTTAACAATAGATATTATTAGAGAGCTTTGAACGCTTCATTCTCTTGAAGGAAAATCCAGAAAAAAAAATTATTGATGAACTAATAGATGTACTTGAAGGAGTTTGTAATCATCTTGGTTATAGACTTGAGTTGACTTCACACCCATTTAGACTCATGTTGAGCCTAGAAGTAATAATTATTTGGGGATAAAAGAAAAGCAATCCGTCTTCTCTTCTGCTATGAAATTTTTATAATTGTTTGTTATAGCTAGATGGTTATGCATACTTTCATTTTTGGTTTGGCAAACATTCTCAGATTCCTACCATCAAATTGGGTTATTTTATATGTTTTTCATGTGTAGAGCAGTCCACTAGCTCTAGCACAAGCATATGAGACCAGAGACAAACTCATGGCATCACACCCGGAGTTAGCTGAAGAGGGGGCTATTCAGATTGTGATTATAAAGACAACAGGAGACAAAATCCTCACACAACCACTTGCAGACATAGGTGGGAAGGGCTTGTTCACCAAAGAAATAGATGAGGCACTCTTAAATAGTGAAATCGACATCGCTGTCCATTCAATGAAGGACGTTCCTACTTACCTGCCTGATAAAACAATTCTGCCATGTAACCTTCCGCGAGAGGATGTCAGAGATGCATTTATATCCTTGAGTGCAACTTCGTTAGCTGATCTTCCCTCTGGAAGTGTTATTGGTACTGCTTCACTAAGACGAAAGTCACAGATCCTCCACAGATATCCATCTCTAAATGTAAGTGATCTTTTTTACTCATTATTATCTAACAGCCTGAAATCACAAATTATTGTTTCCTACACTTGTCTTACTAAATTAGCTCTAGCAGATGACTTAAAATGGACATCCCCTGTATAAGATTTCTGATTTCTTTTTCTGGCTGCAGGCTGTTATCAAAGTTGTCATTACATACACTATCAATATAACATAAAAAATAGAAAATTATGGTTAATGAGAAGTCTATTGAAGTTTCAATCTCTATTCTCAAGATAAAATAGAAAAGCATATTGACAAATTGGTCACATTAGCATCGTGTATGATGAAACCTAATACATGTCAGATTTTTAAAATGCTTCTGAAAGCATGTAAGAGCGACTTGTATCGCTTCATATCATAATATATATTCTATAGCTGATGTCAGGTATGAATTGTGATCAAATAGTTTAACGTAATATTGTAATCATTTGCGGATGGTTGAACTCAGTAGATAATCATTAGTATGCCCATGTAACATGTTAACACTTTGTTGACATGGACTAACAATTATGGTTGTGACTATGAAGTAATAGGCAATATGTTATCCTTGTGATACTTACTCTAGGGTTATGAGCATTGTCTGTGTATTCTTTAAAATTTAGCCTTCTTAGAAAGTTATAGTCTTTATTCCCTTGCAGTTTCAAATGGACACTTTTTTCCCGTGAATGTTGTTGTCTTTCTTGAAGCATTTCCTTTTTCTGTCCATGCTGTTTAATTATTCTCATGCTACTTCATTTGTAAAATTTAATTTTCTGGACCACTGATAAATTGTTCTGGAATTTTGTTTCTCAGGTGCAGGAAAATTTCCGTGGCAATGTCCAAACAAGGTTAAGAAAACTCAGTGAGGGGGTTGTCCAAGCTACACTATTAGCATTAGCTGGACTCAAACGCTTAAGTATGACAGAAAATGTGACTTCAATCCTATCAATTGATGATATGCTTCCAGCTGTAGCCCAAGGTGCTATTGGAATAGCCTGTAGAAGTGATGACGATAAAATGGTAAGTGATTAAACATAGTGCACAATGTTGTCAGGCTTGCTGTTATTTTTAGGTGCAGGGGAGGTTAATCATGCCAATGTAAGATCAAATGTGTGTGTGCATTGTTAAATACCTAATCGCAACAAGTTCCTACTCAAACCAGAAAAGAAGATTGATTTATATTAGGAATCTGAAACATTTCAAATTTAATTGGATAATATTACAATTTTACATTGCATCTTACATTCTTTACTCATTTTAGATTCTTAGTATTTTCAACTTTTTGGTTGAGTGGTTTCTGCAGGCAGAATACATTGCTTCACTTAATCATGAAGAAACAAGACTAGCAGTTGTCTGTGAAAGGGCCTTTCTTCAGACTTTGGATGGGTCTTGCCGCACTCCTATTGCAGGGTATGCTTGCAGAAATGAGGATGGCAATTGTTTGTTTAGAGGATTAGTTGCTTCCCCTGATGGAACCCGTGGTATGAACATCTTATTATAGATTTATGCTATTTGACTTTGTCTAGTTTCTAATCCTTCACAAGTAACTTTCCTCTAAGCTTTCCTGCATTTCCCTCTGTGCAGTGCTAGAAACATCCAGGGTTGGCCCATATGCTGTTGAAGATATGATTGAGATGGGTAAGGATGCTGGCAAGGAGCTTCTGTCTCGGGCTGGACCTAACTTCTTCAGTAGTTAGCAGCAGATTAAAGTGCGATCGGGTACACACAGGTTTCATGGTCAGCTTTCGGCTATTGCTTCCCAAGTTAATTCATTCTTTGACCTGTTGTAACTTTAGAGTAGATTAAATGTTCAATTTGAGTTTGGGAAAGTGGACCTCTCATTAGGGTCAAATTGTTGTATTTTGAGGATATTAGAATGCCAATTTTTTAGGTAGTTTGTATAATTCCCACGATAGTGGACTTTTGAGAGTTTATGCTAAATACAACTGCCATTGATGGAATGTTGAAATTGGAACCTTATTAGTTATTATGTGGAACGCGTAATGGGTAAATCTTAATTTTTTGTTTGATGCTGAAATTTCCACTTGCCGTGAGCCATGATATGGTCTTGGGCTGAAGTCGGGCCCAATAGTATAACAATTATTGGGCTGTCCCACTAGAATAACTTTCAAGTGTAATGAAATAAGCAGCTACATTTGTTTATAGATTCAAGCAATCACAAACAGCATTATAACTTATAACCTCTGCTGAAAGAACCAGCATTTCAGCTGTGACTGTGATAAAGAGGAAGCGAAAACTGCTGCGTGTTGGGCGTATTGTGATGGGACTAAATGTGCTGTTCGATCTTTCTTTCCCTCAATTGCCAGTTTGGGTCGTGGAATTCAACATTTACATGAGGGGAGTTGCTATTTATAACAAAAAACTCCTCCCCTCTTTTTACTCTTCACACTCCTTTTTTTTTTTCCTGATTTTTTGAAATACTCAAACTACTCTGCCTTCACCGCCCTCCCTTCTCATTTTTCTCTCTATTTTCTTCTCTTCAAAAGCCATCTTTCTTGACCTTTCTTTTTCCACACCTCCATTGCTTCTTCAATGGTGTTTCATTTGTTATTTTTTTGTATGTCATTGATTTGATGGAAATTAATTTCTATTACATAAGATAAAAAGATGTTGATATTGAACCATAGTTTCGACTCAATATTTTGCTTATTGCCATTGGTTAGTTTTGATGTATCCTATCATACTCATGATGTATCTCTTCTCCATTCACTTCACCAAAAAAAAAAAAAATCTCGTCTCCATTCAGAGAAAATATATTTGATCTCAGATTAAAAGAAAAATCTGTATCTAATAGACTAATAATTGTTGTATTCATAGAGGCTAAGTGCCTGATCTCGTCTAATTCACGCAGTTCAGCGAGTGTTTGAGTTCACGTTTGTAAATTTGAATTTGTAAAATTTAGATAAAAGTAAGTTTAAAAAGTGAATTGATTTTTGAAAAGTAGTAATGTTGTTTAGACTTTATATAGTTTTAAGTAAAATTAGTATTAAACGAACAAATACATAGATATTGTAACTTTTATTAAAAAGTTGTTAGAGATGAAAAAGGATAAAAATGTGAAAATGTTGAATGAACAAGAAGCTTTCAACGCAAAGGCAACAAATATTCGTATCCAATTTCTATTTTAATGAGAATCATTTTTACGAAATTTTACCAAACACAATTATATGGCAGGGTGGGTGTTAAAGATTCCTGTACCCACGCCTATCCTTATCAATCAAATTTTGTAAGCAATTATTCACTTCCTTACACATTAAGCAAGCAAGCAATTATTTGCTTTCTTAAATTAAACGTTAAACAGGCAATTACTATATTCATTATGAATAATTTTTGCAGGTGTTCAATTCTGAGAAGCTGTTGCTGGAAAAGCTGATTGGCTACTTCATTTCCAAAAGCTGTGTAAACAATTATGACATTGGATAATAAGTGATGACTCATTGTCATTGATTGTTGCGAGATGGGTCTGCTACCAATCTTGTAGAGGTGCAAGTGAAACTCCTCCAGTATTTTTTAGTAGCTGGTGAAAGGGGAGTTTGGAGGAAACTGAAAAAAAAAAAAAAAAAAAACCACAAAAGAAAAGGTTTTCTTGTTTGCATCTAGGGATGACAAAATAGTTTATATCCATGGATAAAATTAGCTATGGATTAAAATTGATAGTTTAATGGTACTCACATATAAAATAAATGATTTTTTTCCTACTTGCTAGTTAACATAACAGAGACAAGTAGTAAGATACCGTTTTTAAAGCTTGACCTTTTTTTTTTTTTTTCTTAAATAGATTTTTTAAAAAAGTTTAATTTCTTAACCTTTTTAACAAATAAATAAGCAAAGCCAGATTAACCTTATGCAGGTTAAGCAGCAGGCTTTTGACAAATTACTTAATCTATTTTTATTCTTTTTTTTATCAGCAAAAAACATAATAATGCATTAAAACTGATAGGCATAAGAGATACCCATGCAGTGAATAATAAATACAGCATTAGCATGAGTTCCAGCAGAAGATGGTTATGCTATATTAAATGCCATTTTCACATTTAATATCAAATAACCATCTTGTACCTCAGTCCAGAATCAATATGTGAATTACAGGGTAATATTAGCTATTTATAGCGGCAACTATTTACAAATCATAACTGCTCTCTGTCCAATCAGTACCGCACCTACAGCCTCCTGCAGTATTTTAATGCATGTCCCTGGAGTTGCCAACCATTGTGAAAAGGAGTAGTGGAAACCATCATTTAACAGCGAGAGCCACGACCATGCAGTATACATGTTTTTTTGCCAAAGCATCTCACTGTCAAAATTTTCACTATTAAACACACAAAGATTCCTCATATTCCATATGTTCCAGACACATGCACACCATATAATTTGCCACATTGTAATTTCAGAGTTCCTCTCTAGGCATGACGGGCTCTGTTGAAAATGTTCTCGAACAGAACCAGCAGGGACATCAAGACAATTCCACCAAAAAAGACATTTCTTCCAAATGGAATCTAATTCCTTGCAGTTGAGAAACAAGTGAGTAATATTTTCTTCTTGTTGTCCACACAGAACACAATTGTAATTTGATATCAGAGGTACATTCCTTTTTTTTAAAATATCTTTTGTAGGCAACCTGTTAAGAAACAGTCTCCACAAGAAATGTTGTGCCTTAAATGGTATCTTTAACTTCCAAATTTTTGTCAAGAAGGAATCCAGATTATCCCCCCTTCTTAAGTCATGAAGTGCACCATATGCTGAGCTCACCGAATAGCACCCAAATCTATCCGGTCTCCAATTCCAGCAATCCACCTCATTTCTCACAAAAACACATCTAGCCAACATGGATTCGAGCCTTACCAGTTGCTGCAGTTCCCACTCAAACCACCATCTTCGCCATTTTAAGTCCCATTTCCAACCCTCATTCGCCCATGCCCCCATATCTTTTATGTAAGCCCCTTGTTGTTTAGAGTTTACAAACAACCTAGGGAAATTGTATGCTAAGCACTCCTCTCCCATCCAACAATCCTCCCAAAATCTAGTTTTAGTGCCATCCCCAATTTTCCAATCTCTCATTTTTCCAAACCAATTGTCCTCGTTTTGTTCACCACACACCTTTCTCAAGTCTTTACACCAAAAAGACTCAAACTTATCACCCACCCCACTAAGACCTTGCCACCCTCCATATTTGGATACCACAATATCCTTCCACAATGACTCTTTCTCATTAAAAAGAGCCCATTTCCACTTGGCAAGAAGTGACATATTGAAAAGACTCAAATTTTTTATACCAAGCCCCCCTTTCTCTTTTGGAGAACAAACCTTTCCACTATTTTTATTCTAAGTGACGAGAGGCTACTCCCATGTCTATCTTGTTCCACTGGCATTCTTAAATAGATTTTAATGCAACACTTTGTTAAAAAAAGTTAATTCCATAAATAAAGAGAAAAAAATAACTTTGTTAAAATATAAATGTATGGGTAAAATGTGTTTTAGGTCTTTCAAGATTTGGTCAAATTGATTTTAGTACCTACATTTTAAAAATCAGTAATTTTAGTCTTATTTTTTGAAATGTGGTGGATTTTGTCCCTAATCTTATATTTTATTTTGACTTGACCACGGATGAAATCATTCACATTTTAAAAAATTCAGCAAACAAAACCACCAAACCACTATTTTTAAAATATAGAAAATAAAACTAATTTTGATAGAATCTTGATGAACCTAAAACACATTTTACCCTAAATCTATTCCTATATTAAAAGATATACAAATTATTTCATATAAATAATTTTTGAGAAAAATGCGTTTTTAGTCTTTATACTTTCGGTAAAATGTGTTTAAGATCATGTATTTTCATATTAATAAATTTGGTCATCAAACTTTAAAAATTACGTGGATTTATTCTTTCCTATGTTTAAAAAACATGGTGAATTCAAAAAAGGAAGACACTAAATTCACATGTTTTTTAAAGTTTAAAGACCAAAATAGGGACCTTAAACATGTTTGATTGAAAGTATAGGAACTAAAAGTATGTTATTTTTTTCACTTTTTTTTCTAATAAAATTGTTTTCCTCTTTCAATTTTTATTTAATTAATAAAAAGAGAAAAATATTTTTTATCCTTCCTATTTTTTCACATTCAATTAAAAAGCTTATAATAATCATTTGTTTAAGTTGAAAAAATCGTAGTATAATTTTTATTGATTATCAAGATTTTTTTTTTGAAATTTTTGAACATACATAATTATTATAATTTTTTTTAAAATAATCTTTCAATTGAAAAAAAAAATTGTTAACATAAAAGTTCAAACAGAATCCTGAAAACATAAAGAAAAAGAAGAGATTTCAATCAATATGAAAGAATCAGGCATTTTGAAATAATGAAAAATTGCTGTCCACACGTTTGAGATTCTCATGCAACCCTCTGGTGGAATCAAAGTCTAGTATTCTTTTTCCAGTGGAATCTAAGTCAGTCTTGTCGTGTTGTATAAGTTCCCATATATATCACCAAATGGTATTTTATTGTGATTGAGATCGATAACGAGTCTGTGATGATCAACCAGCACGTTTTCTTTTTTAAGAAGTTCATTCTTAAGAGATTCTTATTTTTAGAACAAATCATACTATATTATTTATTTTATCTTTTTTCAAAATTAAAACATTGAAAGACTTAAAAAATTTATTCTTAGTTCATTTAACTTTCCTTTATAGATACACGTAGACATAAAGAGAATAAATTTTGGATACTTATTTTTTAATTGTTTTTTAGAATATGATTTTAATAAATATTCCAATTAAAATTGATTAAATAGAATATTTTAATAACATTATATATGCATGAACAAGAAGTCGTTTAAGCATATTAATTATCATTACCATTATTAATCTTATACTTTATTGTCATTCAATAATAATTGTGAAATATATTTGTGGCTAAATCGAAAAAATGTACAAAACTATATATTGCCACTAATATAGATCATTCACTTGTGAATGCTATTGTTTTCCATGTCATTTTCTTCAGCGAATTGCTTCAAAAGAAAATTGGTGGCATCTGAGCTCAGCTGCCATATTTTCAGTCGCTTTAAGAAAACCCCGTTTGATATGATATTTTGGTAACTTTATATTGATGGAATCCAAAGGTGGAATATATATGAGAATGAGACCAATTATATTTATAGGGTAGCTAGGCATCTGTGATCAAATGCAACGCAACCACTGATCACAGTATTCATAAAGTAGCTGCAGCATCATACCAACTTTGGGTCTGCAAAAAGAATCTTAACAATTGTTTTACAGACACAATGCCACTATTCTTCACAGTGATGCACGAACGTAAACTCCAAAAATACACTGCGAGTATGAGTGCAATTTTTCATAATTTATTCTGCTTGCTTCTCACTTTTTCTTTTCCTGTCTCCATCTTCCTTTTTTTTTTTTACTTTTTTTTAAATTAATATGACAAACTCACGTGATATAACAATATTGTTTTTTTTTTGCATTAAAGATATTATTCCTGATCGATAGTAAGAGACTAATTCGCATAAAGATTACCAAAATGAATTTCATGCTTAAGAAACCTAACTATTTATTAGCAATTGTGCTCAACTTTGTTGGTGTAATGTAACGATATTTTAATGTAGATTTAAATACTTTTTTAGTCCTTGTAATTTAATATTTTTTTGTTTTTCGTCATTGCAATTTTTTTTTAATTTTTATTTTAGTTCTTGTAAATTATGTTTGTTTTGTTTTTCGTCCTTAAAATAATTTAGATAGCGTTTTTTTTACTGTTCAAAGCGTTTTTTTCACTGTTCAAAATCTAAACCATTTTAAGGATGAAAAACAAAAAAAAAACATAATTTGTAAGGACTAAAACCAAAATTTTTTTTTACAAGAACGAAATGCAAAAAAAGTACTAAATTATAAGGACTAAAAAGATATTTAAACCTTTAATGTATTTGTTAATAATATTTTAAGATAACATATATAAAATTGAAACTATTTTTTCTTTTATTAAAAAGCAAACCCGATATTAGAAAAGGGGTCAAGTACCAACAAATCATTAGTACGAGTGATACTGGACTTGGTCCCTTAAGTATGGTCTCGAGTTCGATGGAAAAACATGATTTGGGAAAGAAAACTCCACACTCTCCACCAATATCATGCTAATCCAAAAAAAAGAAAAAGGAACAAGTAATTAAAACATATCGTGAAAAACACTTCCACTACTCGTGTAATTTGATATCAATAATTACCTCAAAAGTTGAGAAAGACAGAGGCCATGTATGTATATCTACTAGTACTATCAAGTGGTGATTGTATAGGTAGTTAAATTCTAAGAATCAGTAGCCACTGCTACCACTTTCCATACGGTCCATAATCCATGGAGTATGGTCCAACAATTTACAAAGCTTCCCTTTCTCTTCATGAAATTCACATCCCAAATGGTAATAAATTCTCATGGTCTTGGTCTTGGGGACCATGACAACAGTACTTTTCCATAAACTATCCATTCGTCTGATTGTAAACTTTGAGCAGATAGTCATAATTCAAAGCTTTTGAACACATGGTCCATTTGGGGTACTTCATATGGTACTTCTTCATATCTTTATTTTGAAGTGTTTCGGGTCTCTTTGCTATTTGTCTGGCTTCCAATGACAACAACACCATGTCAATGTTCCATTTGATATTTGCCATCTGGGGACTCTTGTCTGTCTGCTGCTTCATAGTTGTGGTTTGTGCTTCGTGGTGTCCATATCAAATTTTTCAACAAAGCAATCAGCGATTTGAGCAGAAAACTGATAAGTTTTGGGTGTTCAGTGAACAAACTGAAACATGGGTTGAAGCAAAACTGCCCTATGATCTGCTTTCTTGTGTTAACGGTGACTGTAGAAAAGTGGGATCAATACTTCAGACAGAGAAGAACACACATGAAGTGTTGGAGCTTGAACACAAACTTGATGAACAAAAGAAAAGTGTCGAGAATAAGGATAGCAACATGGAAGCAGAGGATGTGGTTCTGCCCCAGAGAAAGAAAGTTTCCTTGACTAAAATATCCGAGACATCTGTGTGGATCACTGGTGAGAGTGGGTCAATCTATGAGAGGTTTTGGAATGGAATGGAATGGGTGATTGTCCCTCATGGCTTGCCCGTATCAGCAGGAAGTGCCATATCTGTTTTTGTCATCAATCAGACGATTCTTGCTCTATCAGAAGCAGGAAAATTGTATCAGGTTAGAACTTAGAAGCATCCGTCAAGTTAGAAGATACATGCCATGCATCATTTGTTAAATGCTCACATCAACTGCAGAACTTGATTTCTTTCCTTATCTTTCTCTGCAGTGTGTGCAATGAAACCTTAAATGGTGACATACTAAGCATTGAGCATATCAACTTTCTTTTAAGAAATTATTATATGGCCAGAGACTGTGGTCTTGGTCAATCTCCACTTAGTCACATTTTTCAATTTATAAAAAAGAGTTAATAACCTAATAATGTGTCATATGGAGATTGGCTAGGATCACATAGCATGTAATACCTTGCAATTTAATCTAACAACTTTATGCATAGCCGATCATGTAATTTAGACACTGATACAGTGACACTATTATGTTAAGATTCAAGACTTTTTTAAGTATTGAAATGTAAACTCCGATAAATGAAGGGGTCCTCTATAAGTTGTTGGAAATTGGAACTGCAACAATTATCCTTGTCTCATGTCTCATAGATTGGCTACTTGTATTTTTGCTTAGCAGATACGAGTGCAACTTGGTGAAAGCTCAGAACCAGTTTGGGTTGAATTCACACCTACTTATCCGGAGAAAAATCTTTTGATGAAGTCTGGAGTTGCTTCGCATGATGGACAGTAAGTACAACTTTAATTTCTGAGATCAAACATATATATACATCACTAGCATTGCTAAAACCTAGTCTCTTGAATCTTGATGTCTCTTGTGTTGTTGCATTGTGGGACAGGAGAGCCTATTTTTGTACAAAGAATGGAACGCTAGTAGAACTTGCTTGGGTTGAGCCCCCGAGGTAAAACTCAAGTTTTGGACCAAATATTAGTGACTAGGCAGTTGAACCCTAAGTTCTTTAACCTTTTAATAAATAGATTCCAAGGTGTTACTAATTTCACCTCAATCTTGACATATATATAGAACAGATGGATAAATCATGGCCAACCAGCTGGAGCAAATGTAGCAGCAATAGCTGATGCCGCTTCAACAAGAGAAGTAGTATATACCATAAGGTGCGTGGTTTGTGTGGGCATGTGTTGCTTGAGGCACGTTTTGTTGCAATTTCATTTTTGAGAAAATACAGGATTAGAAAGCAAAATTGTAATTTATTATTCTCTTTTAATGTCATAAACTGTCATGTTTTTTTAGTGAGTATCAAAAAGAATTCTTCATCCTCTATGAGTCTGACAAACTTAACAAATGGTGTGGTGCTGTAGTTCTGTTGGAGATCTTTATGAATATGACAGAAAATCAAAACCATCATGGAAGAGGCACATATGGCAAGAAAGAACAGCACAAGCTGCACCTTTGATGCCATCTAAAGGATGCAGTTTACCTGGGTTGCGTGATGATCTTTCTGAATCTCTGTTCCTTTTAACTAAGGTCTGTTGTGTACTAGTATTTTATGAACATTCCAATCATTTCCAGAAAAAAAGTGCTCAAGACTTCATTCAAAAACATCAGAAAATAATGAAACTCAGTAAAATAGAACTAATGCAGTGGTGAATAACATCCCTCTTTAAATAGATAGTCTAATAGAATTTTGTCAATTATATGTAAAACTTAACCATAATATCAAATGTGAAACTTTTTAAAAATTCAATCGCTTTTGCGAATCACTTGAACATGCTTAGCTTGGCTCGGACATGGTTAGATATACTTTTTGATGAAGTCATTTATGAATTTATTCTTATCTATCTAGGAGGACACCATTATTTAAAAATACTTGGTAATCATGCAGGAAGGCACTTTGGTAGAGAGGAGATTGCATCAAAGGAAGTGGAAATGGGTGGTCCATGGAAGACCCCAAGATCAAAATTTAACATCTATTACACCAGCTCTGCAAGATGAATCAAGTGAAACACCTTCCATTTCTTTATTCTTCACTACATCATATGGATCTGTCTTTGAATATCAAATTCCAAAACAATTGGGTCAGTCATCTCATCTTATAATGCAAAAACTATTTTAGTTTCCATGATTGATTTCTTGCTCTAGTATATGAATAGTCTACCTTGCTTTTACTACACATGAACTTCTCCATTGTCGATTAACAGTTTCGCTCTTTGCTATCAATATTCAAAAAGTAGAAAGTGAGATGTCAAAGAAATCGTTGGGAACTGAGATTCATTGTTTTGATTTTTTCCACCTCGGATTAAATTAATTCTGGATTTGGTGGAGTCATCGTTAGTCAATTATATGATACTCTATATATTAACATCAATAGCTATTTAACAGTTGTCATGACTAGCACCAATTCCCAAAAGCTACATATAGCAGAAGATTTCAACACGATTTATTGCTAATCAGATTCTTCATTTTAAAGTCAGTTAACATCATTTCTTGATATTTTTAGGTGATAGGAATAACAAATTTTAGCAACAGCATCTTACTACAAGTGCCAACATTAGTTAAAGAATATTTAATACATTCTATGATTCTATTGAATATTTTTACATATTATTGTATTTTTAATAATAATATGTATATTTTACTTGTTTCCTTAACAAATACTGTTAAAAGTCATATTTGTAGAAGTATTAAAATTTAAAAAGAGCAATAAGATACCGAATACTATCTCTATAAGCTACACAATTGAATATAAATACGTTCAAGACATTGATTTCTCACATAGTCACATGAAAACAGGCCTTGTTCCAAAAAATCAATTTCCAGGAGAATGGAAAAGTCATCAGCATCCTCTCCATGCAAAAGCAGCAAGAGGTATATCTGGCTTGCAATTGTACATTGGCAGGATTCTTTTTCCACTAGATGATGGCAGACTTGCAGAATTACACCCTCAAGGACAAGGTGGTGAAAGTTCAGGGCCATCTCAACCACAAAACATCCGAAGGAAAGCATCAACCAAATATGTTTGGTCCATATTAGATGTGCCAGAGAGTGAAGGGTGGAATGCAGAATATTGCACAGAAGAACGTGGCCTCAGAAACTGTCTCACAGGCATAAAAGATGAGTCAGAGGAACCAGTAGTAAGTTTAGTAACAGGTAGGAGAAAGCAAAGCCAAACACAGAATCATTATTTATCTGTAGGAGCTTCAGGTGGTAGACTGATTCAATCTTCAGAAGAGTACAATACACCAAATAACTGGATTAGTAGTAACTTTCGCCTGAGATTGATGGATGTAGCGAAGTCATTTTTCTTAATAACAGATGATGGCTTGATTTTTGAATACATTAGCATTGAGAGTGCATGGATATGGCTGAGGCATGAGAGTTCTACAGCTATGAAAGGTATATTGAGTAACTATAATGGAAGCTTATTCATGGTTGATGCATATGGGAGTCTGCTCCTTAGAGAAAGAAGTAGCCAAGAGTTAGCATGGAGGAATTGCACTGCCGTGAGGAAAGGAAGAAATGTTATTGGAGGTCAACCTTGGGATGGATTACCAGGCCAACAAAGGAAGGTTACAACTGAAGATACTCTCTTCTTTGTCAGCAAAACTGGAAGACTAATGAAGTTAATGGTAAGTAAACTCTAAAGAATAGAAGAACAAGATGAGAACATTAATCCTGGTGCAGTATTGCTTAAGTTTATAAATTTAAAAGAATAATTAAGTTTATATTTAATTGAAAAGTTTTGCCAACCTTATAGATAGATTTTTTTTTTTTTGGGGAATAAATTCTTTAGACATCAAAATCAAATACAACAACAAAAGCTAGCTATGCCATAATTGGAGAAGTAAATATTATACAAATTTTTCCCAGGTTTCCACGAAGAAATTGAAATGGAAAGATTGCAGAAACCCTCCAGATGCTAAGGTTGCATGTATAGTGGACCAGGAATTGTTCAGGAAAAATGTAGTGTTTGTCATTGGAAGAAATGGTCGCCTATATCAGTATAACAAAGTGACTGATTTGTGGCATGAGCATTACCATTCTCAGCATTTGGTTCTATCACAGTTTCCTGGAACAGTTATAAGACCATCATTAAAAACACTCTCAGGTTCTCTCTTCATGCTTTCAAGAGAAGGTGGCCTTGTTGAGTATCAATGGAGCTCACTGTATGGATGGAACTGGGTGGAACATGGAACACCCAGTAGAGGTGTAACACTTGTTGGTTCACCTGGTCCAAGCTTTGAAGGCAATCAATTGTTTTTGATAGGTTCAAATGGAAAAGTATACCTTAGATACATGGACAAAATGGCATGGAAGTGGAAGGACTGTGGTTTTCCCTATGTAGGAAATAAGCTAGTTGAAGCACATAAACAGGGAGAATTCCAGAAAGAGAAAGTAGATTGTATCGATGAAGATTCTGCATCATACTTGAAGAAGGACCAAGGAAACTTTGGTGACCTGAACATTAAATGTGACTCAAAGGTAAATATTACAGTCCAAAATAATTGGTAGAGTAACTGACATTGAATTGCATGTTAAAAAAAACGTGGCATGGAATTGATTGAGTCTGATACGACACAGGTGGCTTCTACAAGACCAATTCAATTTTCTGAAGGTTCTGTCATATTTGAGCTCAGAGATGGCAGGGTAAGAACTTGAACTCAATGACATTTTTAATTATCTGATGACAAATCTTAGTTTAATATAGTCCACACCCTTAAAATGGTAATAACCAATCATTGTTTACAAGAAAAACTAGGATGGATGTGGATCCGAATATAACATGTTAATCTCTTGCTTGATCCCTAGTTTACAACTAAGGCTAACTTAAATATAAATCTTTTTGACTCAATCCATTTTCTGTCAACAATTAACATTTGGTTGAATGAATTTAAAATTAACATCTATTAATCTTCATTAAAACTGCTGAAGCTTTTCAGCATATATTTAACCAGTTTGTTTTTCAAATTCTATCAAAAGCCAAAGTTATTGTGGTACAGCCATTATGTTTTTGACATTACCTCTTATGACAGTTGGCAGAAATTCAATTGGTAGAGAAGAGAGAATGGGTGTGGTCCCGGATCATTGGCACTCCAGCTAGTTTATGTTTAGAAAATTATTGGACTACTGTAGCATACAACCTTTCGTGAATTTAATTCGAATGCATTATTGGTGTAAAAAAGCTCTACAATGTCATTCAATAATGTATTATTGCATTATTCAATAAAAAAAAATTATTTATATGAAACGTGATAATACATCGTTAAGAAATATAAAATTCTTTTACATTGATGCCATCAAACTCAAATTTCTTTCACGGGCGACAATCTAAGGCATTATGCCAATAGAAGAAGTTAAAGAATATGTAAAAAGCGTTGGACAAAAGAGCAGTTCATCGTTTAGTCGTATAAAACGTGAAGATTGATATGTATAGACAGCTCCCTAAGGGTAAGCAAGTATGTGTGGGTACTGGGGAGTATGCCCCATCCTTTTTCGTCATATCTTTCATAATTAAAACTTATGCACACATCAATGTCAGTGTCTCTTTCTTTCCATTGCTGCAATAACCTTTTAGTGGGATTAGGATAAATAGTCTCACAAGTCACTGAGGTACGGAGGGAAGAAGGACTCTAACTCTATCTATCTTACTTATTTGTCAACTTAACCCTGCAATATATAGACTGTACATATTGTCAAATAACATCACTTTTTTACACAAGTTCAGGGTCCTTAATATACGAGTTAATGAAGTAATTATCACAACTAAGGGTGTGGATTTGGTCTCGAATTCAAGTTCTAGGTATGCAGTAGCGTTAAAAAATGAAGTAATTACCAACCCAAAATTATAGATGCATAACTTAATTGGGTATGTAAACTATTTTAGCTACTCTAAATTTTAGTAAAAAAAATGAGTTTATTTAAACTTAAAAGTAAAGTAACTTATTTTTAAAAATTTTATCTCAAAAACAAATTTATAAAAAAAGTGTAAAATTCTCGGCTCATAAACAATGGTTATGTAAGAGTTACTCAAGCTAAAAACAAGTTTGGGGTACATTTTCTTATTTGAAGCACGCCTCAAACATTTTCCCAGACATGCATAGATCGCCGTATGTTGCAGCAAATGTGAGTTTGGTTGTGTCAAATACTAAATCAAACAAACTTCTTGTTATTATTATTTGGTAAAATTTATTAAAAGAAAACCCTACTAACTAAAGAATTAAATCACATGTCAACTTCAACGTTTTTGTAATTTAAAAATAATATTTCAGTAAAAAAAATTTAGAAAAACAAAAAATAAGCGCAGATCTGAAACTGAAGACGGAAAATCATACGGGCAAATTGATTGGCTAAAGCATCTAGCCCAATTTGATTTGGAGGAGGCTGGGCAGCATATTTTACAAACCTTTTACCTACGATATGGTTTGGGACTTCAATAACGTAAGTCTTCTTCTCCCCATCTCCTTATCTCAAAGTCACGTAAACATAATTCCATTTTTAGTGGAAAGACTCCTATAATGGCATAATTCAAATTTGAAGTCTGAGTTTCTACATGGAAATGGAATGGAAAGGTTTGATTAAATCCCTTCTCTTTTATTTTGTGTATAGATTTACACATTCACTTGTCTTCCATTGTTGCAGAAACTTGTTGATTCCATTGAACAACAACCTGCTGTGCTGTAGAAGTGGTTCTTGGTGAGCATGTGTTTCTCACTGCGGGGGACTCATCTTGCTGGAAAAGCTGACTAATTTGCTTTTCAAGACTTCTTTTGATCTTTTATACAAGATTAGCAACAGGAAGCATATACTGTGGTCTGCCTAATTTTAACATCTGGGCAATTGGCAGTCATTACACCTTTTTTGTTTAGAGAGGACCTCGGTTACTCTTCTCTAGATATTTAATGTCAATTTTGTGACTTGTTTCCAATAATTGGTTTACTTTTGCTTTTTCATCTGATTGTGCTTTTTTAATTCTTGCTTTAACTAAATCATCCCATCTTGTTCTCCTAAAGGCAATTTTGATTTGATATTAGGTTGAAGTGGGCATATAAAAATCTACGTTGGTGTTACGCATGTCATTGTCTTGATGAGGTTGAAATGAATAAATAGTATTAGCTATAAAATATTCAATCATTGTTGGATTAGTTTGCATGATCATCAGACTCTCCATAGGCCTATTATAGACTCTAATCAGCTGGATAATTATAGCATATTTGTGTATATTTCAATTATTATTCTTGATCTTTTTAATATCAACCCACATCGACAATCATACAAAATTACAAATAAGGTATACTAAACAGAAGGAATCAGTGATAAGTATGGGTTGTTCCCAAGAGATATAAAACATCCAGTTGCATTTTCCACTGTCACAGATATTGCAATTTTGGACAGATAGATCGAGCAGTCGTATTCTATATTGAACAATCTAATGCCCTCATATGATAAAAAAACGGACGTGATGGAACTTTCAAGAGCCAGAAAAGTTTTACAAGAATAATAGAATATATTATCTCAGTATTAGGAGTTTCTATCACGGAAAAATAATTGAGAATCCATTGTCCATCTAATGTTTCCAACGTCCTATCTATCCCATCCAAGAGGATACAGAAAGTAAGTACAGACTAACAGTTCAGACAACTTAGTGTGCATGTTTGTTTCTCTATTTGGAATGCCCAAAACAGACGTTCTCCCCAAAACAAGAAATCGTTGCATCTCAAAAAATGGGTACATTGGAATTCACTTCTCAGTTGCAACGGGTATACAAACACAAGCTTACAAGGTGAGAGGTAATAAGTCAACAAACAACTCATTTTAATTTTCATTATTGGAAGATACTTTTTTTTTCCTCTTGTGTTTGGGCTTGACGGCATCCTTGAGAGTCTTACCTTCGTTATTCTGCCCAGCAGTTAGAGCCTTGTCAATTGGTGTAGAATCTGTCTTAATTTCCTGTGGTGGTTCCTTGGGCTTAGTCTCACGTCTTGAATCCTTTTTTATACTTGGAACTGACGGTCCTGCATATTATACAACAATTCTAATGAGTGGAGATTACGCAGTTCTATCTTCTCATTAGACCACATACACGTGTATAAAGTGATCCAGACACCAGCTGACCATTTGAAATTGAAAATGAAATCCCAAAGGAAAAAGTCTAAATAAAATAAAAGCAACAATGAAATCAACAAGAGAAAAATGATGCATACATAGGTCCAGTTTAGATAAACTTCTTTATAAGCACTTATAAGAGAAGAAAATAAGGTAAATAAATTGAGTTTCTCACATAAACTAAAATCAACTTATGCACTTGACTTTAATAGAAGTTCTTTCATTTAACTTCTCCAAAAACTAAAATGTACAAGTTGATTTTAGCTTATGGAGAAGCTCAATGCATTCCTTAGTCTTATTTTCTTCTCCTATAAGTGTTTATGGAGGAGTTTATAATTTATTCAACCAAAGTCAGACAAAAAGCCACTGGTTCAATCAAAAGCCACATAACAGATAATTCATAATTGAAGATAAAAGAGAAGCTATTACCGCGTGAAGCTAGAGAAGCTTTTAGAAGATCTGAATTGACACACTCTGAGTAGGGATCCCTGAGGAAGTGAAGGAGCAATGGTGGCAAGATATAAAATGTATTTTAATTAAATTTAAAAGAATTTGGTTAAACTATTCATTCGGTCCCTATATTCGTCCCCATTATAAATTTTAGTCCCTATACCAGAAAATTGTAAGTTTTACTCCATAGCCAATTTTTTGTAGCGATTTATCACTATCAGAGAGTTTTTGCAGCAGTTTTATACTGCCAGAAAATTTTCTCTAGTGGTGCTAATGTCAGGGGCCAAAACTTTACTTTTATGCATGTGTAGGGACTAGAACTTACAGTTTACTCATACTGGGACTAGAACTTACAATTTTCTCATGCAGGGACTAAAACTTAAAATAGGAACTATAAGGACCAAACAAATAGTTTAACCAAAGAATTTCTTCTTAACATAGACAAAAGTCAGAATAGAAGGACCTCAAAATGACCTGGCAATAGCAATTACTAATTTCAGTTTATTACTTTCTATCACTCTGTTGCTTTATTGCACTAAGTTTCCAACTTATCTATCCACTGGCTGTAATAGTCTTCAGTCTCATAAAAGTTTGTTTTAGATTTATATACATGATCTGGAGCAATTTGTTATGCCATTGAGATATGTGAGTAGAGTACTCATTTTTATTTTTTTTGTATATAAGTCAATGATAATTTCTCTGCATTTGCAAGCAAGTCTCTAGCAGTAATAAATGGACTAGACTATCAATAAATTTTAAAACGAAAACCAATACAAAGAAAACTACGAGTTGTTGGACTAGCTAGTATCGTACCAACTCGAGGGACCACCGATGAAATTCTTTGAGAGTCCATCCTTACTTTGTTCTTGTCCTGATGGTGTGGCTTCACATTCCATAAAATTTTCCTCTTCTTTCAGCTTCAATTTGTCAAAATGACCACCATCTAATTGATTTTGTTTTTCCCCACATACATCCACAGCAACAGCCGAAGAATGACGCTTAATCTTCCGTAGCACCCTTTCATTGTTGTGTATTTCAACCTAACCAGTTCACACACAAAAAAAAAAAAATTAACAAAGAATATAAACTATATAGTAGTTGATATGAGAATTAAAAAATAGAACTCACAGCATCCTTAATCTTAGTTGTGATATCAGTAGCTTTAACATGAGCAAGTTTCAAGCAGTGCATGATAACGCTCTGAGAGACACTCTCTCCCCCAGGCTTTTGAATTGCACAAACGTCACCGTTTGAATTAAGCGTGGCAGTCATGCGTCCTGTCATCACACACTCTTCATGGTGCGTCGGATCTATCACCTACACACATAAACCCTAAACCCTAACTAAAAACACTAAAAACAAAATCAGAGAGAAAGAGCATTGATTAAAAAAGGAATTCGTACGAGGAGATTTTCATTGCTGAAAAATCCAAAGGTAACAGCAATGGGAAGATGATGTATAATCAAGGGAATCGGGTCGCGCTCGTCGGGAGGATGCACCACCACTTCCTGCCCGTCTTCTCCGGCCAAGGAGCATTCCGGCCGCCGGAACGTCAACAGAGAAGCCAACGCGGCGATATTGGCAGCATCGACGAGATTTCCAGCATTGTCTAGAATGTGGATATCGACGCGGATGGCCCAGACGAGTTTGCCGGAGAGGACGCAGAGCGATTCGGTGTCGATGGCGCGGCTTTCGCGGAGGCCGCGGTCGACGAGGCGGCCGAGCTCGATGGCGGAGTCGGTGGGGCGGCCGGGCTCGAAGGAGGGGTCGGCCATGGGAGAGAACTCGGTGAAGATGGAGAGGGAGCCCTCGTTGGGGCGGTCTCGGTAGGGGCGGACGAGTTGAGCGGTGACGAAGGTCATGACGTGGGTGTCACCCAAATGGACCTCGGCGGAGCCGTCTTGCTTGCCCAGCTTGATTGTGAGCTTGCGGTAGTCGGAGGGGCGCCGGCCGTCCACTCGGAGGTCGGAAAGGAGAGCGGTTTCGATGAATTTCTTGTCGTTGAGAGGCATTCGCCAAGTGTTTGCTAGCCTCTGCTCCATCTGCTTGAGGTTTAGGGCAAAGCACTTGAGTTGAGTTAGTTCACATTCACAATATGAGTGAGTGGGTATAACCGTCAACTCTAAATCATAAATTGTAATTATTGGTTTTTTTTTTTTTTTTAAGGATTAGTTTTTACAATTTATTAAAGTTTTAACGGTGTTCTAACTTATTAAAAAAAAATAACATCAAGTGAATTAAATAAGAATATAGGGAAAAGACAATTTATAAACACCAATTCAGATGTTCAACACCATTATAAAAGGAGAGAAATATTCAAATAAAATTTTCTTTTTTATTACACAAGTCAAATTTCAGTAGTGTATCTGTAAGGACTCTTACACTCTAAGTGGAGAGTACAGAAGTTAAAGAGAAAGTTAAATATAAGTAAAATTAACTAATTTTGCATTAATTAAAAAAGTTGGTTAATATCATATAATTTTATTAATTACATTTAAAAAAATTCTAAAGTATTTTTCATTAAAACTTGATATAAAAAATAAAACAAATTATTGAAAATAGAATATCAATTAATTCAAAGATATTTTTGAGATAATATCATTAAATATGATGAAAGTAGTTAAAATTTATTTATATTTTTAAATCCACCAAAATCTTTTTTTTTTCTTTTTATAATTGAGTCCGGAAAGAGGATGCATGAGACATCCACGACCTATTATATTATTCTTTTGTAGGCTATGGTAGTGTTTATTAAATGATGAGACATGAGAAATGTCTTAATGATGAATCTTGTGATTTTCGTTGTGCTTGTTTAATGGATTCTAATGAGATGTTTCTTGAGTATATTAGAGTTGGTGTAACCTCAAAAGGTTATTGACATTATTAAATTTAATGGTATTGGATTAACATATTGACTTTATTCTTAATTATCGAGCTTTGAATAAAGAACACCCAAGGTTATTGACATTATTAAATTTAATGGTATTCGTTGCTTTTAAAGTTTACTTTTTACACTTTTTTTTTCTTATAAATTATTCTTTTTATCTTAAACCTAATCTATTTATATTTCCTGCTTGTTTATCTGAGTTAATCACACATGTTGTCATTATAATTTTAAATATTTTCAAATGTATTTTGGATTCACAATTTTAAATTTTACCTAAATTAAAAAAAAAAATACAATACACAGGATTTATGCTATTATATATAAAAGTTTGTGTCAGAACATAAAATTAGAATGGAGTCTTTAGATGTTCATTCAAGTTATCGATGTGGATAAACGAGTTTTTTTCTATTGTAAGAGATTTTTTTATTTTTAAAAAATATATTTTCTTCTTTAAAATATAATGATGTATTATATTTTACTTTTTTTTTTAAGGAGATGTATTATATTTTAGTTTATATTAATATAAACGAGTATGTTTTGAATTATTTTTCTCCATATGAAATTTTCAACATAAGGGATATTTAGTTTTAAGATTTTAGAAAATAAAAAAAAGAAGTTTTAAAATCAACATTTTTAAACTCCATTTCACCTTATAAAGTCTTAAAATTAATAATAAGATACTACTTAAAATTAGTTGCCAGTGACACTAAAAACTTTACTTTTATACTGGTTACGCTAAAGACACAATGTACAAGGAACGAAAGAATTTCCACATGAACTTGTGAGTAAATTTCTGTCAACAACTCCGCACCAAAGAACCTCAGTGATCGGAATATACCTTTGCATCAATAATAGTTAACCATAACCATCCATGGTACATATTTGGGTTCTTGCCATTAGAAACAGAGTTTCTTTTGCTTTATCATTTTACATTGCAGTCCCTTTTCAGTAGAATGCATGCATGCCAAAATAGAGTTTCACGTCCCCAATATAAAATCTCTAACGGTGGCTACTTTGGTTTCACGGATTGGCCTTTTTGACACTACGGAAAACATCTTGCATTAATCGCTCATGCTCTTTCAGCATGTCATCAATGTTGCCACCCGGAGGCATCAATGGTCCAGAGCAGTGGATCCTATTTTTCTTCGGCACATAACCCTGAAATCACAAACAAAGAAAGGTAAGAGGAAGAAAAAGAATACAAAAAACTGTTAATGTGTGTGTCTAGTACTATCTTCTAGCAAACTAGAAATGACATAATGAAGAGAAGGTTGTTCTTTACCATCCCAGGTTCACGAACAGACATGCCCGGTTCCTTTTTAACGGAAGAGGTAGATAAATCTGCTGCTGCATGATTCACATGAGACCTCTGTGACCGTAATTCTGGATTCTTCCAAGATGATTCTGGTCTCTTACTCAATGAGGATGGTCCTGCCATACTGCTGTGCATCATTGAAGTAGAATGTGTGTAGCCATTGTGTAGACTTATTCTGGTTGGTACACCATTGTCGTTGGACTCGCCATCCTCTTGGGATTGATATTTAAGACGGGACATTCTAGTATTTGACTTGCCCTGCCAATGTTGAAGTAGCCATGAGAATTGGACAAAATTGTAAATAATAATCACCATGGATATGTCCATAAACATACCCCCATAGAAATATTTCCCCCAGTGATATACTCTGGTGAACCTACTACTTTGGTATCTCCTGCTCCCCTAAAAACAGATGCTGGTCCACGTCCTTTAACAGCTTCGACATTTTTCCTGATTTAAAAAAGGGTAAAGTTCTATGAATGTAAATGGAACTTCTAATCACAGTATTAAATGTAACAAAGTAACGTATAAAGTAATCTTTAATAGGATGCATATGTTTTAACATAGTCTGAGCTCCCACCAAACTACGTATCTCCATCATATAGTTTTAGTCCATGTAATCATGTAGTGTGATGTTACTTTCATGCATATTTTCTCTGTGAGATCTTTAGTCCTACCATGTTTCTACCAAGGAAAACGGCACTAATGACTAATGAGACAAAAATGATTACGACAATCAAATCTGCTTAACCAGCAAACGGTGTATGTGGTGTATTTTTGTTAGACATAACATGAAAAAAAATGTCAATGAGACTGTTAATAAATCAATCAGTATCTTCAATATCTAGGGAAATAAAACTTATAATACCTTGTAGCTTCCTTTTCTCGACGCTTGGAATCAAACTCCTTGCTTGGTGAAAACTTTGGTAAACTTGAGGGATCACAAGGTAAGGGGTTTGTAGTGAAGAACTGGCAAATATCAAACATGAACAGTATTAAGGTAAGTAGGATACCCAAAACAGTTCTACTAAATAGAACATCAGTTTGAAAAACTATAGTGAAAAAAGCCTAAAAGAATATAAGGATGAAAAAAGGCAGTTGGGGCTCTTTGACAAATTCAAAACTTTTAAATAGGCTTTTTAAGAGGCAAACAAAAGTATTGTCAAAAAAAAAAAAAAAAGAGGCAAACAAAAGTAATTAAGAGTTCCAATTGTAAAATGGCAAATTGCTCATTTTTTTTTTTTGGTGATGACAACTGACAAGCTGCAATTCCAGGAAAGCTTACTTTTATGAAGGGCAACACTTAGGTACAGTTTTATATGTAATTTTAATGTTGTTCTTGAATTAAAACACAATATGTGTAGGAATTATTACACAAGTTGTATTTTCATTGATGAACTGTTACATTTGTTGTTTTTAATAGCTGTTACATTTGTATTTTCATTGAAGAAAGCATTAAAAGTACTTACAGAACAACACCTAGAATTAAGCATGAAAACAGAATTAATTTCCATGCAAAGTATGTTTGAAAAAAGGATAAAAGGCTTCACAGAATTACCTCACTCTCAAGTGCAGAAGTTGCTGATCCTCGATCTTCTGGTTCGATTGTAAGAAGCTTATCAACAAGAGCCAATGCCGTGGGAGAGAAGTTTTTAAATGTTTCGGAAACTTGGCGGTTGTAAGGGTGTTGTGGCTTAAAACTTGTTGCATGGGGTAATTTTGTTCTCTGCCAATAGTCTTCAGATGGTGAACCACAAAGTTTAAAAATTTTGTGCATTTGTTCCACCTGCATACATTCTTGGTATTAAGTTGCAATTCTTTTCCTGTGCTTAGTAGTAATGGAAATTCCATGTGCAAGTAATATGGTCTTTTGTTTACTTGGTTGGGGAACCTTCTACCTCAATGGGACATATTTCTAGAATGTAATCGGTACAGTTTTTGCACTCTGATTTAACTCAAACAACTAAAAACAGGCTCCAAATGAGTAAAATTAGCAAGAATAGCACACACCACAACATCTAGTCAGAAAATGTTAAATCAAATGACAGAAGTAGTCAGAATTTAGATAAAGGACAACACTTCAATATAAGAACTAATTATGGAGTGCATTAATCATGTTAGTTCATGAAAAATACCTCTGTTCTTCCAGGCATGATTGGTTTCCCGACTAGCAGTTCGGCTAGAATGCAACCAACACTCCACATGTCAATTGCAGCTCCATAATCTGTAGCGCCTAGCAAAAGCTCAGGTGCCCTATACCACAGAGTCACAACACGGCTAGTCAATGGCTGTTTTTTATCAGGATCATAAACTGTTGAAAGACCAAAATCTGCAATCTTAAGATTTCCATTGTTGTCAATCAGAAGATTTGAACCCTTGATGTCTCGGTGCAGCACACCCCGGCTATGGCAGTGTTCAAGGCCACGAAGCAGTTGCTGCATATAACATTTTATCTGCAAAGCCAGCGAATAAATAATTCAATACCATACAGCTACAACATTCTACCACTCTTTTTGCTAAACAAGTTACAATTTTCTTCCTTTTCGACTTTATAAAAGATTCACAATTCTGTCAATAGCCAATTCGCTATAAACTAGTACATCCACTTATTTTCCTCAACCACACAATGTGACTGAAATTTATTGTTTAAGAATGCACCTTAACTCTCACTGGTTTAAAAAAGAAAGCAAAGCTGTCTGTGACCAGAATCTACTCACGGTAATTATTAATAACTAATTTAAAAGTACTTTTAACATGCACGGCGTGTACCTGTGGTTCAGTTAACTTCACTCCATGTATAGTTGCTAGGCCAGCAAGGTCATGCTCCATGTATTCAAAAACAAGGTACAAACTGGTGGACGTTCTAGACGTGACAAGACCCTCAAGCTTCATGACATTAGGATGGTCAAGTCGACGCAATATATAGATTTCCCTTGCCATGAACCGGACACTTTCTGCATCTGTACTTGAAAAGCGAACCTTCTTCAAAGCCACAATTTTACCAGTCTCAAGGTCACGAGCTTTATGCACACTGCTATAAGCCCCTTGTCCAATCTGCACATACAACATTCACTTGCTTGTAAATTAGTTGAAACGTTTTGAAATAAAAGGGGGCATGAAGAAGTCATATTTTGAAACTAACTTGGTCTAATTTTTCAAAAGAGTCTGCCCGTCGAGGCACCCACCCTTTGATGGCTTCTGCTGCCACTGAAGATAACCACAATGGCCATCCAGCATCAACATGTTCTCCTGCAATATGTTGCACGCTAAGTATTCTACTCATTAGTGGTTTTTTTTCACCTACACCACCACTCATCGTGTTGCACCTCTGGTGCTGGCTTCTTGTGGCATCTAAGTGGTTGCTTTTATCCTCTGATGGCACTTTGACAGACCCTCTAATCACTTGTGATGAAGACTTTGCCATTCGGGGCACCGAACCCTCCGTGCTACCACCATCTATCTGTGCAGTTGAGACAGCAGGAGCAACCAGTTGTACTGAAGACTTGTTCGACTCTTTTTCTTTTTCTTTTTCTTTCTCATATTCATCAACTTTGTCTGAAGAGTTTTTTGAGCAGATGCACCCCATATTCTTACAAAAGGGGTGTTGCTTCAATCAATCAATAAGTCACTACCTTTTTGTGAAAGTTGTTATAGTTAAGCAACTGGGTACACTTGTATTTTCTTGGGAACCCTGAAGCTCCCACCCTTCTAATTCCTTTAATCAAGTAGCCATTTACCGTGAAAACTTGTATTGCGTACCCTTTATTGAGAACAAAGACGATCATGCCAGTGGAAAATCCACCAACGAAATCAATGGTGCAATGTGTCTATTGACTAATTTCCCACGTAATAAGAATTCACAAAAAAATGAATATTACAAGCGGCTTTCAAAATTCAATGCTTTACACCTCCTGATTCCTAGATTGCAGAATCTTAATAGGGACTCAAACAGAAAATGGCACAAGATTTTGAAAATCAAGCGCTCTAAATGAATAATCACAGAAGAAAGGGATTCCCAAATCAAAGGGTTGATAATTCAATTCAAAGGGAGGTAGATGACAAAGAATGAAGGAAAAATGCTCAAATTCTTTGACCTTTGAGGGGAAAAAAATTGGGGTGAAAAGGCTAAAGCCGTGTGAAGAATTTCCTGCAATGAACACAGATGGGCACAATAACAACAACAACAATGTAGGAGAATTTTCTCGTTTATTTGTTGAAATCAAAAGCAAAATAAACGAAAAACAAAGTGTTTTTGATTGTTGTTATGTTGTTGTGTACAGAGCAAAAGCTGGAGGATGAAGGGAAGGAGGGACATTAGTGGAAAAATGAAAAAACAAAAAAGAGTTTATTTGATTATGGGTTTGATTTGGAAAAATGGTTGGAGGGAGGGAAAGAAGGATGAGAGATTTGTGGGGTGTGTGCGAGAATTGCGAAACACCGAGTATTCCAAATTCATCCTTATCATCATCTTCCCTCTATCATTTCCTTCTTCGCTGGAAATACTCTATTCTTACACATCAAGCAACAAAATCTTTACTTTCCTAAAAAAATTAAATGAACGAAATCACAAAATTAACATTAATAAAATCAATTTTAACATTTTAATATTCATGGCATATGCCCCATTTTTTTTATATAATAAAAAATTTAATATTTATTATAGGGTTTAATTTTCATGTACTTTTATTATAAAAGTTTTTATACTTAACCAATCAAATATCATTTTAAATATAATTTTTAAAGTAGTTATTATAAAAGTAAAAACTTTTCATATTTTAAAGACTAAGATAGATTTTTACTTTTAAAATCAAAATTATAAAAAAATATTATGCATAATAGGAATTAATAAAAATTGAACATATAGACTACACTGAATCAATTTAATTGGATAGATTTGATTTTTCAAATTCACCGAATTGTACAAATTAATAAAAACCCACAAAAGATAAAAAGTAGAATAAATTATACTAATTATCTTTAAAATTTCGTAAAATTATACAAATTTATTCTGTTTTTTCTATTCCTACCTTAATTTCCTTTAATTGTTTGAAAAACGTTGTACTAACATTTCTTATACATTACACTTATTTCTTAATTGTTTGAAATATACTACCTATAAAAAAGATTTTTGTAAATGTTAAAAAAACATAAAGTGTTTATATAATTTACAAAACTTTAGAGATGATTAGTATTATTTGCTCTAGAAATTAACGGTATGTTGTTGGGAAATGATACAGACACGTGCCAAATTCGTACATTTCTCACGCAATTTAGATTAAGAGTTAAGACCGACATTTAATTTTTTTAACAACTATCATGACTGATTGAACTATTTCATCATAGAGGTTAATTGGTAGTTAGTTAGACTAGAAATAGATTATGTGTTTCTAAGTACATAGCTATAATTTACATGAAAATGTTTGTTTTGGAATTTAGTAATAGAACTTACCGTGTCATTAAATAGGTCTCCTAGGAGATACGAATTGTGAATCATTTCCAAAATTATTAGTAAGAGTTTAGATACAAAAAGAGGTTAATAAGGGTGTCCCAGTCCAAGTGTAGGTGTCTCGTACCTGTATATTCCATTTCACAGGTGGATATAGGCAGCAAAGATAATTCATTCAGTGTGCAGGTGCAGCTGCAATAAAATCCAAACCAAACTTCCATCCGTCACAACATGAGCTCTTTCCACATCCACGTGTGCTCACACCTCCTTCTCCATTTGCATGTTATAGTAGTAGTACTCTTCAACCATTACATGTCCAACTCACACACCTTCCCTCTCTTCTCTTTTATCTATGTCTCTCTAGTCTCTTCCATCTCGGTTAAACTGAACTAGCTAATTCCTATCGAATCCACTTTCCTCTTCCTTCATACCTCCCTGCTATTCATTGAAGAAGCTATTAGCTATGGACTTTCTGAACTTTGTGCTTAACTTGTTGGTCCCTCCAGGCAGTATGCTCACGTTGGCTTTCTCATGGCCAGCACTGTGTTTCCTCAATGTTTGTGAGTGGCTTTATAATAGTATATATGGTGAGGATATGGATAATAAAGTGGTCATAGTCACTGGGGCATCTTCAGGCATAGGAGAGGCAAGTAATTCTCTTTATGTTTCTCATTTTCTACCAATTCATGTTCCTTGAACCTTACCTTATTATAAATAACCCAAAGAAATTGAGCCACTGATCGAGTTTGAAAAAATAACAGTAACATATTGGTATACTCGTTGCCAAAATTACGTGTAAGCAACTTCTCATGTGTTAGTTTGGAATTAATTGCAGCAAATTGCATATGAGTATGCTTTGAGGAGAGCAAATTTAATGTTGGTGGCACGCAGAGAGCACAGGCTGAGAGGGATCGCTGAGAACGCAAAGAGATTGGGTGCAAGACATGTGATGATTATGGCAGCAGATGTTGTCAAGGAAGATGATTGTAGGAGATTTGTCAATGAAACCATAAATGTCTATGGCCGTGGTATGCTTGATTTGTTGGGCTTGTGCACTTTAATTTCATTAAGATCTACCACGCCACCTCTCACATCATCGTCCATTCTTCACATTGCACATTAATTAATGGCCCAAGTTTATGTTGTTACCGTTAATTTAATTGACATTTAAATTATCATTGTAACACTTCCAACAAAGAATAACTAGCAAAAAGGAAAGGACATTTGCACCTTTACTTTCTTATTACTCATTTATTTTTCCGTGCTCTTGCTTTTGTCTTTCGTGAGTGCAGTAGATCATCTTGTAAATACAGTGAGTTTGGGACATACATTCTGCTTTGAAGAAGTTACAGATACATCAGTTTTCCCTGTTCTCCTGGTAAGAATTCCAATTTGCCAGTTCCAAGTTTCAATTGTCATAGAACACTAATTTGCCAATTGGGCAGCTGCTTTTTCATATTCCGTGATAATATATGGTCTTTAAAATTTTTCATTCTCAGGATATTAATTTTTGGGGGAATGTTTATCCAACATTTGTGGCTCTTCCTTACCTTCATCAAAGCAATGGTCGTATTATTATCAATGCATCGGTTGAAAGCTGGTTGCCTATGCCAAGGATGAGTTTATATGCTGTAAGTATATGCATTAACATTCTGTCTTCTATATAACAATAATTTAGCCAAGAAGTTTCAGATATCTGACTCTTTTTTCTGCATAATTGGCCTATTTAGTTTACAAATAGGTTAGTTTGTTAAGTGGATTCTAAGAAGCAAGCAATTGACGCTAATGATACCATTTACAAGTTTAATGAAACTCATGTTCAATTAACCAAATATTAGTCTATTTTATAGCAATTTGAAAAAGTCAAGAAAGTTGGCTTACTTGGTCAACCTTATGCTCTTGACAACTTGCATTTAGTCCAATCTAAGCACTTCCTTTTTTTGTTAAATTAACTTTGCTGTTCTATTGGTCTCTGATTCTCTATTCTCTGCATGCAAGGCTGCAAAAGCAGCATTAGTGAACTTCTACGAGACGCTGAGATTTGAGTTGAAAGATGAGGTCAGAATAACGATAGCAACACATAGTTGGATTGGAAGTGAAATGACGAGGGGCAAGTTCATGCTAGAGGAGGGTGCAGAGATGCAGTGGAAGGAAGAAAGAGAAGTAAGTAGTCCATACTAGATGGTACTTTCGGTTTGATTTGCACATGGTAGTTATAATCAAGAGAGCATGGTCATGGTCATGGTCTTTTAACTCATTGATACTTCCAAATGGCAACAACAACTTACCATCTTAGCTATGTCCATAAACAAATGTTGGTTTGATATTTGAAATGTACTACCATGTAATGCAATTATGCAACAAGTTATCCATGCTCTTGAATTCTTGACTAGATTTTGATTATTGATGAAGGTGCATGTGACGGGTGGACCAGTGGAGGAATTTGCAAGGTTGATTGTATCAGGGGCATGTAGAGGAGATGCTTATGTAAAGTTTCCTAGCTGGTATGATGTATTCCTACTATACAGGGTGTTTGCTCCCAGAGTTCTTAACTGGGCATTCAGGCTTCTTATTTCGCCCCAAGGGACCAGAAGAGCTTCTTCTTATGTAGGCACTGGCAAACCCATTGAAGCTGTGGCTATGGGGGTGAGACCTATGTTGGAGGGAACCTCACCTACCCACACTGCCATTGGTCCTCTTACATTCTCTGGCCAGTTGATCAGTCAGCACAAGCAGGATTAATTCAAACATCATATCCTCCGGAAAATGAAGCCATCTACTTTTCTAGATATATGTTTTTATCATTAATTGCATTCTTGCTATCACCATGCTTCGTGGACCTATGTCATGCTGTTGGACTTGTGTCAAAAATGAAAATAAACTTGTGTTCATCACCAAATCCTGTCTCTAGCATGTGATCAAAATTCTTCATTTGGCCATATATACATTGACACTATGTAAAATGAAAAATGAGTTGCATTCACTTTCCAATGCATTCAACAACTTAGAATCACCAAATGAAGATTAGATGACTTTTTTTTTATTATTATTTCGGTTAATCATTTATAACACACTTTCAAAATCTCAATCATTCAATATTCATCCAACATTTACAAATACGTTGAATGCGTGGAAAAGTGATTGCACTGAATCCTCTTCCAAAAAGATGATTAAAAAAAGTAGATATGTAAAATGGTTTTGATAATCCTGACATTATAACGATGGGCGTAAGGACTATTTAAAAAATGTTTTTTTTTTTATGTTAAATAACAATTTATTTATAAAAAAAATTATTTTGAAAAGCTTTTTAAAAAAGAACATTAAAATTAGATAAAGAAGAAACCTTATAAAAAAGTGAAAAATTAGTTTTTCCAAATAAATTATTTAGAACTTAACGACGAGAGACTGAAGTGGAGTAGAACATAGATTTCTTGCACCATATTTGCCGCCACAGCTATCCACAGGGATGCTCTTCCTTCCTTTGAGGTCTGGTAATTTTGCAACCAAACAGAACACAGCCGCCACCTCCGACGTGGCGTTTTGATGGAAAAAAGCAAGAGTCTCAATTTGGGAAATCTAGTGCAAGTCTGCATCACCAACAAAGCTCTTTTAGCCGGCAAGGTTGTTCACGCGCGACTCTTCCGTCTCGGTCTTTTCTCCGACACCTTTCTCTCCAACCACTTCATCGAACTCTATTCCAAATGCGACCACATTGCCTCTGCCCGCCACGTGTTCGACAACATTCCTCACAAAAACATCTTTTCCTGGAACGCCATTTTGGCCGCTTATTGCAAAGCCCGCAATTTGCAACACGCATGCCGTCTGTTCCTGCAAATGCCTCAAAGGAACGCTGTCTCACTGAATACCTTGATCAGCACCATGGTACGCTGTGGTTATGAACGCCAGGCATTGGATACATACGATTCACTGATGCTGGATGGAGTTAAACCCTCCCATATAACATTCGCTACCGTTTTTAGTGCGTGTGGTGCTTTGTTGGATGCAGACTGTGGTAGGAGAAATCATGGGGTTGTGGTCAAGGTTGGTCTTGAAAACAATATATATGTCGTTAATGCTCTTTTGTGCATGTATGCTAAGTGCGGGCTTAATGCGGATGCACTTCGTGTTTTTAGGGACATTCCTGACCCTAATGAGGTTACTTTTACTACCATGATGGGTGGATTAGCACAGGCAAATCAAGTAATGGAAGCTGCAGAATTGTTTAGACTCATGCTGAGACAAGGGATTCGTGTTGATTCTGTGTCCTTGTCCAGCATATTGGGTGTCTGTGCCAAAGGGGAAAGGGATGTTGGTCTCTGTCATGGCCTCTCAACTAATGCACAAGGTAAACAAATGCACACACTATCGATTAAACTGGGATTTGAGAGAGACCTCCATTTATGCAACTCGTTGCTTGATATGTATGCCAAAATTGGGGACATGGATAGTGCTGATAAGGTTTTTGTTAATTTGAATCAGCATAGTGTTGTTTCTTGGAATATAATGATAGCTGGGTATGGGAACAGATGTAACAGTAAGAAAGCTGCAGAGTATCTTCAGAGAATGCAGTGTGATGGATATGAACCAGACGATGTTACTTATATTAACATGCTGACAGCTTGTGTCAAGTCTGGGGATGTTAGAACCGGCCGTCAAATATTTGACTGTATGCCATGCCCAAGTTTGACTTCATGGAATGCTATACTCTCAGGCTATAATCAGAATGCAGATCATATAGAGGCAGTTGAACTGTTTAGAAAAATGCAGTTTCAATGCCAACATCCTGATCGAACTACTTTGGCCATTATTCTCAGTTCATGTGCTGAGTTGGGACTTCTTGAGGCTGGAAAAGAGGTTCATGCAGCATCTCAAAAGTTTGGATTTTATGATGATGTCTATGTTGCCAGTAGCCTTATTAATGTGTATTCCAAATGTGGGAAAATGGAGTTGTCTAAGCACGTGTTCAGTAAACTGCCTGAACTAGATGATGTTGTATGTTGGAACTCAATGTTAGCAGGGTTTTCAATCAATGCTCTTGAACAAGATGCCTTGTCTTTCTTCAAACAGATGCGTCAACTTGGCTTCTTTCCTTCTGAGTTTTCTTTTGCTACTATACTGAGCTCTTGTGCAAAACTTTCTTCCTTATTTCAAGGTCAACAGTTTCATGCTCAGATCATAAAAGACGGTTTTCTAGATGACATATTTGTGGGGAGTTCTCTTATAGAAATGTATTGTAAATGTGGGGATGTACATGGGGCAAGATGTTTCTTTGATGTGATGCCTGGTAGAAATACCGTTACATGGAATGAAATGATACACGGTTATGCTCAGAATGGAGATGGTCACAATGCTCTATGCCTTTATAATGACATGATTTCATCTGGTGAGAAACCTGATGATATTACTTTTGTTGCTGTTTTAACTGCTTGTAGCCACTCGGCTTTGGTTGATGAAGGACTTGAAATATTCAATGGCATGCTGCAAAAATTTGGAGTGGTGCCAAAGGTGGATCATTATACTTGCATCATAGATTGTCTGAGCCGAGCAGGGCGATTCCATGAAGTAGAAGTCATTCTAGATACCATGCCATGTAAAGATGATGCAGTTGTATGGGAGGTTGTGCTAAGCTCATGCCGTATTCATGCTAACTTGAGCTTAGCAAAAAGAGCAGCTGAGGAACTCTATCGACTGGACCCACAAAATTCTGCCTCTTATGTGCTTCTTGCCAACATGTATTCTTCTTTGGGAAGATGGGATGATGCACGTGTTGTAAGAGATCTGATGAGTGATAATCAGGTCCGTAAGGATCCTGGTTATAGCCGGAGTGAGTGCAAGAATGATACGCAAATAAGATAATAACGAAGACATGTTTCTTGCTTTGTCAAGTTTTTTTTTTTTCCTTTGAATGCTTATGACTTGAGACTGTGTTGTGTGCGTGCTAATTATTGAATCAGTTTTAGTGGCTCTCATAGTTGGAGTCACGTTTGTGACGTTGAAGCAAATTCATCTCTAGAATTGCATTTGTATACGAACTCAGATCTAGAATTGCATCTCATAATCTTGACCAATGTTTTTCGATAGGTTTGATTTTTCTGACAATATGAAACAATCAAATCAAGACGATTTCGTTTCAAGAATTTCCATGTATTATTATTCTTTTACGAATTTCCATGCTCTTTGTACCCGTACTTCTGCAGCTCTGCTTCCTTCATGATTTTAATTGAATATGTTTTGCATGGTGCAGCATTCAAAAACCTTTATTTTAAAATTTCTTTGTAATCCTTCTTTTCTTTTTCCCTTTTATATCCCGCCTGCCTAACATTTTTGGAATTTGAAATTAGGGATTTAAAGAGAGTGAGAAGTTGCATTGCGAATCCCATGAATTCTACGACAGTGAAGCTCGCGGAGGACGCGGAGGTGCTAACCATGGGGAAAGATGACGTGCAGAGGATCATGGGAGTGTTTTACAAACTGTTACACTAGGTGGTGGTGTCATACGACGGCAAGTGGCTCATGTTTTTGTGTGATTGATACTTCTGGTGACCGATGACATACTTGACTGGAGTAATCATCGATAGGGAGTCGAGGTGGGTATTGGGTAAACCTTTCTTTTTTTCTTTTATCTGTGTTGATATTGTGCTGACTAGATTTGGATGGCCATAGGTGATAGAGGTTAATAGTTCTCTCTCTCGGTCTCTCCTGTTGTCCTTTCTTTTTCCTATTTTTCTCAATCTTTGGCTTTCATGCTTTCCATGTTTTTTACGATTTCTTCTTTTTAATTGATTTTGTTTTTGGGATTTCTCCAGTTTTTGAATCTTGACAATCTCAATGTCAATGGCGATGGGCAACAGAGGTAATCTACTCAAGGTTCTCTTTTCTTTTTTTCATTTTTATGAGCTAAGTTTATCATTTTTAGTCTAATTCAATAAACTAATGGATGTGAAACTTTTGCAAGGAATATTTATCACTTATTTTTTGCTTATGATGTCTGAGTTTTAATGCATGTGGTGAAAGTTGTTTTCTTTTTCACTAAAAATCCATTAAAAAGAGGTAAGAGCATATTTTGTGAACCTGTTTTATGGGCTAATTGTTAGGTAAATTTTATCCTGTTTTTGGTTCAGTATTTTTAGCTTTCTTAATAGATGACAATACTTTGGGCTAATTTCACTCAGCAAATTTTTTATAGGTCTGAATTTTTCTGCTTCTCTTCTCATGTTGCTGCTGCATCCTGTTGCACCATTACTTTTGGTATGTTCTATTGCTCTTATGCTTCACATTGGCTTCTCTGCTTTTCCTTATACTTCTTCAATGAGGTACTCATATGTTAGCTTCCTTTCATAAGGTTTTTCTTCAAGATTAGCATGATGGCCATATTTTTAATGTTGATAAGTCATATGCTTTCCCAAATGTTCCAAGATATGGCTGAGACACGTGTTGTGTTTTCCTTAAATTTTTTCATGTCTATTTTCATCTCTCATTTTAATCATTGATTGGCAGCAGCGACTCTGAGGAGGCCGAGACAGTTGGCATTGAGGCAGTGAAGCCGGTGCTCAAGACAGAGGCCTAGAGAATGGACTGTTCTCAGGTGAGGAAGTAAAGGGTGCTCTGGTAAGTTAAGTGAGAGACCAAGTTTCTTTAAAAATTGCGAGTAATAATTCTAAAGTTATAACTAAATCAAGCAAACATAGGAATAAAATAGAATCTATTGATAAAAAAATGTAAATGTATGCTATTTTCTTCTTTCCCAGGTCAAGAATCTATGCATGATACCTCTTCTTTCTATTCTTTTTGAATATTATGCAGTAGAGACATTTAGTTAATGTTGAGTTTTTGGCAATAAATATATTTTGTTTAAAGAATTTATTTGAAGGAATGAAAATTTTTCTTGGTACAAACTTTGAATCCTGACTCATTGAGGACGTACTTATGTAATGAGGGCATTGCTTTTTTAAGCTTTCGAATTAAATGAGCAGTTGTTAATTTAGTTAATTATTTCAAACCTTTATTCAACCAGATTTGGAGCTGCTTGGAAGGAAGCCAAGGTTGAAAATGGATCCACTGAAGCCGTTTCCTTTGTTCTTGTTGGATTACGAGTATGAGTAAAATAATCTTATTTGTATAAGTATTTGTACATGCCAGTACAAGATAGTCAATTTAAAAAATGAAGAGAACAAAATGGGTCTTTTTTACCATGCAAACATTTATCCTATTGAAAAATACTCACAAGTGCTCTTCATACTCTTCATTTTTTATTTTTTTTTATTTCAATTGAGCTAACTACAAGGATTGGTTAAAAGAGAGTCAGTTGTACACTGACATTGTACTAAATGAAACTTATAATTTTTATTGCGAATGATCGATGTATCTTTTTTTTAGGCAACTGAGGAGAATTTTTCAGTGTAACCTGCTAAGAGAGGTTGAGACCATTCCATGCTCTCCTTTATGTACATGTTTTTGAATTTCATGGTTAGACCAAGAATTGCACTTGGTTCTTGACTCACATATTCACAAACTCATCAAACAATCAATATACTTATACAACCAAGAATACCAATTGAAGGCAAATTCACTGTTCATATAGCAGTGCCGCTCCATGTTTACCCTCAATGTGAATTTTTTTGGGTTTAAATTTACGCAATCAAATCCAGACGGTTTAATTGTATTCAAAACAATGGAGTTTCAAATGTTATGGTTTTTTCCTCGGGTGCATGTGAGCAAATAGTAGTTGACTTTTTAATATATGCTGGACACTTTGTACTTTTATTGTACCTTTATCCTATTCTGATTACTGTGTTATTCGTAAATGCTACCTACTCATTGCTCCAAGTAGTGTTTTGTCCGTGGGTTGCACACCCTCATGCATTTCTCTTTTTGGTTTCTTGATGAACTTCAAGGAAGGTGGGTTCTGACTTTGGGGCTGAAATCAGGTACAATTAAAATACTTGAGCATTGCAGGTATGTCATTGTATTTGACAGATTTATGAATTTTGAATCTTGGAGCCAAAATTGTTCTCTGTTATAGTTTGAGTGTCCCTGTCTAAACAGTAGTTTGAGTTTGCATTTGCGTGTGCCCTATTTATAAATGCATCGTGGATATAGATGATGCAGGTGAAACCTAGAGTTGTGAATGAAAAGGATGAATTTATTAGAAGGATCAAAGGAGTTCAAAGTAAGCATTTGAGTTCTTTCATGTTTATTTAATTTCCTTTTCTCTTCTGAGTTATATGGTATTTTTTACTTCTTCGAAGGTTACACAGTGAACCCACCACATCATTCTCTTGATTAATTTCTTTGCTCTTCTTTTCCTATTGATTTTTCTTGGATGATTCTAGGTTTGGAATGGATGCCTTTGTTTTGATGGATGTTGCTCGATTCTGATTTGATGGTGGTGGAAGGGTGGATTTGAGTTCAGTGGATGGTGATGTGGTGAGTTCACTTTGTGTGGTTCATTTCTGTGTGGCTTTGTGTGATTTCAGGTGAAGTTCATTTGGCTTTGTTTTGGTGATGTTCATCTTGAGTCTTTATTCTTTTTGGTGCTTCTGTTAAATATAACCCACTTTAATTAGGTTTCAAGAGATTTTCATTATTTTTTCTCTTCAATAAGCAGAAATATGTGGGGGCAAATCTACGATATGTGGGATGCTAATATCATTGTCTTCTACTCTGGCCATTGGCGGACCCATGATACTCAGTTACCCATTTATGGTTTTGTTCTCTTTTAATCAGCTTCTACAATTTAATTGCATATTGACTTGCTATTTTTTCCTTACTTTTACTTGGACTCTAAAATTAGTTAAAGCCTGATTCTAACTGGAAATATGTATGACTTAAGATTTGCTAACTTGCCAAGGTCCTATCTCATATGTATAATCAAGCAACATAACCTATAGAAACTAGGTATATCACTTGAAAGTATTCTTTATAATGCTGATGTTCAGAAGCTTCTAATTTTTATTTATGTTTGTTTAGGTCCATATGTCTGATTGATTAATATGCATATCTAACATCATACGTGCTTTTTGAGGATGAAGTCGCCACTTTATCAACTATCAATCAAGAATGATGTGATTTTGGTAGGTACTGAAATTTTACTACTTATTTTAACACTTATTTTAAGACTGATAATGGGAATAGATAACAGCAATGCTTTGGGAATGGTAGGATAGGTGGTTTAATCTGATATTAGGAATAAATAATAGCAATGCTTTGGGACTATGGTAGGTGCTTCACTAAGTCATTTACTTTAGGGGTGTTAGTTATGCCTCTCTTCTACAGTATTTGTGAGGTGGCTTAAGCCCCCTAGCTTGATAGTCTGTCCTTCATAAACACCCCAAATGTGCATGTGTGGAGTCCTGGAATTTAATCCACATTGGCTACTGTAATAACAAATCCAATTTTGTTGATAACTATCTAGGGGTGTTCATAAACTGATCCAATCCAATAAAAACCGAAAAAATCGATCCAAAAAACCGAAAACCGAATAAATCGAAAGCCGAACGGATAAAAAATTTGAAAAACCGAAATTTATTATTGGATTGGATTGAATTTCGGATTTGATTTTCAAAACCGATCCAATCCAAACCGAACAGAGAGATGGAATCATATTTATATCTTTTATGTTCCTGATCTTTTTTATTGCAGATTTACTAATTAGGGGATAGCAGATATATACACTCAACAATGTTTAGGCAGTTGACTAACATGATATTGGGACTTTTATAGTCTGGGTTGTGATAAGAATTTGACGATTAGTGAAGCTTGAATAAAATGATTCTTTGGTGGCCTGAATAAAATGTTTTGGTGGCGAGGATACTTTGTTGCCAAAAATCAAACACATGGTGGGCAGGAGTATGTGTTTGGGGGTGTGTGTGTGCAGAAAATGATATTGCCATTATTTATCAGACAAAGTAGTGCAGGTTTTATAAAATAGTCAGATATCGAGATTTGTGAGTTGGAAACATAAGAGTTGCGTTTTTTTATAATTGACAATGTTTCCAGAATTGCGAAGGTGTCAATTTCGCACAAAGACACATGACATTGTGGATGTAATTGAAGTCAAGGAAAGTTGGGTTCCAGCCACTTTTGTTTTTCCGTCTGGGTTTATTTGGATTATGTCAGCATTTGTTGTTTCGTTTGACTGTTAAAGGGTGGTTTTGGGTGGGTTTTAACTTTTATTTACGGGGTTTGGGTGCTGGCAGTTGCTATGCTTCATGTTCTAATTGCAACTTTGTTTGTGATGCACTGATATAGGCACTCCTTGTGCTTATTTCAGTTTAATAAAATTATTGCTTAAAAAAAAAAGGCAGTTGACTAACATTTGAGTTAAAATTTGAAGTAATAAACAATCATTAACAATTGCATTCAAGGCATTCTTAGTAAGTTTTTATAATAAACAATCTCTCAAGCAAATCATAAAGTTAGTCAAGAAACAAGAAATGGAAATATTGAAAATTTTAATTAGAAATGACTAGGTACGTAGTGCAGCTTTGATAACCAAACATGCAAATTAAATAAATAAAGAAGAGGGAGACACAAGTATAGAAACAATCAATAGATAGTAGACACGTTAATCTACTTATAAAGAATAAAGTTCTTTATAAATTGTGTTTATTTGGAAAATGTAAAAAGAACTAATCAACCACTGAAAGTAAAATGAAGAAAAATAGCAAAAAGAAAATCTATTAATTTTTAATCACAATTATTTAAATCTTACTTTGAAAGAATTATTTCACTTCGTGATCAATTTATTTTGTTTGTTTTTGTTAAATATTTTTTATTTTATAATATTGAATTGTAAAAACAAAAAAAATATTGGAAATAAAAAATAAGAACATATTTATCACTAATTTAAAAAATAATTAGACTAGAAATATTTAATTATATAATATGTATAATTAATTATATTTGATTATACTAATTAGTTATTTAAAGAAATAAATCATAAAATATAATTTTAGTAAACTAATAATACTTTTCGCTTATTCGCCTAACCTAAATGTCATGTGCATTATTGTCAATCACAGCATGTTATTTCAAAGAAATTGGAGAATATTATTGCCAACTGAATCAATTGTTTTTTTTTTTTTGCAAACTCTGATGCATAATGACTAACAAGCTTCCTTGGCAATTTTCTTTTATAAAATTATTGGTCAAGATATTCAGGATGCAAAGATGATGGTTTGTGTGTGGTATAAATTGAAACACACACTTAGTTATTAAATTGTATACGTTGATTTGTTGATGGTAATTGTTGCTTCTAAATTTTTATCAATCCGTACATGTTGATGTCTGTAAATGAATATGATGCTTTTTTTTTTTTTTTGAAGAAAAATGAATATGATGCTTAGGATAGATTATTTTTTGTTCATTTATAATTTGTATGATTTAAGTAATTTGATTTTATTGTTTATACTGATATACAAAAAAATTAAAATCATGCTTGAAGTTGGGTATCCTGTCCATATATAAAAATTGAAGGTAGACTGAAATTTAAATTAATTTTAAAAACTACAAAAAGCATTTTAAATTTCAGTTAAATGTGAAATTGAAATTGTTAAGTGCGTTGTAGAAATTTTGCCAAACATGCACTATATATCAAAAAAATATGAAAGTGGGTAAAAAATAACTACTGTGAATGAGGTCTTAAAAAGCTATGCCAAAATACATCATTTTTATCAACATTGGTTGGCACAAGTGGTAGCGGCTTGTGTTCCTTAACCCAGTGGTCCAGGTTCGAATCCTAGTGATGCCACTTTGGGTATGAAATAAACCATGTTGGGAGGGGGAATACCTACCTTGGTGTGCGCTCACGGTCAAGTTTAGTCATTACTTCCGGCGATGAATAATTCGTACTAATACCATGGTAAGTAAAAAAAAAATACATCATTTTTACTGACAAAAAGTTTCTAAATTTTTTTATATAATTTGCAATTTGTAATACTAACAAATTGATACAATGGATTAGAAATCTAAATACATTTAATACATTTCAATTCATTTTTTCCAATTAATATTATATTAAATAAAAATATGATAAAGGACTCGTGCATCGCTTGGGCTTCTGACTAGTTATGTTTAGGGTTTAGGGAAAATGGAAAAACATATTAAAATCATTAAATATAACTCGCCCACTGTAAACCATATATATTCCTAGGCGGCATCTAGCGTGGACAAGTAATGCAAGTGGTCTACCGTGAAGCAAATTTAGGAACCCTTGGATTCATCAAGGAGTATGATGTTACTATGAACCCTCCCTCATTAGAACATTTCCTCTACAGTGTCCCTCCCTCTCCCGCATCCTCCGATGACTGACAGCACCTCCGACGACCGACGTAGCTTCGCCACTGTCGCAGATCTGGCTCCGTCGCAGATCCTTTTCCATAACGGCTCCGCTGCCGTCGCATCTCTTCCTCCGTTGCGGCTCCACCTCCATCGCAGCTTCGTCTTTGTCCCAGATCTACCGTCGTCACGGCTTCGTTTTCGTCACGGATTTGCCGTCGTTGCCGCTCGTTCTTCGTCGCGGATCTGCCGTTGTTATGGCTCACTCTATTCTTCCCCAAACTTGAATTTCAAAGTCACCCTGAATTCAGATCTAGACAAGGAAATAGACGCAGGAGGCCAGATCTGAAGGGAGGGAACCTCTCAATGCGTTGAAACGAAGACTGAGGGTGCAGAGTACGTCAATGACAAGGTTCCTGTAGGCATTTTCACGATTCTAAAACTGTTTGAAAATCAAAGAAAAAAATCCTTTGGTTCGCTATCGTTCTAGCTCGGTTGTCGGGCTCTGTTTGTCTGGTTCTAGTGTGTTGTTTTTATCTATTTTCTGTTCATTGTTTATTGTCCAGACGATGGGGAAGATCCATGTGGAGATGGGGAAGACGAAGCACCGGGTGTTGGTGCAGTGTGACAGGAATTCAAGTGTAAGGGAACGACAAGAGTGTGTGTGAACCCGCCTTGGATGGTGGAGGACCCGCTGCAACTGGTGGTGTAGGCGGTGGAGGATCTTCAGAGGAACAAGATTAGGGAGAAGGAGCATAATCCAGTGTATGAGGTGTATGATATTATTTTGTGCACCAGATACATCTAACGGTCCGTAAAAATGGTCCATGGAACACCACTTGATTAAGTGGTTCACGCTAGACACCGCCTATTTCTAGGTAGTTTATGGGAGAATCAATTCATTTTCACATTGTCAATTCATGTAATATGTATTTATAAATATATTATATTTAATAAATATCATAATTAATAGTATATTATAAGTAAAGTTGACTAATGATAAAAAAAAAAAAAGATTGACTATCCAAAAATATTAAATACTATATTTATTATATATATATATATATATATATATAAACTATTAAATACTATATTTATTAAATATAATACATAATCCAATTTAATAATATTATATTAACATATTTGATTTTTCAATGTTAAAATATATTTTGTGAACTATTTTTAAACAACAATACAAATGATAAAAATTTTAACTGATATTTTATTTTATATATATATATATATATATATTATTTCTTTTAATAATTAGTTTTAATTTTATAATAGAATTTAAATATATATATATATATATATATATATATTAAAAATCATATGTTCGATAAACATATATTATACTTAATAAATATATTAGATTTTAAAAATATAATATTTAATAATATCATTTAAGTTAATTTTATAATATATTGATAAATACTAAAACTATTACATTATAAGTAAAAATGACCGCTCAATAACGTTAAATAATATATTTATTAGATATAATATACAGAAAAATTAAATAATAGAAAATATTTAAGTTAATTTTATTACATATTGAATAAATGCTAAAATTAATATTATATATAGAGAGAGAGATTTAGATACTTTTTACCATTCATGTGTAAGAGATTGATTAATTAAAAATGTTTTTTTTTCTTATAATGTCTTCTCATATATTCTCATAAACATACATAATTTGGAAAAAGGCTAATATATACAATCATAATAAAAAAATATATTTTAAAATTAAATCAAATAATTTATATTTATTTTTTATTATAACTTGTGAAGAAAATAAAACATACAAATATTATATTATATTGTAATAAAAAAATACACCAGTTGGTTAAGAAATATAATATTTTTTAAAACTATTCATTGCATATACACACATCTTTATTATTTTATTATTTAATTTGTGACATGTTTTTAAAAATATTACTAAAAGATGGAAAAAGCTAATGTATGTAATATAAATATAAATAATCAAAATAGAAAATATTAAAAAATTTATGAGACTAATATTTATTTTAGTGTAAGGTGATGTCATTTAATTATGATTTAGTAATATATTTTCATTATATATACATCCATAAAAAAAGTCAAATAAAAAAAATACAAAAAACCAATCATTTATTAAACATACATTATATTCATTTGACTGGCTAATATAATAATAAGGGCATATGGCATGGCATTGGAAGTTGACCAAGCATTGATGATTGGTAATATTTTAGTATTAGTTATCATCATATATTAACTAGGACTAGGCTTTATATATATCCATCAGATGCATATACCCACCCTTTCAGTTTTATCAAAGCGATCGAAAAGGTAAGGTAGAGATGGAGGGAAGTATCCGGTGCTCTGCGAACTACGTTCCTCTCACTCCAATCAGCTTCTTGGACCGCGCTGCCGTGGTTTACCATGACAAAATTTCTGTGGTCTTCGGTGACATTACCTACACGTGGGCACAGACTCACCAACGCTGCATCAAACTTGCTTCTGCAATTTCTCAACTAGGTGTCGGTGTCGGTGTTTCTCCCCGCGATGTGGTTTGTTACTTTCTTCATCTACCATATATAATTATAATTAATTATTATACAAGAGAAGTATATTTTCATATCAATGATGATTAATTTGTGCAGGTTGCTGTATTGGCCCCAAATGTTCCAGCTACGTACGAATTACATTTTGCTGTTCCCATGTCAGGGGCTGTTCTCTGCACACTAAATACACGTCACGATTCTGAAATGGTTTCAACGTTGCTAAAACAGACTGAGGCCAAACTTCTTTTTGTTGATTATCAATTACTTGATATTGCTCATGCAGCACTTCAAATCCTGTCAAAAACCACCACCAACCTTCCCCGTTTGGTCTTAATTTCGGAGTGTGATAACAACAGTTCATCTCTTCCTGGAACCTTGACATATGAGGATCTTATAGCTAGAGGGAGCCTTGAATTCGAGGTGAGGAGGCCAAAGGATGAATTGGATCCAATCACAATCAGTTACACTTCTGGGACTACAGCAAACCCCAAGAGTGTAATCTATAGCCACAGAGGTGTCTATCTTAATGCTTTGGTTTCGATTATTCTTAACGAGATGAGGGCTCAACCCGTATATTTATGGTGTGTTCCCATGTTTCATTGCAATGGTTGGTGCATCCCTTGGAGCACTGCTGCTCAGGGTGGCATAAATATATGCCTAAGAGATGTAACTGCTCAAGTGATATTTGACAATATTTTTAGGCACAAGGTTACCCACATGGGGGGTGCACCAACAATTTTAAACATGATAATTAATTCACCACCTGAAATTCGGAAGCCACTTCCCGGAAAGGTGGAAGTGATGACCGGCGGTGCACCGCCGCCGCCGGATGTGATATTTAAGATGGAAGAATTAGGGTTTAATGTGACTCATGCATATGGTTCCACAGAAGCTTATGGTCCAGCAGGAATTAACACATGGAAACCAGAATGGGAGAATCTGTCTCGAGATGCACAAGCGAAACTCAAGACCCGTCAAGGAGTGCGCCATGTTGGAACGGAAGACCTAGATGTTAAAGATCCTCACACAATGAAGAGTGTAGCAGCTGATGCAAAAACCATTGGTGAGGTGATGATGAGGGGCAACACTGTGATGTGTGGATATCTGAAGAACTTGAAAGCAACAGAAGAAGCATTTAGAGGTGGATGGTTTCGGACTGGTGACTTGGGAGTGAAGCATCCTGATGGATACATAGAGCTTAGGGACAGATCAAAGGACATAATCATCTCTGGGGGAGAAAACATTAGCTCCATTGAGTTGGAAGCAGTGATTTTTAGTCATCCAGCAGTTTTTGAGGCAGCTGTTGTTGGGAGACCTGATGAGTATATGGGAGAGACACCTTGTGCCTTTGTGAAGCTGAAGGAGGGATGCAGTGCTACGGCAGAGGAGATAATACAATTTTGTCAGAATCGATTGCCTCGTTTTATGGCTCCTCAAACTGTGGTGTTTGATGATCTGCCAAAGACATCAACTGGCAAGACACAGAAATATGTTCTGAGGGAGAAGGCAAAGGCCATGGGAAAGCTTGTTTAAGAACAACATAAAGCACATTTATACTGAAATTTGAATGTTTTTAGGAAAAATAAAAATCAATGGATATATATATAACACCCAGAGAGATATGCAGTGAAAAGGAAAAAAAATTAAGTATTATATGTAATATATAAATAAATAATAGGTGTTAATGGGATCCTTGATATATAAGAATGTCTAAATGTCATTATTCATGTTTTATATAAAATGTTATGTGCTTGCATTGTTATTTTCATTTATATATATATAATGAAATTTGTTGATTTGCATGAATAGACATTTATGTAAAGCTAGCCAATTCAACTACCTTATCTTTTAGATTTATATATTCGAAATTAAAATTAAGAACTCAAACTCTAATTACAATTGTTGAATCTTTAATTGATTTATAGCCTTTAGCCTTTTATGGTCATCACCATTGACAAAGGTTCAAGAAAATTGCAGAAAAATCACAGAACACTAAGAGAGGGAGAGAAAAAGTGAGTTTCTAAAATTATACAAATATGTGAAATAAGAGCATAAACTCACAAATATGTTTCCCTCGACAATATATATACCTGAACAATCTTTCCTGATTCCTAAACTATTCTTGACCCAAATTAAGGCCATACCAATGAGCTTTATGAAAAGGTATCACAAGCCTTAATTGGGCTTAAAATGAAAGAGTTATGCCCGAATTAGTGAGGATGGGTTATAACAACACATTGTTTGAAACTTCGTGGCCACATTTCGTCTTGAATCCATCAGAATTGACTGATGCTCGTGAGACATGAAAATGTAGCTTTCTATCTTAGCTTTTCAGGGATACCAAGATTACTCAAATTCGACTCCTATAGCTCCAATTTAATTTTTCCGTCACAAATTTTGGGATCGCTAAATTTCATTGATTTTTTTTAAAAAAAATTACACATAAATAGTTTCTTCGCTAAATTTAATTTTTCTAGCTAGTACATGCGAGAACATGAAGAATTCTAAACTTTTGGTGGATTTCGAAAGACAATGTATAGTAATTTTACACTGAATTTTGAAAAATATTGGAAGGAGATGATTGTGAAACATTAGCTTGAAGGGAACAAATGAGTTTGTCAAACTACGATAAAGTTTATGTAAGACTATCACTTATCTACATGATAACTTTTTTTGTTGGCTTAAGGACCATTTCACTGTGCGAAAGCATCAATTATATTATAAAAAATATATATAAAGAGAAAAAAAATACAATTATTGAGTTGTTGCATAATTTTGAATACTCTGTAAGAGACTACACGTACAAGAAGTTGGTTTCAAATTAATTATTTTTATACAAATTTTTAAATAATTTAAATTCTTGTAATTTTTTTATTTATAAATCAATTATTTTAATTACAATTTTTAGTTCTGATTATTATGTTTTTTCATATTGTATATTATACTTTTAATATTCTCCTGTTGTTTCTTAAAATATTCTCAATAAAAAAAATTAAAAATAATGACAAAATTAAAATAAAATAAAATCTTATTGTTAACAAGTAGAAGAAGAGAACCAAAAAGAATAATAAAATCCTATGTAAAAAATTGATAAGAAAAGAAATTTAATAAATACTTTAAGAATAAAAAAATAAGATATAAAAAATTAGAAGCTAGTATGTAAAAAACGCTACAAATTATTAAAATATTTTTTTTTATCAAATATAATCAACGAGGTCAAAAACAAATTTCAGCTAATAAAAAAACTAAAAACTAATTAAAAATACTTGCCAAAAATATACATACATAATTTTTTTTCTTTAACTTTTTATACAATTAATGAGAAAAAGAAAAACTTTAATTTTTCTTTTACTGGCTAACCTATAAAATTATCTTTTTTCTATTTATTTTTTCTTTCATTTTTTTTTTTAAAATCAACATATCATAAGTGCCGTGTCTAAAATGGATCCGAAGACAAAGATAAGGATTAAGGAGGCCATAACGATGGGGAATTAAAAAAGATAAGGACAGGCCATTATTCTGCCATGTCATAGTCTAATAGTATTTTATTATGGTAATGATGATAAGGTGGCGAAGACTATCCACTTTAATGACTTTTCGATCACATGATGCAGGACAGTGTTTTTAAATCCTTTTTACCTGAATTATTATATAAGTACAAAAACTTAAATATTAGAAATAATAAAAATAATTTGAATAGTGAAAAAATAATTATAATATTACATAAGCATAAAAAGAACATTTTATAAATAAAATTTTAAGACAATGATAAACATATATTTTAATTTTTTAAATTATGTCTGACGTGTAGTATTTGAAAACTTTCAATTGTTAATTATCGACAACACAGAAATATCATTGACATTTGTGTAAATGACTAGTTGGCGAAGAAATCTCAAGTACCAAGTCTTCCATTCGAACCTGGCAAAAAAACAGAATTGTCAAGTGTGAGACACCAAAATTAGGTGCTGTGAATGGTATGAGATATTAATCATTAAAATTATTTTATAAAAATATTATAAATTCATATTTACAAATTATGGATGGATGAGATTATTTTACATGACCCTATCCGTTGGTACCAGCCTATATAAATCAGGAATATGGACTGCAGTTAAGAAGAATACAGGTATTTGTCTGTCGGTATATATAATTTCAATAAATGTGATTTAAAATAGAAACCGTTGAATTTTAATCCAAGGGCCCGGATTCGTAAATACATGGAATCCATTACCAACATTTAGTAGTACAAAAGCATACAATACTCTTTTCTAAACAAATTTTATCTTTTTTATAAGATTTTTTTTCAAATTATAATTACTTTATAATGAATGTTAAGATAAATATATTTTTTTTCTTATGAAGATTGGAGAAGATAACTAATACTCATTAATTAATTAAGTTTAAAATAATTAAATAAAAAAATAGATGATGAGTCACAATAATTATAAAAATAATTTAAAAAAAATAATACAAATTATTAATAAATTTAATGTTATTAACTATGTTAATCAACTATTTTAAAGAATAATTAATTAAAAGATTGTTATACTTAGTACGGAGATAATATCTAAGATATATCTGTCACATGCATTAATATATACATATAGCCTATCAGTTTGAGCACAAGGCAAAAGGTGGAAGGTGGTGGAGATGGAGGGAAGTATCCGGTGCTCTGCGAACTACGTTCCTCTCACTCCAATCAGCTTCTTGGACCGTGCTGCCGTGGTTTACCGTGACAGATTTTCTGTTGTCTCCGGTGACGTTACCTACACGTGGGCACAGACACACCAACGTTGCATCAAACTCGCTTCTTCCATTTCTCAACTCGGTGTCGGTGTTTCTCCCCGCGATGTGGTTTGTTTCTTTTTCAATTTCACTCATTTCTATCTATGATTCTGCCGATCTTTGCTTTGGATTGGATAAAAAGTCAAAACTTTTTTATGTATTGATTGATACTTATGGTTAATTTGTTCCTTTTCTGTTAGTCAGCTTGGAATGGAACATATATATAATTATGATGAATTGTATGAATTTGAGCAGGTTGCTGTATTGGCCCCTAATATTCCAGCTATGTATGAGCTGCATTTTGCTGTTCCCATGTCAGGGGCTGTTCTCTGTACGCTAAATACACGCCATGATTCTCCAATGGTTTCATTGTTGCTAAAACATTCTGAGGCCAAACTTCTTTTTGTTGATTATCAATTACTTGATATTGCTAAAGGAGCACTTCAAATCCTGTCAAAAACCACCACCAAGCTTCCCCTTTTGGTCTTAATTTGGGAGTGCGGTCACCCACCTCCCACTGCTAACAACAATTTTTCCCCTCCTGGAACCTTGATATACGAGGATCTTATAGCTAAAGGGAACCTTGAATTCGAGGTGAGGAGGCCAAAGGATGAGTGGGATCCAATCTCACTCAATTACACTTCTGGAACTACATCAAGCCCCAAGGGTGTGATCTATAGCCACAGAGGTGCCTATCTTAATGCTCTGGCTACAGTTCTTCTTAACGAGATGAGGTCTATGCCGGTATATTTATGGTGTGTTCCCATGTTTCATTGCAATGGTTGGTGCCTCCCTTGGGGTATTGCTGCTCAGGGTGGCACAAATGTCTGCCAAAGAAGTGTTACTGCTGAAGGGATATTTGACAATATTTTTAGGCACAAGGTTACTCACATGGGGGGTGCACCAACAGTTTTAAACATGATAATTAATTCACCACCTAATGTCCGGAAGCCACTTCCCGGAAGGGTGTCAGTGATGACAGGTGCTGCACCGCCGCCGGCGGATGTGATTTTTAGGATGGAAGAGCTAGGATTTATTGTGACTCATTCATATGGTTTGACAGAAACTTATGGTCCAGGAACAATTTGCACATGGAAACCAGAATGGGACAACCTGTCTCGAGATGCACAAGCAAAACTCAAGGCCCGTCAAGGAGTGCACCATGTTGGAATGGAAGAGCTGGATGTTAAAGATCCTCACACAATGAAGAGTGTACCAGCTGATGCAAAAACCATTGGTGAGGTGATGTTTAGGGGAAACACTGTGATGAATGGATATCTGAAGGACTTGAAAGCAACACAAGATGCATTTAATGGTGGATGGTTTTGGACTGGTGATTTGGGAGTAAAGCATCCTGATGGATACATAGAGCTTAAGGATCGCTCGAAGGACATCATCATCTCTGGGGGAGAAAATATTAGCACAATTGAGTTGGAAGGAGTGATTTTTAGTCATCCAGCAGTTTTTGAGGCAGCTGTTGTTAGGAGACCTGATGATTATTGGGGAGAGACACCTTGTGCATTTGTGAAACTGAAGGAGGGCTGCAGTGCTACAGCAGAGGAGATAATCCAATTTTGTCAGAATCGTTTGCCTCGTTTTATGGCTCCTCGAACTGTGGTGTTTACTGATCTGCCAAAGACATCAACTGGCAAGACACAGAAATTTGTTCTGAGGGAGAAGGCAAAGGCAATGGGAAGCTTGACTAAGAAGAACACTAGCCGATTATAAAGCACATTTATTCTGAAATTTGAATGCAATGTTTCTTAATGTCATGTGCTTTCAGGTTGTTATTTTCGTTTATATATAAAATAAAATCTGTCCATTTGTATGAATAGACACTTATGCATTGTTGCAACAAGAAAAAAAAAGACACTTATGCAAAGTCAATTGAACCACTTTATCTTTTTTTTTTTTCTCATCTAGATGTTTGAGTAGATTTATAAGAAAACTAAAAGGAATTAGTATAAATTTTTAAATTAAAAGGGTTGATTCTATTTTATTAAGGTCCTCATCCTCATGTACTGGATCTTCATGTCTGATGTGATTGTGATTGCATTCAGGAGCCTATCATCAAGAAGCCTGTAAAAGAATGCAATCTTTTATCATGACAATGATAGGTCTGTCACTCGTAAATTGACATGTATGCATCTTTCTTGTTGGCTGTGGCAAAGTGCACGAAACAGTGAAAGCATTACTTGTATCATTAATGCCCTTTTTAGTACTCTGAAAATAGGGTGGGGAGAGTGAAAATAATGGTGGTTGTTTGGTTAAATGGAAATAAAATGAGTTTATTAGTATTTTTTCATTCTATTTTTCATTTATTTTTATTCATTTTTTTATTTTTTCTCTATTTCTTTATTTCACTCCATTTTATTTTTCATCAATTTTCATTCACATCTTCTATTTCTTTTCTCCTTACCAAATGGACCCTGAAAGGCCACAGTGATTTGTATAACAAAAGGTAAACTGGTAAAGTCTTTGAGACAATGAGACAAATACAAACAGTGGTTGAGAGACGGGGCAGGCAAGGACACAAACTTTTTTGATGGGAATGGGGATGGACTTAAAAGGCAGAAAAGGCACGGGAACATGTTGATGCCTTGTGTTTGTGGAAGAACTGTGAGAGTAAGATAACTAGCAATTAGTAATTAACACGCACAAGAAAGCAAAGGTTCATACCGCAGGGAGAGCGAGAAGTGAGTTTGACTGAAGTAGGGATGAAGAGATCAGCAGGAACAGAAACAGAAGCCATAATGTATTCCTTCTTTTAGCTTCTTGTAAATTGTGAACAAGAATTTAAGAGTGACATAGGCTTGTGGAAAAAACTTCCATATCAATTCTGTTTACTCTGCTTCATTAGAAAAAGAGATTCTTGGACACTTTTGGTGTTTAGACATCTAAAAAGACATACAAAGAGCAGAGAAATAATTGATTAATATGTGACAAGAAAAAAGAGTTGGAGAAAAATAAAGGGTGTCACTTGGATGTTTAAAAATTTTAAATGTCCAAATATGTAACTCAATTCATTATTGATGTACTCTTTTATGGTTGGCCTGCTAATTTGCAAAGGATTTTATTTATGTAGGTAATGCTAATTTGCCTTTCTATATGTTGATAACTGATTGATTAACGAAGAGTTGAGCTATTCCGCTGATCAGACGATGGTCTTATTTCAAAATTTTATGAGCTTACTTTGACTTTCTATATTTGATTTTGTTGTGCATACATGAGACGTAAGATTCTGTCTCCGTACTCCGCAGTTATAGTTGCTAGTCTCTTGGGTGTGCCCTCCTGCTATTCGACAGAAATTCCAAGTAATGAAAGCAACTTTTCATTCCTTAAATAGTTAGATAATCAGTTTCTTTTTTCATAATTTGTTAGTACTAGTTTTAACTTTTATATATAAGTGGTTTCTACCTGTTTAATTTACAAATACTAGCTGAATTTTATTATGTCTAAAATTAAAATTTTCATCTTATGGACAAGTTGAATAATTACAAGTAAACGGAAGACACTAAATGGTAATTATTTTTATGAAGAAATATTTTCGTCAATACTGAATTGCGCCTTCGTGGTAAAAAAAAGGTAAACGCACTCAAGTTTTAGTGGCTTACCAAGGGAATTAATAACGTGCACAAATGCAAATGGCGTGAAAGTGTCAAATTGACCAATTTCATTTTGGGAGGACACAACCTTTTCTTCTTTTACCTTTTTTTAGTTTCATTTTCCTTTGCTTTAAAAAGGCAGCGCAAAGCAAATTATACTGTATCATGATCATCAGAGAAGCATATTGATCTCTGACCTTTAAACACGAAAACTAATAGTAATTACTTGTAAGTTGTAAGTAGTAAACTATTCACATACTATACTATACTATAGTGAATTGAAAGCTTGAACTGCAGCTAAAGATAATCTTCAATGGAAATGCTCAAAGCCTCCCTTTCTGTACAATCTCCTCCATCACTTCCATACCAATCATCCCCCAAACCATCCCACCAAAACACATCAGCACCACCTGCTCCAACAACATTGGTGTCATCAATTTTCTTCTCACTCTCGTAAGTTTCTGGCCCGACCACCGTTGAAGTTTTGGCTGCAGCAACAATGTTTCTGGCATCAACATCCATGCCAACATCGGAAGCCACCTTCTGCACGGACCTCGGAGACATGTCCCTGAGCTGAACACTGTAAGAAGACAAGGTCTCGGGGAAGTTAAGTTTGTCCAACGAAGAAGGCCTCCTCAGACAGTAAACGGCAACGTCGTGAGCCACGGCGGCAGCCTCCGGCGTGGCGTAGCTTCCCAACCACAAACGCTCTTGCGTGCCTGGAACACGAATCTCCGACACCCACTTGCCCCATTTGCGACGCCGAACTCCCTTCAACTTCTTGTCCCTGTTTGTGCTTGTTCCATGCAGCGCTAAACTTCTACTCATCTGGATAATTATTAAGTTTATAGTATTGACTTTGTGTTGTTTTGTATATTGTGAGAGAAGAGGGGTGAGGTGGGGTGTGCTTATATAGGTTTGAAGATTTTCAGAGTCAGAGGGGTCTCGAACATTGAAACAGCCAATACAAACCAACGAGAGAGGTGGGTCGAAGGAGGAATACAAAGTCAATATTTTCATAGGTCAAAGTAAAATTAAAGAGTTTAGTATGCACCGCACGAACCAATAAAAATAATCAACAAGTCTCTCGATGCATTTAAGTCTTACCTTACCAAGTTGGAGGGACAACAAGGACACCAACTAGCCCAGTAATTACCATGTATATATATATATTTTTTTTTATCAGTTACCATGTATATATATATAAGATTGAAAATGGTTTATTTAGTTAAGATTTTTAATTATGTTCTAATAATAAATATTGCATAGTATTTTAGTTGTTGATATAATAAAGGCTTTTTTATTAAAAATAGTTGTTTCTAGTTTAGTTTTCTTAATTAATATGGAAAATTTAACAAATCTCTCTTTTTTTTTTTTTTTTGCTGATCATAATATTGGTACGGTAAATTTTATCGAGGATCGTGAGCGCATACCAAGATAGATATTCTCCTTCCAACATGATTTATTCTATACCCAAAATGGTATCACTAGAAAAATTTAACAAATCTCTGATAAAAAAAATATTTATTTTGACCATTCTGTTAATAGCTTTTTGAGGGAAGACCCTGATAATATTTTTATTGAAAAGGAGTCTTCCACTTGAGACGAGACGAGGAATTTCTACATACATTGCTTTCAGGTTTTTGTACAGCCCACACGCACTTCCGGGGGATGACATTCACGCACCACACACACCACATACCAAAACGTAACACGAGTCGGTGTGGTGATTCGCGCGTGGGCACTGATATCGTATTATGTCACAGGTGACGTAATAAGCTAAAGTTTCATGTAATTCCTTGTAAATGTAATGACGTGTTCAACCCTTCATTAGACCTCTTCTTCTTCTTCGTATGGTATGGTATGGTATGACTGGATATATAATCAGCACGTGCTGACAGTTCATAATAATAAAATTAAGCGAAAGTGTTGAAAATAATTTCTTCCGTCGGTCAAGTGATCTAATTCGTTACTACTTTGTCATGATATAATTTTAAAAACAACTGTAAAATTATTTTTATCCATCAAATACTTACCTTTGTAAACTGAAAAGTCTACTTGAAATTAGCATAAGCAAAAAAATTGCATGATTTTAGATAATTCAGATTCAATTGTGAATTGGAAAACGTAATTAGCCATACCGAAAGCAAGTAAGTTTACATGTCCATATGTACTTTGACGTAGGGTATACTCCTCTATGTATGTGTTGCTCTAGCATCATATATAATTCACACACTATTGCAAGGATTAATAGAAGTTTTGACACAGATCCATTCTCATCCAAAGATTCAACAAAACAAATGATCGGTAATACATAATAGTATCATGTTAGCTTTCAATCAAAATCGTGAAAATTAATTAAGGGGATGATTATGATGGTTGATCACTCCCACTAGCTAGCTAGCTAGCATGTGAACACATGAGTAGCTACCGGCCATCTCCTTAATTATTGAGAAGTTAAGAGAGTGATGGTCCCTTCCTCGATCCCACTAGATCAACTTGTTTTAAGAGAATGGTTGACGAGCTCAATCCGGGCTTCACTTCTACGTTCCAGTGGCAATGGAAACTTAGAGGCAGAGCACGCACGCATAAAGTGCAAATTTGTTCTTTTCTCTGCTTGCTTTCACATATGCCAATATTAATTAATGATCTTTCATTTTCAGGCCTAACCAACAACAACCCAGAAATTGGAAACAAGCAGAGTGGATTGCGTGTTTGCGCTTCATGCTGTCTGCAACTTGTTTATATGGGCTAAAGAAACAGCCTTTTTATTCAAGTAACAAAAGCTCTCTCTCCCACATTATTCACCAAACATTATCTGAAAAGGCAAGATTAAATTAAGACTTTATTTACAATGAAATTTATCAAAATGAGTTCAAAGATATTATTTTGATAATTTTTTTTAGTAATATTTATTATAAAAATAAGAATGTATAGGGAGGTCATAAACTACTCTTTTTTTTTTAACTTCAAATAAACTGATTTGGACGTGCTGCTGGACATGGAAAAAGAACTTATTTCAGTGGAAGAAAAAACTATGGAAAGAGATGGGGGCATTTGTGAGGAGCATGCATTACCTTGATAGCTAATGAACAAGACAGATGGGTATAGAAGACTGAGCAAAATGGCCAATATTCGACCAAATTCACCTACAAAGTAATCATGGCTAAGCACAAAAGGGTGACAGGGGAATTTAAAAAAAAAAACGTGGATGAATTGTGTACCTCCAAATGTTTAATTTTTTGTGTGGAAAGTAGTTCTAGATAGGATACCTACCCACTCTCCGTAATCAGACTTTTTGAAATATTATTGGTATTTCGTAGTAATGAGGTGAGGTATAAGGGGTGTGGAATTGCTAAGGAAAGCATGAAGTACTTATTCTTTGAATGCACTTTTTTCGTTAACCCCACTTTAATTAAATGCACTTTTTTGGTTACTCTTTGTTGAGTTGAATACACTTTAAAAAATTGGTTTTTTTAGTGGTAGAATGGAATGCCCTTGAAGTACTTAGATTAGCTATAAATTCACATTAAAAATAAAATCATGATGAAATCAACAAAAAAAACAATTATTTATTGCTTCAGAGAATCATAATAAGTTCAACTCATCTTGTTACCAAACATGCACAAGTGTGTGTGTGTGTTTAGGTAAGCATTTGAAAAATTGATCTTAAATGGAATTATTTTTAGTTAAAATTGATTTTGAAGTGATGTAATTTATGTTTAACAAAAATTGATTTTTAGTTAAACATGCACTAAAATTGTGGATTTTTTAAAATATGGAAACAAATGTCTCTATTTTAAAATTAAGGAACAGAGATTGCGGATTGAACAAAATAAAGAGACCAAAATTGCATTTAAGTCTTAAAAATAATGGGATCTAATTGAATATTTAATTAATAGTGGGACGAAATTACAAAATAAATAAATAATTGGACAAAAAACTAATTAAGCCTAAATAAAAAAAAGGAAAAAGTAACTTAGAAAAACCCAACTAAAGCAAGTTCCTGAAAGAATGTAACTCATCGAAGAGCCCATCATCGAGAGTTATTCCAGGGATTAATTGAAGTTTTGACAGATCCATTCTCATCCAATGATTCAACGAATGATCTCTTTGATTTGTTACCTCTATTCTTACAAATACTATCCTCTCTCTCTATTTTATTTATTTTTAAATAAGGATGGTAATATCATGTCGGCTTTCATTCAAAATGGTAAAGAGCAAGAAAGTGATTAGGATGCCGTATCACTAGCTACCATCTCAACTTTTCAGAAGTTGAAAGTCACGGTCCCTCCCTCCCTCCCACTAGAGCAACTTGAGTTAAGACTTAAGAGAATGGTTGACGACTTCGAACATTAATGAGAACCACATCTAACAACAAATATCTAAAGCACATAATGCGTTTTAGAGCACACAAAAAGTGCAAATTTGTTCTTTTGTGATTGCTTTCACCCATTAATGATCTTTCATTTCAGGCCCGAAGAACAAGTCAGTAATCGATTATGGTATTAAAAACAAGCAGAGTTGAGACAATTTGTTAAACATACCTCCCATGATTATTAAATGTATTTCTTTTTTTATTTTTTATTAAATTTACTTAAATACTCTCACATCTTGCCTCTATCAGAGTCCCGACATTTTTCAATGTTGTATTACCTTCTAAAACGAACATAACCAGTATATGAGTGCTTCTGGAGCATAGTTTTGCTAATATTGCGTACAAAGCGTTGAGCATAATTAAGCCGATATTTTTCAATGTTGATTTGTCAAACAATGGGATGGAATCAATTTATTGAAAAAAATGAAAAGGTCATATATTGGTCCAGAGATACGATTAGGAAGGTTCCGGGAAATTTTTCCGCTAACATAAAGATCTATTGGATAAGCAAATTGATTTGCACAGTTGCACTACAACACTCCTTTCTATTACGCAGCTCTGGACCTTTTGTCAGAGGCTTTATGTAGAATGCTCAAATTCCACTTCAAGAAACATAATGCGATGAGAAAGGATGTGAGCCAGCCGTGCAATTTTTTTTACCGCTTGATCCACGATATTTTTTTTTTCATAACAGTTAATAGTCTTTATTTCATCTTGGAGTAAGATTTGACAGGAGTGTGAGGAGAAAAGGCGACGAAAGGTAAATAATGAGAATATTTAAGTAAATTTAACAATAAAAATAGAAAAAAATATATATATATATTTAATAATTATGAGAGATATATTATTGCCCAAAGTTGATTGCACTTCATGGTGATGGAGTCTAATCCACGACTATGAGCTAAATATACGGAAATGGGCTAAAGAAACAGCCTTTCTTATTCAAGTAACAAAAGCTCTCTCTCCCACATGATTCACCAAGCATAATCTGAAAAGGCTAGATAATATTCACTAAAGATGCATTTAGATAAATAATCTAATTAAATATTTATTTAGTAAATTCTTACAAAATAAGAGTTTATTCACAGTAAAATTTATCAAAATGACTTAAAAGGTATTATTTTGATAAGTCTTTTAGTAAACGGCTAAAAGTTATTAAAGAAAACTATAGGGAGGTCATACACTACCTTTTTAACTTCCAATAGACTTTGGTCAAAAAAAAAAAAAACTTCCAATACACTCTTTCAAATTAATATCCCATAAGTATAAGAAAAATGACACACTAGCCAAATCTTCTGATACCATGTCAAAAACCATCAGTCCCAAAAGCTTACACTGTTGGGTGAAAACACATGAATGATTTTATATTATATATCTCTATCACAAACCAAACAAGCACTTGGGCTATGTTTGGGTCAGCGTTTAAAAAAACGCAACCAACGTTTTTTCCAAAGTAACAAGGATGTTGCTTTTAAATTTGTGCATGGGAAAGTGTGTTTTTCCCGTTGAACGTGAGTTCAACCGATAAACAAACACACACTTGATGATCAGCTATCCCGTGAGAAAAGATGCCGTGGTTGAGAAGGCCAAATTTTGGAATGTCATTGTCAAATGTGTATGATATACAGAGAGTAACATCAAAACACAAAACAAAAGGTTGTACACTTGCCACGATCTAAACTCAGGATATACAATATTAGATACAGAGCATACAAAAAGGAAATGTGATTACTAGGAGGACATATTATCGTGCTGAAATAACAGAGATGATGTCTAATTGAAAGCATTAGTGACGGAGTATAAGAAGTCCAAGAAGCCTGTCCCCTTTAAAAGACCCTTACCTGTTAAAAGCTCAAAATCCAACAACAGGAGGAAACCAACAACAGCTGCTCTCCCGTTTATTATTTCATTCTTCCCAGTAAAACCAAATCCCTCTAGATCCTCATCAACGATCATTTTAACCTAACCAATAAGCCGAATATAAAAAATTATGTAATGCAATGGCATTGGTCCAAAATTAATTATGAGTTCAGTTGTTACCTCATCAACATTGACATCAGTTGCTGTTACACCAGGTTGAGCCTTCCCACTAAAGACAATTTCAGCAGAAGCATCAGATTTGACACCTCCTCTTATGCTGATATAAATATTCTGTTCATCTGTTTTCACAGGATAGATAAAGAGTTTCCTCAAAGCGGGCGTGAGAACTCTCAGAACAGGATTTTTTGGATACCATTCCTTGATTTCTCCCGATCGCAGATCAAATGTGCTATCAGTTGTTGGGCAAACTATGCACCCATCCTGCATAATCCCATTTTCAGTCAAGCAAGACTAATGAACACATTCATCATAGAATTTTCAAATATAGTACATCATTAACCATTTAACCCAATTAGCATAATTCTTCAAGAGAAAAAAACTAACACAACACACTGGAAAGTGGAAACACAAAAAAGAACTATCTCACCATCTCACGTTACCAGGGCAGGGAATTGGAATCCCAATTTACAAGCAGCAAGTAGTGTCGTTTATAAAGGTTAAATTATTCATTTGATTCCTATAATTGACATCATTGTAAGTTTTAATTCCTATAGTATAGGAGGAAACTGTAAGTTTTAGTCCTGAATAGAAAGTTTTCTCTGATGTTAGCAATAGTAATAGGAAGCAAAACTTAACTTGTATGCATGTGTAGGACTGAAACCTACAATATTCTATAATTAAGGAGTAAAACTTAAAATGAGGACAACTAAAAGAAGCAAGTGAATAGTGTAATACATAAAAAAAAAAATATATATTTTGTTTTTTATCCCAAGTTGATTGCTGATAATATTTTTGGTGTTTCCTAGAGAGAATGGGAAAGTGAAAAATATAGTTTGGGGACATAGCATAAATATAAGATATTATTATTAACACGACATATCTCGAATTTCATAATGATTAGTTATAGATAGATAAGGAAGTGAAGAGACCTGGGTGAGCTTGGCATTGAGCAAGCCTTCAGTATAGGCGCCTTCAGCAGGGGACCTATTCTCAATCGCGAAAACTCGGTCTTTGTACCACAGCAGCAGTATGGTCTCGCCGTCCTGAATGATCACGCGCCGCTCCCCCTTGGGAAGCGCCGCCAGAGGCACCACCGGAACCCAGTTGTCGCCGGACGCCGATGACTCCTCGGCCACGGAAACTTGGGCTGCCTTGCATGTGAGTAGCCGAGCGGAATGGTAACGGTGGCGGCAGAGAAAGAGCGGTTTGGGAGGGGCAGGGAGACGGAGAATGTGGGATTTAAAGCATGAAAGGGAAAGGGAAAGGGGCAAAGGGTTGGCGGCCATGGAACTTGGGAGTGAAAGGGCTTCAAGTTGGAGAAGAGAGAAAGTGAAGAAGGATCCTCACTCTGCATTGCATGTGTGGATGGGTAAAGTCCACACAACACACAAAACAGGATAATGAAATCAACTCAGTTTAGCCACATCTCTAATCTCTATTCTGAATAAACCATATAATTTAATTGATCTTTTTATTGATTAAAAAATACCCAATAAAAATATTTTTCAGAGTCAATTAAAGTAAAAGTGATATTTTTATATGAAAATATTTTATATTCTTAATTATAAAAATAAAAAGAATTAAATTATATACACTCAATATATAATATAAATACATAAAAAATAAATCTTTCAAACATTAAAAATAAGGTTTAATTGTAATTTTTACCCCCAATTTTTTATTTTATCTCGAACAAATTAATTTGACATATTTTACCCTCAACTTTCTTAAAAAGTGACAAATTTTACCTTCCACGACGTGTCATACTAAAATAATTGTACTTTTTACTCTTAATTTTTTATTTTTTGGCAAATTTTTTACCCTTCACTTTTTCAATCTTTAGCAAATTTTATCCCTAATTTTTTACTTTTTGGTGAATTTTACCCTCATTTTTTATGCTTATGTCAACATGTCACATCAACAAACAGTAGAAGGTAACTTTTGTAACTTTTTAAAAAAAATGGGATAAAATACGTAAAATTAATTTGTTAGAAATAAAATTTGTCAAAAAATAAAAAAATATGAATAAAAATTATAATTAAGCCTAAAAATAAATAACTCGTGCATAACGCGAATACTTAACTACTTTGATAAAAAGCTGAAAAAAAAAAAACTTTGATAAAAACAAATAATGGATTGATGGTATGGAATGAAGTCAAAAAGGAACCCAGTGATGGCCACCGCCCACCGCCCATCTGAATGGGTCATTACTCATTAGGCCTTTCATTTATGGCCCATGGATATTTAGAATTTCCCTTTTTTCCTTTAATTAAATTTAGTGTTTATTTGACCAAAAATAAAACTTCCCAGTTTAAAATAATCTGAAATGAACTTTATCTTCTTATTCTTAATACTTAATATTTAATATTTACCATAAATAAGATCTCAAGTGAAAATTTTTAAAATAAAAAAAAATATTAAGAAAACTTTATCTTCTTAAATTATTTATTTAGCTTGACTCAAATTGATGAGTCTAATTTTATTTTTTGAATGCTAAAAGTGCTTGAAAAAAAAGATATTTTAATTAATTCGTTGATAATGACCTAGATATGAGAAACCAATATTTTAGGGCTTTTTATAATTTGTTTAGGTCGGTATGGCACGGGACCACTCTCTTTAATTATTGAACCATAACATTTTCTTCTTGATGTTGGTGTAAGAATTTAATGGTTATACATTAATAGTGTAAAACAGTTTTAAAATCATCGTTGGTATAACTTTTAAAATAATTATTGTTAAAATCAACAAATTTATCATACATGATAATTGTGATTAAATGTCAATGTAAAACTATTTTATATAGTCAGTGCATAACTTTTTTTCTCTTTATGTATTTGACTAGGACAATATATAAGATTGTGGATAAAACTTCTTCTTGTAATGTTAGCTATAACATAGGATTAATTGAGTCATGTCAACCAAGAGAATCTAATTCAGTTGGTTGAGCAGAGTGTGTGAGTTGTTATAAACCCCTTTATACCTATCTTTGATTCCCATGGATAATAAAAAAAAAATGAGTCATGTCAAGCAAGTAGCATAAGAGCATTTTCATCCCAATACTATTATTTGGGTTTCTAAATAGGTCTCACATATACACATTACTCATTTTTACTTTTCCCAAAATAAGCACCTCAAAAATATCTATTCTCTCTAACCCAATACCTCTATTTAGGTCCCACAAAAAAATTCACATCCTTACATTTTTTTTTTTTTTAAAACAAAAAAGATAACGTAAACCACGTTTTTAACTTGAGTATCGATTCTCAAAAGAGAATCCGAAAAGGAAACCAATTCTGGTGCAGTCATGATTCTGAAATAGAATCGATACATTTGTTATAAAATACTGTGCCCGATTCAGCGATACAGATGGTCTAAGTTGGTCGAGTAACTTTAGGTGGGTTTGGAAAAGTTTATTTATTTATAATTTAATTAGATTTATATATCTTATAACATAAACACATGCCTAAGTATTTAAGAGAATTTATGAAAACAGTTTATGGTTTTTCTATAAATTATTTTTAGCTTATTTTAATAAGTTAATTTTCTGCAGTAAAAAAAAAAAGTTAATTTTCTAAGATAGTTTATGAAATTAAAGGATACAATACAATAGGCTAGGCTAGCACATTCTCATTAGAAGATCTTATTATCGTGGTTTCCATTTTGCATAGCATTTTAGTCGCTCAGGTGTCCTTATTGAGTCCCTCTAGAGATTGAGCCTGATGCATGGCTAGTAACATTATCCTACAAAGGCTACTACTGCGGTCAAGACAAGTGGTAGGTATATTCGTTGGCTGAGGAATATGTTTTCTATTTTCAATCAAGGCATAAAATAGAAATGGGGTCTCAAAACTTGAAATGACGAAAATATCAAACAAATTATTATGTTAACCTGATTTTGGAGTTCCGAAATAGAAGAGTGGTCTTTTCTTTTTTACCCTTCTCCTTGAAGTTCAGATTGGTAGAAGTGTAGAGCAGATATTTTGGTTTATTATTGGTAGTTGATGATGACTTCCTATAGCTACACCACACGTTAAATTGTGGTAGTTTGATATTGATACATATCGCCCTCAATCTTGGCAATTGTATAAATGGATATTATTTTAAGAAAAGACGCAAACGTAGAAGATATTTTCTTTGCTAATTAAATACTTTTAGCGATTTTAGAGGGAAACAAATCAATAAAATAGAATAATTTATAGCGGAAGAAACAACTGAGAATCACTAACCTAATTCAAGTTATTATATTATGGGGGAAATACATGTACTTATTTTTGGCTAATAATAACACTAGTAAGAGTTCGTTATATTCCCTTAAAAAAAAAAAAAAAGAGTTCCTTATATTAATTAATTAACAAATTTCTATTTCAACTGTCATGTATTTTTCCCTCTAAATTAAATACAAATTTAACACCAACAAATTAAAGTCTGTACAATAATTAGATATTTTAAATTCTTCTGAAAAAAGTTTTTATTTGAAGAGACAATTTAATTTGCTGACATGTGGATAATGTATCTCATGGATAGGTGGAATAATTAGTCTAAAAAATGATGATAGGAAATTAAGCGTTAACAAGAAATAGCAATTGTGGTAACAGTAATGTAGCTAACGTCATGCATGTCCATTGTTTGATTTGATGATCCACACGCCACATCTAGCAATAGCATATCTGTGTCCCTATATATAGGTCCATGAGATGTTCATTTTCTTTGTAAGAAGAGCATATAGTATTTTGTTATCTCTTCTTCCACCGAACTTTCGGACTACTTTTCTTTCGTTAATAAATAAAATCTTGCTTAATTAATTTGTCATTCATTCCAGACGAATGAGATAGAAGGGCAATTAATTAATCTCTTCTCTGGTGAGTATTAATTTATTGTTGAATAAAAGGGCATATATATATATATGGACAGCCTGGAAGAAAGAGTGTTTATGTTCATGGATGAACAATATTATTATTCCAATGAATCAGAGCTGCATCATGGGCATCGCTCTGTGGAGGACCTATGGTGGGAAAACAACGCAGACTCTGATGACTCACCCGAGAGGACTTTGTATTGGGAATCTCAGATCGCACTGCTTCAGGTACCTACTCTTCATTATTAATTAATTTGCTGTTTAATGAAATTGAACCAAATACCATTCTGGCCAATTCTTATATATATATATATATATATATTGGGCAAAAATGTTGTGTAAAACAAATTAATTACTAGCAGTCTGCTTAATTTCTTCTTATTATTAACACAAGATTGATTTATATAAGGATACAACATCGTATGAATTTGTTTTCAATCTGCGCGCATCATCAATCCAGATATTCATTTATATACAGATTTCATTAATTTCTTTGATTGGTCTGATTTTAGCTGAATGGTTTTTAAATTTTTGCTACATAATATTCTTAAAAGTAAGAGAAATTAATTACTGTTTTTCTCTGTTTAGTAGTTCCGAATTATATATCTGATCGAGAAGGTTGGTCTTGATTTCTATATTATACCCTTGTACAACTTGAAGTGTTAATTAGTTAATTGGTAGCTAGAATAGTATTTACCAAAAATTAATTGGTAGAATAGATATTATTTTCATTTCCGCTTATTTTCTCTGGTGGCGATCAGTGACAACTTACTAAAGTTGCGCCACATCTTAAGTGTGGTGTTTCACGGAACCTCCCATAAAATCATATTACGTGTCGTGTCGAGAACATTTTTACCAATTTTATGAATGATTTTTTAAAGACTAAGTGATTATTTTCCTAAAAATAATCTATACCACACGTGTTATAGATATTTTTCTATTCTACCTTTGGCTTTTTGAAACAATGGTTTACTAGATTAAATCAACATGAGATCAACGTGCTTTTGTATACATTGTTTTAAAATCCAAACTATAAAACAAAAAGGGGGGCGGGGGGAATTGAACCACATAAAAAGATTCACAATAACAACTATGCACTTGATATCGAAATGAATATCTTGTGTGAAAAATAAAAGGATTTTTGGTCTAAGTAATGTTCTGGTAACCAAAAAGAAATTTGATTGTATTTGTGTTAAGGAAATTTTGGAGCGGTACCATTTAAGTGGGTCAAAATTGAGACGAGAGGTTGGTCGAATCATAAAAGAGGTGAAAGCTTCAGATTTTTGCAGCTGCTTGAAGCCTAACTCTTCGGATTGCACCACCTGTTTGAGAAGACAAGTGGTTGCTGGGCTCTGCGAAAGAGGATTCAGTACCAACCTTTGCATTTCAAAATGGGGAACCACTAAAAAGTTTCCAGGAGGTGATATTGATATTATATATACTTATTCACCAACAAGCATATAAATTTAATGTTGTTTAATAATTTCATATATTAATTATGTTTTAGGCTGTCACGAATATATTGAGGTGATTGCAAACACATCAACAAGGAAGAAGAAGATACACTTTCTGATAGAAGTGGAATTGAGGGAGCAGTTTCAGATTGCAAAAGCAAGTGAAAATTACCAGAAACTAGTGTCCTGTTTGCCCGAATTTTATATTGGAAAACCGGAGTACTTAACTGCCATTGTTCGAGTTATGTGCAATGCTGCAAAGAAATCAATGAAGGAGAAGAAAATGCACGTGGGTCCGTGGAGGAAGAGCAGCTTCATGCAAATGAAGTGGTCAGGATTCAATCAAACATGCAATTCTAATCAAACATATCCCCATCCACAACCAAGTGAATCTTACCTCAGAATTTCAGGAGCTCCTACACCTGTGGTAGTCACCTGAAATTGAGGGGGGGAAAAAACATTCAATTCCAATACTAAATTTTGAACGTAGGCCTCTTTAGTAGTAGGAGTTGATGCCCCACTGGAGCAATATATTAGATCATTCTTAGGTCCAAGATAATGATGTAATATATTCGCCTAGCAATAGAATATATCATATATTTTTATGCAGTAACTTTTAAATTGTAAATGTCCTTGTTCAATCTTGAATATATTCAAGGTGAAATGTTAATTCTGCATAACATTCACCTTCAAATTGTTTTAGGAGTAAATAACTATTTTACTGAAATTATGATCCGTTATTATTTTAGTCTTTAAAACTGATGGAATTCAAAAAAATCTCCAAAATTATAATTAGTTACTTACTTTAATCCAAAATTACATGCAGCATGCAACTTAAGTTATAATATTAATATATGTTTATGAACTAAAAATTAATAAATGATTAAATTTAAAGACTTAAATGAAACAAATTATAATTTCAAAAACTTTTTTTTGAATTTTGTTAAATCTAAGAACTAAAATGACAATAAATTACAATTTTAAAAACTAAATTAATCATTTACTCATAAATTTTACAATGTTGTCAAGTCTAAGACACTTGTCATTCCTACAGTTAACCATATCTTAAAATCATGAATTATCCACACATTTTAGTATTTATTTATTGTATTATATAATTGAGAATTTTCTCTTCACTACTTTCTCACCTAGTTTTCCTCTAAAAAATATCACATGGTATATTATATAGTATTATTACTACTATTATTATAATAATTATATACATTATAATAAAATAAAATATTATCTTATAATATAATAATCAATAATGTTATCAAATTTATTATTATTTATATAAAATTCTACTATAAATATTTATGATGTAACACACGTTTTCATCATTTTTTCAAACTCATTTTTTCCTTGATTTGCATTTTTTTTTTTACACATTTTCTTATAACCTAAGTAAATCAATGAAGGAGAAGAAAATGCACGTGGACAACCAACCCAATGTTGCAAATAAGAGTTTTCCAATATTTTTTAAATGATCAATTTTCAGTAATTAGTTTAAATTTTTTAAACAAAATTAAATGACCAAAATTTAAAAGAGCGTCGATTGTCGCAGCAATCATTAGAATCTGATGGACATACATTTTGCCAAGTACCGACTGAATATACATCCTCTTGATTCAGCAAAGATGGTTAACAGGGAAAGACAAGTAAATGTAAATCTACGCTCATTTTTTTTTTTAATCTATAAATCTACGCTCATCTTCGAAAGTGAATATTTACAACTGAAGGCTGCAAGAACAAGGTCTGTTGAACGGAGAGAGCAAGGGGCAAAATTGGATGAAAAAGAAACGAAGAGATCTTTTTTGCACGACCATCCATGCTACCAGCTTCAGGACCTAAATAATAAAATTCTGTTAAGTTCATGTTCAAAAAGCATATCAAAGTTGTGTAGATAACTTGTTGATTTTTCTCGTAAACAGTTACCACATGCATTTCACTCTATCACGCATCCTCCACATCAGAAAAAACCCAGATCCCATCCCTCATTTTACTCTCGAAAGTAAGGAACCTTGTCATTTTGACGTTTAGAAAACTATAAGCTTGAACAAGAGAAAAAACGCACCTGGTTTGATCTTAAATTTGAGAGAATATGGATACCTCCTTAAAATGAACTTGATTGGATGGTCTGTTGATTGCCTATGTCGATCAGTTGCAGAAATCAGCTGCAATGATGGGGAAGAATTAAAAAGTACTCAAGTGAAAAATCATAAATTTTGTGTGGATTATAAAGGGGAGAAAAATTAAACGACTGAGAACTTTCATCCATTGTTTAGCAAATCTTGCAGATATTTGTGCATGTGCGTGTATGTTTGATGTATATTTACAAGACAAACCCTTTTTACATATGGGCATCAACGAGAATGCCAAATTTTCTACCCTCCACCTCATCCCTCCAATCCCTTTTTTTGCACATGAATAACCATAGAAAATCTTTCTTCCCAAAGTAATTCAAAGTAAAATCCTACACCTCCAGTCACCCCTCTTTTTTCAATAAAATTGGAATCCCTACCAGTAATCAGCCTCTAGAATCTATATTCCAATTACTACATCCTTTTTTAATATACCAGATGTCAATATCAGTATTGCAAAGGTTGCCACCACCACCACCACCAAAAGAAACTCAGCTTCAAATTTCTTTCCAGATATCTAAAAGTCTCAACATTGAAAAAAAGGGCATTCATATCGACATGATACCTTCCCAACAGGATAAAAAGACGGGCCTTAAGTAACAAGTCAAACTGATGTTATGGCCTGTCTCCAAAGGAGGACCCCAATTTGATTCCCCATTCCAGCTAACTTATTAATTATTAATGCCTATCTAACAGCTGGAACTCCACTTTCACCAGTATATACCCAACTTTGTTCCAAATATATATATACATATATAAAGCTCTGGTCACTGCATGGAGACTAGACAAGCAAACAAACATCAATAGTAAACCTTATCATCAAACCGGAAAAGAGATTGGTCAAAATAAGGAGAAGGACTCTGTGACTGACAGCTGAAGGGCAAAGAGGCAAGCATCTTCTTCACAAACTGCAAAACAACAAACAAAATTTATATGCCGAACACATTAGCACATCACGTACATTGTCTTTTGTTTTTCCTTTTATCTAGGAAGGGAGGGACAGAGGGGGTGAGTGATTAGAAGGATACAACCAACAACACACTACCTGTGAAGTGTTGTTTGCCTTATCTTTTATGCTCCGTAGCTGTTCCAGTGCGTGGATATTATTTGAATGAGAAGATATGAAATTCATATACATTGAATTCCTTGATGTTGCATGGAAGTGGTCACAGAACTGCTCAAACAACAGATAAAGCTCGTCTGCTGAATTCTGATAAGATGTAAAAATGTCAGAAAAAACACCAAGACACTTAACAGAGAAAACCCAAGAAAATAAAACATGATGAAAAACAAATTTACCTGATAAAATGATATGATTTCAGTTGTATCCATGTTATATACAGCAACAAAAGCTGGGTGGTGATCAGCATTTCGTGACACCTGAGGCTTGAAAGCATGAATGATTAACACATTTGTCATATTACTTCAATAGAGAACATAATGATTCCACTCAAGTCTCCAGGTTGAAATTTTCTGGAATGTTTAATCAGATAAAGACCTAAACATGAGCCATGCCCCATTATTGTAAGATATCAAAAATATTCTTGGACCCACTTAACAACTGTAAGACTTTAACAACTGTAAGACTTTAAGAGTTAGGACTTAACAAGGTATGACTGCATGAGATCTCCATGACCTAGTGATAAAAAATTCAATCCTTGTTGCCCCAGTCTGATAACTACAATAAATTTCAGCAATAGGTTGGTGAAATTATTGCTTTGAGGGGGCATGTTAAAAGAAAATTACCATTTAAGTTATCAACTTCAAGATTTAAGCATTAATCCTTGACACTAGATGTTTCAACAAGAGGAAACAACAATGCTATACCATTTCTATTTTATATTTGGGCTTTGGCCTACTCCTCAGGTTCTTGCAAGTAACTTTAATTTTTCAGTTAAGGGCTGTGAATGGTACAATTAGAATAAAAAGTTAAAAGAAAAAGACACACTGAGAGAACTCACCCCTCCATCTACACTACCAAACTTGATAAGCAAATGGTGTCGGTCCAAGAATTGCACCTGCCCATGAGTTGAATAGATGTAACTTGTTACATTCCTTATTATTGTATGCACAGGGGAAAAACATAAAGAAGGTTTAACCATTAATGAAATGTTCATGAGATGATAAAGCTGTGACAAAGTCATTTAAGATGCATAAAATAAAATGTGTCAAAGACCCTACCTTCCAGATAATCAAATCAACATAATCTTGAAAGTGGAAGTAAAATTTCTTCCTAAGCCTTTGGATCCTCTGGCAAATGAGGGAAAATAATCAAAAAATTAATTTTTACATATTAAAAAAAAAAAGAATTGGAATAAGAAACAAGGGCTATGTCCCTATAACCTTCCAAGATAATATAACTGTACACATTCAGCATAGAAGAAGAGCCATATAAAATATGGAAAGAGAATATTGTACTACAATAAGAAGTTAATTTAGAAGACCAACCAAGGTATCATCTCTTTCTTCATTCCATTGTCCCTGGAATATGAATGAAAGCAACCGCTGCTTTATACCACTTAGAAAAGAATTCCCCAGGTTAGGCTGGCCTTGATGCATGTGATTTTCAATGTGGTTCCCAGGCAATTGATGCTGTTTATTTTTGTCAGACAATGCCAAGCCCTGTCAGAATGATTGGTGATTGGCCTTTATTTTTGTTTAGTGCTTTAAATATGCCACAAAACCATCAGAATTATCAATATTGAGTTTGGATGGCTTCATAATTGATAAAGGATGATTGGGATGTAGTGACAATCAAAGATGATCACAAAATTATTAGCTTGAACCACTAAAACAGAATTGAAAAGCATTCCCAAGGTGTTAACCATCCCAGTGATTTTAAAAATGAATTGCATAAGCATTAAAGGACAACCCAGTGCACAAGGGCTCTCACCTAGTGGGGTCTAGGGAGGGTAAATTTACACAAACTTAACCCTACAAGCAGAGAGGTTGTTTCTAGGGTTTGACCCCATGACCTCTAAGTCACAAAGCAACAACCTCACTGTCACACCAAGGCTTGCCCTCGAATTGTAAACGCATCCTTAAAAGATTTTTTTTTTTTTCAGTTCAAGGGAGGACCCACTATTGAGGCAAACCCTAGGGGAAGCCCCAAGGGGGGAGACGGTAAGGGAATGGGAAACGGGGTGGAGTGAATTATGAAGTTTGACCCTAAGCACTCTTGTTGCATGTCCCAGTTCCACCAACTGAGCTGACACAAGATCTTGAAAGAATATTTAATTAGAAAAAAAATGTTAGATCTTTTTCTCAAAAAACCACAACAATCTATGTAATGGTATGCTCAACAAAACGCATTACAATAAAGTCAATACCAAAAGCTTACTGACCTGAGCATTTGAATTGAGAAAAAGCTCATCATCTTCACGGCAGAATTCCCCAATAGCACGTACATCAACAAGGTTCCCAGAGTCTCTAATTTGAAGAATGTGTATAGTTTGATAGCGAAGTGATACAATTGCCAATAGGTCATCGTATAAGAAGACACCCATATTATGGGTTAAATTAACAAAGTCATTGCAGAAGACCTTCTTGTCCAAGATCTCTCCATCTTCCAGTCTAATTTAATAGGTGAGAAATGCGGAAAAATATATGAATCCAGAGTGACCAGAATATGATTTGTCTTGTAACTTGTTAATTTGAAGAACAGAAAAAAAAATCAAATATAAAGAAAGATGAATAAGCACCTCAAGAGGTGAAAAGTTATCTTCTCAATTGAAGGAACACCATGGACAGCTCCTCCAACAGCAGGAGCATCATGAATTTGGGCCGTTGAAGTAGCAAACAGTCCAAACTGATTGCTCTCCATGTAAAGAAAGAAATCTTTACATATAAGTTCATTGCAAGAAGCAAGTGGTACACAATATAATTGAGTGAAAAAACTGTCAAATCTCTTTGCTCTTGATGGCAAATCATGTTTATCACAATCTTCATCTTTGCATGAAAAAGAAAGCCATCTAGGCCTATAAACAATCAACTCCTGATGATTTCTGCTGAAACTTATAAGGTATTGGCCATCATCAGTGAATTTACGAAATGAATGGTCTGGGCACTCAACCTCATATACTGTGTAACTTGGTACCAAATTTTCATAGAATCGCCGAGCATGATGAACCTGCAAGAATTAAATTACACCTGCAAAAATTAAATTCAATTCAGGTTCCTTCAACAGAGGAACAAGACAACAAATTTATAAATTTCCCATCCCACTAAAGCTAGTTTGTCCATCTGATAAAGTGAAAGCAAATTTTCCAAAATGGCACATCATATATATCTTCTGCATTTCAAGTTTCCACATTAAGAACATCAGATTATACTTGACACTGATTAATTCAACTAGAATCAAATAAACTGTCCAACGTCTCTAAATATAAAAAAAAATGCAACAAAGCAAAACCTTATTTATCTTCACTCACTCATGTTCTTGATAGTTCACCAGGGATATTCACATTTCCTACTATTACAAGTTACAACCCAATCATTGTGTAATTTCTTTTTAACACCCCCCCCCCCCCCCCCCCCCCAAAAAAAAAAAAAAAGAAAACTAGAAAGCACAATTCCTGTTTCCGAAGTGCTTAAAAACTCATATAGCTATAATTTGGTTGCATCAATTATTCTACACCTCAGCATTTAAAAGTAAATTTTTGCACCAAATAAGATAATAAACTAAAAAGAGGTTAAAGAAGATCATACTTGTAAGAATCCCCAGAAAAAACAATCTTAAATATAATTGGTAGTAAGAAGAAATTACACTAGTGCCAGGAGCAGGAGTGCAAATTTGACGATCAAAAATCCTAGCCACAATATTGCTGCTTCTGTACATTAAAGCGTGTCCACAAACTCGAAAGGTTCACCCTGAAAACGAAGAATAATGAATTATCCATGTCAGAGAAGTTATCTCTATAGAATTATTGTTTTTAATATTATTTCCATGCAAGTTTTATCTAAAGTAAGCCATAGTCGAATATAGAATGGGAACTCAAAACAACAGGATTAGAAAAGGCCAATGTTTAAGAGTGTTAATAATTTTACAGGCAGGCTAGTTTCAGGTTGAGGAACCTCAAACCAAAACCAAACCCTAGAATATGTACTAAACCATTATCATTCTTCCGCTAATAACAAGACGAAGATGCTATCTTCACCTAAATCGTAACATTAGCATACGCTATTTAGAACATCACACGGATCTTAACAAGATGAAACCTAGCTGCAGTTCACAATTCAGATTCAACAGTTAACGCATCCTAGTTCACAACTCGGTATTATCACAATACAATTACATTGAAGAGAGAAGTTGAGCAGAGAAAGAGAGTTAAATCAGCGTTCGGAAAATTCAACCTATAATAAGAATAAGAGATTTGGGGCGGAGAAGAGAGAGGTTACCGGTGACCACAGTGAAAAGCGCTGTTGACGGAAGGAGAGAAGCGTCGAATCGAGAGTTAAGGAATTTGTGTTGTGCTGTGTTGTGTTGTGTTGTGTTGGGGGCTTTGGTTTGGTTTGGTTTTGGGTAAATCAGAAGTGAGTTTGGAGATGCCACGTCACCTGCATGCTTTCATCTCTATTTCCCTTTCACTCTTCGCTTGCAACTTGCAAAAAATGCATTAAGCACCACAACTATCCTTTCATTTCTTTCTCTTTTTTTAGGATAAGGTGACACCACAAATTGATATCATATTCATATAATAATAATTAGATAGTATCCTTACGATATACGAATTTATTGAGGAGGAAATAAATTATTTGCATGTATAAAGTATGTTAATAATGTTGTTAATTTATTATATTACTTAAAAAAGATTTAAAACTAATTCAAATTTTCACAATAAGGAACTTATTCATTAATAAAAATAATAAAAGATAATTAGATGTGTTTATTTTATAATACAACTCATTTTTAAAAAAAATATTATACAACTATAAATTTAAATTTCACAATGCCACTTTCTTGGAGTAAATTTTTTTTTTATATATAGACAAATAAAACTATATAACAAAAAGAATATGAAAATAATAAGAAAATTAATTTTAACTAAAAGAACTCACATATTGTTCTACATCATATTTTTTTTATGGAGTTTATTAATTTAACATTCTGTAAAAATATTAGAAACAAAATTAAGTAAATGAATGAAACAATATAAATTTAAGAACACATATTTAAATGATTACATATAAGCACAATGTTATATATCATATTCATTTGTATTAAATTTGATATGATAATGTAATATTTTATGTTTGGGAGAGACATTTTCTAATATTTTGAATGCCAAATTATAATTAAACTTAAAAATTAAAAATAACAATTTAATTTTTTTTTTGATAAACAACAATTTAACATTTTTATTATAATTTTATTAAAAGTTATTTTAAAAATTATTGTTTTGTCAAGTATTAAATAATATAAATAAATTATCAAATACTTATTTATTTTTTTAAAAGATACATGTGAAAAAAAGACAATTGAGAATCATATTCATATATTGTCACAATTTCAAATCAACTATATATATATATATATATATATATATATATATATATATATATATATATATATAATATATATATATATTATGTTAATCTTTATTTGACAATTTATATTTCACTTCATTATTTCTTTAAGATATATAACATTAATTTGATAATAAATATGTAGTATTGTCTCCTTTATATTTATTATCATTCATGTTTAATTGATTTAATTTTTTTCAAATACTTAAGTGATGAAATTATCTATTTTATTTGAAAAAGTATTTAAAATATAACTAATATATAAATCATAGGGTTAATTTGAAAGAAGAATTTTTTTGAATTATATAAAAAATCATGTTGACATAATAATGTATAATCATTATTTACATAATAATGTATGGCCTCTCCAATTTTTTAAAATGTTTCTTAATAAATAAAAAAATTAAAAAAAGAATATTATTTCATATTTTCATATGCTATTTTTTTCTTTACGAAACATGGATGTATTATTCTAATTATTACAAAATTTGAAAACTTTAAACATGAAAATAAGATTAAATAAATATTTTCTATCATTAAAGTCACTTACTTGAAATTATAAAAATCAAATATTTTTCTCCTGCTATAGTATTATAGTCTTATACCTTTTGTATAATTTATATTGTTCTATTATTATATTTTAATTGTTAATTAAATTTAATATACTAATTTTAATATTATAATTATAATTTAATTTAGTCTTATAGTTGGCCCCCTCAAAGAAAACTTCTAGCTCCTCCCCTATTTGTATATAATATATACATAAATTTAATAAAAAAAAATATTAATAATAATCATGTAATTATTAGTTTTTTTAAATGTTTGCATCAAAAAAGAAAAAAATTACTATATTTAAACTTCTAGGTTACAATTAAAAAATTTATGATGAATACAAAAATAAAGTAATGCTAAAATAATAGTATTGTAAATTATATTTTATTTAGCCTAATCACTAATAAACTCGTAATTTGTTTTTAATAATTTGAAGTTGATTTAGTTCATTTTTAGTCATACTTTGATGTGACATTTAAGCATTCTTGAATTTGAATTAGATTAAAAATTGATAAATATTAATTTAAAACTTTTGATGATTTATATAAAAATTATGTTATTTTTAATTGATTACTTTGTTTATACGACTTTATAATTTATTTGTGATATTTTGAGAATGAATAATTTTAAGTAGAATTTGATTGATCTAACTCAATTATTTATTTATATAATTAATGTTAAAATTAACTAATGAGAACAATATTAAAAGCATCTAAAAAATACATCTAAAATGAGGTTAAAAATAAACAAATTTTGCATTGACATGTGATACGATTCACACTGGAGAACAATAATAAAAACATCCAAAAATTTACATTTAAGTTTTTATCTATAATAAAAGTAATTAATAGAATATTTATTAATATTATAGGCACAATGTAATTTGATTTAAGTAGTTATTAAATATATAACTATTAATTTGTATATTGATTCAAGTCAATATTTAATTTTATATATTAATTGAAATGCTTAAATTAAATTTGTTATTAAGTAAAAAATAGATTATAAAAAGTCTTACTTGAAATTATTTTAACTTAGTGAAAAATTATATTCATTTAGTGTTGGGTCTTGCAGTCAAGCTCCCTTCTGCCTTTGCACTCGAGGGCCAATCTCCGTCTGGTCCGAGGAAACCTTTGCACGCCTCCGTTACCTTTGGGGAGGCCTACGCCCCATAGAAACTATCTACCTGAGACTGTCCCTCGGCCCGTAGGTCCTGGCACAAGGTTAGAATTCTAACTCTTCCAGAGTGTTTGTCACATGATATTAACTTAATAGTAAAAAAAATATTTTGTATAATAAATAATAATTTTTTTAGAGAAAAGTGATTGAAAATAATGATAACACTTGGTTTAGGATCTAAAAATTGAGTAATGATGCTTTTTTAAGCCTTTTGTGTCATATCCAAAAGTGTAAACTATAAAAACAAAAAATGTTAGCAAGTAAAGTTTAAATATCGTATGTTGGATACTGTCAAACAAAATATCGTATGTTGGGTAAAAATATATATAAAAAAATCATAAAAAGAGATGTGAACTTTACTTAAATAAAAAAGACAATTCAAAAGAAAAGTGATTAAAAGATAAAATGTATGAAGAAAAACAAAGAAAAAAATACGACTGGTGAAGAAAAAAACATATAAACGAAAATTATAAAAGACAAATAAAATAAAGACTAAACATTGTTTTAATGATATAGTAGAACTTCTCGTATATTCTTCTGTAAAACCCCTCATTTTAAGTATTTTGTAGTTAAAAGTGAAGAAACCGTAAAATAATGTCAGCAAACAAATATTCAATAATAACTATTAGGCAAAATATGTAAAAGTATTCAAATAAATTTGAAAATGATAAATACTTACTTTAAAGAAAGATTGAAATTTTGATGGATATGTGTTTTTTGCCCGTATTTATCCCTCCAATGAAACTAAATAAAAGGAGCAGAAACATGTTAGCAATTGACTATTAAAAAATAAACGATTATAATGAAAAGCAACAACACGTCGGTATTTATAGATGAGTTGATCTCAAATCTTGCAAGATTTTTTAAATTTGAATTTACTATAAATTTAAATAAGAATATATATATATATATATATATATATATATATATATATATATATTCGTATTATTAATTAATTTGAATTAGGATATGTTTTATGTTATGAATTTGAACATTTAAATCATAAAAAAATACTTGTTATAACTATCTTAATTAATATAATTATATATTTTTTATAAATTAAAAATGGAAAAATTGATCACTTGATAATTGATTACTATAATTATAAAAAATATTTCATAAAACTTAATAATTTGATATTACACATAGTCATAAACATAAAATTATATTACATTAAATACTAATAAAATCATGAATAAAATGAAAGATATCTATTATATTATTATTATAAACATAATTCATTAATAGAATAATAAATTAATTTTTTTAAGGTAATACCATTCTAAGTTTATCAATATGTGTTGTTATTGGAATAAAATATCTAATTAGTAAATACTAATATAATCGCCAATAGAATATTTAGATTTACTCTATCTAATATTACATGTTAATAAAATAAAATATTTATTATTAAATACTAATAGAATTGTGATATTTACAATTAATAAGATCGTACAACCGCATTGCAATTGTAATATTTACAATTAATATCAAAATATTTTAATATAAAAAGTTTAGATTATGATTTTTTATGTGGTTATCAAAAAAATTAATATAACAAAAAGAGATATATTGTTAGCTAAATTAAAAAAAACACTAAAGAAGGAATGAAATAAATTGAATATTATTTTTCATAGTATATTACTATTATTAAATATAATAGAATCGTTAATAGAAAAATATTTATTATTATAATTAATATTAATGATTGATTGATTACTTTAATAATTAAAATATTAAAATAGATATATTAAAATATTAAAATGTCACCAGAACGTGACATGTGTACTGACAATTCTAGTCAGTAACTGTGTCCATTTTAAATTATTATTTAAATGTCCTACAGATATTAAGATTGTGATTGTGCTAATCTATAATTAATTAATTGATTAATGATACTAAAATTAAGAATGAAATATCAATCAATCAATATATTATATAAAATGTCATAAGAATGTGACATGTGGATAACCAGTCATAGTCAGCAACTGTGTTTTATATAATATATAGATAGATAATAATAATACCAAGAATATTTATTTATATTACTATCCATGAGATTTCCCGTGACAAATTTCATATGATTTTTATCAAACTAGTATAATAACTCGTGCAATGCACGGGAATATATTAAGATTATCAATAATATAATAAATTTAAGATAAATTAATTATATAAAAATATTAATAATATGTTCACATTTTCTCACATGATATTATAAATTTATATTATATTTTATTGAGTACTGTCTATTTAATTTTAAATTGTGTTGTCAAATAGGCAAAAATAGTGATTTAAATTAATGAAAATAAATAGTAATATTATATTTTAAATTATAAGCATTATATTAAAAAAATTATATTATTGTATAATTACTACTAAAAAAATTTCAACATAATTTTAACATTAAATACAGAGATATATAAATCAAATTATAATTAATTCTTCCATCAATTAAAATTAATTTTCACAAATATGCAAAATAAAAGTTTCGAATGACTACACTATATAAATTTATATTTTCATTATCAATAAACTAAAATTTTAAATACTTTTTTAAATAAATATTTTTCATACTTGTAAATTTAAAAATTAATTTCACTAATGTGTATTATTAAGCTCTATTTTTTCATTTTGATACTGATAATAATTTAGTAAATTACATATCAAAATTAGCAAATAATTTTCCATTTAATCACTGATCAGGAACTAATTTTGTTTAATTAAACTGATTAATTGCACTTAATTTCCTTATTTGCATAAATATTAAATTACTACTTTATCTTTAATTTGGGCCCGTGCAATTTGCTACATGAATACATTCTCTTATTTTTAATATTTTAATTGATTATCCTGCAAAGATCCTTTATTTTTAATTAATACTATTTCTTGTTAATTAACATTAAATATAGAGAAATATGTTCAAATCATAATTAATTCTTTCATCAATAAAAAATAAATTTTAAAAATTCTAAATTAAAATTTTTGAATGACTACATATTTTATAAATCAATTTATAATTTCATTATAAATAAACTAAAATTTAAATACTTAATAGTATTTTTTTTATATTTTATGTGCATTTTCAAGTTCTTGTAAATATATTAAAATTTTACTAACATAACATTAAAAGTGTTTGGGTTAATTAAGTTTTTAGTCCCTAAACAAAATTTTGACAGGTCAAAGTCCTTAAACTTTTTGAAAATTCGGTTTTTAGTCCCTAAACTTTTTAAAAATTTAATTTTTAGTCCCTGAATTAATGAGATTTCAAGGACTAAAAATCGAATTTTTTAAAAAGTTTAAGGACCTTGACCGATCAAACTAAAGTTAAGGGACTAAAAACTGAATTTTTAAAAAATTTAGGTACCTTGACCGGTCAAACTAAAGTTTAAGGACTAAAAACCGAATTTTGAAAAAGTTTAGAGACTAAAAACTTAGTTAACCCAAAGTGTTTTACCTATTTTTGAAACTGAGAATAATTAATTTGAAATTACATGTCAGATTTAACAATGAATTACCATCATTCAATTATTGATTAGGCACTAATGATTTTTTAATTACAATCATTCAATTACTTATTAGGCACCAATTTCACTTAATTCCTATGAATTTAGGCCCAAAAATTTGATACAAATTACCTTTCTCTTATTTTTAATTTTTTGAAATTGATTATTCAAATAAAAGATTGTAATATGGTTTATATTTTTAATCATAAGGCAAAATAATATATTAATATTTTTTAACTGAATATTCGTCAAAGATCTTTATTTTTTAAATTATTTTAATTAATCCTAAAAATTTATAATTAAATTTAAATATAGAGATATATAATCAAATCCTAATTAATTTTGTCATCGATTAAAATTAATTCTCACAAATTTGTAAAACAAAAGTTTTGAATGATTGCCCTATATTAATTTATATTTTCATTATCAATAAATTAAAATTTTAAATATTGATTAATTTCACTTAATTGTATTATTTACATAAATATTAAATTACCACCTTATCTTTAATTTGGGTCCGTGCAATTTGTTGCAATCTACTTTCTCTTTTTTTAATTTTTTTAATTGATTATCTAAATAAATGATTTTAAGAATGCAAAATAATATATTTTATTTTTTTAACTTTATTATCCTGCAAAGATCTTTGATTTTTAAATTTTTTTTAATTAATACTATTTTTTCATTAGCATTAAATATTGAGATATATATTCAAATCATAACTAATTCTTGCATCAATAAAAATTAATTTTAAAACTTTGTAAATCAAAATTTTTGAATGACTGCATATTTTTATAGTTAGAATATACACCCATTGTAATTACCTTAATATTTATAATTATGATTTTTGTAACACCCCTTTTTACTATCAAAGATTTTCTTATTAATTAAGAAATTTGAGAAGTGAATTGATATCCAATTATTGAAAACAACCTTTAAAAATACGGGGAAATTTATTTTTCCTTTAAAACGTTGTTACTTAAAATTCCAAACGACAATCATCCATAATACCTTATTAACATATTAAAATCCATTTTTATGAAATATCAATCTTAATAAATCAAACTCATTCATAAGACATTAACTTCGTTACAAACCATGAAACATAACAAAATCTTCTTTAATTAAAACATCCTCAGATCCAGCATTATATTATTCTATTACACCAAATATATTCATGCATTTACATCCTTGGAATTTAACACATTATTCATCTGAGCCACATATAAAGAATTGATACATCATAATATTAAAACCAAGTCTACCCCTTTTTATACAAGAAAGTACTAAGACTCAGAGCAGTGACTCAATGAAAATTTCAAAATACCCAATTAACCCAAGTAACATCCTAGAAGGATCCTCTTCTTTCTCTTAAAACATCCACTCGTGTTCACAGTGTTTGTTGTAGCCTTTCGTTCAATCTTTGTTGTCTGCATAAGATCATTTGTCTAAATCTGAAAAATAAAGGCGTATGGAGTGAGTCTCTCTCCTCCTCTAAACCAACAACCAAACGACCTTCCGGTCTCAAACAAACATACAACATCAACCACTTCACAGTGGTGCTCTCACGAGTCTCACTCGAAACTTATTTGTTTCCACAACTATTCTTGTAAATTATTTCACACTGGCCAGCTGCCACTGGAACTTCCAGAACTCAGTGGTCTTACATATTTTTGAGTTGGATGACTATTGGGAGTACACCCTTCACCATGGTACAATGGCGGGCTCTCACCAACTGATGATGTCTCGTATTTTTGTCAGGGTGGCCGAGTCAGCTACGTGATCTATCGTCACAACTCAGTGCCTTACCCTCCAAGAACAACTTGCCTTACGATCATCTCCCAGGTACCAACTGTGGTCATCCATTACTCCGAGGACTGACTCCTCAACACTCTCTCACAGAGTTTATTTTCTTTCTTCGTCGCATGTGGGTTTTCCGCTGCACATGGTACAGGTGCGGACGAATTGACGCTGAGCTAAAGGTACCACCTCTACGCTCACATATGCATATATAAATAAGGACTTTGCCTTTACCGCTACATCGTAACGATCTCGTCACCTCAAGTGACGCGTCATTCGCAATCCGACCTTGGTTCACAGATAACTCGCAGCTGAAATATCCCACGTGACCTTTTACAGGTTTGTGTGAGCTTTTCTACCAAAGGTACTCGACGACGGTCCCCAATCAACATATGTCCCAGACATACAACACGGAGATCAAACTCCCCCACTATCACAGTGGTTAAACATTACGACCCCGTCATCTCACAAGCACAATGCGCACCGTAGATAAAGCCTCCACACGACCTGTCCCACAATTATCCGTTCAAGCTTTGTCCACGAACAATTCCGTTCAACCGTCTCACACGACTTAGCGTTGGAGGTTCCTTCCTCCTTTCGATTCTCACCACGATTCGGACAATCACAATTCACAAACTTTCAAACACATGTGCGTATCGCACTTTACCCAATCATGACCCACATCATGATTCTTAACTGTCTTACTTTGTCTTATTGAAATCCTCACCCACTCTCACATTTTATGCTTATTTCAGTCATTTTGTCCAAATCCATGCAAGGGTCCTAAATTCCTTTCTAAGTCCAAACATCCGGCGTCCTCCATCTGCATAGGTAATTCCTAATTACCAATCCATAATGTTATTAAGTTCACACTCTTAATTATAGTTGATTCATTATTGCTCATAGTGAATATTATTGATTACTAGAATGACCTTCTAGTATTCACAAATGTACTCCATTTGGAGTTCATTTGCTCCCACACAAGAATGAAAAATTCTCGTTCCCACAATCAACAAACCATCACAAGCAATTCACATGCACAAACAAATTCCAGCACTCTTTGCCCGAGGATCACATTCCTCCCGGTCTCCAATTCACAGTTAATAATAGAATAATCATTAATAATTAATAATTCAATAACTCAAACTCAATCCATCACAAATCATTGCATTCATATTTCTATGGAAACTTCCCTTTTTAGGTGAAATTATTCCTTAGCAAGTACAATTAAAGGCATTAAAACCAAATACACAATTAATACAATTAAATTTCATGTGGACACATAGAGCTGTACACACACCAAAAAATATTTGATACATCATATCAACTTTAAATTTCATGAGATTTTACAGAGAAACTATAAATCATACAAATTTCATCATATAAATTTATCTCACGAAAATTCAACCCACAAATATTATTTTTGAATTAAAAACAGTGACTGTACATGCTCTATAAAACACAATTCCATATTTTTAGAAAATAGCATATCAAATTTTTTTTATGTACAATTTTACAGAGAATATCTCCAACATGTGGACCATAACATATAATTTCCTCAGTACCAAAAACCCACCAAAAATACCCTTTTTGAATTTTTAAAGCATTTATGTCTCAGAACAGAGTCTCCCATATAAAAACATAAATAATTACCAAAATTTCCTATAAAATTCCGATAAAATTCACAGATATTCTACATAATTCAAATAAGGTTAAAAAGTTTTCTCATAGCCAAATTCGCTCAAAAAGTATATTTTTCCCATTTAAATTCTCCACTGTCCAGTTTTCGTTTTTCACAACAATAATTTTCTAAAATTACTTCCCGACTTTTCCTAACCTTGAAAAAATTCAGAGATGACCCTCATAATACATAAAATGAACTCATGGTTCCAGTTTTTCAAAATCACATCCCAAAATTCTTGTAAAAATCAAAACAGTCCCATTCTCAGAATTAACAGTTTTCGAAAATAATTCCGGTAAAAATAGTTACAATGCTAAAAAAAATCTGAGAAAAATATCACGACATCCAGAGGCATCAAAACATAGGAAAATATATTTATATCCTCAAAAACATGCACGAAAACCGAGACGAAAAATTCACACAGTCGTAGGACTCAAATCACAAGTAGCTTATTTTGGATTTTTCAAAATTATTTACAGACCATCAACAACAGCCACAATCCATATTTAACAAGAAAATAAGGAAATAGCTTAGAAATAAAAAAGAAACTCCTCCATACCTCGACGAAATCGAAATCCAATCGGTGGGTATTGAAGCTCTAGTCTCCCTCTATGATATATCCAAGATTAATCGGTAGAAACTTTGATTTGGAGGCTCAAATATTATAGAGAAGATGCAGAGAGAAGGAGGAGGGACAAGACAGCCTCGGCAGAGTGAGGAAGAAAAATGATTTTTTTCCAATATTGCTATTTGCACCTCACTTCCTATAAAGACACCCCCCTTCTCTTTTTTTTTTCTACAACTTACGGAACTCACGTAAAAGTCTCAAAAATCTCACAATAATACTAACTATATTTTAATTACTCAAACATATCTTTTCTTATTTAAAAGACATAAATTCCAATTAAATCATAACTCAATCACACAATTATATATTTATTGAGTTGTAATTTTTAGGGTGTTACAATTTTTTTGTAACAAAATGTAAAAATAAAACACATAAATAGCTAATATAAAGGTGAGTTTAACTCCTCGTAATTTCTTCAAATTCAAATGCAACATAACAAATATTTCTTGAAGTTTTGATAGTAATTTTAACTTATATCCATTCATGAAATAAATAATTGATCAAATTCATACATACTATGAATACGAATCTAGTCCAAACCTAATTTGATTTTGGGTATGATTTTATAGCTCATCTGGTATGAATAACTATTATTAGACATTAACATTATTAGATATAATATTTTAATTTGTAATAGACAATTTATATTTTATTCCATTAGTTTTTCAAGATATTTTACATTAATTTAATAATATTATGGAGTATTATCTCTTGCACGTTTACTATCATTCATCTGTGATTGAATTTTATTTTTTTAGTACTGAATAATTTATAAATAATTATAAAATAAACCTCAATTTGTCATATTATCTAACTAAAATATACACCAAATAGAATCATTATAAAAAAAAACCAAAATAGAAATTAGTAGATATAAAAATATGAGTAAAAATTTAATTGCAAAATATTATTTTTATGACATAATATGTTTCTTCAGTTCATGTCACTTCCTATTTATTCTACGCTATGAATATTTCGAATACTCAACCTGCACATTTCAAATTACCACATTTTTTTTACCATGGATAATTATAAACAAAACAACAAACTACAAAATATTTTTTTCTTTTGCAAAAGCTAAATATATTTATTAAGAACTTATTATTAACATAAGAAGTGCCAAAATCCAAAAACATGTTACAGTGAAGAAAAACCCAAAATATTAGATATAATTACATTTCAGAACCATGTAGAGTGAGCTTCCACATAGTTATCTTGAATTGCAGCATATAAGTATTGTAATCGGTGCATACAAATTCCACTTGGTCAGTCTTCACACTTCTCATTCACCGCACGTACTTGATAGTTAGGTCTATACATTAATTTACATAAACAAATAATAACAGAGAAATTAAAAAAAATAGAGAAGAAGGAAGAAAAAACGAAGAGATGAGAGTCAATACAAATCCTAGAACATGAATATGAATATATATATATATATATATATATATATATATATATATATATATAGAGAGAGAGAGAGAGAGAGAGAGAGAGAGAGAGAGAGAGAGAGAGAGAGAGAGAGAGAGAGAGAGAGCGTGAATCCTAGAACAAAATATTTGAAATTTAAGTTTTGAATTTGATTAAAATATTTGAAATTTAAATTTTAAATTTGATTAGCCATTGAGTGGTGTGTGAGGATGATTGAATGGAATAATTTCGTTATTTAAAAATGAATATAAAGATTGTTAAGAAAGCCATTGTACCAATTGGATAACATGCAAGCAAAATTAGCGTTTAAAATGATTAATTAATGTGATTTATAATCAAATACATTTATATATACCACCTATCTTCTAATTACTATTTTAATGTCATTAGTAGGCTTTTAAACGTGATTTTAACATACAATCATTAATAAAAACTAAATTATGATTGTTCCCATTTTGAATTATTAATTTAAATTGATTCCATTTTAAATTGATTTATTTCCAAAAAAAAACTTTTTTTATTGTTAATTATTTCCGAAAATAACTATCATATTAAATTAAATTATTAACATTATTGGACGATTAAAAAATGAATAATTTAAATTTGATTGTTCCCATTTTAAATTTAAATTGATTTTTATACACAATTTTTAATTTTTAATTTTTATTTACTTGTCTATATTAAATTAATAATATGTTAAATTATAGACTAATGACAATCAATAATTTAAATAATTTTAATTCCATATTTAATTACACTATGATTATTTTTATTTTAAATTAAGTTATTTCTAAAAATATTTTACATATTTTATATTTAATTATTTATGAAAATAAATGTCATATTAAAGTATTATTGTAAAGAATCATATAATTTAAATTATTCAATCATTTTAAATGAATAGTCTAATAACTTTTGGACTGATAATTGTAATTGTATAATTTAAATTATGTATGAAATAATTGTATTCTTAAATTATTTTAATTGTTTTGTGTCGTATTAAATTATTTTTGTACATATTATCAATGGTTAATGTTGATTGATTATTTTCTTGTGTGATTGATGCTAATTGACTATTTCATTGATTGATTATTTGAATTTGAATTTGGTTTGTAACCGAACCAAACAATTCCGAAGCATTAAATGATAACATGTGTCATTCGATGCTTGAGAAGCAACCTTGTTTCGCCACGTGTTTTTCAAAGCTGTTTTTGGATTCGAAATTTTTATATATATTGATATTGATTTTATATATATTGATGTGGATAGGTCAACCTTTTTCCTTTTATGTTTGTTTAGCATAAAAATAGATATCATAGTAATAAGTCAAATGTAATTAACCCAAAGGGTTGACGTAGTGGTGTAAGGTTTCGCTGTGTTCACATGAGGGGGAACGATCTATTTAGCGGAAGAACATGTGTTCGATTCCCTCCGTATGCAAAATTTTCTTGAGCCGGCGGCAGCCACGCACCGCAAGCGAAATTAGTCTCTAGTGGGTTGGGGGACACCCGTGATCTCTACCCAGGAAAAAAAAAGTCAAATGTAATTACAAATCAATCATTACTAATATTTTAAAGGTTTTTATGGAAAAAATTTTGCAGTTTAAGGAGCATTTTAAAGTTTTTAAATGATATTTAAATTAATAATAATGGCAATTAAAAATATAATCGTGTTCTAAAATGAAAAAACTCTTCAATATACCATAGTCATAAAACAACTTTGACACTGTTTGTTTGTATTAAAAAATATTAATAATAAAATAATTACGTTTAAAATGTTTATTGATATTTAAAAAAAAAGCATAAAACAATTGTTAGTTTCAAAAGTTATAAAATTAGTAATTTAAAAAAGTTAATGTATATTTAATTTTTTACTCGTTTAAAAAAAATACATTTTATGTAATTTTTTTTTGCTTCGGAAAAAAAAAAAAATGTTCCGATAAGGGATGACAAGTAAGACTTATTAAGATGAATTTTATTTTTCCTACTTCTCTAATGTCATTTGTAAACTTGTTCCATCCTTATTAGAAATTATCATCTTGGTTAAGCTGGGAAAACTTGTCCTGCCGCATACTTATCTTGTTCTCTTTTTACACATTTTTTTCTTCATATTTTTCAAGAATAAACCATATATCAAACATATGTGAAATAATAATATACATAAAAAAAAACTTTAAATACCATGAGAAAGTAAGAAATCTAAATAACTGAACATATTTTGATAGAGTTGTCTATTACATGCTCATCCACACACATGATATGAAAATATTAAATACATTTTTAATTACTTTAAATTACTTTAAAACCCTCTATTTTATCTTCTTAGGATGTGTTTAAAAAGTTAAATAAAGTAGCTTATAGCTTACTTGACTAAGTTAAAAATTTATTTGACCAAAATTGAATTGTTTGGTAAAGAAGCTTATTTAACTAACTTAGTAACATATTTTAAAAAGTTATTTCATGTAGCATTTGAGTTTACAAGCTCTTAAGTTTTTTTTTTTCTTATATTTTTATCATCACTATCTTATTGGAAATCTTCCTCTATCCTTTTTATGTTAAAAATGCTAAAAAAATAATAATCAACTATCATTTCTTTATAATATAAAAACAATTTATATTATCTCGTTAATAAAATTTTAAAATTAAAAATATTGTACTAATTCACGGAGCAGACGTGCTCATTTGTTCAAGATGGATTTCAATTTGAAATCTTTTCTATTTTATTGGAAATCTTTTTTTCTAATAAATGGTCCATTTTTAAATCAAATATTCTCATTATCATATTAAGATATGCAAATATCAAGTAACTGTAATATACAGATATTCTTATTACAAGTAACTGTGCTATGCAAATATTCTAAAAATATTTGTTGCACATCCGTTGAGATTCTGTGATGGCCAGAACTCTATAAAATGAGTGTGTTGCTCTTCCTTTGGGTCATCGAACATACTTCTCTTTCAATATACAAACACCATCGAGTATAAGATAGTGAGGTTTGGAAAACCAAGTTAGAATACGAATTACGTTCATGGCGACGACACTAAACTAAGGAGTAAAGGAATCAAATAGCAATGGCTGGAGGTTAGTATTCTCATTTGATAACGCTTCCGCCTAAAATTTTGATCTAAATGTGTTTCTTAGTTTTGACATATTTAGATCGTCTTATTTTCTTACATTTGGTATCAGATCGTCTTATTATTGGTTGGGTTTTGAGTTTCCAAATTTCTAAATATGGTTATTATGTTTAGAGGTTTTTTGATTCAAACCATAGTAAGAAATCAAATGGAAATCGTTTTTCTAACCCTTTTGTGATTTGAAACTTTGATTCTGGTGCTAAAAATGTCGAGAAATCATTGGGTTTTGTTTTGGGTTCGCGGGTCTCAACAGGGTCATAGTGACCCGGCTTAAGGTTGAAAAAGAATGGAACGCATACTGTTCTGCCGTTTTGTGTTCCTAAATTAATAGATTGCATTTGGATATATACGTGCGATTCTAATCATTGTCATATACGTGATTGTAGTGCAGTGTCAAGGAGCATTTTCATTAGGTTAATGACAAGAGTTCGAACCCAGTCAACTGCATTTTTTTTACACCATTTAACATGATTTCCTTGTATTCTTATACTCAATATCAATAAAAAAAACAAAGATTGAAATACCAAAGAGTTTGGCCATATTCGAACTCAATTTTCGTATGTGCTTCGAATCTGGATCAACCACTGAACTACCTTAAGAATTTTATACAATAATGCATTTCAAATTTTATAAAGCGTGCTTGTGTTGTATTATAATTTAGCAATGTGCATAATCCGTTTGGCATAAAATGTATGTTCTTTATATTATTTCGAACATGCTGCTGCATACATATATTGCTTTTAGCTTGAAAATTTGAATTGTATAAATTTATTGTACATGCTATATTTATGCAGTATTGTTCAAATTTGTTTGCTATATGTTATGCAAATATTTAGCCCTTTTATAATTAATTAATGTTAAGTGATTAATATAACTTTGATTAATTAGAGAGTAGCCATAGCATCTTTAATTAATTAAGATTATATATTAAGTTTTAAAATATTACGTTGGAAACATTGATTGTAATTAATCATATGCGATATGATAAAATCTACCCATAGGAATTTTGTTATATTTGTATGATTAATTAAGATAAAATATTAAATTTATATTTCTTAATCTACCCACAAGAATTAAGAAAAGGAACAAAATTTGATAGTTTTATCATAAAGTTATATATAATGAGTCTAATTAAGTAGGACTTTAGCCCATAGGCAAGTTTTATGTCACTAGATTCATAAATTAAGGCATGTTTACATTGGTAAAGCATGACATTTATTTTAGTCTCAAATTATGATGATGAGCATGTGTTTTTCAACTTTGCAATTTCTCAATCTGTGAATATTTCTGATATTAAGTGTGATATTCTCGAATTAAGGGGTGATAACTATAAGGTTTGGAAGGAGAGAATTCTTCTTCATTTAGGCTGGATGGACATTGATTATGCTATTAGGAAGGAAGAACCACCGGCTATTACTGAGACCAGCACTCCAGATGCGGTTGATCTTTATGGAAAATGGGAGAGGTCTAATCGCCTTTCTGTGACGTTCATAAAGACCAACATTTCTGTTGGTATCCGGGGTTCTGTCGACCAACATGATAATGTTAGGGACTTACTAAAGGCTATTGATGAGCAATTTACTACATCTGATAAGTCCCTTGCCAGCACCCTTATAATGCAGTTCACATCCATGAAGCTCACTGGGATAAGAGGAGTGTGTGATCACATCATGCGCATAAGGGATATAGTGGCTCAACTGAAAGCCTTGGAGGTTACCATGTTAGATTCTTTCCTAGTACACTATATTTTGTGCACCCTGCCTCATCACTATGCCCCTTTTAAGATCTCTTATAACACACATAAGGATAAGTGGTCTGTCAATGAGTTGTTGACCATGTGTGTTCAAGAAGAGGAAAGGTTAATGATGGAAGAGGGCGAGAGGGTGAACTTGACTACTTCTGGAAAGAACAAGAGGAATCAAATCAATTCCAAGGGAAAGATTCCTGCTCAGCCAATCATAAAGAAGGAGTCAAAGTGTTTCTTTTGCAAGAAGAAGGGACACATGAAGAAAGACTGCCCAAAGTTTAAGAATTGGCTTGAGAAGAAAGGTACTCCATTTGCTTTTGTCTGTTATGAATCTAATATGGTTAATGTTAATCATAACACATGGTGGATTGATTCTGGTTCTACAATCCATGTTTCTAATACCTTACAGGGTATGGAAAACCTAAGGAGGCCAGTGGGAAGTGAGCAATGCATCTATTCAGGAAGCAAGATGAGTTCACATGTGGAGGCCGTTGGGACATGCATTTTAGTTTTAAGCAGTGGTTTTATTTTACATTTAGAGAAGACCTTTTATGTTCCTAGTTTTCCTAAGAACTTGATTTCTGTTTTTAGACTTGCACCTTTGGGATTTTCTTTTAATTTTACGGATTCTGGTTTTACTTTGTCGAATAAATCTGAAATCGTTGGTTTTGGTGAATTACGTGACGGTCTTTACTCTATTCATTTACAAAACAACGCTGCTTATAATTCTATGCATGTTTCTGCTGGGTTAAAACGATGTGTTATGAATGAGGATTCCTCTATGTTGTGGCACCGGAGATTGGGACACATCTCCATTGAGAGAATTAAACGATTAGTAAATGACGGGGTACTTAGTACTTTGGACTTTGCTGATTTTGAGACTTGTGTGGATTGCATCAAGGGTAAGCAAACTAACAAGTCTAAAAGAGGTGCAAAGAGGAGTTCAAACCTATTGGAAATCATTCATACATATATTTGTTGTCCGGACATGGATGTGAGTGGTCCGAAATACTTTATCACCTTTATAGATGATTACTCATGATATATGTATCTCTATTTACTTCATTCTAAGAATGAAGCTTTGTACGCCTTTAAGGTTTTTAAGGCTGAAGTAGAGAAACAATGTGGAAAGCAAATTAAGATTGTGAGATTAGATAGAGGTGGAAAGTACTATGGTAGATACACAGAGAGTGGACAAGCACTTGGTCCATTTGTGAAATTTCTTCAAGAACATGGGATTGTTGCCCAGTACACTATGCCTGGTTCTCCGGATCAGAATGGTGTGGTAGAAAGAAGAAATTGAACTTTAATGGACATGGTGAGAAGTATGAGGAGTAATGTGAAACTTCCTCAGTTCTTGTGGATTGAAGCACTTAAGAGGGTTGTGTATATATTAAATAGAGTTCCGACCAAGGCTGTCTCTAAGACACCTTTTGAGTTATTCAAATGTTGGAAACCTAGTTTGTGACATATACGCGTTTGGGGATGCCTGTCAGAAGTGAGAATTTATAACCCATAAGAAAAGAAACTAGACCCTAGGACTATTAGTGGGTATTTCATTGGATATGCTGAAAAGTCCAAGGGGTATAGGTTCTATTATCCGTTTCACAACACTAGGATTGTGGAATCAAGAAATGTAAAGTTTCTTGAAAATGACTTGATTAGTGGGAGTGATCAATTTCAAGATGTTGCTTTTGAAAGATATCACTATGAGGCTCAACCCTCTGGATCAAGTGACAGATTGGTAGTCATTCATACCCTCAAGTTCAAGCGACTGATAGACAACCAGTGATTGAAGTTCCATAAGTTGCTGAAGATGATCATGTAGATCAAGCTGTTAACGAGGAACAACAAGACAATGTTGAACAACAAGTTCCTCATCAAAATGATGAAGCAGCATTGAGAAGATCTACTAGAGTAAAAAAGTTGGCAGTTCCTAGTGATTATGTAGTGTATCTACAAGAATCAGACTACAACATTGGAGCTGGAAATGATCCTGAAACGTTTTCACAGGCCATGAATTCTAAGGAATCAAATTTGTGGTACAATGCCATGAAAGATGAGATGGATTCTATGGCATCTAACCGAGTCTGGGATCTCGTTGAGTTGCCTAATGGTGTAAAAGCCATTGGATGTAGATGGGTCTTTAAAACAAAGAAGGACTCACAAGACAACATTGAGAGACATAAGGCAAGACTTGTTGCCAAAGGATTCACTCAAAGAGAAGGAATTGATTACACAGATACTTTTTCTCCTGTGTCTAAGAAAGATTCTCTTCGAGTGATTATGGCGCTAGTAGCTCATTTTGACTTTGGGTTACATCAAATGGATGTGAAAACAACATTCCTCAATGGTGATCTGGAGGAAGAGGTTTACATGAAACAACCTGAAGGATTCTTCTCTAGTGATGGTGAGCATTTAGTCTGCAAGCTTAATAAATCCATATATGCATTGAAACAAGCTTCTCGCCAGTGGTATTTAAAATTTCATGAGGTTATCTCTTCATTCGGTTTTGAGGAGAACGTCATGGATCAATGTGTATACCAGAAGGTCAGTGGGAGTAAGATTTGCTTTCTTGTTTTATACGTGGATGATATTTTGCTTGCGGCTAATGATAAGGGTATGCTATATGAGGTGAAACAGTTTCTTTCTAAGAACTTTGATATGAAGGATATGGGTGAGGCATCTTATGTCATAGGCATTAAGATCCATAGAGAAAGATCTCGAGGCATTTTGGGTTTGTCTCAAGAGACCTATACCAACAAGGTTTTAGAGAGGTTTAACATGAAAAATTGTTCACCGAGTGTAGCTCCTATTGTGAAGGGTGAGGCTTGAATTGAGTCAGTGCCCCAAAAATGACTTTAAGCGGGAACACATGAAGGATATTCCATATGCTTCAGCTATTGGAAGCCTTATGTATGCTCAGGTTTGCACTAGACTTGACATTACATTTGCTGTTGGAGTTTTGGGAAGATATCAGAGCAATCCAGGTGTTGACCACTGGAAAGATGCAAAGAAAATAATAAGATATCTTCAAGGAACAAAGGATTACATGCTCATGTACAGACGAACTGATGATTTGGAGGTGATAGGCTACTCCTATTTAGACTACGCTGGCTGCATTGATACCAGGAAATCAACATCTGGTTACATTTTTATGCTAGCTGGTGGAGCTGTATCTTGGAGAAGTGCAAAGCAGACCTTGACTGCTACTTCCACCATGGAGGCTGAGTTCGTTTCTTATTTTGAGGCTACCTCACATGGTGTATGGTTGAAGAGTTTCATATCTGGACTTAGAGTTGTAAACTCTATTTCTAGGCCATTAAAGTTGTACTGTGACAACTCTGCTGCGATATTTATGGCTAAGAACAATAAGAGTGGAAGTCGAAGTAAACACATCGACATCAAGTATCTAGCCATAAGAGAACGTGTTAAGGAAAAGAAAATGGTCATTAAGCACGTTAGCACTGAATTGATGATTGCTGATCCTTTAACTAAAGGCATGCCACCAAAGAATTTTAAGGATCATGCAGTACGAATGGGACTTGGTTCCATAATGTGATATTCATTGTTCGAACATTTATTGTTTTAGTGAAACTCTTATTCAGTTTGATGTTTTCTCATTTATTATGTTCACATGTGGCTTTGACCAAGAATAAACATGTGGTTTATTCATTAAGTTGAGAGCTAGTGTTGAGAGACTTAATATACTGTGATACATGGGAGATAATACTCATTACTAGAGGACTTGTCACCATGATTCATATATTTTGTTTCTTATGGTTGATAATGGGTTAAATGGACCAAGTGGGAGAATGATAGGATTTCCCTTAATTCATGGAGCAGACGTGCTCATTTGTTCAAGATGGATTTCAATTTGAAATCTTTTCTATTTTATTGGAAATCTTTTTCTTCTTCTAATAAATGGTCCATTTTTAAATCAAATATTCCCATTATCATATTAAGATATGCAAATATCAAGTAACTGTAATATACAGATATTCTTATTACAAGTAACTGTGATATGCAAATATTCTAAAAATATTTGTTGCACATCCGTTGAGATTCTATGATGGCCAGAACTCTATAAAAGGAGTGTGTTGCTCTTCCTTTGGGTCACCGAACCTGCTTCTCTTTCAGTATACAAACACCATCGAGTATGAGATAGTGAGGGTTTGAAAAATCAAGTTAGAATACGAATTACGTTCGTGGCGACGACACTGAACTAGGGAGTAAAGGAATCAAATAGCAATGGCTAGAGATTAGTATTCTCATTTGATAATGCTTCCGCCTAAAGTTTTGATCTAAATGTGTTTCTTAGTTTTGACATGTTTAGATCGCCTTATTTTCTTACACTTAAGGATGTGTTTAAAAAGTTAAATAAAGTAGCTTATAGCTTACTTGACTAAGTTAAAAATTTATTTGACCAAAATTGAATTGTTTGGTAAAGAAGCTTATTTAACTAACTTAGTAACATATTTTAAAAAGTTATTTCATGTAGCATTTGAGTTTACAAGCTCTTAAGTTTTTTTTTTCTTATATTTTTATCATCACTATCTTATTGGAAATCTTCCTCTATCCTTTTTATGTTAAAAATGCTAAAAAAAAATGAATCAACTATCATTTCTTTATAATATAACATCATCAAAATTATAATATAAAAACAATTTATATTATCTCATTTTATTTAATAAAATTTTAAAATTAAAAATATTGTCCTAATTTTTTAGATGTTAAATTATTTTAAGTAAATTAAAACATTAAAAGTAATAATTGTTTGAATCACAACAGCTAGTTTTGACTACTTTTCACAAATTCCTACTTCAACAGCTAGTTAATTTATCAACTTTTAACTTTCAACTAATTTTCCATCTTTCAACTAGTTTTTCAATTATAGTTAGTTTATCCCAGAATTTTACTAAACACGTCTTTATCCACCCATAATTTCTAGTATTGATCATACATAAAAATGTGGCGTTCTGTTCACGTACAGTATTAACAGGGATGAATACCATAAGCAATCACATACAAGACGACCCGACAATCATGGCATGGGAGCTTATAAATGAATCACGCTATAATGAATTGGGGAAAACTTTTCCTTAAATCAATGTAAGCCCCATACTCCCATGAATTATGGACATTAATTAAATACTATTTTTGTTAGGTCTTAAGAGTAAAGAATCACATTTCCTCCACGTCAAACAGCCCTAGGCTAGGTCTAGGTGCCATCAAAATGAAGAAATTATAAATTTATAATTGTCCTTCATGAGTTTCTCAATTGTGGTTATTTGGGCAATTATGCTAGAAGATAGCAAAGCCTTTTCCTATTCAAATCTCACGGGACTTGTTTGATCACCTATGTTAGGCCTTGTGATAGATGGATGCCATCTGAACTGAAAGGGATAACTAGACAAAAAATGGGAAGAAGGAATAGCATCAAACTGTGAAGGCAATCAATCCCATCCCGTATAAATAGATAGAAATTACAAGAGAGTACACATTTATAAACTCAGGTCTTGCCTCCCTGGAAAGATGATGACAAGAGTCCATCCGGGTTATCAGAATGTACCTGTTCATAATAGACAAAGTAATTCCTCTTTTAAATGATGTCACAAGCAAGCTCCTAAAGACGCACACAATTCATCCTCATTAATATACATGAAATAATTCCAAAACTTATGTCAATCTGCATCATAAAACCCAGACACAACAGAGTACCGATCGAACAACACTTAAATCACTAAACATGTACAAGTCAAGTAATTCCAGCAAATTTCTCCCATCGCTAACAATACATGATGTTCTAAACAAATTCCTCTCACTTTTGAACGATAAGTGAGCAAACTTTACATACCTGTCCTTTTCGGGAGAGAAAATAATATTTGGATCAAAATAAATATATGCATTAATAGCTAAAGCTTCGGCCCTTAGAAACAAAGATATGCAGTGATAAAGAGGACTGTCTATGCCAGTGTTATCAGACTCAGACCGGTCATCGGCTTGGTTGGAGTACTGGGTCAATGAGTTACGGGTCATTAGTTAACCCGCATGACTCGATCTATATTAAAAAAATTCTAAATAATTTCATAACTTGTAAACGTGTACACTTTTTTGTGTGCAGAAAAGATAGTTTGTAAACTTATACACTTAAAGATTTAAAGTTTAACAAAATTCAACATATTTCGAAGCATAGTTATGAACTTGTTTAAAAATTTTGAGCAGCATATTTTTTCAGAATTGAATATACATAACCTTAAGTTATAATTTAAAATATATCATTATCATCTATTTATTAAAACTATCATTGTTATACACTGACAGACATAATATAATATATAATCTAATATATATATATATATAAACATATTCCATTTAGACAGTACAATTTTTCCATTCATCACATTATTGCTCTGATAAAGAATAATCATTTTTCAAACTAGTAAGTATATTGGATGAGATAAGATAAATACAAGTTTTACTCGTAGATAACAATATAAGCTATGGAGAAAAAGCCAAATTGGAAGTGCCAGTAGCTTTATCATCTCAAATCCTAAGATGCAGTTATGCTTGGTAAAAAAAAGTAAGCAAATCTATAAATAACATAAGTGTAAGATATAAATTGAATTTTCTCATGAATGTTGTTGTACTCCTGTAAAAAAAACAAACAAAAAACAAAAACTGCATGACCCACCGAGTCAACCGGGTCGCCGAGTCACTGATTCAACCTCTAAATCCGCCGAGTCAAACTGGGTCTGTTGCATGACCGATCCAATTGGTGACTCGGACCGGTTAGGTGACCAGTTCCCGAGTCAACGGGTCAACCTGGCCGGTCCGAGCCGGGTCTGATAACACTGGTCTATGCTATCTTTTTTTTGGTCCTAGGTCAGAGACCACGGGTGTTCCCCAATCCACTGGGTCAGAGACTAATCCCGCTCGCGGTGCGTGGCTGCCGCTAGCCCAAGGAAATTTTGTACACGAAGGGAATAGAACACGGGTTCTCTTGCTAAATAGATCGTTCTCCCTCATGTGAACGCAGCAGGATCTTACACCACTGCGTCAACCCTTTGGGTTATCTGTCTATGCTATCTACTTTATCACTTACTTTTCTAATAATTTTTATTAGCCTCTAAATACAAATCACATTTTTTTGTAAAATAATAACCATCGAGTTATTAAGATTTTTTTGGAAATTGCATTTTAAAATCATAGAAAAACAAAAATTTTCACATTTCAATAAAAATCTTTCCCCTTTTACTTCTTTAATTAGTATCTAAAAACACTTATTAGCATTTGCCTAATATTAATCCTATTAGACTCTATTTATAACTGTAAGAACTTCATCTACAAACAAAAAGTTATTAAATGATCCAAGTGTAAAAATTTGACAGCTAATACCAATTCATCCTGTCCCATATATTATATATTATATATACACACACAACACTTTCACCTGTCGTGCAATAGTTTTATGTTATACAATCCAACTACGATCAAATTTTAAACACTAATTGTGTAAGGGAAAAAGGAGGCACATTGCGCTTCCAAAATAATGTAGAATTTTTCACTATAACCAGTTTGCCAACTGAGGAAATTGCTGCAGTAGCCATGTCACACTCCTGATCGCTGCCTGCATATAAATTGTTTTCCAAGAGAATCCAACTCAGTCGATGGCCAAAAACACACTCATCCACACCAATGCACATGCGTTGACAACATACATGTTTTTATTCATGACCCGTATATATGTTCATGCTCTTATCCAATAACTACATTTAATTTTAAATGATGACCAATATGAAAGCTACGCCAAAACTGTTTATTAATTAACCCAGAAAAGAAAACCGATATCCATACTATTTAAAACTGAATTTGACCTTTGTGTAGAAACCAATTTGGCAACAATGTTACAATTAATTTATCAAACGAATGACAAAAAATCTAATTATATAAAACCAATTTCTAACCAACCTAATCCAAACCACTTTAAGTCCATTTTAATGGATTGGTTTAATATCCAAATCCAATTTTTTGGATTTTAAATCCAATTCAATTAATTTGGATATGGATTGGATATTTGTTTGGATTTTTAAATCCAAAACTCATGCCCACCACAAGCGTTTTTCGAATAATATAGCATTCTTCCAAAAACAGTATTGGCTGATGTCGACCGAAAAATTCCCTAATCGATGTAGCCCAAAAATATCCTAATCGAGACTGGCCGAAAATTGTCCCGATCGACATTGGCCGAAAATAATCCTAGCCGACGTCGGCCAAAAACTTCCCCCACCGAGGTTGGCTGAAAATACCGTAGCTGAGATCGGCCATAAATAGCCTTGATCGAGGTCGGTGGAAAACTATCTCGGCCGACGTCGGCCAAAAATAACCCTAGCCGACATCGGTAGAAAATAACACTAGCCGACGACGGTCGAACACTGCCCCGGTCAACGTCGGCCAAAAATAATCCTAGTCGACATCGGTCAAAATAACCTTAGCCGACGTTGGCCAAAAAATTTCCCGACCAAGGTTGGTCGAAAATACCGTACCTGAGATTGGCCATAAATAGTCTTGATCGAGGTCGACCGAAAATTGTCTCGGCCGACGTCGGCCAAAAATAACCCTAGCCAACATCGATCGAAAATAACCCTAGCCGACGTCAGCAAAAAACTGTCACGGCCGACTTCGGCCAAAAATAACCCTAGCCGACATCGGTCGAAAATAACCCTAGCCAATGTCAGCCAAAAACTTTCCCAGCCGAGCTTGGCCGAAAATACCCTAGTCTAGATCGGCCATAAATAGCCTTGATCGAAGTTGGCCGAAAACTATCTCGGCCGATGTCGGCCATAAATAACCCTAGCCGACATCGGCCGAAAATAATCCCAGTCGAGGTCGACTGAAAACAGCCATGACCGAGGTTGGCCGAAAACTGCCTTGGCCGATGTTGGTTGAAAACTTTCTTGGTTGAGGTTGGCCGAAAATACCCTAGCCGACATCGGACGTAAATAGCCTTGATCGAGGTCAGCCGAAAACTGCCTCGGTCGAAAATAATCCTAGGCGAGGTCGATCGAAAACAACCCTGATTGAAGTCGGGCAAAAATAGCCCCAACCAAGGTCAGACAAAAATCGATTTATGGTTTAGAACTAGATTTAGAACCAAATTAGTTTTGAATTATAAACCGATTTTAAAATCACTTTTAACTGATTTTAAAACCACTTTTAACCGGTTTCAAAAAAATCCAATCCAATTTTTATCCAATTAAATGGATATGGATTTAAATCCAATCCATTTAATTGGATTTGGATAAATCCAATCCATGAAAAAGAACATGAGAGACCGAACTTTTCTACATTTTCTGCAAATTTTAATTTAATGCCCATTCTGAACTGATATGGATGGGAAATTTAAGACTAGATGCCTACAGTGCTCAGGCAATGTTATGGTATGGATGGATGTAAGAGATGTAAAATTAGTGATTGTCATAATTTTGGTTTATAATTAAGAGCAAGGGTTTTGAGACAAGATTGGGTTTGATTTTGCGCAGTTATTTCTGGCTCCTGTTAGATTATTTACTTTTGGCAGTTAAATGACCTGTTTAGAGTTTGGCTTTTCCTTCATCTCTTATCCCTGCCCCACATCTTACAACAATCAATTCAATTTGATTCTAGTGTGAAGAAATAAGAGGCATGTAGTTCTTAATCTGTATAACAGCACTAGTCTTTCATCTTTTTTTTTTTTCCCTTTTCTCTTTATACACACACTTCCTTTTATTTATCCCCAATCGCCATGATAGAATCATTGTATGGAATGAAGAAAATTTCACATACCAAAGTTGCGTCCCCAGGCTTGATTGCAGGTTCAACACAGTCTCGCCCATATCTGTTTTCACAAATATGAAATTTATCTGTAAGTTGCTACTGTAAAAAATGAAAAGTAATTATACAAGCATTAGCTAAACAAAGATCGCATAGAAAATATTGGAAGCTATTCGTATTGAGATATTTTTTGATCAGAAAGATTTATTCGTATTGAGATATTAAGAGACTAAGAGTTTAATCAGCAAATACTAGGTATGTGTATAATACAAAAATCAAATAAACACCTAGATTCAGAATAAGGGTTGAAAAATGAAATCTTATAATTCAAAGGCCATCTAGCTTCATCCAGTTAATGTACATCAAATACACTAACACTCACGTTATTTGCCTTTTGCCATTGATCACCTCTAGACGATAAAAACTGCATCCTTTGCTAAAGGGAAAAGGTTTTCCCTTCCATTCTGCATCCATTTCCAAATGTTAATATTACGCTTTTTTAATCTGAAAACACTTTAAAAAAGTAATAAAGAAATAAAGAACAATAGAATTCGTAATGCACCTAAATGCCATGTCACCCCAACAGATAAGGAGTCCTCGGTAGACAAATCATCAATAATAAACTGCAGATCTTTGCTGGTTGAATTAGTGAATTTTTTGAAGAACTCTAGAATTTCCTGCACGGTAATTAAAGCTAAAACTAATGAGTTATATTATTCTTATACGCACACTTTTTACAATACTTTTTTTCTCTCTATTTCTCTCCATTACATCAAGTATATATCTTTAATTTACCCATATTTCTCTCTATTTTTCTCTTACTTGTAAACAAAAGTGTGGTACAAGTAGAATTTCTCAAAATAATTCCTTGAAATAGGAAGAGATCACCTCATGGCACTACTTAACATAACAAGTAACCTTATGAAATCATAGAAAGAATTGGGTGTAGATGAAAAGTATTATATTTATAGTTGTAGTTGTAGACCATTATATGACAGATGATTAAAGCTAGATCTACAAATGAGTAGAAAGTTGTTCTACAACTCCACATAACAAAGAGAACAATCATTTTTCCATTTATCTTATCTTGCTCTTCTTGCATTTTATGAGCCTCTAAAAAAACTATACTTAACCTATCACTGCCTTCCCAATCTTAGCGGCAAGGAAAACAAACTGAAAATCTGAAATCTTCATCATTCATCATTCTACATCTATCCTCTTATTTACTAAATAATGTAAGTGTATTTTTTATTTAATACTTAATAAGGTACTAAAATGATTAATAGGAAGATAATTACTATTCCACAAGAAAACTGGTGTAAATTACCTTACGACCCACAAAGGGTCGGGGAAAGACAAGATCTTCATACACACAATTCTCAGCGATAAGGTACTCTACAGAATCCACGTCATGCGCATTGATTCCTCCATAGAAATTCCTCACCACCGTTGAAGCTGAGTCAACAACGTTATCATCATCAAAGCCTGTGGTAGCTGCTAGTGAAGCTACGGTAACTGACGATTGGTTATCGCCACTCCCATCAACAGCTCTCCATTTTCTTCTTCTTTCAAGCTTGGGAAGAGCAAACGAGGCATTAACTGAATCGAGAGAAGGGATTCTAACGATTTTGAGTGACGAATATGAAGAAGACAGAAACAAAGGTGAAGCTGAGTTCAGAAACAACGAAGTGGGAGTAGAACCAATGATAAACATTTTATGGTCCCCCACAACACAAGCTTTCCTCACCCTTTTACAGAAACGCTTCACTCTTCACACTTCTTCCATTTTAGCTTCCAATCTCGTGGTATTAACTACTATTAACTAACATAACTACGAGGAGTACGAGGACCACGGATTTTATAGAGAGATAGATTATCCAAGTACCTCAAACCTTTTATATATACTTTTCTTTTTTTCATTTGGGTCAACCCATGTATATGGAAGCCCAATTGATTGGAAAATGAAAAGCCCAAAACTAAAAGCCCGGAAGCGCAAATCAATTGCAATATCTTTTACTCTACTCTCATTCCGTCTCTTTTGGAGGGTACAAATAAAGAATGTTATACATATTATAAAAGCAATGAAGAGCACCAAGTTCGATTGATCTTACAAGAAATCATATCAGACAAAAAGAAAACATAGTTGAACTTCTTCATCTGCTTGACAAATGGACTTCCAATACATCAGCTTAATTTATTTAACAATAAAATAAACCACACCACACTCTTCCACAGCCTATAAAACACAGCCAATAAACAGAGTTCGTGGCCCATCTGGTACACAAAACAAATCCCACCCACTCTCACTATATGAATAAACCATACTAATTATTTGATAGTTACACTAATCACTAATGTAATGGGACCCTCCAAAGTATACTCCCTTATCTGACAACACAAATGGCATCTCCTCGTACAAATGGAATTTCATTGCTATTCCATGAAACAGTAAGTCGTCCTTCTTAATTTACCTCTTTCGTTCCTGGAAGAAAGAAACAAGAAAAAAGGAAACAATGACCTGTTCCTTTACCAGCTCTTATTTTTTTTCAAAATCTAGGACTAGTCAAATGGATTGGGGAGAGAGAGTTGGGTCACCATCCCACCCATCTACTCACACATCAATTTTTTTTTTGTCACCTCACCTTAATTAATTGATTAGTCACATGATATACGTAATTAATGTAATGTAACGTAACCACAATTAATTATTTCAAATACTAGTATATTAATGAGTATAGGTATACCGTATGTATGTATCTAAGGATCCCAAAGAGAATCATTCTGCATATCCTCCCACTCGTTGTCTTCAAAGGAATACCCATTTGCGAACATCATGGACTGATCATGCATCATGAACGTGTCAGGCATTTGCATCCAAGTCGGTGAGTCCATAGGGGAGTCATTGATGGCCTGAATCTGAGTGGGGGAGAGCCTTACCGTGAGCGGAGCCGCGGCGGCGGAACCGGCGGAGCCACCGGTCTCCGGCGGGGAGGGGTTGGTCCGGAGCCTGAGCGCGGCCTCGTGAGCCGCCATGCGTATGTGGTCAGCATTGTTGCTGACGGGGCGCGGCAGCGTGCTGGCGAGCTGAGGGAAGTTGAGCCTGGCGTCGCGGCCCCTGAAATGCAACGCTGCGACGTCGTATGCTGCTGCTGCCATCTCGGGAGTTTCGAAACTCCCGAGCCAGATTCTGGTCTTGGTTCCTGGCTCGCGGATTTCGGACACCCACTTCCCCCATTTCCTCTTGCGGACACCACGATATGCCGAAGAAGCAGCACCAACAACATGGCTTGAACTTGAAGAAGGCATGTCCATGCAACCACTCGTTCACAACTTCAAAATTTGAATTGAATATTATACTAGTATACTCTATGGTCTGTAATTTAATTAAAATGTTTTTGTCAATGTTCTAATAGCTAGCTGCTAGTAGTATAATATGCAGAACATTGTTGTTGGTATTTATAGATGTTTATGTGCGTGCCTTGTCTTTCAATTGAAACGTGGATCGATTACATACATGTTGGTGACCTTCCTCGTAGCTGCTTCACTATGCCCTTTGTTTTCCAACAAAATCTACGTCTATATTTTTTTTTTATTGGATGGATGTACGCTGCAACTTTTTGCTTTATGAATAATGAATCTCTGTTTGTGATATGCTACTTAAATTTAGGAAATGGGAAAATTCTGTACTGGTGGAGATTTTTGTTTATTTTACTTTTTTTGGTTTTGTGATGTTTCGAAAGTGAAATTGGGGAGATGAGAATTAACGAGGGGGTGCCATGTGTTTCTGTGTCAACTTTTTGAAGTCGAAAATTTGGGGATTGGATTGGCGCAGAATTGATGGAGACGAAATAAAGAAATGGATTAAGTGACAAGAGTAACTGTTTCGAACGCGTTTTGGGAACTTAGGTGGCAAGGGTTTTTCCAACCACAAATCCAATTCGTAGAACCTAATACAAGGTTTTGGAAATCTGAGATCAGCATGGCCATGGACATATATATTTATATAGATACTATATACTTATACATACTTCTATAGAGATATATTTATATTTCTAGTTATGCACACACACACACAGTGGGATCAGCTGCGTTTAGTTTATTCCGGCAGTGACCCATATGTCCAGGGGGGTCTAGATTTTCTTGCAGATAAAAACATTACAGATGACGTAATGCTGTAAGACTTTGAGATCATTCAACAAAAAAAATTCACAGAGAGAACGGTAAAATTATTATGAGAATTGTATATATACAATAAATATATAATAAAAAATAAAAAGAGAAATGTCACATAAAATGGTTAATATGATAAAGAGAGAAAATATAATAATAATAATAATAATAATAATAATAATAATAATAATAATAATAATATTGTATGGATAATTTAAGTTTTATTATTTATATTAGTAGGGAATATTAAGTTATCAATATAGGTAGTATTGTCGTTACCAAAAAAATATAGATAGTATTGTATCATTTTTTTCTTTTATAATTTTACTATTTCCTATTAATATTATTCATACAATAAATTTATTAAACATTTTCTATATAATATTTCTTTTTCTTTCTATCTTTTTTCATCATATCAATTATTTTATCACACATTTCTCTCTTTTCTTTTATAATGTCTTTCTGTTATATAATTTTTTGTAAATAAAAATTTTATAAAAAAAAAATTCTCTTAACTTTTGTAATATGGTAACAAATGTGAATTCCAAAAAAACTTATATATATATATATATACATACATATATATATATATATATGGAGAGAGAGAGAGAGAGAGAGAGATTTCTTTTCGTGCTATGTGTAAGAGAAAACTCTGTAAAAAAAAAGGGGGAGTAAATCTAAAATTTGTCACCCCTTCAGAAAAGCATAGAGTTCTGCTTTTCATTCCGGGTAATTAAATTAAAAATTATAGCTGCGACGCTGTGTACGTGCAAGTGTTAGTTGATGAATTATGTCAACATAAATGTATTTTTTTTTTTAAGATAGTCAACATAAATGTTAAAAGTAACCATTATCCATTGGATTAAAATTGTATAAGTGTAAATCATTTTGATGAAAAGGTGGAAGTTACTATTTTGCACCTTTTTTCCTTTCTATTTCTCTGATGTGCTTTTATGCTTGGCAGCTAGACGGTAACATGCATAAACCACTCGATAAATAACTTGACCTAGTATAACTTGACATATATGAAGCTGATTTAATATTTTTACTAAACTAGATTTTTTATCTCTAAACTTCACCTGATCATGGTTTGCTAAAGATTAGGTCAGGACGAACCGACTCATTGCTTAGATAAAAAGTATAAATTTAGATGTTATGCATAGTTAAATTATAAAATTTTAAAAATAATAAACTAAAAGTACAAGATATTTTATAATTATATTTCAAAAAATAAAACACAACATATAAAATATTAAATGTTACATAACATATTAACTTAAGCTAAACAAGTTATAATTTATCACTAGTTTAAAATAAATATCAAATTATTATCCAATTACAAGCCGGATTGAGCCAACTCGTTACATGACCAAAACTCCGTCATCGCCCTTACTCAAACCAAAACGACGTTCATATATTACCACAAGTTAAGGAATTGAGTCGAACAGGCTGCTTTCGCTGAAAAATTGATCAACTCGTTGAGTTATTAATCTGCACAACAAAAATTGTTTAATAAATGTTAGTTTAAGAAAAAACAAGTTACGTATTGATAGTGTAGAGTAGTTTTACATTTCTATAAATAATCATATATATGATACATTTTTTTAATTTTTATAATAATTATCTTAAAAGTCATACAAAAATTGATTAATGATTAGTTGAGAGCATAGTCATTAAACTTTTAGTTTAAATATGTTCAAATTTAGTTAAAAGTAGTGAAAACTAATAATAACAAAATGATTTGAACTATTTCTTATTTTAATTTCTATATATTCAATATATGAAATAAATTAATCTTGCGAATAATATTTAGATATGAACTATTATTATTTAATCTTTTTTCTATTAACATTTTTATTTATAAGACACATCTAGTATTATTTCTTATATTAATTTAATTTTTTTGTTATTATATAAATTTATTATATATTTAATATTTTATATAATATTAAAAGTATATATTTAATTATTATCGACATTCAGAAAAAAAAAATTATTATCGATTTTACTCAAGTATTATCGCCTGGAGATGCTTATTAAAAGTGTGGATTCTCTCCACTATTAGAAATTTCCAACGACATAGTGATATATGCAAAGAGGTATGATAAAAAAAAAATATGCAAAGAGGTTAAATAATAATTAAAAAATAAATAACACACTTATTAAAGAGTCGGAACAAAGAGGAAGAAAAAACTGCACTACTATTCATTGATTAAATTAATTCAGAGAATGAAAAAAAGAAAAAAGCGTGAGCAGGTTCAATCACTGTTAAATCAATAATCCAGTGTTGAATTAGTGATCTAATTTTAAATCACTGGGTTCTACCCAATAGCCATCCCACGTGAAACCAAGCAAACCGAAAAGAAAACACGCACGTAGGGACAGGGCCCTCTTTTTTTTTTTTTTTTCAATAGATTAGAGATTGAGATTGACTCATTCAAAGTCTAAATGACTAAATGCCCCACCAACGTCCACAAATGACCATTAATCCATTATAACATCCACAGCATCCGTATTTATGGTTGCAAGCAAAACATTTGTTTTCTTTTAATGCTTTTGTTCCTTTTTCTCGTGGCCAGGGACTTGAGTGGCTTAGGTAGTATTACCTTCCTCCTTATATATAAAATATTTTAATTAATTAATTAAACTCTTTATAAAAAATAAGAAAGATAGTTAATGCAGTTAATTATATTAAATTTATTAATACTTTAAATTATTTTTCAAAATTACTCAAAAGATTATTAAGACTCATCGTCTTATTATTTTAACTTAATTATTTTTCATCTAATTAATTAATATATGTTACTCATCTTATTTAATTCTTGTAGGAGAAAATGATTTTATCTTATTATCACATTTGTCCCTATATATAATGCTCTTTTGAGAAATTTGTTTGTCTTCTTTTTATAAGAGTATAAGACTCTTTTCAAATTGTTCGTTGCATTATTATTTTTTTATCAAAATACTCTTAATTACTTTGTAATCTTTTAATTAAAAATAATAAATGTTGTAAATTGTTTATTTCTCTCGTGAGGATTGGAAAATATAACTCTATGAACATTATTCTCTCTTTACACATTAATTAAGTAAAAAATAACTCGGAAGAAAAAAAACTCGTTTTGTCCTATAATAAGTGTCATTTTTTTTACAAAGACAAAAAAAAAAAAGCAAATAAATAGATTTAAAGAGAGTAAAATTTTATGAAATTAGCCTTATTATTATTATTTTTTTGCTAAAAATGATGCAACATAATAATAGCATTCTAAAAAATATTATTAGAGGTATAAATACAAAAAAGTAATTAATATTATGATGAAAAACTAAAATCATATATTTTGAGACTTATTTTTTCTTCACAATATTTATTATTGGGATGAATGGAGTAATATGACTGGTCCCCAATAATTTTAAGAGCAATTTTAAAAAAAATAATTAAACTCTTAACAAATTAAATGTCAATAATTAATTGAATTAATTAATTTTGTTAATTTTCGTGACTCCCTCAAATCCTTTTTATAAGAACCAAATTAGATATTTAACTTGCTTCTTTTCATAAAAGTTAATCTAAGGTGTCTCTTACATTAATTTTTTTTTATATAAAAACACCCTTAATTATAATTTATTTTTTTGAGTTCAATAAATAGCAAGTGGAATACATTAATATTTTAGGCTTTTTTTTATTCACAAAAATCGAAGATAATACCAAAAGATTTACAATAACTCACGTACAATGTTCAACTAACTAAGTTAGACTCCTTGGTAATGTCTTAGGCTCTAAAAGATATATTTAATATAATTGATCTTTAAATAAAAAATTGTAAGAGTTCAAAATTAATTAAAAAAAACTAAAATTATAATTACTCAAAAATATTTTATCCACTAAATAATATTAAAATTTTTATAAACATAACTTTTTTTTTATCATTTTAAGTTTATCAGTTATTGTAAAAAATAATTTTTTTACTAAATATGTATAATTCAATAAACTATTTTAATAATTTCAGCCAACAACTTTAAAGTTTCAACTAACCTTTCAATTATTTTTTCCAAACATAGCGTTTAACTAAACACGAAAATGTAAAAATATCTTATCAGTTTTATAGTATCCCACTTCCCATTTGTTATTATTCATTAAGAATTATCTCAACATGTACGTAACTAACAAATTCACATGCGTTAAGCTGAAGCATTGTTCTCACAGTAAGCGCGTTAGATTTTTTCCCCCCTCGTCCATATAGAGTGGAGTTCAGAGGAGCATACACCCTCTTCGACGCATTTACATGTGTAAGAATTTTATTTGGAAGAGAGAGAATACCTAACCTCAAAATTAACTGAAATAATTTCTTCCCTCTCAGAAAGGAATTCGAATAATAATGTATTCCACGTCTGCTTATGTATGCTTCAAATTAATGATGAGGACAACTAATCAGGCTCCACGGTTCTGTGGCTTGTGTTATTGGTTTCTAAGAATGTCAACTTTTAAGATTATGGATATTGTGATAAAAGTGAACCAAAAGTGAATAAACGCACTGAATTTGGTGGACTACAACAAATGACCATATGTGATGAATCGTGCGTGTGTGTATAAGAAACAACGGTGTGTATAATTTTTTTTATCTTTATTCTTATGTAATGTAAAGACTTCTAATGGAATGAAATAATAGTCCTCCAATCGAGGAGGCTAAGGGGTTAGAGAAATTGTGGCTTAGATTTTTCTTTTAGTGTCAATTTTTTGTTTAAGTTCATTATATTATTAGGGTTATTGTATTTGATGAGGTATTATTTGTTTTAAATTTCGTAATTCTTTGTATTTTTTATAAAAGTAAATTATATTGATACTCTTTAATTTTTTTTATATTGCACATGATATGTTCCTCTTTCTATCTCTACACTAGCTCCGTTTGAAAAACTTTACACCTATATCCATTATACATTACATTAATCTCATTTAGTTGTTTGAAAAATATTACATGTATTTCTAAAAAAGAGATTGTTGTAAACGTTAAAAGAACATTAAATTATGTGTAATTTCAAAAATTTTAAAGGAGTGTCAATGTAATTTTTTTTTATATATAAAACTCTTCATGTCTATATCATGTTATATCATGCAACAATTGAAATAGTCTTAGAGTTAGTGGTGGGTAGACAAACTAGGTTGACGTATTCAAGGGTCGCCTGTATTAGCCTACATTTTTAATGGGTTAGATTGCCTCGATTCACAAACGAATAGGTTGCATTTTCTTGATTCGTGTTTGTTCGCGTAATTCAGGGTTAAATGAGCAAACTAGCATATCCATAGTTATCAACTAGCATATCCATAGTTTAGCATATCCATAGTTATCAACTAGTATATCCATAGTTATCAGACGCGGCTCGGACCGGCCGGGTCGACCCATTGACCCGGAAACCGGTCATCCAACCGGTACGAGTCACCAATCGGATCGGTTATGCAATCAACCCGGTGTGACCCGGGTTGACTCGGTCGGTTTTGATGTTGACCCGGTGACTCGGTTGACTCGGCGGGTCACGAATTTTTTTTTTTACAGGAGAACAATAATACTCATATAAGAAAATTTAATTTATATCTTACACTTATGTTATTTATATATTTGCTTACTTTTTTTTACCAAGCATAACCGCATGTTAGGATTTAAGATGATAAAATCATAAAACTATTGTCACTTCCAATTTTGCCTTTTCTCCTTGGCTTATATTGTTATCTACGAGTAAAACTTGTATTTATCTTATCTCATCCAATATAGTTACTGGTTTGAAAAATTATTATTTTTTATCAGAGCAATAATGGGATGAATGAAAAAATTGTATTGTCTAAATAAAATAGGTTTATATATATATATATATATATATTAGATTATGTCTGCCGGTGTACAACAATGATAGTTTTAACTTTTAATAAATAGATGATAATGATATATTTTAAATTATAACTTAAGGTTGTGTATGTTAAATTTTAGAAAAAAATATGCTGCTCAAGGTTATTAAACAAGTTCATAACTATACTTATAAATGTGTTGAATTTTGTTAAACTTTAATTTAAGGATATAAGTTTATAAGCTATCTTTTCTGCACACAAAAAAAGTGTACAAGTTTACAGGTTATGAAATTATTAAAAAAAATTATTAAAAAGTTTACAGGTTATGAATTTTTTATTATTTTTTAATACAGGCCGAGTCATGCGGGTCAACTGTTGACTCACCGAGATGACCCCTGACCCAGTAACCCAGTACCCCGGCCGAGTCGATGACCGGGCCGGGTCTGATAACACTGAGCATATCAACAATCAAAAGATAATATTTTGAAAAGAAAATTGAAAAATTAACTATAAAACAAAAAAAAAGTTAACTAAAAATCTAAATTATATATTTTTCTATTGTGACAAGTGAGTTGTTAATAATCAATAAATTTTAAGAATATGATAAGTATATTAATAGAGCACAAACCAAATAATTAATAAAAACTAAATAACTAAAATGGGAAAATAAAAAAGGGAGAAAATGACATTATCATTTATGAATAACTAACGGCTAAACGACAAAAGTGGGCAAAAAAAAATAACTTATTACCAAATAAGTGTGGAAAAAAAACAATTTACCTGCAGGGGTTGTTTTTGACACGTTGCACCGGGAGGCGCCAATTGAGTTGGCGCCTCCCGAATTTTTTTTGTTTCGTAGCGGGAGGCGCCAATTCAAGGTGCGCTTCCAGTGCCTACCCCCCATAGCTGAACGGTGTCAGAGGTGTGCAGGGCGGAGGCGCCAACTGAAGGTGCAACTCCCTTCAGGTGGCGCCAAATGAAATTGCGTCTCCCATGGGTGGCGCCAAGTCGAGATGCACTTCGCGTGCTGTTCCTGCAACTTCACTATAACACGTTAAAGCACAGATTTGACAAGGCATTGCACACCAGTTTTCATTGTGATGTTGCGTGACAATTGCATGAAAATTTGTTTGCAGCGTGCAGAGGGAAGGATTCAGTGTATGGTTATTCATAAAACTGTTGAGGTTTTACTCCCTATGCATATCTGTGAATGCAAAACTTATTGGACTGCACTGTTTTATATTAAATAAAAGAATTTGGCTACAAATAGACTTCGATGAACGTTGCAAATGCACACTTTCATTTCAGGTAGCTATCAAGTTGAGCATTTTAGCTTCTTCTCTTCTGTTTGAAGCGTGAAGTGGTGCATTTGAAGTTTTGTGATTTTTTTAAATTAGTGAGTAATTTTTATGTTTTGGAATATATTTAATTTTTTATTTTAGATATATAGATAATTTTGTTATTATTCGTCTTGTATTATGAGTAAGTAGAAAAAGATAAATTTCTTTAATAAACTTAGTGTGACATTTTATTTTATTATTTGAGATATGTAGATAATGTTTTATTTTTAGCTTTTATTATTAGTGACTTAGAAATAGAAATAATGTTAAACGTATAAAGTTAGTGTAAAATTTTTTTGATTATTATTGTGACATTTTTTAGAAATAGAAATAATGATGTAGGTACTGTTGTTTGTGTTAGTTTATAATACATCGAGCATTATGTTTAAAAAAAAAAAGTGTTTGTGATATTTTTTGTATTATTATTTGAGATATGTAGATTATTTTTTATATTATTTGTCAGTAAAAAATTTCAGGTTTGAATTAAGACGTCAATATGGAGCAAGGCCAAATTGTGCATGGCGGTCCACGTGACCCTTCACTATTACATCTGCAACATTTGCATGTTTCCGAACATGTGTGGAACGGTGACGCAAACCGTGTTTTACGAGTTAGACGAGCTCAATGTCAACAACAACGTTTGAGAGGGGCTCCGAGACTGATAAGAGATATGTTAAGGGATGCTGGTTTTTTAGGTGTTTCGGAGATCTTGTTTTTCCAAATTGATCATCAGTTGATATCAGCATTAGTTGAGCGGTGGAGGCCAGAGACGCACACGTTTCACATGCCAGTTGGGGAATGTACCATAACATTAGAAGATGTTGGTATTTTGTTAGGTTTACCCATTGACGGTGAACCTCTGACTGGCATTGCAAAGCGTAAATGGCGCGAAGAAGTGTTAGAGCAATTGGGAGTAATGCCTGTGGGTGACAATGTAGTTGGAGGAAGAATTAAAATGAAATGGCTTGATGAGCATTTTGGTGATATCTCGGTGCATCGACATAGCCAGTTGCAGTTGCAACGGTTTACTCGAGCCTATATTTTACGTATGCTTGGAGGGTTTTTATTTGCTGATCATTCAGGCATATACGCACCACTGAAATTTCTTCCAATGCTTCACGACCTACGTCAATCTGGCATATATTCCTGGGGATCAGCTGTGCTAAGTTATTTGTATCGGGAATTATGCAAGGCCACTAACTACAGTGAACGTGAAATGGGTGGAGCAGTTGCGCTAATACAACTATGGGCATGGCAAAGGTTTCCATTCATTGCACCTATTGATTCGCCCATTCCGATTGATGATGTTCCACTTGGTGCTAGGTGCGCGTCATTTATACCAATAAATTTTTTTTTGTTTTTTTTTTTTGTATTTTTTAATGGTTAAAAGTTGATGTTTGAATTAATAGGTGGATTGGTGGATATGAGACCAATTTTACGTCTCGGAGATGGGATATCAGTAGATATCGAGAGAAGTTCGACAAGATGAAAAAAACTGACGTAAGTTGTTTGAAACTATACAATTATTTAAACATGTGATGAAAATTGTAACACAATGTGTTGTTGTGTAGATTGATTGGGATCCGTACACAGCCCACTATGAGGGGTTACCAGTATACTGTTTTCAAAGGAGTCAAATTTGGCGTTCGGTAGTGCCATTAATTTGTTTCCATATTATTGAGTGGCATCAACCGGACCGCGTCCTTCGACAATTCCGGATGCAACAACATATTCCCGGAAATCCACTTCAAGATGACAAACTTCATGATCTCACCTTGAAGGGTAAAGAAAGCACGAACTGGATGATAACTCATGTTGTGTACGTGAATGCATGGAATGAAAGGAACCAAAGAGTGTACGTCGGTGCAAATTCCGATAACCCTTATTTGTCCAAAAGCTCAGGCTACATGTTATGGTATCGGGCACGCACTCGACTATACATATCCCAGGCAGCAGCAAGAGAAGCTTTTATGGTAAGTAATATATGTAACATTGTTTGTGGTGTGTTTAGTAATAATGTTCACTATTGATCCATTTATTTATATAATTTTTTTTAAAAAAAATCTACATGTTCAGGTTGATACAATGGAGTGACTATATCACACAACAACAACCCAACATCGGGATAGTTGCTCCAATGAAGTAATCAGAACTGGTATTGCAAGTTGCTTGCAGGCGTGGGATGACGTTGATGCTATAACACAACCCACTCAAGAGCCCCCTCCTCCACCACAAGAGTTGCCCAACTTACCAGATAATGTCAATATTGGATCCGGGCGTAAGGAAGGACATGGACTTCAGCGACGTAGGAGGCGCGTTCAACACCAACCAATTCAGTTGCCACCATTACCAGATGAACCTAGTCATGGGACATATTATGTCACTCCTACCCAACCTTTTGCAGAGTACACACCATATATGTATCAAACCCAACATCATCCATCACCTACACCTGCAAATGCATCTTCTGCACATGCAAATGAAGATTACTATGTTCCTCAACCTGCTGATCAATTCATGGATTTTACTCCACCTCCGTATCAACCCACTATGATTGTGCCAGGAGCCCCCAATCAATATTTGCATCCATGGGAAGCAGCGCCAATTTTCTCTCCAGCTTCAGGGGGTGCAATTTTTCGAGCTGGTAGTTCGTCACAACAGCCTACAATGGGATTTAATTTGAACGAATCATTTATGGATGATGGTCGTAGGCAAACAGGGGGTGATGATGATTTCCGTTGAATTTATGTGTTTTTGTTAGTGTTTGTCTTTCAATCCCTATACTTATGTGTAGTGCTTCAATGTATGATTAATGGTTTTCAAAAACATTTGTTTGCAACAATAATTGAGCTTTACGTGCACGTAGATCATGCAGGTACTTCATCATTACCAATTAATGACAACTATGGGCAGGGTTGTTCATCATTACCAGTTCCGCAAACTTATGAAGCTGGTTGTTCGCCATCTCTGGTGGACACAACTGGACGTCGTGCTTTACATGAACAATTAAGCAACGAAGAATTAGTCACACACTTGAGTGATGATGAATTAGGTCCTCGTGATGCCAACGAAGCCCTTAACGATCATGGGGACGACAACGGAGGTGAAGATCAAGGAATTCCAGATGCAAATTCATCTGACACAGATGATGAAGCTCATGTCAACGTTGCTCATGAACAACACGTTCAAGTTCCAAGTAACCAACATTATTTATTTCCATAATCTATAAAACGCATCTACATGCAACTTCCTTTTAATTAATTTTATTTAATTTTATAGGACAACCTCAACGGCAACAGTTGACTTCCTCGGCGCATTATTCCTATATTAATTGGGATCATCCTGACCAAGAAATGGATTTTACTGGTTTGGATTTACGTGATGGCTGGGAAGTCGGAGATGCGTTATACGAAGGTTTATGTTTTGATACCAAAGACGATGTTAAGACGGCTGTTGCGCATTATTCCATGAAGGTGCACCATTCATACGACACGATTGAAACAAGACCAACAGTATTGGACTTACGATGTCCAAATACTCAAGTAGGATGCCCTTGGAGGATGAGAGCAATATTGTCTCGCAAAACTAACAGGTGGACGATTCAAAAATGGGGAGGTCGACATGAATGTCTCATGACAAACATATCCCAAGATCATGTGAAGCTGACATCGGACCTTATCAGCAACCACATTCTAGGTATAAGTCATTTACCTATCTTTTAATTAATTTATACCGTAATTTACTGAATATTCTGTATATGTAGGCATGATTCGAAACGACCCATCGGTGGCTATTTCAATGATTCAAGAACGAGTTTCCAGCGACCTATCTTATAATGTTTCATATCGTAAGGCGTGGGTTGCCAAACAAAAAGCTTTAGCAAAAGTGTTTGGTGATTGGGAAGAATCTTTTGATATATTGCCTCGCTGGTTGACATGGATGGTCGATAAATGCCCAGGGTCCGCCTATGAACTGGACGATACAGATGTGTTTGTTGGAAATCTTGTAGACACCCGATTTCGTCAGTTTAAACGCGTGTTTTGGACGTTTAAACCTGTTGTTGACGCATTTAACTCATGCAAGCCAATAATACAAATTGATGGGACTTTTTTGTATGGCAAATATCGCGGCACCCTGTTGATTGCGACCTCACAAGATGGAAACAATTGTGTTTTGCCCATAGCCTTTGCAATTGTTGAAGGCGAAACGCTAAACGATTGGTCGTGGTTCTTGTCAAAGATACGACAACATGTGACCCAAAAACAGGGAATATGTCTGATTTCAGATCGACATAAGAGCATAAAATCTGCTGTGGCGAGATCAACCCAATGGCAACCACCCAATGCTTATCATGTTTATTGCATTCGTCACATAGCAAGCAACTTCAACCATAAATTAAAAAATGCAAAGTTAAAGCAAGAGTTGATAACAATGGGTAAATACGGGTAAATATTGCATTATATTTTAAAAAACATTTTGCTTATCTCAAAAAGTTTATGTTTTTCTAATAACCATTGATGCAGGTTACACAACATGTTTACACCGATTTGAGCGAAGGCTTGAAAGATTTCGTGAGACTAGCCTCGAAGTTCAATGTTGGATTGATGCCATACCAAAAGAAAAATGTACCTTGGCACATGACGATCAAGGGCGGAGATATGGGCATATGACAACAAACTTGTCAGAAGCTGTTAATAAAATTTTAAAAGGTGCACGAAATATGCCCATAACTGCTTTGGTTAAGTGCACGCACGACAGATTAGTAGAGTATTTTGTAAAAAGAGGTGCGGCAGCAACGGCTGACTTTGCGGCCGACCGACGTTACTATAGAAAGTTGTTGGATGCACTGGAAAACAATCACGTCGATGCCTGTACTCATCTTGTGAAAAGATACGACATTCGACGAACAAAATTTGACGTCGAAGAGCCCTTCAATCATCTTACACAAAGGGGAGGGAAAACATGGGCAGTTAACTTGAATAAACGTTATTGTCAGTGTGGAGCTTTTCAAGCATACAAATACCCTTGCTCTCATGTCATTGCTGTGTGTGCTAATTTTAACATCAACCAGTACCAATACATAGATCGAGCGTACTCAATCCAAAGCATTATTGAAGCATATTCTGGCCAGTGGAATCCCCTTGGCAACAATGAGACAATCTCTCCAAGGAGTGGCCCTGTCATTGTTCCAGATGAGTCCATGATTCGTGGGAAAGGTCGCCCAAAATCTACCCGAATAAGAAATGAAATGGACTGGACAGAGTCACAGCGGACACAGACTTGTAGCCATTGCAGACGTGAAGGGCATAACAGGAGTAACTGTCCACGTTTTCTAGTAGAGTACGGTATCATTGACGACGAAAATCAAAACATTCCATGATTGTAATTTCAACACAATAATGTGTTGGATAAGTTTCCAAATGTGTTAGTTTTCATATCTTATGTTTTGGTTATGAAAAAACCAGTGTTATGTTTCAATTAAGTGGGATATTCATGTTGATTTCTATATTTATTCGTTTTCCAATTTTCGTGTCTTCATTTGAACAAAAACCACAGTTCACATGCTTTATAAAAATATATATTACATCATCAAATAAAAACATGAAACCAAAAACATCACTACAAAATAAAATAAAAACATGAAATTATGACATTTTCTTCCAACATTAAATTTACAAACTTAACAAATATAAACACAAATCAAATCCAATGACTAGGAGACAAATTTAACTTATCCCATTCTGAAGATGTTGGACTTCCATACAATCCGTTATACCATGGACGACTTTCCTCCAATTTTATTTTCCCTTCCAGTAAGTTCCTCATCACCTGTGCATTTGGATCTGCTTCTTGTACAATGCCTTCTACATTTGCAAATACCTCAGCACAAGTCAGCTTTGGGTCTTTTGCAATGATAGAAAACATTTGACCCACATCGGCATCGTCTTCAAGATCCATTGCCATGTATTTTATAGGATCTTCACCCACTTCAGATATAGGTGCACGAAAACGAAGTTGGGTCACCCTTGTTGCAGATGAAGCTGTAATTTTCATCTTCATACATTCCTTCAGTTCATCAAGTTTTATGTCATCCTTAACTGCAAAATACTCTATGTCATTACTAACAAATTTGACACCATCTACAGTAGAGATGATTTTTCCATTATAATAAACTAAAACATAAACTGTTGAAGAATTCATGATTATCAACAAAATAAAAAATAAGAGAGTGACGCAGCAGAAGAAGGAAGAGGAAAGCATAACTACAAACCGCATTCAACTGCTATTTATACACAATATTTTGCACATTTTCTCTTCCCACGAGTAGACAGATTTAAAAATGAAGTAACCAAGGCGCCAGATCAAATGGCGCCTCCCAATAGGTGGCATTAACCAAGTTGGCGCCTCCTGTTGGGAGCTACCGGAGAAGCAGACTCATTTGGCGCCACCCGAACGGACCGCCTCTGACACCGTGCAGCTAAGGGGGTAGGCACTGGAAGCGCACCTTGAATTGGCGCCTCCCGCTACGAAACAAAAAAAAAATTCGGGAGGCGCCAACTCAATTGGCGCCTCCCGGTGCAACGTGTCAAAAACAACCCCTGCAGGTAAATTGTTTTTTTTCCACACTTATTTGGTAATAAGTTTTTTTTTTTTGCCCTCTTTTGTCGTTTAGCCATAACTAACATGATGCAATTCCTTTAATACATCAACAAAAAAAATCCCAATAAAATAAATTTATCATTAAAAATAATTTTAATTTTCTAACAATATAGTGGTTTGCAGGTTGACTTTAATCCGTAGGTTAAACTCGTTAAGTATTGATTCATAAGACGAATCAGGACCATCAATTATTTTGATTTTATGCAAAACAAATATTAAGTAAAAAAATTGTGTCTTATAAATGCCAACAGACGAAAACGTTGTATCTGCGTCTGTAAGATACAGATGATACGCAAACAGACGCTTTAGTCTGAAGAAGCATTTAAAGACATAGTAAATGCAATATCATTTTGTTATCTGTTTTGCAGGAAATGTTCATAGAACATCCTCCTAGGATCTGTTGAAGTGCATAAAAGGGAATAGAAAGAAGAGTCAAAGTTTTTGAAGCTTCTCTTACCTCAAAAGACGCGTTACAGCTAGCAATAAGTACTTGTCTGAACAAGCGATGTGACCACTGCAACAGAAGGATTTGGAGTATATCTCAAGAAAGATAAGCAAATGCTTTATCAACTCAGAATGACTAGTTGGTACAAGCATTTAATGCTCGCATTAAATGCCCCTCAACCACCCTCCTTCAGATGATGGTCAAACGCAAGAAAGAAGACCGTTTAGAGACAACAGTTACTTCCTCAGCAAGTCTATATATAGAAGAAGATTTGAAGTGCTGAACACAGAACAACACATGAACTGAATTCAAAATTCAAGCATTCTTTCAAGCCTTCATTCTTTCTTTTGTAAAAATTCTCTTTGTAAAAGCTCTCAAATCACCTTGTATATCCTGAGAGAAAAAGACTTAGCTCTTAATATTGTATATCCGTCTGTAAGACGATAGCCAAAAGTCTGTACGCCATTTTCTCAAACAAATCATGTGATTTGTTTTAGAGGCAGAAGTGGCTTGGTAGTAAAGAATACTTGGATTTTTAGCTTATATAGGCTAAGTGTGAAAAACTACTTGGATGAGCCAGAAGTAACCGTGAAGAATACTTGTAACTTGAAAAAGTTAGTGGAACTTGGTAGTTTGCCAAGAACTGGATGTAGTCTCGGGGTGAGACGAACCAGTATAAAATTTATGTGTTGTCTTTCCTGCTCTTCTATTTTCTGTAATTGCTTGAATTGACTATGTGTTGTGATTAATATCTGTTTTTCTTAAAAAGAGTTTTTCATTTGTGTAGTATCGTCTGTAAAAAGGCTTTCTGCAAAAATTATATCTTCTGTTCAACAGACGATACAAGCTATTTATAAAAAGTTTGCGAAATTTTTTATAAATCACAATTCGACCCCCCTTCTTATGATTTTTGCCTTTACATTAAGTCCACAAAATATGAGGATCATGTCGATAAAACCAACACTTTAAATGAACCATATTTTATTAGGCCCACAATCCACACAAATCACAATGTCTAAGGTACAACCTGTATACCTAACTCTGCTTAAGACATGTTGGATTGAGGCTAAAAATCATTTTGAATTCGTCCGCGAAAGGGTCCTTTCAAGAAAGAATAATATATTTTAGTATCATTATTATACAATACAATTCGATTTTTGAATGTATCCAAATAAATAAATTCCGTATCCATAAATTTTGCTTTATTTAAAAATTCATTACTCAATTTGTTTATGTTTTCTCCGTTAGTATAGCTCCAATAAATTCATTTAATTTTGTTATTATTAAGAAGTAAACCATTTTTTTAAGCTACCATTTCATATAAGAAATTATTGCTCATATTTTATTCACATTATACTACTTTAATGGTGCAATTACATTTGATACAATTTTTTTATATTAAAAATAATTTAATATGCTATCCGTACAAATGTATTTAAAATGATATAACAATACTCATAACTTTTAGAATGACAAAAGAGTAATGATTTAAGTTCTGTTTGATAACTGGTTTTATTACTGTTTTTTCTTTTTACAAAAATTATAAAGCAAAAATTTTGTTTGAATAACTTCTTTTAAATCTGTTTTCAAAACTATTTCTATTTTAATTTTTTTTTAAAATTGAATAATGGAAATAGCTATATAGACTAATTTTTTTTCAGTTTTTTTTTAATTTTGGAAATAAGAAAATATGTAGATAAGGAAATAAGAAAACATATTTTAAAAATATATTTACCAAGTAGATTTTTTTTAACATCTCTAATTTTTTTAATTTAATACTTACCAAACGTTTTTTATTTCATTTTGTTATAAAAATTATTTCTTTAAAATATTTTATAGAATATTTTTTAAAAATAAAAGACTAAAATACGATCAAACAGATACTTACAAAGAGAAAATAAAAAATAGGATGAAATATGTATATAATTGGGAACATTTGTTTATTAAATATAGACAATATCGCAATTAAGGTAGTGAGTATGAAATTATTTTCAAAACTTCTTTTAAACCAAATTTATCTTTGCCAGAATAGCCTTTCACGCCAACCTAAACTAGAAAAAAAAATGTCAATTAAAAGATTAAAAGAAAAAATCTTTAATTAGTGGGGGGTTGATTGTGGTCACTGTTCAACGTGAAACCAAAATTGAGTGGATAATATAGGAAAAAGAGGGTTCCAGTAAGACACAATAGAAGTCAATATCTGCATCTTTAAGAAGTATCAACTGATGTAGCTAATGAGTACTTAGATAGTACTAATTTTCCATATGATTAGTGCCCATGCGTAACAAGCAAATCAATATGAGTATGATGATGGCTGCAAGAGTTTGAGAACAGCTGGATCATGCTAAGCCTCAACAATCCTCTTCAATAAATTAATACACACTTCCTTTTCAGCAGAATTTCCATAAAACTAAACCCCCTCATTATATATAGTTTGATAATCCATTGCGAGCATATAAATATATATACTTACATATACGAACTCCGCGTTTCCCTGGGATTTTTTCTTTGACTCGTTGATTAATTCTCTATTTGGTCAACTCAAAAATTAATTGAGTCGCGAAGGACATGTTTTAACCGTCAAGGAGTTGTTTTGTTAAAGGATTCGCCGATCTTTTTTGGATTAACTTAAAGTTTACTTTATTAAGATAATTATTTTTAAAAATATTATTTCCAAACATATATATTTACCTTGATTGTAATTTTTATCCCTAACTTTTTATTTTTTAGCAAATTATACTCCAAACAAATTAATTTGACACATTTTACCTTCAATTTTTTTAAAAGCTTGCAAATTTTATCTTCTATTGTTTTGTTGATTTGACATGCTAAAATAATTATACTTTTTACACCAACTTTTTAATTTTTTACTTATTGGTAAATTTTACTCTCATTTTTTACGCTAATGTCAACATGTCACGTTAGCACAACTATAGAAGGTAAAATTTACAAGTTTTTTAAAAAGTTGAAAGTAAAATGCACCAAATTTATTTGTTGGAGATAAAATTTGTCAAAAAGTAAAAAAGTTGAAAGTAAAAAATGCAATTAAACCTATATATATTTTAATTCATTGGTGATTCAAATTCATTGGTGACTTAGTTGTCAACATATGAAGTTTGTGAGGAGGACATGTGTTTGATTTTTACAAAACATATCCTTGAAAGAGATGAAGAGCTTTAAGTGTGACTAAAATTCAAATCGAGTATTAGTCTTGTAACCAAATTAAATAACTGAAATTTGTAGGATATCTCGAGATTTCACTAGAGAGTAAAAAATCCTAATTATAGTAGTTAAAAAGAACATGTATATTCGAACTTTTAAACTTTTGTATTAATGTAATAACAACTGTTTTGTGATTTTTATGAATGGAAGTGCTACTTAGTTTGATGAAAGCATGAGCATGTACTTAATTTCTTCTGTTAGACTTGAATTAGTGAATTTTTTTTTTCATATAAGGCTATATTACTAATATTGGTCTAAATATTTTTTCTGAAGAGATTTAAATAAGTTCTTTTAAATTAACATTTTTTAATTCAAATATTTATTTGTACCCTTTATTTTTTATTTTTTAGTTCTTATTTACTGATTTTTATTTTTTTAGTTATAAAAACTCAATTGGAGATTTTAAAATATAAGTATTATTTGAACATTTTCTAAAAGGATGAAGTTTTTATGAGTTGAATTTGAATAATAATTTTATTGAAAAAACTTTATGTTACTGGAGGAATATTTCAATATTTTTTTTTTCTAAAATGATTTTGTTTTTAAAATGTGTGCACGAGAACATTATTACGATTAAATTTTACTATTTTAGTGATTAAATTCATGATATATTATAAATTATATTAGGAGTCAATATATTAATATTTATCCACTTTAAAATAAATTTATCTCTCTTTTTATATATGACACGATAATTCCTCGTAATTGTAAGGTGTGAAAGAAAGATTAATTAAATAATCCAGTCAATTAATCTGTCATGATGTTCTGTTCAAATGTTAACTGAATGAAGGAAGAAACTTTTGTTCCACCGACAATTGTTGCTTTACGATTAACAACAGTGCCAAATTATAAATTAACTTTAACCAAAGATTCTTAAACATTCCTTAATATTCATTGAAACATTTTGTAAACCAAAGGGCGAAAGCAGAGCCCAAGTGCCCCACCGTGAGTAACATCGATCCTACATGGAATCTCCAATATTCTTTAATTCAAGGCAAATATCTGCCTCAGAAAGAAACAAAAGCACGTAAAAATAAAATAAAATAAAATAAACAATAACAATATAACAATCCCAACTACATCATCCGAAATTAATAACTCAAATCTATTTTAATTTTTTAATCAGTGTCTAATGTAGATTAGATGAACTGAGACATGCTCGTATAATATTTAAACAGGACTAAAAAAGAAAATGTGCACTGATTAAAAAAAGTAGTGAAATAAAAAAGATTATACTAATAGAAGAAATACATAAAGCCTTGATTTGATTAAGAATAATTAAGGAAGAGCAGAACGTCAATGCACGGAGGGAAACAGCTGCAACACACATACATAGAGTTAAGAAAGATCTTCAACACTGACTATAAATTAATTAATTGATAATAAAAATGCATCATATAAACGACATTATATTACTTTTGACCGAATTTGATTGGGCAATGAAGCACACGCCGGTGGTCACACTGGTAATACGCAGGATCTTGTGGGGCCCAGTGCTGGAAATGGCGGTGTTGGGATGAAAACTTGTCTTGGACAGCAGTCTCACAAGTATTTGACGGACAAAGACAAAGAAAAAAGAAATGGGCAAAGTTTAATTTGTTCGTGAATGGTCAATGTTCATGTTGGTCTTTTTCCCACTTGCTCCGGTTAATTCGAACAGGAACCTCATATCCGTAAAATCAGCTCCTAAAATAACGACGAAAAAGCATTTAAAGCTTCTAAGAAATAAGTACTATTAAATAAAAAATAAATATATTTAATGTTTTTAAATGTAAAATGTATACTATGAAAAAAACGTGGTTGGGAGGGAAGATCCCATTAAAAGTGACCAGTCAGGTTCTCCGATGAAGATTAGTCATCAGTTTTTCCAACGGAGATTAGTCATCAGCAAAACTATTGAATACTCCACACCAATATCATAGGTAAAAAAAATGTAAAATGTTTATTATTAATTAATACAATTGGTCATATAAGATGAAACTTTCAGAGTAAACAAATAGTTAGGGTTGTTAGGACACTTATTAAAAAGTCAATAAATAGAAAGTTTTTATTGAGAAAATGCATTGGAAATCATGAGAGAGTGTAGTGCAGAGCAACACTTTCCAATAAAAAAAAATTCTATACACTATACTATATTTGTTCATTTTTATCTGTTTTTTAAGTTTTTATGTATAAATTAAGAAATGTAAAAAAATTCTTAATTCTAATAAGATTTACATATAAAACATTACTAGTTTTTTTTTTTTAAAGACTAAAACATAATGAATATTAAACGAAATTAGAAATAGTAATACTGCTGTCTCACTTCACCTCACCCTCTTAAATCCATTGTCTCTTTCAATCACTCACACGCAACTTTTTCTTACTGCGCGTGGAGGCCATTGGCATTGTGATCATCACCAGTGTTTTCTTTCAACTTTCATATATTTGCGGATATAATCACACAGTGTGAGCTAGGTTGAGCTGTGACTGTGAGGACAACTTGCTTGGTATGCATTAATATTTAGGTAGTACTATACTCACAATATATATGTTTAATTTTTAATGATTTTTCTGTCAAACCCAACCAAAATCAAAATCAATTCCTGATCATGAACAGGTTGATTTGAGTTGAATAATCCGGTTAAAGCATTATTCTCAAATTTAAATTTAAATGCCTGTCTAGAAAATTAAATTTAAAGAATAACATGAATAATGAGTTGCCAGTATCTTTTTAAAAATATAATAATTATAATAAGAGCTTGTAACTCGAACTGAATGTGATCATATTTCATCAAGTTAGATTTGAAGAAAAAAATTGAACCAATTAAATTAATTAGTTGAGTCAAATTTTCGAGTTTATATCATGCTTACTTGGACAAAAAACATCCTTACATTTTCTTTTTTCTTTATAACTACTGTAATTAGTGTTTTTTTTTTATCTCCCTTAGAATTCTAAGACATTTTCACAAATTTCAGTCTTTTAGATGGGTTACGAGACAAATTAAACCTAATAATATTTTCAATTCTTCATTCCTCCCCAAAAATGTATTAAGGGGGAACTGAACGTCCCTATTTCTATTGACGCTTTATTTTTGTGATTGTGAAGGTTTGCAAAGGGTAGAATCTTCTTTATAGTTTTTGTGGTTGCTATTGTAGTCAACAAGACTTGAAGAAATTGACTTTCATATATATATATCTTGTCCATTTTTTGTTGTTAGAGCGTACTAAAGAATGAAAGAAAGAAAGCATAGCTGCGTGGCACAGTGCATGACAAAAAGAAGCCAAAAGATCCCAAAGGTTTAATTTTAGGATTCTCGGTGGAGTTACTCCCGTAGCACTAGCACATGCTCAGAAAAGCATAAACCAGCAGCATTGCATGATGCATTTCTGGCAGCAGTATCAGAACTAAGAAATATTGCTGAAAATTAATTAATGATCATGTTGTTGAAGATACTCCTCTCCTCAGTGTCATTTAATTTGTTGGATGGGGTCGTGCAAAAGGAAAGGGAAAAAGAGGGGAATAGAAATGGCCCAATCATTATTGACGCTTCTCCAGTTCAGAACAAAATAAAGAGAAATCAATTAGAGATAAAATTGAGACATTTAATTCAAAAAAATAAAATTTGATAAAAGGGAAATTTTGTCTTTTAAATATATATTTTTAATAAATAATCATTAGCACTCATTATGTGCATTCAACTTAATTTGTTAATTAAGAAGGTCTATCTCAATTAGTTAAACAATATACGTGAGTTGGTGTAAACTTTTTGATATTTGAATTCAATATTTATGAATAAAGAAAAATTTAATTAGTTAAAATCAATCTGTAAACGGAATGGAAAAAATAATGAATATAACAACGAAATTGTATTGTTAAATTAGGATGTATTGAGCTTAATTTGATATGTGAAGGTGAGAAGTGAAATTATAGTAATGTTTTAAGAGAGTAAAATAATTTTAACCCAAATTTTAAAATATTTTGTTGCTTAAATTAAGAAAAAATAAAAGAAGGACAGAGTATCAAATGAAGGTAAATTAAAAACTAGAAGCAAGAGTAAAATTTTTCTCATCAAATTTACTATTTTCCTTTATCTTATTTTTTTTTGGAAAGGTATGCTAAAGAATGACAATAAGGTAGGACATCCCAACTATGTTGGCACCCCCTACCAAACCCATCATAAGCACACCTGAAAAAGATATATTAAAAATATGAAAGAAACAAAAAACATGGGGGGACTTGAGCCAAAACCCATGAAGAAAACAGCATCATCTAAACCTGTAGTTAGGAAGTCCAAGCCTATTTCTGTAGAAGGCTTCTTTACAAAAAGAGGGAAGAATATCAGACCCAAAAAAACTATCTAAGTTAGTGCCATGAGACGCTAGGAGATCCGCGCACTCATTTCCTTCTCTAAGAATATGGGACACCCTGAAGTGACTGTCCAAAAAATTATGAACACAATTTTGCCATCTGTTAATGATTTTCCAAGGGATGAGAGATGTGTTTTTAAAAGCTGCAACCACCAATACCGAATCTGTCTCCAGCCAAATATGAGTCCATCCTTTTCTAATAGCCATTTCCATTGCCAAAATAGCTCCCATAAGCTCAGCAAAGAGAGAGTTTTGAACACCAAGCGGACAGGCAAAGCAACCCAAAAAAGCACCATTGCTGTCACGAAACAAACCTCCACAAGCAGCTGTGCCCGGATTTCCTTTAGACGCACCATCAATATTTCCTTTTACCCATTGAGGAAGAGGAGGGTGCCAAATAACAGGCACAATGGAGGGAACTCTAGAAGCATGCGTGCTTATGTGAAGCTTTTTTAGGATGTTAAATTCTTCTATAGAGTTTTTCATGCAGCCTTTTGAGTTGTTTCCTGATAAAGCTATAGATCCTGCAATTAAAGCCATAGCATTGTTAAAACTAATTAAGTTATTTTGGAATCTTAGCTGGTTACGCATAAACCAGATAACCCAAAAAACATTAGTAATTCCAGCGAGGATCACATCTTTAATCTGAGCACTCCAACCTTGATTGCAGATAGACAAAATGGAACTAGCGGAGGACAGATCAATGTTACATTCGATCAAGTTCATAAACCCGGACCAAAAACGAACAGCTGTGCTACATTGCAAAAATAAATGATGAGCAGATTCATCTGCAGAGTTGCATAAACTACAGATAGAGACTGTTATGCACCCTCTTTTCCTCAAGATATCATCAGTTGGTAACTTTTTATGCAAGATCCGCCACAAAAGGAAAGATTTAGAAGGAGGAATATGATTACTCCAAATAAATTTACCCCAGTGAACTGATTGACTAGGCTTTTGCATGAAAAGAAAGGCTTGCTTAAATGAGAGTTCTCCATTCTGGGCATTGCTCCAAACTAATTTGTCAATTTTTGGAATAATGGGGATATGAGTGTTTCGAATTTCACCAGTCAAATTAGGGGCCAAATCATCCAGCCAACTAGGAAAGCACCATTTTTGGTTAACTATAAAATCCTTAACCTTGGCATTTTTATCTATATCGACATTGGGACTGATGGAGGCAAGAATTGGCGAGGACAACTATTGAACCTTTGTATTTATCACAATCAGGATCACGATGAAATGGTGAAAAAATTAAAAAGAAAAAGAGAGATTAGAAAAATTAGGATCAAATCTACTCTTTTTCTTTAAAATATTAGAAAATTCTTTTTTTTAAAAAAATCCTTTAAATCAAATTTTAGGGATTGAAAATCAATTATGTGTAAGAAAGTTACTAGTATCTTATGACGTCTGTCATAAAGATAATTATTTCTAATTAATATATGTGAAAATTGGATAACTTGAAAAACATTAATTTTACCCCTAAAAAACAAAGACATTTTGTGAACATTTTATTTATGCTTAAAAATCTTTTTAGTCTTTGTAATTTATGATTTTTTTGCTTTTCGTCCTTGTAAAATATTTTTTTTTTTTTTAGTCCTTATAAATTATGTTTGTTTTTTTTTCGTCCTTAAAACGGTTTAGATAGCGTTTTTTTATTGTTCAAAGCGTTATCTAAATTGTTTTAAGGACGAAAAATAAAATAAACATAATTTGCAAGGACCAAAATCAAAAAAAATATTTTGCAAGAACGAAAAGTAAAAAAACGCTAAATTACAAGAACTAAAAGCATATTTAAACCTTTTATTTATTATATTTTAACATGGAAATGTTTATTTTTAAAACAAAATTTATTATTTTTTTAAAATAAGGGAGAATTATTATTATTTTTATTTTTATTCTCTTAACTTGACAAAGGTGATCTCTTACTCCTATGTATCTCCAAGTATAATGTTCATCCATTCAATATACCTTTTGTACTATGTTCCTCTTTTATTCCTATCATTTCTATTTCTTTCCCTCTAATTTTTTATTTTTTATTTTTCATTTTATTGCACTTCTGATCTACCCGTCTATAAGTGTTAATATATATTATTTGAATTTTGAAAATTCGAGATCTTAAAAATAATTCTTAACCGTAACAATTATCTCTAAAAGACGTTGTTCAATTTCGATTTAAGGTTGGTTGAATTAAGTTTAGGAGGAGAGTATTTTGTTGTTATTGTTACAATGTAAGCAATTAGATTAAAATAAGTAGTAGTAGTTTACTTTAGAGCATTAAGTTTGAATAGGCTCCGAAAAGCATCCAACTTAGGACAGTTTGGGCCTATCGATTGAAAAGTTTAAATGATATTGGGCTTTTCATAATTAACTTTCAATCAGAAAAGGGGAGGATAAATAAACAGCTTGCTTCTTCACCCAAGTAAGAAAAGTGAAACGAAACGAAATGCATTGAAACACTACTGACAAGTGATTACTGGTGTTTGATAAGATCAGATGAATCAGTGTTCACAGTAAAATATCAAGTTAGCAATTTGTGAACACTAGATCTAATGTCCTGCCATCGATATTAAACTGTAAAGAATGAAAAACAGTAATTATTAATTTAAGTCATAGTATTTTACGTAGTATGAAATAGAACACATGTAATGTAATGTAATGTAAGTTGACTTGGGTTGTAGTTTTGGAACCAATTAAATTAAAGTCTAAACAAACATGTACCATAGTTTACACTTTAATATGTAGCACGTGATTGAGTGGCATATATGACTGACACTGAATTCAAAGACTCGTGCGTGTAGTAATATGAATATATATCAATGGCATGGCTGGTTTTGTAAGAGGCTAACAGCTGGATGTGGATGGAGGCATGCCATACTTTGAATTGAAAGTACTACTACTACTTCCAATTAAGTTTCAACGACAAAGCAAACTTTACATAGCAGAGCCACAGCCACAGCCACCGTCCCAAACCGTACGTACGCGTACACACCGTCAGCAATGCATTCAGCACCCCCAATTGACTATTTTCAAATCTGCATGTATGCACGCTCCTCTACTTGCATCTAACCCATATTTTATAGTGTTAAATAAATATATTGTTTAAGTCTCAGAAATTCATGTTCGACTCTCAATTTAGTCTAACCATTAAGTGACATCCATTTTTTTTTTTTTAAAGGAAGTGTCTACCTTGCTAAGTGTCATGTGACACACCCAAATGATACATGCACATATACGAATGACACATATGGATGACCCAAAATTCATATCCCGACATTTAATAATAGTTAATAATAAACGTAAAATTATTATTATAAAGATGAAATACTCTCAGTGTATAAAAACATAAATGAAGAAAAATAGCAAAACTAAACTTTCAATTCGTTTCTATGCCCAAATTATTAATTTGCAAATTGTGTAGGTATTTCTTCCCCTCATGTATTATCTTTTTTCTTTTTCTCGTTGCCATTTTTATCTTATTCAAGATTCTTATTCTAATTTTCATAATATATGACTTAAACCTGATCAGAATGATCCTCAAACGCGTTTTCCCCTATTTAAAATGAGGTACTGTTCTCTTCAACAAAGCCAGTCCCTATCTTTCTCTTATTTGTTTATCCTTTGCTTTAGCTTTTCAATAATTTTGGACCCACATTTTCTCGCTTATGCTTTCTTATATTCAAAATTTCTTCACTATCGACCATATTTCCTTTTTCTTTTCTTTGGCTACAATGTTTTATAAAACTTATGTCCAAGTCTTAAAAACGAGTTTTAACAGCTGTTATTGTTGGGAGCGAATGATTATCTGCTAATACTAATTCAGCGATTGACTAACTTGGCAGTGAAAAAAATTATATATTCTAGAAGAAGAAATTAAAGTATAACCATAACTACCGTGCATGTGGGTTTGGTGGTAGGTAAATGTAGCAACCGGGCACCGGCATTTACTTTAGTGTAAATGTACATCATAACAAACGTAATCATTTTTTTTTTATTTGTTTTGATTTTGTATTCCTTTTATATATATATAAAAAAACTTACAATTTTTTTTTGCTGACTAAAAAAACTTACAATTCATAATTCTTCAAATTTATAAAAGAAATTATTAATTTCAGATAACGGAAAAATGTTATGAAGATACTTTATACTATATAATTTTTACAGTAAAAATGTGTGCATGATGGTATGTAAGGTATTAATTTAAGCTTAAAACAAACGTACCTTAGATCAGACGAATAATATATGCTTAACTAGTGGATATAGAAGCTCAAGGGGATAATATGCCTAAAGATCATAGGTCGTTCAAACTCAGAGACATGCAAAAAGGGCTATTAAAAACTAATTGAGTTTCATTGCAACGAGAGATAGCATCTGCAATATTTCACAGAAGGAAATGTTTCCACCTTCATTTTGTAAGTCGAATTTTAATCTACTACCACCAGATTCGGAACTTTTTTACCCTTACTTTTCTGTTTAGTTTCATTCACTTTATTTTTCTTTTATGCCACGTAGCTCTTAGCTTCATTTACACTCACCAACTCTTCGAGTCTTTGACAACAAGATTGGACTATATATACGATGCCCTTCTTAAAAAAAAAAAAAAAAAAAAAAACTGATAAAAATTAGCAAAGACGAAAAAAATTAACGTCAATCACCATTTTATAAAAAAAAACAAGAAGAAATTAAATACAGCACATGGGAAACTAAAGAAGAATTTATTAAATTAATCCAAGTCGTTGGCGTGACATCACATAGATTTCAATAATGCAAAAAAAAAAGGCTATAGTAAACGTAACGTGCCCCATTGCTCTCTCACTGACAGCATGTTCCCCACTTACGTGTAACTGCGAGGAACCTTACCTCTTCGTTCTCCCTTTAATTTCTCGACCTTAGTCACACACATACACTTACTATATATCATCACATCACTCCCTCACTCTCACCAATCAAATAACACCAATTAGCATTTAGCAAACTCTCTTCATTCTATATGGATCAAGAAACGACAACAAGAAGCACCATGCAAGAATGTGCGATAGCCCCAACAACAACATCATCTTACCGTGGGGTTCGGAAGCGAAAATGGGGCAAATGGGTGTCCGAAATCCGCGAGCCAGGGAAGAAGAGCAGAATATGGTTAGGGAGCTATGAGTCACCAGAGATGGCAGCAGCAGCCTATGACGTGGCAGCGTTGCACCTTCGGGGAAGAGCCGCGAGGCTTAATTTCCCCGAACTGGTTGAGACGCTGCCACGTCCGGTGAGCTCAAAACCCGAGGATGTCCAAGTGGCAGCACACCAAGCGGCATTGATGTTCAGAAGGTCACCAACAATGTCACCTAATAATCAAGGATGTGGCAATGACAGTAGTAAGGGTGGTGTGGTTCCTGTTAGGGTGGGACTCTCACCCACACAAATTCAGGCCATCAATGAGTCCCCATTGGACTCACCAAAGATGTGGATGATGCAAATGGCAGAGGCACTCAGGTTTGGGTTTGATGATCACTCTATGATGATGCTGTCTTGTGATGATGATGATTATGCTTTGGAGTTGAGTGGATGGGAAGAAATACAGCATGAATCCTTATGGGACTCTCCTGAATATATGTAATTAATTACGTAACAATCAATTAATAATCAATGTACCCTTGATTTAGGGGCTTATTTTTATACATATGATCGATTAAAGAATCATGTGGTTTTAGTGAGACTGATTCAATGAAAGCAAAAGGATTAATTATTTGTCAATTGCGTATTTTATGACCCATTTTGTTGTTTCTCTTATTCATTTGTGTATGTTTCTTAATTATCCAATTGCTTATTCATTAGTGCTGATCCTTCTTCGTTTACTACCAGACCAGTACTCCTTTGTTAGCATATTAAGTTTAATTAACTCCCATCCGGTTATCCAGGATACGAAATTAATGCAGTGCATTATAAGATTGATAGGTAAGAATTTTGTTATGTTTTTCGGCTTGTGAAAATAATGTATTTTCCAGCATGTTAATTTTCTTCTGACACATGGAAACCTTTGCATCGATAAATTTGAGAGGCAAGGGATAATGCAATTTTAAAAATTGTTTAGCTGTAGCTTATATGTATGAAGAATTTGTTGCATGAAATAATTTTTATTTAAGAATTTGTACTTTTATATTGTGATTAGTATATTTTTTAATTTTGATAAAATAAATTTTCAACAAATATTTTTATAAACTGTTCATGTGTATTTACAAATACAAATATAATACACGAGATGTTCACAGCTTGTTTGGTAAAGTTTAACTCTAAAAGTAACTCCTTATTTTTTTTATAAAAATCTCAACAAATTGATTTTTCTAAAATAAGCTGAACTAAATATGCACTTAATGTTTAATTGGTTTAATTTCTTGAGCTCGTGATTAATTAAACAAATGTTTTAGTAGTTTATACAAATCTATTTCATGCAAAAAAAAATGGTAAAGAAAAATATTTTAAGAATCATATAGTTATATTTTGTTAGAATTACACTTGTATTTGTTTGAGTTTCTCTCTATCTCTCTTTATAAAGATAGAGAAATTTTAAAAACATTTATTTTCATTTTTAAACAGATCACATGGAAAACAAATTTATACACTATGACTTCTACCAACAAGTCGTTGGTCCTGGTGATGCTAGACTCGATCTCCTTAAGCAACGTCTTGTGTTCGAGTTTTATGGATAACAAGAAAAATACACTATGACTTATAAGGTTAAAAAAAAATGACTTCTATGCTCAATGTACTACTATGTCTCTTCTTCTTAAATGCAATCAAAAGCACTATGTTTCAAATCGAATTTTATTTATATGTTGATTGTCACACTTAGGCAATAGAAATAAAGTTGGCTTTTTACCTTCAACTTTTTTTCCTTCTATTCATCTAAATTCCTGAATTGATTGTCACAATGAGGCTGCATAAATAAAGTTGGCATTTTAACTTCAACAACTTTTTTCCCCTCTGTGCATCTAAATTCCTGAATCCATTGACGTCGTCGTCTTTTTATTTATTTATTTATTTCTGCATAACCAATTAAAGGAGGCTGTTTGTACAAAAATGGAGATAAAGAGAAGAAGAATGAATATAATAATATCGCAATCGTTTTCGTAAGCCGGCCAAATCTTTTGTGTTAGGAATTTACCATTGACATTTGACTGTCACAACTCACATTTCCAAAGTTCTAACCAACACCGCTTTTGAAATTAAAGAAGACGCTTTTCTTTGGAATAATTAATAAAATTAACCACCTCTGTGTGAGTAGAGTGTGCCACCTGCACGCATAACACAACACGTTTATTAATTATTTACAGATCATTATTATTATTATTATAAATAAAGTAATTCGTGTAAAATATTGATAAGAGATTTTTTATTTTAATTTGTGAATGTTTTGGGTAAAGAATAAGTGCTTGTGCAAGAAAGAAACGATTTCAGATAGTAACTTGTTTCGTCTGCTACTATCATTTATTAAAATTAAAATGGTCGCCAACTAGCTTGGTATACTGCGTGTTTAACATTCCCCTCTCTCGTGCTTCCAAAAAAAACCCCAAAAAGAGATTTGTAGGGAACGGAGGAGAATAAAAAATATATACATGATTTTTTTAGGAATTGAATAGAAAATAGGAAATAAGTAATTATTCTATGAATTTACTTGAGTACTAGACATATGCCATGAAATGTGACGAAACTAAGATAAAATGAAGTTTGTACTCTTTTCTATACCCTTTCTTATCTGCATTATTTAATCAATTAGAGTACTATTAAAAGTCAAATTGTGTGGTTAATAAATATAATTTTTCTTTAGTCAAAAATATATATATATATATATATATATATATATATATATATATATAATTTTTCTAGAAAAAATATATATATACATCCATCTTGGTTCACGTGGATGGAAGCTGTTTTGGATCCCCTGGTTTGTCTGGTTTTGGGGGTCTCATTCGAGACAGTGCTGGTGCTTGGATTTCTGGCTTTTATGGGGCGTCTGGTATCTCTGATAACCTTAAGCCTGAGCTGCTGGCTATTTATTTTGGCTTAAAGGTTGCTTGGGAGAAGGGGTTCAGGCAAGTTTTGTGCGTCTCTGACTCTCTGCTTGCGGTTTCTCTGGTCAATGAAGATTTGAATATCCACCATAAGTATGCAGCTATTATTGAATCTATAAAAGAATTCATGAGAAGACAGTGGGAGTTAAGAATTATTCACTCATTGAGAGAAGGCAATGCGTGTGCTGATCTGCTTGCCAAGATGGGTAACCAGAGTGGGTTCTCCTTGCAGCTGCTTGATACTTGATAGCGCGCCAGCTTCACTGAGTGTGATCCTGGATTCGGATGCCAGGGGGGTGATCTATCAGAGGGTGTAGTTTTGTTTTTGTTTCTTTTTTTCTTTGTTATCTCCTTTCACCAAAAAAAAAAAACTTGGTTCGATTATTGACAACACTGTTTATTCATTGAGGCTTTTAACATCTCGAGTAAAAGAGATTTGTTTAATACTAATAATACCCCACCCAGGGTGAATATATTTTACGTGCAAGTTTTTTTTTTTTTTTTCCCGAAAATTTTAGATGCAAGTTACAAGAGAAAATGTGATGCAAGTTGCTAGTTGGGGATCATCCCCCAAAATTTCCGCCCAAGAGGGAAAAAACAATGAAGCAAAGAGTACTAGTATATGAATAATTGAATATAGAACTTCTCAAATAATAATAAAAATATAAAGTTGGATGAGATGCTTAACATAATGCAAAATTTAATATAATTTACCAAAAATGCAGATAAAAAATAATTTATCAATTTAAGATTATTTTGGACACGTTAAATTCATGTATGTTGCACAATTATACTATAACCAATGTGATATGATATAAGAATGTGTAAGTGTTCATTAAAAAAAAAAGAATGTGTATGTGGACACAACACGTGGCACGAAGATGTGTCACGCATTGTAGTAATGCACACATGTAGCACCCCAATAACATGTATAATATTCTCGACCCTCTTTCATCAACAAAGAGCAGCGACAACCATAGCTCAATAAGACCTAATAGGAGCTCAATATGCATGACAACTAAGAAGCTCGGCACACGAATATCTCAAATACAATCGACATGCAAGCTATCCCCTGAAAAGTAGGGATACAACTAAAGTTCAATACAGCTTACCTAAGCAGAGGTCGTAAGCCGTTGTTTGGAGGCATATCTCCACTGTATGGCAAGTACCAAACCTAAGCAGTGGTCGAGGTACATAGCTTGGGCAAAATAATAGTTCAATACCAATTATAATACATATGACATTATATCTAAGTTTTGTCCTCTACTAAATGTCACCATTCACAGCTCTGTATGGTCAAGATCCTCCTTTCCTATCGAAGGATATACTACAATCCCCTCCAAGATTAAGAGGTAAATAAGTTAACAAATCAGCGCAACAAGTTGCTAGCTGATTTCATTTACTTGAGCCTCAAGACCAAATGCAACAAGGAATGCAAGAGAGGTTGAAGTGCTTTTGAAATGGCAGGCAAATACCAGAATGTGAAAATAGTTGGGAATCAACAATTCAAGAAACCTTTCCTCACTTCACCTTGAGGACAAATAATCTTGTAAGGGCATTGATAGACGATGCTCTCCTATAAAGGAGTGGCATGTTAAGAAGAAATACAGAGAATCACATCTCTGGGCCTGAGCTAGTAGAGTAGGAGTCAAGTTCCATTAATTAGTTATAAGGGAGAGAAGGGAATAAAAGGGAAAGAAAAGAAAATAGTTAGACATTTGAAAGTGGAGAATTCAGGTCTCTCAAAAACTTGAAAATTCCTTGCAGCTCAATAAAAATCAGTTTCTTTATTTCTGATCCAATTGTATCATTTTGACTAGAAGCCTATGTCATATATCCAACATCTTGCAGTTGAAAATATAGAACGCAAGAATATGATGAAGATTAAATAAATGCAAGAAGATTCAGCCAAAGTCTCTTCAATACTGCTTAATCCTACGATCGAATCTCATTATGTTTTGCTTGAACTTTAGCTTACCCTCCCCGCTCCCGGTACCATATTCAGCTAAGCAAACCAAAGTACAACATTATAAAAATAATGAATTCAGCTAAGCATAACAATGAACTGTGGTCCAATTAAATCAAATGCTGAGAAGAATGTTTCAATTTTCAAGAGATAATTTGTTACACCAGCCAATATTCGGCTGCTTTTTTAGAAGCAATGCAAAATGAACAAAATAGCATTGCAGACCAATGTAGCCTACATTATTTGCCAAAGATACAGCACTTCCTGCATGGCAGAACTAAACGACCGAAAATTAAATCTCCAGAACTTTGAAAGCACACTGCAAAATTGAATGTATGAAATGTATAATCACTGTGCAGTGGATTCTTTCAGATATGCAATAAGATCAGCACGTTCCTGAGGCTTCTTAAGACCAGGAAATACCATCTTTGTCCCTGGAATATACTGCACAAGAGCCCAACACAAAACAGGCGTGTCAGTGACATAATGTGGTGGTGGAAAAAGATTTCTCAATGTCACCATGCAATATTAGCTTGTTACCAAACAATTCAACACAGTAGAAAACATTAAATCCCATAATGAAAATTATGTAGTGTGCACGTGATTACTATTTACAATTTATTCAGAGACATTGGTGAAGCATATCTCACATTTGGATGATCAGTAATTAATAGCCATTCATACAGAAGTACTAGTTTTTGTTGTACCTTTTTGGGGTTAAGCAAGTAATCGTATAATGTCTTTTCTTCCCAAGTCACAGCCATGTTCTTGTTAGCTGAAGAGTAGGAATAACCGGGAGTAGTGCCTGATTGCCTTCCAAACAAACCATTCAGATTGGGTCCTGAGATTGTCAAAAGGGCAAATATTAGAATACATAACAACATTATTCAAGAGGGTGATAGAAGCAACAGAAAAATTATATAACTGGTACAATAGATTGTCATCAGATGAGTGCCAAGCAATATTATCGGGACAAGGAAGCAATGTATAAATTAGTGACCAAGTAAGATTTGTTTCTTGAACACGCTTCGCACAAAAACAAGAGAGAATCTCAATACAATGATAACACATAATAACATTAAAAAAAAAGTAAAGTTAATCTTAAATGTCACGATGTCTTGTTCTAATAGCCATTAAATTCTTAAAATGACAAGATTTTCTCACTCTAAGTCAACTTTGGATTGTGCCTCAAGGAAGGATAATTCTCTTTGTCCATTCATTATCACACAAAAGAACAAGACAAAAACAACAGGAAGATTCACTTTCAATTCCTAAGCTTCAGACATAGGTATCTCCCTAAGATTTCTACAACACCAGGGGGGTATTATAGACGCAATCCGTGTCCAAATCCACAAAATCATTCAATCTTAAGCTTTAACTAGACATGAATAAATACTTTTTAATTGAGGATCCAATGGAATTATTAAAAGCTCTTAGCGGAATTATTAATATTATCGAACTGAAAGAACTACTCAACAACGAGCACTCAAGTTTCAAGCGCGGATTGCTTTTGCACAGTTTCAGCCAACTTATCCACAATTAAAACCAAAATTATGACAAAAAGGCAATTGACAGAATCAAACCGAATATTAACACAAACAGATCATTCATAAGAAATACTATAGAATCTGCGCACGAACAAGGCACAATAACAAATACAAATTCCAGCACAAACTACATAGCGTACGAAAATAGAGGAATTAATTAACAAATAAATCAACAACTTGATTTCTAGATCTACGCCTTATTACGCTTACATTAAACAATAAACATAGAGATCCAAACAATATTCAAACGAAAAATGAATATACTACGCTTACATTCAACAATAAGGAGGAATGGCGAAGGCGAGAACTGACCTTGCTTGTGACCGGCACCTTTTTCGACGGTGTGGCACTGAGCGCACTTAGTCCTGAAGATTTTGTCACCGGATTTGACATCGCCGGGAGGTGCCTGATCGAACGACGCCATTCGCAGACAAAGGATTGGGGAAAGAGAGTTGTGTTGTGCGGAAAACTTGCAAGGAAGAATGGACTATTCAGAACACATGCATATATATATATATATATATATGCGAGGCCGAGGCGGCAGAGTGGGAAATTGGAACGCGTTGGCCACGGGCCTCCAAAGCCAGCCAGCCCTAACTTTTTTCGTTGACGTGGACCGTTTGAGGCGCTCCAATTTTTTTGCCTTTTTCGGTCAGTAGTAGCGTTAGCTTGAGGCGAAAGTCAAGTTTGGCATGGCATGTGATTGGCGTGAAACAAAAAAAGTTAATATGATTGTGGTGTGCATGCGAGAATATTGCCTCTGCCTAATATTGAAAAGCCAACAGAAATGTACAGCTTCAAGTCGAATCAACTAGTATTTGATTAATCACGTCATTGAATTAAACCTGCTCCAATCGAGCTGGATTTTTGTTCAAAGAATATTACATATTAACTTGCCTTAATTCCAATTTTTTAAAGTCGATGTAGTGGTGAGAATTTGAATAATTTACATAAAATTCTAGGTTTAAATTTCAGTATCTTATGATACATTAAAAAAAATTGTCTTGATTTGAGCATAGTTCAAACCCTCCCTCCCTCCCTCCCCTTTTCTTGGTAATCTCTTGATTTTTGTCAATATAGACTAAGGTTATGCATATTTAAACAATTGACTCTATAAACTATTTTTTCTTCAAAATTTGTTTATTAATATCAATTCTTATTATTTACACAAGTGTTGAAAAATTCAACATTTGCGAATTTTCTTGGGTTCTATAATGCTAAGCACATGTTGCTAAAACAATGTTTTTGGGTGTGGATTAAAGTTATTCCCAATCCATAGTCAACGTGTGGTGCTAAAGGTTACCACTTTAATTTCCTCTTCACAAGGTTTGCCTTATTTTTTAACTTCATCTGAGACAACCAAAAGAAATTTGTTCAACAATTAACCATAAAGTCGAGAGCTTTGAAAAACTCCATTATACCTTATTGGCAGAAAGACAGGCACGACATGTCCATATTTTTATTTTTTATTTTTTAAAAAGAAAGTAAATTAATATATAGTAATAGTATCTTATTATACATTCACATATGTTAGTTTCAGGTTATTGTTATAGATAACCAATATATATAAAAATGTCAAGAAATAGTGTCCAATTTTTAAAATATATTGAAACGAAAAAATAAAAAAGTGTACAGTTAAAGGATAATTTAGTAAAAAAAAAAAGTGGAAACCAAAATTTTCTACCATCTTTATTATTGTTATAGATATAGATAAAGTGAGAGCTAAAATCACATGTCACATTAACATTTCTTCCCGGATGCATAATTTTTTTCATGACTTACCTTTTCGGGAGTATTCCCTACTTCAAATACCAGGACCAGATGCCTAAACTAGTAAAGTTTACTAAGGATAACATTGATGGAGACACTAACTTCGCTAGCTAAGTGCGCAAATCTATGTCCGATCTCATCTTCCCCACTGCTCATTACATTTGATAATAATCTAAAATATATAATCGCTTCTCCTATCCTCCTCCCCCATCAAAACATAGAAGCATACAAAACAATATTAAAACTAAAGGAATGTCAAAGTAAGAAATCCATCATCATCTTGCAGTAGCGATCTTTCTTGGTTTATCTAACACCGGATTCAAGGTTTTGAAAAGGCTGGCTTGCGAAGGCCAGGTATCTACAAAATAATTTTATCAAGAACCATACGAACCAAATACTAAGTGATGTAATAATCAAATTAAATCTAAAATATCTATTTAAAGGTAAAGCACATGGTACAATGAGGACAGTTGTAAAGATATCAGCAAGAGAAATACCTCAATTCCATTAGGGCCTATTCGGTTACGAGAAATGAAGTTGACAATCAGAGTTGCAAATTCATCAGGTACATCTTCCTAAAAATATTAGGGTAGAAATTGTTAGATTACAAATTAGAGAAGAAAACCAGAAACAACACAATGAATGCAGAAAGAGACATGGCTAGTACAAACCTGAATAGCATGCCCTGTATGCCTTACAACTACCATTTGAAACTTCCCTTGCATTTGACCAATTGTGAGAGACCTGTTACAGGAATAGTTCCAAGAAAATATCAGAACTCCACTTGAACAATTCCATTTTCTCAAAACCTTGAGAGAGAAACAAAATAACACAATATACAGTGCTATTTATGCTCGAATTATTAGTTTAAAAAGTTAATTTTAGTATCCCAATCATATATTACCACCTTCATATTAAAATTATATAAATCCTTCTTATTCATCTAAAATAAATAAACTTACAATCTACATATTGGTGCATACCAGAATGATGCTAAGGATGACCTAAATTTTAATTTCAACGAAGAACATAGATCAAATTGGCATATTGCCATGAATTTTAATAAGAATTCAGGATTATGCTTATAAATGCTTCCGTTAAATATTGTAACAAAGGAACGGAAAGAAAAAGAAGAATCAGAGTGTGGGACATATTTTCTGATGGTACTAGTGCATGACAATCAATATACTGATAAATACTTAATCCCTGTTCCTTCATTGATCTTTTCCAAGAAAAAAAAATCTTGAAAGATATTCAGACAGCTATCATTTACCAGATTATGCATTTGAGTTATAGCTATTAATAAAACAACAACAAAAGTCTTGTCCCACTAAGTAAGATCGGCTACTTGGATCATACAACACCATTCGGCTCGGTTAAAGACCAAATCTTCAGAGATATTATTCACCATTAGATCTCTCTTAACAACTTCCTCAAATGTCCTTCTTTGTCTCCCTCTTCCCCCTTTTCATAGGACTAACAACCATGCAATCTCCTCTCCTCACCGGTGCTTCCAATGACCTATTTACGTGTCCAATCACTTTAACCGATTTTCTGTTATCTTTTTGTCAATTAGTGTCACACTAATATCTCCTCTTATACCGTATCTTATCCTTTCTTGTGTGACCACTCACCACACATCCAATTTGGCATTCTTGTTCATGCTACTCCCACCTTTTCCTTATTGTCTCTTAAAAACCCAACATTCACTACTATAAAGTATAATCGGATGTATAGCTATTAATGAAAGCAACTCAAAAATTGAACTAATCTCTGATCACAATCTGCTACACTACTTGGACCATATAGTTATTAAAACTGTTTCGAGATCATATATAATGTCAGAATAAAATTTGCATAAAACTGTTTTAAATTCTATTCTAACTATTGAAATTGGCAAACTACAAGAGAAGTTTTCACTGAAAACCAACAAATAAAATTTATGGTTCCATCAAAAATTAAAATAATTCAAAGGAAGTGACCTGTCCAATCTATCTGTTCCTGCTAATAACAACAGCTTTGGAACAGGACATGACAAAAATTTATCTGAGAGGCCTTCATACCTGTAAGAAAAAATATAAAAACGGTTTAATAGGATGATTAAGATACCATAAGATTTATTTTCAAAATGATGACAAATTTAGTCTAGTTCTTTCTGGTCAGAATCAAGTAATCATGTTTTGCATTACATGGAAGTATATCAACATACAATTATTACACCAAAAGAAAAAAATTAAGATAAAACATACCAGCCTTTCCAATATTGTTCAGTCTTTTCCAGCTCAGTTCGGTAAAGATAACTGCAACATCAAATCAAACACCATGCCAATTGGTCTACGTAACCAGCTTGTTTAGAATGGATAAAGGAACAACATTATATTTTGAATTATTCTAACCATGCCAATTGGTCTACGTAACCAGCTTGTTTTGAATGTTATGAAAGGCTAAGAGAGAGGCACTAACCATTTCCTTGAATCATCATACTTTATTGTGGCAGGGATTGATACACGAGCAGAATCAATATTTCTTAAAGAGTCACCCCTGACACTCCATTCAATCTGCACAGAAGCAATTTCAACTCGAGTCAAAATTCACCAGAATAAATGAAACAACAATGAAGCATCACTTAAACCTAGAGCTTACTATCAAATACTACATTACGTAGGTATGTTAACAAAGCCATATGACATGCAATAAATGCCTCCTCAACAAATTCTCAATTGATGTTTTTGCACTTATGGTATGCCATTGGCCGGTGCATGGCAGAGGCAGATCAATCAAATAAAATAAAATAAAGCAAAACCACTTGGCACAGCCAAAGGTATTCATTCTCTGTTTCTATATACTTATTTTATTCTAGTTCAAGACCTTCCACAAATGACCATTTTTGGTGTTCTTGGTCCTTGCCTCCAGGCACATGGCTCCTCCACCACGCACCTTGTGCACTAACTAGTAACTATCTTGCCATGAAGCTGGTAAATTAGTTCTCTCGGTTAAAAAATTGACAATTTACAGCAATCTGGCCTCTTTTATCATTAAAAAATAATTATTATATTATAATTTTGTTAAGATCTTTCAACAAAAAATTTCAAAGTTCCAAATATCAATTTCCAGGACACTTCTAAAACAGGACCCAATATTCAAGAGGTGTATAATAAATTAGGATTAGGACGACATACAAAAAGAAATATTTAAAGAATGTTTTAATAAAAGACAACAAAGGCAAAGAAAATAAATAAGATCCAAACCAAAAACAGTTGTCTCGACCAGGTAACACAACTTGAAACACAAATGAAAGAAGGTATAGAGGCTAGAGCCAGAGCTTACAGCTTTTTCAATGCTTGAAAAATGTTGCATCCTGCTTGATAGGATTTTCTGCATATGAATTAGTGAAGCCATTGCTGTTCCCTGAAATTCTTGAGACAATTAACATTTCTTTGCCAATGATGAATAAGTAATCATGGAAAGCAATATGGAAATTAACTATAGAAACCAACCTCTACAACATCCACAACAACCAACCCAGCCAAGGTGGACAATGATCTACTTGCAGCAACATGCACAGCTATTGATCCTCCCATGCTTTGATGGTGAAGCAAATTTTGATCAATTATAGTTAATAATATTATACAGCAAAGTTAAATATAATTTATATAAGAAGTGAAAATCTAGTCAGCTTAGGTACACCAAATCCATATGAATAAAATTCATCAGAATAAAAGTAAAAAATAGATGACAAATGGTGCAAACGCAGACAAAATAGAAAAAGAAACACGAATATCTGCAAGAGTAAATGCAGAGACTAACATGCTTAACAAAAGTGGAACATTATTAAAATTGGCTTCATATATGAAAACCCCAAAAGGCTATATATAATACTACCTCCTTCCCATATCTTTAGACGTTTTAGCCTCTCTCTCTTTTTTTTTTTAATCCCAAAACAATTGATGTTTTAGAATTTCAAAGTCTAATTAAATTTTTTTCTCAAATATACCCTTATTTAATATCCCATTACTAATGGTGCAGACATCAAGGATCAAGGAATTAAATAAGGACACTTTAGATTCACAAAAAAAAAAAGGACACTTTAGACCAAATATAATAATAATTTACTTCCATTAAATATTTCCTAATCTATGTGCATTAACCTTAAACATCTAAAGATATGGGAAGGAGGTAGTAACAGAAATCCAAGAAATTAATTTAAGAAAGAGAATCACCTGTGACCAACAAGAATAATTGCTGGAGGAGAACCGCTATATAATTCCTTTATAACAGCCAACACATCATTGCACATAGTCTGCACAAGAAGATGATCACCTCTACAAGCACATGAGCAGTATATTCAGTTTAGTTCATTTACTACTTTTTACCTCAACAGATAAGTCAAGATCATTTTCTGTCAATGATTTCCCATGACCTCTCAAGTCCATCGCAACTACCCTAGCTTTCTCCTTAATTTTACTCGCTGAGACAGCAAATGAAAGCCTGTGATGAAATACAATGTGAAGACTTTCATCAGGTTGCAAACTTTGGAATAATTATTAAAAACAAAATGTTAATAAATGACATGTTTCTGAATTCATGTGTTCTAACATCTAGAGATTTTAGGTATAACAACAACTAAGCCTTTTTCCCATTAGGTGGGGTCGGCTACATGAATTATACTGCACCATAAATTTGTCCTGTAAGTGCAAAGATAGGTCACTTACTTCACAATCCCTCTTAATGATTTGACCAACAATTTTCTTCAGTCTTCCTCTACCTTGAACAATTGGACTATATTCTATTTGATTAACCCTTCTTACTGGTGCTTCTACGGGTCTTTTCCACACATGCCCAAACTATCTAAGATGAGATACTACCATTTTTTCTACAATGGAGTCTACCCCCACTTTTTCTCTAATGATTGTATTCTTAATTCTATCTTGTCTTGTGTGCTCACTCGTCCACTGTAACATTCTCATTCTGCAAAACTAAGCTTACTTTCTTGTTGTCTCTTTACTGCCCAACATTCGGTCACATATAGAATTGTAGGTCTTCTAACTGTACAGTAAAATTTTACTGTAAGACTTTAGGCATAAAAATAAGAAGGTAGAGAGTAGAGACCACAACTTCAGTAATAAAATTATTGGTCCAGTTATTCTCCTTTTCAGATCAAGCATTGAGTTTCAATGCTCTGATACCATGTCATGAACCAACTGTCCCTAAAGGCTAAAGCTGAAACATACTGCAGTCCATCGAACGAGACTTAGATAATGTATTCTAAGAACAATGTGAAACATTTGGTTTTCCTTTAAGATCAAGAAATTTTAAATATTAACAAAAAAATTTAACACACTCCACTGCCCACGGATTCAAGTGGGAATTACTTTATTTAGAGGTAGGTGACATTGACAATAATCCAATTCCAAGAATACTTCATGGACCATGAATTATAAATTAAATTAAGAGATAAATCAATGAATAAGAGATACATTAGCACCAATCATACCCAGAATAACCACCACCGTGTAAACAGAATACAACGGGACCCTCAGTTCCTGCCGTGTAAACATGAAAAACCTGAATAAATGGTGGGAGGGGGGGGGGGGGAGAATGTTAGAAGAAGATTTATCTAAACGGGTGAAAAGCAGTGACAGGAGAGAGCGTGATTTTGATTTTGCAGACTAACATCGTTTGATTCGGGAATTGCAACATCGTCTTCTTTGTCAAAATACACGGACCAATCTACGGGTGCGTATTTTTCTGAAGAGCTCCTACAATGGTTAAAATGAAAAGCGATCGTAAACTTGCAGATGCAGATAACGATCCGTTGAGAAGTGAAGACGTAAAAAGAAGAAAGGCGCAGAAGCTTACTTAGTTGGCGGACGATGAGGAACGGAAGCGAAAGCAGAGGGTGGTTGAGTTTGCTGTTGTGAATGCTCGTCCGTGATATCTTCAGGAAGCGAAGCCATGTGAGAAGAAGAATCCATAGTGCTCTCTCTCTTTCTCTTACTCTGTCGATCTCCAAAGTCCAAACCAAACTCTAGCAGAATCGAACCAGCACTTTCCTTCTAGTGTCAAACTTTTTATTTTAGAGGTAGGAGGGATCAAATTAGTGTAATTCTAGTGTTAGACCATTTTAATAACTTATATAATGAAATTTTTATCGATACAATCGTTGAATTATATCTATATATTATCAAGATTGTTTGTGTCAAATTTTGTCAAAATTGAACAACAATAAAAAGGTAATCAAATGATTCATATTTTAGTATATTTTGAAAAGTTTATATTACGTCGATTTTAATATATATGAATGAGGTAGCAAATAATTTTGGATTAATTTGAAATTTTGTATACATGATCTATGTGTAAGGAACTTTCAATCAACGGTGGATTTTAAGAAAAAATCATCCAGTTAAAAGTTATTGAGTGGTGTAATAGTTGTTTAAGTTATACCAGTATAATTTGATCCCTTCTCTATATATATATATATATATATATTGTTAGGGTATTCATAGTTAGAAGTCGTGAGATTAATTTGTTAAAGAAGTACTAATTAAACGACAACTTCTCTCTCAATAGGTATTCCTCTATTTCTATAACCCAAAATCAAACTTCTATCACATGCTAAAAGAGTCTAATTACTAGTCACTTGTGTTACATCTACGGGTTTGCAAAAATCGGTTCGGTAAAAAAATCGAACCGAACTGCTTCAATAGGTTCGATTTTTAAATCTAAATTTGCGAATTGGTTTGTCGAACCAGTTCGGAACCGAATTATTTTTAAAGAACTGGTTCGGTTTTGAACCGGTTCTAAACTGGTTCCGAACCGATTTCGAATTGGTTTTAAAACATATTTAAGTAAGAAAGAAAAATAGTTCGGTTATTAAGTGAACCGAATTGGTTTGCAAAAACAATTTGGTTCAAACCGAACTTGTTTTGAAAACCAATTCGGTTCTTTTTAAGGAAATCGGTTCGACTCCAAACCGGCTCGGTTCAGGTTCGGTTCGAACCGGTTTTTTTGCACACCCCTACTTATATGAGTCATATAATTGTTAATATATTTTTTCTTTCTTCAACATTTTTATTATTGATTAATTTTTATTAAAAACTATAAAATCACAAATTAAACTTAAGTCAAGTTTGAATAAAAATTTCCATATATACTTAATAATAATAAAAAAAAAAAAAGGCCTACTCTTGGGGAAGGTTTTTACCGGTGTCATCCTATGCTAAAATTAGGTTATTGGTGTAACGTCTCTGAGAGTCGATGTCTCAACGACTCACACTCTACAATGCGAAAGTTTCACATGAGGTCTCCTATCCTATAATTGCTCCGAGTCAAGCACGCTTGCTTACTTAACTGTGAAGTTCTTTTAAGTCATCATCAACTATACAGTCCTATACAATATGTGGATTTTAATATATGACTTTTTTTTTGTCATGGGTTTGAGGCCACGGTTTCCTCTAACCCACTGGGTTAGAAACCACTCCTGCTTTGCGATGCGTGGCTGCCACTGGTCAGAAAATTTTGCACACGGGAGAAATTGAATATGAGTTTTCCCGCTAAATAGATTGTTCCCCACATGTGAACGCAGCAAGACCTTACACCACTACACCATCCCTATAGGTTAATATCTAACTTGTTTGGGAATTGATTTTAGGACTTAAGGATTTAAATACCTAATTTGTTTGAGAAATGATTTTAGGGTTTAGATATTACAGGGATGGAGAAATGTGCTCACGATTTTTTTATTTTAATTTTAATTTTATATTTAAAATTTAAATTATAAACCAAAATTTGACGGTGAAAAACTGTCACAATTTGCTTTTCTAAAATTACACTATTTGTTCATGTACTAACAATGTATGTAGAGAAGGATTAAAAATAACATTTTTTGAATTGTGGGGATTAAAAAAAGTAATTTTTAATTTGGGAGACTGATAAACTGGATTTTCATTGTATTTTGATGTGAGTTTATATGTCATTTTCACACATTTTGAATATATTTTAGTGGCAAAACTCATTGTTTGGTGTTAGTTGATGCAAGACAGGTACTCAAGAGGCTTCATGAGGAAAAGAGTTGAAATTTCACTTTTTGGAGCAAAAATGCCACTGGAGGATCAAGAAAAAAAGGCCATAATTGAAGTAACGCAAGGACCATGATCATGGTAAATTTACCATGGCCATGCTGGTTGCGTAGCATAATTGAACCTTGAGTACCATGCAAGGACCATGGCCGTGGTCATTTTACCAGGGCCGTGGTAAGTTGCGCTGTCAGCCCATTTTAATTTTGAATTATTATAAATAGGAGTTGAGAAACCCTTTTATTTTTTTTATCTTTTATTCTATTTTGAAAACTGAGGGTTCTAAGTGAGAAAGAGGTCCTGTGAGATACTCTGAGCTGCGGGAGGACGTAGAGAGCACCATTGGGGATCAACACTGTAAAGTTTCTTCCCTTTTGTAATCTTTTATGTCTTCTTTTTAGTTTTCTTGGCTTAATCATGAACATGAGTGGCTAGTTTCTCTTAGCCCCGGACTGTGATGTAACTGTACCTTTGTACCCCGATTCTGATTTTAATAAAAACCTCGATGTTATTCAGTTATTTGTATCTCTTCACTACTTTTATTGCTTTTTAGGACCGATCAGTCTAAACATAGGTTAACCTCTTGTCTATGATCAATTGCTTGCGATTAACTAAACTGTGAAGTGATTGAATTCATACAATTTGCATGATCAAACCTATTGTATGAATTTCTAGTAGATTAACCCTGGTAATCAACCTTTCTGAGACTCATCATTTGCTCTAAATTAATTCACCTATGATCAATTGAGAATTAAATTAGGGGAAATAGTGTTATTAACTATGATCAATTGTTAATTAACGAATTTAAGAGGTCACTGACAAGTAACGCATTTAGGGATTTTATTGAGATTAGAATTGGGGGAAAAGGGGGTACATGTGAAATCACAATCCTAGGCTTCTTTATTATAATTGTATTCACATTAATCTTTTTGCTCCGATTATCTTTCTTTTGAAAAGAATAATTGAATACCATTCCTCTCAATTTGATTTTAAATTCTGGATTGTTAAATTATTTGTGAAATTAATTATATGGGAACGCGACTGGTCCTTTGGGTTCAATATCCGGACTCCTAGAGTCCACTGTTACTACTGCGTAGGGTACGCTTGCCTTTGCGAATGCATTTTATGCATCAAGTTTCTGGCAGCGTTGCCGGGGTCTAGTTGTGTAGTTCCCAGATAATTTATTTTGTGAAAATTAAGCAATTATTGTTCATATTATGCATAGTTTTGGTTCCTTTTAATTTTTTGTTTTATCTATTTTATTTAATTTTTTATTTAATTTCTGAATTTTTATTTTATTTTATTTTATTAAAAAAACTGTTTATTTTAATTATTCATTCTCTTTTGCCAGTTGCATTTTAATCCATTTTTTTGTGTTAACAGTTTATGCTAACCAGGTCCCAGAGGCCAGAGCTTGTGAACGAACCTGAAATCGAAAAACTTGCTCGGAAGAACAGAGCGGAACAGAGAAGAAGAGTAATGGCTGAAGAAAATGACCTACCGGTGGAGTAGTATCTGTTAGACTATCTCACTCCTCAAGTTGGGGTAGCTAATAGCATCCTATTGCCAACACTGGGGGATGTCAATTTTGAATTGAAACATGACTTCCTCCAGATGATAGAGAGTAACCAGTTCAATGGGCTAGCTACTGAGGACCCAGTGGAGCATCTGAGAAGATTCCTGAGGATGGCAAGCACTGTAAAATATCCTCGGGTGTCTGCTGAATATATCAGACTGGCTGCTTTCCCATTCTTACTCAACGGGAAAGCTCTCAGTTGGTTGTGCTCACTTCCGACCAACATCATCACCACCTGGGAGATGTGCACCAACAAATTCCTCCGAAAGTACTATTCTGTAGTGAAGACAGACCAAATGCAGAGAGAGATAGGCAATTTTGCTCAGAGGGAGCATGAGAGCCTGTCAGAAGCTTGGGACAAATTTCAGGAGCTGCTTCGGAGTTGCCCACATCATGGGTTTAGCCAGCAAAGAATCATCCAGATCTTCTATGGAGGTGTGTCCAGCCATAACAGGACTAGCCTCGACGCTGCTTGTGGAGGTTCCTTGATGGCTAAATCACCAACAGAGACAAATAGAATAATTGAAGCCATGGCCTCCAACGCCTACAACCACACTGCAAATAGGCGTATTCTGACGAAACCTGTGAACCAAGTGGAAGCTAGAACATCTAGTTCAAACATTGATCAGAAGCTAGAAAAGTTATCTAAGCAGATGGAGACCGTGATGAAAGCACAGGTACAGCTTCTGACTGTAGCTCTTCCACCACCCACTTATGATAAGTGTGGGGAAGCCCATAGAGGAGAATGCCCTGTGAGTAATGCACTTGCTCAAGCTATGGAGGAGGTAAATTATGCCGGTGGGAAGAGTGCAAAATATGATCCCTACTCCAACACATTCAACCAAGGATGGAGGGATCATCCTCACCTTTCTTGGAGAGACTAGAGGGACCAAGGTCCCAAGCAAGAGCAGAATCAAAATGTGTATAGGCCTCCACATATGCAAAATCAGAGGTAAAGACAAGAAGAGAGAATGCCATCATTGGAGGATGTCATGATGCAATATATAGCCAAGAGTGATGAGCGCATGAAGACTATGGAGTCTCAGCTTTATGGCATGAAAGCTTTGCTATCCCAGAGAGCTCCTGGTACCCTTCCTTCTCAAATTGAAACTAATCCTAAGAAGGAGGAGGCGAATGTTGTGATGACTAGGAGCAAGAAGGCTAAAGAGGAGCATAAGAAGAAGGAAGAGTCAGCTCCAACTCCAGAAGAAGAGGTTTTTACTGAAGAGAACCCAACTATTGAGAAAGAGAGGAAAAATGAGGTACTGACACTTCCTCAGGTAAGTGTTCCTTTCCCCCAAAGGTTGAAAGACAAGAGTGAGGATAGGTATTTTGCTAGATTTGTAGAGATGCTAAAAAGTTTGCATATTAATATCCCCTTCGTTGAGGCAATTGCTCAAATGCCAAAGTACGCCAAGTATTTAAAAGAAATTCTTTCAAATAAAGGAAAGTTGGCGGACTTTGCTACAATTGGCCTTAACGAAGAATGCTCTGCTGTGGTTTTAAAGAAATTGCCTCCTAAGCTTAAGGATCCTGGGAGTTTTTCAATTCCTTGTACTATTGGCAATTTGCAATTTGATAGAGCATTATGTGATTTGGGTGCTAGCATTAATCTAATGCCTTATTCTGTTTATAAGAAGTTGGGGTTACAAGAACCCCAACCCACTGACATCTTTATTTTGCTTGCAGACAAGACTCTCACCTATCCGCGAGGAATAGTGGAGAACTTGTTGGTTAAGGTTGGGAAATTTATTTTTCCTGCTGACTTTGTGATTCTAGACATTGAGGAGGATGAGGAAATCCCAATTATTTTGGGATGACCCTTCCTCAACACAGGAGATGCCGTGATTGAGGTCCGAAAAGGGAGATTAACTTGGAGGCTAGGTGATGAGGAGGAAGTGATTAAAGTGTATGATACTGCAAAAAGCTCCTCCTCTTCCCCTTCCTGTAATTTTGTGCAAGCCATTGACAAGGTGGAGATGATTGATGTTGAGCTTCACCCAATGTGAGGAAGGAAGCTCCTGGCTATAGAGTGGATGAGTATGTTAAGGGTTTACTGCAAGAAGGGAATACCACCCTGTTTGAGGGAGGTTGATTTCCCTTTCATCCGTCAGGCTCGGGACGTAAAACAAGCGCTACTCAGGAGGCAACCTGTGGAGAGTGGGTTCATGAACCCACTATATCCTTTTAATTATTTTATTTTGTATTCTAGAACTTAGGAATTGTTTTTATTTTTTGTTATTCTCGCATGTGGGAACCACGTCCGTGCTAAATTGAGCACAACCATGGTGGTAGAAGCAAGGTTGTGGTTATATTTGACCACAGCTGTGCTCCCAGCTTCCCCAAACAACGTTATTTACGACCACGGCCGTGCTAAATTGACCAAGGCCGTGGTCAATGACCACGGGTAATGGACCCTGGAAGTGAAAATTTTGCAATTTTTTGAAAATCAGCGTCAAATTTTTCCGACCACGGCTGTGGTAAATTTTACCAAAGCCATGGGCAAAAAAAAAAAAATCTTTTCAGGTTCATGGTCCCTCCTCACCAGAAGCATGACCAGATACCATAGAGGCCCACTTTTGAGGAGGTTTTTCTGTTTTCTTTTTCTATTTTTTAGTTTTCTTGTTTCAGTACTTTATTTTTCCCTTTTAGTACATTTTATTTTCATGTCTTGTTGATTTATGTTTTTGGATGCATTGAGGACATTGCATAACTTAAGTGTGGGGAGGGGGTCACGGTTTTTCTCCCCAGCTTTGAGATGCTATGATTTGTGATTATGCCAGTGCATTGTTCTGTGTTATTTTTGAATTCCTGATAGTTATGAAATTTTGTTTTCATAAACCCCTTTAAAAAAAAATTGCAGCATAGCAGTGGGATTTTCTTCAAAGAAATGAACATTAGCACTAAACATAATTGAATAAATTGTTTTCCCTTGAGCTTAGCCATATGAATGTGAGTTTTGAGTTTTTAATTCTTTCAGTGTGTGATTCTGATCCACCTTAGGTGGCATGTTCTATTTTCTATCCTGAAATACATATCCTTGATTGGCTTTTTATTTTTTGAAACTGTTGAGACATTGGTTAGGCATTTTTCTAGATTCAGATTTTGTTTTACATCCCCATCTAGTTGCCTGTTTTGAGCCTGATTGAATATTCATTTGTCACCTTGCTCTGTGAAATTGTGTATATTTGTTTATGCTTGTGATCTGAAGGATGGGGGAAAAGTCAATGTAATGCAGAGCATCCAGTTTAAAAAAAAAAGTCAATGTCTCTCAACTTCCTCTTTTGTGAACTGAATAAAATAAGGTCAAAAACCTTCAAAAAAAAAAAAAGAAGAAAAAGAAGGAAAATAGAATAATGGGAGAAGAAGTGAGAGCTGAAATATGGATAGTGAAAAAGTGGATGAAAGAAGACATTGGCTCCCTTTGATTTTAGATCATTGAGTGTGAACTGTCATTAGAACCCTTTGTTGTCTTTTCCTTTCAGCATCTACCTATCACTATAAACTTGGCCCCATTAAACCCTGTCATGCCTCATTTGTTTTGTTTGTGAAAAGTTGATTGAGTTTAGTTGATTGGTGAATAAATTATTGAACATGCTCAATTAAGTGTGATTTGAGAGAATTTCTGGTGACCTTGAAACACTGAGAGATGAGTGAACCGGGCTCATGGAAATTTGGTCATTTATGCGGGAGTTTTAAGCCTAATGGATTCTTTGGAAAAATTATGCTGCATTTTGTTGCTTTTATTGTTGCTTATGTTTCATTTTCCATTCTGAATAAGTTGGTGTTTTGTTACAAGTTCTTAACTAGAGGGAATTGATTTTGATATTTGACTCATAATAATTGCTTGAGGGCAAGCAATGCTCAAGTGTGGGGAGGTTGATAAATCGGATTTTCATTGTATTTTGATGTGAGTTTAGATGTCATTTTCATACATTTTGAATATATTTTATTGGCAAAACTCACTGTTTGGTGTTAGTTGATGCAAGATAGGTACTCAAGAGGCTTCATGAGGAAAATAGTTGAAAATTGCACTTTTTGGAGCAAAATGTCACTGTCTGGAGGACCAAGAAAAAAAGGCTAGAATTGAAGTAACGCAAGGACCATGACTATGGTAAATTTACCATGGTCATGTTGGTTGCGTAGCAGAATTGGACCTTGAGTACCATGCAAGGACCACGACCGTGATCATTTTACCAGGGTCGTGGTAAGTTACGCTGTTAGCCCATTTGAATTTTGAATTATTATAAATAGGAGTTGAGAAACCCTTTTATTTTTTTATCTTTTATTTTATTTTGAAAATTGAGGGTTCTGAGTGAGAAAGAGGTCTTGTGAGAGACTCTAAGCTACGGGAGGACGTAGAGAGCACCATTGGGGATCACCACTGTAGAGTTTCTTCCCTTTTGTAATCTTTATGTCTTCTTTTGAGTTTTCTGGCTTAATCATGAACATGAGTGGCTAGTTTCTCTTAGCCCCGGATTGTGATGTAACTGTACCTTTGTACCCCGGTTCTGATTTTAATAAAACCTCAATGTTATTCAGTTATTTGTATCTCTTCACTGCTTTTATTGATTTTTAGGACCGATCAGTCTAAACATAAGTTAACCTCTTGTCTATGATCAATTGCTTGCGATTAACTAAACTGTGAAGTGATTGGATTCATACAATTTGCATGATCAAACCTATTGTATGAATTTCCAGTAGATTAACCCTGTTAATCAACCTCTCTAAGACTCATCATTTGCTCTAAATTAATTCACCTATGATTAATTGGAAATTAAATTAGGGGAAATAGCGTTATTAACTATGATCAATTGTTAATTAACGAATTTAAGAGGTCGCTGGCAAGTAACGCATTTAAGGATTTTATTGAGATTAGAATTGGGAAAAAAAAGGGATACATGTGAAATCACAATCCTAGGCTTCTTTATTATAATTATTCTCACATTAATCTTTCTGCTCCGATTCTCTTTCTTTTGAAAAGAATAATTGAATACCACTCCTCTCAATTTGATTTTAAATTCTGGATTGCTAAATTATTTGTGAAATTAATTATTTGGAAACGCAACTGGTCCTTTGGGTTCGATATCCGGACTTCTAGAGCAGTGTTATTAAAACCGGCTTGGCCCGGCCGATTCGACCGGTTGGACCGGGAATCGGACTCATGGTCGAGTCGGTTAAGTAATTTGACCGTCCATGCATTCAACCCGGTGACACGTCATCCAACCGGTATTGAACCGGATTAAACCGGTGGTTGACTCGGACCGGTATCTCCCGTCAATCACAAGTTACAATAAATAAATTACAAAAGCAAATAGAGAATAGAGAAATTAATAACACAAAATTCAAAATTGGCAGCAATTGGATTTGAGCCTTGGACATTTTATTTAATATGTAGATCACTTACCATTTAACCAACTTCATTACATATAATAATAGCCACAAACATAAATATATGTACATATATTATTAACACTACAATTTTATTATAATATATACGGGTCAACCAGGCCAATTAGTGACCCACTGGTTTGACCACTGACCCATTAATCCAGTACCTTGACCGGGTCGATCACCAGGCCGGTTTCATAACACTGTCCTAGAGTCCACTGTTACTACTGCATAGGGTACGCTTGCCCTTTGCGAATGCATTTTACACATCAGAGACCAAAAATAAAATTGGTACAAATTCGAGGAACTAAAAATCAATTATGTTATACAAAATAAGGTTTTGCCACGTAGGTTGATGCCACGTGGCAACACCATATTTATTTTTTTCAGTCGAAATGAAGACGATTTTATTTTATGGTAATTTTAAATTTTAAATTGTTTAATTCATATTAATTGATAATAATAATTTAAATTCATATTCATATTCAAATTTGAACGTGAACAATATTTTAAGATACATATGATTTGAAATTTTAAATGGTTTAATTCATATTAATTGATAACACTAATTTAAATTCAAATTCAAAATTATAACAAATTAAAATAAAGAAATTGTGCAATTAGATTTTTTATCGCATAATTTTAGAATGCAAATATATAATTTGATAATTTAAATAATATCTATATATACATGTGTGGATGATAATAAAATTTGAACATTATCAATATTTTAAGATATTTATGATATGAAATTTTAAATTGTTTAATTCATATTAATTGATAACACTAATTTAAATTCATATTCATATTCAAATTTGAACGTGATCAATATTTTAAGATATTTATGATTTGAAATTTTAAATTATTTAATTCATATTAATCGATAATACTAATTAAATTCAAATTTTCATTTTAAAATATAAACTATTATTATAAATATTAAGCACACACGTCTATTTTTCTTTTCTACTTTTAATTCATAAAAATACATCAATTATAGTAATTAAGGTGATTAATTAATTAATCATTCACAATTTAAACATTCTAATTGATAATACAACTATATATTATAATTCAAATTAATTAATATCACTAGTATATATTTTGATCCAAATTTAAATTAAATTTAAATTTAAATTTAAAAATCTCGCAAGATTCATTTTAGGCATCTCGAAAAAAATTTCTACTTGAAATTCCAATAGTTTTTTTTCATTTTTAATTCATAAAAAATACATAATTATATTAATTAAGGTAATTCTAATCAATATATTTTTTATAATTTAAAAATTAAAATTGATAACACAATTATATTCTTATTCAAATCTTGCAATTAGATTTATTTTTATTTCATAATTTTGTAATGCAAATATATATTTTGGTTCAAATTAAAAAGTAACACTATTATATATTTTGTTTGAAATTTAAAGTAAATTTAAATTTAAAAATATTGCAAGATTTATTTTAGTAGATCAATCTTTATCATTATTTTGTTAAAATATTATAATCATGTCATTAAAATGAATAATTTAAATTAAATTTAATTAGATCAATCTTTACCATTAATTTGTTAAATATTTATGAATATGAACTCTTCTCTCATATCTTGTGTTTTTATTAGATAGATGTGGATGTGAGACAAATGTTAAGATTCATTTCAGAATGTATTGAGGAATATTTAAAATTCAAAATTAAAAATAGGTTTATTTTTGCCTGTTATCCTTATAGTCTATTTTATGTCTCTTGGTACAATTTTAATCTTTGAATTTTTTCAAATTAATTGAGTCCTTTTATTTGTGAAAATTAAGTAAATTTGATTTTTTCATCAATTTTCTTTTATTTAAACTTCTCATTTTTATCTATTGTCTACATAATTAAGTCGATTAAATTATTTTAAATATTCTTCTCCTCAAAACTCACCGATCAACATATATCAAATTTCCCTAAATAATCAACATCATATAACTAATATGAATATTTTTTTTTATTTAGGCACAATAATTTAATTAAATAAATCTTAAAAGATATATCTAATATGTTAATTTATTTAGGCGCAAAAAATATATTTTATATGTTTTAAAACATTATATTTTAATATTTATAATTATTACTTTGTAATTATATTTTAAATAATCTAAATAAAGATAACATTACACATTTTTAATTTATTTTTAATATATTAAGAACATATTGTCTTTAAAGAGAAATATTTTTATACATAAGCATAATAATGTTACATCAAAGTAAAACTAAAAATGAACTAAATCAACTTGGAATTAGGCATGACAACGGAATGGGTCGGGGACGGGTTTAGCACTCCTTGTCCCCATCCTCACAAAAGGCGGGGTGGCTTCGAGTATAAAAGAGATAGGTTAAATATATAATTTTGAATTTATTATTTAATTATTATTATAAAAATAAAATTATAACAATTAAATTATAGTTAATTGTATATATATGTTGTGACAAAAAAATTGTAAAAAAAAAATATAACAACGGCGGGTATGGTTACAGGGATAGTTAGATATTCACCCTCTTATTCATTAAAAAAATTCGGATAATACCTGTACCCGTATCTATACCAGGTCAATGTGGGTATTCCCATCAAAATCGGGTCGGATTTGGGTTGACTCTTTGTCATGCCTACTTGAAATTACTAAAGAAAATTTTACAATCTCTCAGTTATTAACCTAAATAAAATATGATTAAAATATCATTATATGCATTATCTTATTTTTGTATTGATCATTAATATTTTTATTGTAATCTACTGATCTATAAGTTCAATTGTCCACATTTTTTTTAATAATTAACATTAGACATTTATCTTCTTTATGATGAAAATATATTTTTTAAAGAAAAATTAATAATTACAAAATATATTATAAATTTTGTTATCATTAATATTTTTTGTTAAAATTATGTATATATTTAAATTATATATAAATGCAAATATCTTTATAAAAATAATAATATTCTAAAACAAATGTTTATATAAATTAAAATGATATAAGACATGTGTAAATATAAAATTATTTAAATATATATCAATATTCATAATTAATTTTATATATTTTTTACATATACATACTAACACATATATATAAAAAATTAAAAATTAAAAAATATATTATAAATTATAAATTATAAACTCAACACCCGCGTTAGTATATTTAAATCTAAAGAAAACATTGTGTATAAGAATATGTTGGAATAGATTTTCACAAAAAAAGTCAGGTTTGCAAAAAGAGGGTGATAAATGCAGCCCAACCATTATCTGGAGCCCATTAATAGGCAAAGCCCAATAGCCCACGATAGATTGATAGGAGAGTAGATAGATAGGTAGTACTAAACCCAAGGCCAAGGGTGCGACTTGGGTGCGTAGGTCGTAACCCTAAAATCAGAACCAAGCAGTGGCACTGACGCAAAAAAATATCTGTTCCTCTCGATCGAACTCACTCCCGCGCGCGCTTCTCTTCTCTTTCACAGCTCATGGCGGAGGAAGAAGTTGTGGCACCCGCTGCCAGCCCCGTTCCCTCTGATAACAAGCGCAAGCTCGAAGATCTGCAACCTGAAACTACCGAATCTAATGCCAACTCCAACTCCAACTCCAACTCCGACGCCGAGAACGCCGATGCGGCGGTTCCCGGCGAGACTGAGAATAAGCGTCCCCGCCTCGACGACCAGCAGGATGGCCTCGGTACTGTAATCGTCAATTTGTTTTCCATCTCAACTATTCGCGCTTTCCAATGGTCGCAATAATTTATTTCATTCTCTACGATAATGTTAGTATATTAAATCCTTGACTTGACTTGAGGATGATATAGGATATAGGTGGGAAAGAGAAAGAAACTGAAAGAAAGAGGATAAATGGTCTGATATTATAATGATACTATGATAAATGCTAACTACATACCCTTTCAAATACATTGTTGGCTGAAATTTATTGGGAATTATGTGGGTTACATTTCTTATTTAATGAATCTCTTGTAATTTTGTGATTCTCAATAAATTTCAGCTAATAATAGAGTGTGTTGCTAGCACCTCTCATGGAATTTTCTTGTAAGGAACTTGTGTGTTAATCATGCTTTGGTTTTGGTGTCAACAGCTAATGCAAATGGGCATCAAGATGAGCAGGTTGCTGAGCCAGGAAAAGAAACAGGGGAAAGATCCACTTTGGAGAATGTCACCCCCGAGCATGATCAAACTATATCTGAAGATCCTTCAGAGGCAACTGCTAATGAACAAACTTCTGCTGAGATTAGTGAGCCAGCTGATGCCAAAGAACCTCCTGTAGAGGACTCTGGACAAGAAAATGCAGAGGAGCCTTCTAAAGAAACTCAACAACCATCTAAGGACTCGTCTGAGCAAGATGCTTCTTCTGGGGACAAGCAACCCAATTCTGTTGACACTGCTTTGCATAACGTGGAAGTTCCCTATAATAAGGTGTTGATCATGATTCTGAGTTTTTGTTGATCTAATAAGTGGGTTATTGTGTGAAGAATATTTTATTGTAGATTCCTAGATATTTGAACAGCATATTTGTTCTTACCTATTTGTACATTACTCCAAAATATTATCTTTGTATGAATTTGTTGTACTTGCTTTCAGCAAGATACTTCTTCTGGGCAAAAGCAACCTACATCTGGGGCTGAAATAACTACACGGAAAATTGAGGTTCCTAACAACAAGGTATTTCAATTCTCTTAGATGCATATTATTGGGCTCGAGTATGTTACATGTTTATGATACTAGATTTCATGGGTTCCACTGAACATTTATCTTTGTTGAATACAATGCAATTGAGAAATTTCCTCTGTCATGGTTTGTAGTTTTACTTCATCTTTTGTATACCCTTAGTATCCGATCATATGCTTGTATGGGCTCTAACGTGTTTTTAGAATTGGACTCAGTTTGAAAATGTTAGTCAAAATGTGTACAGTGTTTGAGCACTACCAGTTGTTTCTTCTTGAAGTTGAAGCTATCATGTTTGCCTTAGTTTGGGGGTGTTTTTACTCATTAATGGTCAATGAGCAAGGTTGGGTTGGGACAGCAGAGGAAAGGGGGGAGCCCTGGTGGATTGAGTTGCCTCCTGCTTAGTGGCAGCTTGCAGTTTGCCAAGTCTAGAAGAAGTTTAAATGGGGGTTGAACACTAGTGGAATCTGAAAATCTTCTTTAGAAAAGACTAGTTTTCTCTAATACATTTCAATTTATGCTTGGCCAGGTTGGCCTTGTTTTGTAATTTGAGTGGGGAGTTTTTGGTGTTTGTTACATGGATTAGTTGGTAAATTAATTTTTCATACAGTATAAATTTTAATGCCTTGAAAACTGAAAACCAATCAATATTAAGAAAATATCTGCCACAGAATCTTTACTCCTTTTATTCAAGTATTTTAGCTTATGAATGTATTATGTGTATTTCTTCTGTAATTAAACTTCATACTGTTAAGAGGCCTCACATTAGCTAGGAATATAGCCAAAATACTCTTTTACAAGACCTCGGTAATCCTCTCTCTTTTGAGCTAGTTTTTGGGTCTAGTTAGGTTCAATCCATTTCTAATATGGTATCAAGCCTCAAGCCTATCTAGTCTTGATGTTGGACCACTGTAGATGTCTATTTCTGCAAACTTCACACTTCAAATTTCCAGTTTTGGGCATGAGGGTGTGTGTTAAGGTGTTTCAGGGCTAAAAGTTTAAAATCCTGTTTAGCTGGTCCTCTGTACAACTTGTTTTGGTTCTGGGGTTTTTCTGCATACCGTTCTCAGTCCTTTGTCATATTATTGACTGGTCACAGTCTTATTTTATTTTGCTTGGTTAAGGACTTCAATTTGTATAATTTCCTTGTCCTTATTTATGCTTTCTTCAAAGCCTTGTAAGTATTAGTGATGAAGTCACTCACATACATATTTGTTACATCTTCTCCAGAAGCTGTCTTATTTTCTAATCAATCTATAATGGAATTTCTATCTTGGATTGGGAGCAGTCCTTTTAATGGATTTATTCTATTTATGCACAGGTTGGTGTGCTTATTGGCAAGGCTGGAGATACTATACGATACCTGCAGTATAATTCAGGCGCAAAGATTCAGATCACAAGGGATGCTGATGCTGATCCTCACTGTGCAACAAGGTCTGTGGAATTGATAGGAAGTTTGGAAAGTATTGATAAGGCAGAAAAACTAATGAATGCTGTGATTGCAGAGGTTTGATATCACGTCCAATCTTTATCTCATTCTTGCTGTTCCCTTTTTTCTTGCTTTTATTCTTACAATTCTGTTGTTTTATTGAGATTCTACAGGCTGATGCTGGGGGTTCTCCTTCACTTGTAGCTCGTGGCATCTCAACTGCTCAAGTTACTGTGGGATCTGAACAAATTCAGATACAAGTTCCAAATGAAAAGGTGCTAAACTAATAATATCTCTATTCTTGTTTTATATTTTTAAGAAGGTTATTATTCATGTTTTATGTTTATGCATATAACCTTGAGTCACATCGGTTTCTTTTATGCAGGTTGGATTAATCATAGGGAGAGGTGGGGAAACAATTAAAGGCCTGCAAACCAAATCCGGGGCACGCATCCAGGTAGTTGTTATCGTTTACCTTGAACCTTTTTATTTTTATACTAAACCTGTGTGGTTCAGATGGGATCTAAATTGGAAAAGGATTAACCTGCTAATATTGGACTTTATATTGAAGCTTAAAAATTTAATAATAATGACAATAATTTGATTCTGTGATGCTAAATTTAGAATATAATAATGAAGTGATTCCTGATTTCCTGTGCATCTGGAAAATTTTAGAAATTTAAGTTTGTTCTGTTGCAGTGTTGCTTACCTTTTTTCTTGTGCATTCAGAAAGTTTGTTCTGTTTATTTTAAACTTATTTTATTGTTTGATGTTTGTCGTTATTGCCTTGTATGTTTAGCTTGACACTGACTTTTGAATATTATGTATGTATTTAATTTTAGATAATTTTTCTTTCTTTGAGGGAGAGAGATGATTGATGAGATTCTTGTAGATTTTCTCCTTTTCATTCTCCTGTTATGAATTTAGCTCATGTATTTTGATGATGTTCTCTTTTCATATTTTAGTTGATACCTCAACATCTTCCAGAAGGGGATGATTCCAAAGAAAGGACTGTCCAAGTTACTGGTGATAAGAGGCAAATTGAAATTGCACAAGAATTGATAAAGGAAGTCATGAGTCAGGTTTGTTTGACTATACATGCTTATGCCGAGAAAGTTTACAATTTTGAAGTTCAGATATTATTGGTGCTTATCTCTTCAGTATAGTTCTTATATTAATGCTCATAATTATGCATTCTTGATGATTTCTTGATATTTGTATTGTGATTTTATGTCAAGATATATGCATGCGTTGAATTTGGCTGAACAAATTGCAGTAACTTTTATGACTTGTGGTAGTCTTGATTATCTTGTATTACTGCATCCAGAACCATATTTGTGCAAACTTCCAGTTCTTTTTTCTGAATGGGAATCTGAGATTTATGTCTTGTTCGTTGTGGAGTTATTGGGTAATACCACCACACATTGCTTGCAAACTTTTGTTGTGTTCTGGATGAGTACTTATGGTGTTGGTAAGATACTAAGTACTATGTGGAAGGATGCCATGTTTTGCTCTTATTTGAAAATATGTATCGGCTATCACTAGTTTGTTTAGATTTTGTATTGGTGACTGATGTTGAATTTTTTCCATATAATTATGAGGTCTATTTATCACATCATTTGAAACTATCATGCAAAATAAACAAATACTTAAAAATGATTAGTTGTATATAATTATCCATGTAAAATTGGGATCTAGACATTTTCCATGTAGTGTGCATGTATAAAATAGGGATCTAGGCAAAAACTTCATATTTTTGTTTGTTCTATTTGGGTTCAGTGCTACTCCACAATTGTATTTGTGAAAGCAATAGAAACATGATTGTGTTCAAGGAAGTGTCCCATGTATTCAATGCCTGTATGATCCATTTATGGAAGTATTGTATCAATTGCTGCCATAGAAGTGAGATTGATCACCTGAAACAGTGTTCGTGAGTTTGGAAATTGATCAATAATCCATGCCAAGGTCAATTAAATCTTCTAGGAAGATCGTATATGTGAACCAAGATGTCAGTTGCAATGTTTTATTTTTCATGAAGGTGCCAATTCGAATTGGTTGGCTTTAAAAATGCAGATTTGGCTATTGCCTTTTCCCTGGGGTCAGCATTGCTTTCTTGATGTAGCATAGACAACATATTCACTTTCATCCACTGAAGAGACCTGGCTGGCATTAAAACCTCAGATTGCAGGATGTTTAATGGTTGGTAAGATTGCTTCAAGACTTAAAAATCATGATTCAGTAAGACTATGTTGTGCTGGCCTTGGTGCTCAAATAGAGCTGCTGTTTGATTTGCATGAGACCTTTTGGAAGGAAAGAGTGATACCTGGTGAAGTAATGGAGTCTGATGATTTTAACTCTGTTGGGGTTGTCCTTTTTTTCTTTATCTAGTTCTATACTGAGAAATATTTAATAAGCAATTCATGTCATCTGGTGTGTATTGAGGTCGGGGAAATTGCTTTAAAGTAGTCATATGATCAGGGGTCAGTACCAGTATATCGTGTTCATTTACATGCTCTCTAACATATATTTAACCTAATGATACTCGTGGTTTAAAGTGCTAGCATGTTATATGAATGTTACATTGGTGTTGTAAGTATTGAAGGGCAAGGAAACCTAGTTGATCATGTTTGTTGATTCAAAAATGAATATTGAATATTGAAAACTTAGTTTGCTTTTGTGGATCTTCATAACAGAGTGGAAGGCTATTGTGCTTGATCCTCAGCGTTTAATTAACATGCATTTTCATTACCTTTTGGCTGTTCTTGTGTTTACCTTTCATGACTGATTAGTGATTATAGGCAACATTGACATATTCAATATATTTATCGGTCCCTTCTATATCAACTTGGTATTTCTTGTTTTCAGTTTTCACCTTATTCTGTTTTAAACATTTTTTATAGAACACATTGATATGTTGTTAAGAGGCAGAAGTTAAACTTCAATGTATCATCTCTTTTAAGATTTGCTAGCTCTGGCTAGTCGTTGAATTGATAGATTGAAACTTAGCTCATAGAGCATTATGAGTTTTGCTTTGTCATTGTCAGGCTCCTTCCTTTTCCCTCCCTTGTTTGCTGAGGTGAGATCTTTTTTCCCCATGATAACATCAAGCATTTGGTGTGATTTTATTTGTATAGTGTCTTCTTGATTACCTACTGTGGTCGAGCTCCTGATGACGTGACATGCTATGGATATTGCATTATTTTGACATCCTACTGCATGCTATTCTGTCAGTTCCCATTCAGTTTCAGTTATATCATTATAAAATTCTGATTACTTAGTCTGTGTGCCCCATTGGTGCCTTTTATATGATTATGCAGTGATATAAATGTGATTCTGTTGACTTTATGGCTTATGCCAAGCAAATTTTAAAATTTTTTACTTTTAACTTTTTTGGTTGGGTACATCCTTTAACTTTGAATTTGACTAATCATGGCTATTAAATGTTTTCTCAAAATGGGTGTGAAAAGTTTCTTTTGACTTAGCTCTATGTATACTGATATTATTCTGATTAAGAAAATTTTCCTATTTACTTACATTATCTTGTGTTTTGCTTGTATAGCCTGTCAGGCCATCATCCGGTGGCTTTGGCCAGCAGGCCTATCGCCCACCCCGTGGATCTGGTGGCCCACCCCAATGGGGTCAGCGGGGTTCTCATTTTGGTCACCCAACAGCATATGATTACCAGCATCGTGGGCCTTATCCTTCTCACAATCAACCATATGCTCCTCCACCATATGGAAACTATCCTCAACATATGGCTCCAAGAAGCAGCTTTGGTTCTGGTTGGGAGCAAAGGCCTCACCACAGCTTTCAAGGACCACCCCCACACAATGGTGGTTACGAGTATTATGGAGGACAAGGGGGTCATTTATCCGATGCTCCACCATCCACACAGCTTCCCAGTTCAGCCCCCCCACACGGTGCCGGTCCTTCCCCTCTACCTTCTATGGGCCCAACCGCAGCTCAGGTGAATTACAACTATGGACAGCCACAAGGCCAGGATTATGGTCATCAGACAGGTTATTCTCAGGCAGGACTTCCTCAACAAGGTTATGGACAGGGATATGATGAATCAAAGTATGAAAATCGTGCTCCTACTCAACATTCCTATGGAGGACATGTAAACTCTCAATCGACCTACCCTCAGGCTGGTGCACAACCTAATTACCCTGCACCACAGCAGTATGGCAAGCCACCATTATATGGCATGCCATCACAGGGACAGCCTCCACAATCTTATGGTCCTCCTAGGGCTACTCAACCAGGGGATATGCCATATCAAGGTTCCACTCCTGCCCAGTCATATGGCACGAATATGCCAACACAACAACCATACCCATATGCAGTATCTGGGCCATCACAAACAGCATATCCAAGTTATGGGTCTGCACCAGCTGCAGATGGCTACAGTCACCCGCTGCCTGCATCTGGCCCACCTTATACCCAGCCTGGTGGACAACCCAGTTATGGTCAGCCAGCTGCCCAGCCTGCAGCCAGTTATGCGCAGGTGGGTCCCACTGGTTATGGATCATACCCATCTTCACAGCCAAGTTACCCTGAGCAGCCGGCTCCCAACAACACAGTTTATGGCTACCAAGCACCCCAAGATCCTGGTTATAACAGTGGTGCTGCACCAGCATATAGTACAGCCCAACCAAGTGGGCAGCCAGGTTATGTTCAACCCACTCCCACTCAAACTGGTTATGAACAGTCTAACACACAATCAGCAGGTTATGCGGCTGTTCCGGCAAGTGCTCCGGCTGCTGCTTACGGCAAAACATTGTCACCCCAGCCTGCTGCTTATCCCCAATACGACTCCACCCAAGTTTATGGTGCTCCTCGATGATGTTTTTATATGTTAACAACCAAATCCTAGTATTAGCATGCTCTAATTTGATGGCTCCTTTCAGTGTAACCTGCTATTGATTTTCCTGTAATCTGTACTGCTTTAAATTATGAACATCAAAATATAATTTTTCTCCACACGAGTGCTCTGATGTTACAATTTCTTGAAAATCAAAGTTGACTAGGCCTGTTGTTTCGTCGAAGGATTCAAAAGAAAATTAATCGAGATTATGAGGCATTACTTTCTCATTTCTGTGCTTTGCTGATACATTTACCTTGAGTTATGTATTTGACTAAACACGAGTTAGACTTGGATAATCGGATTTGTTTTTCAGTACTTCCAGCCAAATATTCGCAAGTTATTTTCAAGACTCTTGAACTAAAGACGTTTTTGTATTTCATATATAGCGTGCAAAAGTGTTTTTAAAATTAAGCATAATTTGTGGTCAAAAGTGGTTACAGAATTCATTAACTTGCACTATCTCTTTTACCCTTCATCAATAACATAAGAATATCTGCTTACCAAAAGGAAAAGACATTAGAATATCTTGTCAAATATGTCGACCGCGTTAAATATGCAAGTTGGTAAAGTGCGTGTTTGATATGTATTTGTAAAATTAATTGAATCAATATATTTATAAAATTGACTCAAAATAAACTAGTTTAAAGTAATGGGACTTTTGTTTGGATAAGAAATATTAGAAAATCAATTTGATTTTGTATAAAAAAGTTTTATTAATACATGTTATAAAAAAAAGTTTTATTCATACATTTTATATATATAAAAAAGTTTTATTCATAGATTTATCAAAAAAAAAAAAGTTTTATTCATACATTTTATATATATAAAAAAAAAGTTTTATTCATACATAACACTCATTTTGTATCCAGGCCAATACGCCTGATCCAAACATACTAGACAATCATTACACCTATAGGCAATCATTTATTGACCTTTTAATTTATATCACCCATGTTATGGGGGAAATTCACGGGTAAAAACAGAAAAGAATGTCCGTGGGAATACATAGTCAAACGTAAGTCCACAGATTTATTTTATTACATAAATAAAATGGTAAGTATCTCAATCATCAATTATTTGTGAATTAATAAATTGAGAATATCTCATGCGTACTGCAATAATGACAAAGCATTTTAATTTTCAAGTTGCAATGAAGACAACCCAGTAGTACCAGGGTTCCTAAGCTGATCGAGCTGTTTGTTGCCACGGCGAAGTAAGTATTCAATGTAGAGAAAATTTTTGCGATCTACATCCTTCGCATTACGCCGAAACTCTTGCGATATAACTGACTCTATCTTGCGCCGTTCTTCCTCCGATTTGGAACGTGCTGCACGCAGAAACCCTCTGTATAGGCTAAGCACTTGTTTCTGCATTCCAGAAAGTCTTTGAACTTTGGAGCTTCCCATTGCATCGTGTCGTGTCCACCAATATTAAATTCTGTCCAGAAAGAACAACAATACTAATGACTATGAGTTCGTTCACATTTGATTACATCAGATTGGCACGTTTATGGAAACGACAAACAATATCAAGTTATGAACAATCCCAATCCTTTGCAATATTAGAATCAGAGACCAAAAAGGATTCAAATCCTTGTTAGGCATTTCATCAAATACTTTACAGACAATATTTTTCTCAATTAGATAACGGTGTTGATTACCTCAAACTTGAAGGGGATGAACCAATTATGTGAAATGAATTGATTCGGATCGAAATTCAAGAGATGAATATCAGATTAGGGACTTGCAATCCATCCGACATCGGTGCGATGAGTCGATGACCCGAGTCTTGGAAAGGGCAAGTTTAAGTTTGGTAACTGGGGTAAGGTAGCTCCAAGCTAGCTTTGATTTGAAATGGGCTCAACAAAAACAAAAGTATTTGGGCTAGTTGAGTTCAGCTTTGGGGCCCCAACTGGAAAACTTGATAAACAAAAGGGGATTCTATTTATTATTTACACCCTTTTTTCTTTTAATTTAAATAAAATTTGAAAATTTTATAGTACAATATAATGGAAAACTAGATAAACAAAAGGGGGATTCTATAAATCAACCTAAACCAATCATTTATCTTTTTTTTTTTTCTCATTTTGATTGGGTTATATTCTTTCCTCCACCCAGCATCAAACAAAACTGATCCATAATATAAATTATCTGTGTAAATAATACTATTTGTTACTGCATACATTTGAGAATTATTGGACATGAGCCTAGAATTCGAAGAAATATTAGTGCCATGATCGTTTTTACCCCCAACACTGATACAGAGCAGGATGCACAAAAGAGAATGAGAAAAAAAAATGCACAGGAGAGATTTAGCATAGGGAATTTTTCATTCTTAACTAAATCATTTTTATAGAAATCTCATTCCCATGAATAAGATTTCTTAGAAGTTTTGTAAAGTATGATTATTATTCAATATTTTTAGAAATAATATGTTTAAATAAATTCTCAGGAATCTCACTTATGAAGGTGGAAATATTTTATTTACATTTTATTTATAAATTAACATTCCCAAAAATTTTATACTTGAGAAACATTTTAATTTTCTTCTACCAATTATTGGAAACTTTTATTCACACGTCACTTTAACGAAAAATGTCAAAACATTTTTGGGTAAAATATGTTTTTAATCCTTATACTTTTCTTGAATCTTGTTTTTAGTTTCCAAACTTTCATCGTACAATTTAATCATTGAACTTTATAAAAACTGTGTTTTTAGTCCTCCTCAAAATCTGAAGTTAAAAAACATGCAGAAAAGGGAGTAAGCTCAGGGATTAAAAACATGATTTTTATAAAGTTCAGGGGCTAAATTGTACGATATAAAATGTTTGGGACTAAACACAAGATTCAATAAAAGTATATGGACTAAAAACATATTTTACTCAACATTTTTCTTACCAAAGTGATTTGAGTGAGTCGCTCAAGTTTATTGGTTGTTTCTTCCTGTTAAAAGCTTGTACAATTTTCATTTCTGCTAGTTGTTTCTCTTGTTTATTAGACATTCTTTTCCTAAGAATGAATAAAATGTTTCTCGACCAAAGAGAGAGATTGGATGAATTGAAAGGAACAATTGAGCTAATTCACGTTCAACGAATATCACTTCATTCACACCACAAACCCGGAGTTAGGAATCAAATTCTTCTGGTTTATGAACTTTATATGGGGCCATACAATGCAATGAACATTTGGGTAATGGATTAGAAACGACAATTTTTTTGATTACAGTTCTTGTTTATGTCAGGCAGATTGCTATCTGTACAATGTAAGCTTGCAGAATGCAGGGTTTGGCATTACACTAGGGTGCTCGTTCGGCACCAAGTGGTTTGAAAGTCCTTTGTTTCCCAATTGCATTTGGAATGGCTGCTTCCCGAAAATACTTCCTTCTCTTCAGCTTCCTGATCATCCTGATCTTCTTCAGCCGTTTGGGGTCAACAATTTTCTTGCTTTTTTCCAATTTCTCTTTCCTTCCCTCCTTATAAGCTTGAATGGTTTTGCTTCTCTGATCATCAGGTAATAAAGCCAATTTGGAAAATTTCTTGGGACTCACTATTTCCAGTTTCTCAGTAATTTCCTTGAATGCTGGAACAAGGCCACGCCTTATAAAGCATCCTTCGATAAGCCTCATTGAATTTAACTCGGGGAGATTTGGAGCATCTTTCAACTCCAGATCCAAGCAAAATGGGGAGTCTTTTAGCCACATCCTGAGGGAGTGAGCCTTGGCTACAAGGATGCCGTGCCGTGTCTTACAAGGAAGGAAAGGCGACCCCATTTCCCAAAGGCATGCTTTCAATGTGCTATCAAGGGATACCATGTTATACTCTGCTGTTCCTGTTATAAGTACAACTGATTTTGGTGACTCAGGATAGCCCTGTAAGGAGGCATCCTGCAATGAAACCAATGTCCCAATGTTAGGGTCAAACAGAGAGAAGCCAGAGCTAATTAAATGATGAACATTATATTTGTTATCAAAGATGACAATGTTTACATCTCATAATGCAATGCCTCAAGTTTTAATATATAAAAAAAAAATTAAATGCATGGGAAAAAGTATGCAACAAGATTAGGTTAGTAATGGGTCAAAATTGCATACCTGAGTCTAGGTGTAGTATAATAATAATGCTTTTGATTTCATATAGCGAGCAATTTTAATGTCAGCTACCAAGAAAGACTTCCTAAACAACAAATGCAAATGTTGAAGCCATTCTAGCGATATGTTCTAATTATTTTAAAATCCTAATCATAGTTATGGCTTCTGTGTGAGAAAGTGCAACAGAGAAAGGGAGACAGATGAAATAAACTCCAGCTGTAAATAGTAAATATGAGCTGAACTGCCCAATTCAGTATTTGGTTAGAGTTATGGTGGCAAAAAGAAAAAGAAAAAAATTTAAAACCTAATATATTCATCTGTACCTCTCATTGCCCTAAGCAATTTTATGAGTTAATTTAGATAGAAAACAGTAGTCTTAGTGGATCAGCTTCACACAAGTTATGGGTTACTTCCTTAATATCAAGAATATCTCATCCTAAAACAGTAAAACGGTAAAAACCTAGTCCATTTACTAGCTGACTGACTTTCTGTGGGCATGCAAAAAATTGTGTAAAAATGCAAACACTTGTGGAATGTGTGGCACAGTGTAGCACATTTCAACTCAACTAAGTTTTAAGCTAACATCCAGGCTTTAGGCTTTAACAATAACCATAAAAGGCATAGTTATAGTCAGAGGAGGTTGGTTTTGCAGATCTTTATCACAAAAATTATATGAAACATAGGTGAAAGCTGGGCACAGTCTCAAAATTTGGCAAGTATTATCACCATGGAAATAAAGCATATAGTTATAAAACCTTGAACCTTAGAAGTGGACGACCATAGACAATTTTGAAGGCAACTTAAAAGGGAAAGAGAAGTCACCTGCATGTGGTCAAGCCATAATGTAAGACCAACAAGAGCTGAACCAGCAGATAGTTTTCTAAAATCAGCCCCCCAGTCCTTATCAGCAACTCTGCAATTGATTAATTCAAGCAATAAGCAACCTAACTGAGCCGGTAACATACAGTTGAAAATTATGACAAGAGATACGCTGTGTATCAGCAGTTTACAACTTCCTCCTTAGTATATCACAGTTAAGAAAGAAGCAAAAGTACCTATAATACCTACCTACCTAAAAATATCATGGCGATAAATGCTTCTTTTGATTGCTAATTGGAAAACCCATGATGCAGTGGCCCGGAGTTCAAATGCCCACAAGAGATCCACCAAAGCATTTACAAGGTTAAAGGCTGCATTGTCTTCCACAGGTTCTAGTCTCTCCAGACATTGGTCAACTTCTGAAACTAGTGACTCAGATTTTTCTTTTAGAAGCCTATAATACAATTAGTATACATTATTAACTGGACAAATATGAAAGAGTAGACTTGTGCTTCTTCCTCTTAACCACTATAAAAACTGATCTTTTAACATAAAAATGAAATAATAATTAAAAAAAACTAAGCAGTACCTGATTGGTAGATCAAATCCAGCATCTTGGAGTGCATTTAAAAGAATAATGGCTTCATTTGCTCCCTCAGACAAGCTTGCAGCCCTGATAAAGCACGTCCATATTCGATGGTCTGGTTCTATGCCTGATTCCTTCATCTCTCTGAGTTTTTCTATTCCAGCATTAAAATCTCCTTTTTTTAGATACGCATCAATAACAGAGCTATAAGGTAGTGTATCCAGAACCACTCCAGTTGTTCTCAAGTTTTTAAGGACATTCTCAGCTTCCTCAGGCTGCCCAGATTTTCCATAAGAAACCATAAGCAAATGCATGGTGGAAATAGTGGGCTCTATCCCTGATTCTTTCATCATGGCCAGTAGATTTTCAGCTTTCAGATGATCCCCAGAAGTTCTATACATTTTCATCATTAAATGATAAAAAGCACGGTCCAGTTTATAACCATTTGATCTAAGCTCTTCAAAAAGTTCCTCAGCCTGTTCATACATGCGTTGCTTACTAAATGCTGTGATCAAGCTTCTGTATGTGTCCAGCTTAGGCTCCAGACCAAGGCTTCTCATTTTATTCATCAATGAAAAACCTTCTTCTGGTCTACGGTCTCTGCAGTACATTATAATTAAAGTATTATAAGTTTCTTCATCTGGTTTAAGACCAGCATCTTGAATCTTCTGGTAAATGATACCCATGCTTTTAAAATCTTCAATACCTAAATATAATTTAAGTATAGAATTGCAAATTTGAAGATCGGGCTTAAATCCTGCCTCTTCCATCTCACATAACATGGTTTCTACATCCCTTACTCTTTTGCATTTGCACAGCAATCTAAGCATAATTCTGTAAACATGCATGGTAGGAAAATAACCAGCAGCTTTCATTCCATTGTATATTTTCTGTACCTCAAATAAGTTTCCTGCCTGAGCAAATGCTTCAAGAGTCAAAAGAATAGAACTTTTACTAATCTTTAATCCCATGTCTTGTAATTCCTGGATTACCACATAAAGCTCATTCAGTCTCCCGTCAACAATTAAAGCCTGTAATAGACCATTTACAGAATCTACAGTTGGAGAAGGGCCGTCTCTCATCATTGTGTTAAAAATAGCTCTAGCTCGTTCGTAACAACCACTGAATGCATAAGCATGTATTAGAGCATTCCACACCTTTCTATCCATTTTTGAACATCTTTGCCTGAGACTCCCCACTAAGCTTTCTGCCTTTTGCCATATCTTTAACTTCCCATACGTTTCAACAATATCAATGTAAACAGATACATTATTATCAAGAATAATACCATTTTTCTCTGCATGATTCAACAAATGGTGGGCTGTCTCAGGTAAGTCCATTCTACAGTAGACAGACACCATACCTTGGTACAGACATTCAGATGGCTCAACACCATTGAATCTCATGTCAGAGAAAATCTGAGAAGCTACGTCGAAGAGTTCATTCTGTATACATTCTTGAATAAGAGATTCATACATGGTACAACTTCTAAATGAACCAAGTTCTCCTTTACTTCTGTATTCCTCCAAGGCTGCATCTAACTTTTTAGCCTTGCAAAGTATAATGATGAGTGCTTCTGTGATCATTTGAATATCATCTGGAACATGTCCTCTCAAGAATTCAAGAAGTTCACATGCTTCTGAATATCTAGCAGATGAGCTATATGAACTCATGATCGATAAAAAAATTTCATGATCCAATTCATAGCCATTGCTGATGGCAACTTTCAACATTTTAGCAGCATGGTCATAACATCCCCCCTTAACAAGAACTGACGAAATAACTTGTGGATTCATACCACTCAGTTCTTCCATATCTCTAATAATTCTGTCAACAACATCCCACATGTTTTCCCTCACAAGTGCATGCATCATGACCTCATAGAGACCATTATCTGGCGTGAAACCTTCATGAATCATTTCCCGATACAACCCCATAGCCTTTTTCATCTCATTGAATCTCAGAAAGAAATCCAACATAACTGAGTATGCGAGACGATCAGCTTTGATCCCTGACCTACACATGCAATTAAATGTCTCTTCAGCCTCTTCTCGCTTTCCAGCCTTTGCATAAGCACAAATCAAAGCACTATATGTGTGCAAAGTGGGCTTAACTCCCGCATCCAGCATTTCTGACATCACATTTGCAGCTTCCTCAACCTTACTTGCTTTCCCAAGTGAATCTATCAAAACAGTATACGTAACCGCATCAGGATTCCTACCAGAAGACTTCATGTCTCTGTAAATCTGCAATGCCTGGTCATTCCGGCCTTGCTTCCCATACATGTGTATGATAGTGTTGTATGTCATCTCATCCTGGCCAAACCCCTTTTTCACCATCTCTTCACAAATATCCCTCACCTTTTCCGTATTCCCTTCTCTAGAAAAAGCATACAACAAAGAATTATAAGTCACAGCATCAGGAAAAAACCCTTTAGACTCCAATTCTTTAAACAGCTCCTCAGCTTTCCTGGGATGCCCGCATCTACCATACACCGAAATCATAGCATTGTAAGTCCACAGGTCAGGCTGACACCGGTGTGACTCCATATCGCTAAACACCGCAACCGCTTCCTCCAAATTGGATTCCCTTGAACAAGCACTTATAAGGGTATTGTAAGTTATTATATCCGGCCTAATCCCGGACCTCCTCACTTCATTCAAAAGCTGAAGAGCCAAATTAGGCTCCATTGCACCACTCTTCATCCTTGCATTAATCAAAGTATTGAAACTCACAAGATCAGGTACACACCCTCTCTCACGCATTAAATCAAGCAGCTCCTTTACCTTATTGAAGCGACCATTGCGCGCATACACACCCATCATGGCATTGTACACTTGAACCGTGTCCCCTACACTTGACTCAGCCCTGGTGAAGATTTCAACAGCGAGTGCTTCTTGGTTGGCCTTTCCCAACACACCCAAGATGGTTGCAACCATTCTCGCATTGGGTGCATACCAGTGGCGCAAATTCAAGCACTCGTAGAGTTCAAGTGCGCGTTGCCAGTTTTGTTGACCCACCCATTTGACCACAAAGCAGAAATCCGTTGGTGTCATCTGAACTCTGCGTTCTTCCAACACACCCGCGACGAACTCCTCGGACTTCAACGCGAGAATGGTGTCCGTTAAGTACTTGACTCTTTCCCTCCAATTCTTGTCCCTTTTCAGTGCCAATTTGTTCATTTTTTTTACCCTCGTCTTGCTGCGTCTCCCTAAAGCTTCTTGGGCTTCGTCGTCGTCGTCGTCGTCGTTTACAATGACGCGACCCGGTTCTGGGGACTCGGAAGGTGGAGTTTTGGCAGGGAAAATGTCGTTTTGGGGAAAGTGGGTGTGCGTGGAAGGGTAGGTTTCGGAGAATTTGAGGTGGGGCCATCTTATTGAAGGCGATGCTCTGGTGTAGATGAACTTGACGGGCTTATCGGGGTTGGGTTCTGAAGAGGAATCAGTGTCGGGTTCATGGGAAGTGGAAGGAAGTGCGGCGTGTTTGGGTGGAGGGTTCGAGTGTGGTCGCTGAACTGAGGGAAAACTAAGTAACCCTGAACCTGAGACAGAGACAGGAACAGACATGTTTGTTCAGCTCAGCAGGAGGTGTACCTGTTGCAATTGTATGATATAATACATGACATGTTCGGTTTCTGTAAAATGCCCAATGTCAATGTCGCAGTATAATAATAGATTGGATTTGATAGCGAGCTGAGCTGAGCTGAGCTAAAGGACAGTTTCAAAACCACTTCTGTGTTCTTTGTTATCCAGGAATATAGATATTTTACTTGCCGCGCCGGGACAAGAGAGAGAGAGAGAGAAATGCTTCACTTCACTTTTATAGTTAGTTGGCCATGGCAAATTCTGCTATAAGTAATAATGTAATGTTATTGTGAGAAAATTTTGAAATTTAAATGAAAAGAAAAATACAAGAAATAAAATAAAATTTTGTTTTTAGAAGTTAATAAAAAAATTTCACCGTCAAATAACTTCTAAAAACAAATTGACCGTCAAATTTCATTCGAATAAAATTGTCCATGAGATACTAATACCTTGGTCTATAAAAATATTTGACGGTGAAAGCCAAATTTTAAAAACTTATGATAATATTATTTTTATAAATATTAAATGTTATCAATTAATAATTAATTATATAATACTATTATTTTTATCATTAAATATATTGAATTTTGATAATTTAAATATTTATAAATATGTAATATAATAATAAAAATTTACTTATATTTTAAAATGTTATACCTTAACATAAAATGGCATGATTAAGTTTCATAAGCTTAAAATTTCCTATGCTCAAATTATTGTTAAACAAAATTTATTAATTGATTTAAGGTAAAAAAAAAAGTCGCCACCTGCTCCAAAACAACACGTCGGGCCGCCAAACCCAACTTGACTGGGTTCAGATATTGTAACTGAATGCTCAGATTACTCCGAAGATAACGTCAAATCTTCAAGCCATAGATTTCTTTTTTTATTTTTATTTTCTGGCATTGGTTCTTTTGTCTTTGGTTCTATTCTCTGAGAATATGTTATGTTTGCATTTGAACTGTGTGATACTTGTTTGTAACAGAAACAACACAAGGCAATAGTAGCATGGATATTCAGTCCGTTTTCTATTCTATGCAAATTTCACTGTCATACAATCACGGTAACCCTCTTCTACGCTTCTCTCGAGCAATTGTTACCCAATGTAGTAAAAAGCCCAATTTTCTTAAGTCCCCCAATTGCTGGGTTAGAAACAAGGGTGTTAAAGAAGTGGGTTCAGAATTTGATAGCAAAAGCAAAAGCAAAAGCAATAGCAAAACAATGCTTTTTAAGGGTCCTGATATTGGGGAAAATGAAGAACTTTCCAGTAATTTGTACAGCCAATTAATTGGTGAATGTTGCAAAGAAGGAGACTTGGACAGAGCTATGTCTCTTCTATCTCAAATGGAAGCTAAGGGGTTTCACCTCAGTTCAACATCTTACGCTTGTCTCATTGAAGCCCTTGGAAATGTTGGAAGGACTTCAGAGGCTGATATGCTGTTTAAGGAAATGGTTTGTAATGGCTATAAACCCAAATTGAATTTGTACAACAGTTTGCTTAGAGGGTTCTTGAAGAAAGGTCTGTTAGGACTTGCAAATGGGCTCTTGAAGGAAATGGATGACTCAGGCATATGGAGGAGTAAAGAGACATATCAGATCTTTCTGGACTACTATGTTGGTGCTGGAAGGATGGAAGATACTTGGTCAACAATCAATGAGATGAAGCAAAAGGGGTTTCCACTCAACTCATTTGTGTATAGCAAGGTTGTTGGGATTTATAGGGACAACGGGATGTGGAAGAAAGCAATAGAGGTTTTGGAAGAGATTAAAGAGAGGGGAATTTCTTTAGACACTCATATTTGTAACAGTATTATTGATACCTTTGGCAAATACGGTGAATTAGATGAGGCGTTGAAATTGTTTAAGAAAATGCAAACAGAAGGTGTAAGGCCAAACATTGTGACATGGAATTCTCTGATTAAGTGGCACTGCAAAGAAGGTGATTTCATGAAAGCCTTTCATTTGTTTACTGATATGCAAGAACAAGGATTATATCCGGACCCTAAGATCTTTGTCACCATCATTAGCTGCTTGGGGGAGCAGGGAAAGTGGGACATAATAAAGAAATATTTTGAAAGCATGAAAATCAGGGGAAACAAAGAATATGGGGCTGTTTATGCTGTTTTGGTTGATATTTATGGACAATATGGGAAATTTCAGAATGCTGGGGAGTGTGTACAAGCACTAAAGTCCGAAGGTGTGCTAGTTTCACCGAGCATTTTTTGTGTTTTAGCGAATGCTTATGCTCAGCAGGTATGTTACTTTTTCTTGTTCCTTTTGTTCCAACCTTCCCTTTGGATATAACTATTTATATAAGAACATAAACTTCTAAATGGTTGATGTTCTGGTATCATATTTGTATTATAACCAACAATGTTAATGTTATAATGAAATAAATTTTGAAGAGTCAAACCATTTTTGGACTATTTAGGAAGAGTAATGTTGACTTTTGGAATGCAGAGAATGATATATCATTAAATTTTTCTTTCTATTTTTTTTTCCCAATCTTTCTCTTAGCTACAGATTTAGTAATCTTACTGGTTAAAATAATATGATTGTTACATTTGTAGCTCAACAAAAAAAGAAAGGAAAAGAAAAAAGTGAGATGCTTAATTGCTTTGCTTCTTTAAGATTGCAAGTATTGGGTATGGCTGATTTGTTTTTTTGTCAGGGCTTGTGTGATCAGGCCATTATGGTGCTGCAGATTATGGAAGCGGAGGGAATTGAACCAAATATTGTCATGCTCAATATGTTAATCAATGCATTTGGTAATGCTGGGAGATATATGGAAGCAATGTCTGTTTATCATCATATAAAAGAAAGTGTAAGCCTTATTAGTTAGCAGTGGAAATATATTCAGTATGTTTTATTGATGCAATATTTCTTTTTCAATCCCTGATGGTATTGCTATAACTTTATGAAGGGTGTTAGCCCCGATGTGGTCACCTACACTACAATTATGAAGGCATTTATAAGGGCCAAAAAGTTTGATGAGGTGCTGTGAATTCTTCAATTATTTTGTTGTCTTTTTCTTCTGCAAGACGTTTTTATTGTTCTCCAATAATATGCAATTTCTATGTAGTAAAACGAAGAAACTCGGGCTGTATAATCTAGTTGCCTAATTGATGCTGAAAATATTATGGTCAGGTTCCCAATATTTACAAGGAAATGGAGCATGATGGATGCACTCCTGATAGAAAAGCTAGACAGATGTTACAAGTTGCGTTATCGATGTTTGAACGAAGGAACTCATAACAAATATATTTAACTTAATGGGGACTGTGGTAGCTGATCACTGGTTCACGATCATCTGAAAATTGATCAAGTATTGCTAAATCCATGGTGAGTTTTCTACTATTTTTGTTATTGGATTTGATGATATGCACTGGATAAGCTGGAGAGCAGTTTGGAGAAAGAAAATTGAGGTTTTCTACAATGTCCTCCCTTGCCAGTGAAATAGGGATCCTTGTGTATAGAGTTAATGAGTTATGAAAGGGCAGTACTTCATGTTTATGTCATTTCTAGAAGCTTAAGAAGGGCACTCCCCATCATGGGTGTGGCAGGCTCCTTGAAGGTTGAAAGCTGCTGGAACAAGGATTGAGAAGGACATTTGTGGTTTGCGCAAAATAGGTGCTAATTTCATCCATTTATGAGATCATCTTTCAGCTGATTGATCATGATAATAAAGAGTAGAATGTTATTGGCTGCAAAAGATGCGATGACCTGCCATCTTTGGATGGGAATATGGGATCCTTGGACAAATTGGTTTGACAATTTGAAGAACAAGGAAAGTCAGCTCAGGATACACAGGAGGCTTTGATCGTCTGTGTTAATCAAGGAATCCGCTGTGTTATTATTGCTATCCTTGGAATCTGCTGGCCTATAAATGTGTTATGTGTATAATTGTTTTCTATTATATATTGTAAAAACTAGGAATGATAAGATGTTTGGACTTAAGATCCAATTGTAAGGCACGGGACTTGAGTCCACATTGGAAGTATGAGATTTTAGTGTGGGATTTTATAAGGCTTTGGGTTCTTCAACTACAACAATTAGCTTTTGTGGTGTAGTTCCCTCAAAGTTATTATCAATTGGTGTCAGCCTATAGCTAACCTGTGTGGGTCCTGGGGCTGCAGAGCCCACATCGTCCAAACTTTGAACTCTTCAACTATAACAATTAGCTTTTGTGGTGTGGTTCTCCCGAGGTTCTTATCATAAGAAATCAGAAATCTGTCTTTTGATTGTATATATTTAGGATTTGGGATTAGGATTCCTAATATACGAGTGTAGAAATTAAGAGTTAGAATAATTCTGTTATTATTTATTTTGGGTGTAATTCAGAGTTAGGATAATTCTGTCATTATTAGTTGTAAATGGGAAATCTTTCCATAAAGAATTGAGTAAATTACACATACCCCTCCGTGAGGTTTATCCTTATTACACCTGATACCCTTCCATTTTTTAATCCTACAGAAAACTCCCTAATTTTTGGATTTTCGTTATACTGACCCTCTCTCTTAAGTGTAAATTGTTATACCGACCCCTCCTCTTAGGTTTGAAAAATCTTACACTAACCCCCTAGGGATACTCAAAGTAATGTAAAAAAAATGAATGAATACCAAATGTAATAAGAGTAAATCTTATGAAAATCCGTGTAATTAACTCTAAAAAAATTTGTACTATTGAGATGAATAAAATCCAAAAGACATTCAGTGAAATATTCTAATATGGTACTACTATCACGATCCCATAGGCAGCAAGGAGCCTCGTAAAGGATTGCTGGAATGTGAATTCAGCCTGAGTTGTATTTTCTCAAATTTCACATTACATTATTTTAAGGAATTTCTTCTTATCCAGAAGTTGGTTTAAGACCGTCAGTTGCCTGCGGAGTTGTGCTGCCTGGGAATAGTGAAGCTCGCAAATTGATTACCTTAAATTGATTAACAATATAAAAATGTTTATCCTATAATATATAGAAATTAAAGTAAAAAATACGACACAAACTTATGTACTCATTGAATTATTGATTGTTTATCAAATTGATGACTTGCATACCAACAAGGGTTAGGTTAGTGTGCTATTCTTAAAAAGCATCAAACTTCAAAATCTGATGCTGATCAATATAGATTGCAGTAATTAATTAAACCAACAAAATAAACATAAATATTACGAAATAATTTAAATTAATTACTTGTTAATTGAATTATTGAACATTTTATTTATAATAAATTAGTATTTTAGTCTGTACAATGTACATGATAAATATTTTATTATTATTTATAATAAATTAAAGAAATTAACTTCTAAAAAATGAAATTTAAATTTGATCAAGGAAATAAGTTTAAAGCGGGATACAGAAGGTTATTAGAGCAATGCTTGGTATGAAACAACAAAGTATGCAAATGCAAAACAAGGCACGATGGTACTTGGTGGTGCCAGTAACTTGTCTGCATTGATGCTTTGCTCCACAAAGCTCGTGCGCTATGTATTCTCCAAACGTTGTTTATCGCGGAATCTTTGTAGTTCAAGTGCAGAACCAGAAACCATAGCCACAAACATTGATGCACAGATACGTGCTCTTTCCACACAAGGCAACATTGAAGAAGCTCTTTCACTTCTTTACACCCACTCTTCTCTGACCCTTCAAACCTATGCCTCTCTGTTCCATGCTTGTGCTCAGAAAAAGTGCCTCCAACATGGCATGGCTCTGCACCATTACATGCTTCACAAAGACCCCACTATTCAAAATGACCTCTTTATCACCAATCACATCATAAATATGTACTGCAAGTGCGGCCACTTGGCCTATGCCCACTACGTGTTTGATCAAATGTCACATAGGAATATTGTTTCTTGGACTGCTCTCATTTCGGGGTATGCCCAATCTGGCCTAATCAGAGAGTGTTTCTCTCTCTTTTCTGGCTTGCTGGCTCAATTTCGCCCAAACGAATTTGCTTTTGCAAGTTTGCTTAGTGCGTGTGAAGAGCATGACATTAAGTGTGGCATGCAGGTACATGCAGTTGCTTTGAAAATTTCTTTGGATGCCAATGTATATGTTGCAAATGCTCTTATTACAATGTATAGCAAGCACTCTGGTTCCGGTGGAAGTTATGATCAGACACCGGCTGATGCGTGGACCATGTTCAAGTCAATGGAGTTCCGAAATCTTGTATCTTGGAATTCAATGATTGCAGGTTTTCAACTTCGTGGACTTGGGGACAAAGCCATTCGCCTCTTTGCACATATGTACTGCAATGGAATTGGGTTTGACCGTGCCACGCTACTTAGTGTCTTTTCTTCACTAAATGAATGTGGTGCTTTTGATGACATTAACATACATCTCAGGAAATGTTTTCAATTGCACTGTCTCACTATTAAAAGTGGTCTTATTTCAGAAATTGAAGTGGTAACTGCATTGATAAAATCCTATGCAAATCTTGGAGGACACATTTCCGACTGTTATAGAATCTTCCTTGATACAAGTAGCCAACTGGATATTGTGTCATGGACTGCTCTTATTTCTGTGTTTGCAGAACGGGATCCTGAGCAAGCTTTCCTCCTTTTTTGCCAACTTCATCGTCAAAATTATTTGCCAGACTGGTATACATTCTCTATTGCTTTAAAAGCTTGTGCACACTTTGTGACTGAGCAACATGCCATGGCTATTCACTCACAAGTAATTAAAAAAGGGTTTCAGGAAGATACTGTTCTTTGTAATGCCTTGATACATGCTTATGCAAGGTGTGGCTCCTTAGCTTTGTCGGAACAAGTATTCAATGAAATGGGCTGCCGTGATTTGGTTTCTTGGAATTCAATGCTCAAGTCTTATGCCATACATGGTCAAGCTAAAGATGCACTGGAGCTCTTCGAGAGAATGAATGTCTGTCCAGATTCTGCAACCTTCGTCGCGCTTCTCTCAGCTTGCAGTCATGTTGGACTTGTTGACGAAGGAGTGAAATTGTTTAACTCTATGTCTGATGATCATGGTGTTGTTCCTCAACTAGATCACTATTCCTGCATGGTTGACCTTTATGGACGAGCTGGGAAGATATTTGAGGCTGAGGAGTTGATACGTAAAATGCCAATGAAACCTGATTCTGTGATTTGGAGTTCATTACTTGGATCTTGCCGAAAGCATGGTGAGACTCGCTTGGCCAAATTAGCAGCTGATAAATTTAAAGAGTTAGAACCAAACAATTCATTGGGATATGTACAAATGTCAAACATATATTCCTCTGGCGGTAGTTTTACAAAAGCTAGCCTGATTAGGAAGGAAATGAGTGACTATAAAGTGAGAAAAGAACCTGGATTAAGCTGGGTTGAGATTGGGAAGCAGTTTCATGAATTTGGCTCTGGTGGTCAATATCATCCAAACAGAGGGGCAATATTAAGCCGGCTTGAGATAGTGATTGGACAATTGAAAGAGATGGGTTATGTGCCACAGCTTAGCTTAGCCTTGTATGACACGGAAGTGGAGCACAAAGAAGACCAATTGCTTCATCACAGTGAGAAGATGGCATTGGTATTTGCCATAATGAACGAAGGAAGTTTGCCTTGTGGTGGGAATGTCATTAAAATAATGAAGAATATTCGTATTTGCGTGGATTGCCACAACTTCATGAAATTAGCATCACATCTATTTCAGAAGGAGATTGTTGTGAGAGATTCAAACCGTTTTCACCACTTCAAATATGCAACATGCTCTTGTAATGACTATTGGTAACCTACCACCTGCATTCTCCCAATGGCTGGTATGACTATTGGTAGCACACTACCTTCATTCCTCAACTAGGTCAAACTATGCGGCCTGCTCGAGGATTCTTTGGGTCTAGCTGCTTTAGTTGAGGAAGCACACAAATTCTAGTGAGCAGTGCAATGCAATTGTATGGATATGTTGAACTTGGAGATAAGGTAGAAAAGCATCTAACAACATTTATTCATTCATTATATTTATAAGGTCGGAATAATTACATAACGATTATTCTGAGTTTTAAACTGAATAATCTCATAAATATCTTAATAGATTGATGTTTTGTTATGTATTTCTTAGAACATCATAGATCTCAACAGTTCATCCACATGGCATGCATATTTGCTTCTTTCTATTGTGCAAATGTAAATATTGTAATGGATTAAAAAAATGTAAATTTTGTAAAATGCTAACACTCAGACTTTTATGTGTTGTACATTTCTGGGGCATAACCGTCTATTTAACTGTATCGATTATTATTGAATGATTGCTTGTTGAATGTTATGTAAAATCTAATGACAATAGTATAAGATTTAATTAAGTTTTTAGTCCCTCAACTTTTTCATATTCCAATTTTTAGTTCCTCAAATTTTTTTTTTGACAATTTTTAGTTCTTCATTAATTTTCCGTCAACATTTTTAGTCCCTTTAATTTTTTTTCCCATTTTTAGTTATTTGTTTATTTTTATTACTCAAAATTAGTCCATGTTTTGTCCATTTTTAGTCCCTCATTTATTTTATATTTAGAACTAATTTTGAACAATAAAAATAAATGAAAGATTAAAAATGGACAAAAAGTTTTAGAAGGACAAAAATGCTGATGAAAAATTAATGTAGAACTAAAAGTTGTCAAAAATTTAGAAGGACTAAAAACTTAATTAACCCGTAGTATAACAAGTACTGCAATGAAAAATACCACAGAAACCTATGTAAGTTGTTTATTTACGTAATTCTTACATGAACGCAAAAATGTCTTAACCTACTAGCTTTTATTCTATAAGAATTCTTTTTAATGTTAAGCCTATACTAGCTTTGGAGGTTTCTTGAATCTCAATTAGGACAAAGCGGTACAGCGGCAACCTTCATTAACTTACCCACTGAGGGGCATAGCAATGATAAATAACGTAAATCTAAACCATAAACCGAGTTCCAGAAGAGTGGCAAATCACTAAGTGAAATTGCAAAGTTAGAATGATCCCGATATTAACAAATTAGGTAATGCCATGGCATAAGTTGTTTCACTTGTCTTTCAAGGAGTATAAAGGGTAAAGGTGACACTAAAAAAAAGTAATGTAACTAGACATCAAACGCACTAAATTTTCATGTACAACTGGCTTATATGATATTCCTCTAGTTTTCTCGAAGAGAATTGAAAAGGTAAATCTGAGAAAACGCGATCATCAGCATTATAGTATAACTACATTAACTTGGACTGTGTAATTTTGAATGAACCACAGGCCTCAGGCCTCAGTCAAGTTTGTAACCCTTCAGATCATTCACGGTTATGGTGCAGAGGGAGAACGGCAGTAGCATTACTGCTTGGAATCAGACTGCATTGTCTGGATTGGTGGAGCTGTAACTACAGCTAGCTTCAAGTCTGTGGCTTCACAATCCCCAGATCTTTCACGTATCTCACGATACTCTTGACAAATGGCACAAGGATGACAGCAAAAATGGGTAACAAAATCCCCACAGGGTGCTTCCTACACAAGGCAAGAACATCACTATAGCATAGAATCATCACAGCATTTGTTTTATAGGAGACATCCAAAATTTTAGATTGGGCAAATCACATAAAATGCCCAAATTTGTCTACTATAGGCAAATTAAGAAATATAGATTATTATGACACAAGGAACTGTTGTGCGACTGGGAAAATACTTCAGGTGAAAGCCCATTTAGTGGTGTTTCACAGTACCAGAAGCATTTTAAGAGAAACCCGCCTTCCTCAAAATCAAGAAACTGCCCTTTTGCTATCTGCAAGTACTCTGAAATATGAATAAATAGGAAGTCGAAAAAGTATATTTGATTTATCTCCTAAATAGCTTATTACTTAATCAGAAAAGCACAGACAAATGGACTTGAGGCATAATATCCTTCAATCTGCCTTACAGATCTACCACAAGGCAGAAATCTTTTCTTATTGAAAATAAACATATCTTTTCTTTCATTTTTATCTCATCTATTAGATGCATTTTAAATTCACTGGTCTCTAATTATGTTTTGGGGTTGCTACTTCTGTTTCAACTTTCAAGGAACAGAAGAAAACTGGGGATTTCTTGCTCTTTCCCTATTAGCACATAAAAAAAAGTTCTTTTATCCATTAGAAAAACCAAGTGCCCGAAGTTGTATTTCAAATTCACAGACTGATTAACCTGCAGTTAAGAACCATTTAATATTTCATTTAAATTTCATTAACCAGTCTCTTGAAAAGCAACAATGCAATAGCTAAATACAAAACTTGTATTCAAGGCCCTCTGGCTGTACAGAATTGTCAAAAGTTTGAAACACAAACAAAAATGGAAAATAGAAGGAAAATAATGTTATAAGAGTTAATGCAAAGCATAGTTGTAATAGCATTACCGGCAAATTATACTTTGACCTTACGGCCTTGCGGTAGCCACAAGCATAACATGAAACAAGGCATCCCGGCAGTCCCAAAAACAAGCCATCAGTTAATAAGCAGCAGGCTGTATTAACCACACTCCATAATATAAAATGGGTAACACATGATCCCAGGAAAGTTCCAGAACCCAGAAATTCTGCATTCTTCCCAAATAGAAAGCAAGGACAAAGACAACCTATACAACCTGCACAGATGATAAAAGTTTGCAGCCAATCATTTTAGATGATAAATAACATACTATCATAAAAGACAAAACAAGAGTTTTTTTGTAGCAAATTTAAATGTTTGAACCAACATGCTCTTTACTAGAAAAAGTTTTTTGACTAATTAAGGTGCTAAATGTTGGTGCATTTTGCTTACTCCATGCCCTATTCTTGTGTACATAAAATAACAACTGGTGTGAAATAGAACAAAAGACATTAAAAGATTTTTCTAGTTAGCAACCACAAATAAGTTCAATGAGTTCAGAGTTCACATAATTAATAATGTTTAACATTACCAAGACAACAAACACAATATAAAGGCTAACATAATGCCAAAATAAAATTAAGAGCTTTTTCATCGTAATCCTCATTGTTTCCCCGGCTGCTGTTCTTAATTTCTCAGTTTGTTGCTATGATTTCTGTCATATAATCCCTCAACCTCATTAGCACCATCAGAAGCAAAGGAACAATAGTCTTAATCTTCTATCTTTTGCAATTCACCAACAAATATTAAGATCACGAGTTGTAAATTAAGTGTAACTGATCTCCTTATTGTTGTATTAAAATACATGCCTTCACGCTCCTTTAGAATTCCTTTTACCTATGCTTTCTGCCTTTAGTCAAAATTTTCTACAATTTAAGCTGAATATTGACTAACATGCCTAAAGAAATAACATAAAAATCATCCAAGATTGATAGAAAATAAAAGAATAATAATACAGTGTAAAATACTACTCTCAAGGTTCTAAAGAAAGGATTTCTTATGCTTTTACATAAAAGTTTTATCATAAAATACTGATAACAAAAGTTGGACAAAGGGTGACCTTGTGCGCCTCTCGCCAAGTGGGGTCAGGGGAGGTTAGGCGCACATAGCCTTACCCCCGCAAGCAGAAAGATTGTTTTAGGATTTCCCTCAAGGCAGGGTATAGCCTTACCTGTACCATTGCCCGAAGGCTCACCCTCAAAAGTTGAACAAAGGATTTTAACAAAAATGAATATGACAAAAAGTTAAAACCAAAAAATAGAATTGAAACTCGAACTACGTCACAGTACAGCCATGATCCTTCTGTTTTGTTATAGAAAAAAGGGCAGCATGGTGCTATGATGCTCCTGCTTGGGCAAGTTACAGGGAAGCAGCTTACGTTGCATTTGCCAGTGGCTGATTACCCAACTCCAACTTATGACCTCTGGGTCACACATTGACAATGACAATTCCATTTTGATTTTATATAACAGGTTCGACCAAATGAACTCACTAATATATTTAAAATAGAAGATACTTAACGTGATTAGGATGGAAGGAACAAGGACACAACACAACCAAATTTCCTTAAACATGGTCAAGAGGCACCTTTGTATTAAATGAGGTCACAGAGTAAGGAAGTAGCATACAACTCTGCATATCATCGCAACAAGCACAGATTCCAGAAGACCACTGAGGCTGCATTTGGTTTGATCCATTGGTACTAGGACGTTGTTCACTGCGCTGAAGCAGAGAGGCATCCACTGCCTCTGAATCTGACTGCCCCAAAGGTATGTAAGCAGGTGGCACATAACCGTGTTGGTTCTTCATATTGCTTCTACAAAAAAAAAAAAAAAAAAAAAAAAAATCAAAATTCTTCCTCTAAAAGCAGTTTATCAAACATAAATTGGACAATGAAACAGATAAATCCCAGCTTGTTCCCATTCAATCCAAGATTTGATTAAAATTGAAATTTACCATCAACCCAGCTGAAATTCAAATTTTAATGAACAAGGATTCTAAGCTGAGTTTTCATCGTGATTTCGAAGAACGTAAGAAACCAAAAGCATAAAATTGTGCGAAATCAGATCTGACCCAAATCTTCATTCTTACAGAATACAGATAATTGGTAATGAGTGAAAGGAAGAAAATAAATTAGGTTTACCTTTCAAGGTTGAGAAACAGAAGCAGGTGAGCGAGTAGAGCTAAAAAAAAGTGCGATGAGAAAACCCCGACTTCGTTCCTTTGTGTGTGCAGACAGACACAGACAGATTTCTCTACTCCCGCGTGTTACTCACTTCAAGCTTTGCGTTTCAACTTTCTAGGCCTTCAATTTTTTTTTTTTTTTTAAAACTATCATGAAAATCAAAATAAATTTTGGTTTTGATAATTGTAAATTATGTTATTTTATTTTTCGTCCTTAAAGTATTTTAAAAATAATTTTTTTTTACTGTTTAAAGCACTATCTAAACTACTTTAAAACAAAATACAAAATAAATATCATTTACAAAGATTAAAATCAAATATTTTTTTTGCAAGAATAAAAAGTAAAAAAATAATAAATTGTAAGGACTAAAAAAATATTTAAAACTTTTTATACACGTAATAAAAAATTAAAAGTAAAATTTTCTTAACATATTTCTAAAAAGAAAAACAACTGTTTAACAAATGTGTTAGAAATTGGTGGCAAATTGAGCTCGAACAGCCGATTGTTAAGGCTGGATCTAAAATTTAGACCAAAAAAAAAAAATGAGACTATTCGGCCCGACTCAGTGCTAATGGATCATGTTGAGCTCGTAACATGCAGGCTCTAAAAAAATATGGGCCTCTTTATCAATTATTTTAATTATATTTTTAAAATTTATATATAAAATATGTCTAATTTTATTTTTTATTAAGTTTAATCAGGTCTAATGGCCTAACTTAAAGTCAGGTTAGGCTAATAAATTTCTAGCCTTAAAGAAATTTGGGCTGGCAAAACGAGATCAACTCAAGTACGGAAGTGTTGGATTTTATCCATGTAAATTTTAAATGTGTAATGCTCGTATATTACGGTGGATAAATTTCTTTACAAAAACTTTATAGGAAAAGGAATTAAGAAACTAAAATATATTGAACTTTTCCATAATTTATACTAAGAATTTGGCTGATCAATTTTAATGATCTATGTTTTTTTTATTTATTTACAAAATCTGAATTCAAAACTTTACTTAAAAATTTGAATCCAGTTCAATTTAAACTAACAATTTATTGATATTAGTATATTAAATTATGTGTCAAATGCTAATACCTACAGTATATTATAAAATAAATATCACATTAACACTTATTTTTTTATCATATTATATTATTTTTTTTCTTTCTCTCTCTAATTTAATGTTTTTTTATATAGAAACTCTCTAAATGTTAAATAGTATAGAATGGTGGTGTATCTAACATTTTCCTTTGATATAAATCAATCAAAGTATTTTGCCATGGTTTAACTAATTTCTAATTAATTGGCAAGAGATTAGAAATTGGAGAATTTAAAAAAAAAAAAGGAAATTGGAGTACAGGCAATAGGCAACCCTTGAGGAGCAGGGCCTTGACTCAAGTGCAGAAGTGACATCACTGAACCCATTTTGTTTGATTCGTATGACAGGCCAGCAAAGCGGCGGTGAAGGGGTGGTGTTTTGTTTGATTGTTACACAGTACAGTGCTACTGCCTCAGTCACCCTTTTTAATCCTAAAACCATTGATTCTTCACTCTCTTTAGTTTACCTTGTCTGTCTCAAGAACCATGATTTCTTCCACTCTCCTCCACCCACGCCCCTCTTTCAAATTCACCCATTCTCTTAGACGACACCACCCTTCTTCTTCTTATGCTATTGGACTCAAACCCTACTACCCAACCAATTCCAAATTCACCTGTAACGCAATGTTCTCCGACGACGCCCCTTTTGCCGCCGCAATCGGCGCTTGCATGTTCACTTCTTTGCTTCTTCCAGTCTCTGCTGCTTCCCCGGAAGACGACGATGACACTACAACCGACGCAAGGCTCGCAGTCATGGGAATTCTCAGTTTCATCCCTTATTTCAATTGGCTCGTATGCTTCCCTTCCATATTTACTTTTTCATTTCTTCTGCTTCCCATCACTCTCACTCTCTCTCTCTCTCTCTTCCAATTTTGCAGAGTTGGATTTTCGCCTGGCTCGATACCGGCAAACGGCGTTATGCTGTCTACGCACTTGTTTATTTGGCTCCTTATCTCAGGTACCTTCATTTCTCAATTCACTAACACCAATACTACCTCTGTTATACAAGTTCTCCCATTTAACTTCTTCAAAACCTTATGAAACAAGTTCATCTCATTTTACCTTCTTAAGTGTTTATTCAGACATGATTAATACTGTGTCACTCCTATGCTACCTTTTACTTGTACTTGAGAATGATATCATATTGTGATTCATCAGGTCAAATCTATCGTTGTCGCCTGAAGAAAGTTGGCTGCCTATTGCTAGCATTCTATTCTGCATCGTTCACATTCAGGTTCAATCCCATCACCTTTTTCTTATAGTTACATTTCCTCTGCCATGCCTCTTTACCAGTCTTGGAGTTTCCTACTTTTGAACTTTGATTAAGTAAAATTATTGCCCAACAAATAAAAACTAAGTGCATGCTTGGATTAAAGTTTGCAATTTGAAGTTTGAATGGATTTCATTTTGCATACTCAGTTTGCAAAAGCAACCTTTGCTTTCCATCCATTTCAAACTGAGTTTTAAGGCAAATTTGAGGCAAAACTCAGTTTACAATCAGATCCAACTAAAAATCAAACAAGAGACTTTTTCAATTTTACTTTTTGAATGTACTTTTAGGACCTCCCAACTCAAAACCAAACATGCCCTAAAACCTTCCAACAGCTTAATGACTAGACTTGAAAATATCTACTGGCCTGGCTTAGACCAACCATTTTGAATGCTTGTTGTTTTCGTATTGATATAATAATTCACATTGCAGCTGGAAGCAAGCATTAGAAATGGAGATATTCAGGGGTTTCAACTATTCAGGAATGTCGCAGATCAGCTATCATCAAATAATAGGAAGAAAGGCCATTTAAATCTGCATCAAGATATGTCTGAGGAGGTGCTCTCTGCTTTGTTAACATATATTAGTAGCATATTCACATATTGTAAATAAGTTGTGGATTTTTCTCTAACGTGGTTCGCAATTGTTGTGAATTGTGATTAAGGGAATCAAGAAAGAAAAGAAGAACCTGCCACATGCCCAAGAACAATCAAGGGATATTGGAGGTTGGGAAGATTCACAGAGGCCTTTACAACCCCGTCAGGGCTTGAATAAAGACTTAGATGATGACAAAGAAGGAAGCAAGCACTAAACTTGGAAGATTCACTCAAGTTTCATGCCCGATGCTGGCATCCCACTCAGCTGCATGATTAGTTTTGAAGCGTTTTAATGAAATATTGCGTTGTCTTAATGTTGCTCAGTTGCTATGTTACCATCGTGGATTCTTTTCATGGCTGTTGTTTAGCTCATACTTGTTTACTATATGATATTGAAGGTGTCATAGTATAAAAAAACAATGATATTCATACACTTACTCTACGGTCTCTACCTCTACCTTTCTTCCACCTAATTTTTTTTTCTGTATGTTTTACTTCTCTCTTCCTGTCATGATACATCTGGTCATATCTTTTACATGTCTCTTTTCCTATCTTTAGATAGGTGTATACACCTAGTAATTGTATGAACAATTGAATCTAGTTTTCTAGTATAAAAGGATAACATCAGGGCTGATAAACAGTTTCATTTTAATGTGGTGAATACGGAATACTATGTCAGAAGATTACTTGATACATTATTGATTATACGCTTTGGAAAAGCCATGTGCCTTTCTACTACTGCAACTATATTCAGCTGCTTACTCATAAAAAAATAAAATAAAATAAAACTATATTCAGCTGCTTTTATGCTGTGTTTGGTGTTTGGTTGAAATGATGAAAATAGAAACGATGAAAATAAAAGAAGTTTTTTTAAATTAAAATAGAGTGTAAAAGATGTGGATCCCACATGGAATCCACCAAATTTTTCTCCTAATTTTCTTCTCTTCCCTCAAACCAAACACAGCATTAATTGCAGTTTCCATTGGTTGGAATCAATATGTCAGAACACAAAAACCGATTTAAACTAATTATAGTTGATTTAATTAGTTATATGTTCGAATCCAGATCCAAACTACTATATTAATAAATCTCAATCATTATTACTCCGAGTACCGTTTCCGTGAGTTAAATTTCAATGGCCCATTATCTCAATAGTGTACAGTTAGTATTCATCTACTTTAATTCGCAATTCTTGCACAATGTTTCTTATCAAATGTTTTATTTGTGTTCATTACATTCTGATCCCCGCCCCCTTAATTTATCAATCATTTCCATATTAAAAAAAGTGATACAAAATATCACATAAAATTGTTAAATAATTAGTATGATCGTGGATCATCAAATGTGGTTTTTATATATTAACACATAAAATTATTACTAGTTTATATTTATTCTTTAAAATATTACAAATAGAAAATACCTAATAGGAAACAGAATATATTTTTGTCTTCCAAAAAGTAATAGTGTTGTGTTCCAAGTTTTCTAACTAGCACGTGGTTAGGATTCTAGGTGAGAAAACATTTTGGTTTTGCTTCTCCATAAATTGTTCATTAACTTCATTTATTGTAATGTTAATGTTAATGAAGATAGTTACCAGTCCCTCTAGTTCAAATTGATTAACGTTTTAACATTAAAAACAAATTATATTAACTGGCATTTTTCAGTTTGAAGTGACAATCAACATATAATATTTTTTTAATTTATTAAAAAATCATAATAATTTTTTTAATACTATATCAGATTTTCAACAATCAATATTTACACCCCATTTATGACATTAGTTAATATTAGGCTGAAATATCCCGTTAACCAAGGTAAACTAATGGAAAACTAAATGATAGTGGTCCATTAGCATTAATAAAAGTTACAAAGTAATAAATATATAACTAATGCATGTGAAGAAAATAGGGTTATAGTAGTATTAGTTAAAGTACATATAAAAATTGAGAAAGGAAATAAAGATATTTTGATAAAATTATTTATTACTTTTCTTAATCCTTATAATAAAAACCTTAAAGGTCAATGGTATTGAAATAGAGAGACTGACTATCTTTGATTTGAAACCCTGTTTCCTTCACGAGAAAGTATCAGTTTGCGTGCAAACAATCCATGAACGATTAAGAAAGCGAATGCTGACAGCCTAAACAGAGTTTAATGGTCGATATCACTTGGGGTTAAGGGTACGTAATAGAGCTAGCTAGCGTGAGATTAAAGTCGCATGAAAACAAAAAGCTAAGGAAGGGAGCGTGGCACAAGATGAGCACGTACACAAGCATATATAAGCATAAGCATAAGTCTTACATTAAAGTTGCACGAAAAGAGAAACAAGAAGCATACATGATGCATAAGGTAGTTCATGACTAGCTGCTGCTATACGTACGTCCACACTCTAGAGCCGATCGAGCATGCATCAACAACCAACCAAGCAGTGCAGTTTGAAGCAGAGAAGAAAAAATACACAAGCTAGATGAAGTAACCAACGAACCACACCCGACAGCACTTCCACTAAGTAAAGTGTCTGTCTGTCTTTATTTATTTTGTATTATAATACTATACTATGCTATGGGTTTGGTTGTTTTAGGCTAAAGGCCTGATCAAGGAAGGGTGTGAGGCTTCTCCAAGTCTTCGAGACTGGTGGGGCGAAACCAGGCCTTCTCCTCAAGCACATCAGAGTGAAAGGTGCGTTCTCCGCCAGAAGCGGGAGGCGATGATGCAGCAGCAGCAGCTTGTTCGCCGCCGGGGGGCCCAAATACCCCAGTCTGTGGGTGTGGGGCCCAGTACTTGCCGGATTGTGTTGCCTGGATCACATCGTCTGGTACTGGCCCAGAGTGGATCTGATCATCAGGGTTCTTGTCGTATACCGAGCTGCTGCTATATGCTGCTCCCCTCCTGCATCCATGCATTCCAACAAATTATTATTACTATAACACTCCCTTTCTAATTCATTTTTAATCACTACACATTTTACACTAAAGTTAAAACAATTGAAATTTGTAATTAAGTAAATTATTTTTCTATTTCATCCTCAGTCATTAATTAATTTGAACACAAGATCAACTCCTACAAATAATTACATGCCCTTTTTAATAATTATTATAGTTTAAAATAATTTTTGAAGCAATCTAAATTATCTTAAAATAAAACATAAATGCAATCAATTATAACAATAATCAATATTTACCATATTAAATCAGAGTTACAACTAGCTATACTCTCTCGACAAATAGATCTCTTCATTATCAACGTGGCACTACTGGTATACATATGAGGGTTAGGTGTCAAAACAAAAAGTTGATCATCACGTGATGGGTATATATGAGCTTATTGAGAATCTGAGATTTGGACCACCAACCGACCCAACTACTTATCGCAATTAAAGTATTCGGTACGCATTTTCCACGCCTCCTTCTGGGCCCATTGATGGATGAATACAAAACTTTAAAGTTTTAAAATGTACAAATTAAATTAAAGACCAAAAATTAAAATGAAAAAATTAAATTATTTACTATAATTTTTAATTTAAAATATAACATAACCATAATTTATTAAAATTTAAACAAATATATACCTTTAATATTAAAAAATTCATTTAAAAGAGACTCGATGAATATATTGATATTGATAAGGAAAATAAATCTCATAACAAAAAGAAAGAAAATAGACACCAAATTTCTTAAAAACACACTTTTCCAATTAATGAGATTGCAATTTGCAATCACTCGTAGGTTTGAAAATAGAAAATCATATTAAAAATACTTCATAACCATCACACTAATTAAATAAATCGATTATTCAACTCCAAGATTAGAACTTGGACAGGTTAGCAAACACTGCAGAAAGACAATAATAACAGTAATAATAATAGTTTTTAGCAGCCAGTCCCATGGCATCATATGACGGGGAAAAATACACATAAATTTATTGAAAGCATGGAACTCGCGTCTGCTGGTACTGTTAATGTTATTTGTTTAATATATTTGATATTTGGTGCACGGGAAGTGTCACTTCACATTAGCAAATAGTAGCTATTTGCACTATGAACGGACGCTATTATAGCTAATAATTCAATACTTGATTAATTGCACGAATGTGTTTATAAACTAAGTTCTAAAAGAAAGAAAACGAAAAAGCTAAATGTACTTTTTATTTGGATTCGTAATAGTAGTTGTACATTAAGAATAAGTATCACTTTTAAATAACAAATACTACCCATTCAATTCAATTTCAATTAAAAAACAGAGCATATAAAAATTGCGCGTGTCAATATAAATAAGGGTGACAGTGTGGAAATATCAACATTTAGGGTACAGATGCCATAACTTAAAATAGTAAAGGCCCCAAATAACAAAGAAAATTAAAGTCACATGAAATATATATAGAGCCATACAAAGTGATAACAACAAACGAATTTAGAGACTTCAAATTGTATAGAACCCTAGGTTTTTAATATTAGGAGAATACTTAAAATATTAATACGTAGTACGGACAAAAAGGTTCAGAGAAACAACCCAGGTTCCTTTCTAATCTTCCACCATCAATTAATTTAAAAAAAAAAAAAAACTTGGGGTCCCACTAACCTTATCTTATCGTTATATTAGACCAAAATTTCAACGTCGATATAACTTTCATGCGGGTTAAATTAGACCAAAAATATCTACAACAATAGTAATTATCATGATGGTGACTTAATTAGGGGAGGCTGACGCTTAATTCTGTAAATTAAACCAATTGCAAGTCATAGTTTTTTTAAAAATCAAAGTAATTAATTTCTTATTTATTAACCACAAGTTGAACGTACGCAACATTCACCCTAACGGGTAGAGAAAGGTACTCCAAGGTACAAACACTCACCATTTATATTTTACATATTTTAGATTAAAAAAATCATTCAAATTTATATCAGTAACAATAATAAAAGTTGGCATAATGTTGAAAAGTGAAAACAAATAAGTTGATAGTTTCCAAGGTACAAACACTCACGGAAAGGGACGTGGTGGGTGGATTGAGGTGAGGATGATGAGTTGGAAAACAATTATCCGCATTCGCTTTTCTTTAGTTTGTCTTTCGTCTCCAACCACGGACTTGATATTTTCCGTTGTCAAATCATACGTTTCGTACACATCCAGAAAGATAAAGATAATAGCGACCAAGGAAGAAGATGCTTTTTACTTTTATTCTTTTAAATTATGCTGAATGCCCCGGAAGGGGAAACTTAAAAATAAAAAAAAATAAAAAAAAATAATTACAGGTATGGAGGCGCCAACACAAACAACAATCAACAAGGAGATTGAAGATCATCGTCTCGGTACAGGACAATCCAAGATGGAAGGAGGATATGGACATTCCAATACAATATAATAATATACAAATTGGCAGCACACAAACCCAGAAGGCTAGGCTACAATACTTGATGATGTCACCCAAAAAAGGTTAAAGAGGATTCAGATAAGTTATGGGAAAGATTATGGCAAAACAACAACATACCAAAGAAAAAGTGGAACGGGGTAAAAGCAATTCCAGAGATAGGGATAAATGGATAATATTAAAGAGTTTCCAAGTAGATTCTTGTTTGCACAGTTCAATTGAGCAACCGCCTATATAATTTTTCCAGCAAAAGGGGAAAATTATGTATACGGAGAACAGAATATGCGCTTAATCGAGAGATTTCTAGAGAAATTATTATTCACTGTTTGGAATAAAGGCATCGTAATATTAGAAAACGACATAGTGATCTCCGAAAGATCACGAATTACTCCTCGCAATAAAGTGTGAAGCAATGGCTAATCAGTAATCACAAACTTGACAGCATCCACAGCTCAGATCACAAAAAAATTGTTCATAAATTAAAGTCACAGTTTAATTAATTACAAATAGTACTTTAACGAATTAATTTCTAACTAACTAACTACACAATAAGCATCATCATCTTAGCAGATAATAATTGGACAACAAATTTACCGGAAGCGAGAAACAATCATAGCATTAGCAAGCATCACAGCAACGAATTAATTTCTAACCAATAAGCATCATCATCTTAGCAGATAATAATTGGACAACAAATTTACCGGAAGCGAGAAACAATCATAGCATTAGCAAGCATCACAGCAATTAAAAAAAAAAAAGCATGCAGCAAAATAGAAAGAGTTATAGAAATTAAGAAAATAAAAAGAGGGAAACCTAATTGAAGAGTGAGTACCTGGAAGTGAGAGCAGGTGAGGGGGCGTTGGAAGTCCAGATCCGGTTGGCGACTCGCTTCCCCAAGGCGGTGATCCCTCGGCTACTCGAATTGGCGGCCATACAATGAGAACAACGAAGAGAGAGAGAGAGAGAGAGCAAAAGCACGCACTGTGTGTGCAAGAAAGAGAAATAGTGTGTGAAGTAGTAGTTTGGTTTGTGATGTGGTGGTTGAAATGGATATTTATACACAAAAATAATGAGAAGAAGGAAGGGTAGACAGTAGACACAAGACAGATGGTGCTAATGGCCCTTCGCTTTTCGTACCTAACACGTACGCATAACAGTCCTTCTTAACGCCCCGTTCATTTCCTCACGCACGCCGTTACTCATTTTTTTAAGACATAACCACGCACGCACGCCCTTATTAGCCGGATATTATTAGTTTATCGTCTTCATTAGGAGTTTAAAGATACAGATTTTTGCAGGAATATTTCTAAATCTTTCTATAACATTTTTTTCTGTTAAATTTTTATTTCTTATCCTTAATAGATATTAAGAATTTTACTTTTTATATAAGATTTTTTAAGCAAACGTTTGATACAAGAAAAAAAAATTAGTTTCTCGAAAATCTAAAGTTAGAAACGTTTGTTTTTCATATTTGATTTATTATTTAGAAAATAAAAATATTTTTCAGGAATGTCTTTTACTTAAATTTCCTACAAACTGTTCCTATAAGAGGTGAAAATATAATTTTCTCAAGTTTAAAAAAAAGTTTTAATATCATAAAAATACCACATTATACTTATTATATCAATTAATGTAAAAAATAATTAAAGTTTATAAAAAAGTTAGATTAAAATTAAATGTGAAAACCTTTAATTCCCTATAAACATATACAAATACTCCGAAGAATATTTATAACATTAGAAATATTCTCAAAAAATAATTATGACAAACTAAACAAACATATTTTAGTTATTTCTAATGATCATGATTCTCGGTATTCATGATTATCATGAATCATGATTTCTAAGCGTGCAAAATTTTTCCTTTTACCAAATGCACCTTAAAAGGTAGTGGGAAGATTTGTAAAAAAAATTAGTAAAATGATTCAACATTATTCTTTTAAAAGTATCTAAATTTGTAAAATTTTCTATAGTATTAAATATTAATTAATTAATTGTAAATAATCTTAAATATGATCATCAAAGTAATCATTATAACAAATAATAATCTCATCATTTATGAAAAATTTATAATTGGATAATAATGTTTAAAAAAATTACAATATCAATGCATTTTAATCAAAGTCGTATCTTTAATTAAATTTTTTAATTTCTCTGGAGGTTTGACAGGGAATTCCTTTAAGTTTTTCAAAAATCTTATATTGGAATGTTAAATTCCTATTTGGTATAAATATTTTGAAAAACACTACCATAAATCATTTTTTAATCAGCAGGGCATTTCATTTGCGAAAAAACATTTTTTATTTTAATATTTTGGAAATATTTTTAATTTCAATTTGATAATATTTAGAAAACTTGTTTGGTTTTACTTCTTATTTTTATTTTCAATTTCTTGTTTGGCTCCTACATACTTTTGCCTTCTATGCTTGTTCGTCCACCATTCCTGTGCTTCGCATTCTACACTATCATCACGTTGAGTCCTCCAAGTAGTCCTCCTACCTTGTGTCGCCCCTACCTCCACGTCTAGTGCCACCCCTGACTTGAGGAACGTTGTCACTGACAAATTAGTGTTCGGCAGTACATAATTATAGACAATTTAATCTCTAAAAGAATTATACATTTAACTGAATTAATCTTTCAAAGTTATGTATCACTAACAAATTAGTCCTCCAAAAGGACTAACGTGTCCAATGAAGAAAACTTTCAAAGATCATTTTGCTTCTTAAAATCTTTATGGACCAAATTTTTAGCGCCTATATCTTTTAGGGACGAAAATGAATATTAAATAAGTCTCTCTTATAAATACTTGTAAAAATTTATGAAAATATTATATACTTTATACATATAATATTTTAGCACAAAGATATTATCTAAATTTTAATATGAAAAGATTTAGACTAAATTGCAATTTTTGTCTCCTTTAATTTTTTATCTCTCTATTTTTTTTCCACAATTTATAAATACATAGTATAATACGTATATGTTAGTATTACCCGTTTATTAAAAAAAAAAAGTATTACCCGTGTCCGGTTACTCCAGTGTTGCTAGGGATGACAATGGGTAGGGTCCTATAGTACCCATCCCGATACCCGTGTTTAAAAAAAATACCCGTATCCGGCCCCATATCCGCGCAGGTAGCAACTTTAATCCTCATCCTCGTACCCGCTGGGTACCTATATACCCATATTCGCACCCGCTACCCGCACTTTACTTATGTATGAAGTTAATAAATCCATAAAAAAATAGGCTTAAATGTAATTTTGGTCCCCTTATTTTGCACAATCCGCAATGTTAGTCATCCTATTTTAAAATAGAGACATTTAGTCCTCCTATTTTGCACAATCAGCAATCTTGGTCCCTCTATAGAAACATTTAGTCCCTCAATTTTGTAAAATCCGTAATTTTGGTCCTTTCATCAAATTGAAAGTATTGACAGTTAAGAGATTAACGTTGACTTTGACATGACCCAAATACAATGATGTGACATGAGATTATTTATTTATTTTTTAATTATTTTAAATACTTAGCAATAATTATTTGTTTATCTACGTCACTAAAGCACATGTCAGGTTGATTTTAATGGTTGGGGTAGTCGTGAGTCCTAAAATAGAAATCACAAGTCTTAAGCATTTATTTTAAACTAGTTCTACATCGTTGAAGTATATGACACGTCGTAGTCAAATAAATGATATTACCTTTTTTTAAAATATATTTTTCATCAATTATTCTACTCAGTTTTTAAAATAATTAAAAACTAAATAAATAATCTCGTGTCACGTCACTATATTTGGACACGTTAAGGTTAGCGTTAATCTCTTAACAGTCAACGCTTTCAATTTGATGGAAGGACCAAAATTACATATTTTACAAAATTGGGAGACTAAACGTCTCTATTTTAAAATAGGGGGACCAAAATTACTGATTGTGCAAAATAGATAAACCAAAATTGCATTTAAGCTATAAAAATATTAGTTAAAAAAATTATTACAAATAAATTGAAATTTCACGCTTAAATAATTCAAGCTTAACATTAAAAGCATCCACACATAATATTAAAAATATAAAATATAAAATTATTGTAAGTTATAACATAAATCTTTTACTATTAGTGTTAGTTTATGGAAAATATAAAATTATTTTTTTTTACATAAAAGTGTATATATAACATAGTTATTTATTTAAGTAATTTTAATTATATATATATATATATATATATATATATATATATATATATATATATATATATATATATATATATATATATATATATATATATATATATATATGGTAGTGCGGAGCGGGGCGGGACGGGTACTATAGTATCCGTACCCGTAAAAAATTACGGGTAAATACCCGGCCCGGCCCCGGCCCCAATAAACGGATATTTATCCGACCCATTTACAGATATTTTTGTGGGTACCCGTAAAGTCTGAGTACACTTTGCCGGCCCTGGATGTTGCTACAAAGGAAAGGAATAACGCGTCTCAGACACGGATCGTGGAAAGGAATAATGGAATATTCTGGTTTCGAATTTTAAATTAATGTTTCATGTTTTTTCTTCCTCAATATTCATTTCTGGTCACTGGTGTCTTGTCTTCAGGTCTTACTATTTGTTTTAAAGTTATAAAATTAGAATCATGCATTCTAATATAGTCCCGTTGAATAAATTCAATAAAATAATGTAATTAAAAATAAATTGAATAAAATTAATTTTAGCAGAGGTGTGAGAGATAAATTCCCGTTGAACATTTGGAAAGCGGGATTGAAAGAAACAAACGTCATATTGCGAACTTGTAGGCTGCGGATTGGTTACTGGTTAGTCATACAAAGTGCATGACAAACGTCAAACGCTAGCTAGCATTAGAATTTAGAACGCAGTAGTTGCCTTCACAAGTTGAAATTTATTCAACAATACTTTAAAATTAATTTATTAATTTTTGATATTCTCTCTATTATTAACACATAACATAAAAAGAAATAGTAAGTATATGCTATTTAAATATTAGTTTGTCACATTGTAGAGACTAGACTCTTTTCTTAGACCAACCTTTCCTTGATTCTTTTGGTTTCAATACAATTAAAGTTATAATTTTTTTTCCTACGTAAAAGTATAAGCTATTTTGATCCAGACATCAAGCTGGCAACGAAAAGAATGCTTGCACCAAATGATAAACAAACACACCGTCAGATGTAACTTTTAGCGTTGATGGTAGGCAGGGGCGGACCCATATGTTAGCTTGGGGTGGCCATGGCCCCCCCTGAGTTTAAAAAAAAAAAAAAAATCGTAACATAAGGAAGCTAAATAAAACACAAACGCAACTTAGGCTAAACTCTAAAGCCTTTCTATGCACGTACAGCTCTTGGAAAGAACCACATCAGGTTGAGCTTCATATTTTGCACCCCACTCAGCAAGGCTTCGCATTATTGACTTTTTTTTTTAATTAAAAAATCAACATATTATTATTTATTTATTTTGAAGAAATCTGATTTTAATATTATATCTTTTACTAAATTTTAGTATTATATAATTAGTTTTTATGTCTTGAGTTTTTTTAATTATAAAATCAATAGTAATCTTATTTTTTTTAAGAAATCTTATAAGAATATTATATTTTATCAAATTTTAGTTATTATATAATTAGTTTTTATCTCCAGACTTCTTTAAATTATAAAATCAATAGCAATTTTATCTTTTTTTTTTTCTGAAGAAATCTTATCTAAACATTTTATCAAATTTTAGTTATCATATAATCAAATTTTATTTTCCTTGCATTTTGTTAAACTCTATTTTTCTTGTAATTAAAGGAGTTATTGTTTTTCAAATCTCATAAACAAGTGTTATTGGACTAATCGGAGATTGTTATAATTTCCAAATTTTGAAAATATGCAACAACAATTGTTGTAATCACAAGCCAAAGCCACGACATTGGCAAGAGGCAAAGACTAAAATGCATCGCACGGAAGAAAGGTATTTTTAATTTCTATATTTTATAATTGACGTTTTAGTATTTTACATATAAATATAAGAGATTAATGGTCATACACTGGTAATATAAGACAAAATATTATGTATAAATGATATATAGTTTTTTTTTGCTGAATGTATAAATGATATATAGTATTTGTAATAGACTAATGATATAGGGATAAATTATAAATATTTTGTATAATAAAATTTGATGGTATATATTTGCTATATAAATTTTATTTTATTTTTGTTGACCCCCTCCCCCCTTACATTCGAGTCTGGGTCCGCCCCTGATGGTAGGCCAAATCAAAGAAGCCAGTTTTGTACCCAATATCTTTAGACAGATAAAAGCCAAAATGCAAACAATTTCTTGAAGACTCCGTCGTCTCCCCCGGCCCGAATCTGTTGTGATTTGTGAGTTAAACTTAAATGTAAACAATTTCTGCAGGCTGCAAGTCCCCTTCATCAAAGTCCAAGGAAAGAAGAGCATTCATTATTCCTGACTAATGACTGATTATAAGGTCCATAAATCAAATGATAAGGTCATTAATTCAAATAATTTGAGAGGAATTAACGATCATATCATTTCTCAATTAACTAGTATTAGACTCGTTTGGAATTCAAAGAGGATACGTGGTTTGCCCAAAGTCAAACAAGATTTTTAGTTTTTTCCGTTTTATTTTATTCATTCAAACTAATCTATATAGGATCATCTACCACCTCCATGACTTGACTTTATTTTCCAACTTCCAACCACCGACCGTTGGGGGAAGAGGAAAGGCATAAAATCAGAATGAAATATCTTCGGGTGTTGCTATTCTCACCTCCCATTTTGCTATTCTCACCATCCACTAGGGTGGCTTTTAATGAATATCCAAAAATACCTTCCAAAAAATAAACAACGGAATCACGATTTCATTGTACAATGTACAACGGAATCAAGATTCCGTTGTAATAAAGGGGGTGAAATAAAAAAAGATACAACGGAATCACGAATCCGTTGTAAATGGGGTGAAATAAAAAAAGATACAACGGAATCACGAATCCGTTGTACATTTACAACGAAATCGTGATTCCGTTGTAACTTTTTTATCTCACCCCCTTTATTACAACGGAATCGTGATTCCGTTGTAACTTTTTTATCTCACCCCCTTTATTACAACGGAATCGTGATTCCGTTGTAACTTTTTTATCTCATCCCCTTTATTACAACGGAATCGTGATTTCGTTGTTTTTTTTTTTTTACCCTTTTTTAGTAAACAAAGGAAATATGATTCCGTTGAACTATTATACAACGGAATCATATTTCCGTTGTTCAAAATTTTTTCTTTCCCCTATTTACTAAATCAGAAGTATGATTCCGTGGTGGAGAAGGATACAAAATGGACATCCATTTCCGTTGAAGATTTATGAAATTCAATATGGAATCAGATACACAGTTAAGCCATATACAAAATAAACTTCAACATCTTCTCACCCTCCAAAGCAAACTTCTACTCGCAGCACTTCCCATGGTGGCGGCGTTGTTTGGAACTCGAAGGGTCGGGATGCGCACGCGGTGTTGCTGGATCTTGATGGGGGGAAGGGTGGCTTGGTGTGGTGTTGTTCGGATCTTGACCATGGGGTTGGTGCAGCGCGGTGCTGCTTAGATTTGGGTGGTACGTTGCTAGGAGAGCGTGAGGACGGTGGGGTCGTGTGCAGATGGCATGGGGTCGCGTGACAACGGCGTGGGGTCGCGTAGGGATGACGCTAGGCGTCGGTGCGAGGTCATGCAGGGACGACGCGAGGCGACGACGCGGGTTAGCACAGGGACAGCTAGGGGTCGCGTCGATGTGTCGCGACGACGGCGCGACGCCCTCCAACCTTGCTCAGATCTCATCGGCGGTGATGCAAAAGAGATTTAGGGGAGTGGGAAATCTGAGGGGAAGGGGAGGGGTGCAGGGATTTTGGTGAGTGGGCAAAGGAGACATTTCACAAAAGTGTGGGGTGAGAATAACAAAAAGTGGGGTGAGAATAGAAACTCCCAATATCTTCACAGGAATAATTTCAAACCATCCCAAGGCCTGCAGGTTTTGGACACGGGCTTCAAGCCTAGAAGGAGATCTAATGACCTTGCCATCTTTATTGGGCTAGTTTTCATATAGTTTACATGGCCCAGAGCTGTTTCTTCCTACACCCCCACAATCTCAACCTACACCCCTTATATATTTCGGATTAACCTTTTCATAGTGAAAGGAGACAACACCCCTTGTAAAATTTTGGATTAGGTAATTTAGAATGTAAAACTTTCATTCCATATTAACCTTTCCGTAATGAAAAGGGGTGTAGGATGAGATATATGAAATGCAGGAAGAAAAGGCCCCACATGGGGTGGGGTGAATCTTGATGGTCCCATATTTGAGTTTTGAAAATGAGAAATGATAGTATAGGAAAACATTATCTAAAAAATCTATTAAAAGAATGAAATAAGTTATGTACTAATAATATAAAACAATTTTCAACTATCATTTAATCATAAACTATTTTTATAATGATGACATTACATGATATCTGTCTATGTGATAAAATCTTCTTTTATATATAATATAATAATTGATTATAAATAATATTTTATAAAATTTAATAAATTGATTATTATATTTGTACTACTTGGACACGACACTCCACCGAGTAGATAACCCGGCCGAGTAGCATAAGCCTACTCGAACCAAGGTAGTTATAACGGAAAATATATCTTATCAAAAGATAAGATATATGAAGATTAAGACATAAGATTACGATAGAAGATAAGTCTATCTCTATCATAAGTAGCGAGATTTGATAAGATTTGATAGGAAAATAACCCGATCAAATCTTATCCTTCTATACTCTATAAATACGAAGATATTCACCCCAATCAAGGTACAAAATTCTACACCCAATTGTGACACATGTCTCCTACCTCTGCGCCTCTAACTTGAGCGTTGAAGTGTCTTTGTAGGTACACCCCCATCTTTAATAGAGGAGAGTCCGGCAGAGACATCACACCGTCACACTTACTAAATCTGGTAAGAACATTTGGCGCCCACCGTGGGGCTCGGTGAAACTTTTCCCAACCATATCAATCATCGCGAAACAATCACAATGATAGCAACCCAAGACGAAACAGTGAATCTCGAAAAGCGACCACAAGTGCTGGAAACCCTAACCAAGGGAACATCGACACAGGGGGATACCCGTGAGGGTAACCCCAACAACGTGGCGCCCATCCCGTGTCAGGCGCTTGAGAATCACCCGTTGATCCAAGCCCTGCAAAGGGAGGTAAACACGCTGAAATAAAACAGCACGAAGGAGATAGAGGATCTCCGCAGGGAGAACGCTAATCTCCGAGAGCAATACCAGAAACTACAAGAGAACCGAAACGCGCACTCGGCTACCCACGCGACCGCCCACGAACAGTCTGATCGAGCAGAACAAGATGACACTACCTTGAGCGAGGCAGACTGAACAACCCAAATGGAATCCAGACTTGTATCCATTTCGCGCACTGTCCCAAGACAGAACACAATGCTAGAGACAACAAGGCGACACCTTCGTAGATGGCATCATGGAAACACCACTGCCGGCCGGGTGGAAACCTTTGTCTGTGAACCGTTATGACGGCCTGAAGGACTTGGATGAGCATATAGACGCGTTCATCATGCAGGTTAACCTCTACACAAACGACGTCGCCATCATGTGCCACGTTTTCCCAACCACGTTGAAGGGAGCAACATTGAACTGGTACACGTGCCTCCCACCGTATTCGATTGACTTTTTTGCCACCTTGGTCGCTCATTTCGATGCCCAATACGCCACGAGTTGGCCTCATCACTTAACAGCAGTGGCCCTGGCCAACATTCGACAAGATACAATGAATCCCTTAAGGATTTCATGGAGAGATTCGCCGAAGTCTCAGTGAAGATGCGAGACCTGAATCCTCAAGTGGCATTAACCATCGTGCTAATGGCCTTGAAGTCCGGACCCTTCTCGGACAGTCTCTTCAAGAAGCCACCACATGATATGGACGAGTTTAGAGCGAGAGCAGCGGGGTACATTCAGATGGAAGAAATGACGAAGTTCCAAGAACACGTCAGAGGGGAATCCCGAAAGAAACATGAGGAACGGGAGAGAACAAGAACCAACTGAAAGCGGACTTCTAACAACAGATCCAGGGCCTAGAAGCCGCCTCGGGCAAGATTCACCCACTACACTCCCTTGATAGAAAGCAGAAGTCGGATATTAGAAGAAGCCTGCAGTGCCGAACTGATCAGTTTGCCTACCAGGAACTGATCCCCAGAAAAAAGTGGACAAGTCCAAGTTTTGCAGATACCATCGAGTGCACGGACATGCCACCGAAGACTGCACCACTTTGAAGGGTAAGATTGAAAAACTTATCCAAGAAGGCAAACTACGACATTTTATCCGAGATGACAGTCGAAAGTCCGAGCGAGAACGAACCCTTAGACAAGGGAGAGGATTGCAACAGAAAATCCAAGCAAACGGAGGAGACCCTCCAAGAGCAACCGACTAACCCTCCCGAGACTCGACTCCGAGGCGTTATCAACATGATAGCGGGAGGATTTGCCGGAGGAGGAAGCTCGAGCTCGGCAAGGAAGAGACACCTACGTGTCATTCGATCAATCAACTTGGCATCTATAAGACTGAGAGTACCAAGAAATATGCGCTCCATAACATTCACTGACGCAGACTTCGAAGGTATAGAACCTAACCACGACGATCTGGTGGTGGTTAAGGTTGCGGTCGCCAATTTCCTAGTATGCAAGGTCCTGGTAGACCAAGGCAGCTAGGCGAACATCTTATACTGGTCCACTTTCCAACAATTAGACATCCCCGAGAGCAAGATACAGTCGTACATCGAACAGCTATTCGGTTTTTTAGGCGAAAAAGTGGATACCAGAGGCTATATTGACCTTCTCACTACCTTTAGAGATGAAAAGAATGGATCCAAGACCATTACAGTCAAGTACCTCTTAGTCAACGCCTCACTTCATACAACATTCTTATAGGCAGACCTGCACTCAATGAGTTAGGAGCTATGATCTCAACTCCTCACCTAGCGATGAAATTCCCTAACTCGGAAGGGGAAATAGTGACAGTAAAAGCTGATTAAGAAACAGCCCATGACTGCTACTTAGAAAGCCTAAGGATAGCCAGCGGCAAAAAGGTCCTGGAACCAAGAGTGAAGCATGTGGCATGCATTTTGCTCATGGTACAACCAATGGAGGAGGCCGATCTCGACCCCAGGGAGGGTGAACCGAGAGCAGAACCCACAGAGGAGGTAAAATCCTTCCAATTAGGGAGAGAAGCAGAGCAATGCACAAAGCTTAGGACTCAGCTAACAAGCAAAACTGAGAGCACAATTGCCCAAGTTTTGTTAAAAAATGTCGACCTGTTCGCATGGTCAGCCGCCGACATGCCTGGAATCGACCTAAGTTTTCACTGCCACAAACTTGTCGTCTGCCCAGAGGCCAAGCCAATCTCCCAAAAGAAGATAAAGCTTGGGGCTGAGAAAGGAAAAGCGGTCAAAGAGAAAATTGAAAAGTTACTTAGCGCCGGTTTCATAAGAGAAGTACACTATACCACATGGCTTGCGAATGTCGTGATGGTAAAGAAAGCAAACGACAAGTGGAGGATGTGCACTGACTACACATAACTTAACAAAGTAAGTCCCAAAGACTCATACCCACTGCCGAGTATCGACAGTCTGGTGGACGGAGCATCCAGCTATCCCTTCCTGAGTTTTTTGGATGTGTATTCTGGTTACAACCAAATACCCATGTTTCCACCAGATGAGGAAAAAATGGCGTTCATAACCGATACAACTAACTACTGCTATACGGTAATGCCATTCGGACTAAAGAACGTGGGCGCAACATACCAACTTCTGATGGACAAGATTTTCGCAGATCAACTCGAACGAAATCTAGAAGTCTACATAGATGACATGGTAGTCAAAAGATGAAACCCGAACTCACATTTAGGAGACCTAGCCGAAATATTTGGTGAGATTAGAAAACACAACATGAGGCTAAAACCAGAGAAGTGCGTATTCGGAGTACAAGGAGGAAAATTCTTAGGCTTCATGCTCACACACAGAGGCATAGAAGCTAACCCGGAGAAATGCGCAACTATCATAAACATGAGAAGTCAGAGTAACATTAAGGAAGTACAAAGGTTAACTGGAAGGCTGACATCCCTATCCCGTTTCTTGCCGAAAGCAACAGAGGTAGCCAGACCCTTTTTCCAACTCCTTAAGAAGATCAAGTATGAGCTGAGAGGACCTATCAAAGCCCAATGCCTAGCCGACTTCATCGCAGAGCTAACACCAGTAGAAGAGGCACCCTCTCTATGGTGGACCCTCTACGTGGATGGTTCCTCGAAAATCAAGGGCAACGGAGCAGGCGTCATAATCGAAAGTACCGAAGGGATTGTTTTAGAACAATCACTTAGATTTGACTTCGATGCGTCTAACAACCAAGCCAAGTATGAAGCCCTATTAGCCGGACTGAAACTCGCCAAAGAAGTAGGGGCAAAGCACCTTAGGTGCTAGAGCGACTCAAAACTGGTCACAGGGTAAATGAACGGATCCTATCAAACGAAGGACTCCCAAATGATAAGGTACTACCACCTAGCTTCCCAGTTGAAGAACGAATTCACCGAGTTCGAACTTAACCATATCCTAAGAGAGCAAAACGAAAGAGCCGACTTGCTATCAAAATTGGCAAGCACAAAGAAGAAAGGCCAACAACGAATTGTCATACAAGAAACGGTATCCGCTCAAAGTATTAACAAAAAAGTTTCCAACATCAATCCGGCAGACCGAGAGTGGATGACCGAGGTATGGAACTTCTTGAAAGGAGGAACTCACCCCGAAAATCGAGAGGAGGCCAGGAAGATTAGAAGAGGGGCAAGTTACTATGTGATAGAAGGAAAAAAACCTTTACAGAAGAGGCTTCACCGCACCACTGCTGAAATGCGTTACGAAGACGCAGGCCGAATACGTGGTAAATGAGATGCATAGAGGAATATGTGGAATGCACTCAAGAGGAAAAGCCATGGCCGCTCGAGTCTTACGAGCCAGATACTACTGGCCGACAATGCGCCACGACTGCGTACATAAGAAAATGTGAAGAGTGCCAGAAATACGGCAACATATTTCACCTACCAGTAGAAGAACTGCTCAACATCACAACACCATGGCCTTTCGCCATGTGGGGAATGGATATCTTAAGACCATTCCCACTTGCTAAAGGACGTGTCAAATTCCTCCTGATCAGAATCGACTACTTCACGAAGTGGATCGAAGCTGAACCCTTGGGCACCATCACAACCAACAACGTACAAAAGTTCATATGAAAAAACATCGCATGCCGATTCGGCATCCCCTACTCAGTAATATTTGACAACGGAAAACAGTTCGTCGAAAAGAACCTAGAAGAGTTCTTTAAGAACCTCGAGATTCGGCACCAGGTAACTTCAGTAGAACACCCTCAGACCAATGGGAAAACTAAAGCAACCAACAAAGTCATACTGGGGGAACTAATAAGGCGAGTCGGTGATGCCAAAGGAAGTTGGGCCGAGGAGCTTTCTGCAATCCTTTGGGCATACTGTTGCACGCCACAATCTACAACTGGGGAAACACCTTTTCAACTCTCATATGGATCTGATGCAATGATACCAGTAGAAGTCGGAGAACCTTCTTTGCGAAGAGCAAACTTTGTTCAAGAGAACAACGACAAGTCACTAAGGCAGGCACTCGACATGACTGAAGAGACCCTCAACGAGGTCCAAATCAGAGCAGAAGCCTGCAAAAGAAGAGCTGAAAAGAGATATAACAACAAGATCAAGCCAAGAAACTTTGAAGTCGGAGATCTGGTTTGGAGAAAATACGGCGAAGCAAGTAAGGCAACCGGAGAGGGCAAGTTGGCAGCCAACTGGGAAGGGCCCTTCAGAGTAACTGAATCATTAGGAAATAGAGCCTACCGACTAAAGCATCTATCCGGCAAAGCCATTCCTCGTACTTGGAACGCCACTCATCTAAAGTTTTATTACAGCTAGAAAATTGTAAGTGGTGATGTACTCTTTTTCCTACTTTGACATTTTTTCCCAAGAGCTTTTTTGTCAAAGAGGTTTTAACGAGGCACACCCAACTTTCATTATTAATAAAAATTTCTTTTCCTACCAAATTATCTTAATTTGCATAAAACTGAGTAGACCAACCGGATACCCAGCACAAAGGCCACTTAAAGTGAGCGACACTCGGCATCCCGAAAGGAGAATGATCGAACTGCGATAACTAGTTCTCAAAAAACTTAAGTTACGAAAATAAGCTAACCGTGTTGACCTAAACAGGATACGAAAATGAGTTAAGCTAAAAAATCGCGTAGACCTCTAGCAGGATACAAACGAGTTAAGCTAAAAAACGTGTAAACCTCTAGCAGGATACGAACGAGTTAAGCTCAAAAACCGCGTAGACCCCTGGCAGGATACGAATGAGTTAAGCTAAAATACCATATAGACCTTCAACAGGATACAAAAAGTGAGTTAGACCAATCGGCTAACGAGTCAATTGTTATTATGCACACGGAAAATAAAGGGGGAATACTTAAGAGAAAATCAAATTTCATTAAGATAAAAACACCCTATTAGATAGGCGGGGTGCTAGCCTTTACAAAAGAAAAAACAAAAATGCCTAAGAGCTAATTAGCAGGCTGGGCCGAGTCACCTGAAGCCTTGTCGCCAGGGATGGTCAACTCGTCCACCAACTTCCCCTGTTTGTTGACATCCTCATCGATATAAAAAATAGAGGTATCAACATCTTTAAAAAAGAACCGGACTTGGTGAATCGCCTTCCTAAACCCAGCTTCATGAGTGGTGATGATCTCATCCATGGCCTCACCCAAACCGACCTTCAGCTTGGTCTCAGAGGCGGCAGCACCCAACTTGACCCGCTCCAACTCTTGTTGAAGACGCTCCACCTCAGCTTGAAGGTCATTCACGGAGCTCTCGGCCGTAGTCAAGGAGAGCTTCAAAGCATTCTCTCGAACCTTAGCTTCCCTTAACTTGGCCTCCGTTGCCTCTAAAGACTTACGAGACTCCTCAGCCGACTGGAGCAGAGTCTCATTGGCACAGGTAGCATCCAACAAGGCCTGGTCGGCCTTCGAGGCGGACTCCTTAGCCATTGAAAGCTCCTCGGATCAAACTCCTCAGCCCAGTATTGGGCAATAGCCCAAGAACGGACCTGGAAGCGAGATATTACTTCCATGGAAACCAAGGGACCAGCATCCCTCAACATGTCCCGGTCCACCTGACCGAGGTTCTCAGTGCTGATGAGAGCTTGAGGATTGAAGTCCAGGCTCCAAAGAGATGTCCACCCATCTTTCATAGAGAGGAAAGCTGGATGCCTCTCAACAGGAGTAGCAACAGGTTGAGCAAGAGGAGGACTCGGCTTATTCTTCTTTGAGACACCATCCTCCACTTGGACTACTTGTTTCTTCCTCTTTGGAGAAGGAGGAGGAGGAGGAGGTGAAATAGGAGAAGCCGCCAGGACCTCTTCACCCACAACTTCCTTATTCTTCAGCTTCTCAAGCCGAAGTCGTTTGGCAATCTGGTAGTCGAATTTCCCCATCACAACTGCATAAGAAGAAAAAGAGTTAGCAAAAATAGACAACAAAAGAAATTAAAGCTGAGTAAAGAAAGCGCTCACATGCCCAATCCTCCCTCGGAGTCCGAGAAGCAGGGATCCTCACTATAGTTTTACAGTGTAGTAAACGCGGCAACTTGCACAGAGTAACCATGTCATCCTGATTTTCAAGAGACATGTCTACAACCTGCCAAGACGACCGCTTATTCGGAACACGGGTCAAATAAAGGGGGAATCTCGGCCTCCCGCGCCCATAAAAAAAATCAATCTGGTAAGAACAATATTGTTTAAAATCAAAATTCATTTAAAATATGATGATTAAATTGATTAATTTAATCAAAATACATACATGTTACAATAATGTGTTTTTTATAAATGAAAATAAATAGAAAAAAAATTGATAAAATTTATGCGGAAAAATGATAATTGTCTTATATTCCTACTTTTTTTAGTAGTTTAGGGGCAATTATTTGATATCTTTCATGCTTTTGAGCTTTGTTATGTTCATTTTAGTTATGTTTTTAATAAAAGCTTTGTTTAGTTAGGAATTTTAGTTTTTACCCTTTTACACTTGATCTTTGGTTTGTTTTCTTATGTTTTTAGGAGCTTTTGGAAGCGTGGAGCAAGTTTGGAGAGGTCCCAAGAATAAATTATGCGTTAAGGATCAATTGGGTTGAAGTTTAACGCCTTGAAGGTCTTGCAGAAGCAAAAGAAGCTTGTAGGAAGCCTTGCACAGGCTGTGCAACGATCCGTGCACCCGTGCTTTGCATGTTGCAAGATTAATTCTTAATTTTCTGTTTTATCTTTTGTTTGGGCTTGAACCTTTTTTTGGCCCATAGCTTTAAATAGGGATTTTCTAGTCTGTCCTAGGGTTCCAAAACGTTGTGTAACGAAAGGAAGAGAATCTCGAGACGTGCGTGGCGGCTTTGATGTGTTTGGGTTCATCTTCCATTCTTTCTCCATCTTCTTGTCCTTCCCCCATGGCTATGCGTAGCTAAGTTCTCTTTTCGTTGGAGTTTAATGTAGTTGGACCTATTTTCATGTAATTACACTTTCTCTTATTTCAATTAAGTATTGTTATTGTTCTTCTTCTTCTCTTAATGCTTGTGTTTGGCCTGATCAACCAATTGCATGATTCTTTACTTCTATTGGTAATTGAGAAATTGTTTTGGTACACTTGCCAAAATCGCAACAAAAACAATAAATATAGTTTGAAAATGGATAATTGATTGATTTATGTTTGTAATTCATTTACATTACATTAAATACAAAGAGAATAATTTCATTAAATACTAATAGAATAATTACGTGTATTGATGGTACATTTATAATTCTATTACATAATAGAATAATGGAATGAATAACATATAAATGAATTATACACATCAATTAAAAAAAATCGTGATAATAAACAACAAAAATGTTATGATAATTATAAAAAAAATTCCATAAAATTTAATAAATTGATTATCATATTATATAAAATAAAAATTTATTTTTGATTTAATTGATCAATTTAATTAGAATATATACTTGTTATAATCACTTTAATTACTATAATCACTACAATTAAATATAATAATGTGTTTTTATAAATTAAAAAACAGATGAAAATTAATGAAATATAGGCAAGAAAATAAAGAATATAATGATGTCACGTGATATTTTTTATTTGACAAAATCTTCTTTTATAAGATATAATGATAATGATAATTAATTAATTGGTAATTGATTAGAAACACTTAATAATTCATTTTCTTTTGACTGGAAATTAATAATTCATTTAAAACTTAATTTTAGGAATTGAATATATAAAATAAATATTTGATTACAGCTATATATCATATTTACACAATAATAGTATTTGATATCCATTGATTATTTTGCTTTTGGCATACAGTTGATTCATTTAGTGAGTCATTAAACCTACCACACCTTCTGTTAAGCCATCAAACGCTAGTACAAGGCACGCACGCAACATCAAACATTGACGAGCACGTACATATAAAGCACGGAGCCTTGACAAAAATTCTTCATCAAACAAGCCTTTGTTGTTCATCAAACATTGACAATGGTTTATCCCACATCATTTCATCCATGCCTTGCAACAACAATCATTTGTCTCATGCTTCTTCCTTTACATATCTCAGCCACTGGAGCCAACGATGTGGGATTCAGCATTAACCTGATTCGAAAAAACTCTCCCCATCATGTTCTCCCTCTACGTCGTCTATCATCTATGGAAAAAACTCTTACTCCACAATCCCCAATATATTCTTACCTTGGTCATTATCTCATGGAGCTCTCTATTGGAACTCCACCATTCAAAATCTATGGCATTGCGGACACAGGCAGTGATCTCACATGGACCTCATGTGTGCCATGCAACAACTGCTATAAGCAACGTAACCCCATGTTTGATCCTCAAAAGTCCACCTCGTATAGGAACATATCATGCGACTCAAAGCTATGTCATAAACTTGACACAGGCGTGTGTTCTCCTCAGAAGCGTTGCAACTACACCTATGCCTACGCATCTGCTGCTATAACACAAGGCGTTTTGGCACAGGAAACAATCACACTCACCTCAACCACAGGGAAACGTGTTCCCCTTAAAGGCATTGTGTTTGGTTGTGGACACAACGACACGGGTGGTTTCAATGACCGTGAGATGGGTATCATAGGCCTAGGAGGAGGGCCAGTGTCACTCATTTCTCAAATGGGTTCTTCCTTTGGAGGGAAGAGGTTTTCCCAATGCTTGGTCCCATTCCACACTGATGTTAGTGTTTCTAGCAAAATGAGTTTTGGTAAAGGGAGTAAAGTGTCAGGGAAAGGAGTGGTTTCTACACCTTTGGTTGCTAAGCAAGACAAGACCCCTTATTTTGTTACCTTACTAGGCATTAGTGTGGGAAATACCTATTTGCATTTTAATGGTTCTTCACAAAGTGTTGAAAAGGGTAACATGTTCCTTGATTCAGGAACACCTCCAACTATTTTACCAACCCAATTGTATGATCAAGTGGTGGCTCATGTGAGGAGCGAGGTTGCGATGACACCCGTTACGGATGACCCGGATTTGGGTCCCCAGCTTTGCTATCGAACAAGGAATAATCTTCGTGGGCCTGTGCTTACGGCCCATTTTGAAGGTGCAGACGTAAAGTTATCGCCAATTCAAACCTTCATTTCTTCAAAAGATGGTGTTTTCTGCTTGGGGTTCACTAATACTAGTAGCGATGGGGGGGTTTATGGTAACTTTGCGCAATCAAATTACTTGATTGGGTTTGATCTAGAAAGACAAGTGGTGTCTTTCAAGCCAACAGATTGCACCAAACACAAATAGAGTCATGCCTAAGCCCTTGGTATCCGCATGAAAAACATTTATGTTATGTACGTAGTGTCGATTGTCATTCACTAATGAATTATGGCTTTTGCTTAAAGAGAAGATTTTCAAAAGTTTCAATTTACTCTTAAGTTATGCATTTCATTTGGCTTGCTGTACCTTAATAAATACTCCCTCCATTTCTTCTTATTTATCGTTTAAGGTTATTATGTAAAAATCAAAAAATAAAATAAATTTTCTTGATTCTAATAATTTATTCTAATAAAATAATTGTGAAGTTTCCTATTTTATCCTTTTTCTTTTTCACTCCATAATAAATGCATGTGTATAATTGATAAAAGAGTAATTAATGTGATTTGAACTTTGCAAACGATATATAAATAGAAATATTTTTTTTTCAAAAATCTGACACTTAAAAAGAAACACAGGAATAAATAACAGCTAAAATTATCAGGCACAAGGGGCAAACGAATACATTCAAGATTGGGAATTTGTGTACGATTTATTTATTTCATCAATCTCTCTTCAGTATATTTTGAACATTTTTTTCCTCATAAATGCAAATTTTAATGGAACAAAGTTCACTCATGAGTTGCTATCTACTATCTGAATAAGAAGAGAAACACTTTTTTTTTTTTTTTTTCTGAATTAGAAGAGAAACACTTATTGGAGTTTCCCTTAAAGGGATTTAACCATGAAACTCATTAGAGTTGCTAGTACAATATTTATTTTTATAATATCATATTATTTTTATTACTTTAAGCAACCTAAATAATTTTTTCTCCAACCCAATAATTTTGCAAATTACTTAAATAGACACTCCACAATCTAATTTTAAAAAGCATTTAATATACAAGTGAGACCCGAAAATTGTAATTTGGTTGAGCAATCTATTATTTTTTTAGTTTCTCTCTAATGATGTATGAATTATTATATTATTAACATTTTACGCATAATTGCCAAATTTGGCTATGATTTTAGGCATAAAAATGTTTTTATTGCAGGCATAATGCGTTATAATTTGGCTATTAATATTAATTGCGAAATTATTTGTAAGTTAGAAGTTGAAAAGCTGGAATCTTATAAGCTAGCTGATTTAGTACTTATAAAAAAATGTTAATAATATTAGTTACAAAATTATATCTTGACATAAACAATTGGCACGTTACCTTCAACATGACTTAATATATTCTTTGTCAATTATAATTGAAATGTTTTCATCAATCATGTCAACAAAATCAATTAAAATATTGGTTATTAAATTCATTTACAAATTTGTATTAATTATTATCATCTCTATTCAACTTCTCAAATTAATTTTTATATCTAATAAATATATTATATTTAATAAATATAATATTTAATCATACTTTTTAATTTGATTATATAAATGTAATATTTAGAAAAAAATTATGAATATTAAAATTAATTCATGTTAAATATATACCATGTTTAATAAAATATAAAATATTACTATATCTGTAAAAAAATTACTATTTAATAAATACAACATTGAAATATTTAATCATATTATTTAATTTGACTATATATTATATTTAATAAATATTTTTTTAATATTATTGAAATACTATAATAACATATTGAATGCTATTGAAATACTACTATAACAACAAATTTAATGTTATTAAAATACTATAATTATAATTAATAGTATATTATAGTAACATATTTTGAATATTGTGCTAAATGAAGTCAAAATTAGTTTTCAACAAAATCAGTTGGTACTTTGACTAATAAAAATAACATAAACTTGGCTCATTTTACCAAGTTCCCAAATGAAGTCAAAACATATGGTAATAAAAATATGAAGTCAAAACAAGTTATAGGAAAGGAAGAAGTTCTATTTTTAAAATTAAATTGATTAATGCTAATGAATTTCAATAATTAAAAAAATCTTCATTTTAATTTTTTACAATAACTTAAATTTCAAAATTGTTTATATATATATGAAAAAAAAATCCTCTACTTTTCACATCACTTTGTCCCTTGCTAAAACTTCATGGCCAATTTTCTCAGCTTCCATTTGTGCCTTTTTGTAGTGTATACGTTCTTATGTCCAACACCAGTGGGAGCTTACAATGCCGGGTTGAGTGTTCAACTAATCCGCAAGAACTCACCCAATTCTCCCTTCTACAAATCAGATAAACTTGATACACATAGACTTGGCTCATTTTACCAAGTTCCCAACAAATCATATGCCTCAAATGGTGCCTTCACTAGAGTCACATCCAACAATGGTGACTATCTTATGAAGCTCACATTAGGATCACCACCAGTGGACGTGTATGGTTTGGTTGACACAGGTAGTGACCTTGTGTGGGCACAATGTACACCTTGCCAGGGTTGTTATAAGCAGAAAAATCCAATGTTTGACCCTCTAAAGTCCAAAACATACGCTCCTATTCCATGTGATTCAAAGGAGTGTAATTCACTCTATGATCATTCCTGTTCTCCTAAAAAAATGTGCGCTTATAGTTATGCTTATGCTGATGATTCAGTAACAAATGGGATGCTTGCAAAGGAAATTGTCACATTTAGTTCCACCAATGGAAAACCTGTTGTTAAAAGCATTATATTTGGGTGTGGACACAACAACACAGGAAATTTTAATGAAAATGATATGGGAATCATTGGGCTAGGAGGGGGGCCTCTTTCACTTGTTTCACAAATTGGTAACCTTTATGGGAGCAAAAGGTTCTCTCAGTGCCTAGTTCCTTTTCATACAGACCCTCACATTTCAGGTACCATTAGTTTTGGTGACGCCAGTGATGTTTCAGGTGAAGGAGTAACCACAACTCCTTTGGTCTCTGAGGAAGGTCAGACACCTTATTTGGTCACACTAGAAGGCATAAGTGTTGGAGACACATTTGTCCCTTTTAATTCTTCAAAAATGCTTTCCATGGGGAATATAATGATTGATTCAGGTACACCAGCAACATATTTACCACCAGAACTTTATGATCGTCTAGTGGAGGAATTGAAGGTGCAGATTAGCCTACCACCCATTCAAGATGACCCAACCTTGGGCACACAACTTTGCTACAAAAGTGAGACAAATTTGAAAGGGCCAATCTTGACTGCTCATTTTGAAGGGGCAGATGTGAAATTGATGCCAATACAAACCTTCATCCCACCAAAAGATGGTGTATTTTGCTTTGCAATGGCTGGCACTACTGATGGCTTATATATATTTGGCAATTTTGCTCAATCAAACGTTTTGATTGGATTTGATTTAGATAGAAGGACGGTTTCTTTTAAGCCAACTGATTGCCTAAGCAGTAGAAATGATTTTAATGTAATTTTAGTGAAGTGATAGTGACATCTATATTTAGAGGTTGAGGTCAAGAGAAAGATTAGGGATGTAACATCTTCATACAACATTCTAAAATAAATGGAGTATAGTATGCTTCACAAAAACAAAATTGTTCCTGCGTGAGGGTGACAAGGTACTTCTTCTTATGCCGATATCTTCAATCTGAGATCTCCTGCGAGCGTCCGAATTATCCTAGGTAACAAGAGGGGTGGGTACCTGCAAAAGGTACTTCAACGTTCAAGTCAGCTTTCGGCTCAGAGCATTTAATAAGTGTAATAAACGAGAATAAAAAATACCGTACTTCGAGGATCGTAATCCTTTTTATACTTACCTTACTGGGCTTTGGACTTTTATGGGTCCTGATTATCTTTTGATAGTTTATCATCATTAATTAAGATTGCTTAATTACCTTCTAATCTTGGATTGTCTTGGTAATACCTTTTTAGCAGGTTTTATCTTGTCCGAGTACTATTCGTGGTACTCGATTATCATGATGCCGAATACCTGGTTGTACCTATTCGGTAATTACCTGTCTTCTATGGTCATTCTTACTGCTGAATACCTCTCTAGTAAGGGGTATTCGGCTATTCCAAAAGCCTAATACTTATCCAGTATGGAGCGTATTCAGCTAATCATATTGCCGAATACCCCTCCTGTATAAAAATTAGATGCAATCTTCTTAAATTTGCAATTTTATGTTATGAATGATGTTGTCTTAATTTGATTTAAGATCCCGATTTTTTCCCTTGATGTGAATTGGAATGGTATGAGACGTAATAGAGCAATTGACATGATGAAGTAAACTAACTAGTTTTATTTAGTGAAAAAAGTTAATAAAACCAAACTAAATTAAATTAAACTATTTTAATTGGTATGAATTTTTTGTCACTCCTGTTCTTACCAAATTTTGATAAGCCTTCTGGTGCGGTGGCTCCGTCGAGATCGCCTCCGTGACTGGTGGGGGTGTACCTGCAAAGACACTCCGACGCTCAAGTTAGAGGCGCAGAGGGAGAGACAGGTATTATAAAGTGGGATTAGAATTTCGTACCTCGATTGAGATGAATTGTTCTGATTTTATAGGGTGTAAAGAGATAGATTTGATAGGGTTATTTTCCTATCAAATCTCCTCAAATCTCGTAATGAAGATAGAGATAATTCTATCTTCTATCTTTATCTTATGACCTGATCTTTCTATATCTTATCACATGGTAAGATATATTCTTTCCGTTATTATCATCCGAGTCCGAGTGATAGGTTTTACTCGGTCAACTCGACTACTCGGTGGAGTGCCGAGTCCGAGTAGTACACATGCCCCCCAAGCTCTGAAGTAATGTAGGAGCTTAAGTAATGTTATACCAATTTCGGATTTATTTGGCCGAGACGAGTTTGGTTCTCGAAGCGTCACGTCGTTTGGTGAAGATGTCGTTTCAGACATATTGACGTCGTAACGGTTCCCAAGGGCGGCGTCAGTGATTACTTTTTTGAATTTTGAAACGGTCTAGGGATTCCCAAAGGTCTCAAGCCTTCCTAGCCGTTGATTGGCCTAGTGAAGGGTCTTGATCCAACGGTTCGGACCGTTTCGCCCTTTCGTATTCGCGACGTTTGGGGTTTTATATAAAGGGGTACTGTTGACGTTGGTGTTCACTCTTATTTCTGTGTTTTGTCTTCCCGTAAGCTTTTTCTCCCTTGTGCCATTTTGTCCTCCTTCTAGGTTTTTCTTTGTTCTTTGTTCAGGTACGCCCTTCTCCTTTCCATTTCTTTTTCTGGTTCTATAATGTCTTCTTTTTTCGGGGATTCTGGGCGTTCCAGCGGGGGTCGTATGCTTACACCGGAGGTTCGCCCCATCGGAGAGGGTTCTGATGGTGGTTCTCCTTCGCACCATCCTGGTTCTGATGGAATTAGCGATGGTGCGTCAGCGGCAAACGTTGCCGCCGCGGGTGTCGGGGTGGTTCGTCCATCCGTCAACCCTGCGCAAGCACCTTTGGTTGTTCCTGTCAGGGGGGTGGTGGTTCTAGAGGATTTCGAGGCCACTGAGGATCGTCCTCTTGAGACTCGGCGTGCTCGTCTTCTATTTCCTTCTGTTCCCCAGCCTATTGATTCTAGGGGTAGAAAGGTATATTCTCCTGTTACTACTTTCGGCTATTCTTGGGTGGCTGGGGAGGTAGGTGCATATGCTTCTCGGTATCATACCGAGGAAGCTTTGTCTGCCCTTCTTGAAACTATTGACTTGTGTCATTCAGAACGCCCGGGTATGGTCCATGCCGAACCTTGTGGGCCCGATGACCGAGTTTTTATGTCCGCTGACTCGCGCCAACCACACTTTACTTTTGTATATGAAGCCTTGTTCTCGGTTCTCGGCATTACAGTGCCGTTTGACCAGTTCGAGGCTGACGTTCTTCGGGCGCTGAATGTTGCTCCCACGCAGTTGCATCCGAACTCCTGGGCTTCTCTCTAGGCTTTTCGGGTGCTCTACAGTAAATTCTTTATAACTCCTACTGCTCCTAAATTTTTGTATCACTATAAAGTAAAAGAGAGTCAAAAGGGGGGTTGGGTCTCCTTGACTGGGATTCTTGGTCGGTCAATCCTTAGTCCTTATACCTCATCTTGGAAAAATTTCAAGAGTGATTTCTTTCGTGTCCGACCAGGTCCGGAAGGAGAGGTCGAATTTTTTGATGGCCGTGGGAAGCCGAGGTTCCCTCTCTATTGGACCCGCTCCCCGAACAAACGGCTGTCTTGGCAGGTCGTGGACATGTCTCCTGAGGATCAGGATGACATGATTACGCTGTGTCAGTTACCGCGTTCCTTGTCCTGTAAAACAATCGTGGGAATTCCTTCTTCTCGGACTCCGAGAGAGGATTGGGACGGTGAGTACCTTTTATTTACTCGGTTTTTCTTCTTCTACTTTGCTTTTTACTGATGTTTTGTCTTTTTTGCAGCTGTGATGGGGAAATTTGATTATAAAACGGCCAAAAAGCAAAGGCTGGAGAAATTGAAGGGTAAGGAGCCCGCTGCTGAGGCGGTTCGAGTTGCTTCGCCTGTTCCTCCTCCTCCTCCGAAGAGGGACCAGCGAGAGGTCGTTCAAGGAGGGGATGGTCCTTCGAAGAAGTCAAAACCGAGTCAACCCGGTGCTGAGGCTTCAGGGTCTGCTGTTGAGAGGCATCCGGCTTTTCTTTCTATGAAAGATGGTCGGACCTCGCTTTGGGGAAAAGACTTCAATCCCGGGGCCCTCATCTCTGCCGACAATCTCGGTCAAGCTGATCGGGATATGTTGAGGGATGCTGGGCCAATGCTTTCTATGGAGGCTGTTTGTCGCTTCCAAGCTCGGTCATGGGCTATTGCTCAGTATTGGGCCGAGGAGTTCGACCACGGCCACCGGGAATTAGCTATGGTGAAGGAGAATGCTGCAAAGGCCGAGCAGGCCCTGTTGGAGGCTACCCGGGCCAACGAGACTCTTCTCCAATCCGCTGAAGAATCTCGGCGGTCTCAAGAGGGAGTGGAGGCTAAGTTGAGGGAAGTTGAAAGTCGTGAGGAGGACTTAAAACTTTCCTTAACTGCTTCCGAGAACTCGGCTGGGAGTTGCGGGCTGAGGTGGATAGGCTCGTTTCCGAGCTTGCTCAAGCGAGGACTGAGGCTGCCGAGTCCGAGGCTAAGCTGAAAGCCGATCTGGGTGAGGCCTTAGACGAGATTGTGAAGACCCATGAGGCCGGGTTCAGCAAGGCACTTCGCCAAGTTCGGTATTTCTTCAAGGATGCTGACACTTCTCTTTTTGACGTTGACAAGGATGTCAATAAAGAGGGGGAATTGGTTGAGGAGTCTGCGCTTGGTGAGGACGCTCCGGGCTGTTCCATTCAGGAGGGGGGAGATGTTCCTTTTTAGTGTTTATATTTTCCTTGTTTTTGTAAGGCTCGTACCCAGCCTATCGAATAGGGTACTTAATGAAATTTATATTCAGGGCTCGCACCCGGCCTTTCGAATAGGGTGTTAAATGACTTTTCTTTGTTATTCGTATGGTTTTTCGCTAACTCGCTTTTTTGTATTAAAGGTCTACGCGGTTAATTATAACTCGCCTTTTGTATCCTTTATTCGGTTAGGTCTAACTCGCTTTTTGTATCCTTGTAAAGGTCTACGCGGTTAATTGTAACTCGCCTTCGTATCTTTGTAAAGGTCTACGCGGTTAATTGTAACTTGCCTTTTGTATCCTTTACTCGGTTATGTTTAACTCGCTTTTCGTATCCTTGTGAAGGTCTACGCGGTTAATTGTAACTCGCCTTCGTATCTTTGTAAAGGTCTACGCGGTTAATTGTAACTCGCCTTTTGTATCCTTTACTCGGTTATGTTTAACTCGTTTTTTGTATCCCTGTGAAGGTCTACGCGGTTAAATCTAATTATGAATAGATAATTTGAAGAAAGGAGTTTCATTAATGAGAGAAATTGGGTGTGCCTCGTTAAAACCTCTTTGACAAAAAACCTCTTGGGAAAAAATGTCAAAGTAGGAAAAAGAGTACATCACCACTTACAACTTTTCTAACTGTAGTAAAACTTTAGGTGTGTCGCGTTCCAAGTTCGGGGGATGGTTTTTCCGGATGGGTACTCCAATCGGTAAGCTCCATTTCCCAGCGACTCGGTTATTCTGAAGGGGCCTTCCCAATTGGCTGCCAATTTACCCTCTCCTGTAGCTTTTCTGGCTTCCCCGCATTTTCTCCAAACCAGGTCTCCAGCTTCAAAGTTTCTTGGTTTGACCTTGGTGTTATACCTCCTCTCGGCTCTTCTTTTACAGGCCTCTATTCTGACTTGGACCTCGTTGAGCGTCTCTTCGGTCATGTCGAGTGCATGCCTGAGTGATTGATCGTTGTTTTCCTGGATGAAATTTGTTCTTCGCAGGGAGGGTTCTCCGACTTCTACTGGTATCATGGCGTCTGATCCGTATGAGAGTCTGAAAGGGGTTTCCCCTGTTGTTGACTGTGGTGTGCAACGATATGCCCATAAGATTGCGGGAAGTTCTTCTGCCCAACTTCCTTTAGCGTCTCCTACTCGCTTCTTCAGTTCTCCGAGTATCACTTTATTTGCGGCTTCGATTTGTCCGTTGGTTTGCGGATGTTCCACTGAGGTCACTCGGTGCCGAATCCCTAGGTGTTTGAAAAACTCTTCGAGGTTCTTTTCGGTGAACTGTCTACCGTTGTCGGAAATCACCGAGTGGGGGATGCCGAAACGGCATATGATATTTTTCCATATGAATTTTTGCACGTTGTGGGCGGTGATAGTTGCCAAGGGTTCGGCCTCGATCCACTTTGTGAAGTAGTCAATTCCGACGAGGAGGAACTTCACTTGTCCTTTAGCGAGTGGAAAAGGGCCTAATATGTCAACTCCCCATAGGGCGAAGGGCCATGGTGCTGTGATATTGTGCAATTCTTCTGCTGGTAGATGGGATAAGTTGCCATATTTTTGGCATTCTTCGCATTTTTTGACGTACTCGGCGCAGTCGCGGCGCATCGTTGGCCAGTAATATCCGGCTCTTAGAGTTCGGGAGGCCATAGCTTTTCCTCCTGAGTGCATTCCACATATTCCTTTGTGCATCTCATTTACCACGTATTCGGCCTGAGCCTTCGTGATACATTTCAGCAGTGGTGCAGTGAAGCCTCTCCTATAAAGGTCTTCTCCTTCTATGACATAGTAGCTGGCCCTTCTTCTGATCTTTTTAGCTTCTTCCCGACTCTCTGGGAGGGTTCCTTTCTTCAAGAAGTTCCATATCTCGGTCATCCATTCTTTGTCAGCCGAGTTGATGTTAGAAACAATTTTTTCGATGCTCGGAGCGGATATCGTTTCCTGTATGACAGTTCGGTGCTGGCCTTTATTCTTTGTACTTGCCAACTTTGATAGCAGGTCGGCTCTTTCATTTTGTTCTCTCAAAATGTGGTCGAGCTCGAAACTAATGAATTCGTTATTCAACTGGGAGGCCAAGTGGTAATATCTTACCATCTGGGGGTCCTTCGTTTGATAGGATCCATTCATTTGCCCAGTGACTAGTTTTGAATCGCTCCAGCATCTAAGGTGTTTCGCTCCTACTTTCTTGGCGAGTTTTAGTCCTGCTAGTAGGGCTTCATACTCGGCTTGGTTGTTGGATGCGCTGAAGTCGAACCTGAGTGATTGTTCCAGGATAATCCCTTCAGGGCTTTCAATTATGACTCCTGCTCCGCTACCTTTTTCATTCGAGGAGCCATCTACATAAAGGGTCCAGAATGGGAGGGGCGCTTCCGCTACTGGTGCTAGTTCAGCAATAAAGTCGGCTAGGCACTGTGCTTTGATAGGCCCTCTCGGTTCGTACTTGATGTCGAACTCGGATAGTTCTACCGACCATGCTATCATTCGTCCGGCTAGCTCTGGTTTTCTCAGTATCTGTCGTATTGGGTGGTCTGTTCGTACCACTATTGGGTGGCTTTGAAAATATGGACGTAGCCGTCGTTCTGAGGTGACTAGGGCTAGCGCTAGCTTTTCTATCTCTTGATATCTGGTTTCGGCATCTTTCAATACTCGACTTATGTAGTAGACTGGTTTTTGCGTCTGATTTTCTTCCTGGATAATGACCGAACTGATTGCGTCTCCCGAGACGGCTAAGTATAGTATTAAGTCCTTGCCGGGTTCAGGTCTTGTTAGAATTGGTGGTGATGAAAGTAGTGTTTTTATCTTTAGGAAGTTTTCTTCACACTTTTCATCCCATCTGAAGTCTTGTTGTTTCTTGAGTAGTTGAAAAAAGGGTCTGGCTATTTCTGCTGCTTTTGGCAAGAAACGGGACAGGGACGCCAGTCTTCCAGTTAGCCGTTGTACTTCTTTTATGTTACTCGGACTTCTCATGCCTATGATAGCCGCGCATTTTTCTGGGTTGGCTTCTATGCCCCTGTGGGTGAGCATGAATCCTAAAAACTTTCCGCCATGCACCCCGAATACGCATTTCTCAGGGTTTAGCCTCATATTATGTTTTCTGATCTCGTCAAAAATTTCGGTCAGGTCTCCTGGATGTGATTCTGGTTCTCTGCTTTTAACCACCATGTCGTCGACGTAGACTTCCAGGTTTCTGCCGAGTTGTTTTGTAAAGATCTTGTCCATTAGACGCTGGTATGTTGCTCCTGCGTTCTTCAGTCCAAATGGCATTACCGTGTAACAGTAATTGGCCGTGTCAGTTATGAATGCCGTTTTTTCCTCATCCGGTGGGTACATTGGTATCTGGTTGTACCCGGAGTATGCATCCAGAAAGCTCAGGATCGGATAGCCGGCTGCTCCATCTACTAACTTGTCTATGCTTGGCAGCGGGTATGAGTCTTTTGGGCATGCTTTGTTAAGGTCTGTGTAGTCAGTACACATTCTCCATCTTCCATTCGCCTTTTTTACCATCACCACATTTGCGAGCCATGTCGTGTATTGAACTTCCCTGATGAAGCCGGCGCCGAGTAGCTTTTCAGTTTCTTCTTTTACCGCTTTTCCTCTTTCAGCCTCGAGTTTCCTCTTCTTTTGGGAGATCGGTTTGGCCTCCGGGTAGATGGCAAGTTTGTGGCAATGGAAGCTTGGGTCTATTCCGGGCATGTCGGCGGCTGACCATGCGAACAAGTCGGCGTTGTCTAACAGGACTTTGGCAATAGCTTCTTCGGTCTCGCTTTCTAGCTGAGTCCCGAGTTTCGTGCGTTGCCTTGATTCTCTTCCTATTTGGAAGGATTTTACCTGTTATGTGGGTTCTGCTCTCGGCTCGGTCTCCCTGGGATCTAGGTCGGTCTCTTCTATTGGCGTTGCAAGAGAAGTGCATGCTACGTGTTTTATCGTCAGTTCTGGGATCTTTTTGCCGCTGGCTATCTTTAGGCTTTCTAAGTAGCACTCGCGGGCTGCCTCCTGATCAGCCTTGACTGTTACTATTTTTCCTTCTGAATTTGGGAATTTCATTGCCTGATGTGGAGTTGAAATTATTGCCCCTAATTTGTTGAGTGCTGGCCTGCCTATAAGAATATTGTATGAAGTGAGGGCGTTGACTAGGAGGTACCTGACCGTGATGGTCTTGGACCCCATCTCATCTCCAAAAGTTGTGAGGAGGTCAATATAGCCTCTGGTATCAACCTTTTCGCCTGCAAATCCGACTAACTGTTCGGTGTATGGTTGTACCTTATTTTCAGGGATGTCTAGCTATTGGAAAGTGGACCAATACAGGATATCCACCGAGCTGCCTTGGTCGACTAGGACTTTGCACACCAACCAGTTTGCGACTTCAACTTTGACCACCATCGGGTCATCATGATTGGGCTCTATGCCTTCGAAGTCTGCGTCTGTGAAAGTTATAGGTGGCATTTTCTTGTGTACTCTGGGGTTTGTTGAAGCCGAGTTGATTGATCGGAGGCTACGCAGATGTCTCTTCCTTGCCGAACTCGAACAACCACCTCCAGCGAATCCTCCTGCTATTGTGTTGATAACGCCTCGGAGTCGAGTTTCGGGAGGTTTGGTTTGCTGTTCCTGGCGGGGCTCTTCCGTGCGTCGGGTTTTTCTATCGCGATAGTCTTCCCTATCCCGGGCTCATTCTCGCACGGGCTTTCGGCCGTCGTCTCGGACGAAGCGTCGTAACTTGCCTTGTTGGATAAGTTTTTCAATCTTATCCTTCAGGGTGGTGCACTCCTCTGTAGTGTGTCCATGTACTCTATGGTATCTGCAAAATTTGGACCTATCTGCTTTCTCTGGGGAGTTGTTTCGAGTAGGCAGGCTTATCAGCTCGGCGCTGCAGGCTTCTTCCAGGACTCGTGCTCTGCTATCAGTTAGGGGGGTATAATGGGCAAACCTTGCACGGGGCGGTCTGTCGCTTCTAGGTTTGCTACTCCGCTCTCGGTTTGCTCCTGCTTTCTCTCGTTCTTCTTGTTTTCTATAGGATTCGCCTCTGACCCGTTCCCTGAACTTGGTCATTTCTTCCATCTGAATATATCCTGCTGCTCTAGCTCGGAGCTCGTCCATGTCGTGTGGCGGTTTCCTGCAGAGGCTGTCTGAAAAAGGTCTGGATTTTAGCGCCATGAGCATGGCGGTCAATGCCACTTGTGGATTCAAGTCTCGGATCTTGATGGAGATCTCGGCGAATCTTTCCATGAAATCCCTGAGAGACTCGTTGTCTTCTTGCCGTATATTGGCCAGTGCTACTGCCGTCAGGTGGTGGGGTCGACTCGTAGCGTATTGAGCACCGAAACGAGCGACTAACGTGGCAAAAGAGTCGATTGAGTAGGGGGGAGTCGTGTGTACCAGTTCAACGCTGCTCCCTTCAGGGTCGTTGGGAAAACCCGGCACATGATGGCGTCGTCGTTTGTGTACAGGTTCACCTGTGTGACGAATGCGTCGATATGCTCGTCGGGGTCGGTCAGCCCATCGTATCTGTCCATGGATAACGGCTTCCACCCAGCCGGTAGTGGAGTCTCCATGATTCCATCTACAAACGGGTGTCGCCTCGTTGTCTCAGGTATCATACTCCGCCTTGGTGGCGCTCGCGATCCTGAGGCGGGTCTGGACTCTAATTGGGTCGTTGCTCGGTCTGCCTCGCTCCAAGTGGTGTCTTCCTGCTCTGTTAGGTCAGGGTGTCTGTTGGCGGTTGTATGAGCCGCCGATAGTCCGTTGGTAGCGGCGTGGGCTGCCGAGAACCCGTTGATAGCGACGTGGGCTGCCGAAAGTCCGTTCCGGTCCTCTCGCAGTTTTTGATATTGCTCTCGGAGGATAGCGTTCTCCTTGCGGAGGTCTTCTATCTCCTTAGCGTTGCTCTGTTTCAGCGTGTTAACTTCCCTTTGCAGGGCTTGGATCAGCGGGTGATTCTCAAGCATCTGACGCGGGAAGGGCGCCACGTTGTTGGGGTTACCTCCCTGGGTATCCCCTGGAGGTGGTACGCCCAGGATTTGGGTTTCCCCCTCCTATGGTCGCTTTTCATGGTTCGCTGCTTTGTTCTGGGTTGTCGTCATTAGATTAATCTTGTTGTGATTGGTGTGGCTGGGAATAATTTCACCGAGCCCCACGGTGGGCGCCAAATGTTCTTACCAAATTTTGATAAGCCTTCTGGTGCGGTGGCTCCGTCGAGATCGCCTCCGTGACTGGTGGGGGGTGTACCTGCAAAGACACTCCGACGCTCAAGTTAGAGGCGCAGAGGGAGAGACAGGTATCATAAAGTGGGATTAGAATTTCGTACCTCGATTGAGATGGATTGTTCTGATTTTATAGGGTGTAAAGAGATAGATTTGATAGGGTTATTTTTCTATCAAATCTCCTCAAATCTCGTAATGAAGATAGAGATAATTCTATCTTCTATCTTTATCTTATGACCTGATCTTTCTATATCTTATCACATGGTAAGATATATTCTTTCCGTTATTATTATCCGAGTCTGAGTGATAGGTTTTACTCGGTCAACTCGACTACTCGGTGGAGTGCCGAGTCCGAGTAGTACAACTCCAAATTCGAATCAAGCAAACCCATGGAGACGCCTAGAACCTGTTTGGAAACGGGTTGAGAGCAATTGACACGCGTAAAGTTGAAGCAAATAATTCTTGTTTCTGCGTTATTTTAAGAATTTTGATGCAAATTTGTATGGAAATGTGGATCTTAAACTCATATTCAAATATGTATGCTACTGGAAGGAATTCACGTGCATGCATATTTAAGGTAAAGTTGTTGAACCTTTTATCTAATTTGATTACGTCCAATGTCTTGTAGCTTTTAGTCACTCACGGACTTCGGTGGCTCGTAAATCATACATTAAGTTTATGCTTTATCGTGTCGTAAAACGTCAAAACATCTTGTCTCATGCATTTATTTGGTGTGCTGAACTTACCACTTTTCAAGACTCCAATTTTTCTAATCCTAATAATACATACCATAGTTTCTGTCAAAAAATAATAATCATAATACATACCGTAGTTTCTTACTTCTATTATATCATTTGAATCTTTATAGATTTAAATAAAGAAAAGAAGTGTAGAAGGTGTGGGAATCATATAGCCTAGCAGCCAAATGCGGAGTTGATATAAACCGTTTTTTTTTATGAAAATCAGAGTAGATATGACATCTTCAGTTATATGACTAAAAAATGCAACATGTTACAACAAGAAAACCCAAATTCATGTCTGTCAAGTTTGATTTATTGGAATGAACTGCATTCATATAGTTATCAGTTTGGCTAGTAGTTGCGTTCTTAGTTATAAACTCAGAATATGGAAGGTATGACTCATAAGAAATATAAAAAAAAAATAATAATAATAATTAAAAAACAGAGTAGTCGTGCCATCGACGCATTTTAGCTGTACATTTTTTGTTGGTTGTTGTTTTTGGTTTGGTTTGATTGGTTGGTAACTTGGTCTATCTTAGTTTGACTTTATGATCCTCATGCCTATCCTTGTTTTTTATTTTCTATTACTTAGTAGTTAGTACTACTGGTCAATTAGTAGTATGTGTGGCATTTTCTCAGCTTTTTCAACTGAATATAAGTTATTGCAAGTTAGAAATCTTTGAATGCAAATGTGCAGAATCAATGAAGGTATCAACATGGCTGATTGGCTCACCAAGTCAGCTTATGTTAAGGAACTATAAACTTATTTAACAGTGCCACTTCCTTTTGGCCAACTACAAGTGCTATTCACGATGTTCCAGTTATAGCTTTCTCCAGGTTCTCTGGGTAATGTTGGGTCTTGAACCCTTATCTTTAAAAAAAAGGAAAAAAGAGAAAATTAAGATGGTATGATATAGTAGGGACCAGGGAGCAAAATAGTATTTTCTAGATCTCTTGTCACAGAAATCACTCACATGCTGCAACTGTCTACTTCTTGTGACTAACCCATACCATGATACCAACTTTCCCACTCACATTAGTCACATGTTGCGCTTATATATATGTGAAATAAACTCCTCTATTTTTCACATGACATTGTCCCTTGCTAAACTTCATGGCCAACATTCTCTGCTTCCATCTGTGCTGTTTTGTACTGTATACGTTCTTGTGTCAAACACCAATGGGAGCTTACAACTCCGGGTTCACTATTCAACTAATCCACAAGAACTCACCCAATTCTCCCTTCTACAAATCAGATGAACTTCATGTACATAGACTTGGCTCATTTTACCAGGTTCCCAAGAAATCATATGCCCCAAATGGTGCCTTCACTAGAGTGACATCCAACAATGGCGACTATCTCATGAAGCTCACATTGGGAACACCACCGGTGGACGTGTATGGTTTGGTTGACACAGGCAGTGATCTTGTGTGGGCACAATGTACACCTTGTCATGGCTGTTATAAGCAAAAAAGTCCAATGTTTGAGCCTCTAAGGTCCAATACATACACTCCTATTCCATGTGATTCAGAGGAGTGTAATTCACTCTTTGGTCATTCCTGCTCTCCTCAAAAACTGTGTGCTTATAGTTATGCTTATGCGGATTCTTCAATAACAAAAGGGGTGCCTGCAAGGGAAACTGTCACATTTAGTTCCACCGATGGAGAACTTGTTGTTGTTGGAGACATTACATTTGGGTGTGGACACAGCAACTCAGGAACTTTCAATGAAAACGACATGGGAATCATTGGACTAGGTGGGGGGCCTCTGTCACTTGTTTCACAAATTGGTAACCTTTATGGGAGCAAAAGGTTCTCTCAATGTCTGGTTCCTTTTCATGCAGATCCTCACACTTCAGGTACCATTAGCTTTGGTGAGGCCAGTGATGTTTCAGGTGAAGGAGTAGCCACAACTCCTTTGGTCTCTGAAGAAGGTCAGACTCCTTATTTGGTCACGTTGGAAGGCATAAGTGTTGGAGACACATTTGTGCCCTTTAATTCTTCAGAAATGCTTTCCAAGGGGAATATAATGATTGATTCAGGTACACCAGCAACATATTTACCACAAGAATTTTATGACAGACTAGTGGAGGAATTGAAGGTGCAGAGTAACATGTTACCCATTGATGATGACCCAGACTTGGGCACACAACTTTGTTACAGAAGTGAGACAAATTTGGAAGGTCCAATCTTGACTGCTCATTTTGAGGGGGCAGATGTGCAATTGATGCCAATTCAAACCTTCATCCCACCAAAAGATGGGGTATTTTGCTTTGCAATGGCTGGCACTACTGATGGAGAATATATATTTGGCAATTTTGCTCAATCAAATGTTTTGATTGGATTTGATTTAGATAGCAGGACGGTTTCCTTTAAGGCAACTGATTGCACTAATCAGTAGAGAACATTTTAATGTAAAATTAGTATAACTGATAGTGACATCTATAATTTGAGGTTGAGATCAAGAGAAAGACTAGAGATGTAACATCTTCATTCATACAGTATTCTAAATAGAGTATGATTCACAAAAAACAAAATAATATATAATCTTGAATCTGCAATGTTATGTTATAAATGAGCAAATGAGCTTGTCTTAATTTAAGATTCCGATCTTTTTTTCCCTTGTAAAAAACACTACCCTCAATTATAATCAGCAAACTTTCCATATTGTCTCCAGAAGAATCTTTTTTAATTGTTTATTTTTTGCTGGGATAGTCTCCCGAAGAATCGCCAAATAATATTAATATATAAGTGGAATGGGAGGCTATCAGGTGAATCTACCCCGGTTGTGTTGGTGAAAAAGCAAATTCCACAAAATGACTGGATGCTATGTTTATAATGGGAAATTAAGATCTACAAAGCGTGCTGATGTAGTGGTCGTGCGTTTGAACTACCACATAATTCATTAATATGAAACTTTTCTTGATGGCAACACGGAATTAAATACACTAGCTAAAGGAATAGTAACTTTTGGAAGGGAATATGTTCAGCTGGGGAGCAATTCAGGAAGAATTATATATGGAGGGTTGGGAAATAAAATGAGGGAAAATGGTTGGTTAACTTGGCTATTGGGGATGTTCCATTTGGATAAATCCATTTCAGATATATAAATGCTAATATGCCTCGTGATTGGATTGCTTGGCCTTATGATTCCATGCAGGTGTATGGACCGTGTCCTTTGAGAGTTCGTGATTTTTTAGGAAGGCTGGGCACTCTGTGTCACTTAATAATGCAAGACGTGTTCGCCTAGGATTGGCTTATTCTGATGTGTGCTGTTTTTGTAACTTGTAATGCATATTCGGAGAACCTCTTTCATATTTTCCGTGACTGTGGGGAGGATTTATTACAGGATGAGGACGTGTCCTTTTTTGCGGAACAGAATTGGGTGGCAAATAATTTTTATCCAAATTGCGGAGCAGGTTGTTCGGTGTTGGCAGCGGAGTTATGGGAAATTTTTTATGATTTGAATTTGGCTTGTAGTAGGGGATTTAGGAATATTATTGTGTATTCCATCAGGTGCTTTGGGTTCACGTCATGCGATGCCAGAGTCCAATTAAATTGCTGATGTCTTGGTCAAGTATGGCCTTTTTTTTTTAATGTAGTTCCTGATTGTATTGCTCACGCCTTGAGAGCGGATTCGATCAGGTATATATTTATAGTTTTTATTTTTCATGATAAGAAAAAATCTCATTCGATAGTTTCTCTCTCTCTATACATACATCTACCTATATTTTAGAAAATGTATTTTAACAAGCTATAACTTCCATCTTCTTAAAATACATTCAAGATGTAACTTGTTAAAATATTCCTTTTAATAAACAACAAGTAGGTGGTGTACATTGTGTGGAGATAGATATCATATAGGGGAAAAAATTGCATATATAGCTTTTGGTGTTGGGAACCTTTTCTCTACCATTTGCAAGTTCAAGTGTCTACTGAGTAAAAAAATAGAAGTTAACGAAAGCTCAATTCATGGGGTGAAAAATGCCACATGGAATTAGCTCTTCACTGAAAGGCCAAATCATGTACAAACCCATATCACTAGACAGAGCTAAAAGTTCCCTTCCCACACTCTCCAACTGAGATTTGGAGTATTTCTTTGCCAGCTTGGCTTTGTTGGCAACAGAGACGTCGTGGAACCTAGGACAACCAAACAGTGTCATCAAGATTGAAAACTGGTAATATCATCATATAAAATGCTTAAGTGCTATAAAACATACCAGATGCCAATTCTTGCTCAAAGGTTGCACTTCTACCTGGATCTCTCCCACATTGCGCAGAGGGGGAAAGTGAGGAAAGCATAAAATTCTCTTTTTGAAATCATCTTTCTCTCTACCCCGAACATATGAACCCCAAGAAGCATTACCCTCTCTTCTAGTATCTTTCAAGAAGAATAGAGTGGGCCCTTTACAAACAGATTTGTATGGTTCCCTAGCATCAAAATCAAATTCATTCGTTTGACTAATACCGTTCCAAGCAGAGTAAGTTCTTTCAGAGCGCTCCAGTTCACGAGGTAAAACAATGTTAGGCAGGACTTGAACGACATAACCAACTGACACCGAAAATGTTAGATGCCGTGCATGGTCGTAACATATTGAACGCTGCAAAAAGCTTTTGGGATCGGCTTTCATGGCCTTTGTAAAAAGTTTCAGGCTGTCCAAAGAGCTCAGGCCAGGATAAAAGGGATTAACAGCTTCAACATGATGAATTGACACAAATGGTGCTATTGGGTGAGAGGATAGAAGACCATGAGCGTCACCTCTTATATCCCACTGAAAGATTAATTGAAAAATTAATCCTGATCATTTTCAAATTCTGAATGATAAAATAGTAATAGCTGGATGATAATCATATTATACATCTGACAAAATATTCCTTCTCTTAGAACGGAAAGAAAATAAAATTTGAAAAGAATAAAAGATGTGGTCAAAATAAAATGGATCAACAAAATACCTGGTGAAAACCATGCTCCCATGTCAGTGGAATGCCAAGTTCAGTGATGCAGGCATGCAGTCGATCATCACTACCATAAAGCTTGGGATATCTCTCAATGCATTCGTCAAGAATCTCAGAGAGAGCCTTTGCAAGTGGATGACTTATTGCAATCCCACCACCACCAAAGGCCATTGAATGACTAAAATAGGTATTTGCCGAATGGCTCTCCGAGGGGCTACCTATGTAAATCATTTCAGAAGAATTATACTTGCTGAGAACATCAACTAGGTTATTCACATTGAAGATGGTATCATCATCACAGAGGACAAACCAGCGCACACCATAGAGGCCAAGGTGAAAGCTCTCTCTGACAATGCGAGAAATCCGGAGGCCAGAAGGGTGACCAATGGGATTAGTGTAGCGGAAATATGAGATGTCTTCAGAAATCATGATAGGGGGCAATAAATCATCTCCAGGTTCTTCAAGCACTTGTTCCTCTAACCACACATGGCCACGCATGTCATTAGGACGCCACCACAATTTGACATATTCCTTCCTCCGTTTCCAAAGCTGAGATGATCCTGCTATGCCAAAAACAATATGTTTAAGTGACAAGCCTTCCTGTTCAACAATACTGCTACCATTATGAAGATGATCATTCATGGTCTCAAATTGGAGAGCTGGTGGGGGTGTTATTTTTCCAAGGCGACGAGAAATGCACTTCTTCCAATTGAAAATGTCGGGGCTACTTTCCCAATCCTTTAAGCGGTGAAAGCAACAGGTAGTTGCATCAGAGAAGACGAGGGAAAGCCAAGCAGTGGTAGATATGAGAAGTGCTGCTATGGCTACAGCCAAGGTTCCAATGCGGCTTTGGCGCCACTTACGGCTTCTGGGTCGACTGATAGGCAAAGGACATAGACGGGAATTTTTGTCATTGTCATGATAGGATGACACAATCGTCTTCAATGCTTGAGTCATCATCACCATCATTCCAATGTGCATGTCTGCCTCTCACCACCAGGAGAGACACAATGAAAAGGCAAAAGGATAAAACTATATAGAGGTGTTTCCTCAGCAGCAACAACACCACACACCCGAACCAAACTTGTTAGTTGTTACACCCTACAAAAAGAGAAAATAAACATAGAAAATGTTACAATTAAGTGCATCATTAAGATTCATTTGTTTGGGTGGAAAATTATAATTTTTTAGAAGTGTTTCCAGAAAAAGAAATTACACCCCCACCCAAAAACAGATAAAAGGTTGTCTATTAGATAAGTATTTTGTTGCTTGTTTCCTTTGAAGTATTTTCCTTGTTAGTTGTTATAAATAAAACAAAAAAATGGGAGCAATCATTTCCAAATAAGACATTGGTTGCAAATACATCAATCAAATTGAGAATGTTCATAAAGCATTGTTCATGCTCATAGTAACACAACCTAGAATCAAAAATCTTTAATTGCTGCCAGAAATTGTTCAAATTTCAAACATTTGATGCAATCATTTCATCCCTTAGACTTGATCACAGAGCATTCTCATTTCTAATTTCTTGTGTTGCCATCTACTCTCTTTAATGCATATATGATATGATAGTTTGTTTCCACTCCCGTAACAAAATTATCAATTATAGAGCATGCAACTATGTCTACTATGTTCACTTGAGTTTCAAATAGGGTTAGGCATCACAAAATGGGAGTCGCTTCTTTGACCGAGGATGAGTGGCAGTTGTCAAACAAGTAATGTGACAAGTTTACACAATATGGCGCTTATAAGTTTAAGTTGACCTTGCCATAAATTAAATCCACATTAATGACCAAAACAATAAGGTCCCATTGATGAGTCTGCATATGGGCAGGAGGAGAAACCCTTTTTTTATCTCAATTAACTGCCCACCTCTCACCCACCCCTCCCCCCCAAAAAAATCTAGCAGTATATATAAATCAAATGTGTTTCCAAAAACATAACACAAGAATCCACATCCACATTAAGCAGCAAGCCTGTAACTTCAAATAACTACTCTAGGCCATTAAGAAAGATATAATTAGATGAATGAATCCTAAAGTTCAATTGTTATAAGTATTTCCATTAAAGAAAATGATTACAGAATATTACACTACTTCAAAACAAACTAAAAATATGAAAAGCAAATCTTAAAAAGGCTTTGTAAGCAGATCCGGAAGAAGAACAAACATAATAACATCACCATTCACCACCTAGTTATGTAGTCGCTAATAATTTCTACATTTAGAAAAACTTCAGTTTGAAATTGAACATCCAAAAGCTATACATCAATTGTACATGACCTAGTTAACCCACCTTAAGCATTGCTTCACCATCAAAAGGGAAAGGGGAAAAGTCGAAGAGTACAACGAGACAATCCATTTTGGGCTATATTTACACCCTTAGTTTTCATGATTATGGTATTAATACATATGTTTATTTTATACTGTCCATAAATACTTTCTAGCTTAATGACTATGAAATGCCAGCAATCTTTTCCTAAAGCAGAAAGCTAAAAGCACAGAATGAAGGGGCAACAACATACAAAATTTACCTGAACCAAATCATATTTGAAGAAGTATAGGGGTGGCTATATTAATTCCCAAATCAGAAACCCCAAGGATCACATCACAAACCCCAAGGCAAGATGGGTTTTTTACAATGGGGAATTTCTTCAAACAGGCAAGGAGCAGCAAAGCAAAGACATATAGAAAAGGGGTGGTGAAAAACAGCCAAATAGTGTGTAACTTAACAAAACTCATTGCAGAGAGGGAATTGCAAAAGCGAGCCATTACCTGTCTGAGAAACTGTGGGGGTTCCTGGTGCGTTTCTTTCTAAAATGCTGAAAGTGCAGTGTTAGTGTTGGGTACTTGGAAAGAACCAGTTAAGTAACCATTTGCTTTGCTACATTTGCATGCCTCATCTCTTCATCATCGTATTGTTTCGGAACAGAGATCAGATTCACAATATGCAACCACCAAATCATGCCAAAATCAATAATTGCACAGTTCTGCTCCCAAGTTTTTGAATTTTAAGGAAATGTCAGGCGTAATCATCACAAATACTTACTATACGTTCACTTTAATTTGAAAATTTCTCTAATACCTTCCTTTTATATTTAACTTGGGTATTTTATTCCTGTGCATTAATTGGTAGTGATAATCTCTGCACGCGATTCGTCTTAGTCATTAAAATATGAGTTTATGACAGTACATTTCAGTTTGGCAATTTCTCTTTTGGGATTTCGTTCTTATAGTATACTACTCTCTCTCTCCTTCACGAACTCTTGATGATTTAATTTTTTTCTTCTAAATTCTTGATGTTTTACATATTCCAAATTTTATTAATTATTTTTTTTTATATATATTTTTATTTAATATGATCTAAATTTTTACAACTACTTCCATCATAGATATTAAATGAGAATATTTTAAACTAAATACATTGTTTGTGAGTAGTATTAAATGTTTCTTAAGCTATGTACATTAACCTTAAATATCAAAAGTTTAGGAACGGAAAAAATACTATTTTTTAAATTTTAATTCATAAATTATTATATTAGATCATCATATTATTAACTCATAAAAAAAAATCATCATGTTATTAGTGCAAAGTATCTATTTATTTTGTTGATGACTGAAGCATTTAACAATTTTGTTGATGACTAATTTTCATTATAAAATCCATCTGACGCATTACTCAAAGAGTCTGAGTCCAATCCGACTAATGACATGTTAGTATTTTGAATAAATACTATATGCATTGATAGTGTAAATATTTTTTAGATTATATATAGCAAACAAAATAAAAGAGAGAATTACAAATTGTTAAGTATCGTAAATTTTATTGACTTTTATAAAAATTACAATATATATATATATATATATATATAAACTGTTTTATTTTTATAATGTTTTTCAAAAGTAAACAGTTTTTATTTTTGTATGAAGAATTTAATGATTCCAAACTATAAGACAGTATTCAAAATAAAATTATTAGAAAAAACTTACATAAATGAAAATCATAATATTATTATAATAGACGTCAAAGGAAATAATAGCGTTTCACCAATTTGCATGTTGTAAGATTTTTAAAATCATTGAAGTGCTATTTTTTTTTTTTTTTACCTCTGTCCACTGATTTGAATTTTGAAATAAAAAATGAACAGCTTCCCTGTGTTGAAAGAAACATTAGCAGTAGTTGGTAAAGAAGAAGTGAAGCATTGAATCCCTTGTAACGGTGGCTGCAATGATTGAAGAACGGAAAAGGCTTCTAAGTTCTAAGGGATGGGATGGGAATTTAAGAGGAAGTGCTCCGACAGAAGTTCCCATAGAACGGAACGGACAGAGACAGTTAGAACTTTCATAAATACTACTGTAGTACTTAGACGACACCAGTTCGCAAATCACTCAGAATTTTTGTTTGGCCCAACAAATACTCAATTCAAGTGGGCCCAATAATAATAATAATAATAATAATCTCTATAAATAAATTAGACATATTAATGTAATATTTGATGTATTAATTTAATGAAATTATTTATAAAAATAAATAATTTTTTTTCTTATATTGTATGATATAGATTTGTTATTTAATTAATATTTTATAAAAAGTAGTTTACAAAATATTTTTTTTATAAAATAAACATTCAAATATATATTAAATATAATATATAAAATGATATATACTTATATATAAGTAAGTTATACTTGAGAAAAATATTAATTAAGTATTTAATAATATTAATGTAATATTTATACTAATAAATATTGGAGCAAAATTTACAAGTTTGTCGGGCCTTTATTAGGCCGAGGTATTAGTTTAATACAATTACATACAGGCCCATACTTCCTGCACCCCTAACTTCTCACTCTGCACCTCCCTTAAATGTTAGTAAAATAAAACAAAAGATAAATGATCATTTTGGTCCTTGGATATGTAAACCGATAACAATTCAATCCTTGAAAGAAAGAAAATTCTTATTTAGTCCCTGAATGTATAAAAAAATGCGACAATTACATCCTATCGTTAAGTTTCGTAGGACTATTTTGTCATTAAGTTATAATATTTAAGGACTAATTTGACATTAAAATGGTCATTTACCCTAAAAGGAAACTCTTAAAATACTCCTCACATTTCACTTTGACCCTTCCCCTCTCTCCCTACACATTGAAGACGACTGTGTGACGAGCATTGTTGAACGTCAACCACCCACCAAGGTGTTTCGTCCCCTTCTTCCAACAGGTTTTTTTTTCTCGTGATTTCATATTTCTAGAATACCCTTTCCGGAATGGATTTGTTGTATATTATTTATATTTAAATTTTCTCTCTTATTTTTAATTAAGGACTATGATTTCATATGACTAAAATATCACCAGAGGTGATGACGATGCATGTTGTCATATGTAGCAACGCAAATAGCTAATCCCCCCCCCCAAAAAAAAAAAACTAAAAAGTAGTAGTTTGAAATTTATTTTGAATCTCATATAGAAAGCTTCATTCAACTTTGACATGAACATCCAAGGAGTTTCTAAGATACAAGCTCCAATATTGGACAGCTTTGGAGGACAGAAAATGAATAAAATTAACATGTCATGGAATTAATAAAATGTTACTGAAGACCATAAACAAGCAAAGCTCCAACTGCCCCTATACCAGCCAAGAGTCCAATAATAACTCCAATAGGAGGCAAGCCCCCACCAATAGCTTTTCCAGTGTTAACATCATACCGAGCAAACCTCTTCTTAGGTGCTTGACATTGAGGGCACCCGTATGTGTCCGGCTGCAGAAGATAAAATAAATTGGCAATGACAGAAGCAGTCAACACGTTGATAATTCAACTTCAACAAATACCATCTCAAAACTTTCCGGGCACATGACTTGAAATTTAAACATAGATCATATTATAATTTTTTGGTTCATGTTTTGAAGCACAGATCTTATGGCTATCATCAAATCACTCAGTATAATGGCAAGTTGGCAAGCACAAAAGATAGTAATCAACACAGAATTATGAGGAATATTATTCACTATGAAATCCCTTTTAATAACCACCATGAAAATTGCTGATACCAATATCATAATAAATTAACATAAAAGGCATTCCATCTTTTTAAAAACCATGGGCACCTGAAGGAAAGAACCGAGGAAGAGCTTAGAAGTAAACTTATATATGCTGGACTTACCTGCTCATCAAAAGGTTTCTGTAAGGTGTATATGTATCCACAATCAAGGCAAATGTGAGTAGCTCTAGCCTGCATGGAAGTGCACTTAATCAACAATTGATTGTAAAATGGACATAATATCATCTTTAGCCTAGACAACAAATAATTAGGAGGAAGAACAAGCATGTCAATCCAAAATGAATCTTGCCTTTTGACTGTCAGTCAGTTTTCTTCCAAATCGAGGAGGAGCAGGCCGCTTTGAGAGCTTTTTAACGTCTACTTCAGCACCTCTTAATAACAAAAGATGAAGATATTTAAGGTGTTAAGTCATTGCAGCTATTAGGTAAATACTAGAATGAATGACATGATCACATGAACAGTAGAGAGACTTGACTCTCTGCATTTTATATCATTGAAACTAAATGATGAACATATTAAGTGCCGCAATAATTTTCATGGAGTTGCATACTGAACTTACATATATAGCATTTCTTCAGTTTTTGTCTTATTTTCCCTATTCTAAAAAAAAAGTTGTACCCCAATCACTTGATTGGGGTGTTGGCTACTCAAGCTATACCCAAATAAATAAGAAGAATAACCTTAGTCAGCAACAAATTTACTAGAGAATGATGCAATTAAGAAGATAAAATGGAACAAAGATAGATTAGAGAACCTGCTGACGACAAAGTAGACAGAGTCTGGCTTTGCTTGGATGGCGGTTTTAGTAAATCCAAGCTTATCCGCAGGCCACAATTCATCCCCAAAGAAACTGCTAGTGTAAAGGACTTGGTCCCCTGCCTTTAACCCTGCTCTTGCTGCATTCCCACCACCATCAACAGCCTATAGTAGACAACAAGCATTCCATAAACAATCCTCATTCACAAATTGGAATCATTCCATTCAACACAGCATTGAATAGAAGGGTGAAAAGGGAGCAAGATACTGACAGTGATGACAACGCCACCACCAGACTTTTGGCCTAAGGTGAGGCCAAGTGGCTTGTCAACCTCTGCCTCAATTGTCTTAGAAGCCCCAGCAGTTCTTGCTGTGATCTCAAGTCTCCTTCCAGCAATGGAGGATCCATTCTTGTTCTCAACTAGGAAGGATTCTGAAATACCCCTTTTGGCTTCATGAAGTGAGAGGCCTTGTAAAGATGTTTTCTGCAGATACAAGAGCAAAATAAATTCTATTTGTTAACATGTAATAAGCCAGAAATTATTACATGATTCTAGACCATCAAGTGTCCATGATTCTGACCAATTTTCATGCAACATATATTCGAGATTTTCAATTCAAAAGAAAGAGTTACTAATACTCAATTATGTAATTAGTTGAGACCATGATAGTTCTTTCTCGATCATATAATAATTTCTTGTAATAAGCAAAGAATAGTAAGTAGTAGTAGTAGTACCTGGCATTGAGGAGGAGTGACTGTATTGGAATGTGAGAGGTGAGAGTTTTTTAAGGAGGGGTTCCTTCTGGTGGTGAAGGTGGCAGAGAATGAAGAGGAGGAACCGGCAACCACCGCTGACATGTTTCCGGTGAGACGTGTGGATAGGAATTCACCACCGAACAAACACACGTTCCTTCTGAATAATAAGAGCAAAAAGTTTCTCCTTTTCTTTTTATTTTTTTTATGGTGTTCAGAGAAAATTCTTTTTTCTTTTATTTTGAAAATATAGATAATATTTGACTGGTGGTGGAGATGAAGACACCAAACAACCTCACTGTATGGCCTCAAGCCATTCGAGGACTGTAAATTGTAAACAAGCTGATGCAACTCCACAATTAAACGTCAAGTGTGCATTGAAGGCCTCTTGTCTTTGCTCTTACTTCATATATGTAATCTTATCCTATCAACCACACACGACACACATACACTTTTTTTCTTTAAAAAAAATAATAAAAATTATCACAAAATAAAATTAAGGCTAAATTATTTATATGGTCTCTTGTCTTTATTTTATGTTATAATTTGGTCCTTTATTTTTTAAAAGTTACAAAATTGTCCCTTATCTTTATTTTAAGTTATAATTTTGTCCTTTATTTTTAAAAGTTGCAAAATAGTCTCTTAAGTAATTTTTTATAACATGTTTATACCAAAAAAATTAAAAAATACATTACTTCAAGGATAAACATGCTATAAAAAAAGGTTAAATGACCTTTTTGGTCCTTTATCTTATTTATTTTGTTCACTTTGGTCCTTTATCTTTTAAAAAGTTCATTTTGGTCCTCTATCTTTTTTAAAATGATTCAAAATGGTCCTTCAGTCAGTTTAAAAATAACACTGTTAATGGTACTCAGATATTGGCTGCTTTTAGCTGCTACAAAATGTATTTTCTCGAATCTCCCTCTTCCTCCTCCCCTTCTTCTCCCTCCAGCGGTTTTGGCCATCGCAATGGCGGACTTTTCTCCTTCTGTGTGTGAGAATGACTTTGACGGTGGAATGAACATGTGCCGCAGTAGCCTATGACCATGTGTCACAATGGGCACAATATGGGTTGGGTAAAACATGAACTTGGGGGAAGCCACGATTAACGATTTATTCGAAGTTGGGTTTTGTAGATTTGGGTCTCGGAGGGGATCCCGTGTCACCCTTTTGCGTTTTGTAGAGATGGGTTTTGTAGATCCGACTTCGATTTCAAGATCTGGGTTATGCGTTTTGTAGATCTGGAAAATCTGGCGTCGCTCTTTCTCAGTTTCTTCAACCATGGTGTACGACGAAGTGTGAGAGAGGGTGTATGGTGGCAGATGCAGTTGACGATGGTGCTGGTGGAGCATGAGGAAAAGGGGAAGAAGGAGAGGGAAAGAAAAGAAAAAGAAAGAGAGAAGAGTCCACTGTCACGGTGGTCAAAATCGTCGGAAGGAGAAGAGGAGGAGGAAGAGGAAGATCTCACAAAAATACATTTTTTAGCAGTTAAAAACCGCCAGTATTTGAATACTAATTAACGGCGTTAACTTTAAATTGACAGAAGGACCATTTTGAATCATTTCAAAAAGATAAAGAACTAAAATGAACTTTTTAAAAGATAAAGGACCAAAGCGAACAAAAAAAATAAAGGACCAAAAAAGTCATTTAGCCATAAAAAAATTACTTAAGGGATCATTTTGTAATTTTTAAAAAATAAAGGACTAAATTTAAACTTAAAATAAAGATAAGGGACCATTTTGCAACTTTTAAAAAATAAAGAACCAAATTGCAATCCAAAATAAAAATAAGAGACCAACAGAGTAATTTAGTCTAAAATTAATGTTAAATAGGGCCTTCTTAGTAAATAGCTGGAAAACAGACCCTTTTTGGCAAATAGTTAAAATGCAAGAACTTTGAAGTAAAACCCTAGATCTGTTCGTTGTTCCTTGCGTGGTACCTACAGAAGTTATAGTAGAGGGAAGTAGAGGAAGGAAGCGGGAAAAGGGCATAGCATACCAAATTGATACTCTTAGGCTCGGACCCGAAGAGGTTAAGAGTGACTTAGTTGCTTCCCACCAATCTGCCCGCGAATCTGTTATCACTTCCTCTCAACTTCCTCTGTTAGTTTTTTTTTTTTTTTTTTCACTTTTTTTTCTGTATTTCGAAATTTTCAAGTGTGAATCTTGCTGGGCACAGCATCAGCATTTGTAGCTATTTTCCCTTTTCGTTAGGACCCCTTTTATTGGAGAAAAAAACAATAGTTTTTTGTGATTTTGAAGAAATTACTAAAATTTGATCATGATGAAGCTGATTTTTTTTATTCAAATTGCTTTGGAGTCAAATTCGGGTCTGTCTTCTGCTCTACCCTTCAACGATTTTGCTTTTCTTTGTTATTTTTAGGCAAGCAAGCAGGACAAATGAAGTGATGAAGAGGCAATGTATATGTATATGGTCAATTTGTATGGAACTGCTTTTCCGCTGAAGAGCAAATACTATCTCGGTATTATACTCCCCTGTGTATTTGGAATAATCTAGATTCTTCTAACTGTTTTGAAACTAGCTTAGACTCTTAGTCACAGTGGCATTGGTGCATGGTTTCTCCTTGACATATGCGCTTGCATTCTGTAGTATTTCTGAACCTAGTTACATTTGTGTGATAAAAATTTGAGGAACATGCATTAATATACATAAACAAAGCATATAGAACAATTTCACATAGGGATGTGTACTAAAATGTGCATGTACTATGAATATGAAAACAACTATTAACATGCAAAAAGAGTAGTTTAGGTTCCCATCTTTGGTTAATTCATGTGGTTGGTTAGGCAGACCTTACTCTTGGTAGAGATCTTCTGGTGTTGTACTGTGTTCATTTTAATTCTTCTAACTTCTTTAGTGTAATTGGAAAAGAAATCTAATTATTATCAGTAGTTTCATCAAAGTATGGACAATAGTTCACCAAAAATAATCAAATAATTACATGATTAAAAACTGTTATTTCTAGGAGAATACTGTTTATTTGCTTCTTAATTATTATAATTTAATTTCAATTTTAAAATAACTTGTTTTAGCTTTGAAGAGGAACATTGAGCTGTAAAAATCGTCTAGTGTGTATGGTATTCAATTCATATTTAATATTTTTCAAAGTTAACAGCTAAGGTGAAGTGATCCCCAAATTACAATAGAAGAGAGGAAGCATCCCCCAAATCCTAAAATGGACGACAGAATCAAATCTGAAAAGAGAAGCAAAGATCAACACTTGGAACGTGACGACAAATACCATCGCGATTCTGATGATCACTGCCATCATCGATCAGACAGGAATCACAAGCGTGACCACAAATCAAGGGACAGGGATAGGGATAGGACTTATGACAGAGAAGGAAGCAAGGATAGGGATAGGGCTTATTACAGAGAAGGAAGCAGGGATAGGGATAGGGCTTATGACAGAGAAGGAAGCAAGGATAGGGATAGGGCTTATGACAGAGAAGGAAGCAAGGATAGGGGTAGGGATTATGAAAGAGAGGGTAGCAAAGATAGGTTGAAAGTGAAGCGTGATGAGGGGAGGGAAGATTTGGTGGAGCCACGGCACTCCTCACATTCTCATAAGCGGAAAGAGAGGGAACACAGTGAGGACAGGGACTATGAGGATAAGAAAATTAGGGTTTCTGAGGAGAGGAAGGAAGGGAAGAGGGAACGGAGGAAATTTGGGGATAAAGTCAAGAAGGAGGAAGAAGAAGATGGTAATGATAATATTAGAGGCATTCATGAGGCCAAGGTCAAGGAGGAAGTCACTGATGGTGCCCATGGCTCATCTTCTTCCAAAGACACTGCGTTTATCCAAAACGTGAGTTTCTTTCTTTCTTTTAATATTCTGTTTAACATTTTGATGATGCCCAGTATTTGTTTTTTATTTTCTTGGTTATAATTGAATTGTAATATGCTTGCTTTCATAGTGTTCCTAATACATGAGTGCTGGTTTAGAATATCATGTCAAATTGAGGGTTGTTTATTTTCAGTTACTGTTAACTGAGCTAGAATGTGATTGCTAATTTACTTGAGCAACTATGAGATAATCCTGCTAGTCCATCTATTGATATGTAATTTGATTGATTTTCTTAACCTTATTGATAAGTCAGTTTGCAAGAGAGATGGTTTGTTATCTTATGCATCCATTATTGCAATTTTTGTTTCTGTTCAGCTTGATTACATGTTCATCTCTCTCAGTTCTTTGTTTCCTAATTCCTTCTCTTCCATTATTCCTCTTGGAACACGTGAAGAGGAACACACATTCACTGGCGTTTTATCCTTGTTCTTTCAGGGTGCCTTGGGATCACCTGCTGTGCCGCCCATGAGTGTGCCTGAGACATCTTTGGCTCCTCCTCCTTCCTTTCCTATCAAGGTATCTTCAAATTCTACCACAAATGAAAATAAGGGCGTTAGTATTACCAGGTCTCATGAGGTTACTGGAAAATCTAGTACAGATGGGTCATCTTCAACTGCTGGAAAAACTGGGAGCCTCTCTATTGATGCCCTAGCTAAGGCTAAGAAAGCTTTACAAATGCAGAAAGAGTTGTCAGAAAAGCTAAAGAAAATTCCTCAGGTAAGTTGGGCATTGTTTCTATTAATAATAAGTACCTATTGTCAACTGGATATTTCTCTTTAATAGCTACCTGATGATACTGATTTATTTTATTGTAACTGTATGTGTTCCTCTGAATGCATTAATCGCTGTGCTTTTGGTTTTGGTTTTGGTTGTGCAGTTGAATAAGAGTTCTACCCAAAATTCACAAGGAAGCTCGAACTTGGGTTCAAAGAATGAATCTGCAGTACCCTATTCCACTGCTGGAGTGGCATCAAAAAGTTCCACCTCAGCTTCTTTGGGCCATGTTGCAAATATGTCAATTTTCCCCTCAACTGCTTCTGTTGCTTCTGCTAATCCTCCAGCAATTGGCACTAGTGCTGCTGGTATTCCAAATGCAACTCTACCCAACTTGGAAGCTGTCAGGCGTGCTCAGGAGCTTGCTGCCAGGATGGGATTTCGTCAAGATCCACAATTTGCTCCTCTGATAAATATGTTTCCTGGTCAGATGGTAACAGATGTTGCTCTCCTGCAGAAACCGTCCAAGGCCCCTGTTCTTCGTCTTGATGCTCAGGGACGGGAAATAGATGAGCATGGAAATGTTATTAATGTGACTAAGCCTGTCAGCCTTAGCACATTAAAGGTGTGTTGCTTTCTTATTTGTCTCTTTTTATTATTATTTTTTTCTGTTTGGGATTCCTGTCTTAAGGCTAGAATCTGTGTCTGAACATTCCAGGTCAACATTAACAAACAAAAGAAAGAAGCATTTGAAATACTACAACCTGTATTGGATGTCGATCCTGAATCTAATCCTCATTTTGATGCAAATATGGGTATCAACAAAACAAAGCTCCTTCGGCCCAAGAGGATGAATTTCCAATTTGTGGAGGAAGGAAAATGGTCAAGAGATGCTGAAACAATAAAGTTGAAGGTATTTTTATCTGTCCATCCCCTTCTCCCACTTTCTAGTGACTTCCCTTTCACTTAATTCTTTTCAATTGCCGTGTATGTGCTTTGTTATTATTATTTGACTCATGCAGAGTAAATTTGGAGAAGCTCAAGCAAAAGAGCACAAGGCCAAACAAGCACAATTGGCAAAGGCAAAGGCTGCTCCTGATATAAATCCTAACTTAATTGAAATAACAGAGAGAGTTGTAATCAAAGAAAAACCTAAGGACCAAATTCCAGACATTGAGTGGTGGTAAGTTTATGCCTACCTGGACTACCACTTTCTATTTAAGTTGTGTTTGTTAAAGTGTATGAATTGTTTCAAATGTCACAAATTTTGCAATTCAAATTTAGCAAGTATACTGTATATGCTTGTTTCAGTAGTAATGACCTTATGTTCTTCTGTTTCTGTTGTTTGTAATGATAGTTATAATCACGTTAGAAGATACCAAGTGACAAACTGGAATAAACCAGCCTGGCTGTTTTAAAAAAGGACTGCTAGAGTACTACTAGTTGAATAGAAAGTGTGAAAACATCATTGATAGTTGGTAGATCGTACCTGACAATGAACAATATGACATGAGTATCTATTTGGAATCTAGTATTGCCTGTCTTGGGGGAATTTTTGTTTTGTTCTTTAAATACTGCAAAAGTAGAAGCAGAAAATAGGATCAAAATAATTGTCTTATACCCTGGTTCATATGTAAACATATTTATTCACTTGACCAATTGAATTTAACAGGGACGTGCCTCTTCTGCATTCTGGAAATTATGGTGACATTGATAATGGAACCATAGGCAAAGATAAACTGAAAATGGAAAAAATCACTTTTTATGTGGAGCATCCTCGTCCAATTGAACCACCTGCTGAGCCTGCTCCTCCACCACCTCAACCACTCAAACTAACTAAGCAAGAGCAGAAGAAACTCCGGACACAGAGGCGTATAGCTAAGGAGAAAGAGCGACAGGAGATGATAAGACAGGGTGTCATAGAACCACCAAAACCAAAGGTCAAGATTAGCAATTTAATGAAAGTACTTGGCTCTGAAGCAACTCAAGATCCTACTCGGCTTGAAAAGGAAATACGTACCGCAGCTGCTGAGCGTGAGCAGGCTCACATAGATAGGAACATTGCACGCAAGCTTACTCCTGCCGAGCTGCGGGAGAAGAAGGAGAGGAAGCTGTTTGATGACCCAAATACACTGGAGACACTTGTCTCTCTTTACAGGATAAATGACCTCTCACATCCAAAGGCCCGATTCAGAGTTGACGTTAATGCTCAAGAGAACCGTTTGACTGGATGTGCTGTGATTTGTGATGGTATTAGTGTTGTTGTTGTTGAAGGTGGAAGCAAGTCAATTAAGAGGTATGGGAAACTTATGCTTAGACGTATTAATTGGAGTGAAGTTTCAAAAGAGAAAGAAGAAAATGAAGATTCAGATGATGACAAGCCTGCCAATAAGTGTGTTCTGGTGTGGCAAGGAAGTGTTGCCAAACCCTGCTTCAATAGGTTCAGTGTTCATGATTGCATCACTGAAGCAGCTGCCCGAAAAGTTTTTGTGGATGCTGGTGTTCCTCATTATTGGGACCAAGCCGTGAACTACAAAGAAGATGAAGCTGTTTAACTTGTCTTCTAGTGGTTTTGTTCTTCTTTGTTGGCCTGCCTTGACTAAAGTCTTGTGGTGAGTGAACAGATTTACAATTTGCATCAAGCAGTGTTTTAAACAAAATAATAAACACGATAGCTGCTAAGTGCTCCCATGTTTCCTATGGTCAATGATATCTACAATCATTATGAATTTGATAGAACATTTAGTGGTGTATTGTAAACTTTGTCATATCGATTTGCATAGCATCCAATCAAAGATGCTAATGGTTGCATGCGATACACAACATTTGGTTAAAATTTAGGCCTTCGGATTTTGACTACCATGTTTCCGACCCTGTAAACTCTGATTTTAATATGCTAATATTTTATTGATCTCCCCTCTGGTGTATCCCTATTTTAATATGCTAAATTAGTATTTCGCGCATACAGTAGTAAGTGAAAAGCTTTTTATATGTAGATGAGAACCATATATGCTTCACGAAAAATATGATTGTCAATTTCTTCAGACATGGGATTTCTAGAGTAGAAATGATTGAGTAGAAAATATCTCACTTGTATGTTTGCATTTCTAAACTGGAAATATATTCTGCTGTTGAGTTAATGTATTAAACTGCCGAAAATGGTGTCGATTTATCCTATTTAGGGAAATATTTTTCAACTTATACCAAACGCATAAATTTTCGTTCCAAATACACCTTGTCTGTAAAAAAGGCTACTTATTACTTGTTACTACCTACAAAATACACTACATACACATTTTTCTATTACTATATAAAACCACACACCCAATTATTGAATAAATTATAATCAACAATATTCCACGTAATCTTTGTTCTTCCCATTATGAAGTCCTAACAACAGCGCCTGGCTTCATTTGATTTATGCTGCAAAAGCAAAGCCATTGTCCTCTTCTTTGGTCAAATATTTTTGTTTCGTTTTTCTCAAGAGCTCTGAGCTCTGTAAACGCTCTTGTCTTTTTCTTTATAGATTGATTCTCGTTCTGAGCGCGTTCTATAATTCATGCCTCTCACCTTTACATTAATCACCCGGTCCTAAACTCTACTCTCTCTTCTCCCCAACCAAACTCGTCCGAGTAACTTCCCGCGCACGATAGCACAGCGCACCTTATCGCATTATATAACAAACTCATATCACCTTAGCTTAAAATATCTGTATATTATAAAATTAAGACCTATAACTATAACTATAACTATACATTTTTCTGATTTTGTTTAATATATCATATTTTTTGAAAAAAAAAAATTGATGTCAACAAATATTTAATTAACTAAATGAACAATTTACACTATTTTAAAATAAATTATAAGATTTCATTTTTTTTATCATCTAAAAATGATACAAATAGATACTCTATTGCTTGATAAAACAAAAACTGAAATTATCTAAGAGAATATAGTCAATAAATAGGAAAAAAAAGTCTACATACTTGCATCTTTGCATCTATATAAGCATTATATTACAAAATTATAATATATTTTTTGCATTGAACATTATTTTTTTTACTTCATTTAGTTCAACTTTGGTTATTTTTAAAATTTTCAATGAATTGTTTTATTTTTTTTAATAAATTTTATCATTTTTAAATTAAAGATGTAATTTTAAATATTTTGAATTAATTTGAAAAATAAAAATAATATTAAAAAGGGAATTTACTTTATAAAACCTGATTAACTTAAATCTAAAATATTATTATCTTATTTTGAAACTAATTAAGATGATTTTAAATAATATAATCATTTTTTTAAATATACAATTTTAGTATAGTTTAAAATATTTTACTTTAAACTTCAGCTTTATGTACAAAATTTTCAAGAAAATTTCTATTCATATACAACTACTCTTGAACTAAAATTTATTTTGTACTTAATATATTTTACTCATTTTGTACAATAACCAACCATTCCTCTCTAGCTATTATTCTTATTAAGAATTAATGTTATGGTTTTTTATTGTCATTTAACATGAAATGTATATCTAATAGTATTAATTTTTAAACAGATTGTTATATACGGATATGGATCCTCTAGAGTTCATAAGTGAACTACAACTGATTCAGTTTAAATCAAATGGGCCTTCAATAGAAAGTAGCAACACATTCGACCTCGAGCATTGTCAGTGATTGAAGAAGCACATTAGAAGGTTTGGCTTCTATTGCTTCCGTTGTATCTTTGTTCTTCTTTTGTTCTATGTTTTTTTTTCTTTGTCTATATTCTTGCCCCATATTTCACGTTTCCTTCCATTTTCATTTTTCAATTTTCCCAACTTCTGTTGTGCGTTTGGATGCACTGGTATTTAGGACTTTCTGGATTTCTGTTCGTGTTTGAGTTTTTTTTTTGTGGATGAAGCTTTCACTGTCCAATGGTTGGTTGTTGTTTCTCATGCACACCAACTATTTGGTGTTTTGCTTGGTTGCTGATTTTGGAAAGATGTTGGTTGCTTTGGCCTGTTTCAATAATATCATTGTACTGCACTTATTTCTATCTCTGCTATAGTGCCCTGGCTAGTGAATTAAGAGATTACATGTTTTTGTTTTGGTTCTATTGGTTGCGGCTCTGTTTCAACTTTATAGTAGATTCAATTGTTTGCGTCCCTGAAGAAATTTCTCATTGGTATTGTTGGCATGTGGATTCTATCAAAAGTGTGGAGCTATTCTTAGTGCCCTGTTCGTTGTTGGAAGAAGATTTTAAGTAGATTTTTCATGCTCACCAAGTGTTTGTGAGTTTTTCTATGTGAAGACTGATCAGAGTTGAGCTTTGTTTTTTTTTTTTTTTTTTTTCTGATGTAAGTTTCTGTCCATGGTGGTTAAGCATGTGTGAGCTTCTGCCATGGATGGTTAAGCAATGGGATGACTGTTTTGCTTCTTCTTGAGTGGTTAAGCATGTGTGAGCTTCTGCCATGGATGGCTAAGCAATGGGATGATTGTTTTGCTTCTTCTGGAGTGGTTAAGCATGATGGCTTCTGCTCTTGATGGTTAAGCAATGGATGACTGTTTTTTGTTCTTTGACGAATTTTTTTTCTTTTTTATAAAAAAACTGTTAATTTTTTTTATTTCTTAACCAATATCTAAAAAATAGTTGTTAACATTTTCCTTTCTTAAATGATAACTTGGTGCAAATACAATTCTATAAAATTGTTGTGAAAAAAAATTAAATAACAAACTTAAGCTAAACTTTAAGATTTTTGTCCTTCTCCTTGTCGTTCTTTACTTTAAATCTCAATATACACTAATATATATATATGTGGTTGAACCATGTCAATCACAATCATAGGATGAACCATGAATCAATCCCTTTATTCATCCAACCCCTTTATCAATCCCTTTAAAACCTTGGTATGAAGTTCAAGAAAAAGCTTGAAACTGGTCCATTCTGATCTGACCATTTTAACCTTGCCATCTGATTATGAGTCTTGTCTTGATCAAAAGATTCAAAGGAACTTGCATTTTGCAGATTTTGATAGTTAATCATAAAACTATATTTTCAAATTTTATTTATTGTTATGATTTCTAGTTTTAATCAAATTTTATTTATGTCGCTGTCTAAACTTTCTAGTATGCTATTTATGTTCTTATCAATTACATTCACAACGCACTACAGTTTTCCAACTTCTTGTAATTATTTAGATATTGTTTTACTGATTTCTTGCTTGAATTTATCACAATTTTTTTTACTGGATTTTATGTTGCATGTGTCTCATCTAAGCAGATTTATTTATGCGATATGTCATCAAGTTTGAATAAAGATTTCAAGTTTAAACCATGGGTGATGACTTACTGCAGCAAAGAGTTGCATCGTTGAAAATGATATTTAAAAATGGAGAATTGTATTTTTCCTCCATGAAAATGGAGAGATCATTCCTCAATAAACATTGTTTGAGTTGAGCTTAATTATTTTTTTTTGTACTAAACCATACGTGCAAAGTTTCCTTGGTTGTAATCCTGTAAACTCCTTTATTTTGCATCTTCTATTATGTTTTGGAGCATTTGGCTTTTGCTACTGTATGCTGTAGAAATTGAATTGCTTGAGCTATTTTGTATTACATTAAAAAAGCTACAAAGTCGAAATACTAAGTTATCCAGGTTGCTTTGGACTTGCTCCATACTTTATTTTATTTTTTTTATTGTTATTCATGTTTCTTTGCTAAAAAATACTATACATGCATTTCAATATTTAAGTTTTCTGCAGCTTCCCAAATTTTTAATAATATTGAATTTGCAGACTCATGTGGCATTACCTTAAAGCAGGCATATATATGCATTTGATTATATAGTGTTCTTTCATGGGGACATAATTACGAAAAGATGTTAATGGCAAGAAAAGAGAGAGAGAAAAATTTAAAAGGAAAAAGATAAAGTCAACTATTCATTATGGCTCGTTTTTGTTAGTGCTGCAGAATGACCATTTCAACTTGTCTTTCAACATTTTGGCACTGTTTGGCTTGTCTCTTTTTGCATATATATTGACTTCATTGTAACCTGTGTTTATGTGGGATTGGTCTGTTTCATTCTGTATTTCCACAACCTGGCTATATTCCAGACTGTCTTTCCAAAAATTTACTCGGTCGAACATGCAATTTAGCTCCCATCTCAAGTCATTGATGCAATCATGCACATCTGAAGTCACTGAAATTTATTTGTAACAACCCATTTTAGGCTGACACAATGGCTCATTCAAAGCCAAAGAGGAAGAGCAGTGAGGAAAGTGAGGCAAAGGAGGATCAAGTATGTAAAATCGACAAAGTGAATGTTGTGGTTATTTAATATATAAGTTGTCCAAATATTTGTGTTATTGATGTTTATTTAATGAATCATTTTCAGGTACGAATAAGGCATAGCATGGACACGCAGTTGTTGGTTGACATTAATGCAAATCTAACAGACGTACAACGACAACTACTAGAACAGACGCCTTTCAAATGGCTCCTTAGCATTAATAATACGTTGAAAATATCTTGTATTGTCCTCCGTGAATTAGTAAGTAGATGGGTTCAAGGTGCTACATCATTTAGGATTAGGCATCATTATGTTCCTTTTACACCAGTAGATGTCTGTTTCGCACTAGGTTTGCGTATTTCGGGGGAAGCCGTGTCATTAGTAGATGTAGATGATGGGGAGTGTAAGGTGAAATGTTTGTTTAAAGGAAAGGATATCACCGTTGAAAATATAGTTAAAAAGTTGAAGCAGAAAAAATTGAAAAATGATAAAAATGTGGAAGAGTTCTATAGGCTGTATATCTTGCTTGCCTTTGCTGTCTTTTATTTTCCCCGAACAACCCCCACAGTCAACAATGTTCCATTTAAATTGTTAGATGATGTAGAAGCCCTTTATGAATACAATTGGGGTATCGCGGTCTATAAAATGTTATGTGGCAGCATATTCCGTGCAAGTGTTTCTTTCAATGAGCAAAGAAACAACTCTGAATTGCACATTGCAGGATGTGCAGCTGTGTTACAGGTACTTAATTTTAGTTCGAAGAACTTGTTTACATACATAAATGACTTGCATTCTTTGAAGTACTTTAGTTTTTTTGTTCCTCATCAACTATTGTTGACTTGTATCATTTTTGTATTTTATTTAGATTTGGGCAGTTGAGCACTTATCATTGGCCACTGTTAGCAAATCCACTTCTTTTCCACGACTTCTTCAATGGCCAGTAGTCATTATACGAACTTCAAAAGTAGAAAAGGCTTTCCGGTTGAATAAGATCAGCATTCATCTCCAATGCATGTTAATTTGTTTGTACATGCTTTTTTTTATCTTACATTTTTTTTGGCTAACAAAGAAAGTGTCATTGATGCTTGCCGTTGTTAGGTGATATGGGAATGGGCTGCCACTCAAGAGCATAAAAGTTATGCCCTTGTACAAGAAGCTTTGGATATCTTCCAACAAGGCTTTAGACCTTCAATTGTTGGCCCATTTGATCTGCAGGAAATTCTCACAGAGCATCGTATGTTGAAGGCTCAAAATGAAGCACATGAAAAGAGGATTTCTGCACTAGAGTCTAAATTGAAAGCCCTTGAAGATAAAGTTAATGGCCAAACAACAACGGCAACCGAGGAGGGTGAGGGGACAACCACAAAGGCAGACGAAATTGTTGTGAAGAAAAAGGTGAAACACGAATCTGGCAAGGGTAATGCACAAGGTTGTAATGCTTTGTATAGGTTTTGCACAAGCAATAAGCAAAGCAACCTGAATCGGTACGTGTGTATTAATTATGGAAATTACATATGCCATTTGCATATATGATAGTTTAATGAATTGTTACTTGGTATTTCGTAGAGTTTTGGTGGATGTGCATGACCAAATACTTACTTGCCAAGACCTTCAGTCCATGAAGCCAAGGGGGTGGGTGGACAACATGGTTAGTAATTTCTGGTTCTAGTATGTGAAATAAATTATTGTGAGGCTTTACAATCATAAAACTGTAATATTTATATAATTTCATTTTGATGACTTTTATTAGGTGATTTTGTTTGCTACTAGTTTAATCATGTATGACGAAATGCAACAGAATGGAGGGACCCTAAATCGTTTATTGTTGAGTCCAATATTTGCAGTGAGTAACAACTTTAATATCAAATTACCCACTTTTGTTTGTGTATACACATGATGATCTAATCCCTTTTGATTAATTGTGTTGTCAAAGGATCGTGTCATTAAAGATTTAGAGTTGCCCAAAGCAGTAGTGACGAAATGGACCAACAGAACATATTCTTTATTTGTCCCCAAGAAAATTGTTACAGTAGATAAGTGGCTGCATTGTGAATTGGTTAGTATGTAATTCCAATACTTGTATTTTTACAAACCCATTTCATTATATATGGAAAAAGTGTGAAACAACTTATTGTACATATTGTAGTTATTTGCACCTGTTGTACACAACTGTCATTGGTTTTGCTACGTGGTTAATTGGAAGGAAAGGATGATGTATGTTTTGGACTCGTTAGGTCATGCTCATGATGAAAGTCGCAAAGCGTTGGATAATGCAATGGTACATTTTTTTTCTTAATCTTATACTACATAGTAATCTTTCTCTTGTATCGAATTAATCATGACAAATTATCTTTTCATGACTTTGACCAGCGACTTCGTTTTGAGGAAATGCTATATGAGTTGGATGGAACGAATGGTAACACTAAACTGCAGCTCCAAGTGACATTTGAGGATTTGCCACAACAACCAAACCAGTTAGTATAAAATATAACAATTGTTGCTTGCCTTTATTGGTTTTTCTTGCTTAATTGTTAATCTAACATTGATGGTCGGGATACGTTCATTGTGCAGTTTTGATTGTGGATTATATGTTTTGAAATACATGGAGCTGTGGGATGGTGTCAAAAAATATAATGGGAAGGCAATGCCTAAATACACATCGGTAAAAAACTAACATCTAATAATGTAGCCAATGTTATGGACATTATATTCTTATAGCATTAGTAGTCCGTGATTTACACATTCTTACATGCATCACTTCATCATCTTTGTACAGGCTGAAATTCAAACATTTCATGAAGAATATGTATGTCGATGGGTCCTTCATCCTCAAAATGAGAAACGAAATATTGTCTTGAAAGATGTCGACATTTCAGATAGCTTTGGACTCCAATGATGATACAGGTTAATATTTCCATATGTTTATATAAGGTTATATATTGTCAAGTTGTTTCAAAATAACTAGTCATATTCATCTGAAGTTTTGAATGTGCAATTATGTAAAAAAAATTAAATATTAGTTTGTTGCTGATATGGATAAAAAAGATAAAAAAATGTGAATAGGAAAGTGATACCAATCTGCAGCACAACAAAATATAAAGTGATCAAGCAAGTCAACATGTCTATGCAGAACAACCATTTAGTCTTGTTCCACAGTTCCATAATGACATGCATAAATCAATTTGTACGTTTAACATGTCCCTTTTGATTTTCACCATAGTTTGTATTCTATAGTTTACTTTCATATTTCTTAATTTAAGCGTTCTATGTTCTTAAACTTGTAGTTAGTATAAAACCCTTGTAACTTTTATAGTGTGTCACGCAGGTCATGCAAATAATGGTGGCATGTGATTTTCCCTACAATGATACAGGAGACATTTTTGTATGCAGCAGCTAACCTTTTGCTCCGCCTAGGATATTGCATGGGAAGTTGTTAACTCCTTTTTCAAGGCTGATGGATTTTTCTTTTGTTAGTCTATGTAGGGTATTTGTCTATAAGAAAATACCAGTTTGTAAGTAGAGTATGACTTGTTAATCACAATTTTGCTTCTCCTTTTGTTCATAATTGTCCTATATGTTTTTGGTGTCATCAGACATTAACTGTGGCTAACTAAAGGGTCACGTAACGACTCATGAACACTGTTGTTAACTTATTTGTTTTTACTGAATGATTTAGTTGACATCATATTGTTCACATTTTCAAGTATTGCTCATGTGTGTATTGTAATGAATGTGATAAAACAATACATAGTAATGGCGACCTTCATTTTAATTCTAAACTATTTCTTTTGAACCTAAAATAACAAGAATGAAAGTCCTTTTTGGTTCTTTTAAACAATAAGGATTTCGATTTTGCATGTAAAAGAAAATTGATTCTATTTAACTAAATTGCACACAGAGATAACCTTCTATGTGTGAGTCGCTAAGCAGTTAATATTGAAGTCATTCTTGGGTTTGGCTACAGTTTTAATTGTTGGATAACATGTCCACAGCACAAAAGTTGAGCCATGTAGTTCATCTTTAGAGGCCAAGGGCTACCGCTCGCACTTGTAGTGTCATTACAGGAATACTCAATCACTCATAGTCATGGAAACAACAATGAAATTAAAGGAAAACATAACAACCCCAAACCTAAAGATTTTCTTGTCCTCAAGCAATCACTGTGGCACTCAAGTTAAGCATATGGAATTCATTAAATCAAGGCACAACAAAAAGACACAAGTAGCATATGATCAAATTTGTATCCAAGACATCTCAATCAAGTATAATTAGAGGCTAGTTCTCCAAAATTAATGCTCACTATGATTGGTTCACTCACCTCTCTACATCACTCAAGTGTTTAAGGTTAAGACAACTTCACTCAACTCAACTTAATTTCATTGCATCCTACCATAGGCTTGGTAAGGAATCTCATTACCACTACAGTATTCTGTCAACATAAACAAATCACAAGGTCTTTCATTGGGATGTATCAGGGCCAACGGTGAAAATGTAAGGTAGGGAAAAAGAAAGGAAGGAAAGTGCAAAAGGCTCAATAGCCATCTTGATACCTTGATAAGGATCACATTCAAGCAACACTTACAGAAGCGGGGCACTATAACAATCTCAATTTATTCACTTTTCTTCCTTTGTTTCAATTGTTTTGTTGGACATTCAAACTTTTCACTACCTTTCCATTCAATCTTTTTTATTAATTTTTTTTTTTCATTTCACCCTTTTTCATTCCTTTATTTTTTTTTTCCAGCTTTTCTATTTTCGTCCGATTTCACCAATTCATTCCAAGAATCACAATTTTGCAATGTCACAACTTCTCAAATAGTGATTTCAATACCCCGTATTTTTCATGAAGTTGCCACAATGCATCCCTCAAGGTACCAAGACAATCCAAAAACATAAATAACAGGGTAGTGGAGAAAATTTTCATAGTCTTTGGCTCAAAGGGGGCAACTAATTGAAATATTTTCAACTAATTCAGGGGTTTGAAACAAAATTCCTAATTGCCTTGATCACTTTTATTCATGCAAACAAAATTATTAGCCTCAACAAGGTTCCAAAACAAGTTCTAGAGGATGCAATTATGACGCGTTAACATTCAAGCAAAGAAAATGGGACACATATGTATATGCTATGTAAACTTTTGTCCCAAAGATAGCCTCAAAATTTCTCATTTGTGTAGTTCATGTAAATGCAAACATTAAAGTGGACAAAATGCTAATTTTTCAACTTGCCTAGAGACCTCATCATACATATATGCTACTGCAAGATTTAACATCACAAGCATGTCATTCAATGAATTACAAAAAAAAGTTTAGGCTCACAGAGGTAGAAGTAATTGGGGTTATTCATGCTTAAAATGCAGGTGTTTAATGATTGCAACTAATTATTTTCAGCAAAAAGTAAAAAAAACTAAGCATGAATGTACAAATAGTACATATTAATGTACATGAAAATGCAATGCATGTCATGCAATAGCAACCCCAAACCTAAGATTTACATTGTCCCCAATGTAAAAATTTATAAGGGAGAAAAGAAGGCAACTCAGTGAGCTGAGGGGGGAGGAAACCTCCCGGGATACTCTTGGAGATTCCAGTGGTATATCCTCTGTGTCAAATGCTGATAGAGATCGCGTGGATAAATTGTTGTTCCTTGGTGTCCTTGATCATGCAAGTTAGTCATGCAACAAAGTCACGGTTGTGACTTAATGTGTCACGGGCGTGATCAGTACTGACCTCCTACCCTGTTGCACCTTCAATTCACGAACTTGGCCCTGGAAGTGGTCACGGTCGTGACTTGATTTATGCATGGTCGTGAGAAGCACCGACTTTTGCATTAAATTTCTTTGAACTCAGCCCTGGAGAAAGTCACGGGCGTGATTATTATTTGCACGACCATGACTTTGTTGCAGTCAACAATTTTTATTTATTCTGCAAAATTGCTATAAAAAACAAAGATCAAGCATAAAATGGGGTGAATCAGAGAATAAAATTAAGAAAGAAAATAAAACTAAAGTCCCTAATAAGAAATACAAACTAATATTTAAACTAAGGGAAAATAACTAGTAATAGTGACTCATGGTTAAAATAAAATAAGACCCCTTCTAGACTCAAAATAGAAATTGAAAACTACAAGGTTAAATAGGTCAATTCAAAGTTAATGTCATAATACAAAAAGATTTCCTTTTCACTAAATGAACAGAATAAGTAACCTTGTAATTGACTAATGTTAACCATTTATTGTAAAACGATCTTTTTGTGTAGAAAGATTAGTCAGTGTTGGATCGCATGTCCTCGGAAACATACCTCACCAATTATTGTTACCTTAACAGGCTAAACACAACCATTAAGTGTTGTGGTCTGTCATTGGATGAATTCTAGCATGGAAACTCATTTGACGAAAAGACGTTCTGAGTTAACCAGATAGGAATTATAGCTTCACCGTCTACGTTCTATGGGTGAAAATCCTATGTTAGTTATGACGACCTTCATTCTATTTGTAAACTTATTGTTTTGAACATAAAATTACGAGAATGAAAGTCCTTTTTAGTCCTTATAAACAATAAGGATTTCCATTTTGCATGTAAAAGAAAAATAATTCTATTTAACTAAATGGCACACTAAGTTAACCTTGTATGTGTGAGTCGCTAACCAGTTAATATTGAAGCCATGCTAGGGTTGGGCTACACTTTTAATATCTGAAGATCAGTTTTCACGTGCTTTTGTAATGTTGAAAGCAAACTTACGAAAATACCCCCAATTGCTTTGTCTGTTCTAATATGAGCCCATCATTTTAAAAATATTAAATCGAATGGTGAGAAATCAGTTCCATCCATTCCAAAGATGCCCAGGCTAATTTACAGGGTGAGTCTCACGACTGCTCAAGCCCCAATTGACTGTATGTCACCCTAATTCTCCTTAAATTCTTACTGCGGCAAGACGGTTCTGGACGCGCCAATAATTGCAACAGAAAAACACAACAACTATGGTACATAACAATGGCTGTTGTTGACAACAATGAATGAAGTCATATACGAATTTCTGTTCAGCTGGACATTTGGAGGGTAACATTGCAGTCAACGTCTTAAGCACAAACAAGGTCATTTTTCATCATCTTTCATGTTTTTTCATTTTTGTAAGTGGAGGTTAAACTATCCCATGTTATATATGACAACGATACTCTTATGGGTGTGTAGTTCATTTAGTAGATATCATACAGCAATTAAGTGGAATATATTAAGACATTTAAAGGATGACCAACTTACTGCATATTCTATACACTTAACCATTGTTTTTAAAAAGTCACTTATGGGGTTACATCTTAGATGGAAAGTGTTAACCAATTACTCAATAGAGTTAACCACCTGTCATTAAATTATAAACCAAATAACAGTAAACCTATTTAGCAATTAACCAACATGTTTAAACATTGGGACAAACATTTCCACACGCTATTTTTTAATGACTTGTGCATTAGACTGTATGTTCCTTGATGTTGGGCTATAAAGTTTTATTAATACATGTCTTCACCTGCAGGCTAGTTGACTTTGAAGTACTAAGCGTCATGCAGCAAGTTACTGAAGACGATGAAGTTGACCATTGTGATATAGGTGCCACTGATGACATATTGGCTGAACATGATCAAGTGTCCACTGATGTGGGGGTCACATTTGCCACCGAATGCGATAAAACCGTTCCCTTTGCCGGCATGTCTTTTGAAACAGCAGAAGCAGTTAAGTCATTTTATCACCAATACACAATAAATAAAGGGTTTGGCATAAAGATACGAAACTCCAAGAAAGGACGTATCAGCAAGTACGGTACTTCATTTTGGCATGTGCACGAGAGGGTCATTATGTTTCATCCATACCCACTGAATTGAAGACACTTCCCACTAAAAGAAATGAATGTCCAGCAAAGATTACTGTGGGCTTGAAGGATGGACTATGGTATATTCTTTCAGTAACTGAGGAGCATTCCCATGTGCTTACCCCTACTAAATCCCGGTTGTTTCGTGGTAATAGAAAGATTAACCTGTATGTACAGAGAATACTTGAGATTAATGATGAAGCTGGTGTCAGGTTGAACAAGAGTTATCGTTCATTTGTTTGTGCTGCGGGTGGTTATGAAAATGTGCCATTTGTGGAGCGAGATGTGCGAAACTTTGTCGGTAAAGAAAGACGCGCACTAGGAAAGGAAGGTGATGGAAAAGCACTATTAACATATTTTGCACGTATGAGGGAATATAGTAAGGATTTCTTCTATGATATTGACTTGGACAATGACTTCCACGTGAGGAATGTTTTCTGGGCTGATGCAAGAAGTAGGGCTGCTTCTGAGTACTTTGGAGATGTTGTTTCATTCGACACTACTTATTTGACAAATAAGTATGACATGCCATTCGCTCCATTTGTTGGAATAAATCATCATGGCCAATCCATTTTATTAGGATGTGGTTTGTTATCTGCTGAAGACACTGAGTCGTTTATATGGTTATTTCAGTCATGGCTCCGTTGCATGTCATCAAGGGCTCCACAAGGTATTGTGACAGATCAATGCAAGGTAATGCAAAAGGCCATTCAGGTTGTTTTTCCTGAAGCTCGTCATAGGTGGTGTCTATGGCACATAATGAAAAAAATACCTGAAAAGTTAAAAGGGTATTCTGAGTATAAAAATATTAAACATGCAATGAAAAATGCTGTTTATGAGTCATCTTCAGTGGATGATTTTACCACTGCATGGAGTTCCTTCATTTTCAAATTTGGTTTGGGTGATAATGAATGGTTGACTAGCCTTTTCGAAGACCGCCATAGATGGGTCCCTTGCTTTTTAAAGAATGATTTCTGGGCTGGAATGTCTACCACACAGCGTAGTGAAAGTATGAATGCATTCTTTGATGGTTATATTAATTCAATGACAACTCTACAACAATTTGTCAAGCAATACGACAATGCTTTGCAAGACAAGGCTGAAAAGGAATATGAGGCTGATTTTGCATCAGTGAACACCATCATTCCTTGTGGGTCACAATCTATGATCGAGAGGCAATTTAGGCTGAATACACGCATGCAAAATTTCATGAGGTTCAAGCTGAATTTAGAGGAAAAATAAATTGTTCTGTTGTTAATGTGTCTTGTCTTTGATCTGCATGTTGTTTTGATGTAATGGAGGAGCGCATTGTTGGTGGACACTCGAAAGAAACTCATTTCTGTGTCAATTTCAATCGTGATGGACATGATGTTAATTGTAGCTGCTTACTTTTTCAGTTCAAGGGCATTATGTGCCGACATTCGTTGTTGGTCCTTGCTCAAGAAAGGGTAAAAAATGTTCCATCCAAATACATTTTGGCTAGATGGAGCAAAAAGCTCAGAAGGAAACATGCATACATGAAAGCAACTTATGATGTGAAGAAAAGGCAGCCACAAATTGAACGATTTGATGGATTGTGCAACAGGTTTTATGAAATTGCAGAAATTGCATCAGAGTCACAACAAAACAGTCAATTGTTGCATGAAATGTTGAATTCATTTGATGAAAGGCAGCAACAACTTCGGCATACCCCACATAGCATCACTTGTGATGAGGGCCAAAACATTGCTGACAATCCATTACAAAGTTCACAACCATTAGAGGTTGGCGATGGAGCCACCGTCATTCATAGCCCATTGCATGTTACAAGAAAAGGACGACCTCGTAATTTTAGAAAGGTATCAACTACTGAGAAAGTTGCTAGAACAAAAAGGATAAGCAATGGAAGGAAGACTCTTGTGGTCACAGTACAAGTGAGTTTCAAATTAACATCATTATGTTGCCATATTAATTTAAATGTATCCTAACATCTTGGATGTGGTTTACATTGGATGAATTAATTGTTTGACATAAAAGTGTAACATGAAGTACTTCATGGGAAATGATTTATCTTTACTGGAACTTGTTATCAGATTCCATCAATTACTTTACATCTTTGTGGTTATTCAGATCCATTTATTATATTGTAGGACAACATTGACAGGACTTCAAATGACTTATTTCAGTCAATAATCCACATAGAGTCTTATGTGGACATCACCCCAAATGATGCATCTCATGAGCCGTCAATCTTGGTCTGTGTGAAACATAAATTTCATTTAAAGTTGTAGTTATTTTTCATTCCCTTATTTCGATTCACAATGTATCATGCTGCCAATTTATAATGTATGACATTAGAAGTATTAAATTTGATATTTTCTTTAAAGTATTTACATCTTTTCTTCTTTGCCATATTTTTTTATAACAGTTGACAGCTGTAAATGCCAACATAAAAGATAACGATAATTCAGTTAACTGTTGGCCTTCGCAGCTATCGAATGTCAATAGCACTGGTTTTGTGTCCTTACTTATAGCAGTTGAGAACAATGTTTCCACCCCAAATTATCAACCTCGAGACAAAGCTTTGGGTATTTCGTTAGTTTTTTATTTTTGTATGGTAATCTACTTAACGGACATTTGTTAATATCATATATAGTACAACTTTCGTCACTAATAAGTTCTCATTTTACTTGCAGGATGCAAGTGTAAATATGTATAATGTAGAATATTGCAAAGCGTTACAACTTATTTTTTGTCCAGGATTTTTTGAAAGGTTACAGCCAGTTTGAAGTGCATTAATTTAACATGTTAGAAGACCTTTGTGACATCGATTATGTTTTTTTTGCTGCCCCCTTAGTGATGGAAAAGGTCATGGTAAAAGTTTTTTTTTTGGGTTGTTCATGTCAAACATGTAAATGACAGGTACAATATACAACACCACAGGCTACACTACTAGTCAACATATGGGATGAAGTTAAACTACAGTCATCTAATCCATTTACAACAGAACAGTGATTTTGTAAATTTTTTGGTTGCCTTACTAAATCTTCGACCAATCTCATACTAAATGTAATTATGATCAAAATGACTGTGGTACATGATTATATATTAAATCTTCAATTACCAAAAATATTTTGCCCCCACAATTTTGTTTCTGATTTGGCATTTGATAACTACGTTGTTACAAAAACATGTTAGTTTATGAATATAACCTATGTGGGTCTGTGACTAATGAATACAATTATATCACTGAAGCTTACATCTTACATGACAACTGTTTCATCTCTCTTATGTGTATTATTTACATGGTTATTAACTTTCTTATCCAAGCATGAGCAGGTTTTAAGTAGTGTGTGTCGAACAATCATTCTTTGGTCAGTAATCATCATTATGGTAACCAAAAAACAAATAACACCCCTTACATTATATGTGTAACTGCACCAAATACATAGACATCATTCACCATACAAGTTTAGAATAAAAGAAACACATATGTCAAACTTGACGAAAACAAAGCATTTAAAGAAAAGACACAACCAAACCATGACACTAAAGACATCCCAATATGCGATTCTTAATAATAACTTACAATTTTGGACAGTAAGAGTCCAACGTCTTGTATGTTTACTCCTCATCAGAATTAGATAAATACTCTGGTGTGGCTAAAATCATTTCTTCTTCAACTAATGATAGATGTTGTCTATTTGCCTGTCGGAATCTTTCACAAACTCTAAGCATCCCATATCTTACCCTCCTTATTGCCATGATATTGTTCTCCACTCTAATGCGGAGCAATGCTTGCTGCATAATGTCAAATGGGGGATGAAATTGTTGCCACATATGAACTGCTTTCAAAGTTGGAATCGGTGCCTGTAGCTCATCTAGATCTCTTTGGAGATCAGCTGACTCTTGACTTCGTAGTCTCCATTCTTTTCTAATTGCCTTCTTTGCAGCAAGCCTATTATCTTGGTTCTCATAACACCAATCTAAGTCTAACAACAAATATCGATATTCTCCCATTCATTAAAGTATTGTTCTAAGCAGAGTATTGAAATGAGACACAACATGAATTGACATTGAAAGCAACTTTTATAGACATCAGTTACATTATTTTAAGTTTTCCATTAAATTGAACTTTTATAAACCATTTGACTTATTTACCACACAAATTAACTACATGGTTAACTCATTTGTTCCTAAATGATTAACCCTTTATGACGTATGGTGAAATCAATTTTTCTGAGGGTACTCCTGCAATGACACTACCAGTACTAGTGGTAGGACTTAGCCTGTACAAGTGAACAACATGGCTCAGCTTTTGTGCTGAGGGCATGTGATGCTACAGTTAAGAGTGTAGCCTAACCCCAGCATGCCTTTAATACTAACTGGTTACCGACTCACACATACAAGGTTAGCTCAGTGTGCCATTTAGTTAAATAGTATTAATTTTCTTTTACATGCAAAATCAAAATCCTTATTGTTTAAAAGGACTAAAAAAGGACTTTCATTCTCGTAATTTGATGTTCAAAACAATAAGATTACAATTACAATGAAGATCGTCATAACTAACACAGGGTTTTCACGCATAGAACGTACATGGTGAACCTCTAATTTGTATGTGGTTAAGTCAGATTGTCTTTTCGTCAAATGAGTTTCCATGCTAGAATTCCTCCAATGACAGACCACAACACCTAATGGTTGTCTTTAGCCTGTAAAGGTAACAATAATTGGTCACATATGTTTCCGAGGACATTCGATCCTACACTTACGAATCTTTGTAGACATAAAAGGTCCTTTTACAATAAATGGTTAACAATAGCCACATACAAGGTTACTTGTCTTTTTTATTTAGTGAAAATGACCTGATTTTGGATTATTACAAGTTTACATTCAATTGACATACTTATTTTAAAAAAGAGTGAAAGACTTAAACTTATGTTTTTGCAAGGCGGATGCCACTTGTTTTTCCATTAAGATTAACCTACCCATAAATTTTACTAGTTAACCGCAGAGATGAAATACATGGTTAACTCATTTGTTCCTAAATGGTTAACCCTTTATCACGTATGGTGAAATCAATTTTTCTGAGGGTACTCCTGCAGTGACACTACCAGTACTAGTGGTAGCACTTAGCCTGTACAAGTGAACAACATGGCTCACCTTTTGTGCTGAGGACATGTGATGCTACAGTTAAGAGTGTAGCCTAACCCCAGCATGCCTTTAATACTAACTGGTTACGGACTCACACATACAAGGTTAACTCAGTGTGCCATTTAGTTAAATAGAATTAATTTTCTTTTACATGCAAAATCGAAAACCTTATTGTTTAAAAGGACTAAAAAAGGACTTTCATTCTCGTAATTTGATGTTCAAAACAATAAGATTACAATTACAATGAAGATCGTCATAACTAACACAGGGTTTTCACGCATAGAACGTACATGGTGAACCTATAATTCGTATGTGGTTAAGTCAGATTGTCTTTTCGTCAAATGAGTTTCCATGCTAGAATTCCTCCAATGACAGACCACAACACCTAATGGTTGTCTTTAGCCTGTAAAGGTAACAATAATTGGTCACATATGTTTCCGAGGACATTCGATCCTACACCTACGAATCTTTGTAGACATAAAAGCTCCTTTTACAATAAATGGTTAACAATAGCCACATACAAGGTTACTTGTCTTTTTTATTTAGTGAAAACGACCTGATTATTACAAGTTTACATTCAATTGACGTACTTATTTTAAAAAAGAGTGAAAGACTTAAACTTATGTTTTTACAAGGTGGATGCCACTTGTTTTTCCATTAAGATTAACCTACCCATAAATTTTACTAGTTAACCGCAGAGATGAACTACATGGTTAACTCATTTGTTCCTAAATGGTTAACCCTTTATCACGTATGGTGAAATCAATTTTTCTGAGGGTACTCCTACAGTGACACTACCAGTACTAGTGGTAGCACTATATATATCAGTCAACTAGCATCATTAAACACTTGAACAAACATAATTAACCATTTTGTATTACATCAACAACACTACATACAACTTCTACACACAACTATAAATCTCAGCCAAAAAAAGCTATCACTACCAAAGGAAAATAATTAATCAAAGTATTTGGAGGATAAAATCTCTCTTAACTAATGCATACACATATAAACAACATGATGCAATCCTAACCTCTAAATTACAAAAGGTTAACTCAATTCTACATTTACATTTCATACTTAGACCACTTGATCCTTCTTCTTTTTCCTATAATATGTAATCCATGGTGTTCGCATGATCACACTTCCGACACGCTTTCTTGAATGATCTTTAAGTCGAGTGTATATGTTTGACGCTTCACAATGCAATATAGGTTCAACATCACTGTCGAGGTCAAAAATATGTTGATCTTGTCTATCATTGTACACTTTCATGTCGTCAATTTCAATTACATGTTCACAATCGTTGTCAAGCAGCAAATTGGGTTGGTCTTCTTCATTATGCACTTTCATGTCCTTAATTTGAACATCACTTATAGACCAAAATGACAATTCATACACTGAAGTACAGGGAGTCGCCGGTAACATTGACACTTTTGATTGACGTAACAATTCTTCTAATCTTGTAACTCGTTCCTCTAAATGTGATATCCTTGCCTCTTGTTGTTTGTTTTTGCCAACTAACTCATCATTCTCGGCTATTAATTCATATTTATCAAAATCAACATTGTTCCAATTATTAAATCCACATGCTGCATGTTGTAATGCTTCCGTCACAATGTCATGCGCAAGGTCTTCATTTGTCACACTTAAGTATTCAATAACCTGTTAATCAAATAAAAATATGATAATGTTAATAAATTCATTAGAAATAACATATTTTAGCATAACATCAACTTCACTTTAAATAACTAAAGTTAATTTCATTTCCTACTAACCACATTTTGTGTAAACGATGTTGATATTTGTCTTTCACCGATGGAAACATCTTGTCGTTGTATAAACCGTGGAAATCTAATTATGACACCAGATGTTTTTCTACGATCTACCAAGACATGCTCCAAACCCAAATCTGTATTCATATCAATATATTGCATCTTATCAAAATCAAACAAATATGATGTTTATCAACTTTACAACTTATGCATAATGCAATCAAAAAAACATAAATCGTCATTTCTTATTTACCTGCAACACAAAAGCACATCCTATAATATGCAATTCTGAAGTGTTTTTTTTCTTAGACAAACAATAAGATGCTCGACATAAGCTATCAACCAAATAGTTATATACAACACCACCCCAATTATATTTCCCAAGACACGATAAATCATCTAATAGCTTAAAGAACCCACAATGAACAATGCGAGTCGTATTCGGAAAGTAGGACTCTGCCAATCCAAGAAGTATATAAAGCCTGCAGAAATCATCAACATTATCATCATTATGACGCTGTACTAGTTGATCAAATATCATTTTTACACTAACTTGTTTCCCATCAAACAATCTTCTGGTATGACAATCAACATCTTCTTCAAACTTGACATTTTCACCTATTATACGAAGTCCCAAGGCCAAACACACATCTAAAAGAGTAAAAGGTACTATATGACTTCTTATTTCAAACCCACCCCTCTTTTCAACCCATCTACTAGCTAATTCAATAAGTAATGTCCTAGATATTTTCACTTTTTCTCTCAGGTACAATAACCATTTAAATGGTGTTGCCTCAATTCGAGCCTTCTGCACATTTGTTAGATTGTTGTTCACTTTACCCAGCCACATCGTCCTACATTGATGCCTCAAATAAACCTAAAAAATTATCACCAACACATAACAATCAATTAGAAGACAACCACAATAAAAAATGTACCATAAATCAATTATATTGCAAAATTCACCTTTTTACCCTTTGAAGAATCATCACCGCTGGTTACATTTGTTGCCATTTGGTGCTAGGTGCTACAATCACAACCTTCACAATTGATACCTTCATTATAATTATTTAATATCATCAAATAACAACAATCATCATATGTTACATACTATGGTAACACCAAATAAGAATTTAACATTCCCACTAAACACTTAACCAACTAACATTCACAACATTCATTTAATACAAAAAAAAGGACTCTCACAATAGGAATTACACATATTTTAATTAATATGCAACACTACCAATTAATTGAAACTTTAAAATGATACCACATTAAACAAACAATAATTCACCACTCACATTAACACTGATTAACCAACTAGTGTAAAATTGTTACAAGGAATGTAACAAATTTGTTAAAATTTCTTTAAGTTAACAAATATGTAAAATTATATACACAAACATAGCTTCACATGTATATGCTTTGTTATACTCAACTTTCTCACTTGTTACACAGAGGTTTAATCAGCATGTATCAATGAAAACTAACAGATTTATTCTTATAATTCCTTATTTTTATGGGTTAATTTTTTTTCTATTTTGTTTCTATGTATGTACGGTCTTTGGACTATGCCAAAAGTTACTCACATAATCATGGTTGGTTGGTTGGTTGGTTGCTAACTTACACGTCAAGTACTGCATTTGTACCTTACATTGGCTTTTTTTTTTTATAACCAAACAAAGAACTTGTCATTAACAAAGATGATAAGGGTAAAGGGGTACCTGTACTTATAACATAGTAGTAATCTCTAATGATACCAACATGTCAATCATATACTCTAACCTAACAACCTTCCCAACAAAAAAAAATGCTATATGCTATATGCAAAGTATGTGACCACTACAATATGAAATCAAAACTCATCGAAGACCTATAAAATATAACAGTACTGAATTTATTTCTCCACTGTATAATGCCAACTTAATACCACCGCAACTCAAACACTCACTACAAACCAATACCATGATCATAATATACCACCTCCCACAAACACTTTTTTATATCCGCCTACTAACCAAAAAACCTAAAGCAGAAACCAAGATTACCTTGCCACTGCATAAATGAGTAACTGAATGGTTTAGTGTTCCCTTTCAACCATCACCAATTTAAGGACATAGCATCCTGCACAATATCACATTTTACAGAAGTGGGTTAAGTTTGTGACCTATTTTAATTTAAAATAACGGTAAATGCACTCTGACTTTATCACTTTACAACATCTAAATCCAGTTTTATTTTGTCTCTGTATAATGACGACAATTTAGAAATTCATCAACTCTTTTGTCACTAATGAAGAACTAAGTAATATACATTTTTCATTTTTTTCCAAGATTCCCTTCATTTTTTTCTCTTCTCTAGTCTTCTTTGTCTCTTTTTATCTCTCAAATTTATTTGTAACCAAACTACCAAAGTCATTATATTCTACATTAATTAATCGTTGCTTTCATTATCTATTCCCAGCAGCACTGCTATTGCAATTCGTAACTCAGTATTAGCTAAGATATTTATTTTTGTTCTTGTTTTCAACAAACACAGAGCATTATATACATAAGACTTGAGTGCAACTTTCAGTACCTATAACCCTCTGCAGATCTTAATGGGTCACCATTAGCAATCATAAGCACTACATTTGCATAGCCAAGCCTCATCTGATCCGGTAGATCCTTCACATGTCCATAGTCTACCAAGCCAACCTAAATTGAGGGAAGTTACTAACATTAGGATGGTTAACACTTTAAAAAAAACAAACATACATTTTAAACATCAATGTCTAAAACAAATTTTTAATATTCTACCCAATACCCACTATTGCGATCATTTCCATTTTCCATAAATTATCCTCTTCATTAAAACATCCCTACAATAACAGTACCATACTCACCTAGAGATGAAATAAAACATGTCTACATAAGGGATCACGCATGCTCCGCATCCAAAAAGGCTATTAGTCACACATTTCAATGACATTCAATTGTCCAAAATAAAAAAAAATCAAATTTAATTCTACCAAAATCTAAAGCACACTATCTACTAAAATAGGATAGTTTACGATAATGTTCATACTCAAATCACTATCTCCAGGTCTAACTTCATTAAAACAGAAAAGACATAATTCATAATAAAGTTAAAACTCTAATATCATTATCATTAGTACACTTGAATCATTAGTATACTTCAATCTTAAAGATTATAATGAACTTCAAAACTGATATAGAGTATCTAAGCCAATAACCAGTATTAATAACTAAATTAGGAAATACACAACGAAAAAATCACTTTCCTTTTTAATTGCAAATACTAATCTCAGGGGCAATTGCAAAACTAGTCGATGATGAAATATATTCTGAATTTTGTAGTGACCCTTCTAAAGCAACTTCAATAACCATAAGTTGAACAACCTATCCAATAGCTTTAACCACTTTGATTTCTTTTCAAATGTATGCTCTAGCTTCTTGGAGATGATGGATACAACACACACTCTCTACAAAGAAAATGAGAGGAATCCTAGAAATGTTTATTGATCACACACTCATTTCTGTTCATTGAGTTACATATAGGTATTTATACACAAGTCACATATATCAGATCCCGTATAATAAATAACATGTTAACCAATTATACAACTGAGTAAATCACTCTAACAAAACAGTGTTAACCACTTATCTTATCAGTAAAACTATACTAACCATGCACCTAACACAGTTAACCACTAACACAAACATTATGTAACCACTTTGAATTACTCTGCAACATAGCTTTCTTTGCATTCAATGCATGATGACAAGCACTCATAAACCCACAAACAAACATAATGGAATCAACAAAACATAGTATAATAATGTATCACATATACAGAGATAGAAAGAAGAATTACAACAGGAAAAAACAAATGAAATACACCCACACACAAAACTAGCAACAAAGGGTAGGACACACAAAACTCAACATGTCAGTATATACAGAAACTCTTACACATTACAGATTCACATGATGTTGTGTAGAAGGAATCATATAAAATTTACCAAAACGAAAACAAAGAAGAAAGTGTGGGTTTAGGGTTTCAATGTTCAAATGGGGGAAAATGTAGTCTATCAAACTACTGTAAAAAGAAACCAAAATTTATACAGGAGAACCAAACCAACCCATAACTAACTGAACAAAAACAACAATGGCAAACAAAAAAAGACGAAAGAAGATGAAGAGGAAAGTAAGACAAATCAAAACCTGCAATATGAGTTCTTCTAACAATCCTTTCTGCTTCCTCCTGCGTTTCTCCTTCCTCCTATGTTCCTCCTTCAAAATGTTATGTCTCCTTTATGCTTCCTGTTACAATTCTCCTTCGCTTCTCATTATTGGGTTCTTTCTCCTTTCTCTTGTTCCCGCTCCCTACCTCCAGATCCCGCTCCCTTTGTTTTTTAATTTTAGTTTTTTTAATTTTTTCTATTTTTTTATTTCAGTCCCCATCAAATTCACTTATGAGTCAGCAATAAAATATTATTTTTTTAAGGGTGTCGGAGGGGTGTTGGGCTGAACCGGGTGTCAAAGCAACATTTTCCTTTGTAATAACCAAGCCACGGTAACTAACTACTAACTAGTTATAAATATAAATAAAACAAAGCTTGTTACCGCATATTCAAGTCAAAGAGGAATTCAAGAGTTTGCTGAACTTCTACTACCGGATTAATGACAAGGTGGCACCGTTGAACGTGGAAGAGCGTCCCGTCTACATAAATTCTCTGGTGGAAGAGCTACAGATGAGGGAGGATGAGCCTCTGATAGGAAGAATGGCAAGTATCCATGGATTGGATTACTGAGGAAGAAAAGAAACCAGTAAAACCCTAGGGCCCAGGTATCTTTACTTTCCTTAGTTCTTTATTAAATGGTTGTTTGTTTTACACTTTGATAGGAAGACGAAAATCAATCTTGTGAGAAGTCAAGAAAATTGTACTGATACTGATTGGCATTAGGATACTGGTAATTGATTTGATTCTTTTCTTTTGTGATTACTAGTATATACTTGTTCTTGTTCTTTTTCTTCTGATGTTTACATAGTGTCTCCAGACGCTGGCTATTTTGGGTTAGGTAAGTAAGTCTCGTACCGTGAGAAAGATATAATAACCGTTGGATTTTGAGATTAATGTAGGACTACCGTACAACCGTCCACACTGGATTTTTTTTTTTTTTTAAAAAAAGGGAATTTTTTTTTCTGTTTAATTTTTTTTTATTTTTAAAAATTACTATTTTTCTCCATTGTTATTTATTGATGTGGGATTACCATACAACTGTTTACACTAGATTTTTTTTAAAAAAAGGGATCATTCTTCTTCTGTATTAAGTTTCTAGTGACTTTTAACCGCTGCAAATTTTTTGGTGGTCATAAATGTTTATTTTTGTAACATTTTTTGTGATTTCAGAAAATCTAGTGTTCAAGATTTTGATTTTTTATTTTATTTTTTAACATTTCTGACAGTTTTAGTTTGCCAAAAAATATGCGGTAGTTAAAAACCACTAGAAACTTTAAACAGAAGAAGAATGATCCCTTTTTAAAAAAAAAATCTAGTGTAAACAGTTGTATGGTAATCCCACATCAATAAACAATAATGGAGAAAAATAGTAATTTTTAAAAATAAAAAAAAAAATAAACAGAAAAAAAAAATTCCCTTTTTTTAAAAAAAAAAAAAAAAAAAATCCAGTGTGGACGGTTGTACGGTAGTCCTACATTAATCTCAAAATCCAACGGTTATTATATCTTTCTCACGGTACGAGACTTACTTACCTAACCCAAAATAGCCAGCGTCAGTGTCTCCATATTCAAATTACGTACTTTTTTGTTACCGAATTGCGTTTGCATGGTAAATAAAGGCTACAAGCACGTTTCTGACTATACATGTATTCAAGAATTGATTAAGTGTCAATTGCGTATTTCATGACCCATTAGTTGTTTTCATTTGCGGTTTATTTTTGAAATTTCAGTTTTGTGCCTGTGCCACTATATATTCAAATTACATACTTTTTTTGTTACCGAATTGCGTTTGCATGGTAAAGACTACAAGCACGTTTCTGTCAATTGCCGAATTCCGTATTTCATGACCCATCACTTGAACCTACAAATTTAATTTAGCTAACGATCATAAGTTTCTTAAGGGGCCCACATTGGCTAACATAAGAGACGCGGTTCCATTCCTTCCCAATCAATTTCTTGCATTCATTTTTAATGTTTTGTTATAAAGAATTTAATTTCAACAATGGAAAATCTTTAGAATTTGGAGTGCTTGAAATAGTTTTTAGGACTTATTTTTATTATCTACGCATTTAAAGTCTGTCTAGTTAACTTTATAAATGTAATTTATGATGCTTTATAAGATTTTTAATTTATTTTAACAAATTCTACGGAAAAAAATAATTAAAATAATCTTATATTATGTGGATAGTGAGTTAGAAGATGAACACAATCAAACTTAACAAGTAGATAATGTATCTATTCAGACTACATAGTAAGTATATCAATATCAGGCGGTTATTACATTACTCAACAAAAAAATTAAGAAAAAAAATTATATTTCCTTAAAAAAAATTAAATAATCTATATCTTATAAATTATAGAATTTTTTATAGTTTGAAATAGAAACTTTTTCGATGATAGAAATTTTTATTATATTTTCTTATTTTAATTGTTTAAAATAAAAATTAATTTTAGTTTTACCTGCAAAACTAATAAAAAAAAATTGGAAGTTTTGCTACACTAATTATTTGTTAATTAGAATTTAGATATTTAAACAATTATAAAATAAGAAAAAAATGCAACCCCGTCTTTATTAGGTTTTTGGATTCGTCTTTGACTATTATCAGGTTTGAAGGATCTTGTTTATTATTGTTCTAGTATGCCAAAAAATCTCACATTATTTAAGGGTCGACGCTTTTTTAAGACTAAAATAGGGATGGCAATGGGTAGGGTCTGGGTAGGGTCCTATAGTACCCGTCCCCATACCCGCTTTTAAAAAAAATACCCGTACCCGACCCCATACCCGCGCGGGTAGCAACTTTAATCCCCATCCCCGTACCCGCTGGGTACCTATATACTCATACCCGCACCCGCTACCCGCACTTTACTTATGTATGAAGTTAATAAATCAATAAAAAAATAGGCTTAAATGTAATTTTGATCTCCCTATTTTGCACAATCCGCAATTTTAGTCATCCTATTTTAAAATAGAGACATTTAGTCCTCCTATTTTGCACAATCAGCAATCTTGGTCCCTCTATAGAGACATTTAGTCTTCCAATTTTGTAAAATCCATAATTTTGGTCCTTTCATCAAATTGAAAGCATTGACAGTTAAGAGATTAATGTTGACCTTGACGTGACCCAAATATAGTGATGTGACACGAGATTATTTATTTATTTTTTAATTATTTTAAATAATGAGTACTAATTATTTGTTTATCTACGTCACTAAAACACATGTCACGTTGATTTTAATGGTTGGGGTAATCGTGAGTCCTAAAATAGAAATCACAAGTCTTAATCATTTATTTTAAATTAGTTCTACATTGTTGAAATACATGGCACATCGTAGTCAAATAAATGATATTACCTTTTTATAAAATATATTTTTCATCAATTATTCTACTCAGTATTTAAAATAATTAAAAACTAAATAAATAATCTCGTGTCACGTCATTATATTTGGACCACGTTAAGGTTAACGTTAATCTCTTAACAGTTAACGCTTTCAATTTGATGGAAGAACCAAAATTACATATTTTAGAAAATTGGGAGACTACACGTCTCTATTTTAAAATAGGGGGACCAAAATTGCAGATTATGCAAAATAGATTAACCAAAATTGCATTTAAGCTATAAAAATATTAATTAAAAAATTATTACAAATAAATTGAAAATTCACGCTTAAATAATTCAAACTTAACATTAAAAGCATTCACACATAATATTAAAAATATAAAATATAAAATTATTGTAAGTTATAACATAAATCTTTTACTATTAGTGTTAGTTTATGAAAAATATAAAATTATTTTTTTACAAAAAAGTATATATATAACAGAATTATTTATTTAAGTTATTTTAATTATATATATGATAGGTGCGGGGCGGGGCGGGTACTATAGTACCCGTACCCGTACCCGCACCCGCAAAAAATTGCGGGTAAATACCCGACCCCGGCCCCAGCCCCAATAAGCGGGTATTTACCCGACCCGCTTGCGGATATTTTTGCTTGTACCCGTAGGGTCCGGGTACACTTTGTCATCCCTAGACTAAAACCATAACCGTCCACCTAAACAATGCAATAAACTTTTCCCTTTCTTATTATTCATCCATTGTTTTCGCTTAATCCAATTGGTATTTTTTTTTTATCGACAAATGTTAATTGTTAATTTGTTAATTTTTGTTAGCAAGAGGATTCGAACTCACGACCTCTACTCTCTTTCCTTCTCGTTTTATCACCAAGTCAATCTTATAATTCTAATTGTGACCCTTAATTATGGAATTAGGGATTATGAATTTTCGTTGCAAATTATATTTGGGTAACCAAGCATGAAGTTTTCAATTTGCAATCACCGATTGCCTTTATTGCCCGATTAGCTTTTCCGATTAGTTTTAAGGGTCGACGTTTTTTTAAGACTAAAATCATAACCGTCCACCTAAACAATGCAATAAACTTTTCCCTTTCTTATTATTCATTCATTGTTTTCGCTTCATCCAATTGGTATTTTTTTTTATCGACAAATGTTAATTGTTAATTTGTTAATTTTTGTTAGCAAGAGGATTCGAACTCACGACCTCTACAATCTTTTCTTCTCGCTTTATCACCAAGTCAATCTTATAATTCTAATTGTGACCCTTAATTATGGAATTAGGGATTATGAATTTCCATTGCAAATTATATTTGGGTAACCAAGCATGAAGTTTTCAATTTGCAATCACCGATTGCCTTTATTGCCCGATTAGCTTTTCCGATTAGTTTTAAGGGTCGACGCTTTTTTAAGACTAAAATCATAACCGTCCACCTAAACAATGCAATAAACTTTTCCCTTTCTTATTATTCATTCATTGTTTTCGCTTAATCCAATTGGTATTTTTTTTTTATCGACAAATGTTAATTGTTAATTTGTTAATTTTTGTTAGCAAGAGGATTCGAACTCACGACCTCTACTCTCTTTCCTTCTCGCTTTATCACCAAGTCAATCTTATAATTCTAATTGTGACCCTTAATTATGGAATTAGGGATTATGAATTTCCGTTGCAAATTATATTTGGGTAACCAAGCATGAAGTTTTCAATTTGCAATCACCGATTGCCTTTATTGCCCGATTAGCTTTTCCGATATAAAGAATTGATTGAAAGCCTTTGCTCATGAAACCGACGATGAATATTTATAAAAGTTAATAACTACTATCTCTTTTCTTAATTATAAGCAATAAATTGACTTTTTCTTTAGCTCTAATTATAAGTAACAATCACTAGTTTTTAAATTAAATTTCTTTTGTACTCTTATTTTATTGTTTACTCTATTTCCTATGCATTATAACAACCACTTAAAGTAAAAGGTATTTTTGAAATAAAAATTGAATTTACGGTAGAATTAATTAAAAAAACTGTAATAATTACTTTATTTGATATTGATGATTTATCCTATGTTACTTATAATTAGGACCAGAAGTAATATTGAATACGTTTGACTTCCTATATTTGGGTTGTTTGCATCGCATATATATTTGGCTTAGACAAAGAAATGTTTTTTGCCAAAATTGATGAATGAAGTAATTAGAATTGTCACTGTCACTCCAACTATGAATGAAGTAATGGGCCTGACATCAGGTTTTTTTTTTTTTTTCATATTTCCATATCATTATTTATTTTGTTTGTGGTGTTGGAATCATGTATCTGCAACTATCTTAAGTGTTTTTTTTTTTTTTTAAGAGATCTTAATAAGTGGTTTTATTTACTAACTTTTCAGTAGTTTATATTATCTCTTTCCATTATCAGATTTTTCAACTACAGTGAATTCATCATTTTTCTTTTCGTTGGACCAAACCTGTACTTATGAAATCGACAAATCGTGCGTTTGCGACAGTAAAGTTTTTGGACAAACAAAAACTGGATAACACCCACACCAAATTACCATAAAAGCTCTTAAAATTTATTTATTATTTAGAAGCATGTATATTATGATTATGCTTGATAATTAATTTTCATTTTTCTTATTTAATGGACTTTTCTTGGAGGAATATAGTTACCATGGGTCTGTTTATTAAGAACCATTTAAATTATTGGTCAGACACCCAGACTAAATCAGTAAATCAATTTTACACTCTGAGCCCCACAAGGTAGTGGTTCAAATATATTAGCAACTAATCCTTGTTCTTAAGCAAGAGTGACCAAGCGAGAAAGGATGTGCCTAACTACCATTTGTGCTTACATAAGGCAATGGAGCTGCTACCTGTGTTTTTATGCTAGTGTTCCATATGTGAAGAGCCAGAAGTGTTTATTGTGATGTTGCAAAGGATTTTCGAGATTTACAGGATAACCCTTTTGGCCGTCATGCTATTAATTAGCCCATTCTAAGGCGATGAAAAAATTGATTCACGAGGAGCTTCAAGAGCCATTGAAGAGTCATGCAGTAACTCATGCTCTTAGTCTTGTTGCTTATCATGGAGGAGACATTTTTGGCAAGGGTGATGCCCGATTGCGATTGGTGACGCCAATTTATTTCTGTATCTCTATTATTTATTTGAATTTTATATTATATAACCAAATTGATACTTGATTCACCTCTTTTTATAAATAGTAAGTGAAATAAAAAAAATACTCTTTGAAGCTTCGGGACCCTGAAGAAATCCAACTCTTCTAGTTTGCCATTTTAGTCTTAACTTTCAAAGGTTATAGTAATAAAAAGAACTCCGCGGAATTATTTTCTATATTGAAGCTTATGCCCACCTCCACTTCTCGGAATTTAAAAGCTGCTCTATCATACACATGGAAGAGATCAACTATCCAAGCATGCTTTCCTATATTGAATCTTGGTTTGATTCACATGTAATTACTCCTCCGGTCTGAATATAAGAAAAAAAAAACTGTTTCACGTTAATTAAGAAAATTGGTTAACAACATTTAATTACACCAATCTCAATTAAAAAATAAGTTGTTTACCTAAACTGTCCTTCATTAGAATTTGATTTGATATCAAGGTTAAGAAAGAGTCATTGGAATTAAAACCCTTATTAAATTAAGGGTATTTTTGAGATAGTCTCGTTAAATGAACTAAAATTAGTTGAGATTTGCTTATATTTAAATTTAAATCTCAAGTCAATTTTTTGCTTATATTTGGAGTCGGGGAAGTACCAATTTGCAGTTTCTATATACTGCGAAATTCAGTAAGCCCATGTAGTGAGGCACATTTGCATATGAATAAACTTATATGTTTTTACATTCAATGATTTGTAAAGAGATTACTTATGCATTTGAGAATGATGTTATCGAACTCTAGCATTGACGTAATTTGATGAAAGTTGTCTTACCATGCGACCATTATATGGAACCTGCAATGGCATTCAATTAACGTGCTTCAAGTTGCTTGTTGGTCCTTGTTTTATATCTTTTACCTCAACCACAATGACTAGTAGCATGTGATCCCTTTACTCATTTATAAAGCGGCAGTGATAGTCTTTGATATAATTAAAAGCTTATTCGTGGTGTTTGAAGAAAGGCTTTGTAACTTTTACTTCAATATTTGCACATGTATTTGGTCGGGGGCTTAAAATCAGGGGCGGACCCAGACCTTGAGGTGAGGGGGGCCAAAAACTTATTCATCTAATCAATATATATATATATATATATAATCTTTGTGATTGTATATTATAAAGCATTAATTATATTAATAATATATCATTCTAGTGGCACATTGAGAAATAAAAACTCCTTCAATTATATATAATATTTATATAAAATTTCTTTACAAAAAGATATCAATTTTATAATTTAAAAAGTTAGGAGATAAAAATTGATTAGATAATAACTAAAATTTGATCAAATCTAATATTTAAATAAAATTTCTTAAAAAAAAGATAAGATTGTTATTGGTTTTATAGTTTAGAAAAAAAGTAAAGAGATAAAAAAAGAGAACAAGGACTATGCACTAACAGTGTACACATATATCACCGTTGGTATGACTTTTAAGATAATTTTTTAAAAGTTAACAAACTTATCATACACTATCACAACTCATCATGTATGGTAAGTTTGTTGACTTTTAAAAAATTATCTTAAAAGTCATACCAATGGTGATATGTGATTGGATGACTGTGTAAAACAATTTTACACTGTCAGTGCATCACTATTAAACTCTAAAAAAAATTATATAATAACTAAAATTAATAAAATATAATCTTAAGATAAGATTTTTTTTTTAAAAAAAAGATAAAATTACTATTGATTTTATAATTTAAGAAATCTAGGGATAAAACCTGATTGTATAATAACTAATATAAAATTTGATCAAATATAATATTTAAATAAGATTTCTTAAAAAAATAAGATTGCTATTGATTTGATAGTTTAGAAAAAAAAGTCTAAGAGATAAAAAAAGATTATATATTAACTAAAATTTAGTCAAATATAATTTTTAGATCAAATTTCTTTTCAAAAGTAAATAATAATCTAATTTTTATTGGCAAATTGGATGTTGATCCACGTTGCTGCTCCTCCACTGTGATTCTATAATTATATAAAATAATAAATAATAATAATAATAATAAAAACAAGATCAATCTAAAACCATGCTTACATAGTTACACATGCCTAACTTTATTAATGTTTGAACAAATTTAACTAGGTAGCCATTTCAAAAGCCTGTTGAAATTTTCCTAAACTAAAAATTTATTGCAGACTTTGGGAAAACTAAAAGCCATTTCTACTAAAATTAAAATTTGGAAAAAAGTCGGGGGGGGGGGGGGGGCCTCCACTCAATGTCCGTCCGCCCCTGCTTAAAATGTTATAAGGAAATTTTCCTTACTACTCTTGTTGAATATTGACCGGTTAATATTAAGACATACTTGAACTTGTTTTGTTGAGCTGCACGTTACCTAATTATCTTTGGTGGTGTGTCGATGCGTGGTAGGCATGGCAATAAAAATTGAATCCGTGAGTACCTGTCTGACCCCTCTCCAAATTTGACGGAAAAAATCTGCTTTTAACGGGTCGGGTTTGGGTTCAAATATAACTCCTCGTCCCGTCTCCATCCCTGCTCCGCTATATATATTTATAATTATTAACTATATAATTATATATTTTAAATATAATTCTACTATATATATATATTATATAACTATTAATTATAATCATGTAATTATTTTCATGGATTATTTTTATAATTATTAAAAATATAGATTAATTATTATTATTTTTTACGTGAATTCGTAAAAAAACACAAACTGCGTACACTCCAACATCAATTTCTCTAGACTCCAGATCCAGAATTGCATGACATACTGACACTATTCATTTCTCAATTCCAGAATCCAACATCCGCGCAGGAAAACCAACTTCTTTGCATTATAAGGATTTTAATAGTAAAATTAATTATTGAATAGTTAAATAAATATTATTAAATAGTAACAATTATGAACACAAAAAATAGTAGCAATTAAATTGTAAAGTTAAAATTATACAATTATCTAAAAATATAATTTAATTTTTAAATGTTTTCAATCTTTATAATTTATTAATTTTTATAATATTTTAAATTAAAATATAATTAATAATTTAATCTATGGTTTATTTAAAATATACAAATTAATTAATTTTCAAAAAATGAGATGAGTTTCCCGCGAGTTTCTCCAAACCCAATAAAATCCGATGAGGATGGTTGGGTTTGATTTTTTATCCTAACCTTTTATAAATCCGATCCTAAACCCGCTCCGCCTTATGTGAGGAAGGGGATGGGAAACTCAAATCCTGCCTGACCCACCCCATTGTCATGCCTAATGCGTGGAAAGCTTGGGAGTGACAAAAAATGGTCGTTAGTTGGTGTTTGTCATAGGGCATTACATATGATCCCTTGGACAAAACATTTGTCAAATTTTATTTTCAATCTTTTTAGTCTCATGTGATATTTTTCAATGTATTTTAATCCCATCCGTTGATTTGTTTTTAGTTGTGATCTAAAGGTTGAAAATGATAGTTCTCATTTTTTATTATAGGAGGTATTTTCATTTGAAACATCTCATATAGAGGGAGGGGGGGAGTGATCCACTTAGAGCATCTTTAGTGGTAGAACTCATTTTGGGTTCTTAAACTACTTTTTGTGGGTCCCACAGTACCACATAGGATACAAGAACTCATCTCATTTTTTGCTCCAATGATAGAACTTACTTTGGGTTCTTAACTTGCTTTTTGTAGGTTCCACATTGGATCCCACATTCTTAATAGTTTTATTTAAAAATATTTTTAAATTTAAATTTAAATAATTATTTATATAAATTTTAACTATGAAACAAAAATTAAAAAGTAATATAAAAAATATTAATAATTTAAAATTTTTATTTGTGACTAAATATTAAATTGATGAGAAATATATAACATTGATGATTAAAAAAAATGCATAACATTGAGATTAAGAAAGAAAAATTAAATTCTATTATTCTCGTAACCGAAACGTTCCCAAATATGCTCCATCAAGTCTGTTTGAAGTTGTTGATGAATTTGTCTTGTGTGCATATAGTGTTTATTTTCCAGGTATTCCTCTTGTTTTGGTCATAATTATTATTTTTTTAATACTTGGAACGGGTTCTTAGGAGTTCTTGCAGAAGAACCGTTCTTACACCCAGGCAGCCACGTCATCCTGCTCCAATGGTAAGAACCTGTGGAACGGTTCTTACGATACAAGAACCAGACACAAAAACACCATTGGAGATGGTCTTAGTAACCCTAAGAGAGAGTTACTTCTCATCCTCACTATTCATTTTCTTGAAATCTAATGATTAAGATCAGTTACTCATTACAATTATTAAATTTAAAAAAAATTAATGCTGAGATAAATATTTCAATTAAAAAATAATAAAAAGACTTAAATATGTTTTTAATCCATCAAATTAGGGCTATATTTTTTTTAGTCCTTTAAATTAAAATTTGTTTTTTTAGTCCCTCTCCCCATATGTCAATAGTGAGTACCAAACAGGAAATATTAAATTAACAATTTGTGGCAGTTTAAAACCGCCACAAATTATGAAAAAAAAATTAAAAACTGATAAGTATGTATTTGTTTGATTTGTCCGCTACCATCCCAAAAATCATAAACCTAGAAAATGAATCCACCACGTATTAGCAGCACCTGAAACAATTAAACATCATGATACACCTCCTGTTGTGCCAATGCCTTATGTCTACCACGGCCACATGCTTTCTCATTATCAACACATAAAACAATAAGGCCTTATAACTTCCTCTGGGAAACCACTACTCACGTCACCCATCACCAATGTTTCAATTTCCCATTTCTTCTCCTTAATTTATAAACATAACAAAATCAAATCCGACGAATTTGATGAAGATGACATCCAATCTTGAATCTCTCCCAGGAAGGCCAAATACACCCTGCGGTGTTTGTTCAAACGGTGGCCCAGATTAAGGAGTATAACCAAAGCGCCGCTTTTTTCTCTCTTTGGCGCTGAGATTGAGAAAAGGGAACTCTCACGAAACTCAACTCTCTCTCTCTCCCTCACACTCTTCGCTCGCACGCACCCTATCCCCATTTCATTTTAGATCGAACCCTTCTTCCTCCTCGCACCCCCTTTCCCATTGGATGAAAAGCCGTCTTCGTCAACGACGACACCTTCTCCAAAGCCTCCCTCGCCGCCGACCAAGCCGCACCATCACCTTCTTTCTCAGCAACGAGTCGACCCTTGGAGAGAGAAGTTGACGCTGCCATCACCGCCCCGCGCTCTCGCTCCGAGAAACAACAGACCGAGGCCGCTCAGAAAGGCACTGAATCGCGCGCTCAACAGCTCACTGCCGCGAGAGGCTCTTTCTTTCATTTTTTTTTTTTTTTGTCGTCTGATTCTTCCTCCACCGTAGATGACCACTACGAAAGTGCCGAGACCGTTGTGTCGCTCCAGAATCTTCTGCAACGGCGATTGCGTTTTCTGGTACAGAGGACCGGGATTTGTGGGTCTTTGATTCCGGAATGTGAACTTCTCTTTGTTCCCAATTTTCATTCAGATCTGGTTGGTTTTCCTCTTTTTGCTTATGTAGATCTGGGTTTGTTTCAAATAAGGGATGACAAAGATGGATTGTTCCTCTTTTTGTTCCATCTCATCATAATTTGACTTTGTTTCTTTACAACAGTTTCTGTATGACTGTGAGGATCGTTGAAAATTATAGGATATGTTTGACTTCTACGAGAAATCCGTTAAAAATAAAGATGATTTTTGTTCTTTGGCTGATGATGAAAGAAGATGAATATGATTTTTTTTTTGCAATTTTTTAAACAATTTGCAACGATTTTTAACTGTTACAAATTATGTTTTAAAATCTAAATTAAAAATTAAATTTTAGTAGTCAAAAGTCGCTACAAATTTTAAATTCAATATTACCTGTGTGGCACACACTAAGGCATTCAGGGAGAGGAACTAAAAAAAAACATTTTTTATATTTGAAAGACTAAAAAAAAGACTTTTAATTTAGAGGACTAAAACTAATATATCCTTATATTTGAATGACTAAAAATATATTTAAACCATAAAAAAATAATAAAACCCAAGTCACGTAACATTTTAACCATTATCTGACATCCTATCAGTGGCTTCAATTGATTATGCAGGAATTTCTTTTTGTCCCAGCCAAATTGATTCAATTGATTCGTTCAATTCCTGATCAAAAAAATTGATTCGTTCAATTTTCAGTTCAAGTGTGTTCCTTGTAGTTTGATCGGTGAAAATTCAATTGTTTGAGTTTGGATCGGTGGGAATTTTGTAAGTGAAAATATGGAAATTCAAAATTGGCTGTACGTAATGATTCAATTGATTTATTCAAAAAGTATCAAGCATTGTCGTGATTATTGCCAAGACCTGGAAAACTATCCAGCAAGCCCATGAATCAATGAATGTCGAGACAAAACCTGAGTAATTTGAATTGGTGCAAAAGAATATTTGGCTTCAACTAGATAAATCAATGAATCAATTGGAAAAGCAATTGAATAATTCCAATTGGCTTCAATAAACATGAATTTATAAATTGAATTACCATGAATCCTTAATCAATTTTTTGGGACGAAACCTTTACAGTGAATTACGTGAGCAAAGAAACCTGAGAAATTAAATTACGTGAGCAAAACATCAAAACCAAATAAGAGGCGATTGTGAAAGTTGAATTACGTGAGTATTGAGTGGGGGAAGAAAGCTGAAGAAATTAGGGTTCTAAAAGATAGTTCTTCATATCTCATGTGACTGTGTTTGTATTTTCTTTTTTACTTTCTAATTGAGATATTCAGAGCCATTAAATTAATTGAATTTAATGGATAAGATTTGGGGTATTTTTATCCCCATTGAGCAGTTTTTATCTTATTTCTTGGGGGTATTTTTTGTGGGCACTCGTATGATTTAGCTAGAATTGTCACCGAAATTATTTTGAAATTTATTTCCGAAGATTAGGTTAAAAAAATGGTCAAAAAATTTTTCTTTTTAATTTAAAATCTGAATTCTTAATATTAGATTAAAAAAAAAGGTCAAAAAGATTTCTTGAATTTGATTTCTTCCTAATTAGATGAAAATTTTATTATTGTTTCATCATGAATTTAAAATAGGAAACAAAATATTTTCTTCCCTTAGCTTGATTTTAATTTAAAATAACAAAATTAAAGATAACAAAGAATATAATATAAATACCCTGTTAATGGGCGGGGAAGATGAGTTTTTGGTTGGATGGTGAGCTGCAGTTATTGGTTTTAAGAAGCTATCGAAAGAGAGAAATTATGGCTGATAGGATCAGCACCTTACCGGACTCTATTCTCTGTTACATTCTTTCTTTTCTCCCAACCAGAGACTCTGTTGCAACATCTATTCTCTCTAAGCGGTGGAATCCTATCTGGCGTTCAGTTCCCGCTTTCGACTTCGACTGTGGCGGTGGTCTCGGTAGCCATAAACCTAAACGTAAACGTAAACGTGACAACGTCAAAAACACGATCTCTCGCTTTGCTCACTCGGTGAATGATTTTATCGAGTCGCGTGGTCCCAACCAGTCTCTCCAAAGATTCTGCATCAGATGTTGCTCTTCTTCTTGTTGTCCTACCGAATTGGTTACCGCTGCTGCTGCAGGACAAGGGCAACACACACGACTTGAACACCTTGATATCTGTCAGTCCTACGTCACTGATCGGTTACGCACCATACTCTTACCCTCTGCCCTACTAAGCAAAACTCTTGTGGAGTTGAAATTGAGGGGCTTACATGTCAAATCTTTTTCCTCCGTTGATCTTCCCTCGCTTAAAATCCTGCATTTGGAACTTGTTTTTTTCTCAGAGTATAGTCTTCTTGCAGAGCTTCTTTCTGGATGTCGAAATCTTGAGGATTTGACAGTCACGCATCCATCTTTTTTTAGCTATAAAATTAAACCAGAGTTTAAACAATTGCCCAAGTTGGTCAGAGCAGTTGTAGATAAACATGACTTTCCATTGGAATTTGTCAACAATGTTCAGTTCCTGCGCATAAATTGGGTACCGAATACTTCATTTGTTTGTTTGTTTATTGTTTCTTTTCATTTCTAAGAAAAATGGCTATTTATGATATTTTGTTGTTGGGATGTATCTATTGCAGATGGATGATGGTGGAGAAGGCATTGAAAACTGGATTCCTGAATTTCACAATTTATCCCGTATTGAATTGGACTATGTGGACTTTACTGATGAGGACAGGGCGCAGGTGTTGGAAGTGCTCGAGCATTGTCCCAAACTTCAAAATCTTGTCATTGATAAGGTTTGCTGACTTGTCTTTGGACAGTTTTGCTGACTTTAAAGCGTCAAGGACGTTTTCTTTGTAACTTTTACTAATTGTATTTCATGTACATTGTTAACAGCAATATGCAGCCAAATTCTCCTTAGCCGAATTCACTTTTTACGATGGAAGGAGAAGAGATTGGCAAAATCCATTATGTATTCCTAAATGCATCTCATTGCACCTTAAAACATGCCGTATTAATAGGTACGGTGGCACTGAAAGAGAATTGGAATTTGCAAAATATATCATGCAGAATGCAAGACTGTTACATGACATGGCAATCAGCTTTTGCACCACGACAAAAGATTGGCAAAAGCTTCACATGATAAAGCAATTATCATTGTGCACAAGGTTCTCTTCAACTTGTCAACTTTCTTTTAATTGATAAAAGATTTGAGTAGCTGGTTGCAAGTAGTTTCCAATTGATAGGTTGACGACGTTCTGATTGTCATGCAAGTATTATTAACATTCTTTTTTGACTATCAGCTTGAAGCCTTAAACTAGAGAAACATTCTCATGAAACTATTTTATTCACTTGCTAATCTATTTTTTTCACTGACTAATCATAAGATCCCGAGTGTTTGTGAAGAGATATTTTGGTTTCAATTTTGTGGTTCAGTTAGATTTCCTTCTTCTTTTCATGTAGATCTTGGATAACAGAACAAAAGAGTAATATGAATGCAATTTTTTGTTCATAGTAATGAGTTTTCGTAGGTGTAAGTTTTGGTAATTGGTTAGTTAATTAGTCACTTAGTGCCAGAGGTTCTGATTTATTCTGTTAGAGGTCTTGTTTTTTCTGTTAGTATATGTCAAGGGGCCATAAAAGTGACGTGTTCTTTTTTGGTCTTTCTTAGATATATATTTTGTACTCGAGATTTTTATTTTTCATTTCCTTTCCTTTTCAACCTTTCATTAATCCCTAGGGTTGGTGTACCCTTAAAATTTGGAAGTGTCTAGCGGTGGTACGAGATTAATACAAAAAACTATAAACCAAAATTTTCACTCCCAATCTTAAGGTGATATACCAATAACCAAACTGACTCTAGGTGTGAGAGGATAAACAACATAATACTCATTTGAAGGATTAAACAAGTAAATCAACTTGCCTCAACCATGTTTCGGTCAAGACGAATATCAGCATAACAGACATTCTGATTGCAACGAGGGCTGCGCCAGGATGGCCTTTTTGAATTCATATTAATGAAGTTGTCAAAGTCAAAATACTACAGTAACGAGAGAAGAGAAATGTCAGGCAGAAGGGAAGAAACAAATGGGGAATATATAAACACGTACATACAACCACACCACAAACAGACTTATAGCAATTAACCACGTCATAAAATTTTCACTTTATCATGAGAAGGTATTATTCTAGATCTATGAAGCCTAGATACATGATACTACACATATAAGGGATACGACAATTTTTTTAAAATTAAGGATACAATACGTCTTAGGTATGTTAATAAAAAAAAATATAAAAAATAATATATGGATGCAAAATAAAATGCATTTTGTTTATATTTTGAGAAGAGGAAAGGAACTGCATTTTGTTTACATTTGGACATTTTTATTTTAAAAATCCTAAAGTTAAAACAATAAAATTATAAAATATTAAAAAATTCAGAAAATGGCTCAAGCCGTATCGGAACCGGATCTGAAACAGCTTGAGTCGTATCCAACTATTTTGAGTCGTATCCCAGTCGTATCCTAGTCGTGTCCCACAATTTTTTTTAAAAAAAATGAAAATAAATAAAATTAGATACTTCTTGAATACATATCAGAGGTGTATCGGTGTCCGACACGGATACAACACCGAGACTTTTCCATTTTTGGAGTATCGGGACTTCATAGTTCTAGTCATAGTTCTAGCTACATTTAAGCAAATTTTATTACTTTTATGGTAATTCCTTTCGTGCAGTCTTTGGATAGACTGTATGAGTGCAGTCCGTGATGTGGACCAATGACATTCGTCCATATGTCATTAGTTTCCACATCAACAAGTTGCTCCCTCTTTCTGAGATTCTATGCTTTCTAAGGGGTCTGTTTGCAATTTTTTAAGATATTTTTTTATTCTAACATTGTTTTTTTAAATTATACTGATTATTTAATGTTTCAAATTAAGTTTTATTGAAATCAGACACACAAATCCCTTATTTTGTCAAACGTTCCTCTTTTTCCCTCTTTCACAAGCTCTAGGGTTCATCTGAAGGACAATCTCGCCTGACCTTGTTCATTAACCTTAACATTATCGTAGATCTGGTGGTGGAGGTAATACTGACTGTGAAAGGCCAACTCCATTTTCTACCAGAAGTGCCATTCCCAAACCCCAATTCAGAAGTGAGTCTATATGACAATGGACAAACCAAATTCCTGATTTGCAGCAGTGAAAGAAAACCATGTAACAGATTAATATGTGATCATGATACAAATGTAGAAGACAAAGCTTTGCAGTAGAATATTAACTTACCTGGATTGTCAACCACAAAACGAATAGCCACCAATCCTCCAGGAGGTGTTCCAATGGTGTTCCTCACAGGTGGATCTACAAGGTTGAACGTGAGGGGATCAGTTGTTGGGTTGAAGTTGCCAAAACCTGAACCAACTACAAAGAAATTGCAAATAGGCCCCTTAGAAAGCATAGAATCTCATAAAGAGAGAGTAATATATTGACGTGGAAACTAATGACATGTGGACGAATGCCATTGGTCCACGTCACGGACTGCACTCATACAGTCTATTCAAAGACTGCACAGAAGGAAAAACCTACTTTTATACATACTAAATAACAGAGAGAGAATGGCATAGTTGCAGTGACAATTTGCTTCATTGCATACAGTACACTTCTAAAGCCACTTTTAATACTTGTGGTAGGAAACACAGTATAATTAATTGGAACCCACCCTAAGCATTCTCCACATTAAGTGATGCTAATGCAGGAATAGCCACCAATGTTTGCATGAATGCCCTTTAACAGGAGTCTTGATACGTGTAAAGCTGTTTTGTACATATAAAACACAAGACCGTCAACTTTTATCAAAAACAACATTAAGAAAAGAGAAGGAAAATCATAAAAATAAAATAAAAAAAGAAGTGAAAACCCAATGTACTTTATAGATAATTGAACAAATTATCTTAAGCATAATTTCTGCAAAGTAAAGCATTCCAGTAAAAAGGAAATGAGCCATAAAATAAGTGTAATTGAAGAGTGATAGAGAAACCATACTTGCAAGACAAAGAAAACTTCAAAAGATGATAGCTAATGGCTTAATGCTAAAAATCAATGTTAAATTTTAAATTACGAGAATTGTCTGAAACTATAGTTAACAACTTATATGTCCAATTAGATTGTCGCTCACAAAAGGCATATGTGAAAGTGTAAAACCCCGAAAATTACAACCCAATAAGTATGAACGTAAGAGATGTAATTAGAAAATTTTCTTATTGGGGAGAATTGTAACGTTGTGGTTTTCTCAATTGTATAATTAAGTGTTTGCTAATAATGAAAGAGCAAACTAAATTTAAATTATGTTGATTGATATAATAATTAACTTAAGTTCTATATTTTGTTATGTGCCATAGTGTTATTGTGATTTTTTTAGACTTTTACGTGAGTTCCATAAGTTGTAGAAAAAGAAAAAAAAAATAATAAGAGAAGAGGGGTGTCCTTAGAGGAAGGATGGGTGCAAATAGCAAAATTTCAAAATTATCTTCTTTCTCCTTCATTCTCTTCATTCTGGCTTTTTTCTCCACCGAAAGCTCTCTTCTCTCCCTTGCTTCCCTCTTGACCATGAGCAGCTACAAGGAGGAAGCCATTTTTGTAAAGCTGATGGGCTGCATGCAAGCTGGAAGGTCCTCTCTTCATCACCAACAACTTGTCTTCTCTTCCTCTCTCTCAGCTGAACCAAAAACCCAAGGTGAGGGGAACTCTTTGTGGATTCTATTTTTAGTCTAAGGGTGGTTGAGAGTTAGGGGGCTCAACTACCTACAGCATGCATGCCTCTCTTTGGCTGTTGTGTGTGCTTTGTTTGAATGCTTGAACATGAAAAAAATTGATGAAATGGGTTGAAACCCTTGACAGTGGCTGTGTGAGTGCATGTACTGGCCTTAGAGTTGTTTTTGTTCTTTTGAAACTGAGTGGGAAGGCCCCTGGAATAAGGGAATCCATGCCCAATTTTCGTAAAATTAATTGATGAAGGTTGCATGTTGAAAACAAACCCCAAAACAATGTAACAGTGGCGGTTAGGTTCGAGTGTCCCTGGACAGCTCCCACGGTTTTGCAATTCTTGGAAGATCTAACCGTTGATTTTTCACCAAATTTATTTTGAATGAAAATAGACACAAAAAGGAACAACTTTTATTTTGACACCATGGAAAGAAAACCTCGTATTGAAGTTCATCCGTGACTTTCAAAATGGCTGTTCTGTTTTCGAGTTTCCCTGGAACATGTCTCGATTTTTTTCAAATTTCCACTTGTGTGCTTAATGTTTCTTTTTTGTTTTTGAACCAGTAAAAACTATACAAAATAATATTTTTAACCATATAAATTACAAAAATTATCATGTCCAATTTCTAAATTAACTTTTTAAAAAGAAACAGGACAAGTTTGAGCTCTGTTTGGAGTCTGAAACTTAGGCTGTTAGAAACAAATTTACTGGGAACAATAGGGAAAGAATTTGTGGTCAAGGGTTATCTTTTTAGAAAGATAAAGATGTTACCCTTCTACTGTAAAAAGTTCAGCTCAAAACAAGTTTGGAAAGTGGTAGAAATTTACATTTCTTTGAGTTATGTCAGTGAACACTCAAAATTCAGGGCTGCTGACTTAGAAAATTTTATAAAAATTTTCTAGATGTTTATTTTATAAGTGGAATACCTTTCTGTAAACTAGATTTTAAGAGCTTCGATTTGATATAAAAAAAATTTAAATTCCGAGATCATTTGCTTGTATCAGTGAGAGCTCACATTCAGTATTGTCAATGAAAATTTGACTAAATAGTCAAATGTAATTAATATTTTGATTATGTGAGATAATGGATAGAATACAACCACTATTATGATTGATTCATTCAAGTCTCAGGGAGGAAAACCTTGAGTATTTGATATTTGAAAGTGTAATTTTCTCTGTTTTGGTGATACGGTCGGTTGACTGTAGTTTGAATCTTGTGGTGAAATTGTTTGTTGGTGTGATGTGTTTACAAGACTTGACGCGAGTACTTGTAATAACTAGAATTAATTTCTAGTGTCAATAGCAGGATTGCTATTCAAAGATAAATATCTTTCTTTTATCAAATCATAAGACATTTGAGAGGGTAAGGAATATATAAAACATAATGAAATTGTCCGAATCGTGGTGAGAACCAAAAGGAGGAAGGAACCTCCAGCGCCAAGTCGTGTGAAACGGTTGAACAAATGTGTTCATGGACAAAGCTTGAATGGACAATTGTGAAAGAGGTTGTGTGGGGACTTCAACTGTGGTGAGCGATATGCTCGTGAGGAATGAGGTCGGAATGTGTGACCACTGTGGTGGTGGAGAGTGGATCTCCGTATGGTATGTCGAGGACATACGTTGTGGAAGACCGTCGTTCAGTACCTTTGGCAGTGAACTCACACCAACCTATAAGAGATGAACCCGATGAGAGGGAGTGATTGAGGAGTCAGTCCTCAGAGATTGGATGACCTCACAGAGTGGTACCTGAGGTGTGCTCGCTGACTTGCTGTTTCTTAGGGATCTGGCGTCGAGTTTGTGGTCGCGCTTCCACAATGCCAACTTGGCAATCCCGACAAATGCGAGGCACAATCGTGTTGGTGAGAGCCCCGCCATTGTACCGTGGTGAAGGGTGTACTCCCAGCAAGTCATCCGACTTAAAAATGTGTAAGACCACTGAGTTCTGAGAGTTCCAGTGGCAGCTGGCCAGTGTGAAATAATTTACAAGAATAGCTGTGGAAACGATTAGGTTTCGGGTGTGACCGTTAGAGAACCACATCGTGATAGCTAGTAGGATTGTGTATGTGACTGTGAAGTCGTTCTGTGTGTACTGCTTGATGAAGCAGAGAGTTCATCCTCTGATTATTTTTTTTTTTTTAGGAACATGTGGTAGTACCTGTGGATGTCATAAAGATGTTATCTTCATCAGCTTCGTCACTTTTCGTTTGGAGGTTGGTCTAACATGCAGGGTTGGGTTTAGAGATGACTGCTCTGAGACTAGGTTTTTCCTTTTTATGTATTTGGATATGGGTAGACCTAGGTTTCAGATTTTTGGTATGTACATTCAGCTTTTGTATTATACTACCCTATGTATTTGGTATACACTTTGGGAATGTACATATTACTATTATTCCGAAAAATATTTGGGATATGAAAATCTCTAGTTCATGTATATATGTATATTTTATAGCCAAAGCTATTTACTTTATTTATTCTGATTTACTCACTTTTAAATGTGTATTTACAATTGAGGCGGCGATATGCAACTTTTGAAATTAATTAATCAAAAACTTTAAAAACTTAGTAAAATTCCGATCTATGTTTTATTAACTTCACAGTTTTTTCGAAAAATTAAAGTTAGTTAACACGGCTATTGAATTAAAAATAAGTTTACAATGAGAATATATGTAAACCCGGATTTAGGGTGTTACAGAAAGTACACAAACTAACAATTATCAAGCAGGGAGAATCATATCAGGAAGGATAAATTATCAAGCATCCAACAATATAGTGTTGGAGTACAAATGTGAAGGTGTGAAGTCCCACATTGGGTAGAAATGAGCAAGTTAAGCAACATATAATTGGACAGACCCGCAAACCTAAAGCCTTAAGGTTTTGGGTTGAAGGTGGTGTCAAGTCCACTTATGTGGTGTGCTCGTAGGCTCATTGGTGAAGATCTTCCTGGAATTTAACCCCCTCGGTGCACAACATATAGTAGACTAGTAGTGGCCAAAAATAAGGTTTTGGGACAAGAAAAGATTAAGAAACAGACCGCTGGGTTCTAGATGAATAAATAGGAATATAATATTCATCATTATGGTTATTTCATAGCAAACATCATTAGGAAAATTGAAATCGGGATAAAAAGAAAAAATTTCACAATAAAATATTTAAATATTTTAGATTTATTAATTAATTTCATTCTATGAAGGGTCCGTTTGGTGGTTAGGATAGGATATCATAGCAGGATAAGAACATGATAAGCTTTAATGCTATCCAATGTTTGGTGCGCATGAGATAACAATAGAATATAATATGAATTATGTTCAAATGAAAAATTATTGTTTCATTAAAATTACATACAATTTTCTAAAAATTAATTTTAATTTATTTTTAATAAATTATGAAAATTATAAATATTATATAAGTTTTTTAAAATTATAAATATTATTCAAATATTTTTCTTCAAAAATATTTGAATAATAATTATTTAATTTTTAATATTTTAATTAATAATATAATTTAAATTTGTGTCAAAATTATATATATATATATATATATATATATATATATATATATAAAAGATAATACGTTGATTAAAATATATAAATACGTTATATATATATATATATATATATATATATATATATATAAAGGTAATATATAAATTATATAGTAATATGTATAAAGTAAATATTAAAATACGCTCTATATTATTTTACAATGAATTTATTTATATTTAAATATATACATATAATAATCAGCGTATATTTATAATAATATGTAATACAATATATAAAGTAATAACAAAATAAATTATATAATTTTGTTGAATAAAAAATATATAATTTTTATATAAATTAATATATTATCATATATTATATCTATTATATATATTATATTTTAATTTTTTTTGCATAATAATATTATACATATCTTTTTTGTAATAATTTAAATATTATGTTGAGCTCCCCCTCAGAATAAGAAATATACTAAAACAACATGATACGATAAGTGACAGGATAACACATATCCTATTGACGTAACAAATAATGGATTATAACATGATAGGATATCATGTCCTGCCTTATCCTGACCACCACCCGAGAACCACATAATCATTGTTCATTTACATCTAATTGTAGCCCAATAGAGAACGACATGTAGAAAGGTGAACATCTACTAGAAGTGAAAATAGGGCATAAGTTACACTAAAGTGAAATTACAAAAATAGCCCTGAATGAATAAACTATATAATTAATAATTTAATACAAGAAATCAGCTAATGAACAAGGACTTGTTATTCTCATTAATATGATGCTGTGATATGGTGAATTCTTATTGAATATATATGTAAAAAAAATTACACTAACAATGTATATAAAATAAACTGTTATTTGTCATTTGTATTTCTTACGGTATCTTTTTTAAAATACTCATACCCACTTGCATACATGTTAAATTTTGTGAATAAATATCCGCTTTTGAACTTATCCGCATTGACCAAGTTTTTATTTGACTCCTTAGATTATTTTTTGTGGACACTCATATGATTTAACTAGAATTGTCATCTCTAATAACAAAACGGCAAAAGGATTTTCTTTATTTTGAAATTTATTTATGAAGATAAAAAAAATGTCAAAAAGATTTCTCTTTTTAATTTAAATCCGAATTCTTAATATTAGATTAAAAAAAAGTTCAAAAAGACTTCTTGAATTTGATTTCTTCCTAATTAGATAAAAATTTTATTACTTTTTCCTCATGAATTTAAAGATTAGGAAACAAAATATTTTCTTCCCTTAGTTTGATTTTAATTTAAAACAACAAAATTAAAGATAACAAAGAGATTTTGTTTATCAATAATAATCCATTACTATAATAAAATCTGGTTATTATAGCAACAGTGTTCCCGCCTCTTCTTTCTTTCTTTATTTTTTTTTTTTTCAATTCTTCTAAATCTTTGATTTGTACAGATGATTTGTTAAAGAAAAGAAAAATAATAACAAAGGCACAAAGCTCTTGCCGCTTCTTTATTTATTTATTTATCCATTTTTTCATCTTTTATTTATAGTGTTGATTTATTTATTTTTTATCTAAAATTTAAGGCTTATATTTGAGTCACCTAATTGCTTAACCATCTATTAATCTATTTTATTAATTAACTATTTTATAAAAGAAGGGTTTTTTTTTACACATGTCAAGTGTTCATTATTTTTCACTTTTTTTTTTCATTTCTATTATCTATCTATCTATCCTTCTAAAAGTTTTTTCCTCACCAATAAGTGTCATTCTCTCAAAAAAAAATTTCTTGCCTAATCTATAGTAGCTTTCTTTTGGATATGTCTATTTTTGAGTTTTTTTTTTTGTGTGTGCAAAAATATGTAGTAAATACCGACTTATTATTACAATATCTCTTTGGTTACATGAAAAACACTATCTTTTGTTAAATGTTTATTTTTTATAAAAGTATTTTGTCAAATTTTAATTTATAAAATAAATTAGTCAATAATTGTCAGATCAATTAAATAATAAAATATTGTTTTATTTTGTAATATTTTATATTAGTTTTTATTTATAAATATTGTATGATATAATAATAATAATTTTATTAAATAGATTTAATAATGTAGACTATAGACAAGTAATCTAATATTATTTTTTCATTCGAGATTTTAAGGTCAATGATTTCAGATTTTTAAAGTTTTTTTTAATCTTTTGAGTATGAGTATAAACTATTGTCTTCTCAACTATTTAAATTGAATCGATTACTAATTAAAATCTGGATATTACAGCAACAGTGTTCCCGCCTCTTCTTTCTTTCTTTATTTTTTTTTTTTCAATTCTTCTAAATCTTTGATTTGTAAGGATGATTTGTTAAAGAAAAGAAAAATAGTAACAAAGGCACAAAGCTCTTACCGCTTCTTTATTTATTTATGGGTTAATTATGTTTTTAGTCCTTGAACTTTTTCAATTTTTCACTTTTAGTCCCTGAACAAAATTTTGACTGGTTTTAGTCCCTCATGTTTCTGTCTGTTTATGTTTTCAGTCCCTACTATTAAGTATACCGTTAAATGATGACATGACAGTCACAGTGAGTGACACGTGTAAATTTTTTTAAAATTATTGTGGCAGTTCATTTTTGGCTGTTAAAAACCGCTAGAATATGCTTGGCGAATTGATGTGAAAGATATTAAACAATTTATGGCGGCTTTAAGCCGCCAGAAATTGCTTATTATTATTATTATTATTATTATTATTATTATTATTATTATTACACGACAACCTGCACCTCTCCAATACATAATCAAAAAGTCCCAAATTAAATCAATACAAAAGTTATTATAACAATCCAAAAAGTATCCTTGCATAAAGCATAATCTGCACACCATCCGTCAAACCAAAATAAAAATCCACATGCCATATTTACAGGGAGTAGGAGCAAGGACTCATGCTATGGAAAAAATGCTTTAGCCTAATACTAACGAAACTCCACAATTGAAAACATGGAAGAAAACCCCGTATTTGCTTACTTGTGAATAAAATCTGAGATTGCCATTTAAATGCCTTCCGTGTATGTTTGGTTGTATCTTTACATACAACAAATGCATTGTCCCTCTTTCAATCCACTTGCCCATCATGTGTTCGGCTTATTTTCTATTTCTTGTGCCCTGCGCAAATCCCACCTTCAACAAACTTCTATCATCAATTTTGTGTTATGCGTTGGTGAATGGGTACGAAAGAGGGAAAAAGCCTCGTTGGGAAACCCAATTGGGAGTAAGCAGTAATGAGGGCGTTCCAAAAGCCGCCATCTTGTTGGGGCATTTCGTCGAACAGTTCATGAGCATCGCGGAGGCACTGGCATTTGACGTAGGATTCGATGGTGTGGGACAGAAAAATTGAAAGATGGTTATTTGCGATCTGCTTTTGCTCTGTATAAAAAAAAATAGAGAGAGAAGCCGAAACAATGAAAACATAAGTAAGTAATTATGCAAGTAGTGAGATAATTGCAATTTCAGTTGCCGATGTAGCTGCCTTCGTTTCCACCTCCAGAGCCAAAAAATCCTCTATTAGTTATACCCCTTTCCCATCGCCACATGTTCGCTAACCTCCCTCACCCCACCAACCCCAAACCACCAATCACCAACTCCTCACCACTGTCAAATCCCACATCTCCAAGCACCATTCAACCTCCAAATCAACACCACACCTTTAAACGTTCGCTTCGGAGTGGCAAAGGAATTCAGATTGACTTTGTTGTGGGTTTCAAATCTGATGTTGGGTTTGAGTTTGTTGATCTGGATTTTGATTTTTGTTTGAGTTGGAGTTTGATTTGTGTTTGTTAATCTGATTTGTGATTCCTAGAATAAGGTATGAACCAATTTCTGGCGGTTTTTATATTTTAAACTTTTTAGAAAAGCATTTTCTAATGGTTTTGAACCGTCAGAAAATTAACCGCCATAAGATGTAATTAAATGTCAGCATTTAACGGTGATATTTAACGGTAGGGACTAAAAGCATTGACGGAGAAAAACATTAGGGACTAAGACCAGTCAACTTTTTGTTTAGGGACTAAAAGTGAAAACTTGAAAAAGTTCAGAGACTAAAAACATAATTAATCCTTTATTTATTTATCCATTTCTTCATCTTTTATTTATAGTGTTGATTTATTTATTTTTTATCTAAAATTTAAGGCTTATATTTGAGTCACCTAATTGCTTAACCATCTATTAATCTATTTTATTAATTAACTATTTTATAAAAGAACGGTTTTTTTTTACACATGTCAAGTGTTCATTATTTTTCACTCTTTTTTTTTTCATTTCTATTATCTGTCTATCTATCTATCTGTCTATCCTTCTAAAAGTTTTTTCCTCACCAATAAGTGTCATTCTCTCATATTTTTTTTTCTTGCCTAATCTATAGTAGCTTTCTTTTGGACATGTCTATTTTTTAGTGTTTTTTTTTTGTGTGTGTGAAAATATGCAGTAAATACCGACTTATTATTACAATATCTCTTTGGTTACATGAAAAACACTATCTTTTGCTAAATGTTTATTTTTATAAAAATATTTTGTCAAATTTTAATTTATAAAATAAATTAGTCAATAATTGTCAGATCAATTAAATAATAAAATATTGTTTTATTTTGTAATATTTTATATTAGTTTTTATTTATAAATATTGTATGATATAATAATAATAATAATTTTATTAAATAGATTTAATAATGTAGACTATAGACAAGTAATCTAATATTATATTTTCATTCGAGATTTTAAGGTCAATGATTTCAGATTTTTAAAGTTTTTTTTAATCTTTTTGAGTATGAGTGTAAACTTGTCTTCTCAACTATTTAAATTGAATCGATTACTAATAAAATTTTAATTTTTACAATAAAAAATTTAAAAATTATTAATTATAAACACACAAAATTCAAGTACATGTAAACATAGTATTTACAATAACAAAAATGTATATCCAAATTTAAATAACTATAAATTTATATTATATACATATATATATATATATATATATATATATATATATATATATATATATTTAATTTATACATTTCATATATATAGGTATTACATTACTATTATTACTGGGATTAAGAACAAATCAAAATAAATTTTAATTTGCTTAATATTTTTTAAGACAATATATCCTCAACTAAATATATCTTTCTCAATTTTAACATAATTATATTTAATATACTGCTAAACATTTTAAAAATTAATTTCATTAATGTACATATATATTTTTTATAAAAATACTAAATATAAATATAAAAAATATATAATTTAATCAAACCCGTGCATCACATGGATTTAAAATCTAGTATAATATAAATACCCTGTTAATGGGCGGTGAAGATGAGTTTTTGGTTGGATGGTAATTGATCAGTTAAGAGAGAAAATATTAGAATGATGGCTCATAAGATCAACACCTTACCGGATTCTATTCTCTATTACATTCTCTCTTTTCTCCCAACTACAGACTTTTTTTTTTTTATCCGAAGGAATCGAAAATAGTACCCGAGGGTTTACTCACGCACCCTGCTCAACCAATTGAGCTAGACCCCCTTGGTCCCAACCAGAGACTCTGTTGCAACATTTGTTCTCTCTAAGCGGTGGAATCCTATGTGGCGTTCAGTTCCCGCTTTTAAGGATGTTTCCTTTTTAATGTTTACTACTACCTCCGTCCCATATTAGACTCTTTTTTTTAAATAAAAAAAAAATTGTCCCTTTTTATAAGATTCTTTTCAAGTTGTCACTTGCATTAATTATTTTTTGACCAAAATACCCTTAATCACTTTACACTGAATGTTATAAATTAATAAGATAAGTACATTCTCTCTCTTACGAGGATTGGAGAAGATAAGTATCACTCATTAATTAATTAGGTAGAAAGTAATTAAGTGGAAAGAGAGATGATAGTCCCAATAATTGTAAGGGTAATTTTGGAAAAATAATACAAATTGTTAACAAATTTAATGCTATTAACTAAATTAATCAAATTTTTTAAAGGGTGTGAATTAATTAAAAGAATCTTATATATAGGGAAAGAGGTAATAGTTATATTTCATATGCATTGTTAACAGCGATATGCAGCCAAATTGTCCTTAGCCGAATTCTCCTTTTATGATGGAAGGACAAGAGATTGGCAACATCTTAAAATATGCCGTATTAATAATTATGGTGACACTGAAACAGAGCTAGAATTGCAAAATATATCATGCATAATGCAAGACTGTTACATGACATGGCAATTAGCTTTTGCACCTCAACAGAAGATTGGGAAAAGCTTCACATGATAAAACAATTATCATTGTGCACAAGGTTCTCTTCAACTTGTCAACTTTCGTTTAATTGATAAAAAGATTTGAGTTGCTGGTTGCAAGTAGGTCTGGTTCTGTGATGTTTCCAATTGATAGGTTGACTTGACGTTATGATTGTCTTGCTCCTTTTTAACTATCAGCTTGAAGCCTTGAACTAGAGAAACATTCTCTTAAAACTACTTAATTCACTGGCTAATCTGGTTTTTTCATTGACTAATCTATTCAATTCTTAAGATCCTCAATTTTTGTGAAGGGATATTTTGGTTTCAAATTTTGTGGTTCAGTTAGATTTCTTTCTTCTTTTCATGTAGACCTTGGATAACAGAACAAAAGAGTAATATGAATGCAATTTTTTGTTCATACAAGTGAAATTACAAAATAGCCCTGAATGAATAAACTACTCCCTCCGTTCCAAATTATATGACGTTTAAGGTTTTGGCATAGGTATTAAGGAATGTAATTAATTTGTTGAATTTCCTATAAAATATTAGGTAACTTCCTAATATACCCTTTATCTCTCTAATTAATTACTCATAGTACACTACTCCCACTAAGTATTAATTAAGGGTAGTCCTGGAAAAAGACATTTAATGTGGTTTTGTAAAACGACATCTATTTTGGAACAAATTTTTTTCTCTAAAACGTCATATAATTTGGAACGGAGGGAGTATATAATTAATAATTTAATACTAGAAATCAGCTAATTAAAGAGGACTTATTACCTCTGACTTTCTACAGTGAACACATAAAGTAGTTCTAACTAAAATTCCAACACAAACATAGCCAAAGGAAACTAGATTTAAGCAAAACATTATTAGGCCATCAACATATTAATTGTGATCAGATACAAAGGATAACAGCACAAATGACTAATTCCCTTATTCTTCAAATTCAAGGTCAGCCAAGGGCAAAATTTTCTAATGGACTAGATCCAGAGACAGTGAGAGACTAAAATGGATCTCTAATAACAACTACCATCTATGATTACTACTATGCCCATTCTAAAGATGGGATTTCTAGCAACCGACAAAGCAAAGGAATCAAGAAAGAAAAAGTTATCACTGATCAGTGTCATGAACAAAGAAGATCACAACATACCTTATTGGACAATTAAGTGAAATCTGCGAAGCCCCCTCGATAATATCTGAATCATATAGGCAAAAAGATAACGAATTATCAATGGTGGATTAATATAAATAATAAGATGTAGGGTTTTTCTTAGGGTACAGTTCATCCTAAATATTCAAATTATACCTGAATCAACAGATGTAACAGCAGGCTGAAGATGATCTTGAAGAATTGGATCCTCAAGCAAAGGTGTAACACTCATATAGGCAACAAGTACAACATAACAACGACCTTCACAATGATAATGGTTACAATTCAGTAAGATGCATATATTGAAAGCTACTAGGATGACAGGGAAGAACAATAGTTTTAGATGCTTACCATTGAACTGGCCCACAGCTTGAAGAAGATTTGTCCCAAATTTAAGCATGATGTCACACCCAAGAAAAAAAGTCCAAATATACAACAGACCATTTGAACTACAATGACCTGTGCTTACAATCTTAGGACTACATATAGTTTAACTCTTTAATAGATTTTTTATTTTGAAGAATTGAAATTCATGATTATCTTTGTCAAATTGGTATTTTTGCTAATAAGTTCATGCTGATATCAAACTGAGGTTTTATTGTAGTTTAATATATATATTAATAATAATAAATATTATGAATAGATGAAAATGATGATGCAAGTAAAAGTACCAAAATTTCTAATGTATTTTTGTGAGAGTATTTTTTAAGTAAGAATAAATATCGGTCATACATGAAAGGAATCTTTTGCTTAATTGGATCCAAGTTATGTTTGCTCACTACTTATTAAACTGCCTCCTTACTTGCTCTCACTATATCTCACTATGTATTACTTGGTCAAGTTAAGACAAATGCCAAAGCAGCTCAAATTACATTGACGGGTCCCTTTTTAAGTGTGATCTCCTTTCCTTTTCTTTTTTCAATTTTTTGAGTGAGAGTGTAGAGTTGTTGCAGAAAAAACCCTGACATCCCTGATTCCAATCGACTGGCTCTGGTCACCTTTGTTTTATCTTAGTAATTTTCAGTTTGCATCTTATGTTTCTTATCCTGATAATTTCCAGTTTGCATTTTATATTTCTTATCATGCTAATTCTTATCCTGTGGTGTACAACAATGATTTTCCATTCTAAGTTCTAACTGAGAGTGTCAAAACCATAAAAATAAAATAAAAATGGCGGCACAACTGAAACAGCAAGAAGAACATATACGTGGTTCGTCACTTGAGTCTGTGACTACGTCCACGGGAAAAGTGTTGTTTTTTCCATTGATTTTATGTTACAATAATGTACATGAAAGTCCCATAAATTTCACCCCTCTGTTTATGTCCTACAGTAATTGTTTTACTTGGCACTGTTTATTGCCTCTCTGTTTTGTAATTATATTGGATTGGATACAACAAACCATTCCAGATGGCAGCAATAACATAATGTAGATGTATGTAGTAAAGTGCTAATCCGTCAAGTGCTTGCCGTGGCAACAAATACTGCTTCCTTATCGTATACGATTCACATTTGAAAATGGCTCAGCTCTGGCTTTCGGTGCAGCCTTAGATGCTGCTTCTGGAGCTCCAAACACATTCCAGAACCTCAATGTTTCATCTGCTGCTGCTGATGCTACTGTGCAACCATCTGGACTCTGAAGGAAGTTGACATTACACTAATCAGGAAAAGCCTCAAAAGCGACAATCTAATTGTAACATCCTAAAATTTTAACTCAAGTGCAGGTTTTCAATTATCGCGAAAAATTTACTCGCAATTTTATCAACTTCAATCAAACAATATTGATCTTCCAATTTTGAAAGCAAACTAGTTAACTCCTAACTCCAACAAACTAGGTCCTCACACTAATCAGGTTTGTGCTCAACAAAATCCAAAAAAAAAAAAATACCTGGGCCATGAAAAGAACTCTGGAAGTATGACCAGTGAGCTCAGCCATCTTCACCATTGAGGGGTATTTCCAAAGTGTTAGCTGATTCTGGGTAAAACCATGAGAGCTGAGTAACTCCCTCTCGTTCTTGTTCCACAGCAGAGAACATACCTGAGACCCAGTGTCAATTGAGTTCAAGCATGCACCTGTGTGGGTATTCCAAAACTTGATGCATCGGTCACCACTCCCTCCACCAGAAGCCAACAAATTCCCTTGGAAGGGGCACCAAGCAAGGGCTTTTACAGCAGATGTGTGATCTTCAAGTCTGTGAAGCCACTGCGTTGCCGAATTAGAAGACGCTGTAGCTCTATCCCAGATGTAAAGTAGATTATCATTCCCTCCACTGGCTAATTGTGAACCTGAAGCTGACCACTTCAGCCCACAAACCTCTTGCTGATGCCCGCTGTAGGTTTCAACAACATGTGATCTAATTCTTACATCGTTATTGACAATCCTACCGTCCATCCCTCCAGTTGTGAGTATGTGGTTGTTCCATGCCAAAGACCCAACTCGCTGCCTGTGCCCACCTCTCAAAGTTCTCAACTGCAAAATCAAACGAGAATAACATTATCAGTAAAGTAGAAATGAATCGGGAGTAGTTTATTAGAGTTTTTTTTTTTTTAAGATAAAGATATACCTGTCTATTTGAAGTTGTATCCCATAGTTGCACTTCAGAGTTGTTCAAACCAACCGCAATATGCCGTCCATCAGGAGCCCAGCTAACGGATGTTACAGGGCCATCTTCATCATCAACTGTAACAAGTTCTGAAGTAGAACCGTTTGTTGCATCCCACAAGTACACTGTGCTACCAAGTGCTATTGCAAGAACATTGGCGCTTCCCCAGTCCAGCAAATTGAGATAATAGTCATCCACAAGATCCGGAGCATCCAAAGTCTTCTCGGAAGTCTGATGATGACCAACAAATAAATTAGCAAAAAATTTAAAAAATAATGGTTTACTATACAAACCCACTTGAATTGAAAAAATCACCCTTAGGAATAAAATTGATGGAATGTTAATCAGATCTTAGTAGTGCACCTGAGGAATAAATCGTTTGGGCTTGGCTGGTTTATTATCGTGGGTATGAGTGGACATCTCGTGAGGGATCAAGTCAACTGGCGCAGGTGGCTTGTTCTTGAAAGCAAGAATTCGGGTCCGGTTCATGTTTAAGGATTCTGCAAGCTGTTTCCTGTAAGCTTCTCTAGAGGGGGAGCACACATCTGGGTTTTCCTTACCTTTATTCCCCTCTGTAAGCATATAGTGAGCATAATCAAAGTCCATTGCCGACCGATTTGGTATGAATCTGTCCAACTGTACAGTGATCAAAAAAGAAGAATCAACAACTTGTTTTTACAAACAAATTCAAAAAGGGGAATAAAGATTTATCAGGTGTAGTTTCGGATCCCATCATTCAAATCTCACTTGGAATCTCGAGTTATTTAACCATCGAATAGATTAAACAATAAGCACCAAATGATTGTCATTAAAAACCACAACCACAATTTACATTTTAAACCCTAATAAGAAAAGTTTGCAGAGAAATCATGAAAGTTATACACAAATTACAATCAGGGAGAAAAATATTGCAATAATTTTCTTACATTTTCTTTGGAACTCTTTCTTTGAATAAATTGTTCTTGAAGAGGGTAGCGTGATCGTGTTTTGAGGGTTCCGGAAGAACTCAAAGATCCTGCATCCATAGTTAGGGGAAGAAAAAAAATACAAAAAATAGAGAAGAACAGGAAACAATATGGAAAATAGCGCAAACGAAAAGAAAATGAATAAAGCACAAAGCAAAACCCTGCAGAAACAGATTATTAGACAAAATGAAATCAAATCAAAGCGAACGAGATTAGAGAGCCTGTGATGAATGTTCGAACGCAGAGAAAGTGGGGAGAGAGAGAGAGAGAGAGATTTGAATGGTGAAGGGAAATAAGTTGTATTGTATATATAGTAGCAATGGTGACACAGGAAATGAGTATTAGGGTTTTGCAAAGTTCTCGAGATTGACCAAATAGCAGTTATTTTGATATGTAAGGCGGCAACGGCTATTTTGATTTGTTTTTGGAAATAGCCGTTATAACGCGTATTGACCAAATTGTCCTTTTATTCGCATTGCAAAGTGCCAACAGGCCCAACACCCAACAGGCTCTTCTACGGACCTCATTAGTCAGTAGGTTAGAATTAATAAATCATAATAATGCCTTGAAAATTTGAAATTGTCAATACTGACAATTTTTTTCACACTTTTTGAGTTAAAGAGTTGTCAAAATAAAATATAATATATAATTAGTATATCATCCGTGTTTATACGGTAAAAATAATGTCACATAAAAAAAATACGGTAAAAATAATTAATGATGTAAAATATATTAAATTATAATTTTTAAATTTAATGAAGAATATATTATTATAAAAAAATGATGAAATATAAGATAAAAATTATTTGTAATAAAAATAATAATTTATCTATAAATAACTATAAAATGTAAAATAAACTGTGACCTAGGACCCAAAAAAAAATTGTTAAATAAAGTGTAAGAGTATTAATAATTATTAATTACTTTGGGATGCACATTTCATATCATGTTTCAACATGAAAAATTATACTAACATCATATTTATATTTTTATTATAAATGAAATTTAAGTGATTTTCATTTATGTCATGGACAAAGTTTATTAGTGCCTTTTGTCTAATACATCAAGTGTATAGGTTAAGAATATAAAACATGACTTTTATTGAAAAGGGTTAAATATATTTTTAGTATTTTAAATTTGGGTTATGGTTATTTTTAATATTCTAAAAATAATATTTTTCAAAATTGAGTGACTAATAAAAAATTTAAATTTAAAGGACAAAAACAACATTGACATAAATTTGATGAGTTAAAATCATATTTAAGCCTTTTGAAAAATATTTAATATTTATTTTTTAAGTAATTATAGATATTTGAGTGTTTAATATCATTTAACTTATTTTTTTTAGTGAACCCGGGTATCCTTCGACAGACAGTCAATGACTAATCTCTTGAGGTACTGATATCCATTTAAGGGATTGACTTTTCCTAACAGATGTTTTTCCATATACACTGGGTAGGGATCGAACTTGATCACATGCTCAAGGGACATAATTATCTACCAATCATGGCACATCATGTTGGTAATATCATTTAACTTATACATCAAATACATATAGAGTTGCCAAAATAGGTCATCCAGCTTGATGAGCCAAAAGCATGAAAAACATGTTGGATCATATCACATCGATTTTCATATTAGTCAACTTTTCATTTTTTTCATTAATTTATATATTTTGTACAAAAAAAATCAGGTCAAATAGGCCCGGTAATGTTCAAGCTTACATCACCAACCTAACTTAATTTGTTTCCCATTAAGTGGGGTCTGAATTGATCTGATTCTTTAATTAACAAGCTAGTTTGACCTAGCTTGTTAGGTCGGACCATTTTTTTACAACTCGAAATACATAAAAAAATATAGATTAATTCATCTTTATTTAAATATCAAACAAATATTTTTTTTTGTTTTTCATGTATTCAATTATTGAAAATATTTATCCTAAAAAGTTATTAAAAATATTTAAAACCATACATATAATCATTTTTTTTATAATATCAAATGATCAATTTTACAATGCAATACTCAAACATAGTTTTCAATTTGAACAATTTTACAATTCACTAGACTTGTTAATAATAGGTTTAATTACTCTGTGGACCCTAAACCTTTACCAAATTTTTAATCAAGTCTTTAATTTTTTTCTTTCAATTGGGTCTTGAGTTTTTATTTATTTTTTAATTAGATCCCGATCTAATTAAAAGTTAAATACAATTTTAAGAACTCATCTGAAAGAAAGAAAAATTACCTATTTAAAAATGACAAATAATTTGGAGACCTAATTAAAAATTTATAAAAGTTCAGTTATGGGACTTTAAATTTTTACAAATCCAATCATAATCCAACGTGAACTTAACTTGTAAAACCTAATAAAACCCTTAAATCTAAAAGTTATTTAAAATACACATGAAAGTAGTAGGAGGATTAAAAATCACACACATGCACATATGTTTCAATAAAAAAGTTATTTTGAGATAAGTAGTAGCAGTATAAATATTTTTAATTACATATTAACACACAAATAATCAATACAAACGTTTTTTGTTTCAAATTTTCAACAATAGAGTTAGGGGATTATTTTTCGAGGGACCAAAAGAAATGATAATACATTTATTTTTATAGGAAAGCTAACTTTGCCAATTTCAACTGTATCATCAAGTATAAAAAAATTATACTTTTTATTTAATAATTTATATTAATGTTAACCAAAAACTTTTTAAAAAATATATATATATATTCTACTACTTATCTAAATTTCACATGAAAACAAGATGCTACATTTAACTGAGTTAATTTAATAATTTACATTAATGTTAACCAAAAACTTGTTTTTAAAAATATTCTACATGAAAACAAGGTGCCACATTTAACCGAGTTAATTAATTAAAGTCACGCGTTACGTGTGCACATACATACATTCAACAACAGTGCACGAGCACAACCCACATACATATGTGGCTAACCTATTGAAAAACAAATGCTTCTAGAAGATTCAAACTTTAATTAAGCAAAGTCAAAATTGAAAACCCTAAAAATGAAATTTCCCAAATCTGAATGGAATCTTGTGCCCTAACCCACATCTCACTTATCATCGTCGTCCGTTCATCGTCTTTCTTCGCCGGCGGCTGAGGCACCGCATCCATTAATTCATATCGAGAGAGCAAAAGAAAAAGAGAGAAAAACTGGGGAAGCGAAAGAGAGCGAAAGCGAAAGGGAAAGGGAAAGGGAGAGTGAGGGAGATGGAGAGTTCGGGGTTAGGTCCAGTGGATTGCGACGTTGGATCGATTGTTTGGGTTCGAAGAAGGAACGGTTCGTGGTGGCCCGGTCAAATACTTGGCCCCGATCACCTTTCTGCTTCTCATCTCACCTCTCCACGTTCAGGAACTCCCGTTAAGCTTCTCGGAAGGGAAGATGCCAGCGTGTAATTGCCTTTTTTCCTTTTATTAATTCAATAATTCATATCTGGTTTCAATTTATAGTTCTGCTTAGTTTAGTTTAGTTTAGCCACTGTCCATTAAGTTAATATCAGTTCAGTAAAACCGTTCTGTTGAAGTTTATGTGATTGTGACTGTGAGTATATACTAGTTGAATGGTTTCATCTGCATGTGAGTCAGAAAGCTATAAAGACTTGTTCTTGTGACATCCAATGTGCTTATGCATCAATTGTTTTTTATTTTCCTCCTGTGGGTTGGTATTATTTTTAACAGAGATTGGTACAATTTGGAGAAATCCAAGCGCGTGAAGGCATTCCGATGTGGTGAATTTGATGGATGTATTGAAAGGGCGGAGTCCGCCCAGGGTATGCCGTTAAAGAAAAGAGAGAAATACGCACGCAGAGAAGATGCCATTCTTCATGCTCTTGAACTCGAGAGGCAAATGTTAAAGAAGCAAGAAAAAATAGGTGTTGCTTCTGACTAGACCAATTTTAGATCTTCTAATATACTGTTAAGAAAGGCATAGTCATGTATCCAGAACCAGAAACATTAAGAAATGACAATGAAAAAACAAAATCACATGCAACATCTTGGTGAAGAGGATTGGTCTCAAAATTTCCTTTTGAGAGGTCAGCTCTCATCCTCTCACGATCCAAATATTTTTTAGAAACTAATAGTTGATGATAGTGCTCCTACTCTAACAAGTGGTGGGTCTTTGTATAGGAAGTACAATTCAAGCTAATGGTAAAATTATTATTTAGATAGAAGAAAAAGTAGATGTCTGATAGAGCGAAAAATATTTAATGTGGGTAATTTTTTGTTTTCAGGACTGGGGCAAGTTGGTGTAGCACCCCGAGCAAAGAGGAGCAAATTTGTTTATCTGCAAGAGTCTAGTGATTCTCTGGATTACAAGGAGACTCCTGTCAATGTTGCAATGTCAGCTTCCCAATTTGGAGCGGAGTATGCTTATTGCAGTTCTTTGGCTGAAGAGAGTGAATCTGCTTTTATGGATGTTGTTGAATCCTATTCTTTTGAAACTGGTTCTGCTAATGCTGATTCAGATTCCTCTGAAATGGAACTTGACAAGGATGACGAGTTGACTACACTTTCAGGTTTAGTTTCTACCATACATATCTTATGCCATAATCCTTATCTTAACAATATAATTATACTCTAATGGTCACAACTCGAAAATGCTAAAAAAAGGCATATGATTGTTGGTTCCAGTGGTCTATCTATTTTCCCCAAAATCTGTTTATTTGAGGTAATTTACTTCCCATACACTTCATTATATTTCTTGTGCTGAAAGTAGGATTAGTTTTCCCTGTTACATTATTGCATGGATGGTGAATAATATCTTTGAGAATTTGGTTTTTAACTGAGCCCAATGACGTGTAATCCATGTATCACCCAGTGGAATAAGGCTATTGTTGTTGTTTTATTGAAACAAATTTTGTGTCAAAGATTTAATGCTTCTTCTACATCCTTGCATCTTTCCTTCTCATTTTCCTTAAAAAAAATAAAAAAAAAAATTAGGATGGTGACTGTATCCCAGCAAATGCCTTATTAGCTATGTACAATATGATGATTCTGCTGCCCACCACCCATCCCTCCTTTCTCTTTTTCATCTCTTCTGATAAAATCAACAAATGGTTTTGCTGCTTATATAAAGGTTTTTAAACTTCAGAACATTTCCCAGATTGACCAATGTACCCTGGAATATAATTTTAAGATTTTTAACATCCTTTCTCCTTGGGAAACTACTGTTTACAATATGTATGTATAAGTGCTCAACGCCTGAAGAAAAAAAGTCACGATAGATCAAATTTACTGTATGAACTTGTTCTTTGAGTTTTGTGTTGGACTGTTGGTTTTAGTTCTATTTCAAATAATTCTTTTTCACTCTTCTGATGTAACTGTAACCGCAGAAACTGGTCGTGATACTGAAGAACAAGAAAGCACTAGCAGTGAGGAACTTGATGAGTTGGCAATTTCTAGTGACATGCCTCACCTCTATCCTCGTGAGCATATATCATGTAATGAAGCTGTATCCAAATGGAAGTTAAAAGGAAAAAGGAATAATCGTAATCTTGGAAAAAGATCTGTTGGTGCTGCTGATGGGAAAGGTGTTGTTTTATATGGAGCAGATGTTGAAGGACTAAGAAGCCGTTTAAATCACAAGAGATTGGAACCTAGTTTGCATTACTATGGGAATGGTATTAGTGATGTTTTTGATGACACCGATCAAATGTTTGGGTTTGAAGATGAATATTCTCCAACTTCCAAAGCACTAGCAAAAGGTCAAAATAAAATTGGTCATGGTGTTGATTGGGATGAATGGGCTTGGGAGGATCAGACTGCTTTGAAAGGATATTGGGAAAGTAAAGGGTTTGCTCCATTTTATACTGATCGTTATCATTTTGATGGAAGGATGAGGTCGATGCTGGTAGATGTAGACTTGAAGGTTCAAGCAAGCTATCGGAAAGCACCTGTCCCCATTGTTTCTATCACAAGTAAGTTAGATGGGAAGTCAATAATAGGGCACCAAATCCAAATTGAAGCCCTTAAGGATGGTTCATCTGATAATCTTTTTTCTGCAATTGATGACTTTAGTAACGATGGGATTGGCTTTGAGGGAAGTAGTGTACTTCCACCAGCTTGGAGGACTGCAAGGAGAACAGCAAACTTTCGTGTTCCTCGACCCCTTGTATTGTCATCTAATGGTGCTGAGAGTGATGCAGATTTTTCCATAGATCAAGAAAGAAACATTGAATATAAGAAATTAAATGGTGGAAGTTCCAGTCATAAGGCAAGTCTTTCCAGGAAGAGTGGCCTTAACAGTCCTGTGCCTTCAGTAGACAAGAAGTCCTCAAAAAAGATGCCAAAGAAAGTGAGCTTGTCATCTAGTCAGAAAACTAGAACTCTATCCTCATTATCTAATGAAAATAATCTTGGTAAAAAGCAATTACATGATAGAAGTTTTTATCAAACAAATAGGTCGATTAAACCAGAGGTCTCCGGGCTCACTACTGTTGCTTGCATACCAGTCAAATTAGTATTTAGTAGATTACTTGAGAAGATTAATAGGCCACCTTTAAAAGCAGCTAGTAATGCGGCTTTGTCAAATACTGGTGTGGAGAGAAAATAATAGGTTACATGTACATTATTATATATGAGAACAATAATTTTAGTGGTGGCACAACAATTTGTTGGGTATGTCTTGTTTCCAACGAAAGAGAAATCTTATGATATTTATTGTTAGTTTTTTTGATGATGAATTTGAAGTATAGACCCCAATTCATCCTGTAACCATAAGGTGCATGAATTGCGTGCTTGAGCCATTTTATTTTAAATATTTGTTTTCTTGGCCACATTTTTAAGATTGCTTTTGAAAACAAGGTTCCTTTTTTTTTCCCTCTCTAAAATCAATCGTATACCAAACATTCACTAAAAGTTACTATTTTAGTATATTTGACTTGTGCTGGTCTTTTGATGGCAGTTTGATCGAGTTAGTCCAGGTTAGGCTTTTTCACCTCATTTTCTGCATCTATATTGTAGGCACTTGAGAACTGAGGTATGCAGACGGTTCCCGATGTATAAAGAACAAAACTAAATGAGATTTCATTCGACAGAAAATGTACTATTGCAGAAACTCAATTTTGTGGGAATAGCAAATAATGAATTAGATTTGGAGAAATAAAACGTCCCTAATGATATCATTTACACGGAGTAAAATACAAATTGCCTCAAATTTTGTTGCCAGATCTCCTAGGTGATGTCAATGTGTCAAATTTATCCTAGACTTCGAACTTCCTATTTGTGTTCGCGTTGAAAAAAAATATTTGTATTTTTTAATGAAAATATTTGTTTTAATGTAAATTTATTATGATTGAAATTAATCTAAACACACATTCTAATCAATTTAAAACTAATTTGATCAAAATTAATTATATTAAGGTTTAAAGTAAATGGACCTTAAATTTGAGCAATTTAGCCCATCTTTTTTTTTTTTAACCAGGAGGTATTTGAGGCTTTTTATTTAGCACTCAATTAATTCTCCTCCCACTAGGTCGGCCCATTTTTGGGGTAAAGTGGACCTCTAGTTGCGACTCCATGCCCAAGCTGGGGATCGAACCCTAGACCTTGGTTAAGAGACCTAAGTGCCGAACCACTTGTGCCAACAACTTTTGGTATTTAGCCCATCCTTTAGTTTTTCATGGGATGGACCGGTGTAGCACTGGCAAATTTCCATTAAAAATATGGAGTAAATAGTCATTTTTCTCTTTGAGAGCGCTGTCAAGTTACTCTTTAGCCTTTACATCGATATTTTTCCAAAAAAAAGTTTCCTAAATTACATTTTCTTACTCATTTTAATTCATGAGTTAGCAATCATTACATAAAAGTAAGTCTTTGTTGATTTGGTTGTTAAGTGCTCATGGTGATTTTCATGTAGCATGTTGATGTGTCTCCAAAGACCAAGATTGCGGTAGTATAGGGGTTAAGCACGTTGAATGTTAAAGCTTCTTAGTGAAATTACGTTCAACGTGCATTGGAACTTGAGAACAGCTTAGACCAAACACACATTAAATTTGCTTGTTTGAACGTGAGAACTGTATGTGAATCTTTTTTAGTATTGAAAAAATTCATAGACACACAAAAAGGTTTTTTAACCATTTAATTACACTCTTACTGAAAATTTCCAATACTAAAAAAGATACGTACTCGTGAGAACTAAATTGAAAGTGCAAATAGTTAACATTACCTTCTTTTATAACTGTCTTTTTTTTTTCTTATAGTTCAAAATCAACTCCTATTTTACCCTTTAAATCATCTCCCCAAATCTTATCCCATAATTAATTTATTTTGAATTTGAAATGACATAATTGAAAGATGATGATGTCCCAATTCAAGATAAGAAAAAACCTTCGATTCATACACACTTATAAAGAAACTTACATAATGTACCAAAGAAAATATATGTACAAATAAAAGAGTTTACCCCCAAAGAGACTTGTGAGATTTCGATTCTCCAATATGTCTTACTAGACTCAACCAACCTCTTGGAGTTTATTTTTACATAATATTGTGATACTCTTAAAAAATGTCATTTTAAAAAATTAAACAAAACTACACCCAATTGAGTAATTGGGAAAAATATTCTCATTTCTAATGCAATTGTTTAACAAGAAGTTATCACAGTAAAAATAAAATTCTAAACTTCTTTTTAATGAGTATGGAGTATCTAGTCGAAATCTCTCATACTAATATCATTTAAAGAGTTGATATTTTTTAATAAATATCTTTCCATACATATGAATAAGAAGATCAAATCTAAGATTAACTATTTAAGCAACAAAGCCATTGTCATCTATTAACTGTACATATTAATATAAACTCTAAATTTTACTTTTGGGATTATTATTGAAAAGAAAAATAAAATATTATAGTTTTATATACAAGGTAACAAGTATAAATAATAACAATAAGAATAAATTATAACGATCAATAATATTAAAAATGCATATTTTTATTTTAAAAATATTTAATTGTAAAATATATTTTTTCAAATATTTAATTGTATTAACCGCAAAAATCAAAATTTTTGTCAACTAATCGCTCTAACTACAAGTATCTAATTTAGTTGGTTGAGAAAAATGTATAATTATTGTAAATGCATTTGTCATTCTTACCGATAAAAAAATCTAACTTAAAAGGGATCACAACTCTAGTGATGTTGTTGTTGTTATTTTTTTTTTTTCAGATGTTGTTATATTGTTATTGTGTGTTTTTTGTATTTTGTATTGCGACACTGAAAGCAGTTCCGTTTTGGTTTGTTCGTTGCCGCAGCGAGGGAGTGCCCTAGCTAGCTCTCGAGTTTGCCATCTACACGACTGAGAAATCCATTTGTTTTTCTCTAACGTTCCGATTTTGAAACTGCGTCGCGAGGTTCACACTTCCATCTATCTCCTTAAAATACTATGCTTTCTGTATCTCTTGCTCTTTTCATTTGCACTTCAATTGCAATTGGTTTTTGCGTTCTACTGTGCTCGACTCTATCACGTGAATTCGAATCTATGCCTTCTGCTTGATACCATACCGCGTTTTTCAAATTCCTGATTTGCATTAATGCGACGAAATATTCTTATTTTATATGCTTTTCCTTTCTTATAAATTATTTGTTGTGCTTAATTGCTTTTAAACACACTATCCTTACATTTGATTATGCGTCAATGTGCTTCTTGAATGACTTTGTCTCCTAGGGTTTAGAAATACCGTGTATTTGCAGTTTGTTACCATTACTAATGAATAGGTGTGTGCATTTATAGGAGAAAGCAATGGATGAGGGGAAGCATAAATCGAGGAAAGAAAATCATGAGGTGAAAGATGGGGATTCTAAGAGGAGTCACCGTGACCGTGACCGTGATAGAACTGGAGAAAGGGATAAGGATAAAAAGGATGGGAGGCACAGGGATAGAGAGAAGAGGGACCGTGAGTCCCGAAGACATGAGAGAGAGAGGAGTACCGATTCTGAAGACAGGTATGATAGAGACAGGGAGAAGCGCAAAGATAAAGATAGGGATGTGGACAGAGAAAGAGGTCGAGACAAGAAAAGGGAAAGGGATAGGGAAGACAGAGTAAGGGAGAAAGAAAGAGAGAGGGAAAGAAAAGAGGATAAGGAGAGGATCAGAGAGAGAGAAAGGGAAAGGGAAAGGGAAAGGGAAAGGAGGGATCATGAGAGAGAGAAGGAAAAGGAAAGAGAAAGGGGGAGGAGAGCACGGGAAAGGGAGAAGCGTAGGGAAGTTGATAGTGATTACAGTGATGGTGAATCTAAGGAGAGGGATAGAAAGCGGCATAGGAAAGAGGATGGTGATTACAAGAAGAGAGAGACGGAAAGGAGTGTCAGCAAGCCAAGCAGGCAATCTGAGGAACATGAAGGAAGCCCAAGAAAAAAGAGTGGCGGAGATGATTTGGATACCAAAGATGAAGAGAGAAAACCTACCCGTGAAGAGGAGATGGAGGATGAACAAAAGAGGTTGGATGAAGAAATGGAAAAGCGGAGGAGGAGAGTTCAAGAGTGGCAAGAGCTACGGAGGAAGAAGGAAGAAGCAGATAGAGAAAAACACGGTGAAGCAAGTGCTAATGAACCCGAGTCTGGAAAGACCTGGACACTTGAAGGGGAATCTGATGATGAAGAAGGACCAGGCACTGGGAAGCAGGATACAGGTATGGATGTAGATGAAGATGACCAACCAGCTGATAACAAACCTAAGGATGCGATGGTGGTAGACACTGATAATGGGACAATTGCATCTGATTTACAGGATGGAACTGCGGGTGCTCCTGAAGATGAGGAAATAGATCCATTGGACGCTTTCATGAATTCTATGGTTCTACCCGAAGTTGAAAAGCTAAACAATGCTGTGACATCGTCAATTTCTGATAAAGCCGTTGACATAAAACCCAAAGATAAAGGGAATGAGCAAAGTCATGGTGCACAGTCAAGGAAAGGTTCAAATAAGTCTATTGGCAGAATAATTCCTGGTGAAGACTCTGACTCAGATTATGCAGATGATGAAGTTGAGAGGGATCCATTGGATGAAGATGATGATGAGTTCATGAAAAGAGTGAAGAAAACAAAAGCCGAGAAGCTTTCTTTAGTTGACCACTCAAAGATCGACTATGAACCATTCAAGAAATTTTTTTATATTGAAGTGAAGGAGATCTCAAAGATGACTTCTGAAGAAGCTGCAGTATACAGGAAGCAGTTGGAATTGAAGATACATGGAAAGGATGTGCCAAAGCCTATAAAATCATGGCACCAGACTGGACTTGCTAGCAAAATTTTGGAGACAATAAAGAAGCTGAACTTTGAAAAGCCGATGCCCATTCAAGCTCAGGCACTCCCTGTAATCATGAGTGGTCGAGACTGCATAGGTATTGCCAAAACTGGGTCAGGCAAAACACTTGCTTTTGTTCTGCCAATGCTGAGGCATATCAAGGATCAGCCACCAGTTGTTGCCGGAGATGGACCTATTGGGCTTATTATGGCCCCTACAAGGGAACTTGTTCAACAGATTCACAGTGATATAAAAAAATTTGCTAAGGTACTGGGTTTAAGGTGTGTGCCTGTGTATGGAGGCTCTGGTGTTGCTCAACAAATTAGTGAGTTGAAACGTGGTGCCGAGATAGTGGTTTGTACTCCTGGTAGGATGATTGACATACTATGCACCAGTAGTGGAAAAATAACTAACTTGCATAGAGTCACTTATCTGGTCATGGATGAGGCTGATCGAATGTTTGACATGGGCTTTGAACCTCAAATCACACGAATTGTTCAGAATATTCGTCCAGATCGTCAAACAGTTCTGTTCTCTGCTACTTTCCCCCGTCAGGTTGAAATTCTGGCTCGTAAGGTTTTGAATAAACCTGTCGAAATACAGGTTGGCGGGAGGAGTGTTGTGAACAAAGACATAACACAGCTAGTTGAGGTGAGGCCAGATAATGAAAGGTTCCTTAGACTCTTAGAAATATTGGGGGAATGGTATGAAAAAGGAAAGATTCTGATATTTGTTCACTCACAGGAGAAATGTGATAGTTTGTTCAAGGATCTGCTCAGGCATGGTTATCCATGCCTTTCTCTTCATGGGGCAAAGGACCAGACAGACCGTGAATCCACAATATCTGATTTTAAAAGCAATGTCTGCAATTTGTTGGTTGCAACAAGTATTGCTGCCAGGGGATTAGATGTTAAGGAGCTAGAATTGGTGATCAATTTTGATGTTCCTAACCACTATGAAGATTATGTACATCGTGTTGGGCGCACTGGACGAGCTGGCCGAAAGGGTTGTGCCATTACATTTATTTCTGAGGAAGAGGCAAGATATGCACCCGATCTGCTGAAAGCCTTGGAACTATCTGAGCAGATTGTTCCCAATGATCTGAAAACTCTTGCGGATAGTTTTATGGCAAAAGTGAATCAAGGACTGGAGCAAGCCCATGGGACTGGTTATGGAGGAAGTGGCTTTAAATTTAATGAAGAGGAAGATGAGGTGAGGAGAGCAGCAAAGAAAGCGCAAGCCAAGGAATATGGGTTTGAAGACAAGTCAGATTCTGAAGATGAAGATGAAGGTATTCGGAAGGCAGGAGGTGATATCTCACAGCCTGCTGCTCTTGCTCAGATTTTTGCTAAGGTGAATGCTCCTGCATTGCCTACTCCCATCTCTCCTGCATTCCAGACCGCACCTGTCTTTCCTGGGACAGGGCTACCCCTTGCTGCAAACGATGGTGCAGCTCGAGCAGCAGCAATAGCTGCTTTTAACTTGAAGGACAAGTTAGCAAGAATACAATCAGAGGCATTACCGGAGCATTATGAGGCTGAGTTGGAAATAAATGATTTCCCTCAGAATGCTCGCTGGAAAGTTACACATAAGGAAACTTTAGGCCCTATATCTGAGTGGGCTGGAGCTGCCATTACCACCAGGGGGCAGTTTTTCCCACCTGGCAAAATCCCAGGTCCTGGGGAACGCAAACTCTATTTATTCATTGAAGGTCCTACTGAGAAGTCTGTTAAGGAAGCTAAAGCACAATTGAAACATGTTTTGGAAGACATCACAAATCAGGCTTTGCAACTTCCTGGTGGAACTCAACCGGGCAAATACTCTGTTGTGTAAAGGGTAAGATCCTATTCTAGTTGATCCTAGTGTTGCTAATTTTGTTATAATGGCTTTTTGCTTATAAGCTTTATGGTACGTACTTATGAAGGGGAGAAAAGTGGCTGTCCAGCTTTGTAGTTATTTTTTTTGTGATCTATTTTGTTCCTTATTATAGCCAATAGGTGTATAATTATCCTTGGTTGGATGGTTTGATTGGATTTAAGTGGTTTTCTCCTTCATCCTCTTTTGGTTTGGTTCAGAACTGTTATAGATACTGTTTTTCTGGGTTTAAATTGGAAATAAACTTGATTTAGTTTATAATCAGATGTCTTGTCAATTTTAAATTTGTATGTAATTATCTGTTTATCCTCCCTCTCATTTTTAACCATTATTCAGAATGCCTTACATATGGGTTCTAATTATCTTTTACTCCCTAGTGAATATTGCTGTCTTAAACTTGTTCTTTGAGTTGTGTTAGACTGTTGGTTTTAGTTCTACTTCAAGTAATTCTTTTTCACTCTTCTGATGTAACTGTAACCACAGAAACTGGTCGTGATACTGAAGAACAAGAAAGCACTATCAGTGAGGAACTTGATGAGTTGGCAATTTCTAGTGACATGCCTCACCTCTATCCTCGTGAGCATATGTCATGTACCGAAGCTGTATCCAAATAGAAGTTAAAAGGAAAAGGGAATAATTATAATCTTGTAGAAGGGTCTGTTGGTGCTGCTGATAGGGAAGGTGTTGTTTTATATGGAGCAGATGTTGAAGGACCAAGACGCCGATTAAACCACGAGATTGGAGCCTAGTTTGCATTACTAGGGAAATGGTATTAGTGATTTTTTTTATGACACCGATCAAATGTTTGGGTTTGAAGATGAATATTCTCCAACTTTCGAAGCACTAACAAAAGGTCAAAATAAAATTGGTCATGGTGTTGATGGGATGAATGGGCTTGGGAGGATCAGACTGCTTTGAAAGGATATTGGGAAAGTAAAGGGTTTGCTCCATTATATAGTGATCGTTATCATTTTGATGGAAGGATGGGGTCGATGCTGGTAGATGTAGACTTGAAGGTTCAAGCAAGCTATCGGAAAGCGCCTGTCCCCATTGTTTCTATCACAAGATACCAGCCAATAATAGGGCGCGCAATCCAAATTGAAGCCCTTAAGGATGGTTCATCTGATAATCTTTTTTCTGCAATTGATGGGATTGCTTTGAGGGAACAGTGCTTGTGCCTTAGTAGACAAGAAGTCCTCAAAAAAGATGCCGAAGAAAGTGAGCTTGTCATCTAGTCAGAAAACTAGAACTCTGTCCTCATTATCTATTGAAAATAATATCGGTAAAAAGCAATTACATATCAAACAAATAGGTTGATTAAACCAGAGGTCTCTGGGCTCACTACTGCGGCTTGCATTGCATACCAGTCAAATTAGTATAGTAGATTACTTGAGAAGATTAACAGGCCACTTATAAAAGCAGCTAGTAATGCCGCTTTGTCAGATACTGGTATGGAGAGAAAATAATAGGTTACATGTACATTGTTAACGGTGACCGTGCGATGCACTTTTTAAAATTATAAAATTATTATTTTAATTTATGTTTATTACATTATTATAAAATATAAAATTTAGAGTAATGATTACAAATAATTAATGTAATTTAAGTTTTAGAAAATTTCTTAATAGATTATATTTGACAATAAAATACTTAACCAAATTAAACATTGACTTAAGTTGCTTAACCATAAATGTTAACAACATTCAAACTTTATGAAATTTATAAGTCCTAGATGATTTAATAGAACATAAAGACTTGATAATGAATAGTGTTGAGGTTGACTAATCTTTGGGCTCTATCTTCAATAACATTGTCCTAATGGACTTAGTAATAATTTATGCTTATTACATATTATTTAAAAGGTACTTTCTCCGTTTCTAAATTCTTGATGTTTAAGGTTAATGCACATAGCTTAAGAAACATTTAATACTACTCATAAACAATAAATTTAGTCTAAAATATCCTTATTTAATATCTATGATGAAAGAAGTTGTGAAAATTTAGGTCATGTTAAATAGGGGTATATGTGGAAGAAAAATAATTAATGAATCTTAAAATGTGTAAAACATCAAGAGTTTAGGAACAAAAACAACAAGCTAAAATATCAAGAGTTTAGGAACGGAGGGAGTATGAAACATAAAATCTAGAGCAATGATTGCAATTTTGTAACCTTTTTTTTTTTTATCAAATTATGTAACCTAATTTAAGTTTTAGAAAATCTTTTTATAATCGTATTTGAAGTGGTCGAAATTTTTTTTTTTCACTTTCATGATAAGAATCTTTAATTAATTATGATTGGTCACTTTAGACAATAAATATATAATTGACCGAGAAGAGTGATCTTGGAAGATAAATACCAACATATTTAAGAGATTGTCCTTGACTTTTGTTGATTGTTATGCTTATTGAAAATTGTCTTCTTTTTTTATTTATTTATTTTTAATTTACAGGATTCAATTATCTTAAAGAGTCAATGATAACCTTTGAATGATTTTTTTTTTTTACCAATATTGTTTCCATAAATAACCTTAGCTTCAAGTACATTTATCTCAACTGAATAATTATCAATTGAGTATGTCTCTTAACAACATTATACGAACACCAATTTTTATTTGGCAAAAGAGTTTATGATGCTTAAGAACACTATAATATGAATGTGATATGACTTATCAAAAACTTCTTAAGTTGGACATGAGCTATCAAAACTAAGATAATTTTTTTTATTCTTTAGGAATTAATGAGGGCATTATTCATTAATCATGTCAACTATTTCATTTGCTGGTGCTAATATAGCACGATCTTGGAAAATACAGGAGGTTCTTTCATATTATCCATAAAAGATGGATAGGTACATTGCACAATCAAAAGTAATGCATCTTTAATTTTTTATGAGCAAGTCATCAGAATTTTAATCTTAATTTTCTCGTTCACTGAGTTCCATTACCAATGCCTAAAATCCAATTTAAAAAATCTTTAAGTTTTGTAACTTCGTAATTTGAACTTCCAATCTCAAGGTTCACTTTCTATTTTTTTTTTATATATATAGTCTTAATACTTAATAACAATTCCACATATAACTACTACTACTACTAGTGCAAAAAAAAAAAAAAAAACTCTAAACTTTTATTTTATATGAATCCAGAGTATTCTCGGGAGAAAGTCAAAAACTAATTTCTTATACACATGTCTTGACTTCTCTTAATAGATAGTCTTCCATACACATGAATCCGAGTATCAAATTTCACACTACATACTTGGGAAATGTTACATGTCTATTATACTACATTGTATTAGTATAAACTCTAAACATTTTTCTTTTGAGATTATTATTGAAAAAATTAAAATATTTAAGTTTTGTAACTTCGTAATTTGAACTTCCAATCTCAAGGTTCACTTTCTATTTTTTTTTATATATATATAGTCTTAATACTTAATAACAATTCCACATATAACTACTACTACTACTAGTGCAAAAAAAAAAAAAAACTCTAAACTTTTATTTTATATGAATCCAGAGTATTCTCGGGAGAAAGTCAAAAACTAATTTTTTATACACATGTCTTGACTTCTCTTAATAGATAGTCTTCCATACACATGAATCCGAATATCAAATTTCACACTACATACTTGGGAAATGTTACATGTCTATTATACTACATTGTATTAGTATAAACTCTAAACATTTTTCTTTTGAGATTATTATTGAAAAAATTAAAATATTTATACTTTAGAAAAAATTATATACTATCATCTAATTACAGAATATTATATATGATAATTTTTTTAATTTAATAATAACTATCTTAAAAGATAAAAAATATATTAAAGATGATTTCTAATTAGTTGATAGTATAAAAACGAGTAAACTACACGGACCTCTCATGAGATTTCCACTTATTACACCTAACACTCCTCCAATTTTGTAATCCTACAAAAATTCCCCTAATTTATTGTCTTATATTCCACTGGGCACCCTCTGATGCAAACACCGTCCAGTTAATTAAATGCTCCATGTGATGTGCATGTGACTTTTAATGAAATATCATTCCAAAAGTGTCCTCATATTTAAGGCTGTTCAATTCAAACTGCACTGAACTGAGTTGTGATAAACTGTTTCGAATTGTAAATGCGGTTCGTCCAAACTGAACTGAACTATCAAACAATTCAGGCGAACTGAACCGGATTGTTTTAGAGATGCACTGAACTGAACTGAACCATTTGAACTGAACTGCTCTCCAAACTGTTTCGAACTGCTTTTAAGGGACATTTGTTTTGAGAAAATAACTTTTTTTTTACTTTCTTTTTTTATTGAACTTTTTAATTTTCAATTTTAAGAATGATTTGATTGAATATTATTGTCCATTTTTTTTAAAAGAAAAAGGTTAATATCATTGACGTTTTTTCGGTACTTGAAATAAGAATTAGTTAAACTTGTGAGTTAAATGCTTGTAAAATTTTCTACATTTTTCATTCAAGAATGGAGATGGAAAAAAAAATCATTGAACAAATGAAATTGCATATAGATAAATAAACATAATATTATGATGATGACAGTGATTATTTTATAGAGAAAGACCAACTTGTCTACTCGTAATAATGAAATTCAACAGTGGCATAAAACTGATAGGTACAAGTTCTATGCAACATACACTCTGTTCAATTCAATTCTTTTTAGCATCTCGTGTAGCAGTTCACCGAACTAAGTTTGTAAGTTCACCGAACTGCTCTTTTTAGCAGTTCAGTTTTTTTAAATTGAACTCTTAGACAGTGCAGTGCAGTTTTTACTTAAAACAGATCGATTTTTATGAGACAGTTCAGGGCAGTTCAGTATCAGTTCAGGGCAGTTCAGTTTATTTTGAACAGCCCTACTCATATTCTCCATTTATGATCTATAGTCAATAATTTGCAGGTAGAAGCCTGTTACAAATAGAAAACGCAGGTATCCTACCCAGTAGCACAATGGGATGGAAAACGCAACACAAAAGCTTTGCATGAAAAAAAAAAAAAGATAAGAACACCAAAAACTCCATCATAAAGGATCAAAAACAATCTTTAAAAATAAAGTAACAAAATATAAACCATTTTTTTTCTTCTAACGCGAATGTCAACCACTATTAATACTAACCAGTCACTTTTTGTCCAAAATGATAAAATTCTTTGATTCTATTCGGTGCAGTGCAAACTAAAGTCTTAAACCAAGTAAAAAGATAAAACATAAATCTCCATGGCTCTGCTAAAAAAGAAAACGTCGGTATCCCAGTAGCTCAACAATTATTGGAGCAATTAAATCAGGTTGTGAAAATGGCATGGCAACAATATGAAGTTTCAGGAATCGACAACAGTAGAATAATAATAAGAGAACCACTTCGTCGACAACGTCAAGTTGAACCTCGAATCCCACGCTAAAACCCCGTCGTCGCCGGAAGCATTCAATTCGCCTCCGCAATTCGCATTGCGAAGCCCCAATTGGAGGAATTAGGGTTTGGGGTTTCTATTTCTAGTCGAAGCTGCTATCCGCAGATGAGGTTCAAGGATTCACTACGCCCACGTTTTCGTTGAATTCGCTTGGTTGCGAGATCGATGAAAGTGTTTTTGTGTTTGTGGCGTGACACAAATCCCGTCTTCTTCTTGTCACCGTCGGCTCCTCCTTCCTTTGAAAGCTTCTTCCTGACCTTTGCGCCGGAGCTTGGTTTCCCACCGTCGACTTCTTCTCCTCTGTTGCCATTTCTGAAATGAGAGAAATAGCACCCCCAAAAACCTTGCTAAGTGAGAGGGGCAAACTGGGACTATCAAAATTATTAAAATTTATTTTTTTTTCTTTTATTAAATTAGCTGACGGAAGGTTAACACAGTTTGGTCCATAGCGTAAAAAATAATGTTAAAAAAATAAAAGGAGTGTCGATGTAATAAAAACGAACCTCATAAGAAATTTGTGTAATTTACTCTATAAAAACTTTTAAACACACAATGCATACTTATTAAACTCACACTTTTATAACAAATATAAAAAATAATAATAATAATAAATTATAATCATTAAAAATATTACTACGATGCATTTTTTTAAAAAAATATTTAATTGTAAAATATATATATATATATATATATATATATATATATTTCGAAACATTTAATTGTATTAGCTGCAAAAATCAAAATATTTTTCAAATAATCGCTTTAACTTAAATAAATGGGATCACCGTTTCTGAGATGTTGTTATTGTTATTGTGTTTTTGAATTGCGACACTGAAAGCAGTTCCGTTTTGGTTTGTTCGTTGGCGCAGCGAGGGAGTGCCCTAGCTCTGGACTCGAGCTTGCCATCTACGCGACTGAGAAATCCATTTGTTTTTGTCTAGCGTTCCAATTTTGAAACTGCGTCGCGAGGTTCACACTTCAATCTCCTTTCAATAATATGCTTTTTTTTTCTCTTGCTCTCTTCATTTGCATTTCGATTGCAATTGATTTTCGCGTTTTACTGTGCTCGACTCCATCATGTGAAATTGAATCCCTAGTTTACGTTTTAAAATGCCTGATACGCTCTGTTTCTGCTTGACGCCATACCGTGTTTTTCAAATTCCTGATTTGCATTGATGCCACGAAATATTCTTATTGTATATGCTTTTCCTTTCTTATAATTTTTTTGTTGTGCATAATTGCTTCGAAACACACTATCCTTACATTTGAGTATGCGTCACTGTGCTTCTTGAATGAATTTGTCTCCTAGGGTTTGGAAATACTGTGTGTTTGCAGTATGTTACCATTACTAACCCATAGGTGTGAATTTATAGGAGAAAGCAATGGATGAGGGTAAGCATAAATCGAGGAAAGAAAATCATGAGGTGAAAAATGGAGATTCTAAGAGGAGTCACCGCGACCGTGACAGAACTGGAGAAAGGGGTAAGGATAAAAACGATGGCAGACACAGGGATAGGGAGAAGAGGGATCGTGAGTCCCGAAGACATGAGAGAGAGAGGAGTACCGATTCTGAAGACAGGTACGATAGGGACAGGGAGAAGCGCAAAGATAAAGATAAGGATGTAGACAGAGAAAGAGGTCGAGACAAGAAAAGGGAAAGGGATAGGGAAGACAGGGAAAGGGAGAGGACAGACAGAGTAAGGGAGAAAGAAAGAGAGAAGGAAAGAAAAGAGGATAAGGAGAGGATCAGAGAGAGGGAAAGGGAAAGGGAAAGGGAAAGGAGGGATCATGAGAGAGAGAAGGAAAAGGAAAGAGAAAGGGGGAGGAGAGCACGAGAGAGGGAGAAGCGTAGGGAAGTTGATAGTGATTACAGTGATGGTGAATCTAAGGAGAGGGATAGAAAGCGGCATAGGAAAGAGGATGGTGATTACAAGAAGAGAGAGAGGGAAAGGAGTGTCAGCAAGCCAAACAGGCAATCTGAGGAACATGAAGGAAGCCCAAGAAAAAAGAGTGGCGGAGATGATTCGGATACCAAAGATGAAGAGAGTAAACCTACCCGTGAAGAGGAGATGGAGGATGAACAAAAGAGGTTGGAGGAAGAAATGGAAAAGCGGAGGAGGAGAGTTCAAGAGTGGCAAGAGCTAAGGAGGAAGAAGGAAGAAGTAGAACGAGAAAAACACGGTGAAGCAAGTGCTAATGAACCTGAGTATGGAAAGACCTGGACGCTCGAAGGGGAATCTGATGATGAAGAAGGACCAGGTACTGGGAAGCAAGATACAGGTATGGATGTGGATGAAGATGACATACCGTCTGATAACGAACCTAAGGATGTGATGGTGGTAGACACTGATAATGGGAAAATTGCATCTGATTTACAGGATGGAACTGCTGGTGCTCCTGAAGATGAGGAAATAGATCCATTGGATGCTTTCATGAATTCTATGGTTCTACCTGAAGTTGAAAAGTTAAACAATGCTGTGACATCGTCAATTTCTGATAAAGCGGTTGACATAAAACCCAAAGATAAAGAGAATGAGCAAAGTCGTGGTGCACAGTCAAGGAAAGGTTCAAATAAGTCTATTGGCCGAATAATTCCTGGTGAAGACTCTGACTCAGATTATGCAGATGATGAGGTTGAGAGGGATCCATTGGATGAAGATGATGATGAGTTCATGAAAAGAGTGAAGAAGACAAAAGCCGAGAAGCTTTCTTTAGTTGACCACTCAAAGATTGACTATGAACCATTCAAGAAATTTTTTTATATTGAAGTGAAGGAGATCTCAAAGATGACTCCCGAAGAAGCTGCAGTATACAGGAAGCAGTTGGAGTTGAAGATACATGGAAAGGATGTGCCAAAGCCTGTAAAATCATGGCACCAGACTGGACTTGCTAGCAAAATTTTGGAGACAATAAAGAAGATGAACTTTGAAAAGCCGATGCCTATTCAAGCTCAGGCTCTCCCTGTAATCATGAGTGGTCGAGATTGCATAGGTGTTGCTAAAACTGGGTCAGGCAAAACACTTGCTTTTGTTCTGCCAATGCTGAGGCATATCAAGGATCAGCCACCAGTTGTTGCCGGAGATGGACCTATTGGGCTTATTATGGCCCCTACAAGGGAACTTGTTCAACAGATTCACAGTGATATAAAAAAATTTGCTAAGGTACTGGGTGTAAGATGTGTGCCTGTGTATGGAGGCTCTGGTGTTGCTCAACAAATTAGTGAGTTGAAACGTGGTGCCGAGATTGTGGTTTGTACTCCCGGTAGGATGATTGACATACTATGCACCAGTAGTGGAAAAATAACTAACTTGCGTAGAGTCACTTATCTGGTCATGGATGAGGCTGATCGAATGTTTGACATGGGCTTTGAACCTCAAATCACACGAATTGTTCAGAATATTCGTCCGGATCGTCAAACAGTTCTGTTCTCTGCTACTTTCCCCCGTCAGGTTGAAATTCTGGCTCGTAAGGTTTTGAATAAACCTGTTGAAATACAAGTTGGTGGGAGGAGTGTTGTGAACAAAGACATAACACAGCTAGTTGAGGTGAGGCTGGATAATGAAAGGTTCCTTAGACTCTTAGAAATATTGGGGGAATGGTATGAGAAAGGAAAGATTCTGATATTTGTTCACTCACAGGAGAAATGTGATAGTTTGTTCAAGGATCTGCTCAGGCATGGTTATCCATGCCTTTCTCTTCACGGGGCTAAGGACCAGACTGACCGTGAATCCACAATATCTGATTTTAAAAGCAATGTCTGCAATTTGTTGGTTGCAACGAGTATTGCTGCCAGGGGATTAGATGTTAAGGAGCTAGAATTGGTGATCAATTTTGATGTTCCTAACCACTATGAAGATTATGTACACCGTGTTGGGCGCACTGGTCGAGCTGGCCGAAAGGGGTGTGCCATTACATTTATTTCTGAGGAAGAGGCAAGATATGCACCTGATCTGCTGAAAGCCTTGGAACTATCTGAGCAGATTGTTCCCAATGATCTGAAAGCTCTTGCTGATAGCTTTATGGCAAAAGTGAATCAAGGACTGGAGCAAGCCCATGGGACTGGTTATGGAGGCAGTGGCTTTAAATTTAATGAAGAGGAAGATGAGGTGAGGAGAGCAGCAAAGAAAGCACAAGCCAAGGAATATGGGTTTGAAGAAGAGAAGTCAGATTCTGAAGATGAAGATGAAGGTATTAGGAAGGCAGGAGGTGATATCTCTCAGCATTCTGCTTTTGCTCAGATTATTGCTGCCACTAAAGGGAATGCTCCTGCATTGTCTACTCCAATACTCCTACCTGTTTCCTTGCCGGTCTTGCCCGGGACAGGGCTCCCTCTTCCTGCAAACGATGGGGCAGCTCGAGCAGCAGCAATTGCTGCTCTAAACTTGCAGGACAAGTTAGATAAAATACGATCAGAAGCATTACCAGAGCATTACGAGGCTGAGTTGGAAATAAATGATTTCCCCCAGAATGCTCGCTGGAAAGTTACACACAAGGAAACTTTAGGTCCTATTTCTGAATGGACTGGAGCTGCCATTACCACCAGGGGGCAGTTTTTCCCACCTGGCAAAATCCCAGGACCTGGGGAACGCAAACTCTACTTGTTCATTGAAGGTCCTACTGAGTTGTCTGTTAAGACAGCTAAAGCAGACTTGAAGCGTGTTTTGGAAGACATCACAAATCAGGCTTTGCAACTTCCTGGTGGAACTCAACCGGGCAAATACTCTGTTGTGTAAAGGGTAAGATCCCGTTCTATTTGATCCTAGTGTTGCTAATTTTGTTATAATGGCTGTTTATAAGCTTTATGGTACATACTTATGAAGGGGAGATGTGGCTGTCCATCATTGTGCTTATTTGTGAGGTCTGATTGGATTAAGAGGTTTTCTCGTTCATCCTGTCTGGGTGAACTTTCTTTTGGTTCAGAACTGATATAGATACTGTTTTTTCTGGGTTTAAATTGGAAATAAACTTGATTTAGTTTATAATCAGACCTCTTAGCAATCTGGTGATATTTGTTTAGTGACTTTTTTGTTTAGTTATTATTTTTTAAAAGGTTCTGCAACCTAAGTAAATCTACTTTTGATAGTCAACGTGAAGGCATAATGGGACTCTGTTAAACACTCTTGTCTCGCGCCCCAATCTGGGACAAGTTGCACATATTGTCTGCCTTTCATGTCCATTCGTTGTCATACAGCCTACAGGTATGAGTATTATTGTGGAAAGTCCGGTCCATCGTTTTCTTTTTTTGTTCCGTGTGTTTGCATGTATGAAACTCGTAATATCTTTTTTGCAAGCCAGCTAATGTCAAGCAAGATGTTTTGCTTTTTGTTAACTTTTAATTGCTCAAAATCTCCATCCTTTTGATTGTTACCTTGTTGACCATTTACTATTGGTGCAGGTTGGTCTTTTGAACCTTTGCTTGCATGTTCAATATTGTTCCATCCATGATCCATCGCGCTTGCATCGTATCGTGACTGTCTAAGGTGCTGACCATGGTGCTACTTTTATCTACCAGTTCTGTTTGATTTGAAGCAACCATCTCTAAACAAGATTTTTTTCCGTGTTATCCCATGTACAAGTTGTAGAATTTATGATGCTATTATTTGTTTATTTATCTGATTATACGCGTGTATCTTTCAGGTTTTGATTTGGTGTCCTTTTGCAAGGGAAACAAGATTTGATGGAGAGTTTCAGTCATTAATTCATTTGCCTTACCACCACCGTTTGTATTTTGGCACGCGTACCATAGCAGAATATCTTTCTAATAAGTTTATATATAATAGACAGATATAGATATGCTTAACATGGCATCTAAATTGTCGGTTTAGGCACATAGCACTCATAAAATCTTTGCAATTGTATTGTGTTTCGTGAAACTCTTTATGTTGTAATTCTTAGGAATATTGTAAAATTTTATTTGGTTTGCTTAAAGCATTTTTATGAATTATTGACGAAAAATTCTCAATTATTGAATTTAATGATTTTTATTTTTGCAAGAATGCAAGAGAAGTTTTTTTTTTTTTAGAATACAACCATCTTGTTATATTTTTATATTTTTATAATTGATACAGTACTGTGAGATTAATATGAAATTATTATAAAACATTGGTGTACTAAATTGAAAGTGACAAAAAGAAAAACATTGTTAATAATTGGATCTTATATTGATTTTTAATTGGTGTTATAATATTAAAAGATTATGCAAACTAAATTACCAAATTACAACTTCAAAAATTAAAAGAATAGATCAAATTTCTCTTTCGAAAGATATTAAATAGAGTTAATTTTCATACACTGTCAGCATAAAGTCAATCAATCAGACATTATTTCGTGTACGATTTTTAAAATAATCATAAAAAAGTATTCCCAAATTTTTATCTTTGTTAGTGTATTTTAATTAATTTTATAATGTTATTTATATTCTAAAAATTATTGATATAGATTATATTTTTAACGGTTTTAATGTAAAAGAGTTGTAATAAGAGTGATTAAGTATAAACAATTTTTTAAAAATATTTTCTTTCTTTTTCTTTTATCTTTTAAGATGACTTTATAGATAATTTTAAGAGAAAAAAGGCTATACACTACTGACAGTGCAAAAAAAATTTACACCGTCATCCAATCATAACCTACCATATACGATAAATTTATTGACTTTTACAAAATTATCTTAAAAGCAATATCAACGACGATTTATGATTGGATGACTGTGTAAAATAATTTTACACTGTCAGTATCACCATTAAACTCTAATTTTAAACATCAGATTATAATTGTCTTGAATATACATATGATCTCTCGATCATCGCATTTTAATAAATAAAAAAATATCATATTTTTATCATAGAGCTTAAGGATCAATTGAAGCGGGATATAATTAAAAACAATATTATATCATAATTTAAATTATTTATTATAAGTTCACTACTTATTTTTGTTTAAAAAAAAAAAACTATGCACCACAGTGTAAAGAAAAACTCAACAAAGAATTGGTCACTTAAGGCACGTTGTAGACTCTTTTTTTTTTTCTTTTCTTTTTTTCTTAAATCTATATTATTTTTCTAACAGATTGGGCCTAACTCAATATTTATAAGGAAGTATGAGTGGGTGGATTAGAAAAATTAATAGCGGCGTCACCTAGAAGCTCAATAGTTGATAGCGGCTTCTCGGCGGCAAGAGGTGGTCTCAGCGGCGGTTCTGAGCATTGGGAACCGACGGTGGCAGCACCGGTGGTTTCTGTTTCAATTCGGTTGACGCATCCAAGAAGCTTAATTGAATTAATTTGTGCCTTCTTTGGTGACACCAGCTTCTCCGTCCTCGGTAAGGTAACCGCTACTCTTGCATGCAATGTATATTATGTACGTGAGTGTGTGATTTTCGGAATCAGAGATGGAATGTCATGTGAATGTGTGATTTTCAGAATCAGGGATAGAATGTCATGATGATGTGTATCTTTTTAATTGGGCGTGGTGTAGTGTGCCCAAATGTGACTGACTTGTTAGGTTTGTTTGTGCATATCTTAAGAATTGCTCACAAGGCATAGCTTTCATGTGCCATATTTCTCTTCTTTGGTGCTTTTAGTCATAGTAATTATTTCATGCTCTATGGCATTATGTTTTTAATTAATGGGAGATGTCTTTGTTCTGTTTGATGGATTGCCTGAAAAAAATGAGGAAGAATTAGAGTATGTCCCGCTCTGAAAATTTCTTTATTTCTTTAGATAATAATGATATTTTACTATATTTTTTTAACTTCTGAATTAATGGTTAAGTACCTGCAGCTTACATTATGGTTTGCTACTGCAGAAGAACACAACAACAAAAAGATTTTTTAATATAGAAAACTTATTTTTCATTTGGAACTTTGGATTTTGTTCTTCATGTATTATTTTGCCCAAAAATTTTATGGTAGAGCTTACCAATGAAATGATGTTACCAGTTTTCTTTTGAGCTATTCTGTTTTGATCTTTTATGTCACTTATTCTCTTTGTTACTTTTTCATATTGTGCCAAGATGTCCATGGCTGAAGATTCAAGGAAACGCACATTGGAGGCTTTGGAGAGAAGAATAGCTTTTGCTAAAGTTGAAGTTCTCCAAAAAGAAAAGAAAAACAAAAAGACTATAAATGAAGATGGGAAACCACCTATTCCTGCAGACTTTACTTCTAATGATCCTTCCCTACGTTTGTTGCATTCATCATCAGTCACACCCAAGAAAGGTAATTCAATTTTGTAGATTTTTCTTATTTCCTTCTTCAGAGCCAGTAAATAAGTTAAAAGAGTGTAGGATGTTTCACTCACACGTTATTTTTCTTTAGTATCATAAATACTTAATGTATACCTTAGGAAGTATTTTGTCTTTATGCCTTGATTTTTATGTTATTCATTTGCATCCTGTCTGTCTGCCTATCACTCTGTCTGTCCAGGAATAGTGAAGTTTTACTTTTTATTGCTAATTTAAGAGTTCTGCATTACAATACTTACATCTGTAAATATCTTGTTTGACATTTAGCTGATAATTTTCATTTCCCCCTTTAGGGAATTTCAGTTTCTCTGGTCATACCACTTTGCAAGGTACTAGATAGTCAATTTAATACCACCCTTTTTTATATAAGTTCTTTCTTTTCTATTTTCTTCTTTCTAATTTTGAGGGTTTTATGCAAATTATATATTATATATTAAATTTATAACTCCAATAGACATGGACAAAATGAAGTTAATATTGGTTTACAGACATTGAAGATGGTCCAGCATATGCCCAACTTTCTGTGCCTGTAAATGAAAATCTGCTCACAACTAATGAGGAGGTATTTCTTTGCTTGGAACTCATCTCATGACCAAGAATAGTAAAAACCCTAATCCAAGCATTTTATGATCAAACTTTTCATTATAATTAATCTCCTCTGAAGTCTGAACTCTAAAACAATCACTGATGCAAGGAGTAATTCATGGATCTAAAAATCAATCTTTTAACCTGTTAACAATCATGGAAAACTACAATATAAAGGTCTGTGCTCCCAATCTAACTGAAATGTGGAAGTTTCTTTATTTTCAGTCTTGAAAGATGCATATTTTTCCATTACAGGCATTACTAAATAAGATAGTTGAATTTTCTTTCTTCTTTGATTTCATTGATAACTTGGTGGAATATATATTTGTTCAATGTTATTGGCCATATATTTTTGCAGTTTTCTGCTGAAAGAGGAGGTTCAATTGATGGCATATTGCACGAGCTTCTTCAGAAGGGAGATGCAGCACAAAAGTACATGCAAGGATCTAGAAACATGAAAATTGACAACTGGATCCTTCTTGATAATTATGTACAAGGACGGGCGCTTTCTTCTGGTTCTCAAACTAGGGCGTTGCAACTTCATTCAAAACGCTCTAAGAAACACATGTCTATGAAACAACGTAAAAAGTATGGATCATTAGATCTTCCTCAAGAGTTCCAGAAGTAAGTTAAAAATACACTTCCTGAGTATGTTGATGTTGATCCCTATTGTTATTGCTATAGCTCTGCAATTGTGGTAATGTATATTGTTGTGAGGAATCTTTTATTTCAGCTTTAGCTTTTGTTCAAGATTTTTTAGTTTCATGTTGTGTAAAAATAATGTTTTGTACATGTTTTATTCTAATTGGTTAAATTTTTCTACAAAGATGTTTTTATATTTACTAATAGTTGTTTACTCATTGCAGATTCGATATTTTCAAGCCAATGCATGAAATGTGGAAAGATTACATAATGCTGCTTCTTAAATCCACTGGGTACATATTTTGCATCATTTCTGTTGAGTTTATAAATTTCAGTTTCTTGTCTTCAGATTGTCCAGCAAACAGAGCGGAAAAAAAATTCCTGATCATTTATACTGTTTTCCTCTTAAACTTTTATGACAATGAATGAACTTGTTTAATATTGCAGGAAAAATCAATTGGCTCAATGTCTCCTTGGTGCAGATCTACATGGTGCTTTTATCTTAGGTTTGAGCACACTCTTTTACTTTTGAATGAGTGAAGAACACCTACGATAATTTTAGGAAAAATCAATATATTACTACATTTAGTACATTGGCTATAAGGACAGTTATTTTCTATTGATTTTTTTTCCAAAGATAATTATGTTTTAACGTGTAATTCTTTTGTGCATTGAAATGTGTGTTAAAATTGTTGTTACTTCTGTACTATAATTATCAAAGCCTATTTTTGGTGTTCTTAGACAGAGTTAATGATTTTGAGTAGAAGTAGTTGCATGCAATCATTGTGTTTAAATTATGGCAATGAGTTCAATAGTAAAGATAAGCTGCCAGTTGGTTCAGGGGCAGACCAGGTGTTGGGTTTTTTTTGTTCAAGAAAGATTCCCTGATCTGAATTCTGAACCCTCCCTTGCCTCTGAAATCCCCACTGGCCTGCATAAACCTTTTTCATGGTCCTTCATCCAGAATTTTAAAAGAAAAAAAAAACTTGATCTTTTCAATTTAGAATATGAGTTGGGCTTCTGAGATGTCTATATGAAAAATTTAATTATTTTAGCCTCTATCTCCAATATAATCATCTGTGTAATCATCTGCATGTTATCACTGATTATACAATGTCCATCTATGTTTTGCAGTTGTGGAGTGTAAAGTAACCCATTTTACAGGAATTTGTGGCATCATGATTCGTGAAACTGCAGAAGCATTTGGGATAATTACTGAAGATAATAAATTCCGAGGTAATCCATCCACTATATAGAAATAGAAACTGGCGTTGCATTATCAAAAGCTGTTAAATTCTGTATTTCATGAGAGCATTAATGCTTATATGAATGTATACAGTTGTTTGTGTATGCTTTTCTTAAATTGACTAGCGATTGCTATACAATTGTGATAATTAATTATAAGGATTAAGGAATTTGAATTTTGAACTTGTGTTTTGAAACTTAGCACAATTTAAAAAGGAATGACTTTTTTATTCAAATTAAAGAGACATGATGACAAATATTCAATGCATTCAGTTTCTTTTGAAATGGAACTGGTAAGCTCAGAAAAATGCAACTTTTTGAGTTAGAATGGCATGAGAAATTTCCGTTTGCTTGACTTTGTAAGATGTTTTCTATGATGGGCATTGTACTTTCAATTTCAAGGTTCCACTTTCCTGAGTACCAAGTTCATATCATAGTCATTTTTATAGAATGTACTTTGGCTAAGATTCTTGTCAAGTCCTTTTAAATTGTCCCTTTAGGTTATATCCTTAGTATCCTGTAGGAAACCCTGAAAGTTTTTGCTGCAGGAAACCAGATTTGCTGCTAAGATTTGAAGCTGTTTTAAATTATGTTTCTTTATTTCTAGTTTTATTATTGAAAATTGAACACCCATCCAAAACATTTCACTCACAGCAGTTTCTAAATTACATTCCGAGGAGAATGTTAACCTTCAGACCTTTGTGTGGAGCAGTGGAGGGTAGAATTCTCCAGAGTTTTAGTGAGACCAAAACTCATTTTCTCTGTTTCTGCTGCCACTTAAAATTGTGGGGTTATCTGAGTAATTCTGTCATGACAAAAATTGCCACTTTTACTAAGAAAATTAAAGGGTAAAATATGTTTTTGGTTCCTCATTTTATCTTGATTTCTGTTTTTAGTCCCTCATAATTTTTTTCTCTGTTTTTAGTCCTTCATAAATTGTTCTGTTTTGTTTTTAGTCCCTCATAAATTGTTCTGTTTTGTTTTTAGTTTCTCATAAATTATTTTGTTCTGTTTTTAGTATTTGACGTTAATTTCAACGATTAAGTGATGACATGTCGGACATAAACTGTGTGTGTGAAAATTTTCTGATTAAGTTTCTAGTGACTTTTAATCGTTACAAATTTTTTGGCTGTCAAAAATGTTTACTTTTGTAACATTTTCTTGTAATTTCAGAAAATTTGGTGTTCGAGGTTTTAATTTTTTTTTAACATTTCTGACAGTTTTAGTCTGTTAGAAAATTTCAGCAGTTAAAAACTGCTAGAAACTTAGATAGAAATTTTTGCGTAAATTCTGTTCACTACGACATCACTTAACAGTTGAAATTAATGTCAGTGACTAAAAACAAAATGAAACAATTTTTTAGGGACTAAAAACAGAGAAAAAATTTATGAGGGACTAAAAATAGAAATCAGGAAAAAATGAGGGACAAAAAACATATTTTACCCAAAATTAAATGGGTTTTGACTTACTTTTTGCAGTTGTTCCCAAAAAGGTTTCTGTGTTTGTATTCCAAGTTGATTGCTGGAAAGTCACTCTGCATGGAGATAAACTTGGTTCAAGAAAGGTTGGATTATGATATTGGTTATGATCCATCCTTCAACTGTAGGTAACATCTTCATCCTACTGATGTCCCTTTTCTATCAGTTTTTGATGATGGTTCTTCATCTTTTTATTGAGTGAACTTGTTATTGTCATCTGGTGTTTTTCTTGCTATTCTAAATTATTTACAATGCTTTTCTTACTGTGAACAGAGCCTGTGCAATTTGAAAGTCCTAAGCAGTCTATGGGAGAAAAGGAAATGTTTGAATGCTGAATTGTATCAGTAGAGAAGTTGGTTGCTTAAGATTAGTTACTGGCAAAAAGGTGAATGACAGTGACCTTGACTTACAGGGGCATAGTGTGACACCCGTGCTAGCCTTTTTATTATTTTTTATTTGTGCCCTTAAAGTTAAACTTGGACCAATCTATAGAAGTATTGGTTTTTCTAGTCTTGGTACTGCAGGTGATATACTAGAATGAGATACCATAAGATAAGTCGTTGTAGATTTTGGTCCCGCTAGCTACAAGATTGCTCTTTTTGTCTTGGGAATTGGACACTTCATTCCTTTCTGGATGATTCTTTCTTACAAAACATGTATATAAGAACTAGGACAAAACATTCTCTTATGAATTATATTGCATAGATCCAATATTAGAACAGATGGAGGCTAATGAAGCACATCATTTCAGAATAAGTATAAATTCTTTGAAGATACAAAATTTCAAAAGTTTTTTAATATAGGAACATTTCCATTTAATAAAAACATAATAATATTTATTATAATTTGATGTCCAAGAAGCTTATGGGTGTAATATGCATCACGTCGCTTGGAAGCAGCTGTAATGTATGATAGACGTGTTGCTGCTAATATCAAGTGAAGATGATGATTCGTTTACACGAGGGTGTGGAAAAAAATACTTGATAGTAAATAATTTATATCCGAAATTGGTATTCATCATTACAGGTATTTTTCTAGCTATTGGGGATATTAAAGGACTTTTTATTTGTAAGATTAAATTGGATACGTGTCTCGTGACAATTTCTGATACCGTATTTTATTAACAGGGTTTATTTTTTTTAGAATTATTAGGAGACCTGGTAAAAAAAATAATTATTAGGAGACTAATATACTTTTAAAAGACTAATTCGCACATAACTCAAATTTTAGGGGAATTCGCACATCTCTTTTCCTTAATTTATTATTAAGTAGCAAGTTTCTACCTTTCGCTCACCTAAAACATCTTCACAAGCGACTTAAATGATCTCAATGAAAATTATGAAACATATTTTGTATACTAGATGTAGAGAGAAAAATAATGCGAATGGCCAAGGTGGTACATTGCCAAATTCACGAGGGTGGAATATTTTTTTTGCTTATGGGTTTTTACTAGAGCTGTCAAATAGGCCGGCCCGGCCCGGCCCGTGCAGGCCATTCAGTTTTCGGGCCAGCCTAGCCCGGCCTACATCAGATTCAGGTTGCTATTTATTGGGCCCGGCCTAGTCCGATATTGGGCCATCGGGCCAATTTGGCCTGAATTTAAAATAAATAAAAAAATTCCAAAAAAAAAGCTAGACCTTAAAATTTTCCTTTTGGCTGCTGCATTACATACAAGCATTTGTAGACTTTTAATGTGTTTTTATCACCAAAATCACAGCCATCCAGCATCAACATGACAAGGCTCCATACATTAATACTACCAAAGGAATAATTAAAAACTAACAACAATAATATTAATTAACAAGTTAGAAGCAAATCGCAAATCGCAAATCTCCTTCGCACCCTCGCAGCCCCGCAGTGCTCGCGTCGCACCCTCGCACTCGCAGGCTCACAGTGTTCGCGTCACAGTCGCACCCTCGCACTCGCAGGCTTCGAGGCTCGCGTCGCACTCTGGCGCACTCTCACAGTCTCACCCTTGCAGTGTTGCGCCGTCGCGTCGCAAGTCTCGCACAGTCACACTCGCACCCTCGTCTTTGGGAAAATTAGGTTGTGTTTGTGGCTTTGTGTGTGCCTCTGTGGAGTCACTGGAGTGTCACGACTCAAGTGTGGACTGTGGGTGGGGACTGGGGTGCAGTGCAGCTGGAAGGGAAGGCCCAATACCATTTATGGAAGGTGGACAATGGGCCACGGACCATTTACGGAAGGGAAGGCCCAATAGCCAATACTAGTGCGGCTGGGCTGGCTACTGCATATAATTTTGTTTTATATTACATTAGTCTCTTGGACCAGCCCATAGCCTGCGGGCTAGTCCGGCCTTAGGCCATTTGGCCCGTGGAGCCAATCGGATCAGGCCAAAAAGGCCTGAATCTATTTAGGTTGCAATTTTTAAAGCCTAGCCTGACCTAAATTATGGGCTGGCCGAGCCGGCCCATTGGACCAGGCCCAAATTGACAGCTCTAGTTTTTACTACAAAATTTCTCAGCTTGCTGTAATGGTGCAATAGTCAGCGATAGGTGGTTCCCATTGGAAGGATTTAGGGGAATGGATGCTTGTGCATGACGATAACTCTTGAATCCAAACCTACGGAATTCGTGCACTCTTGCCAAGTGAACTCTTAGTTGTTAATGGGAATGCAGTGAACAGGAAAATCGAGTTTTCAACGACTTCCCGGCATGCTGAACCATGCTTTAAGGGCTGTACAGTAGAAATGAATCCTAAGCCTGTGTTTTGCTATAAATTTAAATGTATCATACAACTATTTGACTATTTCTAATAATCAAATACACAGCATTTCGCCTGGCGTGGCCCCTCTTTTCCAAGGAATCTTGATAAAATTATTGCAGCTTCAAACAATTTTAAAATGCAGTGGTTTAATGCTTAATTCCAAATACAGCGAATAACCGTAGAGTACCAAAAATTAGTGACCACACATACAACCAACACAACAATAAAAAAAATATGATAGCACATGTGGTTATCCAACATATTCTTGGAATCAAGTTTAAAGCCACCACATTTTAAAATTTTGAAAGTACGTTATTCTACCAAGAATCCCCATCCCTAAAAATAAAAACTATTTTCTATCCCATCTACTTTAACCACATACGACCCGTAAAGAATTATTTACATTTTTTTAAAGAACGAATTATTTAAATTCTTACTTCAACTACATCGCCATCTTTGAGTTTTGTGTTGGGCAGTACTAACTGTCCATTAATCAAAACCAGCTTTCCCTCCAAACCAACTCTTTGAGCAGCATCAGTAGCAGTGCTACCACCCTTTAACCTCAAAATTTCACCATGAGGCCAACATATAATTACCACTTCCCCAAGAGAACCATGAAGATCATAAAGCTTTGCATCATGCTTTGTTTGCTTGAAACTTACTTCAGAGCGCAATTGCTCTTCCCAAGAAAGCATTGTTCTCAAAAGGTTCACCTAAAAGATGAAATATATACAGAATCACTGAAACATTCAATGACATTTCATAAATCTACTGGAATAACGGGAGGGAAAATAAAATATCAACTTTCAATTTGCATGCACCTAAATTTTGGCCAACTGTGCAAATTAGACTATCCGATTTCTACTATCTTAACTGCATTTGAAATTTTAAATTTGCAACTACAATGTACCAAAAATATAAATGATCTGCAACAAAATATAGATTTGGCTTGGGGTAGAGCAAATTTCAGACAAGTGGATCAACAACTTTTTAGCATATGAATGGTCAGTGACACTGACCAAATTAAGGGGCAAGAAGAATCAAAATTAAAAACTATTCTCATGGAGCGACTATAACAATCTAAATAGCATGAAATAAAAGAAAAAAATGCATTTATAATATTTGAATGACAATGATTTTGACACAAAATGAAAACAAAGATAAGCAATTTCCATTTGCACAATGTGTGTAAGAGAGAGGTAAGATAGTTTACAAATACCTTGTTATTGATGCCAGCTTCCACAGAAGCTGATGCAACCAAGTCAAATTTTGACTGAGATGTTATCCAGTCCACTTGCCTGCCCTCAAACACAGCCGATACAACAGCCCAATAATCAGATTCTTCTTGCTCGGTAAAATTGATAACCTGGATGAAAGTTGGGAGTAGGCGCCCAAATTGGTCTTGCTGCAAATGATGCAGATAATAATATAAAGCTCTTCAGTAGAGCAGTCTGATAATTTGCAAACACATTATAGGTCTAAGAAATTAGAAAACCAGTAATGAAAGCAGTCAACATGATTTATAATAGATTAATTTTGATGGGCTTAAATATCAAATTGGTCCCGGTAAGTTAGCGCTTTTTCATTTTTGGTCCATGTAAGTTTATTTTTCCAATTTTAGTCCCTGTAAGTTAGCGTTTTTTCGATTTTAGTCCCTGTAAATTTTTTGTTCATTTTTAGTCCCTGTAAGTTTGCATTTTTTCAATTCTAGTCCCTTAAAGCACAAACTTACAAGGACTAAAAATGAAAAAATTGAAACCTTAAAAGGATTAAAATTAGAAAAACGAAAACTTACAGGGACTAAAAATGAATAAAAAAATTTACAGGGACCAAAATCGAAAAAACGCCAACTTGCAAGGACTAAAATTGGAAAAATGAACTTACAGGGACCAAAAATGAAAAAGCGCTAACTTACAAGAACCATTTTAATATTTAAGCCATTTTGATGCATTGCCAATATAAAATAGTTTTACATTGTCATCTAATGATGTGTCACCACTTCATTTAATGAGTTTAATAACAAATACAAATTAAATTCTAAATAATATGCTCAAATTTTCCATCTTTCAAAAACAATCATTTTATCCATCGTGTGGCATTCGTAAAGTCATAGAGACTAACTGACATGAACCATTTTATCTTTAAAATGAGAGAAAATGATATAGGATGACATAAATGATGAAAATTCCAAAAAACTGACAGATTAATCTGGATACAGAGAAGTAGCTAGATGTAATCATGACATTATCTTATTATTTAAGTACAGGAATATAAGGCTAGTTTTAATTCTAAAATATTCACACTCTTCATGTGATTTGAATCTGATTTTTCTTCACCACCTGAGGACATAAATAATGTTTCCTAAATTGAAGTATCCAATCCTTATATATTACTGCTAAACAACCCAAGAGAATAAACTCACTTACAAAAATTTCCTGGATCCCTTAGCAGTTAGTCAATGTTAAGCCTTCAAATATTGACTTAGCAAAAGACTGACCAAAATGAATATAGTTTCTCTTTAGTAATTACTACACCGCAGATACATTTCCAACACATGTTGATCACTAAGAACTAGAATACAGTTAGTGTGCAAAGGATAAATTTGCATATCTATAAAAATGAACAATTTTCCAGTGTATGTATGTCATTGTGTCTACGTTGCTGATAAACAAAAATAATGAAAACTAAAATGTAGTGTATAATTTTATATTCTCAACTGCTTAGAAAAACATACCTTATGATACATACCATCTCGACATAGTGTGTACTTCTCTAAACAAGTACACCAATCCCCATGTCCTGGTTCAAACCACCATTCATCAGACACCTGAAGCAGGTCAACAGTAAGCAACCTGACCAGGTAATTTAAAATTTAAAATACAATACAAAAGAAAATATGACACAACAGCAGGATCTGGTCATGGAGAGAGCAATACAGCATGTAGGAAGCTAGTTGGTAAGCTTAACTACCACATATAGTGATCCATCCAGACATTTCCTTCTCATTAAGTGTAATTAGTCAATCCGTGCCCTTTCCATAAACCATTCATCATGAGCCATCTATACTCAAGTCACATATCAAGCAGCAAACCTTTTTGTATAGTCGTGCATAAGCTTCCCATCGCTTAATCTGGAAAGATCTTCTGTCAGCTACTACAGCTTCAGAAGCTGCTAGCCCAAAGCTCACAGCAACTAGCAATTCTCTTTCATCATTTTCTACACTGAAAAGATAATGAACATGGGTGACAATCAGTATGGATAGCTTTATAACATAACATCCATTAAAAATGAAAGTGTTATGTACCTGATGATAACCGCAGCAAGTAAGTGACTTCCTTCTACTCTGAGGACTGGATGTCCAGCCTTCAATGACTTATATTTACTTAATAAAATATCTGAAGAATTTCCTTCCTCTAGATCTTTGGAGAAATAGGAGGATGCTTCAGTTTCGGGTGCTTCAGTTTCAGGTTCATCCATGCTGTCTATGGATAAAAAAGGATTTCCAGTTTCCTTGTAAAGCCAATGTGCAGCAAGTCCATGTTCAGCACACTCATGCATCCTCTATCAAGCAAAATGATAAATGAAAAATATCAAGAACTAAAATATAAACAAGTAACCTCTGCAACATATGTGAAATAATTTAGCACCTGTGTCCTTATTTGTACTTCTAAAGGTGAGTTGTCAGGACCTTGGACTGCAGTGTGCAAGGACTGAAATTTAAACATGTTAATACAATCACGAGCACAATTCTCAAGACTATAAGAACAAGATCATTTTAATTTTATTTCATGAAAATATGAACTGAACAGGAAAGCCTAACCTGATAGCCACTAGGCTTTGGATTAATGATGTAATCATCAAATTCACCATCTATTGGAGTCCAAAGTCTGTACAGTAAAATATAAAATATACATATTAATTAAGAGCCATTGTTCAGGGCCAATAGGGTTAATGAAGTAAAAAAGATCCCTAAGATCTATACGTCTAACCTTCCACTCTTAAAGAATGAAGACAATGAGCACACAAGTTTATACCCACCTCACAGACAGTCCAAAATAACTGAAAATGAAAAAAAGATGGAAATATAAAAGACGTTATTATAGTTGAAGGGTTTTTTCATGGTTTCCTCTCTAGGAGGATATCTTATCCTCCTCTGCTTCTTTGCTGCTTTATTTATTCTTTCTGGATTTCTTTCCTTGTAATAAAAAAGAAAAGGGAAAAATGTGTTTTTGGTCCCTGTACTTTCGATCAAACTTTGTTTTGGTCCCTGTACTTTCGATCAAACTTTGTTTTGGTCCCTATACTTTTAAATTGATGAAATTAGTCCCCTAACTTTAGAAAATATGTGAATTTAGTCCCTCCTCCAACTTCGTGGCGATCAAAAACCGCCACTAAATGTTATGTTTAAAGATGAGGAGGGACTAAATTCACATATTTTCAAAAGTTGGAGGACTAAATTCAACAATTTGAAAGTACAAAGACCAAAACCAAGTTTGACTCAAAGTATAGGAACTAAAGACACACTTTTTCCAAAAAATTAAAATTAAAAATCTACCAATATGTTGCATACAAAAAACGTCAATTAAGTTTATGTCTATCTTTATACAGTGATTGCATTGAATGACTTATGTATAGGTTGTAGGATTGAAAAAAGTGAAATTTAATAAAAAAAATTACCTGTGTACAATGTCAAGAAGACTATAACAACACTGAACTGCAGGACCGTGTAAAGTTCCATTCTTGTCTCCCACAACTACTCTTAATGCACGTGCATCATATACTTTATCAATGCTTATATCCTTTCGTTTCATCTACACAACACAACACAATCATGACTTTTACTATTCAATTAATTATCACAAAGCGATCTCATAAAATTTAAGATCCCTAGTGTTAACATTGTTCAGATAGAAAGAAAAGCATTCAAGGTTAGCTGGAGAAGAATATAGTAAAATAAAAGGAATATTAAAATTAATCATTAGAAACCTCATCAAATTCATTTCCATACACTCATATTGCTTCCATTTATTTCATTGTCAGTTGATACTTGAGACAGAACATTTTGAAAGTAGATGGGCCAAGGAATTGCATTGTTCTAGATCGTTATCAAAGATCTTCCTGAATCCATGGGAAACTTGGATAACTAACCTACCTCGGGAATCTGGATTGGTATCTTATCCTTATAAGAATAACACTTCCCCACTTTGTCTATTTACTTGAGATATTACTTTCCTCATTTGAACATGCAACACTATATAAAGGGGTTTCCAATTATCCAACCCACTCATTCATATTCGTATGCAACTGCTAAAATCCTTGTTTGCTTAAGCAACAGAGTGTCTTTGCTAGTACACCCTGCATCGCCCATCACCATTCAAGTAGGCAGCAAATGCAAGAGTCACACTAAGAATCCAAAATCACAGATTCCAGGTAAGATCATTCATAATATGCAACTCTTTGCCAAAGAGAATTTGATTCAATCTTTTTGTCACATTCACCAACACAAGAAAAAAATAAATGAAGACAAACCTCAAAAGCCTAGATGGTAGTTTGTGGGGGTAGTTTTGAGGGAGGGATATCCATTAATGAACATTGCCGACTAAATTGTTAGTAAATCCACAATCCTTCCAACAGTATTTTTTGCTCGCACCGTAAAGAAGTGGTTGAGAATAAAGTAAACTCAACAATTTGAAGGGGACCATGGAACTCAACAATTTTCTTTTTATGAACAAGGTTTCTACATAAACTTTCCACATGCATCCTTATTCACTAGCATCATGCTCCATTAAAACTATCCTGACCATTCATATAATGCCACAGTTCTTCACAATTGCAGAGTGAGTGTAGCTAAAACACAATACAGACGTATATTCTTATTTTAAAGGTCAAACATGAATTCACCAATACCTTGCTGTATAAACTATAAAGGCTTTTTAATCGGCTTGATAATGTAATTTCCATTCCCGGAACATAACTGCAAATACAGAAGGAAACCTTTAAGAACTATAAATTGATTATACCATAGCACTGTAGTAGTCAGCAATAGATAGTGCTGCGTAAAACTCAAAAATATAGTTCAGCAAGCATTTGTCATGGACAATATCAGAATGTAAAAGTGGTTAAATGATAATGGTCAAAAAGAACATACGAAGCTGATATAATCATTTCTCGCTCAAGCGCTTCCTCACAAATTACCAATGATGCCAAAGCTAACCCAGCATCTTGAACAACCTTTGGTTTCGTGCATGTCTCTAGATTATTCCCAATACTACTGAGATAGTTAGCCCGTTTTCTCCGATCCAACAATATATCAAATGGTACTACAGCTTCCAAAAGATCCTGAAAAGGAAAATAAAAATGAAGATATAATATTGCCTAACTGCCTCAGTAATTACTCAACTATCAATCATGAATGTCTCAGGCAACAGGACAAGGGTTACCAAAGAGTTGCTTCAGACAGCCACCAAAGTTATCTTTAGAAATTTTTTCGCAACCATAAAATTATTGGAACCAAATATATTTAATGATAAGGACTAAAAATGTGTTTGATCAGGTTTCTTTCTAACTTAAAATTTACTTTTTTTTTTTTTATTGAGCTGCATACAGGATATTAAGAAGTAAGAACAAGTCAAGGTAACATCACTTCATAGTTCACATGCTTTCCAGTCTCACTTTAGTAGAAAACATTCGGAACTTCTTGATGTAAAAAAGACAAAAATATATAAACAAACAGTGTAATTATTGAACTATTTTTATTCCTTCATATTTCCTAGCCAGGCACAAAACAAGCATTTTGGTGTAAATTGTTACAGTTGCAATAAGCACCAGTATAACCCAGAAAGCAACTACCAAAGGAAACAATGCATCAGAATTTAATCAAATCTCATGATCATACATACAAACAAGTAGAATGAAGTAATGAACCCTTGCACTTAAAAACTCTTACCTTCATATTTACATCCTCATTGAATGTCAAGGATCCATTGCAGAAAGTAGTTGAACTGTTCTCATCCAAATGTATCAAGTTGCCTTTTACGGATAATCTTCTTGGGTTTCCTGTTCTGCTAGTAGGACTCCACATGGAAGCCAGATCAGCTCGCATCTTTTGAAATATTTGAGGCTGGTATCAAGTAACAAATACAAACACAGATGTGTAAGTGCCAATAAATTATAATAATGCCAAAGTTATGCCATCTTGATAGTGCTAATTTTATTGCTGTTTATATCCAGAAGCAGGAATTCAATACTTTAACCTCTTATGATAATCCACTTTCATGTTTAAAAATATGAGATAAAATAATAAAGGTCCAGCAAATAGTTCAAATTATATTTTCAACACTTGAAAGTTTAAGTTATACACAAAAAGATTTCAAATACTTTAGGACATGATAGTCTTTTGAGTCTTTCTTCGGTGCACAGCACAAAATTCTTTTGAGGTGATCAGATGTTCATAGGGATTGGATACCTTCACTGTTCCAATATTTTCGTTTGTCTGCTGTGTCTACTTTTCTTACAACATTACATCAATATAATTGATCACTCTCAAAGCAAAAGAAACAAAGACACTATTAGAAGACCTGTAGAACAGCAAAGCATAAATCTTCCAGTTCAGCTTTCAATGCCCACAGACCCAATCTTGAAGCAAGTGAACACCAAATGATTAAGGTCTCCTCTGCAACAGCTTGAGCTTTTTGCAATGGCAGAGCATAACTGCAAAGAGAGATTGTCACCCAATAAAATGACCCATGCAACATACCTAAAACTTATAATCTGTTTAGCCAAAAAGTCAAAAAGCACAGTATGGATTTAATTAGTTGGTTAAAGATGGATTCTATAGCAAGGAAGTAAAGATTCACTACCAAAAACCATGAAGGATTGAGAAAGCTATAAGATTAAAATAATTTTTCCTTCATCTCAAAGAATAACAGATCTGAAGTAAAGGACCAAAACAGGGAAAATAAAGAAGACAAACAATAATTGGGTATAAAGGGAAAAAAAATTAAGAAGCTCAGAGTAAGTACATTGTTCTCATGTTGTGAAGACGATCTGCAAGCTTGATGAGCACAACACGTGGATCATCAACCATTCCCAAAAGCATCACTCGTAAATTACTTGCCTAGCAGATTAAGAATGTAGCATATCAGAAAACTCTCTGCTGCTAATTCCACCACCCAATATATCATGTTTTACACATCTCATAAAGCATATAGTTTCAATATTATCTTGACCAACCACCAGATGCATTATATTGACAGATACAAAAAGTTGTTGCATTGACCTGTTTTGTGGAAGCTTAGTGTCATAAAATTAAACAGACTATGCATAAAATTAACCCAAAATTAAACAGCTTAGTGTCTTCTATAAGGAAAAGTATCGAATATCCATAATACAGAAAGAGGATGATATGATACATTCTTCTCTTCCCATATTAATCTTTGTATTGTTTAAACCGTGTTCGGCAGGCATTCTTTTCAATATATTTTGATACTGATTCTTTTCAGTAGCTAATTGATACATATGTCAAATGCAAATTATGTACCTCTTCTTGGCCAAGGACACCCTGGTTTACACTTACCCTCCGATGTCTGCGTAATAGCTGCAAAAGATAACGCAGTTATTATATAATAGGGTGATAAAACTTAAAAGAAAACAGTGATACTCTCCAGAGTTGTTAGGAGAATTGAGTTTCAAGCATCTAATGTACAAATATGATCAAACAGCAGAATATGTCACTAAACTCTTAAGGTATTGCACCATAGTTATGCAACAGTTATGAGATAAATTCTAGAGATTAACAGTCCTAAAAACTCAAGATATTAGGTGCATACTTGAAAACGGTTTACAGGTTCATAGTACCTCCTCGTATTGAAATTTATTTCAATCATGAAAAATGGGGCAACTAGGTAATAAAGGCTTTAATACCATGTCAGGGACCAATACAAGCCAAAAGCTTAAGAATAAGTTTGTAAGATGAGCATACAAATGTTTTCATATCTTTATTTCGGTCAAGGTGTGTAGCAAATTGAATTCTAGCAACTACCAAGCAAACTATAATTTGCCTCCCACCTTCAAGATATATATATATATTAGAAAGAGACATTCTTTATTCTTTATGATACCTGATTAATATAGCTTAACCTTGAAACACTGGCTACCAACTTGACCACATCATCCCCAAACTCTGCCTCAATGTCCCGCAGACTTTGGCAAGTGTCATCAACCACGTCATGTAAAATACCAGCCACGACAGTGTCAACAGCCTGAAACAGAGTATCAAGATAACAAACAAAGGAACAGTTTAATAGAAACATGTTTTATGCATTTAGCTTAAAAATGCAAAAGACAATAGTAGCATAAAAGTTAATGTGTTACATAAGTGTCATACTAAATGCAGTTCAGAGTAGTAAAGATTCAGTTTAACTTTCTCAGTGATGTCAAAGGTTAAATCTGGTACGAAGAAAAATCAATATTTTCAGATAATTTTAAATCAATTTAGAAATTGAGATGTATAAAAAACATATGGGAGGCTTAGTGGAAAGTGAAAACAGCAGACAAATTGAAAATATTTCCCCAGAAAAAATATATCATATATTATCCAACAGTTTAAATATCAAAACTAAAATTATGGATAATTAAGATAAATGATATTGATATGTATCATTATAATTAATAATACTATGTCAAGTTTAGTGCTTCACCAATATGTTTCTTCAGAATTGTTGTAGCATCATAAAAGAAGACCCTCCCCCATATATTTGTTAAAAATTATGGTGTAAGCACAAATTTGTGTTCTGATTAATATGAGACAGCTGAGTAAGTTGGTGAGGAAGGGTGGGGAGGGATCTTCCAAGATGCTGACAATTTTGAAAATGAACAATCTTTGTGTCATAGAGTGAAGGAGGCAAAGGAGTCAGTCAATGCCTTCGTTGTTTTCCAGAAGCCAGAAGGTAAAAGAAATATATAACACAGATAACAAATTCAGTCACTTTTAATTGTAGCATTACTAGCTAATCAGAGGAGTTCATACTCGTTTACCACTTGATGGAACCAATGCAGCCAAAATTCTTCCTGTTTGGATACAATGTGTTAAATAAGGGTCTCCTGTCTTCCGCATTTGACCACGGTGAGCTTTTCTTGCAAAAGCTATAGCCTTCTGTACCTGCCTTCACACATAAGGTGTTTTAATGATGTAACAAGAGAACATACAAGTCATAACACAAGTAGAGATATTAAACCTTTGCATCATTAAATATAGGGTAGCCAGTAACATCTACTCCATCCTGCATCACGGTACCTGCATGTTAAATTTTGTTAATATAGAACACATGGAAGATGATAAATTTTGTTAATAAGAAAACTTATGAGTAGACCGACTGTATCATGTAATGACAGAACCAGCAACAGAAAAATTCTAACGCATGCAAAGAACTATCAATTGCATATCACATTTAATCTCAGCATTATTGGATGATACGACTTGACGCTCCACCTCAAGCATGTTTTGTTACAAACGAAAAATCCAAAACCAAAAAAGAAACACATCACAAGCTGACTCTATGTGTGATGCACAAATATGACACATATAAGATATACGTATCCAATATGACTATATAACACTTCTAAAAATACATAGGATACGATAAATGCAAGATACATATCTAAATATATAAAAATTCTTTGAACATAATAAATATATAATTGAAATTCTGCAAATTCAAATTAATAACATGATTTTTGGACATTACTAAAAACGAAATAAAAATTACAAACCATTGTCATCATAAATCACTCCCTAATTTCTAGAAATAGGAATGGTATCAATCTTATTCCTTCTTGAACATCATCCATAAAGAAAATAGTTTCCATTTTTGGTTCATCAGAGGACAATGTTTCTATGTCTCAAATGTAAGCTGTATTAGATTTTCATGACTTTTTTAAAGACTTTGATACATGTGAAGTATCCAAGAGTATCAGTATTAAATTAAATACACGAAACAAATGCAAGTATCGGTGCTTCATAGGACACCATCTACAGCCAAAGTCTTCAATTCGTGAAATGAAAAGAAATCGTAAGTGCTTGAGCGACGCTTTCATTTGGCATCAGAAATCATATCAGCATATTAGCAACCTCTTAAGCTCAAGCGCAACTGTGAAAGCGAACGAATAAAATAAAGAGACGAAAGCAGAACCTGGTTGTTCCTGCAGTTTGGGCCATAGGAAATCAACCTTGGTAGAAAGACAAGCGCCGGAAGCAATTGCGACGGCGGTGACGGCAACCTGTGTGATGGCGGAGGAGACGGCGCTATGGACGGAGGCGGCTTTGGCAGCGGCGGCGATTACATTATCGGAGGTGAGAACAGTCGGAGCAGCGATTTGGTCAAGCAAACAGCGAAATCGGGAACGGTGAGGTTTGAAGGATCGGAATCTGCGAAGAAATGGAGACTTGTTCTGAGCTGCTAACATTGTAGAGCGTTGGCATGAGAGCACGCTCATGCTCATAGTGAAGTGAAGTGAATTGTGATGGTGGCAGAGTCAGTTATTTTACCGGGAAAAGAGAGAAAATGAGTGGTTGGAAGGGAAGAAGGTCAAGGGAAAAAAGGAATCTATGGCTGGCGGGTGTTGATTTTCTCATTGAAATCTAATTTTGTCCTTTAGTGCATCCCTTCGTCGTCATCACTCATCACTTGGTTTGCATTGCAACGGTTCGTATTCTAGTGGATAGGACTCTAAGAGAGGCAAGAGCCATAACCATCCTAAAAAAATTATATTTTATTTAAATAATCAATATCAATAAAAATAGTTAAGTTAATTAATTATAATTAATAATATCATAAATTTTAATTTTATTCCAAAAGTACCACTTAAATTGATTAGTTTAAGTAGTGGTTACATTAATGGCATTACACCTTCATCAATAAGTATAACTTGTATTGTTAATAGACCAATAAATACATGAAAAATGAATAGGTGTTTCATTAATGGATTTCACAAGATGAAGGATAAAAAAGAAAACTAAAAATTAACACATCTTAAAGTAGGTCTATGCTTCTTATAATTAGGACCAAAAAAGAATATCATTTTGTTTCTTATAAAAAGGACCGGAGGAAGTACATAAAATAAAAATATTCTATTTCAGTAGAAAGACGATATTAATAATTAAGTTGAAACAACTTATGTTACTTAAATTTTATACTTAATAATATTTACATTTTCTTTTTGGCTGATATTTAATTTTAAAAATAGCAAATAAGTACATATAAAGAGCATAAGAAATTTACGGCTAAGTACATGCTGATACAAAAGTATTTCAGCTTAATCAATAATCTTAAATATGTAATTCTGATAAATATTTTAATGTGTTCATAAAAATTTACTCAATTCGTACAGAGTTATCTCCTAGAAAAAAAATATATATGCGTTCTCATTAAAAAAAAAAAAAAACTAGCATATAAAATTTATCCCAAAAAAAAGTATAAAAGGAGCGTCGAGAGATTGGTTTATTTAATTTTAGCAAAATTTCAAACATTCTGAATTATTGTGTGCGAAATTATGAGAGGCGTTAATTCTATAAAATACAAAAATCTGCTTCACGTACCAAAATCAATATAAATATCTGCTGTTGCTTTTTGGTAAAGGGAAGAGCAAAAGCTCCTCTTACGTCACCCACATTCCACTATTTTCAGTAAATTATTATTTTTATTGATAATTGATAATGATAGATTGGCAGTTCATGTTAAATATTGAGCAAAATTGATAATTTGAATGGCTAAATTTATAGTGCAATTTAGTGGTTGATTGAAATAGTAAGGGGCTATTTGGTTTGAGAAAATATTTTTTATTTTTATTTTTTATTTTCTGAAAATAATTTTTATTTTCAAATTTTTAAGTTTAGAAAACGTGTTTGGTTCGATTTCTTATTTTCTGTTTTCAGAAAATGAAAATATTGAAATGTGTTTGATTTAACTATTTTCAACAAAGCTTATGAAATGATTTTAGTATAAATATTCTTAAGAAGAATAATATCACTTTACTTGCTACACTAATTTTTCAATTTGCTTGCTAATATAATATATCACAAGAACAATAATTATAAAGACAGTGAATCAATGAACAAAGGTAATGAAATGATGGAAACTGTACACTAAAATAATTTTACTCATGTATATATTTTAGAGATCATTGTCTTCTAAAAAGTGGAAACTAAAACTATACTTTTTTATTTTATATTCATTACTAAAAATAAAATAAATTTATAAATTATTTATTATTATCTAGAAATTAGAATAAAATCAATCAAAAAAATGTCAAAAATACTAAAATATTAGAACAATGATTTAGCAAAAAAAAAAATAATAGAATAAAATTACGCAAAACCTTAAATTTTCATTCTTGAAGACGTGAAGTTAAGGAATAATACTAGAATACAAATTAATTATTAAAATATTAAAATTACATATTAAAATAAAAAAGAAATCACAGATTACAATATTGTTATATAAGCGTTGGTCATTAGGCTTAATTCAAACTTTTAATATATATATATATATTGAGGAATTAGACTTTCAGTATTAGAATTACTGAAATATATATAAAAATGTATTAGAATAAAAATAAAATAGATTTTTATCCACCTAAATGTGCGCTTACAGTCCTCGACGGAGTTTAGTCATTGCTTACAACGATGAATAATCCGTACCAATATCATGGTCAGCAAAAAATAAAATAAAATAAAATACAAATTATAATACTGCTATATCGGTGAAAAAAGAAAGAAAGTAGGAACTCGAAACAGAAAAAAAGAAGTGACGAAAGGAGAATCCAATGTGGAACCAGGAATGGAACCGGATGAAAGGAATGAGAGATTTATTGAAGGCACCTCCCGTTTTTTCCTGGTACACCCCATTAAAATTAATTAACAACTATACTGACTATTTTACCCTTTTCCCTTTTATAACTCTAAATCCTCACCTTCAGCGCACCCCATGAACCCTAGCACCTCTCTTACCCGCACCTCTCTTGGTTGCTTCAGTTCCTGGCGCACCCCAAGCACCTGTTGAGTTTTCTTCCAGCGCCTATCTTTACTCGTGGAAACACCTCGCACCAAGAGTCAGACCAGAGCATCTTCGTAGAAGACGAGAGTTGTCTTCGTCGTCCTCAATCTCTGGCATTGAAGCCACGAGGTAAGTGTTTGGTGCTTTAATTTTTTTTTTTTTTGTACAACGGATTGTATAATCCGTAATAGGAAAAAGGCTTGTTGTATACGGAAAGGGAAATCCGTAACTTAACAACATATATTACGGATTAGCAAATCTGTAATATATGTTGTTATGTTACGGATTTGCCTTTCCGTAATACAACATGGCTTTCGGATTATACAATCCGGAATGGGCAGCTGGAAATGTGTATTACGGAATGTCGAATTCGTAATACATTATTGTATTACGGAATGGGTATTCCGTAATACATTTCCAGAAAATTAAAAAATGTTCCGGATTTGTAAATCCGTAATAAATTTAAAATATATAATTTAATTTGTAATAATTTAATTTAATTTGTAATTGTGTGATTTAATTTGTAATTATGTAATTTAATATGTAATTGTAATAATATAATTGAATTCTGGATTTATATAATTAAATTTGTAATGCGTAAGAAAGTAAACTTGTATAATTTAACATGTAATTGTATGATTTAATTTGTGATTGTATAAGTTGATATTAAAGTAAATTAAATTGTATAGGAAAATATAATGAGGGGTGTCATGGGTTGGTAAAAAAAAAAAAAAGGCAAAAGTTAAGATACACTCATTAGATAATATTCAAATATTAATGAAATTTCTATGTGATTGTTGTTATATACATTAACACGTGATTTAGTTGTGGTTGTTATATAGTGGATTTTATATTTGTGCAGAAATGTCACGCACTAGAGGTGGGAGTGCCAATCGGTCTGAACGTGTGAGACCCACTGCATCTGCACGTAGGCGCCGTGGACGAGCTGCTGATGTTGTTCAGCATGAGGAGAATGAGGAGATGGAGCAACATGAGGAGGCAGAAGCAGCTGATATTGGTGAGTTTGGTGGCGGGCCTGAGGACACATCAATCTTGACATTATATGCTGATCACGTAGCCCGAGATTTGTGGCAGGGATTGGTATACATCTTTCCATAATTAATTTTATTAAATAATATTAAATAATACATGTTTTATTTTCATTGATTTATTAATTTAAATTATTTATGATTTGTAATTACTTGTAGGAACGGGGTGAGTTAAAGGTGGTATCACACGGACGTAAATTGAAATGCTTTGGCCCCCCACACGAGCAAATAATAGATATTGTGAAGGATTCTGGCTTATTCCCATTGACTGAATGTACTTATGAAACTGCAGATAAGGGATTGGTGTGTGCTTTTGTTGAGAGGTGGCATAAGGAGACCAACACATTCCATTTGCCCTTTGGAGAGATGACCATCACACTTGATGATGTGTCATCTTTGCTACATATCCCCGTTATTGGAGCTTTTTATAGTTACCGTAATTTGGATGCTTCAAGTGCTAATCCCGTGCTGATGGAGTTATTAGGAGTGTCATCGAAAGATGTAGATGCAGAGACCAGCTTCACGAGAGGGGGACATGTGCGCCTAAAGTTTTTGCGAGACGTGTATGCAAATAAGTGCTCGACGATGCAATGGACGCAGGCTGCTAGAGCATACTTGTTGCATCTAGTGGGGTCTACCATATTAGCTGACAAGAGTTTCGGTGCTGTTAGCGTGAAATTCTTACCGCTTTTCCATGACCTTCAGTTGTGTGGTGGTTATGCATGGGGTGCAGCTGCACTGGTTCATATGTATGAGCATCTGGGTGATGCCTGTTTTGCTACGACAAAGCAGGTCAGCGGCTATGTTACTCTTCTACAGGTAAGTACTATTTTGGTACACATGTTATATTTGATGTGTATTAATTATATGTATTAACCATAATTTTTGCTTAATTGTTTTTGACACAGGGATGGACCTACGAGCATTTCCCGACTATTGGGTTGAGGACACTTGCTAAGAGATACAGTGAGTCATTACCACGATGCAGCCGTTGGGTGCCTGGGAAGTTGTTATCAGTAAACCATTATCGCTCACAGTTGGATGAGCTGACCACAGATAAAGTTTGTTGGAGGCCATATGATGAGCATCGTGTAGTTCGTCCATTTTAGTTGATATCTTTATTCTCCAAATTCATTAGATGGGGCTTTGACATGCATTTACATTTTCCAGAGAGGGTATTGCGCCAATATGGTTATATGCAGACTATACCTCGACACCCGAATGTGTTCACAACTATTTATCCATCCGCAGAAGAAGTTGATGAGAGGTGGTTGCATTTTGCAAATCAGTTGATCAGGCCAGTAGAGCAGGCAATACATCCCTTAGATTGTGTCCCAGGGTACATGGAGTGGTACTTTAGGATCTCTCACCCAATTGTGGACCCATCTAATGCAGGTCTCCATCATTTAGTCCCACCGATGATACCAGCCAACAGACACAAGCCCGAGCATGTGGTAGAAGAGGCCGAATCTAGTAGCCGTGCAAATACAACTGTTGTTGTAAGTACATATCCCATTAATTTTGATCATACATTAGTAATTACTTGTGACAATAATATGTGATATGTTTGTTATGTTTCTATGTTCATAGGCTGTATGTCGTAGGATAGCTACACAGTTACAGCGTATGATTGATTTAAGGATGGTGACTGAAGGCACTGATGCCTGGGATGCTACACATGCAGCATTATTGTTAGCTCAAGGGGTCACTGAGGAAGGAAATGTTTATAACAGGAGAGGTCGTGGTAGTAGGAGAGGTCATGGTGGTCACCAAGGTCGGGCAGGGACACAATGAATAATGTTCTAATTTGTGTTTAATGTACAAAAATGTTGTAATTGGACAACGGTTGTTTTAAGACATGATAATTGTAGGAACTTCATGACATTGATACTTTAAGGCTTCTATGCCATTGTTAGTTTATGATCCGAATGACATGTTTAGACATTTGTTGGTACTTAAAGGCATTTATGCCATGTGCAAGTTGGTACTTAAATGATTGTATGCCATTTGTTATGTTGCTAGTACTGTTTTATGTTAATTGATACAGGTACCATTCACTGTTGTATGATGTCCATATTTTAGGGGAGGTTCTGCCAATTTTTTTTTTGTGGAAAAATGTTAACATTTTCATAGAAATAACTAACAATCACAGTTAAGTACATTGTCTTTTAACCAATAAAACTTTATAAAGTACAAATAACTAATCAATCTTCTGCAATGTTCACATAATCACGTGTGACCCCAATTAATTGTGCGAATTGTTGCATTCGTCCAATGTAAGGTGATACCGATGCTTTGGCAATATGATGACAATATGTAGACCACAACACATCAGCATTTGGTATCGGACATCGATCATGCAAAAAGACCTGCATAATAATAAATACCTTCAAGTTAACATGGATATTTTATTAACAATAGTTATAACATAACGCGGGATTGTACCCTATTAAATACCTGTACAAAATGATTGCCATTTACATGGCCTAAACATATCATACGATGAACTGAGCTGTCTATGGGAGGTTGACTTCTAAGAGGGAAGAATGTGATGCTTTGTTTTAGCGATAAGAAAACAAGTATCACATTATACCTAGAAGCAATAACATATCCCATGTCTAGTATAGTCATCCATTTTTCCACAGATGCCCGTTCATAGTCAAGTTAGTCAAATGGAACTAATTATAAGACATGAAGGATAAATTTCTGAAAGTCATGTTATATTATTGTACCATTGAAAGATCATCAACAAGCAATGATCGCTTGAGTTGCTCAAAACGCTCATAACCACCAAATATAGTGGCATACTCATCACGCCACTGACCAAGTTCTTTATGCAAATCATTACGCACTAAGGGCCAAGAGTCTTCACCCATACCTAGTAGTCCCGTAATTGCACGGTAGCCACAATGTCCATCAGCTTTGACATCAACAATATCCATTATATATGGGTGCATGATTACATTAAATTGATCGATCATGCCAGGTTTTCTCTGGCGTCTTGTTTGTTGAGATGATCTTTTGGAAGACCTTAAACTGGATGAGCTGTCATGCATAGAATGTAATGTATCCACATGCTCAAAGTACGAAGGGTCACGCTTAGTTGACCTTTCCAATTTAGCTGCACGCCCCTTTTGTGAACCCTTAGTCTTCACCATCTCAGTAGGCGGACACATTGAAGTCATCTCAGGATATGAAATTTCGTGAAGTTTGCTTTTTATAGTCACTTTCCCACCAATGTCAACCTCTTTAAAATGTTTAAGTATGACATCAACTTCTTGCTGCACAGACAATTATGCATATTCCCCATTAGACCCTATGTCATTAAAGCTGAGTCTGGTCCAAAAAATATGAATTGCGTTCAGTGGTATGCTACCCACGACATACCTAGCTAGTTCACAAGCACACGGGAGACCATGTGTGGTTCTTACTATGCATCCACAACGAGCACTATCAACACCAACAAACCTCACTCGATCAAACTCATCTGCAATATGATTCAACGCATACCTTGAAACAAATCCGCGCACTCTCTTATACAAAGTCACATTGAAACTATGACCTACGACATTAATGTTGTTCTCAAATGAGGCTTTTATTTCGGTATGTTGCAATGTGATCAAGTTGTTCATGGCATCCCAGCAATTACACAAGTCCCCCATGCTACTTTGAAGCAACCTTTTTAAGCTCCAATGCGTAGACTCAACTCTAACAATAATTAAAGTTCATATTAGAATATTATACTTGTATATTTGTTTGAAAATTACATTATGTATAACAAATTCACATACCTGTTGCTTGTTGTATTCCCTAAGTGCATAACTTTATCTGTCCACGCCTTTACAAATCTTTCCTTGTGAGGCAATAACCATGTATTTTTCACATAGTCGACAAAGAATGGCCATGGTGAACAAACAACTTCAAACTTCGTGACACGGTCTTCATACTCAGATTCAGTCAGACAATCCATAACACTACCCCATGCATCCATCACATGGTCCCATGCCTCTTTCGGAGTCACGTATGTCTTGCACTTCGCTTTCACATTCTTGTCAATGTGAAACTTGCACAAAAGATTCGTAGACTCAGGAAAAACAATTTTCACTGCATTCATGAGGGCTATATCTCTGTCAGTCACAAACACTTGAGGCAATCCATCAAGTCTCAAAAAAAGTCCTCTAAGTCTCTCCAGTGCCCATACAAAGTTATCTTGTCGTTCAGCTTCTAAATACACAAAAGCTGCAGAAAAGGTCAATCCAGTAGGTGTCACACCAACTATCTCAAGTAATGGTAGTCTATATCTGTTTGTTTTGTATGTACTATCCATCATAAAAACAATGTTAAATGCATTCACCAACTTCACTGCATCATGATGTGTCCAGAAAATATCTCGCATAACTTCGGATGTATCATGGATTCTATGCCAATGAATATACATATCACGCTCAAGTAGCTTCATCAAATGTTGCATTTGTGTCCTTGGGCCTCTTTCAGCATTTCGATATGCACTCCTCGCATTATATACTTGTTTTATTGTAGTCACATTATTTTCATTATGCTCTTTCAATGTGAGGAGAATATTTCTTGGTTTGACCTTATTCTTAGTCATATCAACAAGCATTGTCTTCTCCTTAGATGTTAGACGACCCGCATATGGATGGCCAACCAATGTCTCAGCTAAATCATGATTATGAGACCCACACAATAACTTCAATGTCCATCCTTCACCATTCTTAAGTGGTATTCCTTTCAATCTAAAGGGACAATAACACTTTCTAGTCCCAGTCACTGTGCCCACTACATCTTTTTTTTTTTGCCTATACTTTCCACCCCTCTCACAACCCAACAAAACAAATGTCTTCCTTCCTGGTATCCCATTTGATGTGTCTGACCTCAAAATCACAATGACAAAACCCATGTTAAATGCAACCGCTCGAGCCCATTTTAGTAACTCATCACGAGTGGAAAAGACCTGCATAATATAACATACAACATCACTATGTCTATTCACCTTTCCATTTTAGTAACAATACAATTATTTCACTAACTAATTAAACAAAAGAATTACCTTATTTGTGAATACATCACTAGAGTCAACATCTTTTTTAATCTCTAGTCCATATTTCATCATTATATCATCATCCAGTGTCTCATCAACATCCATGTCTACTGCATCCGACATCTTGCTCATATAATAGTCCTCCATAAAATATAATATTTCACAAAATTAACAGTTAATTAAATAAACAAAAAAAATCATCCAAAAAACCATCGAGCAAATGGGATTTTTGTTTAAATTTCTAACTATATTACGGATTCATCAATCCGTAATTGTATAAGATACATTACGGATTGTATAATCCGTAATTGTATATAGTATTACGGATTCATCAATCTGTAATTATATAAAATACATTACGGATTGTATAATCCGTAATTGTATAAAGTATTACGGATTGTACAATCCGTAATACTATTAATACAATTACGGATTATGCAATCCGTAAACATTCTAACACATTACGGATTGTGTAATACGGATTATACATATACATTACGGATTACACAATCCGTAATGTGTTAGAATGTTTACGGATTGCATAATCCGTAATTGTATTAATAGTATTACGGATTGTACAATCCGTAATACTTTATACAATTACGGATTATACAATCCGTAATGTATTTTATACGGATCCATCATTCCGTAGTTAAACGAAAAAAAAAATAATAGCTTACCAGATGAACTTAAACAGAAATCTACGGAGGAAGGAGGACGAGACAGAAACCTATGACACCTTCTTTGCCTAAAATGGATGCTTCGTCGAAGTTAAGACATCAACCATGAACCATGAAGGCGGCAGACCCAAAAAAGAGAACGAATGTGCGGAGGAACCATGACACTTTACTCGAAGTCGCAGCGAAGAACAATGGAATGGCTGCCAAGGAGACACAGTAAGATGCAGGATGCAGTCAAGAAGAATGGGGCCGAAGGACAGACATAATAAGATAAAGAAGTAAGTAAGGGTAAGGATATTATGGGAATATTAAAAATTATGGGGTGTACCGAGCAAAAAGGAGGTGTCTTAAGTAAAGCCCAAGGAATGAATATCAAAATATTTACATTCATGGGCCACCGCGTTTTCATGAGCCAGATTCTGTTTCTGTGAAAATGGGGGAAACGACGATTTTGCGTTTTCAAATTTGGATTGTTTTTTAAAAATATTTTCAAAAAAAACATTTTCAAAATTTGAATCAAACATATCTTTAACGTTGTTTTCTGTTTTCAATGAAAATGGAAATAAAAAATAGGCAAACCAAACTGCCCCTAAGATACAGAGTATATTTCTTTTTATAATCTACTTTTAACAATGATAGCCTGTGATTTACAGTGATTAGCAAACTTTTAATAGTAATAATACATAACCTATATTATATTTTTTTATAAAATACTAAAAATACAATTTCGCCTAATTTTTAGAGTTATAATAATATAGAAAATTTATGTTAATATACACAGTGTCGTTAAAAATCCATCGTATACCTAATTTCACATGTGGTGAAAAGCAAGTGGGTGGATCGGCATTGAGCCACCTAGGCTATGAGAATGTGGAGTAAAAATGAGCCACGAGGGATGGTGGCAGTAGCATGACGTGGCTCCATCACCGTGATGCAGCTCACATAGGGATGTCATGTCATGAATCATGATCATGATACAATTCTCGGTTCAATGTAAGATATGGCGGATTCTACCGTGGGAAAGTATCTCAAGTTTCCCACGATGGGAAAGTGATTTTCGACCCTTTGATCTATTAAATTTTAAATCAACGGTCCAGTTTTTATTTTATTTATTCTTTTTCTTTTTTCTTTTTGCTTTCCTTCTTTCCTGTTTTACCCCTTCTTCTTTCTCTCTCTCCCTTTCTTGAATCCCCTTTTCCTCCCATGGTCCCTCTTCTCTGCTAGCAATTTCTCTTCCATTTTCCTTTTCTTTTTTTCCCCTTTCTTCTTCTCCTCGCTCTTCTCTCTCTCCTCGCTCGCACTGCTCAAGCGAATTGAACTGTCGTGCCCAAAAGCTCCTCCGTGATGATGGTTGTTTTCTTTCATCTCATCACTCTCACCTGCAATTTTTTTCAAAACAGATGCAATATTTTCACTGCTGTTTTTGGTTTTCTTCTACTGTGTTCCATTATCGCAAGGTCCAACGTTGTATTTTTTGTGGGTTTTGCGATTCGGATGAAGGGGAAGCACCGTCGCAAGTAGTGGCGATGATGAAGAAGGGGGAGGGGAGAAATCGGGAAAGAGAGGGAGAAAAGGAGAGTCGAAGTCGTAGGTAGGTGAATCGAAGCCACATCGGACCGACGACAACGACACTGGTGCCGGCCTAGACGGCGATGCCGCGGTTGGAGTCGGAGAGGCAGAGCACAAAGAGGATCTTGGTTGGGGACGCGAGAACGTTCTAGAAGGTTGAAGTAGCAGTGAGTCGCTGGTTTTGGGATTCTGAAAATGTGAAAGAGTTTGGTGGTGGTTGAAAATCAATGTTTGTGTTTGTGCTTTCCTTGCAGATCTGAAAAATGGGTTGTTTTTTTTTTTCCTGATTTGAGAAAGAGACCAGTTTGTGATTTTCCAGATTTGAGAAATAAAGGGAGAGTCGTCGTTCCCGTTGGCATTGCGATTGTTGCGATGGGTTCATGATAATGGTTTGCGGTTGGTTCGTGGTGTTAGTTGGTGGTGGGTTTCTTGGTACTTCGCGGTGGTTTTGTTGTTAGTTGGTGGTGGGTTTCTTGGTGGGTTTTGTTGTTACCGCCTTTGTCGCACCTTCCAACAAGTTCCATGTTGTGCCGTCGTCGGGAGTGTGGTGGTGCAGAGAGATCTAGGTTGCAATGGACAGGGGCACAATAAAAAAAAAGGATAGATTGGGAAATTTGAAGGAAAGAGTGAGAAAAGAAAAAAGAAAAACTAAAAAAAATTTCAACCAATGATTCAAAAATTATTTTATCCAATGGCTGAAAATCACTTTCCCACCATGGGAAACTTGAGATACTTTCCCACGGTAGAATCCGCCGTAAGATATATATATATATATATATATATATATATATATATATATATATATATACTCAACATTAGTGAGGTAGAGATAACAAAAAAGCAATTAAACCCAACGAGTGTAGTTCAATTGGCAACACACGCTGAGTTTATGGGAGAAGACCTGGATTCAATCCCTGCAAAATATATTTTTGGGGAGGGGCGAGAAACTTTAAGTGTGACTAAGGCCCGAGTCGAAAATTAGTTCTATAACCAGTCCAAAGGATTGAAGTTTGTGAAAATATCTTAGGGTCCCACCGAGAAGCTAAGGCCCTAATCATATATGGTTATTTGTCTCTGCCACCAAATTAACCTGTCATCACTCGCCTTCATTTGATTGCACCACCTCTCTTTTTCTACTATTTAACCCCCCAATTTAAATCTAGATGGTTCATATTTTAAGATGTTATATCAGGCTGTGGCTATAGTGGATCTTTGTATGTGGTTTATCATGGACCACTTTTAACAACACTCAGATTAATCAAGATGTATGATGTTACCATAGGCTTTCCCTCATCTAAACATTTCCTTCCCCTTAAACTTTCCTCCTTCCTTAACCATCGTTGTACCTGCTACCCTGCTATGCTTCTGTTGCGCAAAATCAATGCTCCGGCAAGCACCACTGCTGCCAACCCTTCCCCCCTGAAAGTTTTATGCCAACAATGGGTAATTTTAAGATTCATGAAATTTCCCACAATCATTTCAGCATCATAGGGGCAAATTTCATCGAATCAACATAGAAAAAGATAGAGTATACAACTATGGGTAAAACATCGTGGTTGTGGGAAATTTCATATACAGCTGTGGCTAATCAACATCGAATCAACATGAATCAGATTCACTACATAAGAATTATTTTAACCAAGTATGAAATGTCAAAAATGGCAGTTCGGGCTCCAATTCACGACCACCTTCCCGTCAGACTCCATTGCTAGAAATATCGTGGTTGACGAATTCCGATGAACCGATTCTTCATGTTACTGAACATCAGAGAGTACCTACGTGGCTTCTTCACTGCAACCTCCGGCGGCACCTCATGATAAACAACAAAACTCGTCAAAACGATTACAAACTAGTGAACAAAAATCAACGTAAGAAAAAAAAAAGGGAACCTAAATAGATCTCCCTAAAGGAGTTGCTCCCGATCTTCTGACCTAGTCGAAACATCTTCCCAATACGAGGTTCCATTCAAAGTGACAAACTTCAGAACCCTAAGCAAGACGCAATCCACCAGAAAGCCCCACTTGCAGATAATGAGCCAAGGTTAACAGTGCCACGGAGAAAAGGAAAGAACGGGGAGAAGAAGCGGAAAAAAAAATGAAAATTGGGGCTGTCGGAAATCGCCTCGGGCGACGGCACAAGGTGGAGTGGGACTATAGAGGGAGTTTGGGAAGAGATTTGGTGTTTGGGATGCAGGGTAACATTGTGCGCCTAATCTGAGGATAGTTAAAAGTGGTTCACAATAAACCACTTTCAAAGATTGTCCACCGTAGTCACCGCCGTTATATCAATGACTATAATTTAGTACAAACTACAAGTATATTCTAGTCAAATAACATCATATAAACTAAATAATATTTCTTGGTAATAAGATAATGAGAGGAATAAAGATAAAAAATTAGAGCTAGATAGCTTAACAAGTTTGATTAAAAATACAAATTAACCACAAGTGAATCCAACAAGTATAATTTATTTTTTTCCTATATTAGAAATCACGGTGTCTCTCAACCTATTGGGTTAGAGACTTATTTCACTCGCGGTACGCAACCAACACAATCTCTATCACTAGGAATGGAGGCAAAGGTATATATGATATAAGGGACTAAATAAAAAAATATATATTTACATATAAGAAAAATCAAACACTATTTTTTTTTAAAAAAAAAGGTTTTAATTATTATAAAAATTAAAACAATTTTTTTAAAGACTAAAATTAAAACAAGTCGTTGGTCCGAGTGGTGTTGGGTTTGATCCCCTTAAGCAAGGTCTCGGGTTCGAAAACGTGGTTGGGAGGGGAGAACCCCACTAAAGGTGGCAAATCAGGTTTCCCGACGGAGATTAGTCATCAACAAAGTTGGTGAATACTTCGTACCAATAACATGGTAACAAAAAAAAAAGACTAAAATTTAAAACTATCATATTATATTGGCCAACAAACATGGACTACAATAGGATAGAATAAATTATATTAATTATTCTTGAGATTTTGTCAAAATTTCTTTTGATACTTCTATTTTTTTTACACTTTCTTGATTATTCGAAAAATATTACTCCAACACCTCTATACATTATATTAATATCTCTTAATTATTTAGAAAACATTATACTATGTACCGCTACAAGGGATTACTGTATATGTTAAAAACATAAGAGGAGAGAGTTAGTGTTATTTACTCAATAAGTTAAGATAAATAAACCCATCTTATTTCACTTATCTTTGTCACCGAACGAGCTAATTCTAAAACTCGATAAGCCTAATACGGTATGATTAGGAATGTTTTTTTTTTTTTTTTCATTATGTGAATTGGTGAGAATACTAAAATAAGAAGTGCTACCAATACACTTGTTAATATGCTCTTTTTAACACATTCCAATATTGATTAAAGTAATTTATAATAATTACTTTAAAAGTCATACTAATAATAATTTTTAGTGTAAAAGTTTTTAATTATTATAAATAAAATCTAATAAATTTATCATACATGATAATATATGATTAAAAGATAATGTAAAATTACTTTCAGTAAATAGGTTATTTTCTTTAATAAAAAAAAACAAATTACAGCAATATTCTAATATTCCCTGAGGTTTTGTGTAATTACACAAACACCACTGCTTTTTTAACTATTACTTTTGTCTTTTTTGTATGAGGTGTTAGTGTAAGGTTTGAGGGGATGTCAGTGCAATATTTTCAAACATATAAGAGGTGTTAGTGTAATGTTTTCAAACTTAGGTTGCTGTAGAAAAATAAAAAAGAGTAGAGTTATGTGTAATTAGATAAAAACTCATAGGGTATTGTTGTAATTTGCTAAAAATAAAAATGTGTTTCTCGAAACAGTATCATGCTAACATTTCTCGTAGTGAATTCCATAGAAACACCATATGATTCATCAATATATATAAAATTTACAAATCCAAAAATAGCTTTGAAAAACACGTGGCGAAACAATGTTGCTTCTCAAGCATTGGATAACACGTGTCATCATTTCATGCTTCGGAATTGTTTGGTTCGGTTACGAACCAAATTCAAATTCAAATACACTCAAGTCTCGTTAATTTATTAGGAACAAAAATTAATTCAAAATTATTTTTAATTAATATCCAAAATTAAAATTAAATAATTTATAAGTATCTTCAAGAAATCACTTGACTAATCCTTAATTTTTGAAATTAAAAATGGAATCATCAATATTATAGATTTACAAAATTATAAGTATATCATTTAAGAAATCAGTTTTCTTACATTTATTATAATGCGATTTGATTATTTTTTTTCATATATTATTTTAAACAAAATAATGGATATGATATTTTGAATTATAAAGTAATTTAAGATTATTAAATTTAGTAAAAAGTACGAATACATATTTTAATAATAAAAATAATACTTTTTTTACATTTAAAAAATCATAAATAAATTTAAAATTATAAATACCGTTGTGATCGATTTAAATAGCTATGAAGTTATGATGCAATTTGAAATTTCTTTTTTAGTGAATTTTAATAAAGGTAACTATTACACATTTTTTTACCTTTATTATAGTGTAATAATTTATTTTACCGCAATAGTAATTGTAATTGCTAAACATAAGGGAAGTTACGTATAATTACTAAATATAATAAAAGTATTATTATCAAAGATTATAAAATGTAATTAAATGTCGTAATTTGACAGTATTCTCAAAGGTTATAAAATGCAATCAAATGTAATAATTTGACAGAGTGTTTTGACACAGTTCAAGAAGTTGTGGATGAGAGGGTAGCTTGGCATGTCCACAACGATCTAATACGCAACATCATGGCAAATGGAATCATGGCAGAATATGAGATGTCATGTTTTCTATAGTGGCTCGAGAAGCAAACATCATGACAGACCTATTCTATTGGCAAAATGGGGAGCTTCTGAGAGGCAGTTAGATTGCAGATGAAATCTACGTACAACACAACAATTTGTTCCTTTGTTTATCTTTCTTCACTGTATAAAAAATGTGGTCATTTGAAATGTCTCTGTGGACTAAGCATTTTAACCCTAAACTATTCATGGCATAGAACAAATAGAAAGTAGCATGCCATGAAGAAATAGATAATAAAATATAGTGACACATGCTAATTCACTAATATTTAATCTTTCTCCTACATAAAATGTTAATGGCATGGTACACTACAAGTAGCCAAATAATATATAAAATTTTACTCTTGGCAATTTATTTATACATACGAGTGAAGAAGAAAATTAAAATTAAAATTAAAATATTAAAGTTTTTTCATTTTATTATATAAATATAATTAAATTTTAATCACAATAGAATTAAAAATGAATTTTATTTAGGATAATAATTTAATTTCAATTTCATGCACTAGCTAAAAATTGAATTTTATCTTCATAAATAAATTTTGTTCCATGAAACCAAAATTTACGTTAAATAGAATAACTGATAACTTTGGTAGTTATATAAGGAAAAATTAATCTATTTTTGTTTAAATTCATTTAAACTCTTACTTGGCATTTTTTATTATTTCTATATTAAATTATTTTTTTAATTTTATTTTTTCCATCAAAATGCTATTTTTAAATTTTTATAAATAAAATTCATATTTAATCTCATTATATTTAAATATAATTTTTTTCTAAAAAAATACATGTCATAATTTTTGTAAATAATTTTTAGAATAATAATTCATGTTAAAAATGGATATTATTTAGGGCAACGTTTTAATTACAGTTTCATGGATCAAAATAAATGTGATAAGAAATTATTTCCGTACATTTAGTCCATTAAACTGCAATTGAATTATTGTCCAAAATAAAATCCAATTTGAATCATGTTATGATTTTATTTTTTGAAATTTTTTCCATCAAAATTTTATTAATTTATTTTTAAAACAAATTTCATATTAATATGACTACTTAACATTTAAATGAAATTAGTTCTAAAAATAAATTTATGTTAAATAATTTTCATAAATAAATTATTTAGGACATGTTTTTTTATTACACGTGTTGTCAATTCAAAATAATTTAATAGCATTTTGATGAACCAAAAATTAAAACGGAGGATTAATTTAAAATCAACGATTATTTGGACCTAAATATGCAATATTCATTTATGAAAAAAATATGTTTTTAGTCTTTATATTTTTTTGTCAAATGTGGTAAAGATCCCTACATATTTTTATATGGATGAATTTATTCCTCAAACATTAAAAAATATGTGTCTTTAGTCCCTCACCTCTAAAAATTCATCATGTTTTTTAATGTTTGAAGATCAAATTCATCAATATAAAATAGGCTTAAATATATTTTTAGTCATTGCAATTTAGCATTTTTTTGCTTTTCGTCCTTGCAAAAAAAAATTGGTTTTAGTCATTGCAAATTATGTTTATTTTGTTTTTTGTCCTTAAAACGATTTAGATAGTGCTTTGAACAATGAAAAAGCGTTATCTAAACGCTTTAAGGACAAAAAATAAAACAAACATAATTTGCAAGGACTAAAATAAAATAAAAAAAGTCGCAAGAATGAAAAGCAAAAAGGTGTTAAATTGCAAGGACTGAAAAGGTATTTAAACCTATAAAATACAAGTCCCTGAGCTTGACCACATTTGACTAAAAGTATAGAGAGTAATAATATTTTTTCCCTTTATTTGTTTAAATGAAAATGGACCAAAATATTTTATTGACTTTTCCTGATAAATAAAATTTTAAATAAAAAAATTGATTTTTTTTTTCAAATTTACCCAAAATTGACGTTCTGTCTATGGTTAGGGTGATTGTAATATTATATTGTTGTATTTGAAGAAAATATTAGCATATTTTTTTACTACAGTTAATATGGAAATTTTTTTGGACGTGGTTAATGTGGAATTAATCAATAATTAAAGAGGTGTGTGAAATAGATTTATATCAACAAATTCTTTTAATATTATTTCTCTTACCACAAATATAACATTAATATCTCAATCTCAATATTTAAAGCAATATTAAATTACTATAAATATTATTTCACAATAATTATTTAAATTACTACCCTACCTAACACATAATCTATGGTTATTAATTTCTCTCATTTATTGTATTTTAAAAATGGGTAAAATATGTTTTTGGTCCCTCATTTTATCTTGATTTCTGTTTTTAGTCCCTCATAAATTTTTTCTTCGTTTTTAGTCCCTAAAAAATTGTTTCATTTTATTTTTAGTCCCTAACATTCATTTCAATTGTTAAGTGATGTCGTGACGAACAGAATTTGTGTTTGAAAAGTTTCTATAAGTTTTTAACTGCTGCAAATTTTCTGACAGACTAAAATCGTCAGAAATGTTAAAAAAATAAAATAAAAAATCAAAATCTCGAACACCAGATTTTCTGAAATCACAAGAAATGTTACAAAAGTAAACATTTTTTACTACCAAAAATTTTGTAGCGGTTAAAAGTCACATCAGGAAATTTTCACACACACGGTTTATGTCCGTTATGTCATCACTTAACAGTTAAAATTTATGTCAGAGACTAAAACCAAAACAAAACAATTTATGGGGACTAAAAATAGAATAAAACAATTTATGAGGGACTAAAAATAGGAAAAAAATTATGAAGGACTAAAAACAGAAATTAAGACAAAATGAGGGACTAAAAATATATTTTACTCTTTAAAAATCATAGTCTACCGCATATATAATCAACTATATATTTATAATGGACAACAATAATTAATAACTAAAAATGTTATACTTGACAATCCATGATTAAAATAAATAAAAAATTATAAATAATTCCTAATACAAATTTAAGAAAATATTTTATAAAAATATCTAAAAATAATATTTTATCAGGGTTACTCACTCTAGTTAATAAAAATACAACAACAAAAAAAACTTTTATGAGAATAAAAACAAATAATTTAACACAAGGAAAGTCACTTATCCTGAAATTTGGAAAAAAAACAAAACAGGAGAAAAGGTGTAATGGAATGGAGAATCAAACATAGTGAGGGGAAGAAGCAATAATTAAGAATGAATTAAGACGCAAGTAGGTATGAGTCAGTGGGAACAAGTTCTTTCTTTCTCTCTCTGCATTATTATTATTATTATTATCGTGGTAGAGAAAGAGAGAGATGGCCCCGCAAATTGAATAGAGTTTGAAAGGAAAATGACTGAGCGAGGGTGATTTCTAACTTCTAAGCGATTGATGATGATGATGTTGATGGGTTTTGCTTTTGCGCGATCTAATATGAATATGAAGCAGCGATTGTTGAGACTATTTTACTATTGCGTGTCTCTCACTCCGCAACTATTGCGTCTCCTCCAAATGCTTTGCTTCAAATGCAACCGCTTTCCTTGGAATCGGAAAGGGAACAACAGCAACAACAATAATACTCTCCCTCAAACCTTTTCTCTTCCCTCTCCGCTTCCGCAATGGCCTCAACCTCAAGGTTATTTCCCAACACACCCTTCGTCACTCAATGTCTTTTCATTACTATTATATATTATTATTAATACCATGATTTACACTTGCCTTTCATTAAATCGTTATTCTTTTAGGAAATTAATTGCCTATGTGGACAAAACTTAGATGCAGTTCGTTAAGTGTTTTTAGTGTTGTTCGTCAATTAGAATTGAAGTTTCACCACGGGAACTGTATTGACCTTTAATATGATCGTGATGAAACTTCAATTCTGATTAGAGAACAATACCAAAACAAAAGTATTTAAGGAACTGCTTCTAAGTTTTGTTAATGTATGTACTGTACCCACTATACAAAGACAATATTGGAACATGTTTTGGTAACTTGTGTCTCTAGATTAGTGATTAATCCTTGTTGTGATTTTGTGTATGTGAATATAGGACAAGGTTTTGCTTCTGGAATTCTAAACCTTGGTGAAATAGAAGTGTGCAAGGTCACTGGGTTTGAGTTTGTTTGGAACAGCAACATTGGAAAGCCTGTTGCATTCTATAAACCTGTCGGAATACCAGATGGGTTCCATATCCTTGGACACTATTGTCAGCCCAGCGACAGGCCGTTATGGGGTTTTGTGCTTGTTGTTAGGGAAGTGGAAACTGGTTCATCTGAGACAAGCAACCGTGACAAGTTACCAGCCTTGAAGAATCCCCTTGACTATATGTTGGTTTGGTGTTCCAATGCAGGAAGTAAGGAATTGCCAATTGGTTCTGCTTACTTTTGGGTGCCCCAGCCTCCTGAAGGTTACAGTGCCCTTGGCTACTTGGTTACTAACGGGCCTGACAAGCCCAATCTGGATGAAATGATTTGCGTTCGTGCTGACCTCACTGATATATGTGAACCTTACCGGCTAATGCTTGATGCTGCTTCTGTAATTCCTGAGTTTCCATTTCAGGTGTGGAGTTTGAGACCTCATGACCGTGGCATGCTGGGGAAAGGAGTTTCAGTAGGGACTTTTTTCTGCACTAGTTGTTGGAACAAGGGAGAAGAGCTACCTGTTGCGTGCTTGAAGAACTTAAATCCTGTGCTACCAGCAATGCCACGCCTCCACCAAATACATGCACTTATAGAGCACTATGGTCCTACTGTTTTCTTTCATCCTGAGGAAGTTTACTTTCCTTCTTCTGTTGATTGGTTTTTCAATAATGGAGCCTTGTTGTACCGAAAGGGCGTGTCCACGGGAGAGGCCATTGATGCAGCTGGCTCGAATTTGCCAAGTGGGGGAAGAAATGATGGGGAGTTTTGGATAGATTTGCCTAGTGATGGTAGAAGGGATTTTGTCAAACATGGGGACTTGAAGAGTGCTAAGCTTAATGTTCATGTGAAGCCAGCTCTTGGTGGAACTTTTACTGATATTGCTATGTGGGTGTTTTGCCCTTTCAATGGACCCTCCACTCTGAAAATTGGAATTACAAGTAGGGCTTTTAGCAAGGTTGGAGAGCATGTTGGTGACTGGGAGCATTTTACACTTCGTATATGCAACTTCACTGGAGAATTGTGGAGTATATATTTCTCACAGCACAGTGGTGGTAAATGGGTGGATGCCTATGAATTGGAGTATATTGATGGCAATAAAGCTGTTGTCTACTCATCAAAAAATGGACATGCAAGTTACCCCCACCCTGGAACATATCTCCAAGGGTCTTCAAAACTTGGGATTGGCATTAGGAATGATGCTACTCGTAGTAATTTGTATGTGGATTCTAGTGTTCAATACGAGCTTGTTGCAGCTGAGTATCTAGGAGATGTTGTCAGAGAGCCTCAATGGTTGCAGTTTATGAGAGAGTGGGGTCCTAAAATTGTTTATGATTCAAAAACTGAGTTGGATAGGATAATAAATGCTCTTCCTCGCGGGCTTCGAAATTCATTTGGTAACTTAATTAAAAAGCTTCCAGTAGAGCTGTATGGTGAGGAAGGTCCTACAGGGCCAAAAGAGAAAAATAACTGGATAGGAGATGAAAGATGGTGAATTTATGTGAAGCTTATACATACATATCACACGAGTTGGTCAAATCGGCAAGTTCTTTTTCTAGGCCAGAAATGTTGAATTATATATTGTACGTTGTACAATACATTGACACACAGAGAAAGTTATAGTTTTGGGTGGTGTTTCTGTTATTATTTATTGGGTTTGGAGAAGGGAGCATGGTCAAAGTTAGGATTTGTTGTCAAGGGTATTAATGTATTACATGAGTTCTTGTACTGACTGTGTCTGATGTCCCAGCGTGATTTGTTATCCATATTAAAAAATAATTTAGCATGAGCGTAAATGATTCTGTGAAAATTCTTTCACTTTGCCACGCTAGATAAATTCTATAATAAAATATAAAAATTTTGCTCTCGTTGAGAGTCGAACTCAAGACCTCCCGCTTACTAAACGGGTGCTCTAACCAACTGAGCTACGAGAGCTACCTGTCGATAATAATATTACTATAGATAAAATTTATATACTTTGTTTAATATGGGCAGCACTCCAAATATCCAATTCGAATTAGTATATCAAAGGTAGTAGACAATAAGAAATAATTTATCAGGAAAAAAACCGTAAGATTTTTTTAAAATAAAGAATTATTTGTCTTCTAATAATATAAATGTTATCAAATTGATTCTCTTCTACTAATAAATACATCAAAATGATTCCTTAGCATTAAAAGACTAAACTAATGGATTCATTATTAGAGGACTAAAATATTGATACTTGTATCTTTGGTTGGCCAAATTATACGTTTTTGGTAGGTGGCCGACAAAAACAAGAAGAAGAAAAAAAAAAAGCAAAACGAGAAAGACAATAAAAATCTATGATATTTATTTGGTAATTTATTACTAACAAGCTTATTCAGTTTAAGGACAAAATTATAAAGGTGTCGTTACCTGTTACTCCTATTTAACTTTGACCTTTGATAGGTCATCCCTAATTTTAGTAGAATACCCCACTTGATCTTTAAAGATTGAATTTGATTTTAATACACCCTTATTAAAAGGAAAAATTACAATTCATTATTTCTAAATTTTATTTGACATTGTTAACATTGAATATATCATTATATTCATTTTTATATTTCCCCACCAAATACTAACGCTTTGTTTGCTTGTATTGAAAATGGACGGAATAGAAGGAAAACATGATCCTATTAAATCCTTCCACCATTCAAAGACATTTAAAGTACGAAAGAATGAAAAATGATTGTAGATTCTAAATAAAAATGTGTTCCATCCAATTTTGGACAGAAAATGAAAGAACATATTTTTATTATAGATATATAGACAAAAATATTCTCATTTATGTTATATATATATATATATATATATATATATATATATATATATATATATATACTTTTTACACAATCAAACAAGATAGAAAAACCAAAAAAATCTTTTTTTCCTTTCATTTTTACCCTTATCAAATAACCTAAAAAATCATTTTACTTTCTACTCTTACTTTTCTTTTTCTTTATTTCCTTTTACGTTTTTTTTTTTTCAGAATCCTTTTACATTCTTTCCATCATAAACCAAACATAACATTACTAACAATTCACATTGAGAAGTCAAGTTCGACAAGACTTGAATTATTGTAAAAAAAAAATTTGAAAAATCAGTACAAGTAATATATCTTAACCTTTCACATCAGTACAACCTTATCAAGAAGCTAGGCCATGAAACTAATGTATTAGATTATTAGTAAATATTTGTATAAGAACATAAATTGTAGGAAAAATCATTTTGGAAGAAATAGTGATACCATTTGATAATTTCACAAGTTTAATATTTCTGACATAAAATAACCGCCACTAGCCACACAATAAAGGAAAAAAGAGAAGGATGGGGTAAATCATGCAAAAATGAACCAAAAGATACATATCCCCAATCAGGGGCATCAATATGCCAATAGAATTTGTGAGTCTTCATTCGTCATGCTCAAACTTCTATACACTGTGCAAAGTCATATCTAAGCACCTTGAAAGTCAAAGCATCTATGTACTTTATCAGCTATAGAAGTAAACTAATGCAAACAAAAAAATTTGATTACTTTTTTACAACATCCTTGAATGTAACTGGCCAAACCCTACACGTTCCTCAATGACAAAGGCTAAAATACCTGCATTATACAATACCAATAATGATGGAATGATAAACAGGAAGGTAACTCATGAACATTGAAAAGTGAGATAGTTCAAACCTAGATTAGAAGGATGAGGTTCCTATTGAAGAGTATCCAGCAGCTCTTCTTTCCTTCAGAGTTGAAGCCAACCAGTCCAGGCCCTCATAAAGACCATCTCCCTTAAGTGCACAAGTGCCTTGTATGTGCCATTTTCTATTCTTTAGATCAAAGAGACCTAGTCCTTCACATACTTCCATTGGTGTCATCGCCCCTCTCTACAAAAGAAAAAGAAAAGATTAACAGTTATAACCACACTAGAGCACAAGGCAAAGTTCAAATTGTTTTGAGAGTATTCTGTTCAAGAGGAAAAGTCTGCTATAATACAGGATATTAATAATTAATCATTTTATATATCACATAATAACCAGTTTTCCCCCTTTTATTAAAAAGAGAGAGAGAGAGAACAAAACAATTCCAAAAGTTCATTTTTGCCACCTGCTTGGTATATATTTCTTGCAAAAACATTTTATCAATTCCAGAAGTTAATTTCAGGCATCAACTTGGTACATGTCTAGCAAAATATTTTCAACCCGTTCATATCTCCATCAAACAATCAGTCTGTGTAGGTTAATAATTCATGACTTCGCAGGGGCAAACACAAGCCTGCAATTGGCATGAATGGGATAGCATTATCCAATTATCATTATCTGCTCAGAATAGATGAAGAAGAAAAAACAGAAATGACTCCATATACTAATCCAAAACGACGTGTTGAATTTTATACCATTATTTGAGATGAAACTAGAAGTGTCGGTGATATTTGAATGGCAGAAATTTCTCTAAACCTTTCATTAAGGAATAAGGATATCGAACTGATTTGGGAGGGCTATTTGGAGTATGGATAAAGAAAAGGCTCTAGGACCTTATGGCTTACTTCTGGTTATCTTTAGAGTTGTTGCCTTATGTCTCCAATAGACCCAGTTTTACCATTTGCTGAAGTTTAATTATGAAGAACATGGCCAGCATGGACCATACTTCTGACCATTTGTTCAAAGAGGCTCGGATACCATCATCCCAAGAGTTATATGATCCTAAAAGCTTTAGTTGTTAGGTGCAAACTAGCCCATGAAAAGTTTTATATTCTAACACAAGATTTAAGATAGCAGCAATAACAATTCAGAGACCTTCTAACTAATTTCATACGACTTTAATTGTTTCAATGAATTGAGTAATATAAAACCTAACAGGAATATGTATCAATACATTTTAAACAAACTAAAATAGCAGAATTTCTGACATCCTCTTGGTATATTCAGTAAAAAATGTCAACCAATTACATGTTTTGGCTCCTATGTGATCTCCAGTCACAGAGATAACCTTAATGTCAGGTCATGCAACTAAAAGAACACAGATAAAGAAGTAACAAAGACATACCAGGTCCTGTTTGTTGGCAAACACCAAGATGACACTATTGAGCATAAACGGGTCATTTATGATTGTCTGCAAGTAATCCATGAACCAATTCAAAATTTGTTTAGAATAACACCACACATATGAAAGTGAATTTGATTTTATCACCTGAAATTCCTGCTTTGCTTTACCAATTCTCTCACGATCAAGGCTATCAACAACATAAATCTGCATAAGTGCACACATCAACAAATATATCAACCTTGCAACCTTATGCCTGTAGACCTTTCTTTCTAGGCCTACTGGATTGATTAATGATGGTGAAAGAAGGAAATTTTCAAAAAACAACCAGCTTAGCATAACTTTTCTCTCACTGAGATAAAAGCATGAAAATTTATTCTCACCAGGCCATCTGTGTTATTAAAGTAGTGCCTCCAAAGTGGCCTTAGTTTCTCTTGTCCTCCAACATCCCAAACTGTGAAAATAACATTCTTATACTGAACTTTCTCCACATTGAAACCTGCAAGGCAATATAAATTTATAAACCTAGAGAAACAATATATAGACTCATTTGCTGGCCAAAATTAACAAGCCATGTCAATACCATATAGACATTTCACAACTATCACTAAAAAACTATTAACATGTCCATCTTTAGAGTTTTACACAAAAATTTGAAAGTGCAGAGCAATTCTGAGACACGCTAGTCTTGTGACTTTTAGCCTAACATTTGTTTCCAGTTCTAACTTTTGTTCACTAAATTTGTTGAAACTCGAAACATGGTTGCATGTATACGTTTGTGTCAATTCACTTCACTGAAACCCATTGCTTGTACATATTTTTCCCTGTCAATCAAGAGGGGAAATTCTCTTTTCATCACAACAGACTTATTCCTGCAAAAGCCAGCTTTATCATAAAAAAGCTTCATCAGTCATTACAAAGTCAAGAAAGCAAATATATAACTCTGCTAATCTTCAAATTTATGCAATCAAAGAAACAAAAACCAAACAGATAACACCCTTAGGTTCGTTCTCCAGACAGAATAACTTAATTAGTGTTGGCACATGAACGAAGTTGAAGGATGAAAAATATGTTTAGGATTTTGCAATTTAAATAAATACTTAATTATAAAATAAGACCCACCAATTGTAGGAACGGTAGATAACACTTCTCCAATGTGAAGCTTGTAAAGTATAGTTGTTTTGCCAGCAGCATCAAGACCAAGCATCACAACCTGAACAAACAGATCAGGGAAATAATAATTAATAATTGGGTATAAAAACAAGCAGAAACAGAAGAAGAAGAAGGTAGTTACCCTCATCTCGGTGTTGCCGAAGAAGGTGTCAAAGAGCTTCCGAAAAGCTTGACCCATGCCGGTCCCTGTCTTGAGTATCAAAAATTGGAAGATCAAAAATTTGGATTTTGCAAATCGAGCTGAGAATGAATCAATGAATGAGAGAAAGGAGGAGTTTCTTTTCTGTCAACTTTGAACAATCAACCACCCTTTGCCTTTTGGTTTCTTCCTTCCTTCCAAGAACTTTCTACTTATGTAAGCACCAACAAACAACAAAAATACAATTTGAATTGAAATTGAAATTTGAAACAAAACATACACAATAAACTAATACCTCGTTTTCTTTTATAAGACTCTATTCCAATTATTTCTTGCATTAATTATTTTTTATTAAAATATTTTTAATTATTTCATTCCATAAATAATAAATATTATAAATTATTTAAGGAAAAATACCCTTAATTATCTCTTTCTAATAAGGATTGAATAATTAAAAAATTTAGTTTTAAAAATTAAACCTCCATTACTATTATTCTCTCTATGCATTAATTATTTAAGGATAAATTTTGAAAGATATTACAATTACAGATAAATTTAATGCTAATACTTAGATTAACAAATTTTCTTAATAAACGTAAATTAGTTGATATGGACAAAGATAGTATTTTATTTATATTTTAAACTAAAAAATATTTTTCGTACAATATTACATTCATTTTTAATTTATGCGATATATCACATAGGATTTGTCGTTTACATTAGTTCTATCCGGCTCAAATAAAATTATTTACCTTAAAGAATATCTATGATTCATACCAAAAAAAATTATACCATATATCAAAAAGTTTTTAATTTAATCCTGTATAATTACTTTTAATGTTGTTTTTTATCATTTATTGTTATTATAATATCAAGCATTATAAAATTACTGCAACATATATAAACCAAATTAAAAAAAATAAATAAATGCTACCTTTAAAGATCGTAAATAATATTCAGTTTTAATTTATTCAACAACAACAACAACAACAATAATAATAATAATAATAATAATAATAATAATAATAATAATAGCAAACTGCATGACTAAATTAAATATGATTATTGTAACCAAAAAATTAATTATGATTATAATATAAAAAATAAATTAAAAGATTTATATAAAAATCAATAAAAACAATTACCACGTTTAAAATCAAAATTATTATTTAACTAATGAGTTTGAAGCCTATCTATCCATATAGAAGATAATTTATTTAGTAGTTATCTTTACTGATTATCATCCCACGAAAGATTAGGATAATAAACTTAATTATTACTGAACAAGAAATATTAAACATAACAAATTTTTTAAAACAAATGTTTTCATTGCTTTCGTGCGAATAAAGTCAATTTATATAATAAATGACAATATGACACTATGAGAGATCTTACGAGGCAAGAACATGAGTCCAACATTTTTTTCATAAGCTTAATAAATGTATATTTTATTGTAATAGGTTTTATTTTAAATAATTATGTTTATTTGTACACAATTTGTAGCATGTTATTTTCACAATTTCCTACACAAATACTCAAAAAATAGAAAACATGATCTTTTTGTAATCATTTATAAAATAAAATAAAATAAAAATATTTTATCAATACAAACAAGTCCTAATTTTTTTTATTGTCAGCGATCACGTTAAAAATGTAACTCCCATGCCATGAAAAGTTGGCTGAATTAATAAAATTAAGGGTAAAACACCATTTAAGTTGTATAAACTTGTCACATTATTAATCTCAAAGTAAGAAAATATCCATAAAAAAAAGAAAGAAAATAAAAACAAATCTTAAAAATATAATTTGTCAATTATTTTAATCCAAAATTAAAAATTGTATGATTTAAATGATGATATTATTGCTGGAAAAAAAATGATAATATTATAAGCAATTAAATGCGTGTTTTTTTTTATTCATAAAATGCATGTTTGATTTCATGTTAAATTCTTTAGAATCATATTAAAATATCAATTAACATGATTTTAGGTGAATTTTTTTACATATTTGATTCCATGTTGAGGAATTAATTTTAGATCCATAATTAATTTTGAGTTGAAATAACTTTAGATAGCTTTTCCATTAGAACAAGAGTCAAACATAAATCACATCATTTCATAATCAATTTTTTTTTCTTCCACTGGAGACGGTAAAAAAATCAACTAAAGTTATCCCTTAACAAAAGGGTGCTTTCATCCTGATCTCTCAACATGCAAGCTGAAGGGCATTTTATGACAATAACCTACCTACAAGATCCCGTGAAATCCTGACGTCCCAACCCTCAAGTCTTAGATCTCACTAAGCTGCACAGCAACAACGGCTGTACAGAAAACAATACCCACGACTCATTAATCAATAAAGGAGTAACACTTGTACAAACTAGAAATGCAATCCTCATACTCTACGTGACACTTTTTTTTGACAGAACTCTACATGACACTTAGCAAATACTTAATTGCCGGAATGCAAGAAATTGGTAGTAAAATAAAAAAACTTCTCTTTCAATAGGGAGGACGGCGGCGCGTGATCTACAACAATAATACCATGAAAACCATATATTAATGCAATCATGGTACATCGATTCCCCTAAATTAAGTGGTGAAAAAAAAAATACAAAATATCAAACCACAAGGGTTTTTCTGCACAAACCGCCAGAGGTTAGGAGGTCGCACCTAAGGAGTCATCAATACTTAGAATTGAGTCATCCATCCTGTGATTCTATCGAAAACTGCCTTGACGAATCCCTCACAAATGACTATTATCATCCTAAATTAGCAACTGAATAATCTACACTCACCAATAGACAAGGCAGTATCGCCAACCAGCCAAACCTCTGAAATCAAGAACCTATGCCAAACCAGTCCCAACATGATATATTGGGAAAAGCAGGAAAACTAAATTTTAAAGAGGAAAATGCTGCATGTGTTCTCAAACCATCTAGTATTTGATTGAATCAAGGCGCCAGTGACACAGTCAAAATGCCCTTGGTGTAATGTGTTAACTCCCATATTGTATAGCCTATATCTATGAGTCAACCATTTCATCTTGCAACTCGCTCGGTGCAACAAGTCCTGGAATAGAAAGCATTCTTTGTCGTTCCCTCTCTCTCTGAGCTGCAGCCTCTTCAGCATAAAGATCTTTGTTATCCTGCGGTAGAGGGGGACAATTAACAAACCATAGATGCTGAAATACACTAAAAATATAAGTTCCAACACATCGTGCTACATTTGTAATGTCAAATAATCTACAAAGCGAAGCAAACCAAAGTAACCAGCAGCCATGAATACATAGGACTACATTCAGGAATTAGAATACCAGGCATGTTGTGGAATCAATAAAGCTACTTTTTGAAAACACCTGATTTTTCAGGTCATTCACCAAAGTATGAGTCCTTTTTGTGCGAAAAGTAAAGGATTTTTTTAGACAATATAGTTTCCTTTTAGCTGGTTTTTTTTTTTTTATAGGAAATGCTTTTCAAAAAAGCAAAAGTTTCACAGAAAAGCCAAACTGGCACAAGGTTCTAAAAGGCAAAAAAAAATCGACTAGCGGAAAATTAAAAAAAAAAAACCAAAAGCTTGCAGAAAATTTAAACAATTATCATATGTATCAGCTTAGTTAGCAGTTAGCACAAACATGATGCAGTACTCAATATTCTATTGGTACAAGTTCAAACTTCCCCAATTGTTATATTGGTCAAAGGAGGTAAAACAAACAGTCCTACATAAAGCATTACCTGAGCTGAAAATTCTTTTGACTGTACAAGAAAATCTCGTATGTGAGTTTTAAACGTGGGGAGGTCATTTGTGGACTCAAAAAGTCCATTAACAAATTGAGTAACCTGCAAATTTCTTGAAATTAGTCGTCAATTTAGGCAAAGGAGGGGGATTATATATTAGTTGTTTCTCCACAATTACCTCTGAAGCAGTCATGTTGGGAAATGAAGTGCTTAAAAGTTTTATTGTGAACTCACGTACAAAAGCTGCATTACTTGGGTATGGATAAGGATTTGTAGCAGCATCCCAAAGAGGCTCAGTTAGGGCACCAGTTTCAGCCTGAAAAACACCAGACTCTATTACAGCTATTTCTCACTGATTAATAAAACAAAACAAAAAAACATGATTTTGAAATTGTACCAGACAGAACAAATGTTGAAGCACCAAGACATGAAATTTGAACCCAGGCTTATGAAAAGTGTCCGTCAAGACAGCAAATATCTCTTGCTCAATTGTCAAAAAGTATGTACGATAAAACTGATTACAGAACTCTGATGCCTGTTTAATATATGCAAATAGAAACTATTAGAGATAAATGAGGGAAAACTTGAGGGAGGATCAGAAACCTGCCAAAACAGGAAAAGCTATGCACAATAACAAACAAGAAAAACTATGGAAAAGGAACTTTTGAAGGTCAACAGTGAGAGTTATGAACAAAATAACATACAAAGACCACACCTGAAACTTCTTCAGCATCTCCAACAACAGATTCAGCCCAGTTTCAGCAATATTCCTTTCTGTATGCCGAAACGCCCATATTATTGAATCCATAACAAGCTTCAGTTGCTGAAACAGATTACAAACAACATCACACATAGGCTACTAAATTGGAAAAACAGTCACAGTCAACATTAGATAAAATCAAATAAATTGCCATGCAATTGGTTTAGCAAGAAACACAACCTGACTTGACAAGCAGATCAAAGCAGGAAAACAATGAGTAGCTATGGCACGCAGTAAAGAGAAGAACTTTAGCCGATGCTCTGGGTAATCTTCAAAATTTTTTGTAATCATCTGTGTAACAGAATAAAAGAATAGAAACAAACCAGTTGATATCTAGTTGCAAATATCCAATAATTGCAAATACCCAATAATCACAAATGATATAAAATAACTGATGATGAATCAAAAACAGAACTTCTAAATGATTTCAAACCAGTTTGTGTAAATTTAAATCTCGATTAACAAAAACCACAAAGTTAGTCTACATTCTCCAAAGAAAACAGTCATGTAAATTTGCAAAAGCGAATTATTGAAAAACAAAAAGGAAGTGAATGAGGGTTGGCAAAGCTCGAAATCAACATAAGGGTCATTATCAGAATGATGATCAACTAGAGCATTCACATTCTAGCCAAATGACCTATACAATTACCTCCAGTGTGCACTGGAAAACAGCTTCAAATATATGTGGGACATCTTCAACCATTGCAGCTTTATATCTGCAAAGTATATGGGAGAGATACAAGTGATACATACACATACTTAAGTAATTAAAACAGCAAACACTTAAGCATACTCTTCCGACAAGCTAATTTTCATTAAGGGTTGGCATCAGATACTAGATGAGGAATATAAATGTAGAATTTTGAGTGTTAAAGCTTCATACATTAATTAATAAAAATAAGCAAAACTGAGAAAATCTGACATACTTGTTTACAATTGTGGCAAAAAGTGACAAAACCTCTGATTCCCTCGCATCAGGCACATTCCTAGCATAATCTCCAAGAACAGGATCCATCATTGGTGGCACAAATTGTTTTCCAATTTGTGGTTGATCTTCAGCCTTGTCCAAGAATGTCTCAACCAGTTTAAGTGTTTCTCTCTTAACCGAACTGCATCAAGAACAACTCTATCAAGGTACTAAACAGTAATCTGGTTAGTACAAAAAAATGTAATATTAATTAATCTTACCGTAGAAGTTTCACATAGGACGTTCTAGATGCAAAAGGACCCCCTTCTGCAATACTTTTTGATATAAGCTCACTATACATTCTGTTGCAGGTAAAGCATATACTATTTAATATTTACTGGGGGAAAAAAGAATCTAATCCAATATAAACAAGTATCTATGCCAAAACAATAAAAAGACGTTTCAGTTAACAGAATATACCTGTACACATTCAACATGTCCAAAAAGATCAATGTGATTTGTGGCAGGAAATATGTTCCTAAAGAAGATGCAACACTCGTATTCGTCTGCAATTTGGAAGATACTTAAATCACAAACTTGTTATCATAAATTTGGGGGGAAACAAACAAAAACTACAGACCTTGGACTTGACTACAGATCATAATGGTTAGAGATGTAATATATAACTATTCATGTGTCTTCATCTAACAGCTTGAGCTTTTGGAATAATTGGTTCAGATATGGTATTAGAAGCCTACATTACCAAGCTGTCAAGAGTTCAATCCTTGCTTCCCCATTGTTATAGTAAAAAATCGAATTTCAACAAAAGATAAGAGAGCTTGTGCATTGTCCATGCTTCAAGAATCAAGGCCAAAGGGCTCTTGCTTGAAGGGACATATTAGAGAAGTAATATAAAACCATTAATGTGTCTTCACTAAACAGCTTAAGCTTTTGGAATAATAGTTAATGTTTAACAATTTCACATCAAAGCTCGGTAGAAACCTAACAAAAAAGCAAAGGTGTTCAAACCTTTGCCCTAATGATCAAATAACTACAGATGAAAGAAAATTTCCATTTCAAAAGGCTTCCAAGCATGTAGAGTGAAATATCAAAAAATATACAGTAGAATCACACAAAAATTACTATGAAGTTATACCTGCAATATATTAAGCACATTTCGGATTACATCTTGATCCTTCAGAAAATCAGCATTTTGATGTGCCTTCCCTATAATTTCCATCCATCTCTGCAGAAGAAAATGAGTAGGATATCTGGCATTATAACACTTGGCTTCCATTAAAAAAAATGTGAATTCATGTAGATCATAACATTAAAGAGATAAAGGAAATAGTGCAGCTTCTCAAGCAAACAGATAACCTGATTTGGGAGCACCATCAGCTTTTGAAGATATTCATCTCTCTTCTGGGCATCAGACTCTGCTTGAATCATGTTACCAACCTAGAATATTATAATATCACTTAAAAATATGCACATACAAATATAAACACATAAGACTAAAATTATCAATCAACTTAAGAGAAAAAAGGGATACAGATTCATAGAACGTGTGTATTTGATGGGGTTGAAGATCTGCAATTGTATTTGTAAGGCCAGATAGAAGTTCAGAAACAAATGGTTCATTTTCTCCAACCTGACATAATAATGATAATGATTATTATGATGTATTTTATCTATCAGATATCAAGTACTGAATGCATATGGAAGAGAAACACTAGACTCTGCTTTTGGGAGGATGCAAAAGGAATGAAATATTACCTGGGTGATTACAAATTTACGCTTGCACTTCTGGACTATTTTCAGAAATGTGTCGCAGGCCATATCCTAAAATAAGTTAAACATGAACAAAATTAAGCATGAATGAATTCCCAACAGCAAATATATTCTACAGGTAAAAAATGTTTTGATCATTGAAGAATGCCACACTATTTAAATTTTAGTACTCAAAATTGGAATAAACTATATGAAGGGCAATAATACAAATAGTCTACAGGGCATATATGGATTAAAATAATCAAATACAGTATCACACCTTGAGTTGGATTGTCTATAAACCACTAATATAATCAATTTGTAAAAGAAAAAAGAGAATTGGAGACTAAAGGGAAATATTAAAACTAAATAATCTAATACTGATTTTTAAGCAAATTTATAATTTGTTTCTTGAAGATGGTTTATATAGGTTACTAACTGTCGTGTTGAGTTTAGGGTAGAAAAATTGGGAGCAACATATTACTACCTCCTTCCCATTTCTTTTAATATTTAAGGTTATTGCACATGGATTAAGATATATTTAATGGAACTAAAAATTGTTGTATTTGGACAAAAATGTCCTTATTTAATACTTTGATCTTTGATGCCTATACCACTAGTAGTGGGTATTAAATAAGGATATATTTGAGAAAAAAACATTCATTAGACATTGAAATTCTAAAACATCAATTGTTTTGGGAAAAAATAGAAAGCTAAAAATAGGAGGGAGGTAGTCTTAATAGGGGGAATCATACATGTGTATTGTTTTCTAGTAATTTGGACATGAAACACTTCTCTGCAGGGGTCTATGACTCTGGGACAGAAAATTCTGTTGTATTTTATGTATTCTGTGTGATTTAGTATTGCTCAACTTTTAAGTCCTTTGACACAAACAAAGCTTGTAACATTATACAAAGGACAGCCTAGGTTTATTCTAACAAGTCATGCAAATATCATCAGAGATAACAGACATCTGACAGAAAACATCAAGGAAAAAAACAAAACCTGAACTCCAGGATGTGTCTCATGCATAAACTCAAACAACTTGTTCACAACAGTTTTTAGAAACTTCCAATGAGCTCTTAAAAACCGCGGATACTGCCCCACAACATACCTGCCAACAGAAGCAACCATGCATTATTAACAAAGGAAAAGCATCATTTAACATGGAGCAAATGAATACAGAAACATTCCTTACATGATATTACTTGCAATAACAGCTTTGTTATCTTTTCCCTTTGTGATTTCACATAGATTTAATAAATCACGAATGACCATAACCAAAAATCTGTTTTCCTGCCACAAAACAAGATGCGAGTTATAATTGTTTAAAAAAATCACAACCAATAAAAGAATCCACAAGAAAAACATAGATATTTGTTAGGATACATATGTAATCTAGCCCATTGGGCCTGTCTTCCATCTCTTGCATTGCATTTCACCCAGAACCCTTTCTCCCAGTCATGCATCTCTGTTTCTTCTCTATCAAGGGAGGTTCTTGCCTCCTTTTGTGCTCTCTTATGTTCTGTTCTTACCAAACCATCACCTATGTGACCCTATATATTCTTTTTCATCCACAATCTCTCTATCTTCTTTCTCTCTTTTCCTTTATTTTTATTTTCCCTAAAACTCATGAGTTGGGTTCTTTTGGCCTTTATTGGAGATATCTTCTCTACTGTGTCTTTTATTATATATTATATTCTTTGGTTTTTATGGCATATTCACTTTCTGTTATTTTTTTTCATAATTATTATAAAATATAGAATAGACTCAGATATTAATAATATTTACACAATATATATAAAATAATACAATAAATAAAATGAATATTTAAATTTTTAACTGAATTTTTAATGATATTATATGTAGTAGTTATTTATGTTATGCTAACATTTTACCATGCTTTGTATTAAAATTTAAAATATATATTTATATTTTTGGTAGGATCTTACTACATCACATGATCTTTACCCCTCTCCCAATCTTAGTAGGATCTTTTTGACAACATTGGGCAGAAAAATGCATATTGGGTTTTTCACAGTACCTGTTCTTCCACCATGGAACCAGATATAGATCCTATTGCCCAGCAGAGTGTGTTCAAATTGTTCCATGTCCAGTCCTCACCACTAAGTTGTTTACTTAACTTTCTCAGCATCTGCACATTACAACATAACAGTCCACTGCATCAAGGTGTGATATTTATATATGCACAAAAATGCATCAATTCCTCAATCGTCAGTAATTATATAATATCACCCTAAATGAAAATAACATATCCATACAACATTGGTAAATCCTTAGGTTAATGAAGTTCAGCTTTTTTTTGTGTGCGTACAATAGCATTAATGAGGTTTGAAACTAAGACCTCATGCAAACTACCCAAACCCCCCACCACTAGCCAACCCTAGTGGGTTTTAAAGTTCAGCTTATTAATACTACCTTTGTTCCTATATATAAGAAACAAATACCTAATTCATCAAAACTAATAAAAGTGGTTAAATTAGTTCATTTTAATTTTGTCATAAATTTAAAGAGGAATGCTAGCGACATTCTCTCTGACACTCTCTTGCTAACACTCTCTATGTGAAATTTGTTGGAAATCACAATTTTGGTGGGTCTCACTTATCATTTAATGATTCTCTCTCCTAATCTAGAAGTGAAATCCACCAAAATTGATGATTTCCAATAAATTTCAACCAATCACAGAGAAAGTGTTAGCAAGAGAGTGTCGTTAGCATTCCTCAAATTTAAATTTTATTCCAAAAATACCCATAGAATTAATTGGTTTAAGTGGTGGTTAGATATAAATGCATCTACTTTCATGGGAAATAAGTGATATGTTATTAATAAACTTTACAATAAATTGAGGATATAAAAGAAACTTAGAAATTATTATATTTGAAAGTGGTCAATGTTTCTTATAATTAAGAACAAAAAAAATACTATTTGTTTCTTATATATAGGAACGAATGTAGTATTATCTTTCAAGCAACACCTAGCATAAATTGCCATCTTGATTTTACCCTTGGATGAAGAGAAAAAACCAGTTCATATTTGGACAAAATGAAAGATATTAATTCTCTATAATAAAATTTGAAATACATAAAAGAAGACACAATAATTTTTAATCTCCCTTCAAAAAAAGAACAGATCCACTGCTTTCTAATTCACATACCTGCTTTTCAGTATCATCATGGTCAAGATGTGACAAGTAAATAAGAGTCTCCCTCATAATCTGCATAATTGATTTAACTTTGATTAATCAGAGAATATGATGACAGAAATCTCTCAAATTTATTATTTTATCATCTAATAAAAATTACAGAGAATGTGGCTTCAAAATATTTTTTATATCTATGTGTGAATATTAGAAATTAAAGTATGACAAAGATCAGATTTCACCTTATTACCTTGTATTGAACAAGAACATCATTGTCTTTCATTGTTTCACGGACTATATTACCATTTTCGTCTTCAACTATGAGAACCTCTTCTGGTTTAGCCATACGACAGATCATAAGCATTCTCAACTTTGACATGGGACCGGCATAAAGCTGTCGGCGCTGAAGAAGCTGTGAACCAATGCCATCAATCATACCAGGCACCTGCTTGCCATTGAGAAACATATACCATTCTTAGAAAGATGAAAACATTATATCAAAATCACATGAGCCATAAGAAAACTATTGGAAATTTAAAATTGAACAAAATACACCTTTGAAAATGTTGTAAAAACTTCACAACATATTATTATTAATTGAAAACCATTTTCAGACAATGTATATTCCAAAATAATGGTTTTTGGTTCAAGACCAACTGATCCAAACTATATCTTGTAAATAAATATCTTTAGATCTCATAACACAAAGACTGTAGTGGGAATACCCTGTGCCAGTGCAAGTTAAAGAAAAAATCAAATAAACAGTAACTGAAGAAAGAGAAAGTAAAAGAGGGAGAATATAATAAGGAAAAATGGAGGAAGAAAGACCATAGTTATTACAGATAATTTCACCAGATTTGATTTTATCCATTATATTATGTTTACAGCATTGTATTTTAATTAATTCATTAACAAGTATACTAACATATTAATTTTTTTGGGGAAGATGGTGTACAGAAAAGGAGCAGTATGAAAAACTGAAATGGTTCTCTTAATTGTTTTATAGTAGGAATTTATTAAGACTAAGAAGAAAATTAGAGGTAAAGGGGGATAAGAAATCCTCTTTATAAAGAGAAAAGAATAGAACAACAAATGAAAGATATCAATGTAGTAAACAATGGATAAAATATGTACCAATCACACAACAAATAATGTTACAGCCAATACAACAATGGCATTGGTAATATCAACTCTCAATGTTCAATACAAATAAAATGATACCAAGCACACAAAAAGGACAGGCTCCTATTTTCCTACACAAAAGTTATTTGTGAGGGAAAAAGGAATTGCCAGCCCTTGATTTTAACAATCAAGACAAGGTTATGAGCAAACATTAAAGAGACAGCACCTGAAGTCCTATCACGTTTGCTGCTGCAGCGTTCTCCAAGCTACGGTGTGGCTCAAACAGTTCTGAAACCAAGACATTCCAGTAGTCCAGACAGACCTGATATTTTTCACAAAACAAGTACAAATACAAATCTTGTACTATTCAGAACACCATGTTAGGACGCTTTTGGGGATGGGGAGGAAGAGAGGTCTATCAGGGTAACTCAAGAATGAAAAACAAGTTTGAGCAATCATTACATAAGAAATATGCAAAGGGAAGACATATATGTCAACATCATCATACCTTAAAAACCTCAGTATCATCCACATATGAGATATTGATAAGATATTCAAGACCCAATAGCAAAGCAGATATATTCTCTTGAGTAGATTCCAGAATTCGAATGTGAACCTGCATAAACAGAAACAGAAGGGTATCACCAATAGAGACTTGAACACTCATCAAGCACACTGAAAACCAATATGGGCAAAAAACAGAGGAGGAAGAGGAGCTACACAGATGCAAAAAAAAAAAAAGGGAAGGAAATTTAGGCACAACAATTCAAGATACAGAAAGGTGGGTCCATTCTCAAATGTGCCACAAGCATGATATGGCACACAAAGCCTAAAATATACCCAAACAAGGCCACATTCTTTCACCTGGTCTCATTACATTTCATGAATATAAACCTGCCTTGTAATCACAGACATAAAACTGAGAAAATAAACCTGCCTTGTAAAATGAGGTGAAGAACAGTGCCAAATTCTGTATAAATGCCTAAACAGGGAAAAAAAACTGTCAGATAGATGCTTCACAAGTAATTTATAATTTAGTAGTAAATCAGGCTTCTTGCTTTGCCAAATTACAGAGACTTACTTGTTCCTCACTTGAACCATGTGAATATGCCTCAGGTATATTAGTGGTGGGCGGAAGTATGGTCTGCATTAAACATGACATTATCCCAAAATCAACCAAAGAAATTATTGCATAATCAAAAATAGAACAAAATGGATATAGGAATATGATGAAGCAAATAAACAAAATACAATGTGGAACAGAATGTAAAGTTATTCAAACACACCTGCAACTGAACCATGAAAATATTATACATCTTAATATGGGCATCATAGTAATTCCCAAATTGAAGGGCTGCCACCTGTGAACATGAAAAGTAAATAATATTGATCTTGAAAGTTTCAGGTAAAATCATAAGCACTTAGAAGATGGAGCATACCTCAGTTAAACATTGCAATGTCAGGTTCCGATATGCAGGAATTGGGAAAAATTTTAGTAGTGTCTCGAGCTGTAATGAACACACAACCAAAATATTTCAGAATTCCTCCATGGCAGTGTTACTTAAGCAGAAAACTGCACCTACCAATGGTGATTCAAATATATAGCCCAAAGGAATCCATGATAGGAAGGCATGCAATGTAGACAGTGTTGCACGAATGAGCTCAGTCCGTTGGGACACTGATAAGACATATAAGCACAACTCATGTATGAGCTGAAATTCACTGCAAACAACCACATATAATCCTTAGCAACATATAGGCACTCCCTAATAACTTATTAAATAAACAACTAGAGCCTGAAAATCAATAAATGATATCCAGCATTCGGTCATCAGTTTCAGCTATAAACAAACACACAGGAGATTGCCATCCCCTGTAAGAGAGATATATGCCTTGATAAATGTAATTCTGTAATTCTTTTCTCTATAGTTTAGCTCTCTGTCACTGACAGACAGTTATAACTGTCTGACATCTCTCTCATGATGAGCTTCTGCTCTATATATATGATCTGTAACAGAAGCTCATCAGTCTTTTGTATTTCCCATACATTTCAATAAACAATTCAGTTTAGAATTCTCTCTTTTTCAATTAATTTAATATCCACTTCCCGTGGTCAGGGCCTACCTCAATGGTATGTCCTCCCTTGAACCAGAAAAAATGCCAGATCTCCAAAGTAAAAGAAATAGGAATGAAATAGCATCCAAAAAAAACATCATGTTAGTTTTTATATAAGCAAAGTCATTAACTATTACCTATTCAATGATTGTTTAAGCTCTTTTATCTTCTGCTGAGTCATCTCTCCTCTTGAAAAATCAAAAACCTCTTCACTCAAGAGCTGAAAGAACATTTTTGTGTAATGTTACTCATTGATTAAATGAAAAAAATTTAAATGGAAATAAGGATAAACTTACCTTCAATATTGCCATACAATTCTCACAAATTGTTTCACTAGTTTTAGCTGCTGAAACAAGGTCAGGAATGAAGCTTCTCCATCTCACTGGCCATTCATGCTTCAAAATCTGCGCATGCAGGTTTTATTTGAGCACAAGTTCGTATGCAGTTAACCAAACACCAAAAGAATGCACTAAAAGATTGCAACAGATTTATAAAGTCAAAGGTAAAAGAAACCTACATATCCATTAGAAAAACAGAAGAAAACTAAAGAAAATGTATCAATTTCATCTAGATAACTACATAAATAAAATGTATGCACTGTATAACTGGTTGAGAATAACATGAATAATCAATTGAAGTAAATATTAGGTAAGTACAGTATTATTTTTACCTGAACTAATATAATATTGAGTTTGTTGACATACAACCGCTCTGTTCGAAATGAGGCCTCAATGCCAGAAAGCTATGCAAAAAAAGGGTCAATAACGAGACAAAAGATGAAGAAAGTCTATAAGCATAGACAAAGTGTCACTAGCTATGGTTTCTGCTTTCTCTATATGTGGCTGATACCTGTACAATAACATCGGAGATGAAATTTTTCATTCCGTCTCGCTGCTCAACAGGTAATGCATTCCATCTATATTTAATTACACCTTCTAGAACCTGTATATACAAGCACAGAGTAAACATATGTAAGAAAGCCGTGTAATAATAGAATTATAGTAACAAAGTGGAGAACTTGTTTGACACCTAACAATGTTGCTTCCGAAGACACTAAACTGTAAACCAGTCGAATGCAGAAGTTAAGATGAAAAACCAACGAAGTAAAAACACACACACACAGAAAAAAAAAATTTATACACAAGTAAAAGAGTCAATGGTTCTATCCAACAAAATAACACCAAAAGATTAGTTTCCATGAGCTTTTGCGGCAACTAGAGTATACAGGTTAAGATTTTAGCAGATATAGTAATATAGATTCATGCCCTCTGGGAATGCAATTTTGGCTACAAATACTTCCGCTCAAATATTATTAGTTATAACTAAAACACCTGATTATATGTCCTTTAAAGGAAGCATGTTTCCTGGATTTCAATTGTCCTGAATATATTCATTTATAAAAACAATTGATCAGGTTCCTTTATAAAACAAATGTAGTCAATCCCAAAAATTCATTTGGACATCATCATATAATTTAGGGTACTATATTCCTGGATTTCAATTGCAGAACAATTCTGTTGAGAATTGACTCCATCAAATGCTATAATAACCTAAACTATCCAAAAATTTCATTCGCTTCTTAGAACAGATATTATGTTTTACATGTTACAGATGAAAAATAATCGACATTAGCTATTTACCCCGTGTAACAAATCATCAAAGCAATCTAACCTGCAAGGCAAAGAACTTGGTATTTAGGCTTTGAGTGTTCTGCAAAATATGCATGACTTGAAGCCACGTATCTGGATTATTTTTTAAATCGCGCAAAATCTGATCAGCTGCAGTTCTCTGCATTATTAAAATACAAACAATCGTTACTTAAAAATACAAAAAACGATCATGTAAGCATAAAAAATAGCATGTTTTCTACATTGACAATACTAGCAAGACTTTTATTTCCCGAGTCTACCTCAGTGAACCAAGTCAGTGCCTCGAGAGTATAATTATGAAAGGCGAAAACAATTTGATAGTGAAAAATTGAAAATAACTCCGTATAGCTCGGAGAGTAGTAAACCCTAACAGCGCAAGTTAGTTCCGTATGGTTGAACTGTTTTGAAACATTGGGAGACGCGAAAAGGCAATGGAAGAGTAGAAGTTTGGAGAAGCAAAATGGCGAGTGGAGGTGAAGAGACAGTGAAGCGGAAAGACGCGAATTATGGAGAATGTTGAATGGTGGAGGCATAAGCGAAAAGAGAAAGAGTAGAAAGGGAAAGGAGGCGTGACCTGTTCCTTGGATCCGGTACCATAGAAGGCAGCGACAGTGGCATCGAGTAAAGGCACATCAATGGGTTGGGACAAATCTCTGAGCTTCTCGGCGGCCATGGGATGGGAGTGATAAACCCTAGAATCTTCTGAGAAGAGAAGAGATTGTTGTGAAAGAGAGATTTGATTTGATTAAATTAGATTAGAGGGAGGAGAAAAGAAAGAGGGAGGGAGAGCGAGTTTGGACTTCGTACGTTATATAGAGAGAGAGAACATACATGACAGCTTGAATTTGAAGCAGAGTTGGAAATTTCGGGAATTTATTAATTCATTAATCATTTTTTATTTTCCTTTTTTCCTCACCCGCTTTTTTGTGCAGAAAAATGGAAGGTTTGAAGTCGAGTCGAGACTGTTACCCATGCGGGCCAGCGCGACCATGTTAGGATTTGGCTTTAGGGCCAGGGGTCTTCTACCTGTGATTGCAAATCTTCAACCTTCGTTTTTTAAGTAAAAAATTTTCTTAGTATCTATCTTCGATTTATTGAATAAATACAAAATTTAAAATAAAATTGAATTCAAATATTGAGCATTTAATTTTTTTTTTCCTTTCAAATATACTACTTAATTTTAATTTTATATTTTGCTTGGTTTAACAACTAGTACACAAAAATTCTTTTTTACCATTTCAAATCACTTCTCTTTTATCTTTATCTATATACTTAATTTTGTTTAACCACTTATTTCTTTCAATTTTTTACTTTCATTTTTATTTTTAAAATGAATTTCAATATTTAAAAAATTTTATCAATAATTAAAAATAACATTATATCACAATATACATCGTTTACCGTAAATCTAAAATATATTTTATATGTTTAAAATATTTATTAATTATGAAATTTGATTATAACATAATTTATATATTAAAATTAATTATTTATTATATTTTTATTGTATAAAAAAACAAATGTTTATCATGCATATTGCACGAGTTAAAACTAAAGTCTAATTTTAATTTTAAAATTATTTGAATTTCAAACTAACAGCGTGTTTGGTTCACATGAAGTTGATCTTCGATGAAACAAGCTGAAACACTTTCAGCTCTCACGTTTGGTTTTGGTGAAAGTATGATGAAAGCTCAAAAAATTTGTGAGATGCAGTTGTTTCACTTTCACCTAAAAAATGAGATGAAAGTGAGGTAAAATGCACGGTGCCACTTAGTCGATTTGTGAAAATTCCAAATGAGCCCTTCCTTCCTTGCTACATCTCACCCTCTCAAGCTCTATCTCCGCAAGGTCTTATCCTCTCCTCCAATCTGCTCATGTGAACCTTTCCTCAAGTGCACAAAGCTCCCCTCCTTACTACTGAAGCTCTCCTCAAGTGGACGACCTTTCTGCTCAAGCTCTCCATCACTGTCTTTGAAGCTTTTAAAAAAAAAAAAAAATTAATAAGCACATAATCGATTATGGCCATTCAATTTTAACAAAAGGAACACTATGCGGTGTAGTGAAATGAAAAAGGAAGTTGAAAGTGCAGCACATAATCGAGCAAATTTTTTTTTTCAGTGTACGTGTGTAAAATGGAAATTTTATAAATACTACATTTTTGTTTTTTTTTATTTTATTTTCATCTCTATCAAATCACTTTAATTCAAATCTTTCATCTTTTTTCAACTCTTTTTCATCTATACCAAACAATCTCATTTTTCACTATCTTTCATTTCTTTTCATTCTCCACGCTTCCATTCCTTTCCATTCATCTCCACCAAACACAATGTAACAATCATCTCAAAACTTGTTGAGTTGTTTACAGTAGAGTTTTGTCACTAGAATATTGGTTCAAAATATCTATTGGCTTTGCGGATAACTAATCTCTGTAACCTGACTAACCTCATTTAGTGGATTATTCCCTTCTAACCATGTTTTTTTTCCATACACAATACTCAAACTTGAAACCTTATTTAAAATATTCAAACCTAATGTCACTCAGACCAACGACATATTAACATAGATATATTTTACTAGTAATTTTTAATATAATAGATAAATAATTGTTCGAGTATATTTAATGAAATTTGTTTAAAGTTACTTTGCTATTTATGAAAGAGTATATTATAAAAATGTTTAATTCAACTTTGTTAAAAATGAAAAATGGGACTGAGTTCTGATAATATTGATACTATCCGACCTTATCTCAAAAAAAAAAAAAAAAATCCGACCTTAATTGCATTGACTTCAATTAATCTGCCTCTGTATTCCATCAAATCAATCAGTGCTTGTTGTTGTCAATGTAACGACTTGAAGTGTCAATAATGCCAACAATTTGGCTCCAATTCATCCAAAATCCAACAGCAATGAAAAAACGAAAAGTTAATAGAATTAATAATGTTAATTGTACACTTATATGGTCAACATGAAAAATAAGACCATATCATTTTTGGTTTCTTCTCTTTTACCCCAAATCTTTGATGTCCGATGATCCCTAGTGTATGGATGAAACAAATGCCTGCTATTGAGGTGAGGGGAATCTTTGTATCATGTCACTAGTTCTTTCGTTGGTGTGCAGATCCACTTTTAAAAGTTTCCCAAACCTTTTTGGGGTTTAAGATTTCATCAGGAATACCTTCAATTCTCCAATATGAACAGAAACAGGTGGCCAACTTGGTGTGCACTCTTACTAGGCATCTCAAACTATGCACCAAGACCCTGAGGTAGATCGTAGATGTGAAGGTATCATGTCTTTCTTACCTTGATATGAACATCAATGGAAGCAACAGGTTTCAGGTAGCAAAGTAGTCACTTCTATCCTGATTACAATCAAAACCCATCTGTGGCAATGGTAGGTGTCTACGAAATGAAATTCGTCGGAGCAATTCCACTCAAACAATACACTGCAGCCTATAGAACAAGATACATCCTGTAAGAAATGACTCCCCAAGCTATATAACTTGTAATTTCTCTGCCTTCCTGAACCAGCATGGCAACCATTTCTTCATGATACAGAAATTGAGGTGTTCCATGAAAATTTTCCAGGGGTTTAAACTTTAGATTACCTTCCATCTGAAATATGTCATACAGGCGACATCGAAGAATTATAATAATATTCAGCACCTTAAAATGCATCAATTAACCATAGCCCACAGATATAGCATCTTCATTTTGTGCTCTGCTGTAATGAAATGGTTGCCTCCACATATTTGTCAAAATAGCTTAATGAGAAAGTATTACGAGAAACAAATAGTCACTTCCTCAGTCACTTTCTATGTCCATCTCATCACGTCTCAAAGTACTATGAGCTGTTCTATTGCCAATCATAATATTTGCCAATTCTTGAATTGCATAGGAAGTGCTTTGCCTCATCTTAGCAGCCAGTATTTCAATGTGATCTAAAAATCCTAAACCCAAGAGCCGATTGCTCAGCATCTCAACAGTAGTAACATATGGTGGTATTCCTTCATCAATCATCATTTCAAAATACTTACATGCCTCCTCTAGCTTTCCCTTCTTCTTACAAAAACCATGGATCATGACAGAATATGTTGAGACAGAAGGATAAAATTTTTTGTCCCCCATGTTCTCCCAAACTTCAGTTACCTTATCAAACCTTCCTATCCTAATCAGCAATTTGAGCACCATGTTATACGTATGGCGATCAGGAAGACAGTTATCTTTTTCCATTCTAAACATTAACCTTAGGGCTCTATTGACCTCACAATGATCACAGTGGTAAGCTTGTATTGCATTATAACTCCAAGTGTCTGGTTTTACTCCTCTTGAAATCATTTCATCCAACAACTGATAAGCTTCTTCCACATGTTCATTCTTACAAAGTCGTTTTATAATACAATTGTATGTAAACACATTAGGCAAAAGGTTGTACCTTCCCATTTTATCAAGAACCCTGAAAGCTGATTGCACATCATCTGCATCACAATATGAGTGAATGAATATTGAATAAGTAAAAGCATCTGGCTTAACTCTTTTTGACAACATATCATGAAAAATATTTTTAGCTTCATCCACACAACCTCCTTTGCAAAGAGCCTGTAACAAATTATTATATGCAAGCAAATCCACTGGACATCCTTGTTCAGGCATTGCTTGAAACAGCTCATAAGCTTTCTCTGAATCACCAATCTCACCCCATCCACTTATCAAAATGCTGTAAGTTTTAGCAGTTAACGAGAAACGATTCTTAGCTTGATCAAAAAATTGTTGAGCCTGCTTGGAGTGCTTCCTTTTGCATAAAATGAACAAAAGCTTATCCAAATCATGAATAGTTGGCTTAACTCCAAACTCATCCATTCTATTGAAAGACCCAATTGCACCATCTGGTAAATTAGCTCGGCTATATGCCCTGAAAATGAGCCAGAAAATTTCACTGTTGATTTCATAATGACGAGACTCTCTCATTTCTATGAGAAAATCCCAGAGTATGGCAAATTGTTTACTACTTCCCAAGATTTCCACCAAAATGTGGAAGCTCATATCACTGTGCTGAAAACCTGGAATTGATTTAGCCCAAAGAAAGAATCTGTGGGCTGAGAAGCCGAGATTCTTGCACCTCTTCAAGACCTGTTCAACCAAATTTGTGGATATTTGTGCTGAAAATGGATTGAGAGAAAGTTCTAGATCATGGTGAGGGTATCGGTGATCACTGAGTAGACGAGATATCTCATTCACAAGCTCAGGTAATAATGGCCCTGAGACTTGTGGGGTTGGGAAAGAGTGGAAGTGATGGTAGCTGGGCTTGTGTTGGACAAGAATGCAAAAGAAAGAGGGTAAGATTTTATACTTGGAAAAGAGTGACTGAAAAGCCATTTTGGACAATGTGATAATAAGAGAGATTAATTCCAGCACTGGGAAGGATTCAACTTCGTTAAAGCACCTTCAATCAAACATTTTCCATTGCTCAAAATCCGGGCTTCTAAAGATGTGAAAGTCATGGATGTGCTAGTGGCCATAGCACACACAACTTGTTTTCTTCCCTGTTTAGACATCAAATCAAAGTAAAATGCATTTTATTTTATATTAGCTACCTATTTGCATCAGATAGAATCTTTCAAATGTATATAAACTGGCTAGTCTGGTCCTTAATGTAATATTTGTAATATATAAAACAGGAGATCAGAGTTGTTCCAAAAAACCTCAACAACCCTATCCTCGCATCCAATTATGATGTGACAGACAAATATTAAAATTAAAACTCACAACGATTCGGTCTTCAATCCTGAAATACTTTTGCTTTGAAGAAAGGCGAGAATCAAGTTCTGAGGAAAAGAATGAGGTTAGGTTAAAGCAAAATAAAATGGAAAGGAAAAGAGTGTGAGAAAGAGAAGCGGACATTGGATGGGGCGGGTTGTAATCCTCTGAATCGCAGATTAAAGCGTTCACAACACAGGCCTTTGAATAAGAATATGCTTGTTGAATCGATCAGAGTTCATAGATTAGGGACTCAAACTCAACAAAGTCTGAGAGTGAGAGAGTGGCCACGCACGCCACCACGAGACGATACGAGAAGAAAGAGAGGGTTTAGCGAAGATGAGACAAATCGTCCCGCGAAAAATGCTACCAACGTCATTCATCAGGTGGAATCTTTTTTTTTTACAAGGCTTAAATTAGTTAAATATGTTATATTATTTTTTTATTTTTTTTAAAATAGTCTTTATAATTTTTTAAATTTTAGTCCTTATTATTTTATTTTAATTTTTATAATATATTTATTTTTCGTTTTAGTTCCTATAATAATAATACTTTATTCATTTTGAATTAATCCTTTTCAAAAATATTTAATAAAAAAAAAACTATTTATATATTATAAAGAAAAAAATGTTAAAATATAATTTTGATATTTTACTCGATCTATAATTTTGGTCCTCTTATAAAAATAAAAAAAACATTTAGTATTTTATTTTTCAAAATCAAAAATTTTTGTTCAACTTTCAATTTTCACAATCGTTAATAAAAAAAGCAAAAATAAAAAACGTTAACCGTTAAATCAGACTTTTTGATGAAAATAGATAATAACAAAAAACTATATACCAAAAAAGTATGCTTTTAAAACTATTTACATGACATGAATTATTTTTGCCACGTCAGAATAACAGAAGACGTCACACTGTGTGTCTCCTCATGCACTTCGAATTTTTTAACACAGGAGGCGTCACACCGTATGTCTCCTCCTGTCACTTTTTTTAACACAGGAGGCGCCACACTGTGTGTCTCCTCCTGTTGCTTTTTTCGAAACAGGTGGCCTCACACCGTGTGTCTTCTCCTGTTTGCTTTAAAATATATTACAATTATTTTTAGAGTGGTGTAAGCTCCACTGCGTTTACACGTGGAGAATGATCTATTTAACGGGAGAACTCGTGTGCGATTCTTTCTGTGTGCAAAATTCTCTTGGACCAGTAGCAGCTTTAAATTAAAATGATGGGACCAAAATTCTATTTTAGTTTTTTTGTGTGAATTCTTTTTCTTTTATATACATATATATACATACTGTTTGTCATTCGCTACTTAATGACATTTAAAAACATAATAAACACCAAATGACATGATCTTGAAAGTATAGAATTTTTTACATTGATAAGACATAGAAATTAAACTCTTTGTGTTTATCCTATGTTAGAGACCACCGGTGTCCCCCAACTCTCTGGGTCAGAGACTAATTTCGCTTAGGATGTATGGCTGCTGCTAGTCCAAGAGAATTTTGAACGGAAAGAATCGAACACGAGTTCTTCCGTTAAATAGATCATTCTCCACGTGTAAACGTAGCGAAACTTACACCACTATAAAAATAATTGTAATATATTTTAAAGCAAACAGGAGAAGACACACGGTGTGACACCATCTGTTTCGAAAAAAGTAACAGAAGGAGACACACAGTGTGACGCCTCTTGTATTAAAAAAAGCAATAGGAGGAGGCACACGATGTGGTGCCTCCTGTGTTAAAAAATTTGAAGTGCATGAGGAGACACACAGTGTGGCGCCTTCTGTTATTCTAACGTGCCAAAAACAACTCATGTCATGTAAATAATTTTAAAAATATACTTTTTTGGTATATAATTTTTTTTTATTATCTATTTTCGTCAAAAAGTCGTTAAATCACTTAAGACGTCACTGCTAGCTTTACTCCTTATGCTGGTCCCAAATTCAAGTAGGTGTATCTGTCAGGATTAACTATGCTCAAATCTTTGGATGATATGCTAACACCTTTTGTTGTTGCATGGTTCTTAACAGGGATAAGTGTCATACTACGATGGTTCTCACACTATTCATTTCTTGTAGGAAATGAGAAAGCTCTCTTTTTTCTGTTGATTGCTACGGTGCCAAAAGGAATTGATTGCTACGGTGCCAAAAGGAATTGATTGCTAATGCAAGTTTTCAGTATTCTATTGATTCTAATGGTTGCTCATGGTTTTACTTTTATGCTTGACTATTGGATCTGTTTTGGTTGCTAATAATTTGAATTTTTTGCTTTTTTTCTAAAAAAGAAAAGAAAAGAAAGATTCAACCATACTTGATTTCATGATGAAAATTTTTATTCTGATCGAGATTATTATTTTCTTTTACTCTTTTTTTTCCCCATTCTCTTCAGTGTGAATGATTGTCAGACAATTTAGTATATATGTTGATGTGTGATTACTTGCTTGGCCCATATTCTATTAGATTTTAAATAAAAAAGATTTTTAAATATTTTCTACTAACTTATCCTTCTATATAATGCTTTGTCCGGGATAGTTTGAAACTGATTCATGAAGAAAAAAAATATTGAAAGAGGGAATGGTCCCCGAACTAAAAGAACAAGGAAGTTGGTATAAACTAGTAATAACTTGCTTTTGTTAGTTTCTACTAACATTTATCATTGCAAGCTATATATCATTTGGTGGTCGAGATATGTGTTATCCATGTAACAATATATTGGATGCAAATAGAGTAAGATTGAACAAAAAAAAAAAGTACATTGTTGGAGGGGGAAAAGGTCTAATTAGATTGAAATTGTATGTTTATTGAAAGAAGGAATGGTATCCGAACTAACTTAATGCACTAGGTAGTTGGTATAACTTGCTTTTGTTAGTTTCTTCATACCTATCATTGTAAGCTATATCATTTGGTGGTGAATATATGTGCTTTTATCTCCACTCATTTTGCAGTGTTGATTGTGTCACACACGTGACAGTATATTGGATGCAAATAGTGTGAGATTGGAAAAAAAAAAAAACCTTGTTGGAATGGGGGAAAAGGTTTGAATTATAGTATTCAACCGTAAAAGGTGATTAATATATGTAAGGGGAGACAAATTATTTTGTCAGTCCTAATATCTTTCCTATTATTTATTTTTTTAAAATATAATTTTTCTGTACAGATGATGTACATAAAAGTGAAGAAAAATTATACTCAAATAGAGCAAAATATCCAAAGAAGAAAAAGAAACACACACACCCATTCGCTTTTGCCACATGACTAGAGGTAACTTGCGTCAATTGGACACCCAGGGAGGTAAATGTATGTCTTCAAAGATAAAATTTATAATATAGATTATGAAAGAAAAAAAATTCAAATAAATGACTGTTATTAATTAGGCTAAAAGGCCACCAAACATGTATTATTTTAATATAAACGTACACAAACAAACTCTAAACGAGTTTTTTTTGTTGTTGTTGTTGTGGTTACAAACTCCAGCAAGTCTGAAAAGTGGTACATAATAATAATAATGAAATAATATATTAGGCATCTCAGATGGCCACACTACGCAGAACAACAGTCTCAATAGTAAGTCCAGGTCCAAAACCGAACAACACACCCCATTCAAGTCCTTCACCTGTGGTTTTAAGTCCGTTTTCAGCTGATTTCCTCCTCATCTCATCCAAGATGAAAAGAACACAAGCACTTGACATGTTACCATAGTCACTAAGCACATCTCTAGTGGCCTTCATCTTCTCAGGTTTGAGACCCAACTTCTGCTCAACTTGGTCCAAAATTGCAGGCCCACCAGGGTGTGCAATCCAAAAGATGGAGTTGTAATCAGAGATGTTCAGTGGGTTGAATGCCTCAAAAAGTGCCTTATCAATGTTCTTTGAGACAATCCCAGGAACATCCTTGAGGAGATGAAATGTGAGGCCAACTTCACGAAGGTGTCCATCAATAGCCCCTTCACTGTCTGGAGCAATTGTTTGTGCAGTCCAAACCAGCTCATACAAAGGCTTCTCAACCTGTGGAATTGGGTCAGAACCAACAATTACTGCAGCCGCTCCATCTCCAAACAATGCTTGGCCCACAAGACTATCAAGGTGAGTGTCACTTGGGCCACGGAATGTGACTGCAGTGATCTCAGAACAGACAACTAACACACGTGCACCCTTGTTGTTCTCAGCCAAATCCTTGGCCAAACGAAGCACCGTGCCACCTGCAAAGCAACCTTGTTGGTACATCATGTACCTCTTCACATAGGGGCGAAGGCCCAATTGTTTGGTGAGTTGGTAATCAGCACCAGGCATGTCCACACCACTTGTGGTGCAAAAGATCAAGTGGGTAATCTTTGACTTTGGCTGGCCCCACTCCTTTATGGCCTTTGTTGCAGCCTCTTTCCCTAGTTTTGGTACCTCCACCACCACCATGTCTTGCCTAGCATCCAAAGAAGGTGCCATGTAAGCACACATGTTTGGATTCTCTTTCAAGATCTCTTCGGTTAAGTACATGTATCTCTTCTTGATCATAGACTTGTCACCTGAAATTAGTCATGCATAAAGAAATAATTCATGTCAATATATATTGTAAAATCAAGACAACGTACACCATAATGAATCACTAATACAAACCTTGATGCCCTTTTAATTAGATTATTTTTTAAAAATGTTTGAGAGTACTTACACATGCGCTGGAATTTCTCTTTGAGCTCGGTCATGTGCTCACTGTTGGTGATTCTGAAGTAGTAATCAGGATAGGTGCTCTGATCAACACAGTTTGGTGGGTTTGCAGTTCCAATGGCAAGGATGGTTGCTGGGCCTTCTGCCCTTTGTGCCTGGCGGATCTCAGCTACGCTCACCATTTTTCCTTCTTCTAATTGATGATGATGATGATACCAAAGTACTGCGATTTGATCGAACTCAACAAGTCACAGCTAGCAGTACTTTACTAGTAGAAGAGGCTGAAAGGTTTGTGGTTTGAACTTGTTTGGGGAGATAGCATTTTATATATATGTCGAGGGTGGAAAGGAGAGTGGATCGATGGGAGGGTAGGTGAGTATCACGTGCATGACCGATTTGCCACCTTATAACAACATATCTTCCAATGTTCAATTTCCACCGTCTACTAAGACTGCTTGTTAACCTACGAGTTTGGTGGCATATGCCCGCATGTTTTTCAAGACCAAGACCGTCTCTACCCCTATTATTTATTTTATTTTTCATTTACTAAGCAATAATTGGGGATATTTTATTCATGTCTATCTACCCTATGATTTTATCATAGCTACGAACTTGGGTATCGATATGTTATTATTCTCCTACCATCAAAAAACCAAACGTGTGGTTGACTTGAGTGCACGATGACCGACTCTGCTTGTAACTGTATTAATATGTACTATATATGTTTAATTAGTTGGATGGAATATTTAGCTTCAATACTTTTATCTTTCTTTTTTTAATAAATAATACATATACTAATTATACTGTAATTTAATCACAGATAATTTTTGTATAATAAGTTTATTTAATAATTATCTAAAAATTATAGTATTAAAGATGTTTTTAATTGGTTAATGTATGGTTATTGAACTCTTATTTTTTGATGAGATACTTTTATTTTTCCTGTTAGTTAGGTCTTTATTATGCTTACGATAATTTGTAATTACTTTTATTGAGATCGCTGTCGTCGGCTCGTGTTAACATCTACTTTTATGTTATCTATTTTAAATGACTTTGTTTCTATTTAATCTAAGATATTTTTATTTTGAAATATTCACGAGTCTTATAGGGGTGTTTGAATTTTATTATTTTGGGGGAAAATTATAGAAATTTTAATTGTAAACTAATCCTGAATACAAAATAAACTTATATATACACACACTTTTTTTTGTTATTTTCTAACGTTTAATTTGAGTCAACAGTGGTAGCGTAGCAAGATATTCTACCACTTGGGTTGGTAGGTGGCCTGTTAAATAATATCAACGGCTACAGTTAAATGCAAATAAAATCTACAGCTAGAGTTGCACCACGTCACCGGGTATGACTGTACCCCAGTTTTTTGGTCTTACACTGACCTTTTTTTTATTTGTATATTTTCTATTTCGCTGGTCCGTGTCAAGCGAGACTGAGTTCCAAACCAAAAAAATAATGTCACTACTGAATATTTTATATTAATTTCCAAAGTGATGAGTAGTTGATTCTTGAACGGTCAAGGTATTGGAGCTACCTACCCATTTTCATACCAACGAAGCATTTTCTCAATTTACTTGGTACTCTATTCATTAATTTTTTTATAACATTCTTTCAATACATACTTTTTATTTTTTTTAAAAATATGCATACACATTTAGTGCACGGACATCGATCGATGTTACTGGAGTATAAGAAAACTTAGTAGTATAAGAATAAATTAATATAAAAAAAAAATTGACGAAGGAGAATAAAATAATATTAAGCCTTCATCAAATGGTTGGTATACTTGCTCGGTTGGAAAGTCAGATACAAAGGATTTAATCCCATTGTAATTTTATAATATGATACTACTCTCTTCCCTGAATATGATAGTATTATTTGATAGAAAATCTCGTGTCTCTTTAACTCAGAAGCAGATTCACTTCATCCATGGCCGCTACCACTTTTGTTGATTAGTAGGAGCCACTTAATATGAAGAAGAACTGATTAAAATCAAGTCATATGGTGGCGGATCGACTCGCCTCCTATAAGTTATGGTTTGCCAATGTTGAAGACAAAACATTAGGATTAATAATATGTTAGGTATCAATCAGAGACCCTTTTTAGTTTTACTTTAAATAAACACCTTTTCATTTTTAAAATTCTTTCACGAATTTGTAAAAAAAAAATGTTTCTTTTCAAAGGTTAGGTCAGTCATAAATAAACCCTATGGCAAGCTAAGCTATAAACAGAATAGCTTATAAATATAATATAATAACGAACTCAAAGTGACATTTTAACAAACATAGATAAGTTTAGTTAGGCAAACTTTAAGCTAGTCCATTTCCATTCCTCATGGCAACTAAGCTACAGATAGAAAGGTGGGCTTGGGTTATAAAAAAAAAAGGTGAGCTTGGACCAGTTATAAATTGTAACAAGCAATTGCTTTATACACCCTATTTTTGTTTGGTGCACCCCCATAATTACTAATATCCCCATCTTAGTCCTGTCTCTCCCAAGCAAATGCTAGTCGTCTCTCCCCCAAACCTCCATAACCACCGCTCCCCACCTCCACCCAACACGACCTCCACACTGCAACAAACCCACCACCCATCATCATGACTAGAGGTGGGCAAACAGACCCGGGCCCGCGGACTAACCCGTTAACCCGTAACCCGTACGGTATATGGACTCCATTTTTTCGAGTCCGTTTAAAATGCGGGCTTTTTAGCCCGGCCCGTTTAACCCGCTGGCTAAACGGGTTTTAACCGCAGGCTAAACGGGCAGTCCGTGGGCTTTTTTTTTTTTTTTTTTTAATTTTAGGATGTTATTTAAATATTCAATGAAGTATCTATGTGTATTATATTTGTGTGCATTTAAAATTTGCACTTGACTTGTTTGGATCTAGACTTGACACACTTGCAAATTAAGTACTTTTTATATGGTTGGTGATATATTATTTTGATTTAGTATTGATTGAGTAGTGCTTGAGTATTAATTGATTGAGTAGTGTTTGAGTATTAATTGATTGAGTAGTGCTTGAGTATTAATTGATTTGTGTATATCAAAACCTTTGATATTGATTTTGTGATAGGTGCCGCTGCATATGTATATAAATTTTTTTGCCTTTTTTTTTAAAAAAGAAAGATTTAAAAAATGGTTAAATTTTAGTTTAAAAAATTTAATTTTCAAAATGATTGATGATACAATAATTTGTCATAGGTGCTGCCGCACATTATAATTTTTTTTGGATTTTTTTTAAAAAAAAAGGTGTAAAAAAAGGTTAAATTTGAGTTTTAAAAATTTAATTTATTTTTTTTTTAATTTTTTCTGTTAAACGGGCCAGCCCGTTTAGCCCGCGGACTAAACGGACCGGTCCCGGGCTTGAAAAATCAGAGCCCGTTTACAATGCGGGCTAAACGGACGGGCTAAACGGGCCGCGGGCCAAACGGGTTACGGGCTAAACGGGCGGGCCCGTCCGTTTGCCCACCTCTAATCGTGACTCATGAACCTCTATGTTGCACCAAACTCACCATCATGTCGCACAACCCCCATCATTGAGTAATTCGGGACACATTTTGTTTTTTGGATTACCTAATTCGAAATTATGTTAGCATCATTCTAGAACAACAAATCTGAAATTCCTCTAATACAGTTCCAGATTGAGTAATTTGAAACACAACATATATGTCTTGTATTCAGTAAAAAAAAATATTGTATCTTGTACTGGTATAGATTGTAAAGTGTAAGTTTAACATTATTTTTTTTTACTGAACCATTAAAAATTATTAGAAAATAAAGATAAAATATTTAACATTCATGTAGTACACAAACTTCTCTCTATTTTTTATTTCATCAAAATGCATAATTATATTAGTTAAGGTAATTATAATCAATATGATATTCTTGACTTGACAAAGCAAAATGATAAAATAATTTAAAATAGTATATATCTGTTTTCTTTTTGAATTCATTTTATTCAGTTATTTACTTTTTAATGAAAATATATTTTTAAAAGATAGATCCAAAATTAACAAAAGTAATTTAAATTATTTTTCATTATTAACATCTCTTATAACATCTATATATATAATATTTGTAAATATTCAAATACATATATGCTAACATATATTTTTGTAAAATTATAAAATAAAAAAAATACATTAAAATTCATAATAATATGAAAAAAAAGACAGAATATAAATTTAATACATGTGCATGACATGGAATACTTTATATATATATATTTTTTTTATAAATTATCATTTATAAAAATTTCAACCTAATATTCATTTGTTATAAAAATCATTTTAATTATCAAAAAGAAAAGGAAAACCAAAGATAAATTAAAAAAGAAAAACCCTCCAAGAAGGGGGTCACGGCGTTTTGTCCTTGGTAGGACAGAACAGATGTTGCATTCGTTCTGTTCACTTTACAGGGCCAGGTTTTCTCTATTCATGGCATCCAAACCTCAACGCCTCCATCAAAGTAAGTTTGGATGCATTGCCATCAATTCAATTCATTATTTTCGCTCACTTTAACAGTTGCAGGGACCAACATTCAGAGCTCAGCAAAGAGGGTAAGAACCATGGCCACATCCACACCCATTGAACCCGCTATGAAGGACGCTTTTTCCAGATACGCTCAATATCTCAATGACCTTGTAATGCTTCTCTATTCTTCAATTCAGATTTCCAAGCTTTGTGTTGGACAGTCTCCCCCTCAAATTTTATTTTACTGCTGGGATTTTAGGAATTATTGTTTTGGAGCACACTACACACTGCCCCCTTATACAATTATCTTGCTTCACTGATGATATTGGGTACCTAAGAGTATCCTATCAAGTCAGTAACTTTACAGCTCCATTTTTGGCTGTTATTTTGATACTTTGTAAACTTGTATTTATAGAATGACAAACGGGAAAGAGTGGTCAAAGCAAGTCGTGATGTAACAATGAATAGCAAAAAAGTCATATTTCAAGTGCACAGGTTATCTCTTTCTCCTCTCTCTCTCTCTCTCCCTCTACATGTATATGCTCATGAGGGTGTTACCTGTATCAGCTGAATTACTTAAAAGTTACAAGATATCTTTTTCTGTGATTAATTTGTCCTCTGTGCTTTATTTGTTCTTTAATTTGTCATCTGAATCAACTTAGTTTGTACCTTGAAATTGTTGTAGTGTGATGAGTTTGTTTTCTATTAGCAGTAAGGATTATCTTGATTGCATTACTCTCGCATTCATTCTTTATACCTCGATCCCCCTTCTATTTTTTAAATGCAAATAGAACGAGTAAATATGAGTTAATAAGACCTTCTTATCTTGATGAATTCTTTTTCTATAGTAAAAGATAAAATAAAAGAAATAGGAGCCCAAATTCTACTGCTGATTGGCAATGATTTATCGTTACATACTTACATGTTATCTCTTCATCTTCATGATCTTACTGGCATTACCATATTTTAATTTCTTAATAAGGATGAGTAAATACAATAAAGTGGAAGTACTTGAGAAAGCTGGAAAGGATTTAGCAGCTGTGACAGATCAATACATGTCACGACTAGTCAAAGAATTGCAGGGAACTGATTTTTGGAAGCTAAGACGAGCATACTCACCTGGGGTATACTTCACACACATTACTTCCTTGTTAAGATCAAATATTTTTTTCTGATACTTGTCTTGGGTGTTTGCACTTTGCAGATACAGGAGTATGTTGAAGCAGCTACATTCTATGGTTTCTGTAAAAATGGAACTCTTTTGAAGCTTGATGAGATAAACAAAACATTGCTACCACTTAGTGATCCATCTCTCCATCCTCTGCAGATAAATATCCTTGACTATCAATTAGGGGTGAACATTTTTTTCTTTAACATTTTATCATTATCCATGTTGTGATTTATATTTTACGTTGTTGATAGTAGATAACATACACCAACGAAGACCCAATTTAATAGATTCTTAGAAGTGCTTGATTTGTTGTGATAACAGTTGGAGTTGACATCGTGCTTCCCTTTCTGTCTCTGTTAATGCAAAGAAGACCTAAAATTTTGGTCATTTCGAATCTTTTGATTGAATCTGGAACCACATTTTTATTTTTAATCTTATTTTTTTATTTCACAAAAGTTAACAAATATGGAAAAGGTGATTTAAAAAAAAAAACTAAAGGGTTGAGATTTAATCTAAACTAACAATTGAGATTATCACTGTTAATAATTCAACCCTAACTTAATAGAAGTAGCCAATAAAATATTATGTGGTTTAAGGATCAATTGGGGCAAAATAGAAGTTCAAGGTATCTATTTGTGAAAGAGGTAAAATTTAAGGGGGTTAAATGATCTTTTCCATGATTTTTTCTCCCTCTTCCTCTGAAAGGTGCTCAATATTCTTTTACAGGTTGCAGATTTGACTGGAGAGCTGATGCGTTTAGCAATAGGGAGGATATCAGATGGTGAACTTGAATTTGCTGAGAAGATATGCATATTTGTGCGTGATATATACAGAGAGCTTACACTAGTAGTGCCACATATGGATGACAGTTCTGATATGAAAACAAAGATGGATATAATGCTCCAAAGTGTCATGAAAATAGAGAACGGTAATGCATTGGTTTTCAAAATACTGTTTGCTAGACTGAAAGTTCTATCTGTTATGTTTGATGCCTTGATACCTTATTACTGCAAGCACAAATAAAATAGTCGACTGACTGATTGGAAAAATATTTCATATCATCTTAATTTAATGAAATTGGTTTTCCACCCACTCATAAGATTCATTTCTTAAGTTCATGATTTTGGATCCTGCATATTTGAACTCCATTGTTTTCTTAGGTCTAAAGTCATTCTCACTCTTAAATGATGATTCCTGCTGCAGCTAATAGCTATTAGTGTTTGTATGATAGCACCATTATATATATAATATATAATCTTAAAAAACTATGGTACATGGTGAGTTCATGAGTTCTAGGCCAGCTGGTTCAAGAATGATTGTTATGGTAATTCCTACCTACATATACTGCTCCGATGATGTGTGGTGACACACTATATTTACCTAATCAGAAAACCGTTGCTACAGCAATATAAAATGTTGATTATAAAGTGTTTTCATTATTTGTATTGAAAACCCAATATCAGCTATCTTTTTCTCCCCTTCCTACCCAAATGAAGTGTGAGCGAAATATTGTTTAAGATCTTCTATATACAACTTTTGATACAAACTCGTTAACATATGTTCTTTATGTAGCTTGCTTTAGTGTTCATGTGAGAGGGTCAGAGTATATTCCACTTCTTGGATCCAACGATCCAAGTTCTTTCTTAGTGGGAGTTCCAGATATTGAACTATGAGGTATTGTATTCATTCCTCTGAGTCTTAGTTTATTCTGGGGTCTTTTTGCAATGTGTTCCTTTCTATTGAAAGAAGGTTTCCTTATCTTACACCAGTTATCCATTGGACTCTTTGTGAGATCTATGTAAATGAGAGAATAGTCTGCTAGAAGGTTTTGGAGGTTGATATCACTGCATGGACCAATCTCAACGATATTTTGTGTTTGCACATGATCATCGAAGAGGAAATTTTAGCCGATTCTTAGCAAAGATGACAATGTACGCTTCTCATTTTATTTGAAAAGGTTGATCATTTTCACATGATGTTATTGAACTTGTACTAAATCTTCTGAGATTAAAGAAATTGACATAAAGTTTGAATTATGCTATCATATGAACGTTTCAGTTTTCTCCTCAGTCTATTATCATATCTGGTGTGTCTGCTTTATTGACATGGAGAGAAGTTTTAACTAGATAAACCATGACTTAGTCATCTCTGCCTTTTTTTTTTAAACCCACAAAATGCCACTATAACAGGATGGTAAAAAACTTATGTGCTAGAAAATTTATCAATACTGGTGGGCTTCGGTTATTGGTTGAACCATACTGTGTGTAGGAACAGCTGTTTACTCCTGTTATTCTAAATCGTATACAGATATTGAAGGAGTAGGCACTAGGAACTTTTTTGTTTGTTGAAGTTATGAGTGAAAATGGGTTTTGTTTGTTGAGTTAGGATAGATTTTGTAAGATATTTAAGCTTTTGCCTATTTCCCATATAAATTCATATTCAACTTATTTATTTGAGCGTGAGTTATTAAAACTTTTGGTACTTGTCTTTGATTCCTATGGATAAAAAAAAATTATTTATTTGATGTAAGTTTTTTTTTTTTTTTTGCCTATCCTTTTAATAGACATGGACTTGAAAGTCTGTTTTAAAAATTTTCTTTGTAGTAACAGAAACTTATTTTTAAATAGGGTAGTGGATCTAAATTGTATGGTATTCAGTAAATTTAAATCTTTAAATTGATTAACAAATAGTTATTCTCAAACATTATAATAAAAATTTAGCACATTATTATTATTATTTAAAAGGGAAAACATGATAGGTTAAAAGGTTTTTTTAACGGCATAAAATTTGTATTAAAAAAATTATTTAAAGCTAATTTTTTTCCTTTAGATGGGTTTTTAAAAAGTCTTAACTTTGTTCAGTAAAAAAAAAAAAGTCTTAACTTTGGGACGAAAATTTGTGTAAAAAGGGCAAACATAATAGCTTTAAAACGTTTTTTAAATGACTTAAAGTGTGTTAAAAAAAAATAAAGTTAAATGGTGATGCACTATTTTAAAACTATTTTACACTATCAATCAATTACAAATCTTGATGACTTTTAAGTTGGTTATTATAAAAGTTAACAAACTTAACATATATGGTAGATTGTGATTGGACGACGATGTAAATTTTTTTTATACTGTCAGTACATCACCTATTTTCTCAAAAAAATAATACTTTAAACCTATTTTTTTCTCCTTTAAATAAGTTTTTAAAAATGTCTTAACTTTGGGACGAAAAAAAATTCTTTAACATAGTTATTAAATAATTTAGACTCGGCTTAAACTTAAGTTTTGTTTTTTTGTTGAAAAAATGTAAGTTAAGTAATAACTTGTTGACAAATAATGACCTATTTTCAATTTTAATTACAAAATGAACTTAGGTAGTGTTTGGATAAGGGATTTTTAAGTTTCAATGAATTTAAAATGTATGAGAATTTAATTATTTTAATTATTTTTTTATTTTAAAAATACGTTGAATAAAGCAATTTAAATTTCTTGTGTTTCAATTTTTTTTAAGATAAAATAATTTAATTTTCATCACATGCAAATTACATTTTATCAGTTTGAAATTTCTTCATTTTCAGTATTATTTGAATTTTTTTCATTTTACTTGAAAAAAACCTCCTATAAAATTTCCATAATTTTAAAAAGCATTTGATTTTGATATCTAAACAAGTCATTTTAGTGTATGGTAACTTAAAAATTAAATTCCTATTTCAAAACTTCTCATCTAAACATGATATTATGCTTGTTAAAGATAAAGGCGATATCAAACTCGACCATTTTTTTTAAGATGTTCACAATGCTACATGAGAAAAAAAAAAAAAAGTTATTTGGTGGGTCTCAAACTAATAAATTTTAATTTTATTATTTTTTATGAAATATTTTGAGTAAAGTAATGAGTAGAGTTTAATTCATACGAACTAATAAATTTATAAATCAAAATTAATCAAATTTATCAACGATATTATTAAGACCAGTGTTTCATTCGTTGGCTGAAATAGTAATGCTTTAGAAACATTTATTTTATCGGTAAAAACTTAAGTTTGACTCTTCTATAGTAAATCCCCACTTAATAGGAAAACAATAAACCTCAAACATTGATGAGAAATCCCCACTTTAAAGGGAAAACAATAAGCCTCAAACAATAAATCCCCACTTTCTGATCAGAAGGTAACTTCTGTAAAAGCTAATAAGCGTACAATCCACATAGGAAAAAAAAAAAAAAAAAGGAAACCAAAATAAATCATTTTTAAGGGGCACTATGCATTTACAAGATTAGTATCATCACAAATAACAGATGTCACATTAGAGCAATGCTGTGATTTCTGTATTTTCCTCTTCCTATATCTACATTTGGCAGTCTCCTCCTGGCATAAACCAGAAATAAACAGCCGACTTTATGCTTTTCCATCTTGAATCTCCTCACGATAACCATGACCAGATTCAGATGATGAGGAAATGACACTCTTGCCTTTGCTATCTGATGACGATGTGCCCTCATCTACACTTTTATCAGCTTTTGTCCTCTGCAGAATCTCGAGCTGATTTTGCAGGATCTGTAGTGGGGAGGGGGGAAATTGTCTACTACTATTAATTTCATCTTCGTTCAAAATCATGTAAACTCGATCTTTATCAAACAATTTAATTACAGTGAACGGGACCATGCAGTGCAAACCTATTTGTATGCATTCGTGTTATGTCTCAGTGCTTATAAAAGCCTAATTAATTCTGATAGTTATTTATAATAATAATAATAATAATAATAATATCAGTAAATGTCCCTTTTTGGGGTGGCAGAATTTAGCATACATACAGGAGAAGGGAATATTCATTTGGTGTGGTCATCATAATCATCAAATGTGACCTTTTATATTCAGGTAAAACCAAGTTGACACACACCACTTACTGTGTGGGGGTAAAGAAAAAAAGAGAGCCGATCATACCTGAATCTGGCATTGAAAATGAGCTTCAAGCTGAGAGCTTGGGATATTTGGATCATTTCCAACCCCCTCTCCATAATTCACAGGGGATGCATGTGCTTGGGAAGGTAGAAAATGGAAGTATTGCATTGGAGGAAAGGATACATTTGTTGGTCTACCAGTGATAACACACTGCCTTTGTGCTTGTTCACTGGAAGTTTGCTCTCCATTGCGGTCCGTATTAGAAGATTCAGCCAGAGATATTTGAACCGGGGGATGAAGAGTGTATCCAGGAGAGCTACGAGTTTGAGAACAGGCCTTCGTCAATTAAACACTTTATAGACTAATTCAGTATTATCAATTTTTTTTAACGAAGCATGAATATAAGAGTAAGATCACAAAATCGGTACTTTGCCTTGTGAGTTGTGACTCAGTCATCTTAGCAAATGGTGAACTAAGAGGAAGAATAATGAGTAAAAATGTAATATGACAAATTTTATAGAGCATAGTGTGATTATTAAACAAATCAGATCTGGAAATACAATTTCATGATACCATTGATGCAAGATATATTCAATCAGATTTAGTCAATAATTGTACAGATCATACTTATATATCAAAGCAAAAACTCATAATTTTAAGAGTATATTTTCCAAAATCAGATCAATATTGAATTGGATTCAAGCCCAAATCCAGCCATTAAGGGCATGTTTGATGATCATTCTTGAAAACAGTTTTCTGTTTTCAAAACTGCGGGTGTCTATTTTTTATCCGATTGTTTAGAAAACCTGTTCTTCATAATATGTTTTTAGAGTAGAAAATTGAGAGCACATCTTCGTTATTTTTGTTTTCTTTGACTGGTTTTCATGGATTCTCTACTCTCACTTCAAACTATCACCACCTCCACCACAGCCTGTGCCAACATCACTGAGAAAACAAGAATATCATCAAACATGCCCTTGGATATAAAAAACTTATTTTCAAATTCAGGAGCTTATAAATTGTAAATAAAGTATTGGAATCCAAAAAGCTTCAAATTTTTTTTGCTTAAGATATCTTTATACTCAACGAAACATAATAAAAACAGTTAGAATTAAACCAGTCAGCTTCTGCAGAAAGGAAAGTCTTGACATACTTTTGACAGGTTAGTCTGTTATTTAAAACAGTTTTCCAACATCTTTCCAACAGGTTAGTCCCAGTCTCTCATATTCGAGGAATAGCTTACAACCACCAATTTTTTTTCACTAGTGGGGTCGACTACATGGATAAAAAATGGCACCATTATGTCATGTCATAATTCAGAGCAGCCATTTGGTCAACACAAGGAATGGCTTAACCTAAAAGATTTCAGGCTTTAAAACATGTCATTCCTTCTAAGTGGAATTAATTTACCTTCCAAGTTAATATACAATTTAGTCCCTAAAAGTGACAACTTGTATTGCTTTGATCCCAGAAATTGTTTGTCTATACTAGGAGGAATAAACAATAACAATAAGTTGTTAATAAGTTATGAGTAAGTTACAAGTGTTTATACTAGGAGTTTAATAAGTCAGTTACAATTGGTTTTATTTGGAGTTTATATGTGACTAGTGACTAATGAGTCAGTTACAAGAGGTTCCTTTTGGAGTTAAAAAGGAGAAAATTGTAAAGGAAAGCATCTTGGGAGAAATGTCATACCATACAAAAGAATTCGCAGAGGGGTACACATAAGACTTCTCATATATTGAAGCTGCAGCAGCAGCAGCTTGGAGTCTAGCTTGATGTCGACTCAAACTATCAGTAACCTCAGTCTGAGCTGTGCTTCCACTGCCTGTCCCAGTTGTTCCTGTTCCAGGTGAAAATAAAACAATATTAAATAATACACTGAACAAGCATATATGCAGAGTCATAATGTTTAAAATTACAAGTGTCAATATGCTTATTTAATCTTACAGATATTACATTCAAAATATTTTAAACAGTCTAATTGTATTGGGCTCAGGCAAGCAACATAATCACCCAAAATTAAAAGAAAACAAGGTCTTAAAAGTTAACTAATATGTGCAAAAAATATATATATAATATATAACAGGATCTTTAAGAGCTTCATACAAAACATTAAAAAATGAATGAGAAAATCTTCACAGGTGAATAAAAAAGAAATTACGCATTACAAAAATAAATGGATAAATGAAAATGATTTAAAAAAAGAATGTGGTGGAAGGTGCAGATGGCAAAGTGTTTATTTGTCAGAGACATGCTGCCAACTCTATTTTTCCATCTTTGCTTCTTCCAAAGACACTGTTTCTGGAAATAATATCAGTTCATTTCTGACATCATGTACATTACTAACATGTTCCGTGAACACTATTTAACTATAGTGAGTGATTATCATATGATTACCCTGTTGATGGCCATCTGACTGTGATCCTTGCTGCCCTGCAGCTGCAGTTGTCCCATTTTCTGGTGGTACAACCAAGGCTCTGCAGGTGGGGCAAGTGTGCTGCCGCTCCAGCCATGATCGGAGACAATGAACATGAAAAAGATGTCCACATATGAGTTTCTTGGCCGTCGTCATCTCTTCACGACAAATGATGCAGGTTGCATCACTTCTGCATAGCCATTTAAATATATATATTTAAAATGCATAAATAATAAATTAATGAGATGCTACACCAGGTTTAGAACTCACGCATTAAGCTCTTCAGGGGTTGCATCTGGAAACCGATCATTCATATTGGAAGTGATTTTACGATATCGTATGTAATCTGCAACACGGACTTTGAAGTTCCTAAATGTCTCATACAGCTCCCGTATAAGGTGCAAGGGAATACCATAGTTTCTGATAGGTCAACTGAAGTTAGTATAGGTGAAAAATATAACCTGTGAAAGTTAAACATGTAATCTAACCAAAATAGCATGACAATGAAAAACAAATAAATAAACCAAATGTATACATGTTAATGAACAGAAACTAAAAGTATCATTGTCAATTATGATTGAATCTGTTTCTCAGTGCAGTCTAATGGCTCAATGCACAAGTGTCAATGAGAGACATACGAAAACAGAGACTATGACTAATGACTCATGTAGTGCATACATACGAAGGCTACCATAAATGTAAAAAAGAAGAGTTGACTCATCACTTACACAAAAATTACAAGAAAGAAGCACATATACATAGACAAGTGAAGCAAGTCCCTAATGAGTTCCAGGTAAAATGTGAAGACCGGTTTCTTTTCCCATTGTCCCTCCATAAGCAAGTCACTGACATAGAAAAGATATTTTACAAAAATTGACACCGTTGTGGTTGCCAGTATCATGTACCTGAGATAGAAACAGATAATTTGTCAAATAAAATACTCAACTATATATCATTTCAAAAGAATGATATATATGGCTGCTCACCAGTCACCAATCCTTTAGTTATCATTGTCCAACAAGAAATTTTGAGAGTTTAACCAAGATGTGAAATTTCATATATCAACATGGCCTAATTGGATATTTGGATTTATGCATGACTGAATCAAAATATCAAATAAAAGTCAAACAAAGAAAAAACTAAACGGCATTCTGAATCTCATACAACCAGAAATTCAGCTGCATTTCTATTCATAGTTTTTAATATACACTATTTACGAGTCATAACTCATTTGGGAGGAGAAAAAGGAAGAAGAAGGCTTACTCGAAACAAAAGAATAGTGAAACCGAAGCCTGCCATGTTTCTATCAAATGCTTCATAGAACTATATAAGAAAAGGCTATCTAGAAGAAGAAGGAAGCCCATAAAAGATACAATTCGAACATGGGACAACATGGGCACCGAAGGAGTGGTCTCAATGTACTCGACTCTCTTTTGAGCCAACCAATGCAAAGCCTTAATCAACAACAATGCTGTGACCATTGCAAGGAATGTGACAGAGAAGTCCTGCCTAAAAATGGTGATTGCAAAGAGGATTTCCATAACCTCCCTCCACGATTGCTCGTTAAGCCTCTCAACCTCCGCCTCTCGAAGGGAACCCAAGAACACCTTCTTGGTTAATTGCCATAGAATACACATAAAGACCAAACCCATGTTGAGAAGAAGCACCAAACTGATCTTGGAAGTTGACAGATACACCATTGCCGGATAAAACTGGCCCCTACTGTTAAATGCATGATATATAATAGCCAGAGTTGCAATGAAACTAAGACCCGCATATGTCTTCAGCTTCATGATTTTTTCTCTGCATAAAGCCAAAGAAATCATTGAATCAACATCTGAAAAACCTAATTTATCAATTACACCTGTAATTAATCTGCCCTACATATATGCATTTGGAATGATGTTCTATAAAGAAGAATCAAACAGACTAAAAATAAACATAAAAGTTACGAACGATTTGCAAAGTGCATATTCAAAATGAAACCCCCATACATGATAAGCCCTAACTAGGAATCAGATCAACGCGGAATTAATTAAAGAAAATTTAGAAAAATGATAAAGAATTTGATAGAAATAAAGTACCAATTGGGATTGAAGGGTCTGAGTTCGTAGAGTTGGAACGGGAAAAAGAAAAACAATCGTCGGTTGTATCCTCCCCTAATTTCTTTCGCTCTCCCCGTGGATTTCCAATGTTTTTGTCTTTAATATTAAATATTAAAATTCATGAATAACATTGAGACAAAATGATGTAATAGTATCCAACCATATTTCGCCACGTACACTTTTTGTTGTTGTTAACAAGCCAATTGTAATACAGTAAAGTACCAATACTCTCAGTGAATAAAAAAAAAAATTGAAAGAGAAGAAATGCTAAGAACACTTTTTTTATCCTCCTAAAATTTATTGAAAAGGAAGCATTTTAGTAAATTTTATTTCTAAATTAGGAGAAAAATTTACTGTCATGTCTCTAAATATAAAAATTTTAAAAAAAATTATTTATTCTTTTTACAAGACTCTTTTCATATTATATTTTGTATTAATTATTTTTAACTAAAATACTCTTAATTACTTAATAATCGAAGACTAACATACATACATTAATTAATTAATTAATTACGTAAAAAGTAATTGAGTGAAAAGAAAAAAAATGACAAATTCCAATAATTTTAAGGATAATTTTAAAAAAATAATACAAATTACTAATAAATTTAATGTTATTAACTAAATTAATCAACTTTCTTAAATAATGTGAGTTAGTTAAAAAAATATTATATTTAGGGATAAAGGTAGTATTAAATAAAAAAATAAAACCTACTAAAATTTGTGATTTTGGACAAATTTCACAAGTGTTGGAAAAAAAAGATTTAAAAATGTTAACAATACTCTCAACTTCGAGTGCTGTTATCCGCCCTAGAAAAAACACTTAACTAGGTTGTGTTTGGTTGAGGCAGGGAGGAGAGAAATAGAGGATAAAGTGTGGGTCTCATGACCTTTTACACTCTATTTTAATTCAAATATTTCTCTCTTATTTTCATTCTCTCTATTTCTATCTTCTCAACCACCAAACATAGCATTATTCTACTCATCAACACCATGTTGTAAAAAATAAAGAGTTTAGTTTCTAAATATTTTTAATCTATATATTTTTATACTATTAATTAATCAAAAATTAGATGAAGTAATTTTGTTTGTCTAGACCACAATTATCCTTCACTCGAACTCGAGACCTCTAATTAAGTTAGAACAGTCTCACGCTAGTTGATCAACGCGCTCGGTGGTAGTAAATTTTAAACCGTAGTTATTGATTTGTGATTTTTTTTTTTGCATTTTCACTATATTTATTTTTTATATGTAAAATGAAATGTATAATTTTGAGAGCTAAGTTTTTACTTTTTCTCACTTTTTAGAATTAATACATTATTTATATTCTCTTAATGCACGAGATAAATATTTTATATAATTAAAAATTATAATAAATAAATACTTTTAAATATGTAAATTATACTGTAATTAAAATTTAATAAATAAATATTTTTAAATATATAAATTATATTTAAAGTCATGATAAACAATTTATATTGTGATACAATAATATTTTTAAATATTGATAATTTATCTTAAAAAATATTAAGATTTAATTTTAAAATAGAGATGAAAATGATAGATCGAAAGAAATAAAATTTTAAGAAAAATCTTTAAAAATATTTTCGTTCAATACTAATTTTTAAAGATACTCTCGTTAAGAAAAATTAAAAGTACTCCCGTTCACTATAATTATTCTAAATTATAAATGTAAGGGATTTCATATACTACCCATACAATTCTATCTCTGAATTAGATTACAGAAACCTAATTAAAAATGGTGAAATAGTTCATAAACTTATATATTAATTTAACAAAAAAAAAATTGGTTTAGTTAAAAAAATAATTTTTTTCTACTCTCATTTTTTGAAAATGGACTACATGTATTCTCCACGCAATTGGTTGGGTGATACTTTAAAAATTATTTATATACTTTTTCAATTAGATTTCTAAAGTTTTGTTTATTTTTTATTTAGGTCCTAGCACATACCTAATTAAAAAAATAAATACAAATTCAGAAATCTAACTAAAATTGTTGAGTTTCTAGCCTAATATTCTCATCTCTATATACTAGGATCAAATTAAAAAATAAAAAAATATATATAAATTCAAAGATCCAATTAAAAAATAATATTAATTTAATTAAAAATTTTCAAAACACTTACATATTAATTTAACCATTTTTTTTTCTTTCCTCTAGGCTGTGGTTTATTTCTAACTTCATTTTCTTGTGGTTTATTCTTAATTCTATTGGGTGTTACCAAGCGATACCCCAAAACCAAAAGAGAAGAGAGTGGGAAAGGAGAGGAGGAAGAAGAGCGAGATGGCGTCAGTGGTGAAGAACATACTCAAATCGGTCAGAGAAAAGGGTTTCGGCGCTTTCCTCAGAGAGCTCAAGGATGAAGGCTACCTGTTTGTTCCTTTTCTTTCCTTCGCTTCTAATTTTCCCCTAACAAATCATTCAATATTTTGCGAATCTTATTATTTAGTTCAATATTCCTGTTATTGTACCTCTTTTTTTTTTTCCCTTTCTTATAATTTGCCACTGCTTTTTGATTTCCCTTTCTCCGGAAAATGCAATTTAGGACTTGAAATGAAACTCAGATTTGATTTAATAGCTATTTGTTCATAAAATGTTGCGATTGTCAAAGGAATTTTGCGGTGCATTATTCGGAGAAATGTCAGTAGAAATTATTGAGGGTTCCTTGATTCCATGAACAAAGCAGATTTATCTATTGATACTCGAGGGTTGTGCATTTGTGCTGTGCTGATATCTTTTACATTATGGTTTGAATTTTCAGGAGATGCCTTCCGGATGGAAATCTCTTGTAAGTCAATTGCTTTGCTTGATCTTTTCATTTTCATTCCATTTCATTCGATATATATCCTTCTTTGAAAGCCAAATTATTACTTTCGATGATTGAACGTCTCTTCACTGTGTTTTGGCTCATGGCCTTTCCTTATTGGTGATTTTACATGTTTGATGAAAAGATAGGATGCAGAGAGGCATAGTAGAATAATATATGCAATTGAAGGAGCCTTTCTTATTATTATTCAGGGAGGAATATGAGAAGCTAAAAAATGTGAGAAAAACATACATGACAGTAGCTTTGTCACTTCAAATGGCCCTCCTATAGATAAAAGGAGAAGAGCTTTTAGAGGTTTGATTGTGTGTTGCAACAGATATAAATGGTTTTTCTCTAGGTTGAATTGAGTGGATGTATATGGTTCATTGCAATTAGATTTAGATTTCTTTTTCTTGTAACCTGTCTCTAGCTGTCAGAACAGAGATCAAGTTTCTATAAAGTTGATGAAAGGCTCAGTTTTTATATATTGTTGTATCTTTGTTGGTATTTTACCGTAAGATCTTAACTCCTGTGATATATACTAGTTTTTTTCCTCTGCCAATCTAATTCTTTTCTGAATTTATGTAGGCAAACCAAGATCCACAATATTGGGGCAACTCTTGTTGGTGTTGATAAATTTGGTAACAAGTATTATGAGAAGCTTGGAGACACACAGTATGGTAAGTGCCTCGCTCTTTGTGTCTCAATCTGTATGTGTGTGGTTTAGTCAATTAGTCTAATAACATGGCTAAAAACAACAAAACTAACCCCTTGAGCCCAAGACTAGCTAGGGACTAATGAAGGTGTTTACCATGCACATGGCAGCAACTATTAACATCAAGCAATCCAATTATTGCACATGAATATCTCACTACGACTTATTTAAAAAGAAAAGGATATGGTGAGATGTTATGGCTTTTCAGATGCCGCCTCAAAACAGTTGGTATACAGAGTAGAATAGAATGCTGTAAATGGTGTGTTTATCTTGGAGTTACTACAAGCCTTGCAAGTAAACAATCAAAAGATCATACCAACAATCGGTACAAAAAGGATAAATATTAACAATATCTGTGCAATTAGGTCAAGAGTAATGGCCATGGAAGCCAAAATATCAATAAAAAAAACATAACAAATAGAACTACAGTCAAATTGTGAGGATTGTGTGTGCGTGCTCAGTGAGGGGGAGAGACAGTCTTTGAAAACAGAAATATATTGAAGCTTTTTATTATAAGCTGCCTGTGGGGTCTGATGAGGGGTGGAGAATGGGTTATTGGGAATCAATAAAACATATAGTTTAAAATTCCTAAGATCTTTGTCTCTCTTCTGTGATAAAGTACATAGTGCTAGCTTATAATCCTTTTCTCCTGTCAACAGAACACATTTTTTTTCAAGAAAATTTGTGAGAAAAATTCTCAGCTTTCTGCACTTTTATTTTTCCTTTCATTCTACAATCACTTACAGTCATCAACATTGCACTAGTTTTTCTTCATTCTTACTTTTGATAACTTTCTGCAATTTTTCCATCCAATAAATGGTGTTTTAGAATTTGGGTGAAGTGAATGGATGATTCAAGGGCTATGTCCGTAATGTTTCTCAGTAATAGTCAGCGATATCTTAGCAGTAAAACCTAACAAAGCAATGCCAACTGATGAATCTCTTCTCCATCAACGAAGGGTTTTGTTTCAAATTTTAATGATAATACTATGAAAAAAATTGCAATAAATTGTAATTTGTAAAATGGATATCCAAGCAAATTACTTTATATCATTGAAATGAATTAAATTCATGCAATTAGATTCCCTACATTTTAAATTCTAAAATACTTTATCCAAACAGGAGCTAAAGCCCCCATGCTTGACATAATAATAAAATAACAAATTTATAAATGTCATGATTTTCTTGATATTTGGCAGGAAGACACAGGTGGGTTGAATATGCAGAGAAGACTAGATATAATGCCTCCCAGGTTCCACCTGAATGGCATGGCTGGCTCCACTTCATAACTGATCACACAGGAGATGAGGTAATTATTTTCTTTCCTATTTCCTTCCTTGGTAATGCTATATGGTAAGAAAATCTGAAGCCCCAAGATATTAATAATAATAATGCAATGAAATTGTTGCAGCTTCTTTTACTGAAACCTAAAAGGTATGGTATTGAACACAAAGAAAATTTGTCTGGAGAAGGTGAACAGTATATCTATCATTCCAAAGGACATACACTTAATCCAGGGCAGAGAGACTGGACCAGGTACCAACCATGGGAGTCCAAGGCCTGAACCATGAATATGGGGCAGCTGAGTTGCAGATGTTCTGGATGTTTGTTTTTTCAATCCTGAAATATTGTTTTGCCTTCATTTAATGAGGTGGAAAGCAGGTTTTTTCTTTTTAACAATAAAACGAATTATTAGTGGTGAAAACAGACAAATTCGCTTTGAACTTTAAATTTCTTTAAGTATACTGTCATCACCCTATGTATGCCATCGTGTTAAAAGGACTTGCTCTTATTTACAATAATCTTTTGCCTAATCTATTATTTGTACGCGTATTTTTTTTTATATAATTAAACTGACTGATCCAGAGTTTGTAATTATTAAACCTAACGACTTGAAAAATTATGCATACATCTTACTTTATGTCGTGAAGTATACTCACAATTGATTTATTTCTGTAAATTATACTCTCCGCCATACTTTATGTATTATTCATATGCTATTATTTTTCCTTGCAAATAATAAAATAAAATAAATTATAATTTTCAAAATAAGAGAAATATCACGTATAATACGTTCTAGTCTTGGGATTCACGTGATTAATTAATATATCTTTCATGATTTAAAATTATAGTGTTAATTTCGATACCTGGCTGGGTTGGCCTTGATTGTGTTTGGTAAGTTATTCTAGTAGTTTATAAGCTAATTTAACTAAAGGTTTTAAATCACATTTTTATGAGAAGTATAAGGGCATATATATCCAAACAAATTAAATGATTTATTATATTCAGTATTTTATAATTTTCACACTTTCCTATAATGATATTATCTTTATTACTTCAAGCAATTCAACTTATTTTTGTACAAAAAAAATCCAGTTCAACAATTCTAAAAACTTTTTTAAATGGACTGGACAATCAATCTCATTTTTTATATTTTATTATTTATCTTAATTTTAAGTTAATATATTTTTATATCTAAAAAAAAGTTAATATATTTTTATATTAATTGTTTAATTACATTAAATTCACTTCAAAATTCAAAATGTAAATAAAGTTCTGTCAAATTTTTACTCTAGCATTTTTCATTCTGCATTGTGCAGGTTAATAAATTTTTATGTGCATGATCGCTCTACACACGAATTTATGTCATCTCAAAATTGAATGCTGTACACCAATCTATATCTGTCATCCCACACTTCAAGGGATGCTGTATTAGTTGTTTTTGTAATTAATATACTCTACCAATTATGTGCGTTACGGTCAAAGCATAACAAAATTAAGCTGTTAGGAGTTCTTTAAACAAATAGGTATACAATTGTATTCATCAGCAATAGAATCAGCGTAAAGAATGTGCAATTGATACATGAATATTATGATTTTCCATTTAAAAAGATACATCTTGAAATACAACTTCTGAGATTGTCTTGAATCTTTCCATCATCGTTCGTAATTATCTCCTGTACATACCCGAATGTTGAAGTGTTCTACAATACTCCAATATCGTTGGGGAGTTTTTCACCTGTTCCCATATCTTGGCTGAATTCTTTAACCATTCACGCTCTGACACTGGTCTCGTGAAAGATGGTGACTTCATGGATAAAATCTGACAAACAGGAAAACATATTAATCATGTGTCTTAAATTTTGTTGATTATTAAAACCAACTGGTTTACAAGAAAGGAAGCAACATAACAGTAGCAACTAGCAAAGTAAAGAAACTTGACAAATCCTGCACTGTAGTGCTTGTGAGGCATTCGTTTGTGTGCTTGTAGAGAGAGAAAGAACCTGATCACGCAATTTCCATAGTGCAGAAACATAACTTTCATGCTGAGCTCTTGGATTTTCATCTTTTTTCTTGAGAGGGATCGCATACAATTTTATCATGTTAGAATCCATTTGACTGCCATGAACCAGAGAAGATGAAACATGCTCTTCAGGTTTGTTTTCGGCATGCTCTCTCACAAAAGAGGATGGTCTGAAATACTGCATGAGTGCCTTCCTCAACTGCACAAAATTACTAGGAGTAAAGTCTTGATCTTGCAACCTATACAAGTCAAAAGAAAATAAAAATACCGATGAGTGCTTCACTATGCAGCAACCTTATTCCAATAAAATGAAAGGAAGTGGATACAAGACAGAACTGTGACAAGTGATAATATGATTACAATTTTTTTAAATGGACAATCCGAGCCTCATATGCCTTTAGCTCTTTACTTTTAAGCCTCTTTTGCAATTCATTTTCTTTTTACCAATAATTACTGGCTCGTTACTAATTACAATCTTCTACACTTCATCTTTGGTTCTTGATTTTCTTATATATTTTCAAACAGTCAGTGACACGTGGTAGGTGACATAGACCTTATTTTTAGAGGATATTTGAAGGAAAAGTTATAGGGAAAAAAAGAAAAAGTCCAGCCAAGATGGAATTTGGCTAGTAGCAAGCAGCTAATCAAGTCAAACAAGTTAACCATTCGTCAGTTCTCATTCACTAGTTCCCTCCAGGTCTTGGCTGGGCTTGTCTTTTCAAGAATTCTCCTTTGTTTAATTAATTAAATACAAAAGCCAAACAATTCAGAATGATGTTTCTTACTTGGTGTGTACAAACACAGGAGTAGCCATGTATTCTTCATGTTCAGGAAGCTTATCTTTCTCAAGCCCTGAACTAGAGCTCTGTGATAGGGATGAAGTCATCAAGGATGGGTCTGAAATGCCATGCTTCAACAAGTCAACCTACATGATACAAATACAGCATGATCAATCCTTTTCAGTTTTCAATATATCAATAGTCTTTACAATGTAAAATTATAAAAGAATTAAAGAATCTGCACATGATGTGCAAGGATTTTAAATTAAACAAGGAAGCCTAAAATACAGCCAACAAGCTATCGAATTGCAACTATTCATCAAAATGATCATTGTAAACATAATAGATGTATCTCAAACCACTTGATTTTATATATTGTAGGCCAGACATTGCATCAAAGCCCTTGATCTATTAACTCATCGCTTATAGCAAAAAGCCGAGCTAAGAAAAAGGCAAAAAAAGATACCCACTGAATGCATTAAAATAAGTAATAACAGATGGAACCAAAGGCACAACTATTTTTCAAATGATGACATAATTTGCATAACAGGAAATAGACATCGAGCTATTGAACAGGACTTGAAGCATCTTCAAATATAACACACATACCGTCAACATCAAATGCCACATGCTATCATCATGGACTCCCTCTGACACCACCAGCAGAATATGACATGTGGATGCTAGAAGAACAGCCAGCTAGAAAGATTCCTTGCAGCAACCCAACATGGTCAAGTTAATCAGATATAGTGACAGTAAAAAAAAGAAAAAATCAACGATTATCAATCTAGAAAGTTTATAAACCGATAATATTTGTATTACAAAGATATTCTCTACTTGGGAGTTACTGTTTACCTGAATACCCATAAGTTCATGAGCCAATTCAGCTGACAAGGTTTCTCCACTTAGCACTGAAATCGTTGAAGAGCCATCTGGTCTCATCATCTCAGCTAACACAGAAGCACTAAATACAGGCTACAGGTAAAAAAAAGGCACAAATAAAACTCGAAATCCAACAAACCATAAGATAACAAAGAAGAACGATAGAAGCAATAGAAAATAAACAGAACCCCAAATGAAAAAATGAAGCAAACTAAGGAATGAATATAAAACAGTTAAAAAAGAAGGGAACAAGAATGAAGATATTATGGGTAATACTATTACCTGGGTATCGAGAAGAATAATACGTTCAGTAGAAATCCTTGGTTCAATGCCCGTGGAACAGTGCCTTGCCATAGCTCTAGTTTCTTCAGACTGTATGGCAAAAGGTGGTAGCATCCCTGCAGACTTAGACATCAAAGTCAAAATAAAATCAAAACATAAGGAAGAAATTAATGTTCTGTTTGGATAAAATTCTGTGTAAGCACATAAATGAAAATAAGAAGAAAAAAAAGAATGGAGTTTTTCTCATGAGTTAAAATCAATTTATGCACTAAACTTTTATAGAATTATAGAAGTTCTCTCACTTAACTTCAGGTTCATAGGTTGATTTTAACTTGTAAAAGAAGCTTTTAAGTAATTTATTTTTTTTATTTTCTTCTCTCACAAGTGGTTACAAAGAAGTTTATCAAAACAAAGACTTAAATTGCGTGAATAAACTGACCAGGGGAACTTGAATCAAAACCGTAAAGTTCATTCATAATAGTGGACTTGCCGACTCCAGGTGGCCCAATCACTCCAATAACAGTAAAGTCCGTATTCTCAGTCAAAAACTGCAACATTTTCAAAATCCGATAAACGTCCAAACTAATTGTAAGTCAGAAAGGAAAGTAGAGTGAAGAGAGATTTAGGTTACGTACAGGGAGAAAGCGATCGATGTGGAAATCCCAGGAATCGGAGAGAAGATTGAGGGATGCGACAGAAGGGAGACGAGAACGGAGCTGAGCGGAATCGTCATCGCCGGCGCCGCCACGGCCGAATTTGCCGGCGACGGGACCTCCGCTGACGAGTCCAGGCTTTGCTAGAAGGATTTTTGGAGAAGGCTCAGACGCCGCCATTGTTTCTTTCGTTTCTGGCTAGTCACACTGGCAGGCACCAAGTCAGTAAGTGTGAAGTGTGAACTATGGAATAATGGGTCGGGTCGGGTCGGGTCAGGCAGGACATCATTGGCTGGGCCAACCGGTTGGAACGGACCATTTTTTTGTTTTGTTTTTAAAGGATAACAAAGGAGGCTATTTTTGGTCATGTAGGATCATTATAAGCTGTCAAACTCTCCCGAGTACTTAGCGTGATTCGAATTCGAGATAATTAGATAAGTTGGATTGTTAAATATAATGGTCTAAGACTAATTACTTATTAGAATCGTTAAATTTTAAGAAAATGAAATGAAATGTAAGAATGAGAAGTAATTCTTTTAAAGTTACTCTAAGAGTAACTTTATCCCCCTCTCTCTCAATGGTCTCTCAAAGAAGCTTAATTCTAGGTATGTGACTCTTCAACACTATAAGTTAATGTTATAACACACGTGTCTAGGATGACCAAAATATATATTACAAACATGGACATCAATGTTGTGATTAGTTGAACACTTTTATCATGATCAAGGCATATAAATCCATTGAAGGCCTTTAAGACAGCTTGGTCTTGAGTTGACATGTCACAAATGGCTTAGACTCATTTAACAATTATTCTCACATGAACACTTATTATGAGGCTACTATAATCTTTCTTTTAAGAGACTAGTGTGTCATTGGAAATGTCAAAGTACATTACCTACAATGCTACCTTGTTCTTTGTGTATATCATGCATCTCGAGAAAGTGACGAGATCAACCATGGCTACCAATCCAATGTTAGACTTGTAGGCATCTAAATTTTTTCATCATTTTATGATGAGATGAGGTGATTGTTCGGTAACTGCCATAGCTAATTCGTAACTATCCTTACTCTTTAATCGATATCCTAAACCTATTGTTATTGTAATAATTTTTCTAGTGACTTGAATGACAAAGTCTATGTAAATATTACTGTAGTGTCCACTTTGCTAAGTCACAATCATCATAGCAATATAGAGAATTGTCTAATAGTGGAAAAAATGAATGTGTTCTGTAGGTTCAGAGTATATTTGGTTCAAGAGTAGGATGCGACCTAGATCCAACGACTTGAGGTCGAACCAGACGGTGGAGCACAGTGGAGGTGTAACACAGTGGAGGTGTAACACAATTACGATGGAGCACTTGTAAGTACTTAGACGCTCAAGTTGGTGTACAAAGAAGGTGAATAACAAGGATAAGATGTATACCTGTAGGCATAAGATGCCTTATATAGTAGTAGATGGAGGGAAAGTTAGTTAAGTGGCTATTGTGGGCCATAGGCCATGTGGCAGGCCCAAGATACTTATAGAACATAATACATCTAACAAATATAAAATCAAATAAGACAATATATAAGGAATTACTGAACCCGTGAGTCGATTACAATTTACAATACATTTTTGAGCAAAATATTGTACACTTTATGCATAATTGAAAATAAAAATAATAAACATCCTGAAGTTTATGGGCCTGGACTATGAATTTGGAAGATGGTAAATGATTACACAAAACTATTCAAAAATAAAAGAAGCTCATGTATTGATATACTTTTAATAAAAAAAACTTTATATTTTTATCCCACCATTAAGGCAGTAGTTAATATTAAGAATTTCTCACTAACTATTATGAAAATAACAGATCGGTTTATTGTCCTGGACCGGTCCGATTTTTAAAGCATATATATATATATTTTTTAGGCCAAATGACCTATTTGGTCCCTAAACTTTTTTTTTTTTTTTTCAGTTTGGTCCTTTATCTTTTAAAATTGATTCAAAATGGTCCTTCCGTTAAGTTCAAGATTATCGTCGTTAATGTTTTCTCTCTCCACTTTCTTCGTTCTCTCTCTCCTACACCTCCCACCATTTTTTCTCAGATCAAACACTCTGAGGCTTCATCTTTCCCAATCCCTAACCCTAGCCCAAGCTCCAAACCCAAAATCCTCCACCCCACGCTTCCCCAACCTCACCCTTCTCACAATTCTTGCACTTCTCCCTCACCTCTGGGTCTCAACTAGTTTCAGATCTCCCTCCCCACAATTCTAGGTTTTGTTAGGGGAGAAAACAAAAAGAAAGTAGAGAAAACAAAAAGGGGAAGAAGAGATTTCTCGTTCATGGGGGAGAGCGAAGGTCTTTGAAGGAAGATGAGGGGGAGTGGTGAATGGTGGCAGTGTGGTGACGAACGAGGGGAACCACCGCCTCCGATGTGGTGCTGCGGTGGTGCTTTATTTCTTCTATTTTTTTTTACACTTTCCTTGTTTTGGTAGTGCTATGGTTCTTTTTTTTTTTTTTTTTTAATTTCCTTTCCTTGTTCATGAATCCTTATTTGTTTTGTTGCTTATTTGGGATTGCAATGAATGTTAATGTGGAGAAATTTGTGTTCTTTCTTGATTTGTGTTTTGGTCTATTTGTGATTTGGGTATAGAGTGAAAATTTATGTGAAATTTGATAAATTATTATTGCAATTTGTGATTTGGTCTTAGATTTGGCTTTTCAATCTTAGTTTTAGAATACCTCTGTTAGGTGGATTGAAAAGAGAGGGGAGGAAGGAGCAAAGGGAACAGAGGAATAAGAGACATTTTGTGACGGTTTTTAGCCACCAATATCTGTATCTCATTAACAGCGTCAGCTACAGATGGACGGAATGACTGTTCTGAATCGATTTAAAAAGATAAAGAATCAAAATGAACTTTTTAAAAGATAAATGACCAAATTGAACAAAAAAAAAAAAAGAGTTTAGGGATCAAATAGGTCATTTAGCCTTTTTATTTTTATTTTTTTTATATATATTAAAACCTAGATCATGGTCGTATTCTTTCTCTCACATGCAAACACTTGGTCCTTTGGTTCCTCCCTCGCTTCCCTTTCATCTTCAACCTTAGAGCTTCTCGACATTGCTCAACGTCTCTGGTCAGTATTCATACCTTTAATTCTGCAACTTTCTATTTGTCTGATTGCTTCGCTGTTGATAACTAACATATAGCCAGGGGCGCCTAATTTGTCAATTTTGTTTTCCTCCTTTTCTCAATCTTTGGTCATTGTTGTTGGTTCCCATCGTCATGTGTCGAACAAGTTAGGGCGTCGAAAATGTGTTAAAGAAGTATATCAACCAATTTCTATGAATTTGTTTCACAAAATTGTCTTAATGACGAGACATTATTTGCAAAACAAAATTTTTTATGTTATAAAGCAATTTCCTGCAGTGTGGAAATAGTAAACCATTTACTTTGATATCTTATTGATGATATTGTTGCCCTGTTTAGTTCCATGACGACACCATCTTCCTCCTCAGCTTCGCAATCGCAATTCACCTATTCCAACCCCTCCTACTTCCCTGTGCCCTTTCATCTACAGCAACCCGCAACCACTCACTACGCTGCACCCTATGTTGCTGCTCCGTCCATGCAAATCCCGGCACCTCCCATTGTCGGTCCTGTTGCGCCAGCACCCGTGGCTGGGGTATACTCCACCGTGCCGCAATATCAGGTCAGTGGTTTTGTCCTTTAGAATAAGACTAGTAACACACTCTCTAGCACACCATTTCTAACACACACTCTATTATTAGTTAAAATTTATTGAAAACCACAAAATCAGGATAAAGACTCGTTACACTTACATTACACTAGAAGTAAGACTCACCAAAATTTGTGATTTTTTTTATAAATTTCAACCAATGGTACAGGGTCTATTTAAAAGAGGGTGTTGCTGGCATTTCTTATAAGAAAAATAGAATGTGGTGTAAATTGATTGAATTTGTTGTGTGATTGAACAGGCGCAACAGTTATTTGAGAGGGATGCACAGATAATAACGCCGGAAGCTCTTGAGAATGTTAAGGCAGCAATTGCGAGTAGCGACGTTGAGCACAAAGCAGATGCCAAAAAGAAAGCGGTGCCTCGCAAAGCTGCCGGCCAATCTTGGGAGGATCCTATCCTTGCAGAGTGGCCAGAAGGTATGATGATTATGTTCTAGTCATTACTATTTAGTCTTTACAGATTCGTGAAATTAATTTTTTGTATATTGAAAGTTTGCTTGTGAAATTTATTATCCCTTATTTCAGTTCTGTATAAGTGGGTTGGATTGTGTATCCGTGCAGTTGCATGTGTTTTGTTTGTCTGGAGCCTATATGGAAATTGTGTATGTGATTTTGAAGATTCTGAAGTTAGATAAGAATTCATGTATTGATTATCTTATTTTTCTGGATAATTAGATGATTATCGGCTCTTTTGCGGCGATCTTGGTAATGAAGTCAATGATGATGTTCTTTCAAAAGCATTTTCACGATTCCCTTCCTTTAACTTGGCACGAGTAAGTGGATTTCTCATCTAACTCTTTTTTTTTTTTATTTTTTTTTTTTATGTTTAGTAATGATTGAGGTGCTACTGTGAGCATTTTTCTATTTCCTCTTCAGATTTTTGTTTGAAGGGACAGAGTTGTTAATATTTGTGTATCTTAATGTAGGTCTTGCTTAATGATTTGAAGTTATGTTTGATCTTGTCTAGGTTGTCAGAGATAAGCGGACTGGTAAAACAAAAGGTTATGGATTTGTGAGCTTTGCCAATCCTTCTGACCTTGCTGCTGCTCTTAAAGAAATGAATGGTTAGTAAGTTCAGATGGGCCTCTCTTGTAATGTCTAAGTACATATTGACTATTACTCTGTAATATCTGTTAGTCTTGTAACTAGTGCTTTGATTCAGTATAAATATTTTATGCCGGATAATATGGACTAGAGATTGATAGTGTTACAATCCAAAACCATAATCATGATGGTTTGTTGTTTCTTTTATGCATGAATGTATTAATGGCTTATCCAATTTGTCTCTGAATCCTGTCAATGTAAGGAGACAATATTGTGGCAAATGCAATCAACTATGTATCCTGACTTTGATGTCTTGATTTCAGGTAAGTATGTTGGAAATCGGCCGATAAAACTACGCAAGAGTAAGTGGAAGGAGAGGACGGATTATGAAGCACTGGAAAAACAGAAGGTAGCAACTTTCTTTGTCAATGATTTGAAATTGTTCCCTTAATGTATGTCCAACTTAATTCTTCTATTGTTTACATGACAGAATCACATTCAAAAGAAACCGAAACTGCCAAGGAAAGGTGTGCTGCACAAGTGACAAAAGGCCAGAATATGTGTAAATCAGATTACTAATTTAACTAAGTAGAACACTATTTTCAAAATGCTATTACTTTTTTCATCTGAAATGTATTTCTTGTGTAACCAAAGAAAAAGGCGTTTCCTTCAGATGTTTCTTTCCATGGAGCTGTTTGCAAAGGAGGAGAGTTGTGTTGGGTCCTCCACAACTAATGCAAAATTTGCCGATATCAAACACGGAACTGTTTGCAACATACTAGCTGTTTTAAAAAATGTGGCCAATACCAAAAAATCCTTATTTCTGACTTTTACATTTCAGGAATTGGTGTTTATCATTTAAAACAGCACGAGGAAAAAAAACAGTAAATGTATAAAATTTGACTGACTGCTCATTTAATTTACGAAAAACTTAAGATTGTGTACTCAAATTGGTGCTTGGTGGAGTAGCGTAAATATAATTTGTCAATTGGTACCTCATCTAATGGGGAAGATATAATAGAATTTGTTATGCATGCTTGAATGGGATACATCTAGGTTATAAATAATGAATTTTGCACTTCTGTGCTACTCGGAATTGATGTTATATCTGAGAGTGCTTGAGCTGTTGATAGCCATCGACTAACAGAATCTCCTCCACCTGCTGTTTCTAGTAGTGGTGATGTCTATTATTCTCTATGAAGAATTTTTTCTATATCATTTAATTCCATTTCTGCAATGCACTTGCCAGCCTGGAGCGTTGGATTTTACATATCACAAACAATGTATTGGTTAAAACTTAAAACTAAAGGGAAGAAAGGGGGTATATTCCATGGGACAACAATTATTACGTGCAGGTAAATGTTTAGTTGCCTAAGGATGCCTGACCAAGCTTGTCTTCATTCTGTAATTCTCTAGTGTTGCATTCTAGAGTAAATTACATTAATTGTGTGAGATTTTGTGAAATTACACAAATTCTCTACTTTTATCCACTCCACTAATTCTCAATTTTTGAAAAATATATATTGACACCCCTTACATTAACTTTCCTTAATTGTTTAAAAAATATTACATCATGCTCTCTTATAAGGAAGATTAATGTAAACATAAAAAAAGAAGACATCATGCTCTCTTATAAGGAAGATTAATGTAAACATAAAAAAAGAAGTTTATGTAATTTTATGAAATTTCAACTGTAGTTAGTGTAATTTACTTTTTCTTTTTCTTTTTCTATTGAGGTGATTTTCTGTTTAAAATCACGAGTGGATTTTATTAGATTCAAAATTTTATAATTTTTAATTAATAAAAAAATATGTTAGAAAGTGTATGTTAGAAAATATATCATTTCTTTATAATAAAATTACGTCATTTTATACTGATACTTTACATTTGTCTACAACTTTTTCTTTTATTTTCATATTAGAACTCCCCTTAGAGTTAAATATCTTATTTTTAATTCTAAAAAGCTGTTACTCTAGTAGATTTTCCGCGGACTTTAACGACAGAATCATGACAAGAATCACCACTTAAGTCTACTAGATACTATGCTAAGCACAAATAACAAAAAAAACATTTCCCACCATTATTTATAGTTAACTGATACTAGATAATAAACTGGCTGGTTACTTTTGCAACGTTTAAACATTATTCATCATATAACAATATATCTTCTAGAGATTTTTTATTTTCCATATAGGCTCCTTGACTTTCTCTGGGTCATTGAATCGGTCAGACAAGAAAAATTGAGGAAAAAATGAATATTTCCGACATACTATATACAAGAACAAATAACACAATATATAATATATAAGGAATTAATGAACTCGAATGTAGATTACAAATTCACAATACATTCTTGAGAAAAAAATTGTACACTGTATGCAAAATTGAAAAAAAATAATAAATGCCCTGGATTATGGAATCGGAAGATGGAAAAATGATTTCACAATTATTGAGCAATTAAAAGAATTTCAAACTAACTATAATTGTGAAAATAAATGAGATAAAAATAATTTATATTTCATTCTTTATCACTAATAGACACTTTTATACTGAGACCATATTTGAAAGTCATCCTCACTGTCATCAGATTGCTCTGGACTAGGAGCTGCCACAGAATCTTCCTGTACTTTAACATCAGCATCCTCCTTTGTTGCTGCAACCTCCGGAACCTCTTCCTTCATTTAGATAAAACAATGTATGAAAATTAGCACGGCCAATTACGAAATAGAACATTAGAGAATCTCTAAGAGTTAAATTTTCCGGAGCACAAATTTTTTATCTCTAATAAATATACTCTAATTTAATATTTTTTTTAAAATAAACAAAATTTAGTAATAGATTAACATAGTGTGTTAATCTTTTATTTATTTTTATGAGTACTATATAACTATCTTAATTTAAAAACAAAGTATTTGCCCTCCCTTCCATTTCCCTCTAAAATCTAACTTCTGAACATACCCTTAGACTTCATAAGGTTACCAGTGTGTGGATGAATTAAATAGTGAAAGCTGTGACAATTATAATTGCCTGTGCATGTTTGGATTAAAGTTTACAAACTTATGTTTGAGTTAAATTTAAGTTTGTAAATTGAGTTTACAAAAATAACCTAAGTCTTACTTCGTCACAATACTGCGAGCGAGATTAGTTTCTGGTCCAGTGGGTTTGGAGATACCCGTGGCAGGACCAAAAAAAAAAAAAAAACCTAAGAGTTACTTCTACAAAACTGAGTTTTTAGATAAAATTTTAATGTACAAACGTACTTTTGATCGTAACCAAACATGTCACAAAACTGAGTTTGGAGCATCCCAGACGGAAAACTAAATATAGCCAAATCATTCCTTGGCTCAGGTCAGCTAAGGTTTTATGTCATATCATACATACAGGCAGGATAGTGAAGTGGAATATGGTTCCTTTATCCCTATGCTTCATGGACACAAAGGAAATCTCATGCCAAGCATGAATTGGTGTAACTGGTTTTCAATTACATATCGATGTGCACAATCCATAACCCACACTTGGTCCAGGGTGTTCCCCTGCGTACTCAATTATGTTTGCTTTCAGAGCTGAGTTTCTACACCTGTTTTTCTTCTTTTTGCATTTGAATTACTCCCTTGGAGGATTTATGAACACTACCAAACTTGCTAATTGCACAAATAGAACTAAATTTACTTTTTCTTTAAAAAGAAAATAATCAAAGCAAGTTATCTATCTCCCTTGCAGCAATATACTATAAGTAACTTGGCCATCTGAGCTTTAAAGCCAAATATGTCAGCATTGATCATGACTTAGGGTAGAAAAGGCTTTAAACCTCACAAACGTATTTCGGAAATGAAGGCTAGAACCAAGGAAAAATGTTAATTTTTGTAGATGGACCTGCTATGTTCCACATCCCCACAGGCAAAGTGGCAAAAATCATGCAATGAAGAATATTTCTCTGATAAATAAGCCACTGAAATCATAAATTAGGTGCACCAAAAGAAGGGAGATATCTAAAGATAAACTGAACAGGCCAAAAGTGCATACATTAGTTCCAGCTGTTAGGTCCACAGCCTCCTCTGCCATCACGAAATCTGAGGCCTCTCTACTGGGGTCTTCTTCTGCCTTGGTGGAAGCTAGTTGTAGTCGCTCAATCAACACATTAGAACGAGGGTGATCTACAAGAAAGGAGTATAGATTTGCTTTAGAATAACTTTTTTGCCACATCAAAGAGTAAATGAAGAGCAATGAAGTTAACCATTCTAAACTTGTATTTGCCATGATAAGTTAAAGAAGTCATAGAAGTAATCTTGAGGATCATTTCTGGACTGCTTAAACAATAAACACATCAGTCTGGCAGAGAACAGCACAAAACAGTAATTAAAGGGTAAAACCTTTTGCACGGTTATTTACAGCATCAGTTAACCGTGAAGGCTGCTGCCGCTCTTCCTTCTTGTACTTCAGCTTAACCTGATGCCGTGTTTTATCAGGGAAGAAAATCTCTTGTATCATAGAAAAATCTGTGCCCATCTCCCTAACAGCCTATGTCAAAATAATAAATAAGGAATTAGGTAATTTACTGTAATGTACAGCTCTTTGTTCCATCCCCCTCCTCCCAACCCCAAGAAAAGACAAAGTTACCATGTGAATAGTTGTGTTTAAGAGAAAAAAATAATGTCAGACATCTTGTGAGAATCACGCAAATACCTCGTAAAACAGTTCAGTTTCTTGTTTTGACCATTTTCCCCTAGGTGCCTTTTCACTGAAAGACTGATAATTGAATAAAGGGTTAGTTGATGTTATCCCTTCATTGGCTTGATCATCATATGGGTTTCTACCATCTTCTGAACCTGAGAACTCCCCTTCATTATAAGCCCACTCCCCTTCATTATAAGCACCAGCCTCATGAAGAGAATCTCCACCACTGCAGATAAATATTATGCAAACTGAAATTTATTTACTAGTCCACATGTGACTCAATAGAGATAGTAACAACAGCCAGTGGATAATATGTAGTGGCCTCATGAAGAGAATCTCCACCAATGCAGATAAATATTATGCAAACTGAAATTTATTTACTAGTCCACATGGCACTCAAAAGAGACAGTAACAAGTAACAACGGCCAGTGGATAATATGCAGTGCATTTTCTATATAATGTTTCACTTTTCCCTTTTGTTCTCAAATGCTGAAAGTGAGCCAAAAGCATGAAGTACCTTGATGAATACCATTATACCAAAAATATAAAGGACCTTCCCCTTATTGCCCTAAACTTACTCAACATCCAGCACCTCCTCCCATCATCATGGACTGGTGGAAGAAGGACCACTATCACATCTATCAACCTCCATGACTCATGCCCTCAGTCCAACAGTAGCCAACAAAAGTAGCAATAAAAACAATGCAGTTTGACAGAATGGCAATCCATTCAGTCAAAACCCATTAGGACAAATTGGTGAAGGAATTCATAGAATCATTGAAAGAGAGATGTAATTTAAGCTATATGATGGATTTTGTGCAGGGCACTCATATGTCTCCAAGGATAAAAAGGAACATGAAATTCCCTTTATTTAACAAGTTTCTCCACTTTTCAGATATCCCTTAATTCAATAGGATAATACTGTGTAAGAATTACAGAGACATTGTAGTAAATAGGATATTTACATCAGTATATTTTTCAAAATAAGTTGATTTTGCAATATAATTATATACTTTTATATTAGAAAAAAATAAATATTGACCAGAAAATTAAATAAAATCTAAATGTAGACTCTTACTAAAGCTGAGTACCTTTGATTGGTGGAAGACGTATTTGAAGTCATTGCCTCTTTTTTCTACATAGGAAAACAAATGGAACAGTTGGTGAAAATTTAAGCCATAGTGCCATACTATGGGACTAACAATTGTTAGACATTGCAACACAAGGATTAGAATAGAGTATACACACCGCCAGCCGCTCCCTATGTTCTGCAAGTAAAATAACATCCTTAATAGGTATTTTTAGACGATCAAGTTCATCCTCAGGAATTTCCAGCAGAGCCTTGTCCACTATGAAAAAGAAAAACTTCTGCATAAGTATATCACCAAAGATGAAAATTAAACACACACAGTCTAGTAAGTTTTACCGCATCTTTTTCTTCGTCGGGTTGAATGAGGGAACTTTTTGGGAGGTTCCTCAGTTTTTTCTAAATCATCATTAGCCTTCTTCTTACGCTTTTGAGATGTTTTTCCACTTTTAGCCACAGATTTCTTTTGTGAACTTGTTGATACTCTTTTCTTCTTGGATGGATAATCGACTTCATAGTCGTCATCATTTTCTTGAAGTTCATCTCCATTAGAATTATAAGGAGGGTCAAGGTCATTATTATCTTCAACATCCTCATTGAATGAGCTGTTTGCAGGTTTATGAGCTGCTTGTTTCCTCAGCTGCCTTGAGATTTTACCACCTTTATCCTCCTCACCAGCAATAGAAGATCTTCTGTTCTTCCTTAGAGAACATGATGTTGAGCCATCCTTTTTTCTCTTATTAGAATCCTGACAAGCATGGTAAAAGTTATATACAATCAGATTCACAAATCAGAAAAATGAAAAAAAGAAAAGAAAAGAAGTCATATAGTAACTGATATTTACTTCTTTTTCCCTTGTAACATCTGCATGCAAAAAATCAGCCAATGTGGGACTATCTGCAGCATTTGTCAACTCTTCATGCACTGGAATTCCAGAAGTTGGATCTTCACCAGATTTCATGGATTGATAATCAAAGACATCATCACCTGGGCAGGCAGGATTCAAGTCCTGATGCCAATAATAATCATGATCAACATTATTCAATAAAAAAACCAATTAGTTATTTAGCACTTACAGAAAATTATCATATCTTTGAAATCATATAATCTTCACCTCTGTTTCCGACCTTCTATTCTTAGTGTGAGTATCATCCTCATTGAGGACTGCATCTTCATTGAAGGTTAATGAATCTTGGGGGGTATGATACTCGGGACACCTTTGAACTTGAGTAGTATCACATTCCCCAAAAGAGTTAATAGAACTACAAGCAGGTGTGACAAAATTTTCCTCTGCACCCTTCTCATTGAAAGAATGAAGGGCTGGTTTTCCTACACACAAAATTTTTCCAATCACCACTGAAAAACCATGGTCACATACTTACAAATTACAGTTGGCAGGGAGCCAGTCAACCATAACAGTGAGATTTAAAGGCAGCAGCACAATACAAGTGATGCTCTTGAAAGCTAAAATGAAGAAGTATGAAGAGAGTTGATGTAATTTGGTAAATCATAAGGAATATAGTAACTCACCTGTACCAGTGGCACCTTGGGTGAGAAAGTCATCAAGGGATTCCAGCCCAGAAAAAATGTCTGCAGCCTGTAAGTACAAAATCTATCAATGTTTAGCAAATTAATGGAATAGAAAACAAACCAATATTAATTTTTCCATTACCTCTCCGGATGATTTACCAAAGCTAGAAGGCCAATCTCTGGTTCCATTATGAACTGCATCCTCTGAAAGCATAGCATTTAGGGAATCCAGTTGGGAAGGAATTGCAGCTGCCAAGCTCTTATTGTCTTCAGAGAATGGAATACTTGAGCTAGTATCATCAAACTTATCGGGTAAATCAGTTATCCTAAGAATCTCTGATGTTGGCAAAGGTAAACTGGTTGATTGGTTAAGTCCACCACTGCCATCACCACAAGACTGAAAAGATTGAAAGTTGTCTGTGCAAGTAGGCAACTCGACAGATTTTTCTGTCACAACATTAGATGAAGCAGAAGCAATTGCTGGCATATTGCCTACTCTAGGTCGTGGTTTAATCTTGGGTTTAAATTTATGAACTACAGTAAAAAACAAATACAGTTAACTCATCTTTTCAGTGATACAAAGAATATTAAATTATTTACAAAATCATCAATATCACTAACCATTCCTAGCACCAGGATCAGGGAGGATGTTGCTGAAAGGATCCAATTCAAATTCTGCAGATACCACCTGTAATGTATTCCCTCCATAAGTTGATCACACCCATCTTAACCAGTAGAATTAAATGGAAACAAGACAAAAAATTAAAAAAATCCACCTGTTGTTCTTTTCCAAAGTTTGACTTTGAATCAACGTTGCTTTGAATCATTGCAACCTTATTATCTGAAGAACTTTTTTTGAAGCCCAAATCCGTGCCAACTTGCAATGAATTGTCAATAAGTTCCAAACATTTGTTGCTATCAAGAAATGAACCTTCCCCATTTTTAGGTGGTTCTTTCATCCCATCTATGGTTGAACAAGTTGCAGATGGAGCAGCCACATTATTCAATTCATTTTCTACAGCATTAGCAGGGTGAACTGGTTGTGTTGTGCCTAAACCACATGATAGATACGAAATGAATCAGAAAAAATTTAATTCAAGTGATGACTCACACATTGTGACACGTACAAGTCCAAGATGAAGAAAAGTGGTTTCACACAGACAAGCAATGTGAGCGCATAACTTACCATTATTGAGGTTGGTCTCAGGAACGAAGTTAGTGACTGAGCCCCCCTCAAAATCTACTGGATCTGCCTAAAATTGAAAAACAATTTAAGGAAAAATAGGTTACAAATACTACATGTTAACATTGAATCAATATAACCATCAATAAAAAATGATATTTACCTCACATGCTGGTTTTAAAAAGTTTGTAGAATTCTGATCAGCATCAACTTCAGATGCTGTGGTTGTGGAATCATCCACCAAGGCTGCACTATCTCCTTTCACACTAACTTGTTTAGGATTTGTGGAATCTTCCGCATTTGGAATTTCTACCTGTGTATGATGAATGGATCCCTTAGATTCTTCCGCTGGCATACTTAAAGCTGAAGCAACTGCATTTTGACATTCATTCCACGAAATTCCATCTTTAGATGAGGTGGCATGTTCTGATGCCAGTATTTCTTTTCGAGGCAGCTGTTTCGATTTGGCCTTTGGAATAAACTTGGCACCCGGCCGAGCTACAAAATAATATAATAAAACCACCTGACATAAGCATGATGGAAAAAAAAACAAGCTTTCCCACTTCCAGTATCATTGGAGTCAAGCACTTACTACGTGCAGCAGGAGCCACTGGTAGAATATCATCAAAAGGATCCATGAGGCAACTAATTAGGTCGAGTACAGTAGCATAGGTTCCCTTGTTTGCAAAAAACCCAAATCTGGAACCAAACAAGAATTGTCCTGTAAGCAGAAGATTAAGAATAAGAATACTCACCATACAGAATTTAGTATCAGCCTGCAAACTTGGAATTTAGATTATGATACCAATGTACCATTCATAGCAGAGGTACTTAAACTTGAAAACAGTTTATTAATTTTATTAATCATCGAAATAACAATAATTAAATTACCCAGGAACGAAACTTAGGTCATCAACAATATATAGTTGATAGTTTATATATTGCACGTTAATTGCATACCACGGAAATTTTCAATGAAAGTTGGCCTATCTATCTATAATCTATAATATAACAAAGTTGGTAGACAAAAAGAGTATGAAAGCTAGCAACGTTGCTCCCAACAGAGAAGAGAAGAAAAAGAAGAAAGTAAAAAGTGTTATATCTATGCGTCCGCATGAGTGCGTTCGTAACTGTCTGCTCGTGACACGATCACGATGGAGTCTACGACTTAACGGCCGGGAATTGGGCCCAGCAGGCCAGACCCCATATAGGCCCATATCCACTATAATTTGTTTGGATTCAAACGACGCCGCTGGGGGTTTTTCGATTAAACCAAAATACTTTTAAACAGATGCAATAATAGTTTAATAGCAAAATGTTTAAATAAACTTTGAAGTTGGAGTAGTGGTAGGAGATTTGGGTATGATGTACAAGGTTCTGGGTTCAAACCTTGTTGCTGTCATTTTACATAAAAAAAATATTTAAATATACTTTTATTTTATATATATATATATTCTGTAAAACTTAAGTAAAATAAAACAAATAAATAAAAATCATATAAACTTATATTTATATAATATATTTAGATTAGATATTAAAAATATGTAATATATAATATATTTATATATTAAAAATATTTGTGTTTCAAAAAAAAAAAATTTTATTTATTATAAATTTTTATTTTAATAATTATATAAAATAAATAATAAATAATTATCCTGAAAGGTTTACAAGATCTAAAATACAAGATAATTTCATAAACTGTAATCATCTCATGTCCGCTCCCCTGTAAAATGGGAAGGCAAAAAAAGGGGATGAACATTTTCCCTCCCTATACCATTCAGCATTTCAGCTAAAGCGTTGAAGTCAGAGTTGATAACCATTTTGATAACAGCAGCAGTCCAGAAATAATCAATTTCCAAAACCATACATTAATTATTTCGTTTCCTCGTTCATTCGACGATTATTGCAGCAAGCGAGATACCACTTCACAAATCAAATCAACCATTAAAGAAGAAATTAATTAAGTAAAGACAAACCACAAATTAGCCATAAGCCTTTACCTGCTGTGTGAGTTTGGGGTTGAAGCGTGGGTTGCCGGCGACGGAGCTCTCGTCTCGGCGGTGGGAGCACCTTCTTCTCTTAGGGCAAGCAGTGAGAGTCAGAGAACATACCTTACGTCTCTTTCGCTCCCGCTTCGGCTTCGATAATAATATTGGCTATTTATAAAAAAAAAAAAAATTCTAGCGGTTTTTTATAATGAACCGGTTTACTGTACCGGTCCGGTCTGGTTTTTAAAGCACGTTAAAACCTAAGCATGCTCGTATCTTTTCTCTTTCTCTCTCGCACACGCAAACACTTGTTCCGGTGGTCCCTCTCTCTCTCTCTCTCTCTTCATCTTCAACATTAGGTCTTCTAGTTCTCTGACTCTGTGGTCGTCACTGCTCAACGCCTTTGGTGAGTGTTCATAGCTTTAATTTGTGAAACTTTTGATTCATCTGCTTGCTTTGGTGTTGATAACTAACATTTAGGGGAAGACAATTTGTCAATTTTGTTTTCCTCCTTTTCTCAATTATGGTTTCTTAAATTTCTCAGATTTGTTCTCTTATCGGATAACGCTTTAAAACAATGAAAATTGGAAAAAAGATTTTTATTATTTGGACAGGTTTGAATCCGCTGCATGATTGACACACTAGGTCTTATCAAAATTGTTAGTTTCATTTATTATTCATACAACACTTTTTATTATGCTATTTTTTTTTCTCTTTTTGTCACTCGCTTTTGTACAAATGGAACTTCTCACTGTTTATTTATACAGTTTCACTAATCAGTATGCAGTATGAATGTGTGTGGAACCTGTTGATGGATTATGCGTGCGTTTTATGTTATCAATTTGGTGGATGCTGGATGATTATCTTCTTTTACACCTTTTTTTTTTTATTACATATTATCTTATGCTGATTTCTGAGGCTGATGCTCGAAACACTAATGGTTTGTGCAGAGAGTTAATACTGACTAGTTCGGCTTTACCTCAAAACTCCTGTTCAATTGAATTCAGTTTCCATTGGTAGGATTTACTGCCGGGCCTTGAGGTAAGCAACTTACCAACATGGGAACACAACCCCAGCAAACATTTCGGGAGGAAGAGGAGGAGGAGATGCCAGGCCGTGGAACTACGATCTCAGGTCAATCAATGTCAACAAGCAGAAGTGTTGGCTCTCCATCCAGCCGGAGTGAGCAGACAATGGCAACACCAGCTAGTGATAGCACTTTTCTTAGGTTAAACCATCTTGACATACACGGTGATGATGCTGGATCACAGGGCGCAGTTGCGTGAGTTCTCTATTATCCTTTGAGTTTGTAGTAAATGAATAATTATGTGATGTGCTGTGATGCAGATGCTATTTGACTTGTGAATTTTCTTTTAAAGTTTGTGGGGTTTGACATTTTCCCATGAATATACCATTTCAAATAAACATTGATTTGGATCATCTTTTAACAAACAATTTATTAAATGTTTACTAAGACAAGCTTTATAAACATCAAATTAGAAAAGGAAAATAGTTAAAACACACACTCATTTTCAGATCATCATGAATATATCTTTTGAATCCCTGTGAAGGATCTAGTGTGACAAATGTTTCAAAGCTTTCTCTTTGTTAGCAATCTTAAATAAATAATCAGCTGGTCTTCTCTTATGCCCTTATAATTTCTTCTGCTTCTTTCATTTTTCTGGAGAACCCTCTTGGTGGAAATATTAGACCTCTTAGATGTTCTGAGAGAACAAAAGCATTCTCATGTGATTTTTGTTTCTCCATTTGTATCTATGAACCCATTTAAAGACTTGTCTTCCTCTACAATTGCATTTTGAAGAACAAGCTCTCTCTGAGCTCAAGGCTTGCAGTAGTCTTTTAAATGTAAAAATGTGAGGAAATGTTCTGATGTATGAAATTCTTATTCTTGATGCATGTGGTATCAGTCTGTAGTTTTGTGACACTCATAGTCAGATGGTCATCCTTTTTTGTTTGTTTGTTTGTTTGTCAGTCATTTGCCAAATATAACATGCCATAGAGTCACCCAAAATTGATTGAGGATTTGTATTGTTGATGCAATTTAGAATTTGTGGCAAAAATTCAATAGAAGGTTCTTTGAATTTCTGCATGAATTGGTGATCCTGGGTTTTCAGAGTTTTTTTAAATTTGTCTTTGCTTATGTCTCCTGATATGGGAGGTTTTTCTTGTTTGTCTTATACTCTGAGAATCAGTGAAATCATCTGAGGCTTGTTTATAGTTATATAAAGGGATAGGAAAGTGTATTTATGCTTAACTTAGTTTTTTCTGGCAGTAAGAAATATTAATACTTTATTTTTTGTACTTTCTTTTTTAAAATTATCTACTAAAAACTTCCTGTTAAGTTAAATACTTTTTGGATGATATATTGGGCATGAAATTCTATCTATTACTTGCCAGCGTCAATTATCTGCTTGTGGTTTCACAATTCCTTTATATGCTGTATATGATATGATATATATAATATACATACTGTTGATTCTTATCCATTATGAATTTTTAAACAGTAGCAAGAAGAAAAAGAGGGGCCAACGTGCTGTTGGAGGTGATAAGAGTGGAAGAGGTCTCCGCCAATTTAGTATGAAAGGTCTTTAACCTAACCCAATTTGACATTTTGTTCTTTAAAGAAAAGGTTCATTGATCTTCTCTAGTTAATAGCTTTGGCCTTTCAAAGTTGCATATAGCACGCTGTGCAGATTATGAGAAGCTAAGTATGTGTTTGGTTTAATTTATTTTGAAGAAATAACTGCTTATTTTTACCAGCTTTTTCAGAGAACTTTTGTAAAATAAATTATTTTTTCCCCAGCCAAAATTTGCATCTGTGGTATTTAGTTGCTTGTGCTCCTTAGATTGTCATTATTTTTGTGGAGGTCATGATGATATATTTCCTTACTGGTTTTGTTTCCCATTTATTGGCTGTCCAGTGTGTGAGAAGGTAGAAAGCAAGGGAAGAACAACTTACAATGAGGTCAGCCAGTTAATCTAAGTCAGTTTGTGCTAAACTGAAATTAAATTTTGGCTTCAGTTTTATATGGTATATGCATGTAAAATGAATGTATATTATAGCTTCTGCATTTTTCAAGTAATTTCTTAATATATTTTTGTCAATGCATGTGGGCATGCATGTTTCAAGTTCTAATATGTGTTGTACTTAATTTAAAATTGTGTGCATTGAAGAAATTACTTTTGGATTTTAAAAAGGAATTGTCCTCAGAATTCCCTGAGTTTATATTCATTTTATTTTATTCTTCATATTTTCTTGATTATCAAGCAGAACCATGATCTATACGAGTCACAGCCTTTGACTTGTTAGATGCCTATAAGTTGTTCTTGAGAATTCTTCGAGAACTACAATCTGTATATGGTGTTGATGGAAGCCTTTACATTGAGGATGTAATATAATTTCATAGAGGAACACATAGCGTAATATAATTCCACAGAGAAGTTATCTTCTCATGAATGCTTTTTTATTGTTAAGATTTTCCAAAAGTTGTAAGTACTAAACTCTTGGTACTTTTAGTACTTCTGAGAAAATACAGAGGCATATTGATGCTACACTAGGAAAATGACCAGCTTGATACTATTGTTGTAGATTCATTAGATTGAGAGAAGATATGGCATGGGACCTATGAGCTATTTAGAACTATGTAGGTTAGGAACTGATGTTGTATGCATCATAAATGTCTACATGGTTTCATTTTCATATATTTTCTTGTAGGCTTTAGTAAATGAACACTACCTGTTATATAACAAAATGATTATCAGTTGTGTTAAAGAGAAGAGAATTTAGGAAAATGCTTCAGTTAGGAAGCACCCAGCAGCTTCACTTTATATAATAATTCAGAGAGAAATTACACGTAAGAGCAATAACCATAAAATGCAACTTCCTAGAATACTAAGAGTTTCCAACAAGTTGTATTTGTAAGGAAATGTTTCTGAAGACAGGTACTCTAAAACTGAGGGGGGGGGAACTGGTGAGAATGTGTTTTTTTTTTTGAAAGGCTGGTGAGAATGTGTGTGTTTTCATGTCTTTCTTTGTAATTCAACTTGTCACACAAATTCTGGTTTGAATTCCTCAAATATAGTACCTATTCCTAATTATTTTTTAAAATTCAATGTGGATTGTGGTTATATTTAGGTAGCTGATGAACTTGTGGCCGAATTTGCTGATCCAAGCAATGGTGTTTCAACTCCTGATCAGGTTTTTTATTTGTATAAATTATTTAAGGCTGAGTGTAAAGATAAATATTATGGACTTATTTTTGAGGGGTTAACATTTGACAGCAACAATATGACGAGAAAAACATTCGTCGAAGGGTGTATGATGCTTTGAATGTTCTCATGGCAATGGATATTATTTCTAAGGATAAAAAGGAAATACAATGGAAGGGTCTCCCTCGTACTAGTCTAAGCGATATTGAAGAGCTAAAGGTTTGCAAACAGTATTAAGTTGTAATTTTTTTTTGCTCTGAGTAGCTTATTCTTTCCTTACAGTGATGCTCTCAGCTATTCTAAAAATACAATAAAAGGATCATTTTAACTAATATAATCAATTCAACAGTCGGAGCGTCTTGGGCTAAGGAATAGAATTGAAAAGAAAGCAGCCTATTTGCAAGAGCTGGAGGAGCAAGTAAGGACTACTCTCTCTAGTGGATTTAATCTGGGATTGAACTCCTGTACCTAGTTTGCAAGCCCAGGGATTTTATTTTATTTTATTTTATTTTAGTTTTTTTTTTTTTTTTTTTTTTTTTTGCGTTTTGAAATTTGCAATTGGTTTATAAAAAGGCCATATGATTTTTGTCCATAATGATTAGTTTCTGTTTGCTAACTTCTTGTATTAATTTATGAAGTACATAGGTCTTCAGAAACTTATACAACGAAATGAGCAACTATATAGCTCAGGAAATGCTCCCAATGGAGGTGTATCTTTGCCTTTCATTCTGGTGCAGGTATGCTATGATGTACTGTTTTTGGTTATTTTGTCCACTAGAAATTGTTTCTCGTTTTTCCTCTTTGGATCTTCAATTTGTCAGATAATGTTTATATTTTATTGGTCTTAATTCTGAAGTAACTAGTCAGCATTTACTTAATCAGTTGGCTTAAGCCTTAAAGTTTAGATTACATGTAATCTATTATTATCAGACGAGACCTCACTCCTGCTTCTTGGGTAAATTAACTAGAATCACTTTTTTTTCACCATTGTTATGGAGTATGGACATTGGTTAGAATTTGTCAACTGAAAATAAATGTAGTTGCTATAGTTATTATTATTATTATTATAGTAGAAGGATATTATTCATTTATACTGTTGAGTTCGCTTTACTCGGGTTAAGTTAGTCACTATTCTGCTCTAGGCTATGCAGGATTTATGATGATAGGTCTATGAAGGGTTCCAAATTAATTAATTTTATTTTTAGGAAGAACCAGCTCACCCTAAAGAAATAAAGGAAGAAACTAAAGAAATATATATATAGAGCATTGAATAGCAAATTGCCATGGTTTTGCTCTTTATGGTATTTCTTTTTAGTGGGTGTATGAAAGAACTAATTTGAGTTTATGATCGTCATATAAGCTCTTTTTAACTTGTTAAGTTTCAAGGAAAAACTTATCATAATAAGTTCTTTTTTCTTATTTCAACAAGTTTCATAGTCAAGCTTATGAATAAACTCCTATTTTATAAAAGCTTATTGAATAAGCATTTAATTGAGTTGTTTACTCAAACAAGTTCTTAATTAATATCATTTCTGGCTTTTGGAAATTGTAGACACGCCCCCATGCGACTGTTGAAGTGGAAATATCAGAAGATATGCAGCTTGTGCATTTTGATTTCAATAGGTAAAAAGGCTTCAATTACTTGGCTTTCTTTCTGTAAGAGTAATGATGTTATCTAGGCCATACGCTGTCTGAATGTGATCCTAATTCACTTGTATCATACATTCAATGGGCAGAGGCTGCGTTGCTAAATACATCTTTCATTTTCGTAGCATCTTTATTTATTAGAACTTTTTATAATTCAAAATCTTTTTCTGAGTATGCTTACTCCCTCTTCTCTCTCTCTCTCTCTCTCTCCATAGCACTCCCTTTGAGCTGCATGATGATAACTATGTTCTCAAGGCAATGAAATTTTGTGAGAGATCTCAGAATGATAATGCAACAGACAATCCTACAGATGGCGGTGAAGGCTCTAGCATATATGCACAGGTTCCTACTTCAGTTTCAAACCCTCCAAATAGGCCTCCTTCATCTCCACCACTCCCTGGAATATTAAAGGCAAGAGTTAAGAATGAGCATTGATATGCAATTTTGTACTGCATTGCCTTATTTAAGCATGTTTGTATATTTTGTAAAGTAATTTGTTAGTAATTAATTGTCCTTCATAATAGTTAATCAGTACAGCCAATTCACGCAGTAGGTTAGAAGCAAACTGGTCTGCTTGAGTCTATATTCTTCTGGGTTGATTTTGGCAAATTCTTTGCTAACCATATCCATTATTTACTACCTTAAGACCTTAACTAATTTTTTCCCCACATTTTCTGTGTATTTGCCCCTTTGTACTTATAATAGAGAAATTGGTTTGTACTATCCATAGAGATCATGGAATGCTATACATCAGCGTAGGATTAATTTTGGAATTCACAGATTTTAGTGTAAATTATTCCGTCTTATGTCAATCTTGATGTTGGGCTAATGCATCGTATTATATCTTGTTGGCTAGGGCCTCCTTCATGCACTGCTTGTTTTATTCAGTATAACTTCCGGGAAAATTATTTAGCAAACGCTTCATGCACTATTCTTTTGGAAGGCTATCAACGGAATAATTTACGTATTTCAAGTTTAAATGGGTATTTGTGTCTAGAATTCTGTGCTTCGGCCTTGTAGTGTTTGTGGTTTCTTTTTTCTTTCTTTTCTGGTGGATGCGAAGTGTGGATGGGTAAAGTGAGGGGGAAATAGAAAAATTGTGTTAAATCAATAATACTATGATCATGCAAAAATCCTCAAACTTCTCAATAAATCAATAATACTGATATGAAAAGGATTGAACATGTGCATTTTTGTTAAAATGAATGTCAAGCTAAAATGGGATTTTTTTTTCTTTTTTTTTCTTTTATGGTATAAGAGACGTTCTAGTTTTAATTGCAAATGATGATTTTGCTTGCATGGCATTTTAACTGTTTTGTTTTAATGACAAATTCCTATGATCGAAAATACCGCATTATTTTTTTTGCTGAATGACAATACCGCATATATATGGGTACGTTGATAGGATGGGTTTTAGGTTCAAAATAAAATGGTTCAAAGATTATATAGGATAGAATTAAATATGTATTTTATAAATTATAATTTTTATTTTAGTTGTATTAGAATAATATGATGTTGATACTTGGATAATTATTATTGACATCACTTTGAAATATATAAGTGTATTTATCTTTACCTATTATCAATGGATGAATGCAATATCTCTGTTTTATTTTATTCTCTCAAGTCTTTTATAGCTTTAATAGTAGTCTTTTAGGTTATTTCCGGTAGATAGAAAATTGCTTTCTATCATACATGATTACAGGGTTTAAAACATAACTAGATTTATTATTTTTTTGGTAAGGAGATGAAAATTTTCAATTTTTTTTTGGGTGAAGCTTTCATCATAGATGTATAATCTTTTGGAGATAATTTTGTTTGAATTATTGTTAGATACTAAATTAAACACTTCTTTTATGATGATTTAGATCTTAGTTTGTTACATTGTGAGACTAGTATTTTTCGCTAGAAGCAAAATAGTTGGTGCATTATTATTAGTGAGTCAAATTTCAAATAACAGACGGAACTTGGCCATTTGGGATTTTGTTTGAGCCTGATGCTGCGCTAGCTTTTTTTTGCTCATCATATATAATCCGTTGCCTTTCCTGCGAAGAAAGCAATGGATCACGTACACAACATTCAGAAGAAAAAAAAGAAAATAGAAAAGGTTTGATGATGCATATATCTATGTCTATCTTACGGTTTCATGGTGTGCTTGCATTTGTTTGAATTGGGCAACCTTTGCAGCGAATTCAGGCTGCTTGGTGGCTTCTTGTTTTTTGATAACTTGAAAGACCTTTTATTTGATTTGATGATTCCAATCCAATTCCTAATAGCAAAAATTAAATTGAATTGAATTGGTTTGGTTTGGAGGGAGGGGTTTTAGTAGGGTTTTCAGTTTTACTTGCGCAGCACACCACTGCCACGCCGACCCATCTCTGCAAAGGGTTATATTATTGATGGACTGAAAAAAAAAAAGTGTGTATAGAAAGAGATTTTTTTTTAATAAATAATAATATATACGAACAATTTACCTAAAATTATATTAATATTTAAATAATTATGGTGAAATTATACCTTTTTAATTCATTGAAATAAATCAAATAATAATTTTAATTTAGATGATTTTTTGTTGTTTTCTTTTTTTCGACTTAAATAATTTATTGAATATTTTATTTTATTTAACATAAAATGTAACCAAGCACGTGGATCAATTAAATATGCAGGAGATAAATTGTCACTTATAACAATTCTATCCAATCCAAGTAGATACATGCAATCTCTACTAAAAAAATGATAACAAATGAGATGAATATTTTCTATAAAAATATGGAGAAATTTAAACTTAACTCGTACAATAAACAAGTTACCTTAAAATTAGAATTACTAAGAAGATTATTATAATTTTAAAACTTTTTAATTAGTTATAATAGTTTAAATATAAATTTATTTTTCTTTTGCTTACCATCTCGTGAGTTAACTAATTTAATAAACATTTTCTTTTATCTAATCAAATTTTAATTTTTTCTTAAATAATTAATTTACATTTAATTAAATGATGAAACTAAAATTCCATTAAAAAATTTGTTTCAGTGTTTTCACATGATAATTTAAATTCTTAAAATTTTACAGACAAATCATTATTCTTTTCTTATTTTTACTTGTTCAAATATATGTAAATTGATTAATATAAAAGGTGACCTCTACCGTGGACCAAGGTAAGTGGTCTTTGGTGGACCATTATTATCAACCTTCAGATTAATTTAGATGTACAATTTTATTGTACACCTTCCCACATCGGAACTTTGTCTTCCTTCTTCTCTGTACTCTCCCTCCCGAAGTCTTCCACGGCACCTGCGCCACTCTCCGACATGTGCTGCCGTCGTCGGTGATCTCTCCGGCGCCGATGAAGTAATTGTTCCACAACACAACACAAATAAACACCATCAGATTCACCAATCAACACAAAATGCATACCAAGCTTTTCCAATCAATTTCACTATAACCAAATCGTCATAAAAATCAAGAAGCTGGAATGAAAATATGGATTCAATGATGGAATGACCACCTTCCATCTCCCACCTCTCCAAGTCCAAATCGTAGATCATGGATCTAGAAAAAATAGAGTTAAAAAAAAAACAGATCTAAAACACAGATCCTCTTCCTTTTGGTGGTGCGTCGAACCAAATCCCGAACCCCAAAGTGTGCTTGAAACAATAGAAGGAAAGGAGATGGTTGGCGGCGGGCTTGAAGTAGTAGGAGGAAAGGAGGTGGTTGGCGCCGCTTAACAATGTGTTGAGCGACTTTGGGTTTTTGGAAATCGTCGATTGTCAAAGATCGACGGCGGTAGCACGGAGAGATCTCTAGATCTAGTGTGGTGTGGGTGTCGCGGCTGCTGGAGAAAAAGTGAAGAAGAGAACAAACGGTGGAGGAACAACAACGGCAAAGGCACGACTTCGTCGTAGGAGCGACGACAGTAGAGGCGCAACTGCGACTGAGGTGCGACAGTGGCAGAGTCGAGAGGGAGGTGCGACAGTGGCAGAGCCGAGACGGAGGTGCGACGGTGGCAGAGCCGCGACGGCAACATAGCCACAACGGCGGAGATCCAGAGAGGGGAGTAGTCTATACTCTATTCAGTTCTAAGAGGAAGAAAATATATGCTGTAGAGGGTGCGTGGTAAGGATGTGAGGAAGAGATTAATCTGATAGTTAAAAATTGTGGTCCACCAAAGACCACTTACCTTCATAGTCCACGGTAGAGGTCGCCAATATAAAAAGTATGCTTAACACAGATAGATATTTTGCACAATGTACATTAGTTTATGACTTATTATAACATTTATATTTTATTATAACTTATACTTAAAACTTATTCATTTCATTTATAAATACAACAAAAATTGACATTATCTATAGCATAGACAAGATTGAGATCACCAATTTAACATCAAAGTACTTTTAGTGGAAATTTCAATTTAATCTCATACTAATATTAAGAAAGATGTATCATAAACACAATATCAATAATACTTAGCAATAAACTCCTTATTGAATCCCCCATGCATTTCACGGGTACTAAAACTAGTGAATTTATAAAAGAAAACTAGTGAATTGATAAAAGACAGAGACGTTCAGCAACAGAATATTTGGCAAATCCATGACCATATATTTATTGGCGTTGGAGCCATTGGAAGAAGCCGACATTAGTTCCTCCTTTTGATTTAATTGCTGAGTACTTAATTAGCTTCTTCCATACGTCCCCAACTGTCCACCTTTGTGACGAAATCCAACGAGCAACCTGCCACAACATGAATCAAAAGTCCCTAGTAAGAAATATTGAGAGAAAGATAAGTGCAAGTTGAGTCAGAATCCTCCTAACACTTGGCTAAATGAAGATAAATGATTCACCAACAACATTACCACTAATTTCAAATGAGTTAGAAAGGAAGTAACACAGATAATGGGACATTCATTCGTAAAACAAGGTGGAAACTTAAATTAACGTGAATCTTGAAATCTGAAATGCTGAATGTAAGTATCAGATTGAATAGTAGATATGTAATATTTCATGATAACAAGGGGGGAAAATATTCATATTCAAATGTGAAAAAGAGAGACAAATGACACTTTCCAATGCAGATGCCTACGTGGAATGCCATCTATCATGGGTCGAGAGTCTGATACTACTAAAAGGAAAGATCAAATTACCTCAGCTAAGTTGTTCAATTTCCCCAAGCCAAATGTGTAGTATACTAGGAAAGGTCTTCGAGCCTGTAAGGCATGAATCAAGACAATATTGGTCTTCAAGCAAGCATGATGAGTCAAAGGGTAGTATTACAGAGTCTAGTACCACAGTTTCTGTGGTCAACAAATACAAATTTCCTTTTGTCTCATGTCACCATCCGTAGTATACAACACCTTTTCTGAACGGACAATCAAAAGGAACTAGATATTTAGGGACTGTTTGTTTGCTGTTATATAAATTATTAAAAAAAAAATTGTTCATTAAAAATAAAAAGCACAATAACACTTGTTTGACAAGACCAATTTCTTAAAACAGTTTTTGGAAACAATAAAGGTGCGTGTGATTGTGTTTTTGTTGTTTAGGTTTTAACATTATTTTATAAAACAATTTTCAAAAACTATCTTTTAGAAAATAGATGGGAAAAGAAGAGGCGAAAGTGTACAAATTTCAATATTTCAAGCGCAATATTCATCATGCAAAAAAAGAAAAAGAAATCAAATATAACTATTCCAACAAAATCTGTATGCCTCCTTAGCATTTATAACAACAATGTATACACAAAATCTACCATATAAAAGGGCCAAAATAGTAGTATATAATTGAACAGATAACTATACAAATTGTTTGTCAATTTTCTCACATTTGATATAGCAATTAGAGGGAGAAAGATACACAAATGTCCACTTTACCATAGCAAGTATTTCAACTCTCATTGAAAAGATTGCAAATATGACAGGGAAAATAAGTTGGTTTCCCTTAATGTACGGGAAACATAAGCATTTCTAATTCATTCAGATAATTGCCACATACTCATACATTGATGGCTAAAATTATAAAAGTACCTGAGAAGCTGCAAGCCACTGAATAATGGTCTTTATTTCAGGATCTCCTCCAAAGACACCACATCCCCAGTTTCCAGTTGCAACCCCAATATTATTGCTCTGATCCTAAAAAAAAATATTTATGAGAATTTCATATTAAAATAGTTGCTTAGCCTAATATCCAGTTTCATGTTTTACCAACCAGTGCAGATGAACATCCATTGATATGGTTGATATTTACATTGGAACAGAAAACCACAGAATGCCTTATTGATCTTACTGTAGGAATGAAGAAGCTACGTTCAGAATTTGTTTACTATAATCAAAATGAACATTGTTAAATACTTAAAGGGTAAAATATTACTAAACTAGAAATAATTTTCCCAACAATTTGTTTTATGAAGTCACTTAATTGATGGGTAAAAAACTGACCAAACATAAAGAAATATGAAAGAAAAAATATTAGGAATGAACAAGAACTGTGTAGTAAACCATACACATTCCTCCAAAGGATAGAGAAAAAGAAACTTTTCCATCTTGCAGGGAATGCATGTGTAAAACACGCCTTTGATAAGCAATAACAAATTTCAAAGTGCAAACATCAAACAAAATGAATTTTAGATTATAAATTTTATCCTTGTATATTCTCCTACTCCCATAAATAATAGTGACTCTGCACCCCAAAAAGTAAAAAGCAGTAGCCACATAAACCAAGATTAACAAACCGGAGGACGGAATTTGATGTGTATTGACTCATCCCTGGTCTATTTAATGCATCAATTGCAACAATCCTGGTTTTCCGTCTTCCAAGGGTGTCTACATCCCTTACATCCACATAATCACCAGAAAATCAAAATGATGATGAGTACCTAAAGAAATCAGGAAGTATTATCACCATTAAGTTATGAAGGAAGCACCAAACAATTATATATAGTAACAGTGAGCAAACAGATGAAAACATATAAAGTGACATCACCTCAATATATTATTTTTCAAATTAGTTCACCCTATCAAATGCATACTATCATCATGACAAATAACAGTAAAATTTTCAATCTTTATATACTCGGGAGAATATAAACTTTAGTATTAAAGAACTGTCGAAACCAAGTGTGCAGACAAAAAAACAAAAAGAAGAAAAATAGACACAACTTAAATGGTTCAAGCTACAGCAAACTATTGGCTAACGTACACAGAAAAAACACAAGAAAATTCACTATGGTAAGAATAACAATCAATAAACGTGTTTTTCTTCCTCCATATACAAATAGAAATGGAAAAAGAATCTTCCATCACATTTTTTATGTAAATAAAGATAGTAGTAAGCATCAACAATATTCATTTCTTATTCAAGTCTAGATCCATTGAGCAACACTTACCCTGTATATCTTGAGAACCTTTCCACACCAACAATATCTATAGCCTCGTTATCTGCCATGGCTGGCAAGAAAAGCATGCCAGCAATCAATTCTGGATTGATCACGAAGCGGATTTCCTCCTATATCAGATATTTACAAGCAAATTTATCGAACATAAATAGGCCAAATGTTCAAGTGGCAAAAAAAAATCTCAATTTGCAAAATCTACAAAATGATGAAAGGTGCTAAATACAACATGTACACAAGAGTCAAGACTACATGCATATGCTTATATAAGGAACAACGGTATAAAAGCTATCACAATTGCAAAAAAGGTTATGGGTAGAAATAGGCTTAATTGCAAATTTTACCACCCAACTTTCATAATTTTGCAAATTTTACCATCCAAGTTTTAATTTTGCAAATTTTACCACCCAAGTTTTCAATTTTTGTACATTTTACCACTCTGATATTTTACCAAAAAAAAAGTTAAAGAATTAAAAAAAAATAAAATTTGTGAAACATCAGGGTGGTAAAATGCGCAAAAATTGAAAACTTAGGTGGTAAAATTCACAAAATGATGAAAGTTGGGTGGTAAAATTCGTAAAAAAAAAACTTGGATGGTAAAATTCGCAAAATTATGAAAGTTGAGTGGTAAAATTTGCAAAATTAAAACTTGGGTGGTAAAATTCACAAAATTATGAAAGTTGGATGGTAAAATTTGCAATTAAGCCGTAGAAATAAAAACATACTGTACCTGTAAACACCCGGTGCCAAGAAGAAGGCCCCCAAGAAAAGGATCTGCAAAATCCACTTCAACAGCTTCATTTGATTGATCTTCTATGCATCCTGAATAGTGAACCTGATAAAATGCCAAAGTGTCATTTAAAGAAAACTAAAAAAAGTTAGTTTTGCTGACAATTGAAAATAAATTTCCTTCAATTACCTCAAATTTGCATAGAGGTATAACAGAAGTGCTCCAAAAGTTAGCATCTGGATAAGTAATGTGAATAGAATCATTCTTGAATGGAAGTACTTTTCGCTCAAATGAGACATTGCCCTTAGGCATATCAGAAGTTATCCTTTGAAAATAATTAAGGATGCACCAAATCTTATTGTCCTGTTTTTGAGTGTAACCACTATGCGTCTCCCTGAAAATGCAGAAAACTCTTTCGGATTTCAGAAAAAAAAAATTATGAGATGCGAAAAAAGACATAATGTCGTCAATATGGACTAGACCAATATCAATTTGATCTCTCTCTCTATCACTCCCATCAGACACAAACACGTATCTAAGTTATATCAAGTGGTGTAGCATAGGAGAAATAAAATGATCGAAATTAAGAATAAAACAAGCAACTGAAGTTGAAAAAGAGATTCCGTACGCAAACAAAGAATGGAAGTTGATGTTATGGAGTGGGAATAGAGAAAAGAATGAGCAGCAATCAACTCCTGGCTAAGGACGACTATCCCCGGTTGCTTTGCTGTGAATCCAATATATGAAGAGCAGTTGTGACGATGTCAGCATTTTGATAGTGTGTTTCCAACAAAGAAGGCAGCCTCAAAAGCAAAGTCCCCAATGCCGGAAGCTAGATTTCTCTTTAGACATAAGCATCCCCTCCGGCAGATATGGCAAAATTGTTTCCATTCTGACTCTCTCAGTGACAGTATCTTGTTCACAAACAGACGCAGACGCAGAATATGAGTTGAGGAACAGGAAAGTGTTTGAAGTTGAACAAATCCGATTCCTCCAACTCCAACCACTTGCTATTAAATATAAGTTGAAGTCTATGCTACACTGTGGACCACCTGTAAAGTTGATCCACCCTAACCTTCCTCTTATTTTCGACCCTTTAATTCTTGATTTGTGATTTTGATCTTTTATTTTTTTTTCTTTCCTCTTATTTTAGAAAGTTCAAAATTTTAGTGTAATATTCAATTTTGCATATATTTTATTTCTTTTATTTTAGTCTAATTAAACTCTGAACCTAACATATTCACTCATGGTATAATAAAAAATAATTAATCAATATGTAAAAAACAAAATAAATAAACGTATACAATTTTGAGGATTAGATCAAAATTACAGATTTTTTAAAATAAAAAGACTAAAATCGGAAAAAAAAAATAAAGAGATCAAAATCGTGAATTAAGAATTAGAGAAAGATAAAAATTACTATTTAACCTTTATTTTATTGACTTAATTTAATAAAATCTATCATGATATTTTTGCAGTAGTTTTTTTTTTTTTAATTTGAAGAAGTTAGATTCTCCCCCACCTTTCCCACGAGAACTTATGAAAAATATAGCTAAAAAACATTCCCAAAAATATTGTTTCACCAAACATGGGAAACTTTGTTTCCCAACTTCTTATTCACAAAAAATAGAAATTTATCTTGTACCAAATGCCATCTTAGAGTAATTTGACCTCTCCTATTTCTCTTTCTTTCTTGATGTTGGATGGATAAACTTGTATAAAGAGACCATTTTAAATCAATTAGAATTGGACTTAGCAAAAAAGACTAGTCTATGATGAATAAAAGTTTGAATTTCTGCTAAAATAGATACTTACATTTAGTGTCTAACCGTATTTGAAATAAGATTATTTTAACGAAAAAATACACGTGAAAACAAAATAAAAGATTTTAAACTCTTAAAATAGTGAATTTTAGAATGTTATAAAGGATGCAAATGTAATTTCCTCTATCTATAATAGATATCAACAAACTCCTTATTGAATCCCCTAAAACTAGTAAATTGATAAAAGATAGAGACGTTCAGCAACAGAAGATTTGGCAAATCCATGATCATATATTTATCGCTGTCGGAGCCATTGGAAGAAGCCGACTTTAGTTCCTCCTTTTGATTTAATTGCTGAGTACTTAATTAGCTTCTTCCATACGTCCCCAACTGTCCATCTCTGTGACGAAATCCAATGAGCAACCTGCCACAACAATAGTAAGAAATCTTCAGAGAAAGACAAGTCCAAGTTGACAGCATTACCAGTTACCACTAATTACAATGAAACGAGTTAGGAAGGAAGTAACGCATGTAATAACATTCATTCGTAAAAGAAAAAATAAACAAAGTGGAAACTTAAACCAAATCTTGATGCCACTTTAAGATTGTATGGGAAAAATGATATTCATCTGACACTTTTCATTTTTCAATGCAGATGGCCTATGTGGAATGCCATCTATCTATCATGGGTCGAGAGTACGTCACTGTGAAAAGGAAAGATCGAATTACCTTGTCTAGGTTCTTCAATTCCCCCAAGCCAAATGTGTAGTATGCTATGAAAGGTCTTCCAGCCTGTAAGGCATAATATAGACAATATTTGGTCATCAAGCGTGATAACTCAAAGGTAAGTAGTATTTCAGAGTCTAGTACCACAGTCACTGTGTACAATCCCTAGTATACAACACCTTTTCTGAACTGACAATTGAAAGGAACAAGAAATTTAGGGACTGTTTGTTTGCTGTTATATAAAACAATTATTAAACATAAGCATTTCTAATTAATTCAGATATCCACACAATGATAACTGCTACATACTCATCATACATTCATGGCTAAAATTATAAAATTACTTGAGAAGCTGCAAGCCACTGAATTATGGTCTTTATTTCAGGATCTCCTCCAAAGATACCACATCCCCAGTTTCCAGTTGCAACACCAATATTATTGCCCTGATCCAAATAAAAAAAATTATTTATGAGAATTTCATATTAAAATAGTTGCTTAACCTAATATCCAGTATCCTTGTTTATAAAAAGCATGGGAAAGACCAACCAATGCAGATGAACGTCCATTCTTTTGCAATATTTTCTGATATGGTTGAGATTTACATTGGAACACGAAACCACAGAATGCCTTATTGATCTCACTGCAGGAATGAACAAGCTACGTTCAGAATTTATTTTATATAATCAAATTGAACATTGTAAAATACCTAAAGGCTAAATTATTACTAAACTAGAAATAATATTCCCAACAATATCTTTTTTAAGTCTCTTAATTGATGGGTATAAAACTGACCAAGCATAAAGAAACCTTTGTTTTATGAAAGAAGAAATACTGTTTGGAAGGAACAAGAACTGTGTAGCAAACCAGACACATTTCAACTGAAGGATTGAGGAAAAAAAAAACTTTTTCACCTTGCAGGGAATGCATGCATGGAAAACACGCCTTTTATAACCAATAACAAATTTCAAAGTGCAAACATCAAACATAAAGAATTTTAGATTATAAATTTCATTCTTGTATATTCTTCTACTCTAATATATAACAGTGACTCTGCTTCCCAAAATGTAAAAGGCAATAGCAACATAAACCAAGATTAACGAACCGGAGGACAGAATTTGACGTGTATTGACTCATCCCTGGTCTATTTAATGCATCAATTGCAACCATCCTAGTTTTCCGTCTTCCAAGGGTGTATACATTCCTTACATCCACATAATCACCAGAAAATCGAAATGATAATGAGTACCTAAAGAAATCAGGAAATATTATCACCGTTATGAAGGAAGCACCCAGCAATTATAGTAACAGGGAGCAAACAAATGAAAACATAACGTCAAAATAAGTATTTTTCAATTTAGTTCACCCCATCATATGCATACTGTATATAATCATCACAAGTAACAGTAAAATGTTCAATCTTTACTTGAGAGGATATGAACTTTAAATGTGCAAACAAAAAAAAAGAAAAATAGACACAACTTAACTGGTTGAAGCTACAACAAACTATTAGCCAATGAGCATATAAACAAAAGCGCAAGAGAAAATTAACTATACTAATCATAAACGTGTTTTTCTTCCTCCATGTTCAAATAGAAATATTAAAAGAATCTTCCATCACATTTATTATAGAAATAAAGATAATAATAACAATATTCATTTCTTATTCAAGTTTAGATCCATGGAGTAAAACTTACCCTGTATAACTTGAGAACCTTTCCACACCAACAACTTCTATAGCCTCATTATCTGCCATGGCTGGCAAGAAAAGCATGCCAGCAATCAATTCTGGATTCATCATGAAGCGGATTTCCTCCTATATCAGACGAGTAAATTTATTGAACATTAATAGGCCAAATGTTCAAGTGAAAAAACATCTCAATTTACATAATCTACAAAAAATGGAGAAAGGTGCTAAATACAACATGTACACAAGACTACATGCATATGATTATATCAGGAAGTACAGTATAAAAGCTATCATAATTGCAAAAAACTAAGCATAAAAGGTTATGAGTAGAAATAAAAACATATTGTACCTGTAAACACCCAGTGCCAAGAACAAGACCCCCAAGATATGGATCTGCAAAATCCACTTCAACAGCTTCATATGATTGATCTTCTATGCCTCCTGAATAGTGAACCTGTCAAAATGCCACAAGTGTCGTTTAAAGAAAACTAAAAGAAATTAGTTTTGCTGACAATTGAAAATAAAATTTCGTTCAATTACCTTAAATTTGCATAGAGGTGTAACAGAAGTGCTCCAAAAGTTAGCATCTGGATAAGAAACGTGAACAGAATCATTCTTGAAGGGAAGTACTGTCACGACCCATCCTAGGATCATGACTGGCGCACAGGTTACATATTCTTTAGCCTGGCTAACCTGAACACTAAGACATAAATAAAGACAAATAAAGGGGACTACCAAAAATCCGGCAGAGTCTCCCCTAAAAACAGGACAAACCAAATATATAGAACCACCTGTGAAATCATATATACATATATTCAGATCCACAGTCAGATATCAAGGCCACACATCACAACATAGGCCCTTGACATGGATATATCCAAATACATCAACTAGTAATAATAATATAACTCATAATCATCGTAATTCTCAAAACATCATAATTACATCAACATAAGCGATTTCCACTATATCTATTTTTGCCCATATTCCTATAACTGCATTATACTGGAGTCACCAAAATATACTCTCCATCATATGCAATGGAGGCCTACCAAAAGATGAACAAAATTCCTGGGGAGATCAGCAAATCCTAGGAAGTCTGCTGCTCAATCCACCTGTGAATCTGAGAGGAAAAGGAAAGAATGGGGTAAGTCACAAAGACTTAGTGAGAGCATAAAAATACAAAGTGAACAAGAAGGAGAAAGCAATCATAGCACAAGTTTTTACATCCAAAAAGAATTTAAATGACATTTAAATTAAAGTGAAATAAATACAGCTCATTTTAATAAAACTAATATTTACTCCCTTATGAACTCATTAGAATTAAAATCAAAATCATAATCAAGAATAACAAACTTTATATGAACTTAAATTCTACTATGTACACATAGACCACATTATCTCTTCGTTGTGGCAAACGGAAATTATAAAATTACGATATTTAACTTGTAGACTGCATTATCTCTTCGTTGCAGCAAACGGTAACTATAGGAACTATGGATATTCAACTCATAAGCTACATTATCTCTTCGTTGTAGCAAACGGAAATTATATATAAACTATAGGTATTCAACCCATAGGCTACATTATTTCTTCGTTGTAGCAAACGGAAACTATCTAAACTATGGGTATTCAACCCATAGGCTACATTATCTCTTCGTTGTAGCAAACGGTCATCAGTCACCAAAACTTACAATGAGAACTCAATTTCTACATTTAAATTAAATTATTCAAACTATCAAAAATCACAAAGAATCAATTCCAACCAATTAAAATAAATAGTATACTTATTTTTCCTTCTCAAGTATTCATAGGAACTAAGATCATTAAGAAAACGTATTTTAAATTATACTTGCTTCTCCTAAAAATACTAATGAAAAAGCCACTAGGTAAATTTAGCTACTCACAACCAAAGAGAACCCAATCAATGTCTTCCAATGTCGTGGGGAGGAGCAACCACTGTATTTTTCAAGGAATCTAGACATTAATAACAAGAGAATGAAAAATTAGATAAAATCCCCAATTTAATATACCCAGGGTTTTTGAGGAAACCACAATAATCCAAATATTTAAATTTCCAACACCTCTCACACACAACCCATAACTAATCTATGCTATAAAAATAATTATCTAGCTTTGTTGTTCATGGATTTACCTCAAAAGCTTCAAATAGGAAAAGAGATAGGTATTGTTTCCCTTAACATCAATCACCTTTCCAAGCTTGAGTACCACAAGAGTGTAAGAAATTTGATGGATTTCGGAACAAGGAAGGAAAAGAGTGGGAGAAAGTGAGAGGGAGAAGGTGGAGAATAGAGATGATGGGGGTGGGTTTGTGAGAAAAAGAAACGGTGCAGGGAAGTGAGAATGGGGGAGGGGGGGGGAGGTCTCAAGTGGCTTTTAAAATAGGGGAGGGAGAAGCTTTTTTTTTTTTCTCTTTAAGTGAAACGGTGCGTTTCAAGTACTTTTCGCTCAAATGAGATAATGTCATCAGGCATATCAGAAGTTATCCTTTGAAAATAGTGAACGATGCACCAAATCTTAATCTTATTATCCTGTTTCCGATTGTAACCATGACGGGTTCTAGCGTGCAAGACCGTCGACGGTCTTGCAAGGTGCAAAAGAATTTTGAGGCAGTTGGATATAATAACAAATCGATTAACGGTAGAGATTATTCGGATGTAACATACAAACAAAACATTGAATAAAAATCTTTTTTTCAGCTAAATGTTATTTTTAGTTCTTTATGTTTTAGTATTTTTTCGTTTTGGTACATAACGTTTTAAAAGTTTCGTTATGGTCCTTTATGTTTTCGAAAGATATTGTTTTGATCATTTCTTCAATTTTCCGTTTAAAACGTTAATATTCCGTCAACATTTAAATATTAAAATAATTAATTTAAAATAATGACAGCTAAAAATCGCCACTATATGTAATAATATTTTCACAAACAACAGTTGTACTATTAAAAATTAGTTTAACTATAATAATTTTAATTTATAAAAAATACCCAACTCATTCCCAAATCCCTAATATTCAAACCCAATTTCATAATTCAATCACCAATTTCATAACAGCCATACATTACAACAAAATAAAATGCTGCCGGTGGGAACAAAATGGAATCCAAAGGTGGTGCAAACAGCACAAATTGGATGAACAAAAAAAAAATTGAACGTACAATTAAAACTAAGGCACCGAAACAATTACTAAGCAAGCACCTGAATTGATGCAAATCAAATCAAGAAATTGATGCAAAGCAGACACCTTTCTTCCCCAATCAAGAAATTAAAACAAAAATCACTAAGAAAACACAACAATCAGCACAATCACACAAAATGGGTCACAAAACAATGGGAGTACACATCCCCATTGTCGCGGCTGGTCCCAATCCGCATCCCAAGCCGGGCCGCCGGAGCTGCCTCACACCGTCAGAACTCGATCTCCACCGCGCAGCTCCCAAACACGTTGACGCCACCACCGCGAGCCGGACTGGTTTTTGAGGCTGAAGTTCAACAAATCCATGGCCATCGTTTTGGTGATCCTGGTCGCAGTGTTCTTCATCGAGGAGGCCGAAACTCAAATCTAGAAAAGGGAGATGCAAAACATAGATCTGGCTGGATGAGATGATGATTTAAAATAAATTGAAGATCCCGGTTTTCGAAACTCAGATCTGCACTCGGTTTATATTTTTAAAATAAAATAATAACTTCTTCCCGAACCCAATTTGCACTGCCACTTTAAAAAAGGATTTTTTATTCAATATTTTGTTTGTATGTTACATCCGAACAACCTCTACCGTTAACCGATTTGTTATTATATCTAACGGCCTCAAAATTCTTTTGCACCGCGGTCTTGCACGCTAGAATCTGTCTTGTAACCATTATGCGTCTTCCTGAAAATGCAAAAAACTCTTTTGGATTTCAAGAAAAAAAGAAAAAATCATGGCATGTGAAATAAGACAGAAAGTCTTCAATACGCAAACAATGTATCGAAGTTGATCTTTTGAAGACGTGTTGAACGTCTTTCATTGAGTGGGAATAGAGAAAAGAATGAGTAGGCAAGAAGAGCAGCAATCAACTCCTGAAAAGGTAAAATTGATAATGTTGAGCACTTGAGCATGCATGTATCCTACAATGTGAAGAGTTTAATAAGAAAGTAACCTAACCTGGTGTAGGAAGACTATCCCCGGTTTCTGCGGTTGCAATAAGCGAAGAGCAGTTGTGACGATGGTTCCGTCTCCATGTATATCCAGATCCGGATTTTGATAGTGTGTTTCCAACAAAGAGGGCAATCTCAAAAGCAAACTCCCCAATGTGGGAACCACCGTCTAGATTCGTTTTTAGGCATAACCTGGAATGGAACAAAACAAGGCAAGGAAGATGTTAGTTACGTTACGTGAGGGACAAGTTACTACGTTGTTACATACCTGGTCGAAGAAGCGGGCATAACCATCGAAAGAGCGTTTCTGAGGCGAGCAATGGCGAGAGACAAGTAGTGGCCCGAGTTGACTCGCCCGCTTTTGAGTTCTTTCAGTCTTTTGAGGGCTTCGGGTGGCCACGACTGAGACAGAGAACGCAAGCCCGGCGGTAGATGTGGCAAATCTCTGCTTTTCATTCTGCACACGCAGCACAGCAGAATATCACTTCACTTAAGGAAGGTGGTGTTTCTAGTTGCCTATGGCTGTGTGATCATCCTTCTTGTTGCTGCTCTACGTATTATTATATGGATTCATCATCTAATTTTGATTCATGATTTATACACTACCAGATATAAACAAAAACACTTACCCTTATTAGATAAATAATGTGTGGAGATGTGTATTTTCAATCTAAAAGATAAAATATTTGTAGATGTTTTATGAGAGGTTACTCTTAATAATCTTTCATTAGTCTTCTCTATATATAATCTAGATAGTGAATCTGTGTGATGGATGGATAAATCTAGAAGAGATTTTTTATATATAAACAAAATATTGACAGTTTATTTATGTAACGTTGGTGTTGTTTTTTGGTGGGTGTCCAAGATAGGCGGAGGTAAAATAAGAATATTTATCATGGAAAAGGAAGACATCTTATGAGGAAGGTTGGAGGTCTGGTTTGGGAAATGTGTCAAACTTGGGCAGCTGTATTGACATGCTAACAGAATCAGGAATCAACATCGACATGTTACTCACTTCAAACTTTTAAAATGGAAGTCAAGGTTTTGTCCATTTATGGATTTTGGTTATTATTAGCAACTTTGTGGTGGTGATGTGCGTGAGTTTTTGGCTGTTGGTTACAATCTAATTCTGATTCATTTCGAGTTTTGCAACAGAGATGCGCTTTTATATGTGGCAACCAAGTTTGGATGAGTTGCTTAGGTGATATTCTCTTTTTAATATGTTGCTATTTGTTGAAGATGCAACCAGAACTAATTGTACTTTGGTGTTTGAGCAAGTTTGGGCACCACTTGTGCTTTGTCTTCGTTCTTAATAATATTAGCTATTAGCCTTTTAAAAAAATATTATAAATTATAAAAGATGTATCATTAACGTAACATCTATAATACTCATCAATAATAACCTTCTGAATCCCCACAAAACTAGTGAATTGATAAAAGAAAAAGGCGTTCAACATGAGAAGATTAAAGCAGATTTGGCAAATCCTTCCGGAGCCATTGGAAGAAGCCAACATTAGTTTCTCCTTTTGATTTAATTGTTGAGTACTCAATTAGAATCTTCCATAGGTCTCCAACCGTCCATCTTTGTGACGAAATCCAATGAGCAACCTGCCACAACATGAATCAAAGTCCCTAGTAAGAAATCTTCAGAGAAAGATAAGTCCAAGTTGAGTGGGAATCCTCCGGAAACTTGGCTAAATGAAGATAATTTATTCACCGACAGCATTACCACTAATTATAATGAAATGAGTTAGGAAGGAAGTAATGCAGATAATGGGATTCCATCTATCACGAGTTGAGATTCTGTCTACTACGAAGTAAAGATCAAATTACCTCGTCTAGGTTCTGCAATGGCCCCCAACCAAATGTGTAGTATGCTACGAAAGGTCTTTGAGCCTGTAAGCCATGAACCAAAACAATATTGGTCTTCAAGCATTATAAGTCAAAGTCAAAGTCAAAGGTAAGCAGTATTACAGAGTCTAGTACCACAGTTGCTATAGTCAACAAATACAAGTTTCCTTTTGTCTCATGTCAGAATCCCTAATATACAACACCTTTTCTGAACTGACAATCGAAAGGAACTAGATATCGAGGGACTGTTTGTTTGCTGTTATATAGAACTTTTGCTCTTTACACATAAGCATTTCTAATTAATTCAGATAACTACACAATGATAACTGCCACATACTCATCATACATTGATGGCTAAAATTATAAAATAACCTGAGAAGCTGCAAGCCACTGAATTATGGTCTTTATTTCAGGATCTCCTCCAAAGACACCACATCCCCAATTTCCAGTTGCAACCCCAACATTATTGCCTTGATCCTAATAAAAAGATATTTATGAGAATTTCATATTAAAATAGTTGCTTTACCTAACATCCAGTATCATTGTTTATTGAAAAGCATGAGAAAGACCAACCAATGCAGATAAACATCCATTCCCCTGCAATATTTTCTGATATGGTTGATATTTACATTGGAACAGAAAACCACAGAATGCCTTATTGATCTCACTGCAGGAATGAACAAGCTACGATCAGAATTTGTTTTGTATAATCAAATTGAACATCGTTAAAATTAAATACTTAAAGGGTAAATTATTACTAAACTAGAAATAATTTTCCCAACAATTTGTTTTTTGAAGTCTCTTAATTGGTGGGTATAAAACTGACCAGCCATAAAGAAAGCTTTGTTTTTATGAAAGAAGAAATATCAGGAAGGAACAATAATTGTGTGGTAAACCAGGCACATTCCTCCAAAGGATTGAAAAAAATAAACTTTTCCAACTTGCAGGAAATGCATGCGTGTAAAACATGCGTTTGATAAACAATAACAAATTTCAAAGTGCAAACATCAAACATAATGAATTTTAGATTGTAAATTTTATCCTTGTATATTCTCCTACTCCCATAAATAACAGTGACTCTGCATCCCAAAAAGTAAAAAGCTGAAGCCACATAAACCAAGATTAACAAACCGGAGGACAGAATTTGCCGTGTATTGACTCATCCCTGGACTATCTAATGCATCAATGGCAACAATCCTGGTTTTCCGTCTTCCAAGGGTGTCTATGTCCCTTTCATCCACATAATCCCCAGAAAACCGAAATGGTGATGAGTACCTAAAGAAATCAAGAAATATTATCACCATTGAGTTATGAAGGAAGCACCCAGCAATTACAGTAACAGTGAGCAAACAGATGAAAACATATAAAGTGACACCATATCACATTTTTTATGTAAATAAAGATTGTAGTAAGCATCAACAATATTCATTTCTTATTCACGTCTAGATCCATTGAGCAACACTTACCCTGTATATCTTGAGAACCTTTCCACACCAACAATTTCTATAGCCTCATTATCTGCCATGGCTGGCAAGAAGAGCATGCCAGCAATCAATTCTGGATTGACCACGAAGCGGATTTCCTCCTATATCAGACATTTACAATCAAATTTATCGATCATCAATAGGCCATGTGTCAAGTGACAAAAAAATCCCAATTTACAGAATCTACAAAAAGATGAAAGGTGCTAAATACAACATGTATACAAGACTGCATGCATATGATTATATCAGGATCTACAGTATACAATCTATCATAATTGCAAAAAACTAAGCATAAAAGGTTATGGGTAGAAATAAAAACATATTGTACCTGTAAACACCCCATATCAAGAACAATGCCGCCAAGATATGGATCTGCAAAATCTACTTCAACTACTTCATTTGATTGAACTTCTATGCCTCCTGAACTGTGAACCTATTAAAATGCCAAAGTATTACCTATTACAAACCAAATGGATCATTTAAAGAAAACTAAAAAAAAAAAAATAGTTTTGCTGACAATTGAAAATAAATTTCCTACAATTACCTCAAATTTGCATAGTGGTATAACAGAAGTGCTCCAAAAGTTAGCATTTGGATAAGTAATGTGAAAAGAATCATTCTTGAAGGGTAGTACTTTTTGCTCGAATGAGACAATGCCCTTAGGCATATCAGAACTTATCCTTTGAAAATAGTGAACGATACACCAAATCTTATGTTCCTGTGTTTGAATATATAGAGTCCTGAAAATGCAGAAATTATGACATGAAAAAAAGACAGAAAGTCTTCAATATGGACTAGACCAATATTAATTCTATGTCTATGTCTCTTTCACTCTCATTCAGAAAGTCACACACAAACACGTATCTAAGTTATATCAAGTGCTGCAGCATGTTGACACCGCTAGGAGGAATAAAATGATCAAAATTAAGACTAAAACAAGCAACTGAATAGGTGAATGAGAATATATGTACGCAAACAATGTATGGAAGTTCATATTTTGAAGATCTGTCAGATGTCTTTCATTCACTGGGAATAGACAAAAAAATGAGCAGGCAAGAAGAGCCGCAATCAACTCCTGAAAAGGTAAAATTGATAATGTTACTTAACCATAACCATGTTGAGCATGCATGTCAGTATCATGTATCCCAAAATGGCAGTAGCAGCAGTCTTAATTATGATGGTGGTTGCATGTAGTTGCAGTAAATGAAGTTAAAATAAAGTGATTTCAGAATCCTTATTTCGAAGGAATTTGGTTTTCATTAAAAGAGTTGAAGCAAGAGGAGGAAAAAGTACATAAGCTTAAATAACAAACAAACTAACCTGACTAAGGAAGACTATCCGAAGGGCAGTTGTGACAATGGCTCCGTCTATATCCATCTCAGGATTTTGATAGTGTGTTTCCAACTTCAAAAGCAAAATTCCCAATGTCGGAACGGAACCACTTGCTAGATTCCTCTTTAGGCATAATCTGAAAGAAAGAAACAACAACGTGTGTGTCATGATTTGATTTCAGCAAAAGACATGTTACGTTGTTACATACCTGGTCGAAGAAGCGGGCATAGCCATCCAAAGCGTTAGGGGCTATAGACTTGGAAGGGAGAGAAAGAGCGTTTCTGAGGCGAGCAATGGCGAGGGACAAGTGATGACCCGAGTTGACTTTTCAGCTCTTTGACCACTTCTTGTGGCCACGACGGTAGATATGGCAAGTCTCTTGTTTCCATTCTGCACTCCAAAAAAATCTCTTGTTCACAAACCTCGCACACAGCAGAATGAATATATGACTTCAAGGAAGGTGTAGATCAAAAGCCAAAGGTTTTCAGAGTGAGAGTTTAAGTTTACGATCGTGCCTATGCCTTTCTTTCTTCAGTTTTGCCATCAAAAGTCAACGACGTCCGGGTCGCAGTGGGCAAATGATATGCTCGATTTGATAGCTGGTTCGGACCCTTTCAAAAATTGTGCAACACATGTCCTTATAGGAAATAGAAAGTTCCTTTTTTTTTTTAATTTTAATTTTTATAAATAATTAAAAAAGAGTGTCAAAACAATAGTTTTTTATTTAAATATTTTAAAATAGGAATAAAAAAATATTGTTTGACACTTTTTGTAACATTTAAATATCTAAGTAATATATATTTTTTACATTTCATATCTTTCAAAAAAAATCCATATATTACTTATTAGAATAAATTGACCATTTTTTTTTTGTTATTTGTATTAGTTTCGTGTGTTGGGTGACAATATTATAAAATTAAATTTAATATCCTTCGAATCAAATATTAAAATTGACACATTCAAATATCAATTTTAAATTATTTGGTTTAAAAATGGCATTTAATCTAAAATTGGTTTTAAAAAATGACCATTTGAAGCCTTTTAAAAAATTATGGTTCACAGAAAAAAATTGATTTAAAGCTTTTAAAAAACCACTAATATATTACAATATTTTCAGGCTCATCTCTAATTTTTACTTATTATTTTAATTATAATTATAATTCAAATAAAATAATATTTTGAGTTGAAAGTTGAAATAAAATATATAAAAAAAGTATTAATATGTGGGGTCAATTTTAGATCTACAAATTATGCACTCACTTTAAGAACTATGCATTGAAGTGAATTTTTATGTTTAAATATATGTGATATTTATATACCACATTGGATTAGTGGTAGAAAATGACATGAAATGGATTAGAATATAATGAAGAGGGATGAGAGAGATGAAAATGGAAAATGAAAATGAAAGGAAAAAAAATAGATAGAAAAAAAAAACACAAATTACAATGCTTTTTCCTTTCTTTGGTTTAAGAGAAAATGGAAGGAAAATGAGAGAGATAATTCACTTCAAGAAACAAAAATTTAAACTTTTTTTCCCTTCTACTTTTCCTCTCATTTGAATTTTAAAATTTTCTTTTCTTCCTTCTTTTCTTTCCTCTCTTCCAAACATAAGGTTAATTTCTATACTCTAGCAGAACAAAAATTTAATTCTATTGTTTGAAAAAAAGAACCTAACAAAATAAGTTATAACATTTTAATTTCTATATTATCCTTATATTATATTTAAAAGACTAATGATCAGGATATAAAGATAAAGTAGTTTTTTTTTTTTACAATCAAAGTATTATATATAAAAAAAAGAAGATAAAGTAGTAATTTTACGATCAAAGTTTTATTCCATCAACTACACCCTAAATTTGGAAAAAGAAAATTAGAGTTAAACAATGGAATAGATTATGATCCATCTACTCATCAATAATAACCTTTTGAATCCCCATAAACAATGGCGGATCTAGAAAATTTTTCCAGTGGGGGCAAAAAAATAGTTTATAAATATTTTTATAGAAGAAAAATATTATAAGTTTTTACAAAGACGACAAAAAAAATTTAAATACTTAAACTTTTACAAATTTCACATGCATTCTATGTATTTTCATATTTTGAAAATGTTGTATGATATTTTCATTGTTGGTATTACAAAAGATATTTCTCTCTATGTATGTAATCAAACAATCATTCTCCATTCATCTCATTCAGTTGCTCATTTCATTTTTTAGAGATTTAAAATGAGAATGATAAAAAAAATAATAAAAGGATCAAGTGGTAAAAATTAGAACCAATTTATTCTTTCTTTTATTTCTGATAACTTTTTGCTTTCATCTAAAAAAAAAAATTATCTTATGGGGGCAGCATTTATTTTTTATGGGGGCAAAAAAAATTTATTATATATATGAGTAACTAAAAAAAAATTACTTTGTGGGGGCAATTGCCCCCACACCCCTCTACATGGATCCGCCCCTGCCCTGCCCATAAAACTAGTGAACTGATAAAAGAAAAAGGCGTTCAACATGAGAAGATTAAAGCAGATTTGAGAAATCCTTCCGAGCACCATCACCATATATTTATCGCCTCCGGAGCCATTGGAAGAAACCAACATTAGTTTCTCCTTTTGATTTAATTCTTGAGTACTCAATTAGCTTCTTCCAAACGTCTCCAACCGTCCATCTTTGTGACGAAATCCAGCGAACAACCTGCCACAACATGAATCAAAGTCCCTAGTAAGAAATCTTTCAAAAGAAAGAAAAAGTCCAAGTTGAGTGGAAATCCTCCCGGAACATGGCTAAATAAAGATAATTACAATGAAATGAGTTTGGAAGGAAGTAACCACCATAATGAAATGAGTTAGTAAAAGTAACGCAGATAATGGGAGATTCATTTGTAAATGCCTATTTTGGAATGCAAGTTGAGATTCTGTCAATACGAAGGAAAGATCAAATTACCTCGTTTAGGTTCTGCAATGCCGGTAAGCCAAATGTGTAGTATGCTACGAAAGATCTTTGAGCCTGTAAGGCATGAACCAAGACAATATTAGTCTTCAAACGTGATAAGTCAAAGGTAAGTAGTATACAGAGTCTAGTACCACAGTTGCTATAGTCAACACACAAGTTTCCTTTTCTCTCATGTCACATTCCCTAGTATAGAAAAACTTTTCGTTTTTTATGTGTTTAAAAACTAAAAGAATATTAGTTTTAAAAACATTAGGTTTTGCACTTTTGCTTAATCTACGGGTAAACATAAGCATTTCTAATTCATTCAAATAAAATAACTACACAATGATAATTGCCACATACTCATATATTGATGCTAAAATTATAAAATTACCTGAGCAGCTGCAAGCCACTGAATTGTGGTCTTAATTTCAGGATCTCCTCCAAAGACACCACATCCCCAGTTTCCAGTTGCAACCCCGATTTTATTGCACTGATCCATCCTACGGTTTTGAGAATTTCTAATTTCAATGTTTGAAAATTTTCCTTCAACTGTTTCTATAGATGTTGAGCTCGCAGCATCAAACTGTGAGGCAAAGAGTGTTCAAAAAAGATAAATGAACAAAGACCAGACCAATGCAGATAGATGGCAAACATAGATACCTGGATCCTAATAAAAAATAGTATTTGAGAATTTCAAATTAAACAAGCTGATTAACCTAATACCCAGTATCCATTGTTTATAGAAAAGCATGGAAAAGACCAACCTGTGAAGATGAACATCCAGTATCAATCTCTTGCAATCTTTTCTGATAGGGTTGATATTTACATTGGTACAGAAAACCGCAGAATGCCTTATTGATCTCACTGCAGGAATGATCAAGCTATGTTCAGACTTTGTTTTTATATAATTAAATTGAACATTGTTAAATACTTAAAGGCTAAATTATTACTAAACTATAAATAGTTGTCCCAAGATACAAGAACTGTGTAGTAAACCAGACACATTCCTCCAAAGGATTGAGAAAAAGAAACTAAAGGCAACTCTGGAACAAGTTTCCACCTTGCAGGGAATGCATGCATGCATGTAAAACACACCTTATATAAAAACAATAACAAATTTCAAAATGCAAACATCAGATATAATGAATTCTAGATTATATAAATTTTATCCTTGTAGATTCTCCTACTCCCATAAATAACAGTGACTCTGCATCCTAATAAGTAAAAAGCTGTAGCCACATAAACCAAGATTAACAAACCGGAGGAGAAGATTTGCCCTGTATTGATTCATCCCTGGTCTATTTAATGCATCAATTGCAACAATCCTGGTTTTCCGTCTTCCAAGGGTGTCTACGGCCCTTTTATCCACATAATCACCAGAAAATCGAAATGATGATGAGTACCTAAAGAAATCAGGAAATATTATCACCATTAAGTTATGAAAGAAGCACCCAGACATCATAGTAAAAGTGAGCAAACAGATGAAAAACATATTCAAAGTGAAGTCACATTTTTCAATTTAGTTCACCCTATCATATGCATACTGTATATCATAATCACAAAAAACTGCCGAAACCAAGAGCCACAACTTAGTTTGTCCAACGTACACATACAAAACACAGGAGAAAATTCACTATGCTAAGCATAACAATCAATAAACATGTTTTTCTTCCTCCATATTCAAATAGAAATGGAAAAAGAATCTCCCATCACATTTTTATGTAGATAAAGATAGTAGTAGTAAGCATCCACAATATTCATTTCTTATTCCAGTTTAGATCCATTTAGTAACACTTACCCTGTATAACTTGAGAACCTTTCCACACCAACAATTTCTATAGCCTCATTATCTGCCATGGCTGGCAAGAAAAGCATGCCAGCAATCAATTCTGGACACATCAAGAAGCGGATTTCCTCCTATATCAGACATTTACAAGCAAATTTATATTGAACATCAATAGGCCAAATTTTCAAGTGAAAAAATATCTACAAAATAATGAAAGGTGCTAAATACAAAAAGTAAAATAGACTGCATGCATATGCTTGTATAGGAAGCTAAGCATAAAAAGGTTATAGGTAGAAATAAAAACATATTGTACCTGTACACACCCCTTGCCAATAACAAGGCCCCCAAGATATGGATCTGCAAAATCTACTTCAACAGCTTCACTTGAATGATCTTCTATGCATCCTGAATTGTGAACCTATTAAAATGCCAAAGTATCAACTATCAGAAACCATTTAAAAAAAAATAAAAGAAATTATTTATACTGACAATTGAAAATAAATTTCCCTCAATTACCTCAAATTTGCATAGAGGTATAACAGAAGTGCTCCAAAAGTTAACATCAGGATAAGTAATGTGAATAGAATCATTCTTGAAGGGAAGTACTTTTCTCTCAAATGAGACAATGCCCTTAGGCATATCAGAACTTATCCTTTGAAAATAGTGAACAACGCACCATATCTTATGTTCCTGTTTTCGACTGTAATCATCATACAGAATCCTGAAAATGCAGAAAACTCTTGAATTTCAAGAAATAAAAATGACATATGAAATAAGAAAGAAAGTCTTGGCTATGGATTAGACCAATATCAATTCTATGTCTATGTCTCTTTCACTCCCATTCAGAAAGTCACAAACAAACATGTATCTAAGTTATATCAAGTGCTGCAGCATGTTGACACCATTAGGAGAAATAAAATAATCAAAATTAAGACTAAAACAAGCAACTGAACAGATGAATAAGAACACTTGGAGATAAAAAAAAAAAAACATATAGCAAAAGATTCCGTACGCAAAATTTTTATCGAAGTTGATCAATGGAAGATGTTTGGCACGTCTGTCATTGGCTGGGAATAGACAAAAGAATGAGCAGGCAAGCAGAGCAGCAATCAACTCCTGAAAAGATAAGTAAATAAACATAAAATAAAGTGATTTCAGAATTCTTACTTGGAGTAGTTGTAATAGGAATTTGGTTTTCACTAAGGAAAAAAGAAGAGGAAAAAGTGTAATAAGAAATGAACCTGGCTAAGGAAGACTATCCCTGGTTGCTGTGAATGCAATAAGCGAAGTGCAGTTGTGACCATAGTTCCGTCTCCATGTATATCCATATCAGCATTTTTATAATGTGTTTCCAACAGAGAGGGCAACCTCAAAAGCAAATTTCCCAACGCGGGAAGGACCTTCTCAAACCAGTTCCTAGCCTTCTCTCTGGACATAACCTGCGTCATGATATGATTTGATTTGGTTTCAGCAGTCAATTACGAAAGAAAAACCCCATGTTAAATGAAAAGTTAGGTTACCTGGTCGAAGAAGTAGGCATATCCATGGGAAGCGGAGGGGGCTAAGGGGGATTTTGAAGAGAGAGAAAGAGCGTTTCTTAGGTCAGTAATGGCTTGGAACAATTGTTGGCCCGAGTGGACTCGCCCTCTTCCGAGTTCTCTCAGTGTTTTCAGTGCTTGGGGTGGCCAAAACGGAGACGAAGAACGCATCATGATCGGTAAAAATGGAGAAATCGATCTCAATTCCTCACTTCTCTCCATTCTGCAAATCAAAGGAAAGTTACGAATGATTATTCTCTCGTTCCCAAACGTGGCACGCAAGAAAATTGGTTTCTCTTCTTCTTGTGTATGTGACTTAACCAAGAGGCGTGCCCAAGAAATATAAATGCAAAAGGCGTGTATGCGGAAATTCAAGTGGCTATTGGGCCGGGCCCTAGTCGTGCCCAACTTTTCCTTCTGACGTTTTGTTGCCTAGTTAATTCGTATCGTTTTTAACAGTGATACGTTATCCTTTCAAAAAAAAAAAAACAGTGATACGTTATGTTATAAATTATTTTTTTAAGTTACATTGAATTAAATAAAAATACAAGTTACTCTTTTTAATAAGAATCAAATTAGTTACCGTACTTACTTTTTTAGTAGTAGTTGAATATATTATGAAACAACTTATCCTTAAAAAACAAAAAAGGCATTTTATTAGATTATTTTTTAAAATTGAAAAGACCTTTTTGTCACTTTCGATCCTAAGAAACGACTAATATTTATCACTTTCGATAAAAATAGAGAAAGATGGAATTAATAAATATACACCCCTGAAACTAAGCCATGCCATGACCTTTTAATTTTTTTATAAGAAAGAAAAAAAATACTTAAAAACAAAACTGACCTTTTCAAAATCCTATATGGTAATCTTGTATAGAAAGAGTAGCACCACGATACATATACCGAGAGGGTCTAGCTCAGTAAGTTGAGTAAGGTGCGTGAATTATTATAAATTTCCAGTACTTACATTCGATTTCTATGAATAAAAAAAAATGCAAAAGCACGAATTGAAAGGAGTATAGCTTCTAATCTTGTTCTTAAAAGCATATAACAGAACCTTTCTAATATTATTAATTAATTTTTTTTATAAAAAAAAAAAGCTAAAAGCCAAAACAACCTTTCTAGTATTTTTATTAATCATATATAAAAATCACATTCTATATTTTGATTTATCTAAAAAAAATGTATTTTGATTTAATTATACAATGAAAACATATTTCTATTTTTTTTTTTACTGCAAAAAACATTTCTATTGTGTAGTCAATCATAACGGACATTAATTTTCATTGAGCATATTTTTGTAAAAAAAAAATACAAAAAGAAAGCGGGGAATGCAAAGTTCAAAAAGCGGAGTGTCAATATCATGACCTGCAGAAGAGGTGTGTGGCTACGTGTGGCACCTGGCCTCAAAGGCCACTTATGCAATGTCTAGTACTAGTGGTGCAGATGATTTAAGGAGCAGTTTGCCCCGAAGCCAGTGCAACAAAATGTGATACTAGCCAAGTGTTCCCCGAGTGAAGCATTTTCCTTACATGACACAGACGTATATTCAGTTCCAGATAGAGTGATGGAATATCTCATATGGTTCAATTCCAGGTTATCACAGGTGGGCAAGTTATTGTTCTTATGATTTTCCTGAATTGATTGATCATCACAACAAAATAGAGTGAAAAATGAGGTGAGATTCTTCGTCTACAATATTTTGATTACATATGCATCACATTCATTCAGAGGTTTAGTAACTACATGGACAACTAACAAGAATGGCATGGTCAGCCTTTGCTACTTGAGGTCCCAGCAAAGCTTGTCAGCAGCAGATGGAAATCCATCAATCCTCAGAAATTAAACCACCGTAGATTTAGGTTTTGGCTATCTTGTACTTCAGGGAAGTGCCTTACAGTTTTTGAAGGCAAGACTGACAATCGAAGGGTAGGCATAGCTGAGTGCAAGTTTGATGGATCAAATCCCACTTCCATTACCACAAAGCATTCCACCCCTGTAGACTTCACTACAGCTGAAATAGCACAGCTGCGGTAATAATAATAAATATGGCTGCACCACTTTGAAAGGAGAAATTTGGAATCCTGATCAAGATAAAAATTTGACTGCTGCTGACTATTTAAGTAAAACATATATCTGACATCAACAAGGATATTTCCTTCTCCAGAGGGGATCAACAATGGTTGTGTAAATATAGTTTTTACATATTCCCAAACTACTCTTGTACATTTCCTTCACTGGACAAAAAAGACGAAATGTTTCCCTTGCAGCACCTTCTAAATGTAGGAAGAGAATGTGGATCGTCTATTTTTTTTATCCACCCTCTCCACCCCAAAGCTAAACACAACAAACAAAAATGAAGAGTCTCTAGTAGCACGTTGCTAACAAAAGATTGTGATATCCTTTTTGCAGTAGATTCTAGCTTCACGGTCAGCAGTGTAGTCATGTAAGAATGATAAAACTTAAAGTCCCCAAATCAAACTATACATCGCATACCTTTTCACAGCTCCTTCTTCAAAGTGAGAACATGCCAAAGGAAAGACGTTCAACAACAGAAGATTAAGCCAGATTTGGCAAATCCATCCTGGCACCATGGCCATATATTGATGGCAGTAGCCATTGAAGGAAGCCGACATTAGTTTCTCCTTTTGATCTATTTGTTGAGTACTCAATTAGCATGTTCCATAGGTCCCCAACTGTCCATCTTTGTGACAAAATCCAATGAGCAACCTGCCACAACATCAATCAAAAGTCCCTAGTAAGAAATTTTCAGAGAAAGACAAGTCCAAATTGAGTTGAGTGGGAATCCTCCTGGCACTTGGCTACATGAAGATAATTGATTCACAGACAGCATTACCACTAATTACAATGAAATGAGTTAGGAAGGAAGCAATGCAGATAATGGGACATGCATTTGTAAAACAAACTATAAACAAAATGGAAACTTAAATTAATGCAAATCTTGAAATCTAAGCCTATCTCAGTCAAATGTGAAATGCTAAATGCAAATATCAGATTGAATAGTACAGATATGTAATATTGTAAGATCATTAGGGAGGAAATGATACATAGTCAAATGTGAAATAAGAAAGACAAATGACACATTTCAATGCAGGTGCCTATGAGGATGCCATCTATCAAGGGTTGAGATTGTCACTACAAAGGGAAAATCAAATTACCTTGTCTAGGTTCTGCAATGCCTCCAAGCCAAATGTGTAGTATGCTATGAAAGGTCTTAGAGCCTGTAAGGCATGAACCAAGACAAAATTGACAAAATTGGTTTTCAAGCATGATAAGTCAAAGGTAAGCAGTATTACAGAGTGCGTGTTTGGATAGCCTTTAAAATCATGGTAGACCATGGTGAGGTGGGTCAAACTTGATTTTGACCAAAATTTTGCATGTTTGGTTATCTTAGTAGAATCAATTTTGATGGAAAAAATCATGGTGAAGATGAAGCAAGTAGGAGTAGCTTCTACTTCTACCAAAATCAATTCTAGTTGGACTTTGTCTAATTTACGCTCACATCAAATTGATTTTAAAAGTGTACATAGACCTTAAAACTCATTTTGGTCATTACACATTCAAAATAAATTGATTCAAAGTATCCAAACAACATTCTCTTAAAAAATCACTTTTCTGATATCTATTATCCAAACAAAAGTCACGTTACTTCATAATCAATTCTAACTATAATCAATTTTGTAAAATCAATTTTATTCAAAATCAATTTTGCCACTGCCAATCCAAACACACACGGAGTCTAGTACCATAGTTGTAATAATCAACAAATACAAGTTTCCCTTTGTCTTATGTCACAGTTCCCTAGTATACAACACGTTTTCTGAAATGACAAAATCAAAAGATGGAACTACATATTTAGGGGCTGTTTGATTTTTTATAAAACAATTTTCTGTTTTATAAAAATAAAATCACAATAAAACTTGTTTTTTAAAATGGTTTTTGAAAACAATAAGGATGTGTTTGATTTTTTTAGTCTTTAAAAAATATTTATAAAACAATTTTCAAAAACTTATTTTTAGAGAATAGAAGTGAGGAAAGAAGATGTGAAAGTGTAAGCAAAAACATAAGTAATAGAAAACTGAAAAGAGAAGACCAAAACAACTTAGAGATGTTTTGTTTTTTTGGTTTTAAAAACTGAAAAAGAGATATTAGTTTTAGAAACAGTTTTAAAAAAGAGGAGTGCTAGCAATACTCTCTCTGACACTCTCTTTCTGATACTCTCTCTATGATTGGTTGAAATTTATTGGAAATCACCAATTTTGGTCTTTACTTGAGAATATAAAATTACCTGAGAAGCTGCAAGCCACTGAATTATGGTCTTTACTTCAGGATCTCCTCCAAAGGCACCACATCCCCAGTTTCCAGTAGCAACCCCAATATTATTGCCCTGATCCATCCTATGGTAATCGTTTTGAGAATTTGTAATTTTGTGGTTTGAAAATTTTCCTTCACTTGTTTCCATAGATGTTGAGGTGGCAGCATCAAACTGTGAAGCAAAGAGTGTTCAAAAGAGATAAATGAACAAAGACCAATGCAGATAGATGGCAGACATAGATACCTGGATCCTAATAAAAAAAAATATTTATGAGAATTTCTTATTAAAAAAGTTGCTTAACCTAAAATCCAGTATCATTGTTTATAGAAAAACATTGGGAAAGACCAACCAGTGCAGATGAACATCCACTTTCTTGCAACATGTTCTGATATAGTTGATATTTACATTGGTACAGAAAACCACAGAATGCCTTATTGATCTCACTGCAGGAATGAACAAGTTAAGTTCAGAATTTTATTTTATATAACCACCTTGAACATTGTTAAATACTTAAAGATTAAATTATTACTAAATTAGAAATTAGAAATAATTTTCCCAAAAATTTTCTTTTTTTAAAGTCTCTTAATTTATGGGTATAAAACTGACCTAACATAAAGAAAGCTTTCTTTTTATGAAAAAAGAAATATTATTAGGAAGAAACAAGAAGTATGGCTATTATTATAGCTATTCTGTAGTAAACCAGGCACATTCCTCCAAAGGATTGAGAGAAAAAAACTAAAGGCAACTCTGGCAAGAGTTTCCACCTTGCAGGGAATGCATGCATGCAAAACACACCTTTTATAAACAATTACAAATTTCAAAGTGCAAACATCAAATATAATGAATTTTAGATTATAAATTTCATCTTTGTATATTCTCCTAGTCCCATAAATAATTGTGATTCTGCATCCTAAAAAGCAGTAGCCACAAAACCAATATTAACAGACCGGAGGAGAAAATTTGCCCTGTATTGTCTCATCCCTGGGCTACATAATGCATCAATTGCAACAATCCTGGTTTTTCGTCTTCCAAGAGTGTCTACTTCCCTTTCATCCACATAATCACCAGAAAATCGAAATGATGATGCGTACCTAAAGAAATCAGGAAATATTATCACCATTAGGTTATGAAGGAAGCACCCAGCAATTATACCAGTGAGTGTGAAAAACTTATAAAGTGACATCACATCCAAATAAGTATTTTTTAATTTAGTTCACCCTGTCATATGCAATTATGTATACTGTATATACATCATCAGTTCATCACAAACAACAGAAAAATGTCCAATCTTTATATTCTTGGGAGGAAATAAACTTAAGTATTAAAAATCTGTCCTATCTAGGTGTGCAAACAAACAATAAGGAGAAGAAAAATAGACACAGAACTAGATCTATTGAGCAACACTTACCCTGTATATCTTGAGAACCTTTCCACACCAACAATTTCTATAGCCTCATTATCTGCCATGGCTGGCAAGAAAAGCATGCCAACTATCAATTCTGGACTGACCATGAAGCGGATTTCCTCCTATATCAGACATTTACAAGCAAATTTATCAAACATCAATAGAACAAATGTTCAAGTGACAAACAAATATCTCAAACTTAAGGAATCTACAAAATATGTACACAAGACTGCACGAATATGCTTATATCAGGAACTATGGTATAAAAGCTATCATAATTGCCAAAAACTAAGTATAAAAGGTTATAGGTGGAAATAAAAACATATTGTACCTGTACACAACCCCTGCCAAGGGCACCTCCCCCAAGATATTTATTTGCAAAATCTACTTCAACAGCTCCACTTGATTGATCTTCTATGAGCCCTGAACTGTGAACCTATTTAAAATGCCAAACTAAAACCTATTACAAACCAAATGGATAATTTAAAAATAAAAACTAAAAGAAATTAATTTTTCTGACATTGAAAATAAATTTCCTTCAATTACCTCAAATTTGCATAGAGGTATAGCAGAAGTGCTCCAAAAATTAGCATCTGGGTAAGAGATGTGAATAGAATCATTTTTTAAGGGAAGTACTTTTCGCTCAAATGAAACAATACCCTTAGGCATTTCAGAACTTATCCTTTGAAAATAGTGAACAATGCACCAAATCTTATTTTCCTGTTTTTGACTGTAATCATCATACAGACTCCTGAAAATGCAGAAAACTGATCTTTTGGATTTCAAGGGGAAAAAAAAATTATGACATGAAATAAGACAATAAGTCTTCAACATGGACTAGACCAATATCAATTCTATCTCTCTCTCTTTACTCCCATTCAGTCACTCTTGCACACAAACACACATCTAAGATATATCAAGTGCCGCAGCATGTTGACACCACTAGGAGAAATAAAATGATCAAAATTAAGATTAAAACAAGCAACCGAACACGCAAATAAGAATACTTAGAGATCCAAAAATACATAGCTAAAGTTCTCTTACGCAAACAATTGATCGAAGTTGATCATTGGAAGACGTTTCACAGATCTGTCACTGACTGGGAATAGACAAAATAATGAGCAGGCAAGAAGAGCAGCAATTAACTCCTGAAAATCCAGAAATTGATGATGTTAACTATAACCCTCTTCCGCATGCATGTAACAATAATAAAATGGTAAGCAGCATTAGTTATGCAAGCAACAGTTGTGATAACGGTGGCTGCCTCAACAGCAACAGCAGTAGCAGTGAAGTTGCACTATTTATAGTAGTTTTGATGTTGTTGCAGTAAATGCACATAAAGAATTGTTACTTTAAGCGAGCACCTGGCTAAGGAAGACTATCCCTGGTTGCTGTGAATCCAACAAGCGAAGAGCAGTTGTGAGCATAGCGCCCTCTCCATCTATAGCCATATTATCAGTGTTTTGATAGTGTGTTTCCAACAAAGAGGGCAACCTCAAAAGCAAATTCCCCAAAGCGGGAACCACCTCCTCAAACCACTTCCTAGATTCCTCTCCAGACATAACCTGAAACAATATGATTTCAGCAATTACCGAAACCTATGGAATGGAATGGAATGGAAAAGTGAGGGTTACGTTACCTCGTCGAAGAAGAAAGCATAGCCGTGGGAAGTGGAAGGGGCTAAGGGTTCGGAAGAGAGAGAAAGAGCGTTTCTGAGGTCGGAAATGGCTTGGAAAAAGTGCTGGCCCGAGTTGACTCGGCCTCTTCCGAGTGTTTCCACAGCTTGGGATGCCCAAAACGGAGAGGAAGATCGCATCACCACTGGTAGATATGGCAGAATCGATCTCAACTCCTCTCTTTCTTCCATCCTCCACCAATGACTGAAATCAAATGAAGACAGTATTTCAATTTTCAAATCCATGATTCTGACAGTGTAATTAGTACTGTTCATTTGGCTTTACAAAGTTACAAGTTTGCATCAATATAATTACGAAAAATAATTAAAAGAAACATTTATTTTTAAAAAAGAAAAAATAAATTAAAAGAAATATATACTTAATTTATTGCTTCACAAAATAATTATTTTAATGTTAAATAATAGTAGAAAAAAAAAACTAAAATTAATGATTTTTTACAAAACTAGTAACTAAACAAAATTTTATAAACTAGGGACATTTGTTTCATGGAATGACATTGTATTCTCATAAATCATATTCAAAAACATGTTTGGTTTTTAATATTCCTAGAATTATTTTTAAAATTTTAAAATAATTTAAATAAAAACAAAGTAAAAATGGAAGTTACATATACATTTAGAGAATAATTTTTCATATTCTCATGGGAATATCATATTCTTATCCCTCTTCATGGGAATAAAAGTATGGAAAAATATATTAAAAAAAATGAAAACTACAATATTCTTAGGAATCAACAATACTCAAGGAATAAATTTTCAAAACTTGTAACAAACACACTCTTAAATATTAAAGTGATAGACACTTACCGCTTTAAATACTAGAACAAGAGTTTATTCATTTTTTTTATGTTTAAACATTTTTTAGTTCTTGTAAAAAAAAATTGAATCTGATCTTTATAAAAAAAATTCTTTGATTTTCATTCTAAAAAATATGAAATAATTATTTTTTATTTCTATTGTCTAGTGATACTAATTAACTACTTATGTATTTAATGGAATGTTAAGTTACTATTCCAAGTGACCTCCATGAGTGTTTGAGGTACCATGTTAGCAAATGACACCTCTATTTTTTTTTTTTTTCTAAATCTATAAATATATACTTAATTTCTGAAATAGGATAATTTTACAGGGAAAAAAATGCAAAAAAGAAATTGCCTGTCACCGAAAGAACGCTCAAGATTATAATTGGATCGTGTATATCCCACGAAATCCCATGATCCTATTGTGACTTGATCCATCTCATTGTTAAGGAAAACATCAAAATAGGGACTATTCAATCCATATGCAGATAGGTAACCCAATTTTTAATTATAAAGTTTATTTATAACCTGTGTGGAGATCGCATTTCCAACAATAAAATAAATTGCTCAATAACTTGATATTTTGGGCAATTTCAAAAATTATTTTTTATGAAAAATTAAATTTATTTCACCATAAATAAAACTTCAACTTTTCCATTATCAGAAGTTATTTGAATGTGAAAGTTATTCTATTTACTATCCAAACAAAATGATTTTTTTAAAGTCACTTTTAAAACAGTATTCCCAAACATAATAAGTACTGATTAAAACAAAATAAATTCAAGCAAAGTCTAAAACAAACAATTTTTAGTAAAATCAAGTTCATCCTAGATTAAATTTGCATACCATCACCCGTACACACTATACATTCAAAAGCAAAAATGAGTATGAATCCCGAAAAAGATATAGTAGATAATAACTGCATTGTTTTTGCAACAAGTACTTGTTGATTGGTGTGACCGTTTAATTAACGTGCACATAATATTCATTGGTGGATCACAACATAAAACTTACAGTGAAAACAAAATGAACATTATAATCAAGAAGCGCTTGGAGTAGATGTGGCTCCTTCCCTCCTTATGATTGTTTAATACTTGTGCAAATCTTCATTGAGCCTCAACCATCACATGCCTCCTCAATGAATGATTTCTTTTGCTTGTTAGGCAATTGCACGTCTACATATATAACTCGTCCCTGTAATATCTGTAAAAAGAGCTGATTCATTTTCTGAATTTTGGCATTTCATTAGAAGAAAAAAAAAAAATTTAAGTTAGTAGATTCTGGCCTTTCCATTCATGCCAATCTGTGCCTTGCATGCTTCTTCCTCTTTAGCAAAAGTCACATATCCAAAACCTTTGGATCTATTCTTGGCTTTATTCAGTATTATATTAGCTGGAAAAGTGAAATGATATTTGCGTCAGAATTATAATCTGGAAGATTTTAGGCTCTGTAATGACAATAGAAGCACATACCCTTCAGGACACTGCCGTATTGAGAAAAGGCTTTGGCTAATTCCTCCTCTGTTGTAGAAAATGCTAAACCTGCATCAAGATTTACAGGTCATGACAACAGCAAGACAGTTTTTTTTTTTTTTTTTAAAAGAACAGCAAGACAGTTTTAAGTTTAGGGTAAATAAAAAAATACATCTGCTACAGGTAACACACCGAAAGCACCTTTGGATCAAAAAACAGAAGGGTGGAAGAAAATAGTCGTAGTGCACTCAAATAACCTCTCCACAATTTAAAGTACTTCAGGACTTGGGTGGCTTCATGAATCAATATATATAAAATTTACGAATCCAAAAACATTTCAAAAAATACGTGACGAAACAAAGTTGTTTTCCAAGCATTTTTTTTAATTTGAGAATCATTACTATAAATTAACAAAATTATTACTATAATTTTTTTCTAATCAATACATGTCAATCGCAATTATTACTATAAATATATTCACGTTGGAATACATTTTATGATTTGAGCATTTAAACTTTCCTTTTTAAAAAAGTTTCATGAGTGCTATAAATAATTTATTTAGTGAATAGAAAGCAATGCGTTTGTATCTTTCTCTATGTAATGTCTTTCAATTTTAACTCCATTATAGAGAATAATGTCCAGGCGATTGAAAGGTTTGAAAATTACAAATCCTTTTACTTTTTCTTTACATTCTTTTGTTTTACTTACAAAGAATAATGTCCAGACGATTAAAAGGTCTGAAAATTACAAATCTTTTTACTTTTTCTTTATATTTTTTTGTTTTACTCAATTTATTATTTTGTTATGTACATCTTACATTGTTATTCAATTCATTTATTTTAATTATTTAATAGTTCATTTTTGTTTTTGTTTTTTATCTTCTTTCTCTAAAGTAATCTTCTAACTTTTTTCTTTCATTCTATCACCTCAAATATATTTTTTAATTTTCTAATATTTGAAATTTGACATTTGCAGGATATAAATGACTATACTTTTTTTTAATTAAAAAGGGTGCAAATGCTTAGACAAGGACAACGATCCCAACTAGGTTGGCACCGCAATCCTCAACAAATACCTGTAGCCCACCAAAATGTCATTAAACAAAAAAAGAAACAAAAATCATGGGAGACATAGACCAAAATCATGTACAATCATTTGAACCTATAACAAGGAAGAACATATCTACCCCTGAAGAAATCCTCCCGGATGTACTACACAAACGCATCTTAAGATGACAAAAAAGGTTTCAAAGAGAGTTTTCACAAACAAACAAAAAAGTATTATTACGATTTAAAAAAATAAGATTGACTTTTTTTATTTGCTTTATGATGTAATTTTATATATCTGATTGCTCTTTCTTCTTTACTAAAAGTATCTCTTTCATAAAATATAAATCACTTTCTTAAGTGATACTAATTCAGTAAAAATAAAAAAGTGATATTACATAAATTAAATTATAAAATGATGCATACTGTCGTGTAATTTTGTATCTAAATTTTTTAAATTTATACTAAAAATTAAATTAATTAAATTTAAAACATCACAATCAAACTATTAATGGAAAAATCAATTAATTATAAAATTAAGAAATACTTAAATCATAAATAAATGTTTCATTATATTAGAATCAATTGTATGATTATTCATATTTAAATTAAATAATAACTTATAAAAAAATATTTAAACTAAATAATAGTATTAACAATTAGTTATAAACATTTTATTTTAAAGTAATATAAGTAGTAATAATAATTGGTTATAAAAAATTTATTTTCCAAGTTTCATATCATGTATCATTATTATATTTATTTATTTTATTGTAAAAATATTTTTAATTTATTATTTTTTCAGTAATGAATAAAAGAATACTTTTGTAAATTAATAGTTTTTTTTATATCTAATAAGAATATGTTCTAAATAATAATAATAATAAGAAGAAGAAGAAGAAGAAGAAGTTATAAAGATTTTATTTTTCATGTGTCATATTACGTATCACTATTGTATTCATTAATTTTAGTTTCAATAATAATTTAATAAATCAATAACTTACACATATTTGAAAACTATATTCATGACAAAATATTACATTATATCATCAAAACTTTCAATTAGTCTAATTTTTTTAAATGATAGCGATAATAAATAATTACTATAAATATAAGACAGAAATGTACCAAAAAATATACTTAAACAACAATAAGGATGAAATAATTTATTCAAGATTAAATTTATAATGTACACTTATTTGAGGATAATTAAATCAGTAAATTAAAATAAAAAATCTTTAATAATTCAAATAAATATTATTATAATAAAATAATTTGTATATTGATATTTTTTCATATATTATTTGCTCATCAATAAAATCTTATTTTACCTTATAGTAAAATATGGTTTCAAAATTTAATTTTTTAATAAATTAATTAATGAGTTATTATATTTGATGAATAATCATTACATCAAGACAAAATATAATTTTTTAAATATGCAAGACTAAAACAACTCTAAGTCGACCAAACAATCAAACCGAAATACTAAAAAATTGTACGAGTTGAAGTATAAATCAATCCTAAATTAAATACAAATATTAAGAAATTTTCTATTGTTGAAGAGATGGAGGTGCAATTGGGTCACTCCCAAATCAAGATCAACATCGAGTTACAATATAAAGAGTTGAACGAGGCCAAATTTTTTAATATTTAACACTAAAAAAAAACTACAAAGAAAGTGAAAAAGAAAACCACTAGCCAACCCAAGAAAACCAAGAAGAATATTAGAGAGCATCAACTTTTTTATTTGTTTTTATTTTAGCATGTAACTTAAAGCAAGTTAAAGTACCTATAAATTAAATTAGTCATTTGTTTCAAAGATATTCTCTTTTTCCTTTATTATTATTATTATTATTATTATTATTATTATTATTATTATTATTATTATTATTATTATTATTGTCCAATAAAAATAAATTTTTAAATGATAAAACCAATGGTTACAAAATATAATTACATATATTTTTAGTCCATATCAATATTTAAATGATGTTAATATATGTATGTGTATAAATCTATCCAATATTCATATAGAACACCTTTTTAATACTTAAAAAAAATATAACACATCAATTTATATAAGTACTTTTTTTTTTACAGAAATTTATATAAGTACTTAAATGTGTTAAAATTTACACTTAAAGTTGAAAAATTATAAAAAAAAAAAATCAAATTTACAAAAATTATAACATTATAAAATTTTGAATTTTATTTATTTAAAACTCACTACACAATTTATTTTACTAGGGAACAAAATTAGGAGTCAATCAATTATAATTATCCAAAATAAAATAAAAGTAGCAAAATTATTATTTAAGCATCAACTTATCTTTTATTTATCATTAATTTTCTTATTATAATCTATAAGTTTAAATATTCATTTATCTATTTTATTTTCTTTAACTAATATTATTCACTTCTTTCCTTTATGACCGAAAAAAATCTTTTTAAAGAAAAACTAATAATTAGAAAATGAAATTTAAAATAATTTTTAATACGATTTTAATTTTTGTGATGTTTTATAATTATAATTATGTTTTATAAAAGATCTTTGAATGGTTTCAATTTAATTACTATAGTATTTTTAATCAATATTATTTATTTATCCATTTTTATATTAATTAAAGTGCGGGTAATAGTACGGGTATTGACATTTAGGTACCAACAGAAAAGGACACAATTATTAAAGTTATTATCTAGCGGGTATGAGTCTAAATATAGGAGTTTTTAAAAGTTCCAATATGGGAACAAGTACTATAGTACTCTGCCCAGACCTTACTTATTGTCATCCTTAATCAACGTATATGTCCTACATGGCACGCGTTGCTTGAATTTAGGTTTTAATTTAAAAATATATAGTTAAAAATGTCATTTCCTAAAAAAGAAAATATTTTCATTTCTTTATTGTAACTACAAACTCTTACTTTAGAATGATTGAAATATTATTTCACAACAATTATTGAAATTATTATGTTACCTAATACAACTAATTTTTATTTCTCTCATTTATTGTATTTTAAAATTATAGTCTACCAGATATATAATCAAACTATATATCTATAATGTACATCAATAATTAATAATTAAAAATTTTATATTTTAATTATAAATAATTTCTAATATAAATTTTAAAAAATATTTATATTTTTAAATTTTTTATAAAAATATTTATCCCGTGCATGGCACGGGTCACCCACTCTAATCCTATTAAAGGCCAAAAGTAATTCGCACTGCATTGCCATTACTTAGTATGTAGATGAAGTGGGTATCATTTAGCAGTTCTTACATCTGGCTAATTGATTAAGTATATCAGAAGAAAGCATTCAAATAAGTAAAATTCATCATAGGAAACACAGTAAATGACAACATGAGAATCATCTGGCCAACACAAAAATCATAACCTGTCTTTTTAATAGAGTTTAATGGTTATACACTGCCAGTGTAAAATAGTTTTATACTGTCATCCAATCACAACTGTGTAAAACTATTTTACACCGTCAGTGTATAATCCTTTTTCTCTTTTTAATATGTATCCTTCAAGATCATTCTGAGTCATGGATTCCAATTAATTAAGGAGAAAAGTAAAGTTTTTTTGGCAATATGACCTTTATGCAGGGCCGTTGTGTTTATGGAAGGAGTGTAATGGCAGATTTTTTTTCAATCAGAAACTTCTTCTATTTCGTGGGATAGAGTTGTTTTCTTGACTTACATATATGTCAGCACATGGGTTGTTTACTCAGTGAGATAGGAGAGCTCTTGTAGCTGTTGCACTATTTCTTTGCTTATCCTTCTGTTTTGTAATGTTCTTCTCTCTGGCTCTTAATTCTTCTTTCACAAAAAAATTAATTTAACCAAGAGCTTGATGATTATGTGCCAGAGAGATTGTGCAAACTAAAATTTTCAATTAGGTCATGGATTTATTTGATTCATATGCTAAAACTAATGGCACACGGTACTACTCACTCTGGCAGCTAGAAAAATGTATTCTTGTTCTATGTTCTTCATAATAATAATAGAAACAATTGATGGCAATGACAAAGGCAAAGCAACTTTGAAGACAATGAAAAAAATCAAACTTAATTGTTATAAGTACAGGTTTTAAAGTTCAAAATACTCAGTCTGGCCAAAGAGGAATGTGAGACAGCAAAAAAAAAAAAGAAAAAAAGAAAGAAAGAAAGAAAGAATGTACCTTTAACAAAAACCTTGGAAGTCATCGTTCGGAGGAAGAGAAGTTGAGATGAAGAAGCATTGGGTTTTAAGTGAGATAGTAAGACTCTGGAAAATTCTCGCATAGCTGCCATGTTAAATTGGGGAGCACAGTTCTCAACTAATTAGCAAGCAAAGAAGTTCATGGGCCAAACCTGCAAATTAAAGGCCTTATTGGGCTCCATAGTTGTAGCCTGCTTTAGAAATCCCTTGAAATGATTTGCCCAAGAAAAACATATCTTTTCCACTTCTCTTATGAGAAGTACTACTTTTTTTTGTAAGATTTGTTTGTTTAATTTTTTTTTAAAAAAGTAATTTTATGATAAAATTTATTTAAATTCTGTTAACTAATTTTTATTTACTTGAGTGTCTTTTGGACACAAAAACTCAAAGCTCCCACTGTTTTCAAGTGGAACATAAGGGTTCAAGCACCAATAATGTTGCAAGACCTGATAAATTGAAAAAAAAGAAAAGAAAAGAAATAACAATAGTTTCAATCTCAGCACATAAACGGGTAAATTTAAAAAACTAAAAGTCATCAATCATTAGAACCTGAGGTTGCTGTCAAAAACACAGAAGAAATAATTTTTTCATAGAACTAAATTCATGTGCAGTAACAATAGGGAAATACATGATCATGCATTTTAGAAAAAGGAAAAAACATGAAGACAGAACTGTACAATTAAAAAAAATGCTAGTACAAAACACAAATGACAAACCTATCACTATTTCTTCCTTCAACACAGTTTGAATACCTATCCAAACAGTTCTGCCACGAGATTGAGGCACCCATCTATCTTATCAAAATAACTCCTGCTATCTCCCCCCTCCCCCACCACCACAAACCACACTCACAAATTATCTCTAACTTGTCACAAAATCATGCATGGAAGCACAAGAAATTCCCCAAAACAAAACATTACTATTTTTCTGGCAGGATTCCATAATAAATCCCAACCTCCCTTGCAACTTAAATTCAATGACCATAGGTTGCAATTCATTTTAGATTATACCACCCTCATCGAAGGCATAGCATGAGAGATGAAAAAGGGGAAAAAAAAAAAACTATAGATATGAAGTTAAGAAGCAAAGAGCACATTCAGAATTCTGTTCACCAAAACAATCCCAAGAAAAGTGACAAGGTCGTCAATGTAACAATGCAGGTCGGCAATCATGAGAGCAACATTCACATTGCCCCTAGAAGAACAAAGACTTGTATCGAGTAAGCAAAGGGAATAAAACGCACCACCAAATTCCTATTTATGGAGAAGTTTATCCAAATAGGGCTTGAATGCCAAAGGGAATGATGAATAAGATTTGAGTCGAGGGAGAACAAGAAAACAACAAAGGGAGTGAAGCCAATGCCTATTGCCCATTAACAATTTTGCTAATGTCTGTTACAAGTTACAACAAAGAATTGAATAAAATGCATGCCCTATGAAGCTGGCACGGGCCCTCGTTGCTTGCCTTTGCAAGTTCTCACCTAACAAAGATTCCCTCCGGCGGTACCAGTAGGACCTCATTAGCTACCAATACAGTAAACACTGTACAACAATTTTATTTGTTTTTGAATTTCTAACATCTCTCTTACCACCAGATAAGATAACCAAGCCTTAGAGGTTCTAATAGTAAATAATAAACAAAACAAGTCAACATGAATTCATGTTTAGATTCCATTTCTCTTTATTTATCTCATTTTTAATTTACATCACCCACAGTTTATATAGGCTCACTCAATTTTAGAGTAAATAGTATCAGACTTGCAGGAGTTTTTGACAGTATATAATTCAAATCTAAACAGGAATTGAACGCAGAAAAACCGTAGTGGAATGAAGGGTAAGAGCGAAGAGGGAAAAGAAAATAACGTACCAATTGGAGACAAGTGAAAACAGCAACTGGAACCAACAAGTTAGCTCTTACGTTCACAATCCACCCACGCTTCTGATTTTCAAGGGGAGTGAACAAGAGAATGCTTGACACAAGTATAATAACAATAATAATCTAATAATTTCTTTTTAATATTACTTATCTTAATATAAATCATCATTATTATTATATATTATAAAATAAGCTTAAATAATTTTTTCTCTCTACAAAATAGAATATTTTTTACTTTAGTCCTTTTAAAAAAAAAATTAGTCCCCATAAAGTTTAAAATGTTTAGTTTTAGTCCATCAAAACAATTAATGACCTTATACAAGTTGATAAAATAATTGTAAAAAGTAAATAAAAATAACCAAAACGAATGAATTTTTTACAAAATTAGTAACTAAAAAGAAGATTTTATAAAACCTATTCTATTTATTATCTAATAAAATAATATTTTTAAGTAATATAGTGTGATATAATTGATAGATAACTTTATTTTGGTTAGGAATTTGATTTTTGACCCGTATGTATGAAAATTTTATTCTTAGAAAACACATGTCATTTCTAGATAAATTTTACTTCATACAAATCTTGAAATCTCTTACCTTTTTTCATTCTATTTTGTTATCAAATTTTTGTTTTTCTAATATTTGTTATTTTGTTATTCTTCCTAGTGAAAAAAATGGATAGCCTTCTTGATCCCGTTTCTTTCTCGAGCTGTCATAAGTTGTTTTTTATTTATTTTTAAATACTTAAATTTTTTGATAAACTATCAATTTAATCTCAGAAGTATCATCATCTCTTCTAAATAATCTTTAAACTAATTAAATTATATAAGTTCAAAAATATTTAATATTTTATATGATTTTCATACATACTTAAATTATTAAATATTTTCGAACTTATATAATTTCATTAGTTTAATTCTTTTTCTTTTTTGGTAGAGGACGAAAAGAAAACACAAAAGAAAAAGGAAGATTACAGACGGATAAACATCACTCTTTTAGCATCCGCTGCAAGCTGATTGCTCATATCTCTTTTCTTTTCCTTTTTTTTAATGAGTGATTGCTTAAATCATGTGAGGGGAGATGGGAGACCTTCAACCTCTCTCCTAAAACCTTGATTCCAAGCCAATCTCAAGGCCAATAACTCCACATAAGTGTTAGTTGCAGTACCAACATATCGAGATAAACGTGGAGCTATTCTCCCCATTAATATATACTATCGATAAAAAAAAGTGGAATCCCTGAAACCAAGCAATTCCCACATGCGTTTCATTATTACGCAGAGTAAAGCACGGTTTCCTGAGCAGTGAGGCAGTCTCTGACAAAGTTCAAGCAAGTCTCTTTCAACTCCTCGGTATCCAATTCCAATCTTCCACTCATCAACTTGCTCTTCCTCCATCTGAATTCACTACTCTTGTATCCAAGTCGAACCTTGATCATATTTAAAATTCAATGATTTTTAAGTTAATGACAATTAATGACTTGGATTTATTTAGGTTGCTTTTATCCTTCCCCTGATCTGTTGGCTTCATTGAATTGATTGAGTTCTTTTTCCCCTCATGCTAACAACTAATTTTCTTTTCCACTTGACTACACCATTTTAAGTACGATTCTATCACTTTCTTTTTAAATAGGTGTCATTTCTCTTTCTTTAATATTCCATATGCAATGGTCCTAACATTAAATTGATCGACACTGACGTTTACCAAAACATCAGAAGAAGAAGAATAGCAAGGATTCGATAACACCAATAATATAAGGTCTCGAAAATTAGTGATCTAAAATCACAATACAGACATGATGGTGGGCAATGGACATAAAAATACAATAATGATTACTATGTGTAAGTGCAGCTGCTTCTCGGATTGGCTTTATGCCGTGAAGCATTGACACATAAATTACACGTGTGAAACCAATAATATAAATAAAAAATAAGGAAGATATATTGCCAAAAAAAAGGGGCAGGTTCTAGCTTTTTAAGGCGTCTGAGTGGCGGCGCTTTCTAGCTTTGCTCTGAGGTCTTTCCTTAATATCTTTCCTGATGGAGACTTGGGAATAGCATGAACAAAATAAACTTTGTGCAGTCTTTTGTAGAACACTACCTGTTGACAACAAATACCACATACCATTCAATTAATTAAAAGCCTCTTAAAGATTAAGCTTCCATTAAATTTATATAGCTTTTACATTTACTAATGTAAATCACTTCATGTTTTTATGTATTTGATCGATATGATTGAAGTTAGTTTCTTTTATATATTTTCATTTTAGCCAAACTGTATAGTAGTAGCTAAAATATAAATTCCTTTATACCAAAACACATAATTATTGTCACCGTCACATACCTGTTTAGCTATAAACTCTTTTACAGCCTCTTCAGTTAGATCAAAGCCGTTTGATCTCACAACGAAGGCAACAGGAACTTCACCAGCAGCAACATCCTTTTGTCTGTTAACATATTTGGTTCCATTGATAAAAACATTAGTCAGTCATGTCCCGCAATATATGCACGGTAAGCCAGAAAAAATTCAGAAGATTAAGAAGCTTACGGGACAACAGCTGCGTCTGCAATGGAGGGATGGCTTACAAGAAGCCCTTCAAGTTCTGCAGGGGGCACCTAGCAGAACAAAAGAATAAATATAATTAATTATTTGTGGTTCACATTGTTTTCTCTCTATAAAACTATATGAGGCAAATTTAAATGTTTATATACCTGGAAGCCTTTAAATTTGATGAGTTCTTTCACCCTGTCAACAATGAAAATTTCATCATCATCATCTACATAGCCAACATCACCGGTGTGAAGCCAACCCTCTGAATCTATGGTCAATGCTGTCGCTTTCTCATCGTTCAGATATCCTGACATATTTAAAATTAAGAGTAAGTGCATAGCCAATTAACATATTTCTTTTAAAAAAAAAAATTTAATTGTTTCCCAAAAGTGTATTAAAAAAAACTGCAGAGGAACACTATATATACCTTTCATGATCTGTTGCCCTCGGATGCAAATTTCACCGGGTTGATTGTAGCCAAGAGAACGACCAGTTTCGGGGTCAACAACCTTGAGTTCTGCATTTCTGACTACGGTACCACAAGAGCCTGATTTTGTTGGGAATGGTTGCTTTGCAAAGCCCAAGCACATGGACAGCACTGGTCCTGCTTCAGTCATCCCGTACCCCTAAACATAAATGCATTTTACGATGTCCCAACTTTAGAATTTGATTTTGAATGTACCTTAAGAACATCTAAGGAACACAAAACACATAGCACTAGCACATATATTTATGTTCGTCAATCTTGCGCATTATTGGCACCCATCCAGCTCTTTTATCGTGTATGTTGTTCAGAAGCATGCACAATTTATGTACCAGTTCGTGTAAATATTCCTTTTGTAATTCAACCGTTAGTAAAATTTCTATAATGTTATTAAGTGTATGTTTAGAACAGATTAGTTTAAAAAAAATAATTACTCAGTTTTATAAATCTTCGTAAAACTTACTAACATAATTAATTATTCTTTTAAAATAATGCAAATATTTAAAATTTAGGTAATTAGGCTGCAGTGCACTAGAGCAGATCGCATTGCCACTGAAAGGTTGACTGGTCAGTGGTCCAGCGTTGGTTGGCTATACGTCACTTGGCCAAGTCAAGTAACCCAAACCCGTCACCAAACTATCACGAAAGTGAAGGTGCCAAGTTTGATCTTCCTGGGTAGGTACATATTACACGTTACTACAAGTCTTATATGGATGCTTGTGCGGCTTATTCACTATTTTGGTGTTTGGTGAGGTACTATTTTAATTTTAGTATATTAAAATATAAAAAATAGTTAAAATAATACTTTTTGGTTAGCTACGCTAGAGTATTCTGACGGAAATGATTTTAAAAAAGATTGACATGTTGAAGTCCAATTTATACGTACTGAAAAAGGTTTAACCACCTCAAGTTGCAAATAAATGGGAATAAAATAAAAAAGGAAAAAAAAAACGCATATGCTCCGGATCACCTGATCCAAAATGAGTATCAATAAAAAATTGCATGTACACGGTATTAAAAATGTTAATAATATTTTTTTTTTTAACATTTTTATGTTTCTATTGTTAACATTACTAATAATAAAGATATTAATTATTTAATGAGACTTATATTATACTCCACTTGATAATAAATAATTAAAAACAGTATCAAAAGCTTTTAATGTTATAGATCGAACCGTAAATGTATTGAAACTATTCCTTATTGATAATTTCAGGACGATTGGGACTTCGGAGTTCCGAGACACGTAGCAAAACTGTAGTTTAGGTTGAGTCCAAAGTTGTGAAATACAGGTTTGTCACTCCTATTCCCCCAGGCCCCAAATCCAACTTTCCTTTTCCTTCCGTCCCCATCATAATTAATATTTCATTTTCAATATTCCCGAGCATCTTTTCTAATTTTCCTGCCGAAAAATAATTTATGTTTTCTCTACCTCACATAGCCACGTTGAGTTAAGACACCGAACACAGGCAATAGAGGAGAACGCCAAACAAAAAAAAAACGCAAATAGTCTTTTTTCTAAGAAATGTAAGAAAAGGAAATTAAGTAAATGACCAGAATGCCATCATTGAATTGATTCCCGCCCTCCAACCACCATGACCGCATGCAAAAGTTGTATGAAAAGTAAGCAGCCACAGGCCCACAGATAATACAGGCGGGCAAGTTAAATGAAGATGATGATGCTCATCTTATCTTATAAGATTGGTTGTAACATACTCTTTAACATGTTTTGGTATTGATTTTTTAATCATTTCATATCAATGATTTATATTAATACAAACTCACAAATTTTATTAGGACAAAACAAAACTTATATATAATTTTTTAAATGTTTTTCTTATTTCTGATCAAAATTAGAGTTTATATTTAAAATTTGTATTAATTAATCTATAATACAAACATATATATATATATATTAAAGTAAATTTTAATTTTAATCAGAGAATATTGCAAAAATATCTTAAACATGTAAGTTTTTTATTGATTAAAATTTATCAAAAATTATAATTATAATTAAATAAAAAATGAAACGTATGTAAATTTATAATAAAATTTAGTCAACAATAATAATTGATCCGAATAGATTATGCATCGCAGTGGAATGTAAAACAATTTTATTCGTTAAACTCATATATTATGTTAGAAAGTGTTTTTATGAAAATTCTAACAGTGGGATTGAACGCAAGTTAAAAGTTAAGTGTGGTGTAAGTTACCTGTCCCAAAACAGCTTGAGGCACCCTGTCCCGGAGAGCCTCCTCGAGTTCCTTCCCCAAGGGAGCCGCTCCGGACAGCACTAGCCGTATTGAACTGAGGTCAAAATCCGCCACCATCGGATTCTTGGCCAGCGCCAGCACCAGCGGCGGCACCACCATCGCCACCGATACGCGGTGCCGCTGTATGAGCTCCAGCAGCGTCCCAATCTCGAACTTCTGCATCAGCAAAACGCCACTCCCGGCCCTGAGCGCGCACAATAGCACACTGTTGAGCGAGAATATGTGAAACAGCGGAAGCACGCAGAGGAGCACGTCTTCGGTGGTGAGGTAGAGGTTAGGGTTCTCTCCGTCCACCTGCTGCGCCACGCTCGTCGTTAAACTCTTGTGCGTGAGAACCACACCTTTAGGTAAACCCGTCGTGCCGGAGGAGAACGGCATCGCCACCGCGTCGTCCGGGTGGATCTCCACCTCCGGCACCTCGCTCTCGTTCGCCTCCGAGAGCACCGAGAAGTGGAGGCAATTCTCCGGCGGATCGTCCACGGTCACCACCTTGAAGTCCTCGCCGAGGTTCGCACCGTCGTGGTGGCGGAGCTTGTCCACGTACATTGCTTGCGTTATGATCAGCTTCGCCTTGGAGACGGTGAACTGCTTGAAGATCTCCGCGGCAGTGTAGAACGGGTTCGCGGTGGTGCCGACGGCGCCGATCATGGAGGCGGCGAGGAAGGAGAAAACAAACTCGGCGGAGTTCTGGAGGAGGATCATGACCACGTCGCCTTTGCGGATTCCGAGGTTGGACAATCCGGCGGCGATCTTGCGCGAAATGAGGTGCGTCTCGGCGTAGGTGTAGGTTTTGGAGGCGGCGCCGACGATGAGACAGGGGCGGTCAGCGAAGTCGGAGAGTTTCTCGAAGCAGTAGGCGTGGAGAGGGATGTGGTTGGAGATTGGTATATCTGGTAATTTTGATTTGAAGACATGGGTAGTTTGGGGATCACACACTTGGTTTTGCTCAGTTTTTGGGGTAGACACCTCTTTGGCATCGACAGAAGGAGCTACCGTTAGCATGGTGTCTTAATTTGTTTTATTTTATTTTTTTCTCTATCTCCCCGAAATGTGTTTATTTGGGCGTGTGTTGGTTGCGAAAAAATAAATAAAAGAAGAATTTAAGGAGTTAAGGTGAAGAAAGAGAGTGGTGATAGAGAGCATGGAAAAGAAGGAAGTGTGGTAATATAAGGGAGGGGGGTGTTAGGTGGGAAGGAATGAATGGGTAGTGGAAGTAGTAGATGGAGAAGGGGCAGCCACGACTTAAATCACGTTGAGAACAAGCGTTCTTCTTCTAGCCACTCTTACTTACCTACCTACCCCCTTTTCTGTCCTTTTCCTTCAGCCTGCCATTGTGGATCGTTTACAAATATTATTAAGAGCAAATTACATTAACATCCTTTTGAGATCTAGTATAATTATATAAATATTTTTTATTTTTTTAATTATTACTTTTCCCTCTTTTGTAAGGATGTTAGTATAAGATTTGAAAAAGTGTTAGTGTAATATTTTTTAATATATAAGAAAATGTTAATGTAATATTTTCAAACTTAAAGGAAGGTTAGTGTAAGAAAATAAAAAAATATGAAATTATGTGTAATTTGATAAAAATTCAGAGAGTGTTGTTATAATTTGTTCTACTATTAAATATGCATGGGTCAGCTCCCCTTTATATTGCAAAAAAAAAAAAATGAAACTACACCTAATTTTTTGGAGAAGTTATTGTAAGTGAAATTATTATATGGTTTAAAATTATCATGTAGACATGGTGTTAGACTGTTAGTCCATCTATATGTAACACATAGATGAGAAAGAGTTAATAAAAATCACTCATGGGTAAACTATGCCCTGTATAATTTGAGAATTTTAATTGTATATAAATTATTTAAAATAAATATAAATATACGGCATTGAATGAAATATACAGCAATAAAGATAAGGTTTATAGAAATCGAAAAAAGTAGGATTGTAAAGAATACTATTATATAAATTTATCGTATAAATAATATGACTTTATTTGCACTAAGAACATTTTAATGAGTATTGCTTAAATAGGACACTATTATTATTATACAATAAATTATAGGGTAAAAGTTATTAATATAAAAAAGAAAGAAGCTTATTCTTTCAGTCAATGCTAAATTTTAGTCACTGTGTCCGTCTCAAAACTTGATTTTTCTTATCCATTCTTATGATTTGTTTCTTTTCTCTTTATGGGCACTTTTTTTATGTAGGATGATACCATTAATTCCGAGAAGTATATAGGGTTAATTGATATATTAGGGATTAATTTTCTTATTAATGGCTAATAGGCATTTAATCGTCAAGAATCTAAGTTTGATGTATAGACAGTAATGTTAATTTTGTCGAGTTAAAGGTTAGTCATAGAGATTGTTTCGTTATCTTTGGTCAAAATATGATACTCGAATATCCAATCCAAAGTTGAGAGGTACAGTTGTATTAAAAAATATTAATAAAAATAACTGTTACATGTCAAAAAATAGAACCAATAGAGAGAAAGTGAAAAAAAAATGTAACTCTTCTTAAATTAGTCGAACATAATGCTCTTAAAATATTCATTTTTTTTTTGTTATCTTGGTTGTTGCTCCACGTGGGAGTTCTTTCGTACTGGCGTCAAGGGGGGGTATGGTGCTCAGGTCGTCAAACCGGCAAATTTGTTGGCAGTTTAAAAGATGAGTAAAAAAATTATGATAGACAATAATATTATTATTCAATCATAAATTATTATGATAAATTTATTTATTAAATTTTATAATAATTATTTCAAAAATTATATTAATAATAAATTATAATTAAATATATTATATTAAATGATAATATAAAATTATTTTATACTGTCAGTATAATCATTATACTCTTCTCTATATATGACATGTTTAGTTTATAAGATTATTATTTTTTTGGAGAAAGAAAATACTATAAATTAAGCACAGTAAAAAAATTACTAAAAATTAAATGTTAACTTAATAAATTTATATATGGAACCAGTCAAACAAAAAAAAATGGAAATAATTATATTTAAATACAGATAAATTAAAATATATAACCATTTAAATGTAGCTAGTAAACTAAAAAAATCTTTTCATTAATTTTTATAGTTTTTGTAGGCAAAAATCACGAACTGCCAAACTGGTAGTTAGATGAAAATTTGAGATTTTAATAGTCAAATTGTCTTCAAAAGATTTATCTACATTATATACATATACTCCACTATTGTAAACAACCTCAACAACATCTCTCATTTCTTTCTATCTATCTCTTTTTATCACATCATAAATCCTATCATATCTATATTTTTTTTTTCTCTCACTAGATGTTGCATAACATTGTGGATGTACACCAAACATTTTAAGATATTAATTAAAAAGGATTTCTGAAAATGTGAAGTTAGGAATATTATATTTTTATGCTTGGTATAAGTTTTGAATAAATATTTTTAGAAATTATTGTTTCTCAATAACATAAAATGTTCATACTTTTCTTGTTTCTTATTTTCATAGTGAAATGTGAATATTTTATATTTTTATGAGAATGGAAGATCTTTTTTTTATTATAGCTACATATCCTCACTCCATTTGTTATACATTTCTTCACCCACTTTTATTTTTTCAATTTTTAATTAAGCAATTTTTTTTTTCTGAAATTACTGAATATCAACCAAATATATTCACAGAAATAATATTTCTAACCATATGGTGGTTTGTTACCTTGTATATTTTTCTTACTGATTTGATAGGTTACTTCACCTAATTTTACAAATTTAAACTTCAATTTCGGCTGCAGAACGTCTGTGTCCACTAAAATATAAACTCAAGTAAATAGTGATCATTAATTAATATGACAACTTCGTTAAAAATAATTTCGACACCATACCAACCGAGCTCAATATTTCACTTGTAATAATGCATGGTCAACGATGGATGTATGAGTTGACAGATCACTACAAAGAATCATGGTTTGGTCATTGGTGGTTGCGGGAGCATTTGACTTCCTGCGGTGCAAATTTGGTTTAATTTTTTAATAAAAAAAACCCACTCAAACTAAATATAAAAATAATATGTAATTCAATTTAATTTGAATGAATATAATATTAAATCTGAAACAAAAATAAACTATTTTTTGTTATTCAATTGGACGGTTTTTTAAAATTATTTTCATAATTTTCAAAATTATTTTTAATTTGACAACTGATAACTATAAGCAATAGAACAATAAATTCTCTAAAAACAAATAATAGTGCAATAAAAAATCACAGGTATAATTACTATATTACAAACCATTAATTAATTAGGCATGCAATTTCAATGTCATTATAAACTCAACAAACCAAACAAGTTCTATATGCCTTCTGTTCCGGTACACCAAACTTGAGGTTGGAACACCTTCTATTTCTAGTGTTACTCCAAAGTGTATCTCTCCTTGTCCCTAAAATCTTACTTATTTTGTATAAGTAACTAAGCTTTCCCTCCCAGGCCAATGTCTTGTCCTTCGTTTTTTTTTGTCTCTCACAGGCCCGCCACAGCACTCTACTAATTTTCCCTTGGTTCCCCCTCTCACACATTGGGACCATTCTCATACTCTCATCAACACTCACCACAACATTTTCACTCTCATAATAATTTTGACTGAAATTAATTTGAGTTAAAATTAATTTTGAAATTATGCGATTTATGTTTACATGTTTTTATTTTAAAAGTAAGTTACCTAAAATTATTTAGTATAATTTTTTTATCCAACATAGAAGTTACCTAAAATTATTTCAATCCAGAATCAATATTTTGGATCCAAAATCAATTGCTCAACATAAAATTAAACATGTAATCATTTACTTTAAATCACGTTAACGGATATTTCAATGTGATTTTAGAAAATTTAACTTAAAACCAAACTTCACCTAAAGCTTCACAAGCACAACTTTTGAATCCTCTTCATTCTCACCCACGACATATTCACACACAAATGGATCACCAAAGGGGATTGTAATATGAATATTCATACTTTTAACTGGAATAATAGCAAAAATTGGCTACCAACAGATCGAATGAGTCCAAGTCGAAAATACCAAAAAAAAATAGCTTAAGGAAAAGCCCGAAAAGATGATATTGAAAGTTGGACGTGATTGTCATTGAAGTAGATTTTTTTTTGTCCATTTTTTATATAAAAAAAAAATAGATGTCTAAAGACGTGTTGGAAATGGGTTTGTAGAGAAAGTAACACAGTAAAAAATCTACGAAACTGAAACATCTTGTAAACATTATATTGACACCCATTGTTGCTCTTGTTTGGTTCTTCAACCTTGCCCTGTTCCTTCCTTTATTAGTTGGTTGGCACCTGTCACTGTCGCTACTATGTGTGTTTTTTACTAATCGTTTGAACCCACGTTCAATAGAAAAACATGCGTTCCAAGGCACAAAAGCAAAAGTAATATGAGAGCAGTTTTTTTTTAACAGCCGTTACGTTGAAGGTAACTGGTTCCCAAACACACCCTATACCCAACATGAGGCAAACGTTTAACCACAAAATTCTGCTTGTATCTTTATTGTTGCACAATATTTTTAATATACGATCATGAAACTACTGTGCTTTGCGCATCAATGATCAAAGCCGGTCACATAGCAAAAGCAAACATTTGGGGTCTTCCAATTAGCAAACTTGCAATGTTACAAGTACAATAGATTCCTTACCATCAAACTAAGCAAAACGCATCCAGCAGGCAGCAGCCCTACATTAAAAAGCATACCAGAAATTCATGTGATGGAGCTTGTCACCATCAATGAAAACAAATGGCATGCTTGCTGTTGCGGCTATATAATTATTGGAATATACAGGGTCCAAATATTGTCAATGCCAAAACACCAATTGCTGCACAACTTAGTTAGGCCAAGAACATACTGTACCTGTGCATAATCACATGTGGGTGATTTAGTTCTGAAGTAAGAATTAACGTAATGAGAGAGCATTGGAATGCAAGAACATTGTTTTCAGAAATAATTGTCAAAAATGGGGGCAAACGCTGATTTATGTAAGAACAGATAAAAAAATAAGTCAGTGAGAGCCTTGATCAGCAGAAAGCTAAATATGATCACATTTCTGGAATTAAGTTCTAAACAAAATTCATAAGCACAATAGACAACATAATTTAAGTCCATTCATTAGTAGAACCAATATGTAGAATCAAGAGAAAAAAGAAACTAATTTTAAATAAAAAAATTGCTGACAGATTCATCTGACAAAAAGAATGACCTATCATGGGAATTGGAATGAACCCCCAATTTGGTTAGTACCAGCAGGGGGGTTGATAGCCACCCAGAGGAGAGAAATTGTGATTGCTATGAGGCCTGACCATACAAAAACTATGGTAGGTGTCCTCCCTCTTCTTCCCATCAAACCTTTTGCAAAGGGATAGAGATGAGCCAAGACCCAAAAACTGAAGAAAACACCACCTAGTAGACGGCTCCATTGTGGTATGACACTGTATATGGTTCTGCTAACTCCAACTGCTATTGCTATTAAGTTAACCATCATAATTGTGATAGGTGGTATCATAAGGGATGTCCATTTCACAATATAGAGATCAGCAAACTCATCATCTACATCATCACCACCTGATTTTGAAGTCAATGTGAATGAGATTTCAATCCCTGCTATGACTTTGAGCAAACCTTGAAGCACAGCAGCTAGATGGGCACTGGTCCCTCCAATCAGCCAGAACTGCTCATTTCTCCACCATTCTTCCAGCTCAATGCCAGACCACTTAATTTCAAGCACTGCAAGCATGCACAAAGTCACAGTGATGCCCAAGAGGTAAGAAAGAAAAGTGACATTGAGGGTTTGAACAATGAACTGGCCAGAGAAGAGGGATAGTGCAGGAAGGAAGCAGTAGACAATTAGGAATATGGATGTGAAGGGGTAGATTCCAACATTTAGGTATGCAATTCTTTGAAGAATTTTCATTCTTGGGCTAGCCAGGAGCGCATTGTTTCGAGAGAAGAATATTTCAACCGACCCAGTAGCCCATCTAAGGACCTGATGCAGCCTGTCAGTGAGATTGATGGGAGCAGTTCCACGGAAGGCATCACGCTTGGTCACGCAGTAAACTGATTTCCATCCCCTATTGTGCATCCTATACCCAGTGACCACATCCTCTGTCACAGATCCATAGATCCATCCAACGCGATTTCCCCACTCAGTCTTGTCCTCATACCAACAGGAGATGACACTGATGGCTTCTGCAACAGTTGATGCATCAAGAAGATCGCGGGGTATGGTGAGAGCACCAGGTGGACGTCCATTTTTCACAGCAGGGTGATCAGCTAGGGGCCGACCTTGGAACTCTGCCACTGGAATTGAGTCAATGAGGAAAGTAGAGTTTCCAAACTTCTTAGGGAACAATGATAGATTCATTTCCTCATCATCAGAATCACCCATCCTCAGTGCATGGTGCTCTTCTGGGGTGCTTGCCATTGATGCATGCTTCTTCTGACGACCAAAGCAACAACTACAGCAACCTGTGTGGTGCTCTTTAGAACGCGGTGGGTCAAAACCATAAAGTGCAACCCGTCTGAAAAGGCACCCTGTTCCCACATAGACTGGCCCTTGAAGTCCATCAAGGGCTCGCATATTGACATCAAAGAAGACGGTATTATGATTAGCATATCTATCAGAGGGATCAATTCCTTCAAACCTCTGGGGGAACTGGACATAACAAAGGCGGTCACCTCCACGATCCATCATAAAGCACATACCTTCCCTCATTGCCTTTGAGTTGTAGATATAGTGGTCACAGTCAAGATTGAGTATAAAAGGGCCATTAGACATTATAGCTGAGGCTCGAACCAAGGCATTCATGGCCCCGGCTTTTTTGTTGTGATCATAGCCTGGGCGCTTCTCTCGAGAAACATAAACAAGAAGGGGAAGACGGATATCAACATCAGTCAGGTCAATGAGCCTTGTATCATCAGCACTTCCAAGAAGAGGTTCATCGCTGGGAGGTTTCAACATCACCTGCATCATTCACGAAAAAATAAATTATTCATCATACTCATCTCAGTAAGACTAATTTGTCACTTGAATAAAAACTGTGTAAGGACCTATTTAGTACCTGAATTATACCAGCATGGTCACCCTTAGAATGTTCAGATGTAGGAGTCAACCAAGTTCCTGGCCAATGAGTTCCATCAGCCATCCATGTTGCTTTTGGAATCTTTACAGTTTCTAAAGGTTCATCTTCCCTGTTTTGTCTCTGAACTTTCATGGCCTTGATTTCCTCTCTTGCATGATAGGCATCTGACCGGCGACGGATAGACTCAGGCAGACTATTGATCCTAACCTTGAATTCATCATACTCACGCTTTACTCGTCTACGATCCTTGACAAAATCAGGCTTCACTTTGTTTTTGTAAGGGTCTCTTTTTAAGTTGAAGTATGATTCAGGATTCCTGGGCTCTATATCATGTTTACGACAGAAGGGAACCCACACATTAGCAAAGCTGGCAGCTTCAGCCATTGCCTCAAAAGTTAGAAGTGCACCGCCATCATCAGAAACATAACAAGAAAGCTTCTCAACAGGGTAATCAGCAGCTAAAATAGACAAGATAGTGTTTGCAGTGACAAGAGGAGGTTCTTTCTCAGGATCAGCAGTAGAAACAAAGACATCTATGCCTGGAAGATCAGATTTTCCAGTAGGGTTGTTAGGGGTTGGTGTTTCAAATTTCTCCTTCAGAACATTAAGATCTGTGGAACGATTCACTGGGCATAGTTTGGGCAGTTGATCCAGCAGCCAGGAAAAAGCAAACCATATCTCACAAACAACAGACATGCCCCATAGCCATACTGCATCAGTATTTTGGTGTTTGATCCTCCACGCCAAGAACAGTGCCAAGACAACCAAACGAATAAAAATGATAAGACTGTACAAACAGACACAAAAGGAATAAGGAAATTGTCAGATGATGTAGATTATTGATGTGGTGCACATTACTTTTCAAGTTCAGGACTAGTATACATGATACAATTGTAGAATAAATAAACACACAAGAAATAAAAAAAGCAAAGAGAACATCAGTTTTAAAAGTCTAACCACAAAGACTAAAAACACATACACATACACAATATAAAGAAAAAGGATTGGGCAAGTAAATAATTCACAAGCCTCACTTGTATTCTAAGTTAGTGTTGGAATGCTTGAACAAAGGAATAGGATCAAGTCAATATTGCTAAATTGCCACAATCATATGTAAACCAAATTTAATAATCTATCAAGATAAAATTTAAATCGCAAACAAATTAATATAAACTATTATCTATTTTGTGCATGGACATGGGTATACATGCTAATGCCAAATAGCCATTCAGAATAATGGGGAACTGCATTGTTTAAGTTACTATAATTAGAAAAGAAACAAAAAAAAAATGATATTTTAAAAAAAAAAAAACAGTATTTAAGACTAAAGCTTTATACCGATATGGGCTCAAAACAGCAGCAGGTATCTTCAGTTTCCTGGTAAGTGGTCTCCAGGGTCTGTTCATCAACTCAGTTGGCTCAACAACATCATCCTCTTTTTCATTTCCAAAACCACCTTCCTTTGGCCATATAGCATTGCCATAGCCATAGGTCCCCTTTGTTTCAAAGAGCCACCTATTATGATCAAAATCTCCAGTTTGGCTCCTCATTAGTGCTGACTTCGTTGACTTCATCAAGGACAATCTCCTCTCCATTTTAGATTTTCCACTTGGTGGAGGAAGTGGAAGGGGACGTCCATTATCTACAGCCACTTCATCTAGTTCTGTGTTCTTATATGGCTCCTTGCATCCTGGGCATATCCCACCTCCTGTTTTTACTGCATCTATATAACAATCTCTACATATCTTAAAATCACACTCACATGGAAGAATATCAGCACCACGTTCATCACTCATCACCTTAGAATCACAACCAGGAATTGCACATGAAGATCCTTTTGCACCAGCCATCTGCGGATGATTTGCTTCAGATTCTATAACCTTATCCATTAGATGGGCTCGAGTAACGCTGTTGAATCCACCTGTGAAAAGTGAATTTGACACATATTGTTCCTCAACTTTCTGTGAGATTGATGGATCCATAGGTTGGTTATCAGGGGTAGGTGGTATATGCACTGTATAATTCATGAAGTCAGTACTCCCTATCTCACTGTCAAGATCATCTCTAGAGTAATTGACATAGCGACCTGAGGAAGTTCTCCGGCCAAATTGTACACTTGGAGGTAAAGGAGGCTTCTGGCCATCAGGTGCATCAGACGTTGATGATATAGATGATCGGCTTGCTCTAAACAACTTTGATGCCATATTTGACGACTAAGGCTGATTATAATATCCTGAAACTCAGAAATTTAGTAAATCAGAACTTCATCAAAAACTATAGTTAATCCAATCCACTAGAAACAAATCTATAACATAAAAGTTAAAAACCAAATATCAAAGATGAATCTTAATCCATGTGGAGCTACGAGTGCTACGATAGAGAAAGACTGAAAACGAATTGTACCCAATGAAGGCACATTATTGAAGTATCAAACAAACAACTGAAACAAGTCCAAGCTTTTGAGTTTTTTTTCCTTTTGTGAAAAGTCGTATATATATTATTCTAATAATCAAAATACAACCGGCTATTCTTCTACAATCAACACCTTTCTGATAGAACTAGTAAAGCGCTGCCTGGATCTCAGTAAAATCGTGAAGAATGTATACATAATTTCAACAGGTCCACACAAACATCAGAGAAAAAAAATAAAAGAAATCCCGAATAATGTATAACCTTTCATGGGGCGTGGTTGCCACCCCAAAGAAAAGAAGTTGAAAAGACAAGAGACCAGAGATTCAGTCGAATCTGCACAGAGATTCAACCCAAGGACATTTTATTCTATAAATCCCCACTAGAAGATCCCAAAAATATTCCTTTTTTTTTTTTCCACTCTCACAATATCTCAGCAACAAAACCAACCCAAAGAGTTCACGAGCTCGGAGCAGTACTAGATTCTGATAAAAAAAAAGGTGCACAACCCTTGTACACAAAAGCAAAAACACAAACCCCTTTGACAATGATGTCCCTAACCAGCAACAACGACATTAACAAGTCAGCCGAAGTTGGTGAACCCCTTTGACTTCCCTGCTTTGATGAACCCGCAAACCATCATAAATCTAAAAAAACCCAGATTTTTAAAATAAAATAAAAAAATACCCAATTCCCATTTTTCACTGCTTCCCTGCCCTTTTAAACTCATCTCATCACATATGCAGGAAAACTTGTCTGGTAAAGTTGAAGCCTTGGAGTAGAAAAGCAGGCAGGAATGCATGTGAGAGCAAATGATGAAAGATGAAGCTTACCTCTTTTGTTTGTTTCAGATCTGTGTTCGTTAGCAGAAAGCCATGAAAAGAGAAGAGAAGAGTTTGAATCTGATGGAAAGTTTAAAAGTGTTGAAGTTGGTCTCCAACTGTCACCTTATAGGCTTAAACATACAAACAAAACAAACAGACAGACGCGCTTACACGACACAGTCACACGCAATTAGACAGAGCCAAGACAGATGCAGAATTTAGTCGTGAGTCGTCACCAAAACTATACAGCACTTTATAACATCTTTAATTAAGTAACCCTTTATTAATATTTTTAATGGGATCTATTTATATACATTATTTATTTTTATTCTTCTCAATATAAGCACTTAATTCTCTTCAATGGAGTAACTCTTCTTGGATGTTTCCAATGGAACTCATCAAAAAACTTACATTATTATATTATATTAATAACTTATTTATTATATTATGATTATCTTATTTATAAATTAATTAAATTTTAAAGATTAATAAATTTTTTAGACTATTATTATGTAAAATATTTTTTTATAATAACAAAACAAAAATATAATTAAATTATATTTATTTAAAATGATGAAAATAGCTAATCTCACACAAATAGCACGATATAAAAGACAATAATTAAAGTAATATAAATTACATAATTAAAACAATAACTAATTTTGCTGATTAACGCTTCCAAAACGACTAGTTTAAAATGGGTGCTGAGAATTTTAATAATACAAAATAAAATTTAAAAAAAAAGGCAGTTGAGAGTTTTATGAGAATAAAAATAAGAAAAAATTGATAGCTTTAATTGTGTAAGAAAATTTTGAAGTACTCCTTATTTATATGAATGTTGATATACGATAGTAAAATTAAAAAAAATAATAGTAAAATATTTCTAACGTTAAAATTTTAACGTTCAATTTATTGGTTAACAATAAAAAGTTTCAACATTTAAAATTACTATGCATGTGTAACTGTTACAAATCAATAAAACATTTTAAATTAAAAAAAGTTTTTTTTTTAATTTTAAAAGGTTCAAGCACCGGTGCTTCAGCAAGCAACCGGTGCTTCTCTAGCTTTGAGCCGTACAAGCCTCCAACGACTTTTGCTATGCAAGCACCGTTGCCAATTAAGTTTCATGCTTCACAAGCACTGCGATAAAGATGTTCTAAGCCCCTTCATAGCTTAATGTTATAATTTTTAATAAATTTTAATTATTAATAAAAAAATGTGTTAAATATAATATATTAAAAGATATTTCGCTACTCTTCTTATTAAAATCAATTGGGAATATCATAAGTAAAATTTATAATTAAGATTAATTTAAATATATATTTTAATTATATTTAATAATTTAAAATTAGTTTTGACAAAATTAATTAAATAAATTATACTTACATTCTTTGAAGTTTAATGAAATTTCATTTGATAATATTCCTTTTATAAATATGTACATTTTTTCTTGATTTGTGTAACAACATAATATCGTTTATTTTTCCGGTCAACACAAACTTTTCTGGATTTCTTATATAATTACATGGATCAAAAGATTTTAAAAGTAATGTAGAAAAAAGAAAACAAAAAGTGTTGAGTATGATTTTATTAAACGTTAGGAGCTGAGATTGTAATTTATCCAAATTAATTTTTCAAAAAAAACTAAAACAGAAGGACACTTGATTAGATTTTTCACTAAAATTATTTTAATTTATTTAACTTTTAGATGTTGTTTTTTGTGTGGCTTTGTTTAGGTAAATAATTAAAATAATAACAACAATATAGCATAACTTCATCCATTAGAAAATACAAATGATTATTAGTGTGTTGGAGATACATGAATGATGGACAGTATTAAATCAGCATATATACAAGCTTCTGGCAAAGGAAATATCGGCTAAAAGAAATAAGAAATGTCCTAAGCAGGAGATGCAGATATGGAAAAAAAAAAATAAAAAAATCTAGAAGGATTATTTTCCTTGCAAGTTCAATCTGTTCCTTTGGAGGTGCATCAAAAGCATCCTTCATAAACATATGGCTCTATCCAAACAAGGTATGGAATATGAAAATGAATATTCCCATAACTTGATTTTATTGCTCTCTTTAAGGTAAGTCTCTGATGCATGCACTTTTTGGATGGATGCAACTCCATAGCTGAGGCCTGACAACAAGCATCGATTGAGCTAAACTTATGTGATCTACTCCTAAATCTTTTTGAAAATGATCTGCAAGTAGTGATGGAAAAGTGGAATGAAACATTGACTGAAGTTTGTTGCTGCATGGACTAATCGTGTAGAGAATGCTCTTTCCATAGAAGTTTTAGAAACAATGACCATTTGATAGGAACTTCAGATTGTTATTAGTACATAGGAATATAGTGGTGTTATCATTGAAGAGGATGCTTTATCAATTATTCCATAGCTCTAACTCTAAGAGGATTGTACAACTCTACCACATGTAGGGACCATTATAGATGAATTTAAGGAACTTTTGAAAAGAAATTTCAATTATATATGTTACGTATGTATCTTTTCGTGGACTCCCAGATCTCTTAATAGGGGAAGCACATGCAATGTTGGTATGTTGGATGGATAATCCTCCTACACTTCTTGTAGATGCTTCGCCTGATTATTCTAATAAACTGCATTTTTCATATGGAAAAAAGACATACGTTAATCTCTCACTAGTTTTATTTAAATTTTTTTTACATTTGAAATTACAAAATCACTGGTCGGTGTTTAATGATGGGATCAAATTATTATTTTGTCAATTAAAACGTGACATTTTTAACCAAAAAACATTTTGCTGTACCCAGAACATAGAGAGTGAAGACAAATAGACAATAATATCACACTCCCTCGAGAAATGCATTATCTAGTGTATAACTTTATAATATCAAATTCTTTGTTTTTCAATTTAAGAACAAAACAATCTCCATTTTTCAAAATTAATTTACTTTTTATAAAGTCGCAGAACATGCGAAGTGGGGGACCTCCCCAATCAGAATTGTTACCATAAAAATTCGTGAACTTTTGTTGTTAATTGTAACAAAGAAATATCCAGTGCATCATTACTTGCCCGAAAACAACTTTTATCACAATTTTTTTATGAAAAAAAAGGAAAAGGGGCACCATTGGTTATTTAAAAATTAGAATAAAAGTAAAAGATAAAAATTAATACACTTTCTTTAAAAAAATACACTTTCACTATAAATATATATGAAAACATATATATTCCAACGATTTTTTTGTACATTGTTAAATGATAATATAAATTTATTTTGCAACGATAATGTATCAAATTTAAAGCTAATGGGTATTCAAATAACATTATGATTGAAAATATATGCTTTGAGGCTAAACGATAATTAAATTTTAGAGACTAAAAGTTATATATAAATATTAATGAGTGTCCTTAAAATATTTATTTTTATTTTTTAAACAAAATTTCACTGATAGTCATCAGTCTCGTCGTTGGCACTTACCAATATGAGTTTACTTTTGGACAAAACTTTATATCTTACCCCTTCTTAATTATATATTTTGTTTATAAGTTCATTGATTATTATTTAATCTTGTATGAAGTTATAGATCGATTGAACGCATCAATTCTAATGCATCATTATCTGTTTGCATAATACTACTTGCTCTACCGCTTGTGTTGAAAATTGTATTAGTGCGCGTCTTTATTTTAAGTTTAAATTAAAGTGTGTTGGTATTAGGGACTTGTGTGTTGAATCTTATATTTTAATTTTAATTTGCCAACTAAACTTTCCAAGTGTTCAACCATTTTACTAGCTACGCAGGAAAAATTTAATTTTGAAACTAAAGAGTTAGTTGAGTCGTGAACATAATCATGAATTTATAATTTGGCTTCATACAGTAATCTGTGTTGAAGATTTCAAATTTATATCAGATTATTCATACATGAATATGAAGCATAGTGCGTTATTTTTTATCTGATCTTAGCATAGTGCGTTATTTATTTTTATCTTAAAAATGAAGTTTTCTGCATAATTTCGAATTACATAAAAACTTGGTAAGAAGAATTTTAATGTCGACAATAATCACACACAACTCAATCTGTCAAAAAAAAAATTACACACAACTGAAATTTGAATAAAAAAAATATTCTTTAACTATAAAGAAAATTGTGTTAGATTAGATACTCCTGTACTCCACTCTTTGTAATTTGACCGAAAAAGCAGCGTTTTAGGTAATTGCGTGGGTGGCTGTTGCTGTTGACACGTTAAATCGTAGCCAATGCCGGCTGTCATAATTGTAACGAGTTTTCATTTTCATTACATTATTACATTATATATATATATATATATATATATATATGCACGCCGTCTCAAATCCTTCAAAAAGTTACATGCTTTATTCTTTTTTATATTATTAATTCATTTATTTATTTATTCTCCTCTCTTTCAAAACGTTACATGATTTGTTCTTTTCTACTATATTTTTAATTCATTTGTTTATTCTATTGGCCAACCTTGTTTGCAATATTTACTCTTGCGATCCGTTGGAATGATTGTGATTTGTGACACAAGACGTGCGTAGTCACATGTTCAAATCATCATATGCGATGTGATGCCTATCCACAAGTGACGTGACACCGTTGCCAAACCAAACGCGTTCCATTCTGTTCGTGTTTGGGTGCAACAAATTTTCTTTTAATTTATTTCCATTTTGAATCATGTCCATTAATTGCTAGCTATGCAGTTGATTAAATAAAAAGATTGTGTAAGATCGAAGGAGACATTCTCCAGGGAGCAACTAATTAATATGACTAACCTCAGTTTCAGAGGTTTTCTTCTTCACGTTGCAGCCACTCTGATGCTTCCTATTCCTAGGTAATACTAATAGGTATTATGTTTTTTGGGCGTCTAATAATTTGTTTATTTGTCATGAATAAAAGAGAGCAAAAAAAGAGTGAAATGAACAATAAAAAAAAATAGGATTCACACTTTTACATTTTATTTTAATTCAAAACTTTCATCTTATTTTACTTTCATCTTATTTCATTTCACTCTAACAAACACTACATAAAGACAAAGATATATATTAGGTGCTTTAAAGTAATACGAATTATGTTTGAATTGTCGAAATTGAGTGAAATAAGTTTTAAAATGGTTGAACATTTTATTCCTAGGCAATACTAATAGCTATGTGGACGTTTTTTAATTTTTTTAGCCCCCAGCCCTGGGCCCTCCTAGGCCGTCGCTTATGGGATTTTTTTTTTTTTTTTAATCTTAGATACTAAATAGCTTCTACATTGCACCAAGAAAACAGCTTCTATTAAGAACGAACTTCGATTTTTTTAAAGTCTACATACCACGGCTTGATTTAAGGTTTTGATGGAAAAAAATATAAATAAACAGAAAAATGCTAACAACACTCCATTTTACACTCTTTTATTTGTTGAACTTTTTTAGAAATCACAAAATTTTATAAATCTCACATTTTATTTAACAGAGTTGTTAACACTCCTCAAACAAAAAAATGATCTAAGTTTTGTTTTATTTTACAACTAGCTAGTTTTTTTTTTTTGTCAGCAAACAAATAAGTAAATAAATGGTACCAGTAGTACCTTAAAACAATACAAAGGCAATCAACAGAATGGTTAATAAGTATTTATTACCTTGGATAGACAATAAATACGTTTTAACCACAGATTGCAGAGTTCCAGGTTACAAACATAACATACTCCCCGTAACCATTAAGCATGATTCCTACGGTGCCATTCAGGGGCCAACTAAAGCTAATGAAAATAAGCCAATTAAAGAAACCTACAATTCAATGCGCCATAATAGCATTTAACCAAAATCATGAATCTGCTAACTAATCCAACACCCCCCCTTAAGCCATAATATTCAATCATGAGAAAAATTACCATAGGATTAGACGTGCCAAGTACCAATGCGTGATCCCCTATCAACCAGACTGAACAGCTTTATCCCATCAGGCATTTGATCCCCCATTTCAACCTGACAACAACAGCAAGTAGTTACAGAGCACCATTTCCGTAGAAGCATTACCCATTAACCCAGCCCAACAGGCACGCTCACGGGTTCATAGACCATATCACAAAAGAATATTGAAAATTCTTGACCTTCAGCCTCAGCCACGACCACGCCATATACATGACATCCTGCAACAATTTTCCTTCCTCAAAGACTTCATTTTTAAAGATGCAGCCATTTCTCATTTTCCAAATACACCAAATGCAAGCACACCATACAATATACCATCTCTCTTTCCTTTCTTTGTTCTCCATCCCATATGAGTGTTGTCTCAAATGATCCGAAGGTAGTTCCGACAGTGCTGTACTCAGCTCAAGTCATCCATAACATGTTTTCCAAATAGAATCGACCTTAGGACAGGAGAATAATATGTAAGAACATGTCTCCACTTGGTCCACACAAAAAGGACACTTGTAATCATCTAAGATTGGCACATTCCTCTTTCTAAGATTGTCTTTTGTTGGAATTCTATCTTTGATAACCCTCCACACCAAATGAGACACTTTGGACGGTACCTTTATTTCCCATAAAAATGAAAAGATTCCCATCCGGCTCACCTTCCCACCACCACACATCATCCCCTTCCTTTTGAATTTCTATGTTCTCCACTTGCACCACCACACACATACAACTAGCTAGTTCACCCAGGCACTTGCACGGATCTCTTTTTTTTTTATGTTTTTTTATTTTTTTTATTCAGTGGAAAAAGAACAAAGAGAGCCTATGAAGCACCGATACTTCAATTTGCTTCACGTATCCGTATCCGATACCGATATTCTTGGATACTTCACCGATACGTATCGGTGAATATGAAGCACCGATAACTCAATTTGCTTCACGTATCTCATACCGATACACTTTGGATACTTCACTAATACTTGTATCTGTGAAGTATCCAAGCTTTTAAAACATTTTATGAAAATCCAATACAACTACATGAATATGTCTAATATAGAAACACTGTCCCTTAATGAACCAAAACTGGGAATTATTCTCTTTATGTGAATGATTTCAAGAAAGGATGAGTTGATAGTACTGTTCCTATATGTAATTAATAGAAAATAATTTATGATGACAATGATTTATAATTTTATTTTTAGTAATGTCAAAGAAGTATGTTTTTAATTAAGATTTGCATAATTACAATTATATATTTACCATGTTTTATGAATTTTTATATATTTCTAAATATTTATCTTACACGTATCGTATCCTATATATTTTTAAAATAATCGTATCGTCGTATCGGATACGTATTGTATCCGATACACGTATCGTATCTGTGCATCATAGAAGAGAGCTCAACCTAAACTATCCCTTGACAGAAGGGTAGAAAGGTGAGGGGAAGGAACATCCCTCAACAAAAAGAAAATATTTTTTATGTTTGTTTTTAAGTATGTATTAAAATGGTTTATTTTTTTATTTATTTATGCATATGTATTAAAATGGTTTGAAATATAGTACTTCCTCCGTCCCAAAATGAGTGTCGTCCTATATTTTTTTACATAAACTAAGAAAAGCTATTAAATAGATGAAAAGGAGATATTGCATTGAAAAACTAAAGTGATACTTATTAGGGGTATTAGTGGAAAAAAGTAATTAATATTACATTGAAAAGCCAAATTCGACACTCATTTTGGGACAATTTTTTTTTTCAAATGCGACACTCATTTTGGGACGGAGGTTGATTTTTCTTTGATATTAAGTAAATATGAGTGTTATCAAGAAAAAAAAATCATTAAATGAAAAATGAGAGTCGTCAAAATTTGTGTTTTTTAATAAATTTCAGTCAATAATAGAGGATGTGTTTAAAAGAGTGTGTTAGAAAGTATATGCTGCTAGCTTTTTTCTTAAGTAAAGCTTGTAGTCTATATGTAGAAATTTAAATGAAAAGCTACACTTATAAAGCATAATAAATATTTAACAATGTATGTAAGTTATCAATCAAATAATTGGATTGGTGATTTAAGTTTCATGTAACATTTAATTTAAAATCAAAAGCTAAGTTGAAAATAAAGGTGATTGAGGTAAAGCTAGTCAAAAGAGAATGATATAAGATATTTCAATTTACTATATAATTATAGACAATATTGTCTAATCAACATGCACATAGTCATACATAATAAATAATCAAAGTCTCAATCACACACGCTTTCCCTCAACATATAGCAACTACAAATTATTGTTACAAACATGTAATATATACACAAATACATACATGTATATTTTCTTCTCAATGACAATTTGTAAAACATTTAAATTTATAAACATACAAAATAAATATTTAAATTTATTATAATCTATACTAAAATAATAATAATAATAATAACTGATTGGATGCAGATAAAATTATAAAACAATAACATTTTAATTGTATATAAAGTCTATAAAAAATTATAACAAAATATTTAATATATTGTGATATAAAATATTATTTTGACTATTAATTTAAAAATACATTTTTTATAATAGGCTAAAATATACTTTTAGTCCTTTATATTTTCGTTTAGACTCAATTTAGTCCTTTATATTTAAAAATTCACTTTAACCCTTTATCTTATAAATTTGATTCAATTTGATCCTTTCGAAAATAATTTTCAATTTTGGGAAACAATTTTGAACCCTTTTTTGAATAATTTGAGACGTAAAACTTGTCCCATTAGATTTACTTACATGAAAACTATGAAACCTTATGTTTGACCAAAAAAGGCCATAAATATGGTGAAAATCGTGTGAAAAATGAGTCTCGTGAGTAACCAGAAAATAATCTGATATTATATTTTTTAATTTTTCAGTTACTCGTTGGATTTACTTTTCACACGACTTTCACTATGTTTATGACCCTTTTTTTGTTCAAACATCATAGGGTTCTATAGCTTTCATGTATGTGAATCTAATGAGACAAGTTTTATGTCTCGAATCGGTAAAAAAGTGATTCAAAATCATGTCCCAAAATCGAAAACAATCATTGTTTTGGAAGAACTAAATTGTACCAAATTTAATAGATAAAGGACCAAATTTAATTTTTTTAAAGATAAAGAATCAAATTGAATCTAAATGAAAACAAAAATAACTAAAAGTATAGTTTAACCTTTATAATATACTACATCTAATATATTTATCATTATAAGGTGAAAAGATAATTTGCAAAATTATTTTGATACTAATTTTATTTTTAATATTATATTAATATAATAATTTTATAATGATCAGACTAAACACATACATTGACTTGATTTTGAAAGAAAAAAAATCATTCTTTTGTTTTATGGTTTAGTTTACTCAAAAAATAAGTGTATTTCTTAAATTTAATTCATTAAAATTAATTGAGTTTTAATGATAAGTTTTGATTTAAGAGAATATGATTTTTATTTTTATAAAAATGTTAGTTTAATTTTAAAAAAATTGTGCAAGAAATAAAAAAATTGTGCAAGAAATGATAAAAATGAGAAATGATTAATTGTTTTTAGTATTTTAACTATAAGAAATAAAACTCTCAATAAAAAAAACTATAAGAAATAAAAGAGTAAAAAGTAAAAAAAAAAAAAAAAAAAAAAATTGCAATCATTTTGACAATGTAAACGTTGACGGTAGCATTTTCACGTTACCGTAACTTAAAGCATCCAGAGTTTCTAGTAAAAAAAATGTTCAAAAGGAATTGAAAGGGGGCGGTGGGCATTTAGTTAGCAAAACAAAATTGAGAGAATTGAGAGGAGTGGGACTAATGAAGATATGCCACGTGTCAATTTAGATCATCTTTTTATATTATAGTAAATAGACAACTCTTGAAATTTAAAACTAGCAAGTAGCGGATAATGAGATCTCTATTTTCGCGAGGAAACCTGGGATAATGTTTTTGTGAATCTTTTCTTGGATAATCATTTTTTAGATTATATTATATTTTACAGAGATTTGCAAATGTAGACTCACTAGTTTTTTAAACGGTTACATTAGCAACCTATACCTTGAATGTTTTTTAAGAAAATATATAACTTAATAATGTATTCCTTCTAAAAAATAAGTGTATGTTAGTAAATCTTACCCCTATTTTATATTGGATTTTTCTTGGACAATCTCTTTATATATATATATATATATATATTATTACATTGCGAAGTTGTGAATCTTGTGATCGTGGAAAATAAGACCAAGGACCTGAAACTTTTCCCATGCATTACCTCCCACTGTTGCAGTAGTGCAATTGAACTACGCAAGAATGGACACGGAACTTCAGTAATGGCCGAATGTAGTGAGTGGCAGAGGGAGAGATGTGCATAGTGACGGAAGACCAAAACAAAAGAAAATGGCTAAAAGAGGGCAACCGCAAAACCTTCGGCCACTGATGGAAGTGAGTTCTACTTTGGCATTACCATACATCAAGAAGAAAGAATCACTGTTATCCAAGTAACAGATCACAAAGACTGAATGAAATCTCATTCAAATTCTCCAGTAAGTTTTCCATGTATACCCTGTCAAGAACTTATATACCATAATTCAAACATAAGTTGCACACAATGTGCAAAAAAATAATGGACCGAGCAATCTGAATTCTGAAGTCTGAACAAAGTTCACAATCAACATCAAGATATAAAAGTGGCATGACATTAAAGGCACTCTGTTCTATATTCAGCATAGATTAGTATTGCAGCTTAGAAAGAGATGAGATCATCTTTCGATGACTGCTGCTTCTTTGTATCGTGTCCCCCATCTGATGCTTCCCCGCTTTTCTTCCCAAAAATCATCTCATCGAGATCATCCATCATGTCATCGTTGCTCCCTCCCTGGACACCAGTTCTAGATCCAGCTGGCTTTCTGATCAAGGCGTCTTCTTTAGTATGACGGGGTGACTCATCTGGCTCAACAGCAACAGGTATCATAGCTGGTTCAGGCTGAAGTGGAGCTGCTGCAGGCTGCTTCAACTCTTCGTACTTGGTGAGAACCTTCTGAATCTCATCGTTAACATTCAAGGCCTCAAAAAGCAGTGCTTCATTATCCCCAGCAGTTTCAACAATTTGCTGAACAGTAGTTTGTGACTGACGACACTGCTGTACAAGTGTGGTGGTCAAATCATCCTGCAGAGTGCAGATGGAAGAAATGATCACATTTGTATTTTGGTAATTCACCAATGCCTGATACAATATGCTTCTTCTCTAGCAAGGAACGTCACATGGCTAAAACTGGCATTCCTTGTTTGGGGTACTTGCAATGCAATAAAGCAAAGAAAGGCTCAAACGATTTCCCCCAATTTTCTGTTTAGTTTCCTTTTCCGAGAGGCAGGGGTGCGTCAAATGTACAGAAATAGCACAAGGCCATATTGACATTAGAGTGTAACAACGCTAGTTTGTATGTAACTCTCTTCACAATTAAACATGTTAGGATAAGTTCTTGCTTGGGTGTTGCCTAGTTAGGTAAATGGAGAAGAAGTGTTTATGTCATATTAGGATAAGGGCCCGTTTGGGTAAATAGCATAATTAAGCACTTATTGAGTAAATGTTTATCATATAAGCACTTACTGAGTAAATGTTTATCATATAAGCACTTACTGAGTAAATGTTTATCATATAAGCACTTACTTAGTAAATGTTTATCATATAAGCACTTATGTATAAGTTGTTTCTACAATCAAAAAGAAAACAAGGTTAAATTGTTTTCATACAAGTGGTAAGCTCTTTTCATAAACTATCCTGGGGGAGCTTATTGAAATAGGCTAAAAATAGCTAATAGACAGATCATAAACTATTTTCATAACTCCTCCCAAACACTTGCACAAATGCTTATACATAAGATAAGTTCAAATAAGCTATAAATAAACTCTTCTAAATGCACCCTAAATAGCACAACTCATCTTAATACCCATCATCCTAATAAACCAGTAATTCAGAATTTCAGATAAACAATACCCATCATTCCATTATCATGGCCAAGGGGGAAATGAAATCCCATTACTGGAAACTAGAGAAGATGTGGTTAATGTCAATAAAGAAAACTTCTAAAAAAAACTATACCAAGCATCAGCAGTTCATTTTTCTTTGAAGAGATTATCAAATATCGATACTATCATCACAGAAAATATCAATGAATCTCATTACAACACATTTTTTACATTTCCATATTTCAAAAATAAAATAAAAGGGTTGTAATATAACCAGTTTCTACATCATTCAACAGATCATGAAAGGGCCGCCAGTCAGGGCAAATTTGCAAGCTTTTTAGATTTAAAAAAATTCCAATGTCATATAACCAGTGCACCTTGGGATATATTATTTAGTAAAGGTAATTAATTATAGAAGGCAAAGGAATTGCAACAAACAACTGATAAAATTTGAAACACTAAAAGATTTCCCCCTTTCTTATAGTGAAATGTGAAATATTTTTGTTGATCTCCTAAATGATGCTGTTAATAGCCCAGGCATAACATCTTAAAAGATAAAACTTATGCAGGGAATTTAACCGCAAAGTTTACTTAACCTCTTCTAAGTACATATACTAAAAGCACAAAACAGTGGTCACAACTCACAATCACAGGCTATTAGTTACAAAAACAAATGAAGTTATATCCATATTCCATCTGCAAATAGCACACATCAGTCCAAACATACATTACTTACTGTCAAAATCAGACGAGATCATCAAAACGGCAAATTTAAAAATTGCAACTAATAACATCATACCATAACCACAATATACCTGTAAAGCATCTTGCTGTGGTGAAGATGACAACACAGTGGAAAGAAGCTCAATGCTATTTCTCGCAACATCAAAGGCTTCCTTTGTCTGTTCAGGCGTAAAACTAAGCACAGGAACATCATGCTGAAACTGCAGAGGAATATCATGCTCAAACTGCTGTTGAAGGTTGACATCAGCCTCCGGAGCAGACACTGAACGAGGTGGAGTGAAAATAGGAGCCAAGCTTTCATTGTCACGACCAGGGAACCGAATACCCCTTGATTTCAAACTCTGAACAAGCATAAAAGTAACCGATCAAAAAATTTAAAACCAAAAAATCACGCTCCCAAATTGTTTTTTTAGAGACCACAATATCCTCTAGGAGAGGCAATCCTGCTCCAATCAAGTAGGTGTGTAAATTGATTTTAGAAAATTAATTTTAGTTAAGATCGATTTTGAAGTGAGGTGATTTATGTTCCTAAATTATTTGAAATTGATTAAAAAAGAAGAAGAAGCGAGACCTTGTAAGTTTCCTCGTAGACAGGGAGATAGCGCAACTCGCCGGTGGACTCACCCCAGGCTTCGATCATCATGAGAGCCTTGTTGCGGTTATTGACGACGGTGTGAGGGTCGTCGATGAGCTTGACCATGTCGTCGAGGACACGCTCGGCGGCGAGCTCGGAGAAGGCCTTTTCGCAGTTTTTGACTAGGGTTTCGAGGAGGACCAAGGAGAGGTACTGAACCCTAGGGCTCTTGAGGATGATCCGCTTCTTGATTCCGCGGATGAGTTCGACGCTGTTGAGCTTGTCGGTGTTGATGAGGTCGCAGAGATCCAGATTGAGGGCCCAATCCGGCTCGTCCAGTGCCTCCGAGGTAGCGTCCTCCACAAGCTTGTCCGCCTGATTGGGCCCCTGGAAGAACTCCCTCACCTTGAAACTCATCGAGCTCATCCCCTCGCTCATCTTTCGCCCCACTTCTGCCCCTCCCATTTTCAGACGCTCTCCCAGGGCACTCACTTTTTCCATCAAATTCTCACTCATCTCTTCTTTTCTTTTCTTCCTTACTCTCTATTCTCTTCTCCAATAACAATATCTAAACAAACAAACAAAACGTATTATGAAATTCGTCTCGTCTCGTCTCGTCTCGTCTGGTGGGTAGAAAGAAAGCGGAAACAACGCGTAAGGACTCGGTAAAGTCTTTCCTGCGCAACACTCTGCCTTCTCTTTCTCTTTCTCTATAACTTATATTATGAAATTCGTAATATTTAAAAAATAAAATATATAATAAGTAAATGAAAAATAATAATATATTTTATGAAAAAATTATTTAAAAAATACAATACCAACTTCTGAGAGATAAAAGTTTGATTAGTCGTTTTGAAATTGAAATAAAAATAAATAGCTTCTCCTTAACTTACTTTGGACTTTAGAGGTGTACTTTTTCGTCCTCATCAGTTTGCTTAAGTAGTGGGGTACCGTGTGGTTCAAGCAGGAATGCCAGGCCAATTTATGCATTTTCAATGCAGAAATTACTTCGTTGTCCTCCTAGGTCTCACACAAAATTCATTATTTCATATTCAAATCTTATTTTTCCACAATTAATTTTTTAAAATGCGTTTTATTCTAAAATCATTATTATTGTTATAAAGTTCTCTAGTCAACTTGTGAGTCAAATGTTGGTAGGAAAAAACTCACTCGTAGCTAGACGGTGGAAGTTGATGATGGTGTTGGATAAGTGACGGTAGACACCTGCAAGCAGGTTGCAAATAAGTTGGACTGTTAGTAAATTATTCAATTCCAACTCGTTAAATATTTGATTAAAAAATAAGAATAAAAACATATAGTCTATTGTTGGCATTCTTCAACAAAACCTACCCTCTAATTTTTTATCTCGAATGTTGGGTGCGGCGGGGTATTATGAGGAATTTGCTAGACAGTGCATGCAGGCCGGGCCGAAAGATTTGATGATATTCATATTCCATCCACCTGCTCCATTTTCATATTTGTTTAAATGAAGGGCTTACATAAATTCATCCTTCATAATTGAGACAATGGAGTATCATTATGTCATTTACAGACTTTATTAAACCAATTTGCTGTTTTTTTCATGTTTTGCATTATACTCTTGTAAATTTTTAAAATTCAAAAGTGTATGTTGAGTTTGTCCTTTTATAAAAAGAAACGCAATTTATATGAGCAGAAGCTACAACTTTTCCCCTAACCTCTTCGATACTGACTACCTTTTTCCCCATTTGACATCATCTAAAAAAAAAATAAAGCTTCAGCCTATAAGCAAGATAAATACGAAGGAAGTAGGCTGAAGTTTTTTTCTTTCAAAGGTGACGTAAGATGGAGAAATTGACATCAGTAACTTCGACTTTGTTACTAATTTACACTCACTAGTTATACAGAGAAAAGAAAGACGAGCAATGACATAACCAATGCCTTGAGATCAATGAATAATATTACCAAAACAGAATCAAACGCTGGCAGTAAAAAATCAATTTGATGAGTTATCCATGATGTATTCTTACCAAGTTTCAAAGCCATGTTTGAAATTTGAATAAAGAATGACACATAAAACATAAATGTTGTATGTAAAGGAAAGGAAGATGTCATTACATTAAACAAATTTGTGGCAGTATGTGCATCAGCTGCACTATGGATCCTCCAAGAGATATACATCAGCATTCTGACAAAGAGCACATGCAAGTTAAATTTGCTACTTCTGACCTTCATTCAAGTTAACTGAACTCCTCTCACCTATTTCAGTGATGGTCACCATCTGAAAACAACTCCAGGTCCTTTAGCATTCCGTACAAGATTTTAAATTGTGATCGCAGTTTCATCACATTCTTTGGTATTGTGAGAAATTACATACAAATATAATTGACAGGCTATAATTGTGATTGTGAACACTCTACCTTGACGTTGTGACAAAAACCACAAACGTTGAATCGATTTTTAAAACCTTGATTACATTTTATCAGTTATATAACAAAATTCTTCCACGTGAGATGCATAGATCTCATATTTACTGTCAACAAGAACCAAAAACCAAATTATTGTTCTATATGTTAATGCTAGAGCCCAGGAGGCAAAAAAAATTACTAATCCATATGGAGAAGAGAATTTGAGTTATAGATGGAAACATTTTAGGTCCCTGATTGTTGGACCTGTTGAAGAGGAACTTACATACTTATTTTATCATCCTTTGGTGACACAGTACTTGGACTTAATTAGCAATTGTTATAACAAGTTTAAGAGTCATTTAGTGGTTATGATAGAATTAGATAGGATAAGATATAACAGTAAGATGAGAACAAGATAGGATAAGAGTATGATTAACATTAATCCTATCCGATATTTAGTGCGCATCATATAAAAAATCAGATAACAATAGGATATATTGTTGTTTATGCTCAAATGACAAAATTATTGTTTCATTAAAATTACACACATATATAGAGAGAGAGAGAAATGATTCTTTTTCATTTTTTTTAAATTAAACATTAAATTACTATGATACCCTTACAATAAATTTACTGAAAGAAGAGATTTGTTAACTTTAAGTTTAGGTGTTGATTGCTAACGCACTCATACTAAAAAAGGAATGTGAGTGCATTAGTATTCCCCATATATATATATATATATATATATATATATATATATATAGGGCTGCTAACATAGATCCACTTAAAAATAGAAGGTGTAAGTTAGCATGTTGCACATTTTCATTTGGACAAAATAACCATTCTAATTATATTTAGACTGAAAAAAAAATTAAAGGGTACTCATGTAAATTTATTTTATTTTAATTTATGTAATTTAAATTAATTTTATTCTCCCTTTTTTCTCTCCCACGTCGTCTACATCGTTCCTGAGTCACCACTGTCTTCTCAAATCAGACCCCGATAACCTCCATTCCATAATCTCAAAGTTGCGAGCTATATCAATGTTTTTCACACCACGTGCTGATTTGCAGCCCCTGAACTTGTTATGCATTGTGCTTCTCTTCCTTCATATTGAGCCCTTTATGCATTAACTACATACAGTAGCAAATGTTTCCCATTATTGAAACTATAAACATCTTGCCCAAATGCCTTCTAAATTCACGTTTGGAGAAAAAAAAATTCACATTCCAACGTGAAAAACTCATAAATGGGGAGAAAAAAAAGAGAGAAAGCTCATCAGGGACAATGGCAATGTGAGTTTGCAATTGGAAAGAAAGATCAAGATTATTTCAGCCCAATATGAGGAGAGTCGTAATGTTCAGGGTTATTGGGAATCACCAAAATTGCATAGGTGCTTACACATAGGTGAATTCGTATGTTTAATACGGTGCAAGAAACAGTAACGACCTAGGAGAGAGAAAAGGGGATAATAAAATTAAATTACATAATTAAAATAAAATAAATAAATTTACAAGAATACCCTTTAATTTTTTTCAATCTAAATAAAATTAGAATAATTATTTTATCCAAATGAAAAAAGATACAGCATGCTAACTTACACCTTATATTTTTTAAGTGGGTCTCTATTACCCTTGTTTTAATTATGTTTCGTTACATTTTAAAAGTTTAAATGTCATTGATTATAATTATATTTTCTTCTCACTTTCTTCATTTTTCTTTCAATCCAAATATTATAAAAAAAATCTTCATTTTCTTTCTTTTTATTTTTTCTCCTTATACAAAATTAAAGTTGGAAAAGAATTGTGCATATTTAAACATGGATAAAAATCATTTCACATCCCCCTTGTACATTCAAGTAAAGAAAGATAGGAAAGAAAGAAAAAATGATATAATGATGTAATGGTAAAAAAAAAGTAAATATATATGGCACGTGACTTTCTGTTGATATATGGCAATTGGCACAGGATCAATTTACACCAAATCTAAACCGTTAATATAAATTAATCCTACGCTTTATATTATTTCAGTTAAAAAAATAAAAATTAATTAAAAAATGTGTCACGTGACTTTCTGTTGTTCCCTGGTTACCTCAAATTCTCAAATCAAAGCACCGCGCCGCCACCACGCTAACAAGACGATGCCAAGACGACTTCTGCACCCTCATTGACGACATGGTCATTGTCACCCCCAAATCAAGCCAATGCCAAAGAATCAGAATAAAAAATTAAAATATGAAGAAAAAAAATGGCATTTGATTTGAGTTACCAATAATCACGTGATCTCAAGTGAATGAGCAGCCTGTATAACTTCCATTCATTTAGCAAATAAAAAAAATCCATTAATAGCTGACGGTGCAGTCTTCGGCCATTCCTATTTTCTTTCATCTAACTTCTCTACCTTTCTTTTGATTCAAACAATAAAAAATATTCTCTTTTTTCCTTCTATTTTTATCTCCTTAGCTAAAAAGTTGGAAAAGATTTGAGAAAAATGACTAAGACCAATAACCTCTCGTAGTCTCATGAGAAAGCAGTAGTGAGTATGACTTCCATTCTCATGCGAATCGAAGTCCATGAGCAGCAGATGGGCAGTTCCTTCATTTCCCATAAAAAAAGAGAAGAAACGGTACAAGGATAAACCCAATTAGCGGGACCTTGGATCATTGCTTACTTCCATCACCGCTTTTCAAGACCCAAACAGAACCTTTTGAGACACATAACTCACTCATAACCTGAAATTGTTTTACAAACAAAACAACCATTAATTGATACGAAATGGGGAAAACATGATCAAATATATGAATGATTTTGCAGCGTTTATTTGTGTTCCCTCCATGTGAAGATCATTATCTGATTTCAATTAATATGGCTACGCAGGCGACATTCATTCATTCTACTCTTTTATCTTGTTTAAAGCAATTGATCAAAGTCTGAAGCAACTACTCGTTTTAGGTTGTGCGAGGTTCCCTTTCCTTGTTTCTACCTTAGTTATTTACATCCTTTCCATGTTCCAGTACTCCATGTGGAATAATGGAATAAAACTTACTAGCTTTATGCATGCCAATGATAAAAACTTTTTTCAAATTTAATAATGTATCAAAACCCTATACTATAATGATCAAATACACAGTTCAACTCTTTCATCTTGGTTGCTGAAACATTAAATACATTCAACTTCTTGATCAACAGCTCATCATACTGAACTAATTGACCAGAGATTAAGCATGCAAGAATGTCATTATATATAGGCTGTTAATCTAATGAATAACTAGAGTGAAGTTATCTAATCAATCTAAATTTTCAACCATCATGAACATTTATCAAAAGGCTGAGCAGACCTGTGCATGGACCTTAATAAGGGAAAACACTGACAACCTTAATAAGGGAAAACACTAACAAATTTGAGATAAAACTTAAATAGTATACCATAGCCACCTCATGAAAAAGATCAAATTACCTTGGTATATTCATTGTTAGTGACCTCCCTACTGAGCTTTCTCCTTGCAGCTTCAAGTATCTCAGCCTTCTTCAGCTTGGCATTGGGTCCACTTCCACGAAGCATATCAATTACAACATCTCTGCAAGGACCAATGAAATCCTGAGCAATATATAACAAATGGAATGTGCTACTTGATTTTAAAATTCTTTGACCTCCCATGGAGTGAAAACAATGTTCTCTTTTCCATTTGGGGGTGGGGAAGAGAAAAACAACCTGAATGGATCATCTTGTGATGATTTTAACACATAATAACCATGGATTTCGCATGCAACTTCACTTATGACAGCCATCAACTCATTATGTGGACCATCGAGACTGTGAGCTGCATCCACAGCAATTTTAGAATCTCCCTTTGAAAGCATGGCTTTGGAAACTGCCATTTCGCGCAATCCTTGGCATATCGATTTGAAGCTGCCAAGATAAATAGAAGCATAAGACAACTGTCACCCAAACAAGAAGATAAAAATATAGAACTTCTGTTGGGCCAAATTCACTTTAAGGGAATGTCAGTTGGTTGAGATTTTTCCCCACGTGCAATTGCCATCACCCTGACTAAGAGTGATACACAGTGTGTTTGTATTCACCTTACGTTCCGTTGAACGTAAAAGCTTTGTGAGAGTGGATTTCCATTGAGCGTGCATTGGAAAGTGGGAAATCCACAAACCAAACACACACACAGTGGTCAGAAAGATGCATATCCCTGAGATGAAATTTTCAAGGACTGGCATCAGTGGCATTCCAAACTATCCCAATCTAAACCAGATTTAATCTAAATAACCAATTGCCATGAAGAATTTTGTTTCTAAAGGAAACCACCAAAACCTTTTAGCTGCCAAAGAAATAATTTTAGAGAAAACCTTGCACAGACCCATAGCCCCCTCATTTCTGCAACACAAATCACAATTAATAAGATTATCTCTCTCCAGATTACCCGCCCATGTCCACAGCAAATCCCTCAATATAATCTCTATCACTCAAAACAAACCCTTTAAAACAAAAATTCCAATTAACAAGACATTGGAATCAGATATAAAATATTGTTTTATTTTGTTTTGTTTTTAAAAAAATTCCTTAGCAAATACATTAAAGAACCACAGCCATAAGCATGGTCTGACACTCTTAAGATGATTCTAGCCATAAGCACCACAGCCCCAAAAATACAGCACAGTTCCTTTACATTCACTCCTTTATAGAATTTGTATCAAAATTCTTGACACTGCATGGGACCTAGTTACATGCCCAATGGGTGTTGTGAGCACACCTCATGATCTTAGTGTCTTGCCAAAAATACAAATTGCTTCAAAAATCAGGTTAGGCATGGTGCATCCATCATGCCTGTATATTCCAAAAATGGATGAATAACCTAATGAAATACTCCCTCCGGTCCTTTATATAAGAAACAAATAACTAAATCGTCAAGACCAATAAAAATGGTTAAGTTAGTTAGTTATAATTAATAATGTCATAAATTTTAATTTTATTCCAAAAGTACCCCTTAAATTGATTGGTTTAAATAGTGGTTACATTAATGACACTGCATCTCCACCAATAAGTTTAACTTGTATGGTTAATAGACCAATAAATGTATGAGAAATGAATAGGTGTCTCATTAATAGATTTCACAAGATGAAGGGTAAAAAAGAAAACTAGCAATTAATACAGCTTAAAGTGGATCTATGTTTCTTATAATTAGGACCAAAAAAGAACACTCTTTTGTTTCTTATAAAAAGGACCGGAGGGAGTATAAAACAAACGAATAAACTAAAATCTAGAAAACATGTATACAATCCAGAACATGGGAATACAACATTTTCAAAATCATATACATAACACGACTATAATACTATATATAAAATTAAAATAAATCACAAATCTTAGATCAAAAGAGAGAATTGATATCTTAAAAAAGGGTATGAAAACAGAAAGTATTGAGTATTGACAAATATGAAGCACAAGTGTTGAAATATGAAAGCCTTGTAAAGCGATATGAACTTAACTACCAATATTTATGCTTCCAAATATTATCTCAACGATCATTTGTAGATGGGAAATCACCAAAAGGATAGATATCTCAATAACCGTACCTGCAAACTTTGTAAGTCTGAAAAAGTTTCTTGAGGGCAATTGGCAGAGCATGTCGGGTTTCATTTGACATGGTCATTTTCCCAGGAGGCACTCCACCAAGACTTGTTACCCGTTGATCAGAACTTTCTGATTTAGTAACCTCATTGTTCACACCTTGGTTTGGTACCGTATTTTTACCAGTTTTACGTTTTCCAACATTAGAAGCAAAACTAGATAACTGTTGTTCCAAACCTTTGAAAAGTTCTTCCTGTTTTTCAACAATATTTGGATATAGTTTTTTGAATGACTCATCGGGAAGCTCTCTGAACTTCCAGTAAGGATTTGGTTTTCCAGTAGATTTATCAAGATCATTTCTTTCCACGCCAAATATCTTCAGGAAGTTCCTCACATGATTAACAAGTTCACCTCCTCGAATATTCACATCAGAAGACTGAACTTTCAAATTCTTGCTAAACAATAGTAGTGCATAATCTCTGGCCAAAGTTTCCATACCACCATTAGGATATAGCAATGAACTTTTTGCAGTCCATAGTCCCCACACCAATATTGCATGCTGCTGCAGGAATCCTAGAAGTTCCTTCTCAGAGTATTCTGGAGCAAAGTGCTTAATAGCACTGAAACAATGAAGTGGACGACTCTATAATAAAGAGCTCTGTTAGACAAGTAATAAAAGTAACACACAGAAACACGATTCACAATAGAAGATTACAGCGTTATTTGATCGTGTAGCCTACCCCACCTTGGAGGAAAAGGCTTGGTGGCGGTTGTTGTTATATTACTTGGTTCAGGTGTGACCATAGTTTAGAAAATTAGACCAGATTAGCCAGTTCAACTAGGAATCAGTCGATAGATCAAGTTAAGTCCTATCCCTTTAACTGGTGATCAGGAAACCAGTCAGTGAACTGTGAAATTGGGCACGAACTGGCAAGAACCTACTGATTCAGTTCATAACCAGCTGAATTCTTATATGGGGGAAAAATTAAAATTCCCCTAGTACCTATAATATACATAACCTCTTGCCAAACAAATGTTACTTTTGATATATATTAGGCAAAATCTTAATAAATATCATACACTTTACTGTATTAAAGTTAATATTTATTTTTATTGATACTATTTATGTATATTTATCAATTTAACTCTTAATTTTTTATTTTGTAAGACATAAGATATAGTCCTTTGATGTTAATTCAAATTTTTGCATTAACTGCTTATGATTTTATGTCAAATTATTACTTACAAAAATGTATATATTCAAGTATCACCAGTTCAACCACAGTTAAATCAATAAAATGTGAATCAATGCCTTTATTAGTTCAATAACCAATCTAATTTTAAAAGACATTGGTTGTGACGTGTGTACCACCACCCAAATATGCAATTTCCTTTTTCTTGTTTATTTCTCTCTTTTTTTTCTTGTTATTGCCACAATGTGAGAGTTACACTTTAACACAATAAATCCTTTAATAATTAATCAAGACACGTGTTAAAAATATATAGATAACAACAACATATTGCCTATATACCTTGTAACATCCTGGTAAAATGTAAACAGTTTTCATATTGAAAGCAGAAACTTCATTGTTTGACATCTTATCAATGAGCAATTTGGTGCACATGTCAAGGTTATTTGCTGAGAAATATGTCCACTAATAACTTAACAGTTAACACACACGTATAAAACAGCAGAAATGAACTGGGAATAGAGAATATCTTCTTAAAAAAATGAATGTAGTCAACTATGAACAAGCATAGGCAGTAAGATGAAGAATGTTGTTAGATCTCAATGCCGCTTTCTCATCAACAAAAAGAAATCAAACTCAAACAATGTTACAAACCTCAAGCATTTTCTTAAGTCGCTCTTCCACAGGCAACGATAGAAGATACCTAAAATTACATACACACATGATAGTCAAAATTATAAGCCAATAGCAATAGTACAAACCAATAAACAAAATCAATATAGAATTATAAGAGCAATAAACATATTGAGAAGTGAGCAGAAACAAGGACAGAAAGAATGTAACAATAAAATGGACAGAAATGGAAACATTGGCAGGTACAGAAGGAAAAAGAGTGAGAGTCCTACATACAACAGCTAATGGAAAAATTAAATGAAGGCCAAAAATTAAATAAATTTGATATTAAAAGAAGACGGTACCTTTTAGAAGGACCTTTTGGTAAATTGTTGCTGCTCCCTCCAGGACACAGTGCAGTAACATAATCATACCTTGAATCAAAGATTTACAAACTTAACAAATTTAGTATTTTACATATCACATATGAGTGCAAAAGGACAATAGGACATATTCTTACGCTCTCATTGTGAAGTTTATGGGAGAACTTTCTTGTGCCACCATTTGCTGCAAATATCTAGAGGAGATATCACTCTTGCAGCTATGGTACTTAAGAGGAACCCAGCACTGCACAGGATATATTTATAAAAAAAAAAAAAAAAAAAGAAGGCTGATTAGAACAGAAGGGGGAAATAAACAAAATCACCATTAAGAAATTCTTTTGGCAGAAAATGCAAATATATGAAACCAATTCATGCTTCATTCCAAAGGAAAACATGTTTTTCATCCATGCATCACAATTCACGAGTATATTACATGCAAAAAAAGTAAAAAATTAACATATGACATGGCAAGCACTTTCACGGAAGTTCATTAAGGTTTCCAATTGTTGCATCGGGAATAGCAACCCTTTAATGCAATTATTTTATTCAATAGATATTATTATATTAGTCTCACTCTTAGAAGAAAGCACTAAAATCTAACACCTAGAGTTTTGCAAATGTCAAAAGACATGAACTGTGAGAGGAGCGAATAGAAATTGCACTCACAAAGGATAGTCGCAGAAACAAAAACTTTGAACAGTTTATCAGACAAGGATTGAGAGAAGCAAACTGACAAATTACTAGATAAGGAAACTGAGGAAGAGGTAGCTCTTGAGTGGACAGCCTTTAGTTGAAAATACTCTCTGTAATCATAGTCTGATAAGAAAACTTGTTCTCTTAAGAAAGAGGTTCATCCTTTCTCTCGAAATCCAACACCTAGAGTTTTGCAAATGTTAAAAGACATGAACTTTGGGAGGAGCAAATAGAAAATGCACTCACAAAGGATAGTCACAGAAACAACTTTGAACAGTTTAGGATTTTCAGACTCATAATGCGGATCAAGGAGAATGGGGAAGGTGAACCTCAGAACAGACTCAAAAGGGCAACAAGCAGAATGCAACCACCAGTAAAGAATTCTGACAATGAGAAGACAGTGCACTAGACAAGGGCAAAAAATGGCAGCGGCACGTGGCGGCTTTGCCAGCAACAAAACTACAGGGTCTGGCCAAAACTTCCCCAGGAAGACAACAGATGGGCCAAGTCTGAGGAACAATGGACTTGGGACTGAAACTCAACCTTGCAGGGGCAGGACAGATGCACAGCAGAGACAGGATTAACCCACTCTGATGCTAACTTATGACGTGAGGCAGGAGAGAATATTTATGTGAAAATGGTTGACTGAAAAACACACTCAGCCTAAGGATTTATATACAGAATAATTATATAGAAAAATGAATGCAAAATGCAATATATAAGAATAATTAGGCTAATAATTCTGTCTATTTAAGAATAACATAAACCTTGTTATAACCAAAAAACATCACATGTAAATTACATTGCAGTATTAATGACTAGTATACCTCATCACCATCACTCTTTTGCTCAATAGTAGAAGGTTCTGTCTGCTTATTCTGCAACAGAGAAGAGAAATCAATTAGCCAATTGGAAATTACCAAATAAGCCTTGACAGAATACAAGCAGCAGAAAAAAAGTACGAGATGTAGTGAGATACTGCCACAAGACAGCTTGTGAACTAAACCTCTGAAGAGATAACAAAATCTTTGACTAATTTCAAGCATAGTTGGCACAAATGGAACCAAGATGCTAGTGGCTAAATATTAAATTTAGCAATTTATGAACAACAAAGCCATTGTTCCTATAAGCATGCAACAGCAACCAAACATTTTTCACTTTCTGTTTTTTTTGGGGCCGGGGGGAGGGGGGGTGTACAATCAGTAATCACCAAGCATGCATGCCTCATACCTGTAATGGATTTATTAAACCTACATTTCATTGAGATCCAGATTCTTGTAAAGCAACATAAACTTTGATCCACCATCTATTCATCTAAATAAGTACGTAGAAAAATATTTCAAGATTGCTAAGACATCAGTGCCATTCTGTAGAAATTATAATTCCTGCACCTTCCACTTGTGCAGTCACTTTTAAATTGCTATAATAAAATAACAAATATGCATGAATGTAAGAAATACATGATACCTGCTTCTTTGATGTACCAACAGACTTTTCTTCATTTGAGCCCTCAATTTTGACAGTAGCATTTGCTCCAGCGGAGATAGTGTTCTTCCTTTTTGAACCACCAGAATTAAGATGTTGTAATGTTGGTCGGAGCTGCACAACTGCATGAATTGGATGCAGGTGTAACTGTAACCAAACAAATACAGGCAAATTTACAATTTTTTATAAGTTAAACAATCAACTTGAATATCACAAATTCATTCACAATGAAACAATTCATGAAACCCTCAAGCTATCAGAAGAAACAAGATATATATATATATATATATATATAAACACAAAGTTGTTGGTAATAGACACATAAAATGGGTCTGAACTATGAAATATTTTAAAATGCTAATATAATCAGCAATAAGTAAATATAAAGCATATCAAGCTTGCTGGGTTAATCATGTATGAATCTAACACATACAATAACAAACCTGATAAGTCTTTACACGAGCATGTTCAATTATTTTTCTTTTAAGGTAGTATTCCTAGGTTTTTCTTTTTATGGAAAGGCAGGAGCCACGTTAATTTCAAGGCATGCTGTGTATTCCTCATTTTCCCCCTTTTCACTCTTTATTGAAGCATACCATTACCTTGTAAAGTACTCCTCACTGTATTAGCTTTTCAATGAACTTTTTCATTAAGAAACAAATTAAGTAATTGCTCCTACTTTTCTTCAAGATCTGAATAAGATATATCTCATCTAAAAACAAGAAGAAACTCATCCTAAGAAGTAATTTCAGTGAAAGACTCATCCTAATATATTGGAAGAGGTTGTTCAAGTAATATATCACCTTGAAGCTAAATTAGACATCATAAAATAGAATGGGAGACATAATTACCTTATCACCCATAAGAAGCCCAACAGCACATCCATTTGCACAAGATGGCTTCCACGAAGTTGATAAAGTCTGAAGAGAATTGAGTTAACTTAAGGATAATCAGAGTGTTAACTTAGGAGCATCATTGAGTTAACATTGAAAGAGATAACAAACAAACCTGCTTCGTGATGCTGTATTTGTTGGCAAACTCTTTGTCAATATTATCTGACTCGAGATCAATGGCTAAATCAACCTCCACTTCTGAATTTTTAGGTTTCAACCTTACCTACACAATAATAATAATAAACACACAAAACACGGACTTAACATGATTCCTTCTTTTTCCTCCAAAAAAACTATTCAACAAACAAACGTACCTCTTCGCATTGTTCATCTAATTCGTACGGTCGCCAACAAGGTCTCAAGGGATACTGCAAAACGTATAACTAAAAGCAACAAAGAAAAATTAGTTTGAAATTAAAAAAAAAAAAAAAAAGCAGAATCGAACAAGCAATGGCACAAGAGAAACACGGACCTGAGTCTCGGCATCGACAGAAGGTGAGAAGAAGACGTCAATTTCGCGCACAACAGTGTCTTGTTCGGGGGTATCTTCGTCCATGGGATCGTCTCGTACTGATTGGTCTTCGTCTTCGGCCTCGGACTTGGGTTCGGCTTCCATTTTGACAGTAGCGTTGAGTTCGGGCTTTGTATGAGTTGGTGGCACTGTTTCCACGCCATCTTCATTCTTTTTGACAGTTGCAACGAATTCCTGGGGTTCGGGTTCGGGTTCGGGCTTGGGGGCAGGTTCGGATTTTGGCTTAGGTTTGAGCTTTGATGATTTTGGCGCGAACTTGGAGACTCGAGAAGTTGCCTTGCTCGGCGCTTCTTCTAAGTCGTCTAAGTCCATAACAACAAAATGTTTTCAAAGGGAAAAACCAGAGGGCGTGACAGCGGTGGATGCGTGGAGAGTGCTTAGTTGCTTTACGGCTGAAGCGGTGGGCGGTGACGGCGGGTGAGCTCGCCAAGGCAGAGGCGGCGGGCGGTGGAGAGCTTGTGGTGGCAGGTGCCCTTGCGCCTTCTAATATGCGGAGGCAATTTTTCCCGATACTGAAATTTTATTTTTTTTAACCTAGCAAGTATTCAAAAAAAAAAACGGTATTTTATAAAAAATAATCATAAAAAAAAATTAGTTACCTAAATTTCGTGCTAACGTGATTCCATCATTCCAGCAGTCTCGCCGAGAGGTTTTTTTAATACTCCTATGTGTACAAATTAGGTAGAAGCTAGGGTGAAGTCCTAAGTTTTCTCCCTCACCTGGGAAGCACTGAAAATAATCGTAGGATATAATATTAAAATATTTAACGTCTCATATCAAAGAAAGGTAACTTGATTAACAGGTCATTTTAATATATTTTAATTTTTTAAATTAAATAACTAATACTTCCATTTTATTTTTCCTAACCTAATCCCACGACACTGTTTGTGCCTCCGTATCTGCAAGACATCTTCGACAACACGTCGTTTGCACAATTGCTCGGCTCTTGCTCCGGCACCGCACTCCGACGACCTCTGACGACTCCTTGTCGAAGCGTGCCTTGGAAAAAGAGACAACAAAGGCTTTGTAGTCGCCGCCGGTGAAGGAGAGGGATAGCACGGAGAGAGAAAGTGGGACGGTGGCAATGTGAGAAGCGGCGCCATTGCTAGGATTGAGAGAAAGGAAACAGGGAAGAGAGTAGAGAGAGACGAACGATTGGGAAGAAAATGAGCGTCGTCGCACAGTAGCCGGAAATCATTGCTACAGTGCTTCACGAAAGTTTTCGACAACTATGATTTTTTTCTTTTTTGTGTGTGTTCCTCTATTTCTTCTATCTGTTTGCACTTTACGCTATTTGATTTCTATTTTGGTGCAGGTCTCTTGTTCTGACCCTGCAAATTTAATTAGAGATGGCACTAGCAACTTTATTTAGGGGTTTTGGAAATTATAGGTTATGTTTTTTACTATTGTAGTATTTTATTCTCCCCTGTGCTTCGCTGCTGGTGTGTGCTGATGGGTTGCAGGTGAGATTGGTTTTGACAGTGCCATGGATGAAAAGGGGTGGATGCAAAGTAAGGATGAGAGATTCATTGTTGTTGGAGAGGTAGAGGGAGAGAAGATGCGTCTACGCAAAGAACCCTTCCGACTCCGTGGCATAGAATCCCTCGAACTCAGGCGATGAACATAGAACACAGAACCCTTCTAATTCATTTAAGAAAAAGTTATTAAAAAATATTTAAAGTAACTTTTAATTATTTTTTATTAGATAAAAAACCTGCAAATTTGTTTTTGAAATTGTTAGAATATATTATTTTCAGTTTTCCATTTTTAACGTTTTTAATTTTTTTTTTCAAAATTATTTTTTAATTATTATAAATTAATTTTTTTCCGGTAAAATACCTGCTATTCCCGGTGATTTTACTCCTTCACGGGTGAGGGAGGAACCGCTGGACTTCACCTTAGCATCCACCTACAAAATTAACGTTTTAGGGATATTAGCGTTTTTACTTTTTTAGGATTTTTTTCATCTTTATTTTTAATTAATTTTTTAAAAAAATTATCAATAATTAAAAAAACTTTATATATAATATAAATTATTTATTATAAATTTAAAATATAATTTACATGTTAAAAATTATTTATTTATTAAAAAAATTAATTAGAATGTAATTTATATATCCAAAAGTATTTATTTATTATAAGTTTTAGTTATATAATATAAACATTTATTTTGTGTATTGTACAATTTAAAATATTATTTTTTATTAAATAAATAAGTTGTTAATTTTTTTAAAATTTTATTATAAAAAATCATTTTTAAAAATAAAAACTCTTTAAAAAGAACAATCAAGACGGGGGCGTGTATAGTCTTTATAATGTAGAATAGACTTTGATGATAAAAAACACAATCATTTTAAATAAGGATCAGTGATCTTCTTTGAAATAAATATTAATTAAAAATTTAAGAAAATAAATAGATTTGGACGAAAATCAACCTAAAATAGGAAATCCAGTTCGTACGAAATAGTATTTTCCTATTTGAATATCTCTTGTTTGACTGAGATGCATTATAAAATGGGTGGTCCTTTAAACCCAAGGTATCATCAAGGAACAAGACTGCTTCTACCGTGGGAATGGCTACTAGGTCTCTCATCGTGGAAAACAAACGTGGTGCGTAAGATAGAAATTTTTTTCGAGATTTGTGTGAGTTTACTGTGGAATTGTTTACACTGAATTAAATTTAAAAAAAGGTGGTCCCTTTTTGCCAAAACCAATTCCACTGCACGACCCTTCTTTTCCTTATATGCCAAAATCAATAAAAAGTTTGCTTCTTTGCGTGATGATCCTTCTGGGTGTCACAAAGCTCCTTGCTTATTTTATGGATTGTAATTTTTGTAAGTTGATTTATATGGTAACGATTGCAAGTGCAACATGCTCAAACAATTACAAGAGACAATGGAAAACTATTCCTCTATTTTTATAAGGATGAAATGATTGCCAATAAATCCGGTCACCGTTTACAGCAAACCGTTTGCGGGCACACAATGGACATTTTTTGCGTTCGTTCTCGAATCTTCTCCGTCGTCGGCACACATTGCTTCAGCGATGACTCCAATCCGGTCACAAATTCACGTAAGGTGTGGCATCCCGTCTGTGCAGCTCCGTTGGGGTCAAGATTTAAAGAGAAAGATGGAGGAGAAGCCACCATGGGAAGCACCACTTTGTCTCTCTCCTCCGCACCACTCTCTCTCTCTCTATCTCCAATGAGAAAAGAATGGAAACAGGTCCACCCAAGGAGGGAACCAACTCTTTTTTTTTTTTTTTTTAATTTAATCCAATGTAGACATCTCTACGTAGTCTTACATTGATCTCGAAAAAAGTTTTTATCCTACGCACCACGTTTATTTTCCACAGTGGGAGACCTATTAGTCTTTCCCACCCTTAGAAGGAGAAATGCATTGGAGTACCGATGTGTACCATGCATCAGAATTTAGATATAGTAATGTCCATATCTTACCAAAAACAAGTCATTTATGGATTTTATCAGGAAAATCATACAGGTCTGGTTCGGTCTCTTTTTCAATCCAAAAAGATCAAGATCAAATGAACATTCATTATCTTTCTATTGGAGAAAGAGATATTTGTAACCTAAAGAACAGAAATTCCAGTATTGCTAAATTGATTCATGTGATTTGATGAAGAATGGTAGCAAATCGGTGGAATATTTTTCGATAAAATTCACGGGGAAATTGAAAATGCTTGGGGATGGAAATGAAGGAATGTCTACACTACCTGGATTGAATCAGATACAATTTGAAGGGTTTTGTAGGTTCATTGATCGGGGCTTAACAGAAGGGCTTTTTAAGTTTCCAAAAATTGAGGATACAGATCAAGAAATTGAATTTCAATTATTTGTAGAAACATATCAATTATTAGAACCCTGTAGAAGCAGTCCAAGGAACAATTGCAATTGCAAGTTCAATTCCTTTTACATACGTAAGATGACGAATTCTACCGTGCGAAAGTGAAATTTTTTTCGCACGGTACGAAAGTTTATTGGGACCATTTGATTTATTTTATTTTAAATCAATGGTTAATATTTCTTCTTCTTTTTTATTTTTCTTTTTCCTTTTCTTCCTGCCTTTTCCAGATTTACCCCCTCTCTCCATCTTCCAGTCACGCACAAACATTCACCGTCGCTGCTCAACAAAACACACTCTCAGGCTCAATTTAGCACCCCGTCCTCCACAAACCAGTGTTCTTTTCCACGCACCACAGATCTTGCGCATCGGAAAGTCGCTGGTTGTGCCGCCACAAAACAACGAGAAGCCCAACCTTTGCACGCGAGCATGGCAACGACAGTGGTTGTGGGCATGGCATCCTCCACATTGTTATTGCCACGACCCACAAATCTTGCGTCAGAACACCGCCGCTAGTGCTGCCGCAAATCGACAAGAGACCCAACCTTCGCAGGCGAGCGTAGCAGCGATGACGACGGTTGCAGGCATCACAGTGAAGGTGTGCGAACTGGATCTGACCAGTAGACTTGTGCATGGTGCAGATCTTTGTGGATTTTAGTTTTGAATCTGATTTGTAATTTGTTTTTTGATTTCTCACAATTTTTTCGATTTGATTTTTTTTTTTCAATTTCTTGGGTTAATTTTTTGTACTCTGAATCTGTTTAATTATTTAATCTAATTGTTCAAGGTTTTTTTTTTATAATTATTATTGCTACTGTTTTCTGGATCGTTCTCGATCTCAAAGGCTTTGATTTCTGGTTCTAGTGTGTCTTGGATTGTTCTTCATTGTGTTTGAGAGATCAGCATTGAGAAAGAAGGAACGAGATGTTCACGGGATAAATTGGGAAATATAACAGTGCCAGTAAACTTTCGTACCGTGCAAAAAAAATTTCACTTTCGCACGGTAGAATTTGTCATCTTACGTACGTAAAAGGAATTGAACTTGCAATTGCAATTGTGACGAAGTCTAGTGTGTGTGAGCTTCCAATGTCACGCACGGTGCCAAAGTTTTTCGTAACCCTTGATATATTAACAAAATAATTAACAGTGGAGATTTCGAGAGTGTACCATAGTCACAAAGTACTGAATAACGACATTCCCCTTCACTTGAACCATTGATTTAAAAACAAAAAATATCTAATGGTACCAGTAAACTTTCTACCGTGCAAAAAGAGTTTTACCTTCGCACGGTAAAATTCGTCACGTAAGATTTTGTGTGAAGCAGAGATATGGATACACTTGGTTGTGTGGTAATCATGCGCACTGTCATACTATACAAGCTCGCACTTGATGTTGGGATCATTAATAAATTCCTTTGAGTAATTAAGTAAACAAATTATTTATTTTGTAAATGTCCCTCTAATTGGAGCATTCAAATGTGTCCACCAACACACCATTGTTCAAGAAGTCTGTATTACCGTTTGATTAAATTAGATACACAGAAAGCGCTGATTAAATTAGATACACAGAAAGCGCAATCATGTATCATTGTGATGATTAAATGTAATTATTTTCCCTATTTTTATTTAATTGGGTTAAACCCGTGCTTCAGTAAGCAGTAGTTATTCACCAGCAATTCATGAATTAATAAAAGCTGAAGATAAGTCATGATCCAATTATACGGAACACCCCCACAAAGATATCACCGCAGCATGAGAAGCAGCAAGCTAGCATTGGAAACGGGGGCAGAGTTGTCAAAATTCAAAATACATGGGGGATATATATGAAGTTTCGTGAACTGTCTGTATGTTTCTAAGCCCCCGATGACAAACAGAACACAGGACATTACAAGCAGATAAAAGCACGGATCAAGTTGTTGGATGATATCTGTCAGGTTTCTTTGTTGTATATGTAAGATGGCTTTGTCTGCTCAGCAGCAAAGGTCCTCAACCTGGGTAGGAATCATGAACAGAAAAGCGTTGGAAACTACAACATTACACTGCCCAACTTCATCTCCTCTTCCCCCAAACCAACCCAATTTAGCTGAAAATAAAATACAGCTACGTTGAATTGAGAGATAATAATATACCAATGCATGTATGACATTTTAAGAACAAAAAAGGGCAGCATATAATTCCCATTCTTCTTGATACAATAGATAATAGATATATATCAAGGGAAAATGAGAGTAAATTCCAGCTCCCACTCTTATACCTCGTAAGTTGTAAAACACAATTCGGAAGCACATATGTAATAAACTTCTATCTTAGTAATGTGTATGTTCATAATACATCAGACATTTTCTAGACATTCACCGTAATTGTTTTAAACACTCCTGATTTACTGCCTCACTGTTCTCACTCTTTAATGACAGCAATTGGGTATGATGACAATGACAGGAGATTTTACACTTGTTTCAGTTCAGGGAACTATGAGAGCCAGTATGCTTATAAAGTTATAATGATGTGTAAGTGAGAGGCTGCAAGCTAAAAAGTTTACCTTCAGTTGCAAGTAACATATATACACACAATTAGTAGTCCAATGCATGAAGTCCCATCTGTTGAGTAAGATGGTCAACATGCTGTATCTTATCAAAATTTTCCTGCTTATTTTCCATTTCTGAAGGCAAACCCTGATCTTCAGTTAAACCACATCCTAGAGAACTACATTTAGTTTCCTCTGTGTCTTCTGTAAGTGGATTTGGCCTGAAAAACAGTTCCCAGAATTCATCATTGATTTCTGGGAGTTTAGAAATTCCGTCTGCATCAAGTGAAAAATGATCAGCTTCTACATCGCCTGCCTCATCTAAAACAGTTGACATCATATCTATCTCCCCCATGTTCCTAGTATCAGCCCCCATAACATTCAGATCATGATTCGCTAAACTGCTTTCTGTCTCCATCCCTTGACTTTTACAAAAACCCAAAACAGCAGGTGAAGACTGCACCTCAGATATGCTATTGGGCATACAATTGAGAGGAAACTGTGATCCTACTTCCATAGATGTCAGCTCAGATGTAGGTGGAACCATTGAAAGGGTCACATTAGAAACCTGAGTAGATGAACTACTGCTATCTGATGCAATGGCAGAAGGAACATCGTCAATAAGGAAGACATCAGGGTTCTTAATTGATGATTGTGTTGCTGTAGAATTGTTTATTTGCAATATCTGGCGAAATAATGCTTTTGCAGCCTCATTTATGGAACTCTGGTACTTGACAATGTGTCCATCAAGAACATTATGGAGATCCTTGGTGGCTAAACTATCTTCTTCTTGCCTGTGGAGCCTCCTCTTTTTATTGCTCCCAGTGATATGTTTATTACTTTCATTCTGCTGCTGTACAAATTGAGCTAAGAAGCCTGGGCTCTGCATGGCCTTTGCCAGGAATGACATCATTTGCTGCTGACGCTGCTCCATTGACTGCACACGTTGCCCAACATTTTGCAATTGGTTATCAGTCACTTGCTGTTTCTGTCTCAACCTAACAAGTTCCTGCATAAGAACATTCTTATCCCTTTTCAGTCTTTCCACCTCTTCCTCAAGCCCAAATTTCCCCACTTCAACACATGCTCTAACAGCTGATTTATGCACTTGAGATGGTTGTTGACTACCATTTACATGAGCAGTTTTCCGCCTACTGATGCTTTTTAAAAGTTGTTTTTCACCTCTTAAAAATCCCTCATTTGCAAATTCCCATCGATCAGGATCAACCTTTCTAAAACCCTGCTTGTCAATCAAAAGGAAATCATTGAATAACAGATTAAGAGAGAAAAAAATGTGTGAACTGTACAACTAATCCAGCTTGATTAAAACTACACGTAATGCTAATAATGCATGAAGGGGAGATGGCATGTTAAACAATATTCTGTGAGTGTATGAGATACAAATAAAATTTCTTTGATAGCAATATAATAGATTTTGTGATAATTAATTAACTTCATTGAAGAGTGCCAACCAGGGGACCTATATTCACCATAAACTATTATATCCTGTGACCCCTTTTCAATCAACCTACCCTAAAGATACCACAATCACAATCACTTTCAATGAAAGATAGTACACTGGTGCTTGGTAGCACCAGCTAATGTATCCATATTTTTGGAAGTCTTTCATTCTGACTATATCATTGTTTGTGTGAATTAATAACAAAACTTACAGATGATCCTCGCTAACCAAATGGGCAGCAAAGCAGGAGGACCTAGAACTATTAATTGCATAAATTGTTCCTATACCCTAAATAAACACCAAGTAACATAAATTTTCAACTTAAGCAGCATATCTTACTGCCAAACACCAAGCAAAGGCAGTTTCAATCGTGGTGCAGTTTCAAAGGTCATCAAACTCGGTTTCCTCATACACAAATTGGTATCTTTTAACCTATAACAAGAGACAAAAAAAAATAAAAGAAAAAAATTGAGTTCACTTTTCTAGCTTACTATGCAAACTCGGATCTAACCAAAATTTTGCGAAGCTAAGCCAAATTTACTAAAGTCGAGCATACCCAATGAAGGTGTAATACTGACCTGCAAATTCGAGATTCATAATACCAATCAATGAGACGCCACAGTATTGAAAGGTAGAATGTGCTACATCGAATGAAATAAAACAACAAGATAGGGCTTCCCATAAAGCACAAATATAAACCCAACAGAAAAGAACAACGATCCTTCAAATCCATCCACCCCACAACAACACGAAATCACGGTCCCTTTCACCCCCAAAACAAGCAAAAGCGATAAGAATAATGATAAGATGATAATAATGGGAGAAAAAGTGAAGTGATGTGATGCCCACATAAGTATTCAACTGTCTGACGAAGCTGGAGAAGTTGTTGTGCTTAAAATGTTTGGGCAAGATTTGTGTGGCGAATTGGGGAACGTTCCAGACAACAAAGGTGTTGTTGTTTTCGCCCCACGACACCACCGAGTCGGTGGAAGGATCATCGACCATGTCGTAGGTCTTGCTCAGAAACGGTGCCACACAAACACTGCTATTCCACGATGCTCCCTCCATACCAGATCAACACTGATTCCTAATTCCTATGCCTGAACCAAATTTTAGGTTTTGCTTTTATGGCTGAGAGGAGAAGAAGATGAAAGGAAAGTATCACACACACACACACACACACACGCACGCTCAAATGTACCTGTACTCTCCAGTCGCTTTCAACTTCCTTCTTCCTGTTTATTTATTGGTTTAATTACCATGGTTCCAAATTATTTTAAATATTTTAATTTATTTTTCAAATTTTAAAATACGTCAATTTTGTTTTCAAACTTTTTAAAATACATCATCATTTCTGTCAAATTGAATTAACACCATTAAAATTGAGAATTCTGACCGTTTTAATTTATAAATAGTGACGATTTTTTGCTCCCACTATATTTATTATTATTTTAAAAATAAAAATTTACATTCTAGGGCATCCAGCGGACCAGAGCCCTTTAGGTCCATAGAGGTTTGGTGTGCCGCGTCCCTCCTTTCTCCTTGTATCTTCTTCCAACCTTGAGCCACCACCTCCATTCCTTATTAGCGCTGACCACTATCATATTACCCACCGTCTTCGCGTCGGGCTCCGCCATTGTCACCGCCGCCTACGCCTATGCCTCCCTCAATGACGAGCAGAAAATCGACAACCTCATATCTCACTCGTATCGTCATTGCTGTTGAATCCTCCGATTCCCTCACCACGATCTCCTTCGACTCCCTCATCGCACCGTCGCCGCCAACAACGACTTCTCTGACCTCCTGATCTCTCTTTGTCGATTCCCATCGATCCCTCTGCCATGAGTTCCGACGAGCTCCTCCACATACAGCCCCAGGGGTTGCAGTTCCCTGTGAGCCTATTCAGATTCAATAATGACTTTCACTTTTCTCATCAAAATTCAATTTTTCTGCTTTTGTCTTTGGTTTATGCTTCTGGGTCTTGTTCTAATTTCTTGTTTCTTTTTTAAATTTTTTGGGTTTTGAGTTGTGAAAATAGTTGAATTGAGGAAGCAGATCTCATGCTTTTGCAGTTGTCTAAGATAGATAAATGTGGCTTTCAAGGTGCCAATTTTACTCGTGTGTGTATTGGGTTTAATTTTTATCATCAATTACAATAATTTTCCTGCATTTCTTGTTTGTGGGTTTCTAATATAATTTCAAATTTGTGCACTTCTTGTTGTGTTCTGATATAATTTTTCAGTGTTAGGGCGGAAGTGACATGGTACTTTAAAGAAACCCAATTTTAATCGGTAGTACTAGTAATATGACTGACATGTTTCCTACATTAATTTGTCATTTGTCTTTCTGTGTTCCAAGTTTTACTTTGCCTTCTTTTCAATAGGTTGCAAACTCAAATGTTCGTCAAAATGCTTTGCATCTACTTCTGGACGTGTTCCCCCTTGAAGATCCCGATACCGCAAAAGAGAAGAAAGATACATTGCTTGATAAGTAGTTCTTTTTATTAGAAAAGCTACTTACAGATGATTGTTCGGAAGTTAGAACAATTGCTGTTATGGGTTCTTGTCGCGTCCTTCATCTGTTTTGGGAAGTTATTCCTTCACCAATAATAACAAAGATAATAACAAAAATATTTGATGAAAAGGCAATTTTTATTTTTAAAATAATAATACATATGGTGGCGGTTTCCACTATTTATAAATTAAAACTATCAAAATTCTAATTTTACGCTGTTAAATGATGCTTTTTTAAAGATTTGTGGACCAAATTGACGTGTTTTAAAATTTGGAGATCAAATTGAAACATTTAAAATAATTTGGGGACCAATTTGATAATTAAGCCTTATTTATTTACTTTATTTTTATATAATATAATTCAAATTTATAATGAATAAATAGTTTTGAATATATAAATTGTAATAAAATTTATAATAAATAAATAACTTTAAAAATATAAATTATACTTTAAATAAAAAATAATTTAAATTGTGATATAAAATTATTTTCATTAAATAATTTTTAAAAGCATAAAAAATTAATTTAAAAATGTGTATTTAAATTAATTTAATTTTTCATTATATAAATTATACTTTTTAAAATTAATTTAATTATTAAATGTAATGAAATGTGTATTTAAATTAATTTTAGTTAATTTACAATAAAGGTGAGCTAAACATTTATTACATTTAACCTTCGGTTATGATATGATATAATTTGTGATGGCACTTGCAACATATTTTGCAGACCCCTAGCTAGTGCTCTGTATGGCAGATAGCTAATGACACTTGCAACATATTTTGCATACCCCCGTACTTTGTGTGGTATATATAGGTAGTAGAACCAAAATTAATTTTGAATTATTAAATATAATAAATTATTTGTTGTTGTTGAATATCTACTTTATTTTTATATAATATAATTCAAATTTATAATGAATAAATAGTTTTGAATATATAAATTGTAATAAAATTTATAATAAATAAATAACTTTAAAAATATAAATTATACTTTAAATAACAAATAATTTAAATTGTGATATAAAATTATTTTCATTAAATAATTTTAAAAATATAAAAAATTAATTTAAAAATGTGTATTTAAATTAATTTAATTTTTCATTATATAAATTATACTTTTTAAAATTAATTTAATTATTAAATGTAATGAAATGTGTATTTAAATTAATTTTAGTTAATTTACAATAAAGGTGAGCTAAAAATTTATTATATTTAACCTTCGGTTATGATATGATATAATTTGTTATGGCACTTGCAACATATTTTGCAGACCCCTAGTGCTCTGTATGGTAGATAGCTAATGACACTTGCAACATATTTTGCAGACCCCCAGTACTTTGTGTGGTATATATAGGTAGTAGAACCAAAATTAATTTTGAATTATTAAATATAATAAATTATTTGTTGTTGTTGAATATCTTTGTTATAATATAACTTATCACTCGCATAATTCCAAGAATACTAAGATTATTTTTAGTAAAGAACAATAAAAATCTCAAAATCTCATTTGACACAACAATGTGCTCACTGTCTAAAAGTACACCGTGTTAAAAGCATTTCACTCAAATTATATTCTCTGTGTTACAATATTAAATGTCTATCCTCTTCATTCTAAATCAAGGATTGATGTGTGTTATAAAATAAAATTTGTATGTATTCTAAATGTGTATAAAGGATAGAAGATATTATTCATAGAGTAAATTGTATTGAAGGAAGGTTGGAGAAAATTATAAACAGAAAAATACACAAAGAATATGATCTCAAAACCTCTGTTTTAAGTATATAAAATGACATCAGCTTAGATTTGGAATAATTATGTATTTTACAATTGAACAAATACCATGTTGTTACGGTTGAAGATGGTAGGTTTCTTGACTAAATGCAGTAAGTGCAAACACAATAGAATAGTCATTTATATACATTAAAATATCTTAGAATAAAAAATAAATGCAAAGATATTTAAATATGTAAGAAAATCTTATGAATTACAAATACTTAATATTTAATTTTGTACAAAAATCTTGTAACATAATCTAAATGTAATAAAAAAATAATTAAATGTTGATACAAAATAAATTAGCTAACTTTTTTATGACCACAAATACTAGCAATCAATTCAAAACGTCATTTATATATATTTAGCATAAATTAAAAGCATCAATTGTCTAACAGGTTTAAATAATATATTTTATTTTTTTTATTACTTAAAGTAATATACGGTGGTTAAAAAATTTTCTCACAAAAAAATTTAAGGGTTATTTTCATAATTTGTAAATGCATTAAAAGGAAAATAAAATTTGAATAATATAGTTTTATAATTTTAAATATGCATTCATTCACTGTAAAAAAAAATAGCTTGAATGATATAGCTTTATAATTTTAAATGCAATCATTCACCTGCATTATGTTCTTACCATCATAAAAGATGATAAATCAAATTATTTCATTTACATCGTGCATCAATTTACAAACTTGATCACCATGCATTACAATCATATAATTTAAATCAAATAAGTTTTAATATATTGATAATTGATAAATAATTTAAAAGATAATAAAAGTTAAATATATTTAATATTTACACCGATTCAAATTATAAATATAAAAATAATTCTATTATTTAAATCAAGTAACTTTTAATACATTCGTTTAGTTGATGATGACATGGACAAATGGCATGTAACTTAAGTAAACTATTGATGTGATAAAGTAGATTATTATTTAAAAAATATTGTAAAAATGATAGACATGAGACTAAAACCCAAGTCTGTTCTTTTTTTCTTCACCACCTTAACCACTAAACAACTCCATTCCTTACTTATCTTCTGCCATTTTATTTTGTTTCGTTTATATATTGGACTTAGTTCAGTGTTTTTAGTACTTTGATTTAAATTTTGTACGTAATCTAAATTTGTACAAATGTTAGTAAACATTATTTATAATAAATTCCAAGAAAGGTCAGAGATAATTGTAATAAGAAATAGTCACAAAGTATTAAGATCTCAAAACCTCTATTTAACTATACAACAACTATAAATTAAGATAACTTTGGGAGGTTATGCCATAACTCCCTTATCGTTATGAAATTATTACTGTACCCCTAATCTAGTGATGCGTACCCCTTGGCCGTCTTAATCCCTCCGGCCAAATAATAGGATTTGTGGGCCGAATAAGTCTCGATCCACTGAAACTATACCACTTATTATATGATAATTATTATTGTTGAAATATAAGATTAAACATAAATCATATGATAATGGAATATTAACAATAATATAAAGGTAAGACCCATTGATAAGGCCCATTAAAACATGTATAAATAGGCGCAGATTTTAAAGTAATGACTGTTTATTTTTATTACTACTCTCATTTATTATATTTTGGAATATTGATTGATGATACTACCCTCATTTACTACATAAATATTGTTGACTTGGATGTCAGAGTGCCTTTTAAAGTACCACCCACCCATCTGACAAGTGGTGGAGAACAGTTGAAGATATAAGATGGACGAAAATTATGACAATACACTCGGACAGATACAATTACAATTACAATATATAATGACCAACAAGGAAAACACCTTTAGCATATGAAACCTAATTTAACTTGGCTTCAACCAAGTAATGGGCTCCAACATAAGTTTGTTGCAATTGCCTTAACTCATTAGGTTAGTTACTAGTTAATTAGTTATTTATATACGTCATAAATTTTAGATTATAAATTAAATGCATAAAAGTTTAAATGTGTGAAAATCTTATAATAAAATCTAAATATGAAAAAAATTTAATTTTGTACAAAAAAATTTCTAATAGAATGTAAATAAAAAAAAAGCACATGTTAATAAAAATTATATTACGCAACTCTAAATGTTCAATCGATTCAAATTTTCCTTTTCATATATACGAATAATTCCCTTTGTTGTAAAGTCAAATGTAATTAATTAAAATTTGTCCAATATAATCAATCCAATTAATTATTTTCTGCTTTTGAATATCTTTGTTATTCTCTAACTTATAACTCAGTAGTTGCATGGATATCAAAATTCTCTCAATGGAAAACTCTTTTACAATGATATATTATTTGCAGTATTCAAGATCTGTCATTTTCATTTTAAATTAAGGTTTGACCAAATTCAATACTCATTGGTAGATTTACATAGAAGTTTAAATTTTTTAGAATAAAAAATATTTAATTATACTTTTAGTATTCATAATTTTTTAACATTAAAACTAATTCTTCATCCAGAACTTTATTCAATAATAAAGAAGTTAAGAAAAATATAATAAAAGTAGGATAGCATTGCATTTGCTTATCCATTTGGCGCTATATTCTTCCCCTTCAGAAAGGAAAGGCATGGTTGTGGTGGTTCCTCTTGATTGCCTCTCTTTTCACCATTGTCTTCGCAATCACACAACCCATTTGCCCCTCTCCACCAGATCCAAAACTACCTCCACTCTCTGCTTCCGCTCTCCCATAATTCAAGCTAAGTTGCCCTTTTTCGCCAACTCCGACTCCTTCCAAGTGGGTCGACCCATTGGCACTTATGGCTTCATCAACATCACCAGGTACCTACTTCCATCTCCACTTCGCACTTATATGACCCCGTTTGCATAAACTTCTCCATAATAAGAATAAAAAATGAAATAAGTTTTTTTTTTCATGAGCTAAAATTAACCTATGTAGTGTATAAGCTAGTTTGTAAAAGCTTTCTCAAATTACCCAGCTACTCTGCCTTTCCCTCTGGGCCTGGCATTGACTATTCACTTGAAGACTTGGGAGGACTGAAGACTCAAGATGTTGGAGAAGGCAATGTCAAAATCAGGTAGGCAATGTAAAGAAATCAATGTGATTTCCTGTATTTGCTTTTCCTTGCATTCACACATTCAATATCTAGGAAGTTGGAACTGTTCAATGAAGATTGGATGACTCATATTTTATACAAGTAAATCAGACTTAAAACGTGTATTTTTTTTTATCTCAACTGGCCGATCTTTATCCAGTGGTTTCGTATGCACTGACTGTGTGAAAAAGCCGACTACACTGAGTCCATTTGGGATGTGGTGTGTCCCTTTTGGATACCATAATGATAATACATACTCATGGCAGTTCTGCTTGTGTTGCAGGCTTTATGAAGGGAGAGTTTCTCGGGGTCCACTTACAGGAACTCCGGTAACTTTTAAGGTAGTAAGTAGTATCATAATCTACCTCTTCATTTGCTCACGTTAATGTGTTGTATCGATCATAGAAACTCTTAACAAATTACAATGAAGGTTTATCCTGGAAGGCGAGCTGGGGGAGTTGTGGCTGATGCACTCGCTGCAAATGAGTTGAATACACACTTGTTTCTTCAGGTGAGATAACTTGATACATCCATCACTTTCTACATAATTTAATAATTTAATTAATATCAATTCAGTATTTTCTTGCTGGTTTACATGTTTCTTTACAGAGCAGTTCTAAAGGAATTGGTCAGAATCTTGTGCTGCTTGTAGGTGGGTTTGAAACAACGACTGGAGAGCAGGTTTGTTCTATGAAATTATCACTTCACATGCTGGCCCCAATTCTGTTGATTATTTACAGTAATATGTTTGATCCAGTGGCTTGCATTTCGTGATGATGGAAAATATAGCGCTGCAGACTATGCTAAAATTGCAAGCGAGAGGGTATCCAGAGATCGAGAAGTGTCCTCCTGGAATCCCTTTGAACAAGGACTGACAATCAAAAGGAGACAAAATTTTATTATAAAGATGCTCCAAGGTGTCATGAAGGGTCTAGCTCACTTGCATGACCATGATAGATTGCACCAGAGTCTAGGACCGTTTTCTGTTGTTCTCAAGTATGCAACTAGCAAGCATTTAATTTTGTTCAAGATTTTTCATTTGTCTTATACCTTCTCACTCTACCTTTAATGTGTTTGTCATATGATTGCAGCACAATTTCAGAAAGAGAAGGTTCTTATTTGATACCAAGACTCCGGGATCTAGCCTTTTCTGTTAATGTTAGGTAAGGTAATGGTTTGCTGAGCTATTTTGTCTTGAATTAACCTGTTCTTAATACATTAATAAAACATATATATCTTATGCATATGGCATGGAAAATGTTATTTTTTGTCTCCTTTTTTTTATTTAAATGTTTTTATCTTTTCTGTGAACTTTGTGAGTGTAATATGTTGCACTGCTTATTGACAATCATTGGTGTACTCTGCATGGCTTTTTATTTTTTTGGATATATTTTTTTTTCTATTGTGTATTTTGTATTTCTAGATATCCTAGATAGTCTATTTAGCAAGGTTGGGTTTTACTCTGAAGCCAGTGCTCAAAATTGCTGCTTTATTTGCTGTATGCCAACATTCTACCTACAAGCTGAAGTAGTTTACAACATAGATAGCATTACATATACTTACATCATTGCAGGTACACAGAACTAGATGATTCAGGACAACTTGCAGAGGGGCTTTGGAGAAGAGCATCAGGTGCTGGTGCATTCACACAAATGGAGAAAAGAGCTTTTGGAATAGCTGATGACATGTAACTTGTCAGAACTTGGGTCAATGCAGAAGTTTGTTTCAGCATCTTTTTCAGATTACCTATTTCTTTTATGAGTTCCAATGCAGATATGAAGCAGGTCTTCTTTTTGCATACATGGCTTTTGTTCCATTTTGTGAGGCTGGTGTAATGGATAGCCTTTCCTTGCAAGTAAGCTGTGCAGCCAATAGACTCGTCTTTGGTGGCTGATAATTCTTTCTGTGAAAGTTTTCCTTCTCGTAAGACAATATCTTCACTGAAGTTTTTGTTGGCTGTGAAATTTAGAGGCTTTTGGAGAACACTTTCCAACTTGATCTCGAAGCAACACGAGAGTATGTTATCTTCTAGTTTAATTTCTGGTTTAATCTTGTGTGGAGACTCAGAGTAGACACATGTTACGTGTTATTTTATAATCTAATCTTTCCTTTTGTTGAGGTATACTTATTATGGGCATGAGTTATTCATAAGAAGAACAAATAACTGAACTAAAAAGACTTTGGGGGTGTTTGGGAATTTTGAAAACTAGTTTATAATAATAGTACATGATGGAACCAATTATACAAGTCCATATCTAACAAACCAGTTCAAATTGGGCTTAGTTTGGTTCAAAACTAATTTCAATACTGGATTCATTTATATAAATATGATGATTCTGTTTATCTATATTCTAAAAACTTGGCTTGTTTAATGCTTATTGTTCATGGGATGAACAAGTGGTTCCTACAGGCTACAGTTATATCTCATCTAAATTATCTAATAACTAACCTTAAATCTAGCTTATAGAGGGAAACAAGAGATGGAAAGGAAAAGAGAGTATGGAAAAAAGTTGGATTAGAAAAAAAAACGAACTTTGAGATGATTTTTTTGAGAACTAATACTTGTGTTGTGAGTGTGCTACAATTCTTTGGGTTGGGTCTTTGCTAATCTCCCCAGCATGCCAGTGATGCACTGTGTAGTGAGATTAGAGGTGCCATTCCATTCGTAAAAAAGTTTTATCTACAAATTGGTTTACAAAAGAATCAGTTTTTAAAAAATTAGGTAGTTTCCAAAGACCCTGTATTTAAAACTCGCCCATCTGCACTTAGATATGTATGTAGTTTTTAAAAGTTCCCAAACTAAATTTTCACTTTATTCAGCATGCCTAAACTCTGGAGAAATAACTGCCTATTGAATTATAAGGTCATTGCTTTTGTCTCATTTTATTTTATTCCTCCTTTGGCAGGTATTGTCTAGCAGATGACAGATTAGTAAATGCTGTCGAGTTCCTGGATCTAGGCGATGGTGCTGGCTGGGAGTTACTTCAGGTATTTATATTACTCTTAGTATGGGCAACTATTAGTGAATAGCTTTGAGGGAGTGTGTGTTACAGTATTTGACTGATTTACAAAAGTGTCTTAAGTATTTGGGGTTACCATATTTTAGTTTTAGTAAGAAAAAGTTGTCCCCGGAAAATCAGTTCCAGGGGTAACTGTTTTCTCATGACAAGAGTTTATTACTATTTAAAAGATGAATTTAATTTAAATATACGTATAAGTTTTTTTAGAGTATCATCTAATCATAAACTATTATGTATGACAATATTGTTGATTTTTATAATAACTACTTTAAAAGTCATATCCTCATGCTATTTTTTAATTTGTTGATAGTGTAGAAATCTTTATACAAACAATGCATAGAAATTAAACTCAATGTAATAATGCCTTTTCTGCTAGCGTCTTTGGGTTAAAAAAAACATGTTGTCATTACTACTTCGATTCAAGTGTGAATTAGTGTAAGGTTCTGTTTGCAAAAACTTCTCTGTAAATACTTATAAGAGAAGAACATAAGAAAGTAAAATAAATTGAGCTTCTTTTATAAGCTTACCTTTTATAGAAACTATCTCATTTAACTTCTCCAAAAGTCGAGATACATAAGTTAATTTTAACTTATGAGAAAAGCTAAATTCATTTTGTCTTCTTATTTTCTTTTCTTACAAGTGTTTATGGAGAACTTTATCCAAACATGTCCCAATTCAGGAGCTATTACTGAAGTTCGTGCTGTTGTTCTCTTGATTTCCAGGCAATGCTTAATGCTGACTTTCGAAAAAGACCAGCTGCTGAGGCTGTCCTCAATCATCGGTTTATGACTGGGGCAGTCCTTTGAATTTCAAGGTCAAAGAACATAGTTGTTTGTGTCTTTTATGAAATATCTAGCACATGGCTCACTATATAATGTAAATTTGTTTATCAGTTTCCATTACTTATTTAGGATTTTTGATATGGAATAATTTAACGTCATATGTTATTTAGAAATTTTTATTATATTTTGGATGATCTTATTGCAGCTTAGAATGAGTAATTTGTTAGGGTGTTTGGCTGTATTGGGTCAATAAATAGACCTTTATATATTTGAGTCGTTTTTTTCATTATCATATAATATTGAGTTTTTCTTCATAAAAAAAGAATATGATATTTAAATTGGAGCAGCACTCTACCCTAAAGAAGTATTTTGGGTTTAACAGCAAAATGCTATACTAAAAGGAGTATCCGAGTATGGTTGGATTGTCCTATATATATATATATACATATAGAGAGAGAAGGGATCCACTTACTCGAAGAGTAATTATAAGAGAGTTACTCTCCATCCTCATCATTTATTTTCTTGAAATCTAATGGTTAAAATTAGTTACTCATTACAACCATTAGATTTCAAGCAAATGAATGGTGAGGATGGAGAGTAATTCTCTTATACTTACTCTTGGAGTAAGTGGATCCCTCCTCATATATATATATATATATATATATATATATAAGACATATCTTATGAGAGGAAGGTATCTTCTCATATATATATATTAAATTTGGCATTGAGAGCTTGATTTCAATATCCGTGTCAAGCTTTACTATCTTCTCCACTTTCATATTCTTCCCAAATCTCAAGATTTCTGCATTTTGAGACCAATGAACTTAAGAGTTTTAAAATTTACCAATTCCGGTATACCACATAGCAGCACGTCATTGAAAACTATTTTGAAAAGCTCACAACACATACTGGACATAGTTTCAGACTTACAGTAGTAAGTTAATATACCATCATTACCATTTACACCATACCCAACCGTCACATGTCGTTGACTTTGTTACATTATCCTTGACTGTTACTCCGAGCATAACCTCTAGTTTAAAAATAAGAATTTGTTCTTATGAATTCTTTTCTTTGTTTGTTGGTGAGGATGCTAAGTGTAGAATTGATGGAGTCATTGGTCTGAGTAATATTGCATTTGAATTTTTTAAATAAGGTCTTGGTTAAAGTAAAAAAATGTACAAGAAAACTTCAAGATAGTCAATTAGGTTCTCAGTTAGGTTTTCGCTACAATAATAGAATCTTCAATATAACCATCAAGTCATGGATCAATTGGGGTGGAATTATTCCAGTTTAATAAGTGGTTTCAACTTCGAGTCCTAATATGTATATGTATTAAATACTCGAAGAGAGAATTTTACTCCAATAATAAAAGATACTTGTAGTCTCTACCAAAATAAATACATAAATTAGAAGTTATCAATTGTTATTAGCAAAAATAAAATAAAATCAACAAAACTATTATGGAAACATTATCTTATCTTTTTATTGTAAATTTGTAAGGTTAAATACTTACAATTCTATTTTGTTTTTTTAATTAATGTTATTTATTTCTTTTGTTTACAATGGAAATATATTTTTAAAGGAAAAACTAATAATCATAAATGTCATTTAAAATATTTTTAAATGCTTAACATATATTATTAAAATTATGTATATATTTAATATTTAACTTATATACAAACATAAATGTATTTGTAAAACTAATATTTATATAAATTAGAATGATATAAAATATTTGTAAATAATTTGAATATATATTAATATTGGGAGGAAGGACCTCACTAAAGGTCAACTAGGTTTTTTGGCAAATATTAGTCATCAGCACTGTGGATACTCTGTACCAATGTCATGTCATACAAAAAACAATTTGAATATATATATATATATATATATATCAATATCTATATTTGTTTAATATATTTTTGCAAATATTTATACAATATTTACTTTCATATACTATTTTAAAAAATATCAGAGAAATATATTAAAAATTTACAATTTACAATGATATATATTTTTTTAAAATTGTAAACTTAATATACTTACACAAATAATTCAATAATAATAATAATAATAATATTAGGCATGCAGCTTAGGAAAGGTATGATTATATTCTAGGTTTGATTTGGTCAGAAAGAAATTCTATTATTCCATTAGCGTAGAATTAACATGCGATGGAAGAACGGAATCACGAGATCCCAAACAAAATCATAAGAGAGAAGAAAGGAAGGAAATGATACTTGTGCATATGAAATACTACTAAGCATTAAAATAAAAATTGAAAAAAGAGAGGTTAGGTTGGGTTGTTAGAGAAGAGAGATTCGTTTCTTTTCGTTGTTGTTGGGAGTGAAGCATTCAATTCAATTGGGAGGAAGCATAGCATAAAGTCTTAAGAAGCAATGATTGTGTTATAGTAACGGTACGTATATGCCAATCCCATCTCATATATTGTGTTTGTGTTACCAATCAATCTCCACACTCTCTTTCTCGTTCCGATTCAAATCCTCGATCACTCCGCTTTCCCTTTCTTTCTTCAAAACGAAAATAATCTCATCTTCGTCTTCAACTAAGGTGATTACGATCACTATTCAACTTTTACTTTGCTTTCTTCTTCGTATTGTTATGCTCCCTGTGCTGTAAGTTACTATACAACTAAATCCTGTCCTGCGCTTATTACTCTCTTAGTATTTAGGAAAGGGAGTTGTTATATGAGATCATGACTCGGATATTTTTTGGTTTGTTAGAAAACTATATGATTACTGTTTTTTTGTATATGTGGGAAACTTCCAAAAAGTTGTTGTTTTTGATAGATTCTTTCAAAGGAAGTTGCTTAGGTTGAGAGCAATTGAAGGTCAATCGGATAAGGTTGTCCGAGGAATGAGGTTGAGAACAATTCAAGGTCAAAATCCAGGTTTAAAAGGGAAAAAAGGGAGATGCTAGTTTTAACTTCTCTCATCTACGTCTCTTGCTAGGAGATGGAAAGGTATGTTGGATCTTCTCAAGAGCAGTAGAAAGGAATCTCACAATTAAGGGTATTGTACTTGGCTCTGCTTCTAACTCAGTGAAAGGAATTAAATCGAGTTGATTCCACTCCAATTCTGGTAGGAGAGTTTGGACTTTGGAATTTGGATTATTCTAGTGTGCTTTTTTGTTAATCTTTTTTCAAATGTGTTATTTGCTGCTGTAATTCATGAACAACTGGACACTTGCTCTTGCATTGTAAGGCTATCACTTTTTTTTGTTTTACTATTTTCTTTGGAGTGCTTGGTTTGTACTTCTACTTTGGAGTCATTTCTATTTTCTGCTGGTTAGGTTTAAAGGTTTTGGTAAAAAAAAAATAGTGGAGAGAAACTTGTAAGGGATTCCTTAACAAGTTATAAGAGTTAGCTTATTTTGGGCTAGGATTGTGTACATGACCTCTTTGTAGTGTTCTGCCAATAGTTATTTTAAGGGATTCATCTTGTCTGACTTGGATAGATATTGTGGAGTTTTGCTGCATTTCTTGCCTTCTTGCACTTTTCTTTGTCCTGCCTAGGTGGATTCCCAACTTTTCTTATGTTTGAATTGTGCACAACATTAGAGTGTAGAAATTAGAATTATATTTTTAAACCAAATTACAATTCCATTTTGATACCTATAATTAGGATAGTCATGGAAGGGGTTACATTGGTGGCAGTGGTTGGTGGCAAGGTGGTGATGACGATGGCAATGATGATGATAATGACAGCAGTAACAATGATCGGGGTGGGAGTAGCAATGATGACAGTGGTGACAATGAGAATGGCAAAATAAGGGAGAGGGGTTGTTTAGTGTGGAGGTGAGGTTTGGTGTTTGGTAGAGTGAAATGAAATTGAATGAAAGTGAATTGAGATGAAAGTTTTGAATTAAAGTAGAGTGTAAAAGTGTGGGTCCCACCTCTTTTTACTGTTCATTTTACTCCTTTTCCACCCTCTTTCATTGCAACCAAACATAGGCGTAATTTGGAACTAGGAGTTATAAATTAGGAATAGTTAGTTTTAGTTGTATTATAATTCCATTAAATTAGAACTTGAAACTGTGATTGCAATTCTGAAAGGACTTCTAAATGTCATAATTAAAATTCCAAGGTCAAATTCCAATTCCATGTCTAGTTCTGTGTGCCAAATGGACACTTGTAGAAAAGGAACATTCCATTAACATTGAGCCAAAATTTACACACACACACACACACACTTGTTTTATTCTTCATTTCAGTATTTATAATATATATGAAGAAATTTTGACACTGTTGTTTAATTTCCAGTAATAGCAACTATTCAATGGCCCTTTTCATTGTTGCTGTGTAAATGGAAGCAGTTGTTATTGCACGTTTCTTCCAAGTATATCAGATATTTGCTGGGGATTAAGTGAAAAAGACTCAATGGTAAACCCAAAAGTGTCCACTCAACCAAAAATATGCTACAGGCCTATTCGACCTTCTGACCTTGACATTTTAGAGCATATCCATGGCAGATTATTTCCCATCAGGTGAGATCATGTGCTGTTTTATTGACTTCAAGTGCAAGTATGAGCTCTTGAAATTGTATTTACCCTAAGATATCTACAATTCTCAGGTACGAATCTACTTTTTTCCATGATGTGGTAAATGGACGTGACATTGTGTCATGGGGAGCTGTTGACAGCAGTCGGCCGGATGGTCAAAGTGATGAACTCATTGGATTTGTAACAGCACGGATTGTTCTTGCAAAAGAAAGTGAGGTTGACCCCATTCATGTACAATTGTATGCCTTTTGTCTAATTACTTGAAGCATACTATGAAAAGTTATCTGTCCATCATTGCTAAAACTTGTGCTGACAAGAGAACATACTATGAAATAATTATATGTCCATCATTGCTAAAACTTGTGTTGAAAAGAGAACATACTATGAAAAAGTTATCTGTCCATCATTGCTAAAACTTGTTCTGAAAAGAGAACACGTGTTCTCTTTCTACTACTCTGTGTGAATTCATCTTTCACGTGGAAAGTGTGGCTATTTAATGCTTTTACGATTTACTTATTGGCTACGAGGGGATATATTATGTAGCAAGTTCTTGTTGGAAAATTTATTTGAAATGTGTTCAATCAATCTTCTTAACCCAAAGATGATGGAAAAGTACCTTCCAATAAACCTGTTCAGATTTCTAAACTCTAATGTATGAGCTGTGGACACGCACCTAGACAAACATGATGAAAAAGTATATATCTTAATATCCGTAGTCTGATTCAATCATTTTGATCTGAAGACAACCATAACAAACTTGATGTAGTGTTTATGTACTTCTTGATATCCATAGTCTGCTCATGTGGCTTGATTATTTTATTAGTTTTCTGCTGCTAACCTTTAGATAATGACTTACTAAGTTTGAAAGCTTATTTTTTCTGCTGATGATTTGTGAATTTTATTGCATGAATTATTCTTTTGTAGATAGTGGATATGCTTGGATATGACTCAGCGAAATCTGACCAAACTTTAGTCTATGTTCTAACGCTGGGAGTAGTGGAAGCATATAGAAGTCTTGGAATAGGTAGGAGTCTTGCACTTTAATTTTGTTGAAGTCCCCTATAATATAAATTGGCATTCTAATTTGTGCCTCATCTGCAGCTTCTTCTCTTATTCGGGAGGTCATAAAATATGCTTCGAGTATTCCGACATGCCGAGCTGTCTACTTGCATGTAATCTCTTACAATAACCCTGCCATCAATTTGTACAAGAAAATGTCTTTCAAGTGTGTGAGAAGGTTGCAGGGATTTTACTTGATCAATGGCCAACATTATGATTCGTTCTTATTCTTGTACTATGTAAATGGGGGACGGTCTCCTTGCTCACCATTGTAAGTACACAATATCTTTCAACTTTTATCCCTTGATTTGTTAAGACTGGCCTTACATGTGTTATGCTTAAAATGAATCCTGTTATAGATAGTGTAAAAGTTTTTGCACTATTACTTTTAACTAGGATGAGTTTCTGAACCTTAATAAGGTTGAACTTGAACCAATAAGGGTCTTTGTATTCTTTGTTGATATATATGCATGTTTTGACTTGATGTGTGAAAAATATTTCATTTCTTTGTTGTAAATTGTTTTGGATGATATAATGTGGCAAATAGATGATGCAATCATGCCATTGTCATAGTGATTATTGACTGATTTTCAAAGTTAAAAATTGAATGTAATGTGGCCTTCATAATTTTGGGTTGCCCAACTGACTGACCTTTTTGTATTTAATGTGTATTTGAGCCACATGGGTCCTCTTGTAGATCCTTTTTTATCCTAAATGTAAATCCTTTCCAGAATTGTAATATTCATTTTACATTTCAGAGAGCTTCTCACTGTAATAGTAAGCTACATGAGGAGTGGCTTTAAGTCAGTGGCAGCAAGGCTGTGCAAGAACGGAGGCAGGAATATCTCAAAGCGGACAAAGTGTAAAGAAAGTCATTCTCTTGTGTCAGCAACACCCAACAAAAGAAACGTGGCAGTCGAGTGTTCTGGTTATGAGTGTGTTTAATTTTTTTTTTTTTTTCAAATTTAAGTGTTCTGTTTCATGTATCATTCAACCTCACTATTGATTCCCTCTAGAAAGGTCATATTAAAGCCAAACATTGTATTTACTTGCTATGATGTGAAATAAACTTCCTCGATCCAGTGAATTCACACGTACTGTTAGAAGGTGATAATAATAGTATTTAAGTTTATGCGATCAATGAAACTTGTGATTCTGCTGATTATCGGGACAAGCAGCTTTCATACTGTAGTTTGTTGTAATTTTGGATACTAAGGCCATGCTCGTGTGTTTTAGCCTCATTAAGAATGCAATTGTGATGGTGGAACAGGAAAGAGAACGCACCTGATTTCATCTAGAACACCTACGATCGAATGAGTGCCGATTCTTGGGTCTCAAACTTTATAAAGCATGAACTTTGAAATATGGTTCCGAAGCAATAAAACCTTTCATAACAAGCATCTAAATATAACTCGTAGATCTCTGATTATCCAAGACTGTTGCATATTCTTGACCTGATGAATGAAGCAAGAATAAAATCTTTAGGAAAGAATGAACCACTGCGGCACTGCGCTATTTGGTGAGCGATAATATGATATTCTTTTTTCAAAGTTAAACATGAATAAACATAGTAATTAAAAATACTAGGTGTGTACGGGTTAATAATCACGAATGCAAATATTTTTTTTTTGAAAGGACGAATGCAAATAATAGTTGTACTGTTATAACTTGTATTAATAAAGGGGGTTGAACTTTCTTGTCCTACTATCAATTAGTTGAAAATAAAATGGGATGGTTTGGCTCTTTTTAAATGAGTTGTAAAATATAATTTATCTTCTTTTATGATGTTGGTGAGTTAATTCATTTAAATAATAATAAAATATTTTTTTTTTGGAAATAAATTAGAAATGAATGGGACGAGAAGTGATAATATGAGTAAAAATTGAAATCAAAGAATGATATAATTGAGTCAGAAACAGAATTTATAACAATTCAATATTAAGTAAAAAGAAAGTATAGGTAATTTAATTTATAATAAAACGGATTAAGCAGTTTGGTTAAATGAATTAATGACTTGTTTGATTTATAGTTGAGAATTGATTCCTACACTTTCTAATGCTAAAACACACATTTTAACACAACTTTTCTTAATTTTTTTTGTTCACAAAGAAACCTCCATTTGCAAAGTAAACCAAACAAACATTAAATTCATTTTCCCAAGTCTTATAATTTGTAAGTGCATATTTAATTTTGATATTTCAATGCGTTTTTGAATTGGAGAACTTAAAAAAAAAAAAAAAAGGAAACTAGGAAAAAATGATTTAATTTTTTTAATTATTAGTAAATAGTATTTCCAGATATAAGTTAAATTAATTGAAAATATTTTGGAAGGAAAAATAAAAATAAAATAAAAGGTGTATTTGATTTGGTTATATTATAGCGTTAGCTTGTGTTTACACGTGACAGTTGTAAACTACACATATGGAAAGGAGAGGATGCGGAAGTGAAAGAAAAATCTGAAAATCGAGACGAGAGGCTGCGTCCATTTCTGTGTCTCTGTGTGGGGGTGGCGGTGTCGTCTATATAACAACCACCGTATTAGTATTACCCTCTCTCTCTTTCTTTTCTTTTCTGTTCTGCGGTTGAGGCTAAGGAGTTAGTTACTTACTTACTATGCCTATGCCCATAGCTATGGCTATGGCTGCTTCGACTTCAACCTCTCTCTCCCTCGTTGGAAGTGGCCTCGCCTTCCCGCGCCATCCTGGACTTCACCCTCCAGCCACCTCCTCTGCTCGATTGCGTAACAACCGTTTGTTCCTATCTTCTCCCCCAAGGTATTAATTACTGCTTCTCTCTCTCTCTCTCTCTCTTCTTCGATTGATTGCTGATACTTCCAATGTCAAATTCGAAGCTCTACTGTAGCTAATTCGTGTTTCTCTATCAGTGATAGAAGGAGGCATAAGGCTGCTTGTGGCGGATTGGGTTTGCGAAGGATAAAGCCTCGCGGCCACGCTTTCGTCGTCGGTGAACCCTCGTTTTTGTTGCCGCAACAAAGTTGTGCCTCTTGCTGTCTCGCGAGGAAACGCCGTTCCAATCCTTCAACATTTGTCCCTGGAGCTTTTCTCGATAAATCCTGTTTCCGCCTTTCTTCTGTAAGCTGATAATCTGAATTTTAATAAGCTGGATTGCATTTAGGCATATTTTATGTCCTCCTCTTGACCTTTTCCTTTATTCTCAAATATCACATCTGTTTGTGTTAATGTATTTTTTGCTGGTCAAGCAGGTTCAAATTCCACGTGCTACTGTCGGTCCAGATGAGCCACATGCAGCAAGTACAACCTGGCCAGATGGTATTGCCGAAAAACAAGATTTAAGTGTATATGATTCTGAACTAGAGCGGATAGAGGGGTTTCTAAGTTCTGAACTTCCATCTCACCCTAAGTTGCATCGAGGTCAACTGAAAAATGGGTTGCGTTATCTCATTTTGCCAAATAAAGTTCCACCAAAAAGGTGATTCTAACCATTTTATATGAATTCATTCCAAAACTAGGATGCGTTTCAATGTGGAATTGCTGATTTGTCATCCTTGACTTTGTTATTATACCCTATTAATGATCAAATTCAAGGATAAGAAGTTCGAAATGGGCTGTGTGCACATGTATGCATTGCAGTTTCTCTAGAATGTACTTGTTGCTAACTACGTAGTATCCACTGATTCAATTTTAGGTTCGAAGCACATTTGGAAGTTCATGCAGGATCAATAGATGAGGAGGAGGATGAGCAAGGAATTGCACATATGATTGAACATGTTGCTTTCCTAGGAAGTAAAAAACGCGAGAAGCTTTTGGGAACAGGAGCCCGTTCAAATGCTTATACTGATTTCCACCATACAGTGTTTCACATCCATGCTCCTACGAGCACCAAGGTATGGGCCATTTGGCGTGCAGTTCTTTGTGATGTATTTAAATTTTAGTTCTTTGATATTTTTCATTTAGGATTTTGGATGTTTTCCAACTTTGTTATGTTACTAATTATTAATTATTAATTTAAATTAAGCATATGAGAATAGGGTAAATGATGTTTCTTGTGTACCTCTGTCCAAGCAATATGTGGAAATTATTGTCATTATAATGAATATGATTAATTCATATTTTGAACAGCACAGTATTTGACTAACGGTGTAACTTTTTTTTTACTTTAGTTGTATGAAGAAATTGTCATAATACTCCCAATGTTCTAATAGTATCAAATTGCCCAACACTTAAAATTTGTGACATGTGATGGTAAATCCATGTCAACGCTAAGGAATGGTATTCTTTAAAAGAGATTCAACATGATATTTAGAGTAAAAATCCATTAGGGAATAGGGACAGAATTAGGCTCTATTTCTAGGAAAGAAACTTCTCCAGAGAGAGAGAGAGAGAGAATGAAATGGACGAGTAAAGATCATTCTTAGAATTTAGGCTTAAGGCTTAACTTAACCTTGCAAAACTGCCTGGTAAGGTGAGGATTGCCCAAGCTTTATAAACTCTACTTAAGCCTTATCTCTAGTTGATGTGGGACTAAACACCACCTTGAGGCTACAATTAAGGCAGCCCCCAAAGAGGCCGCAATTAAGGCAGGCTAGGGGTGGACTGCAATTAAGGCGGCTTTCCAACAGTTATAAAGGTAGAAATCTGATAGTCATGTTTACTATGCTTATTATGTGTTAAAATTCTTCTTTGGCACATTTAAACTGCATACAATTTCCCAATGTGTACCCTGCTTTTATCTTAAATCTCTCAGTCTCTTGCTACCGGGATTCATATACTTTACTGCTTAGTTGTTACTAGGACCGATCATCTAAAACAATTTGAAAGTGAACATGTATGTTTCCAATATATGTATATATGCATTAAATCATATTGAATTGTTTAATATTTTATTGATGTTGTTGATTATTAATGGGTGTTGTTTGTCAGGATTCTGATGGTGATTTACTTCCATTTGTTCTGGATGCCTTGAATGAGGTATGATTTATTGAACTTTGCTTTATTTCATGTCATTGCTATATAAGCCTCTTCCACTTTTGTACAAAATGCATATATTTGCTTTAAGATGGTGTTTCATCTGATCTAGGTCCTATGCTTTGGTTTTGACTCTACTTGACAGGGCACAGTAGAGTGAATATAGATATGGTACTTCTAGGTTGGCATTTACTCACAGCTTATTGTTATTGATGCTTGCAGATAGCTTTCCACCCAAAGTTTCTTGCTTCTAGAATTGAAAAAGAACGGCGTGCTATACTCTCGGAGCTTCAAATGATGAATACAATAGAGTATCGAGTTGATTGCCAGGTGAGGAACAGAATATCTCTAGGAAATTCAAGCTATCAACTTTGTGTTCTGCTGAATATTGACTCAATTTTATTGTTTCCTATTTGCGTTGCTTTTAATTTCTGTAATTGCAGTTGTTACAGCATCTGCATTCTGAAAATAAGCTGAGCAAAAGGTTTCCCATTGGATTAGAAGAACAAATAAAGAAGTGGGATGCAGATAAAATAAGGAAGTTTCATGAGCGTTGGTATTTTCCTGCAAATGCTACCTTGTACATTGTGGGGGATATTGATAACATATCAAAGACTGTTTACCACATTGAAGTATGTCATATATTTGCAAATTATTAGGTTTAGTTATGATCATTGTTACAATATTTAAGATCTTATACAATAAACTGTTGTCACACAGGCAGTTTTTGGACAAACTGGTGCAGACAATGAGAAAGGTTCTGTAGCCACTCCAAGTGCATTTGGTGCAATGGCTAGTTTTCTTGTTCCTAAGCTTTCTGTTGGTTTGGGTGGAAATTCTATTGAAAGATCAGCCAATGCAATGGATCAATCAAAAATATTCAATAAGGAAAGGCAAGCTGTTCGTCCTCCTGTGAAGCATAATTGGTCACTTCCTGGGAGCGGTGCTGATTTGAAGCCACCACAAATATTTCAACATGAGTTACTTCAAAATTTTTCAATTAATATGTTCTGCAAGGTATGAAGAGGTTGAATTTTGTGTTTTCTTATTCTCGAGTCCAACTTATACTGTAGATTTTGCTGTTGCTTTTGTATATATACTTTCTGTCCTCCCCCAAGAATTATCATTTCTTCGTCTTTTTTGTTAATTATTATTTGCATGTGATTAAAATTTTTGGAGCTGGTAACTTAGTTGGAGACCTTTTGTGATGGAGAAATGGTCAATAGAGGATGTTGGGCACAACACATGAAAGGACATGAATACGTGATTTACTGGTTCATATCAAGGTCTACTGGTCTAATGAACAATTTAAATAAACTATTATCATATTCATATAACTTGTCTAGTGGATGTTGTCTTGGTCTAATGATAATTAGAGTGTACTTTAAGTGTTGAGCAATAAGCTTTAGAGACAAGGTGAAATTCAATGCAAGCTGTGCCTGTCATGCCTATGTCCTTATGTCACTAAAACTTTCCTGGCTTTAAACATTGTCTGGTCCTCACTATAATAGTTATAGTGGAAAATTTTGCCATGCTATAGCAGCAATGTGGGGCAGATCAGCCTCTGGCTGCTTCAACTCTGTTGCACTGTTGCATCATTTTCTGCTTCTAGCAAATCCCTAATCTGAATAGTTATGAAATCCCTGTTTGGTCCGCCCATTTTGCCATTGCCTACTCATTTTCTAGGGAGATTTTTATGATTTTACAACCTTTTTTATTCTTGCATCAGAAGGATTCTAGAGTTAGAATCCCTTCATCCATAAAAAAAAAAGGTTTATCTTAGAATTTGGGCTGTGGGCCTAACTCAGCCCCACAAAACTGGCTTGTAAGCTTTGGGCTTTTTTTTATTTTTATGGATGAAGTGATTCAAACTCAGCCTCACAAAAAAGTTTATCTTAGAATTTGCCATGCCACTTTTGTGGTTGGCACTAGTGTTTTATTTTAGATATTATAAATTTACCATAATGATCCTCACTTTTCTTCTTCCCTACTTTTTTCTTTACATATCTCCTCTTTAGTGTTTTATTGATATGCTTATAGATATTATAAAATTTATGTTCCCTCTATTAATTATGTTTTTGATATCTTTCGCAGATTCCAGTGAATAAGGTTCAAACATACAGAGACTTGCGCCAGGTCTTGATGAAAAGAATATTTTTGTCTGCTCTTCATTTTCGAATTAATACAAGATATAAGGTGAGATGAAATTCTTTGTATCTGCAGTTCTATTTCTTGATCCTGTCTTTTTTATGACTACTGTAGGAATTCATTTGGCATTTATTATGTGATTTTGTTGTTTTCATCATTTCTTGTATAAATATTTGATAATTGGAAATAAAGTGAAAATAATATAACATTTTTTATTTTTTATTTTTAGTGAAAACAAGAAATGCAAATAGAAAATGTTTCTTCTAACGAAACAGGTCCTAAGTTTTCCAGTAATTATACCCAGTTTTCTATAAAGTATGCCCAAGTTATTGACAGAGATTGTTAAATTAGATAAAAACAGAGACAGACATGTTTGATTGAAACCGTGTGTCTGAATACACCACGGAAGCTTGTTTATATAGTGATATTGCATTAATTACAAATAAATAGAGGATATTTGGTTTCCTCTAAATTAGAGATTGTGTTCCTATTTATCACTATAAATGCAGAATATTTATTCTGATTCTCAACACTCCCCCTCAAGCTGGAGCATACAAATCATATGCTCCAAGCTTGTTACAAATATAACTAATTCTAGGACCCCTTAGAGACTTAGTAAGGATATCTGCCAACTGGTCACAGGAGTTGACAAATCTCGTAGTAATAACTCCTGACTCTATCTTTTGTCTGATGAAATGGCAATCCACCTCAATATGTTTGGTCCTCTCATGAAAGACTGGATTCGAGGCAATATGTAAAGCTGCTTGATTGTCACAGATAAGCGTCATTTGTGTGGCCCCCTCAAACTTAAGCTCTCCAAGGAGCTGTTTCAACCATATGAGTTCACAAGTTACCAAAGCCATGGCCCTGTACTCTGCTTCAGCACTTGATCTGGCTACAACATCTTGCTTCTTACTTTTCCAAGATATCAAGTTTCCTCCAACCAGTACACAATATCCTGATGTGGACCGCCTATCACTAGGTGACCCAGCCCAATCAGCATCTGAGTAGCCAACAATCTGAGCATGTCCCTTATCTTCATAAATGAGACATTTTCCTGGAGCACTCTTAAATGTATTTCAGGATTCGAATGACTGCATCCCAATGTTCCTGGCAGGGAGAGTTCAAAAATTGACTTACCACACTTACTGCAAAGGAAATATCAGGACGAGTGACTGTGAGGTAGTTCAGTTTTCCAACCAATCTTCTATATCTTCCAGGATCTGATAGTGGCTCCCCCTGATCAGGTATCAGTTTGACACTAGGATCCATAGGAGTGTCCACCGACTTAGCATTCAATAGGCCTGTTTCTTCCAGGATGTCTAGGGCATATTTCCTCTGAGAGATTACCAAACCATCCTTGGATTGAGCAACTTCAATACCTAGGAAATACCGAAGCTTACCAAGGTCTTTAGTCTGGAATTGCTGTGAGAGGTATTGTTTCAGACTGGTAATGCCATGTTGATCACTTCCAGTAATAACAATATCATCTACATAAACAATGAGGTAGAGGCATCCCTGAGGTGAATGGCGATAGAAGACTGAGTGGTCGGCTTGACTTTGGATCATTCCAAACTGCTGCACAATAGTACGAAAGCGGCCAAACCAGGCTCGAGGGGACTGTTTAAGTCCATATAGAGACCTGTGAAGCCTGCAGACCATGGTAGAGGACTCCCCCTGAGCAACAAAACCTGGTGGTTGCTCCATGTAAACCTCTTCATCAAGATCGCCATGCAGGAAAGCATTCTTAATATCAAGCTGGAAGAGAGGCCAGTGACAAATAGCAGCCATAGATAAAAGTAGGCGGACAGATGCCATTTTGGCTACTGGGGAGAAAGTATCAGTGTAGTCTTGTCCATACACCTGAGTGTAACCTTTTGCTACCAGACGTGCTTTGAAACGATCTATTTTGCCATCAGGGCCAACCTTAAGGGTGTATAACCATCGACACCCCACAGTGGATTTCCCGGGCGGAAGAGGGACCAACTCCCAAGTGCCACTGCTCTGGAGTGCACACATCTCGTCAATCATTGCTTGCCTCCATTCTGGGTGGGATAATGCTTCACCTGGAGAAGTAGGGATAGACACGGAAGACAGAGAAGACAGACAAGTATAATGCAAAGGAGAGAGACGGTGATAACTAAGGTTAACATAATGAGGGGATGGGTTACGTGTAGAACGAATACCTTTTCTCAAAGCAATTGGCCAATTAAGGTCAGATGGCAGGCCCGGATCCGGTATAGGAGATGGCGTTGGGGAAGAGTCTGGCATGGCCTCTACTATATCATCATGAGGTGCTGGAGGTGGAATTGCTGCACGCTGCTGTCGTCTGTGATAGACTTGAAATGGTTGTGCAGCCTGCGGTGCTTGAGTTGGAACATCATGGTGTACTACAGAGTCATCTTGGGAAGTAATAGGAAGAGGAACAATAACTGGGGTACCAGGGGTGACAGGACACCAAATGTCAGGAGAAGATGGAGCAGACTCAAAATAAGGAACAGATTCAAAGAATGAGACATCAGCAGAAATGAAATACCGTTGAAGGGTAGGAGAAAAGCAACGATACCCTTTCTGCAAGCGATGATAACCCAGGAAGACACACTTGAGTGACTTGGCCGACAGTTTGTCAAGGCCCGGACTCAAATTATGAACAAAGCATGTAGAACCAAAGACCCGTGGAGGTAGTATGTGAAGTGATGACTGGGGATAGAGGACAGAATGAGGAATCTGATCATTTAGGACAGAAGAGGGCATGCGATTGATGAGGTAGCATGCCGTGAGGACAGCATCACCCCAAAAACACGGGGGAACATGGCCGTGAAGAAGAAGAGTCCTATAGTCTCAATGAGATGCCTATTCTTGCGCTCAGCGACCCCATTTTGTTGTGGAGTGTGGGCACAAGATGTTTGATGAAGAATGCCCTTTGAGGCCATGAACTGTTGAAATTGATGGGAAAGGTATTCTCGGGCATTATCACTGCGAAAAGAACGGATAGGGATACCAAACTGGGTTTTTATTTCATTATAAAATTTCTCAAAGATGGAGAACAATTCAGATCTATTTTTCATTAACCAGATCCAGGTACAACGCGAAAAATCATCTATAAATGTGACAAAATACCTAAATCCAGACGAGGTGACAATGCGAGATGGACCCCAAACATCTGAATGAACCAAAGCAAATGGGGACGTAGCCCTTTTATTGACACGACTAGGAAACGAATTACGAGTGTGTTTCCCTAACTGACATGACTCACAATGTAGACAAGACAACTGTTGGAGACTAGGGACCATTTTCTGAAGTGTTGGTAGACCAGGATGTCCCAACTGAGCATGAATCGTCAATGGAGAGACAGTAGACGAGCACACCTGCGACGGCTCAGAGAGATAGTATAGGCCATGTGACTCACATCCGACGCCAATCATCCGTCCCGAAGTCCGTTCCTGCAAGGTAACAGAATTTTTAGTAAATTTAACGATAAAGTCATGGGATTGAGTAAGACGATGCACAGAGAGCAGATTAAACGGACAATCAGGTACAAAAAGAACAGACTCAACAGTGAGGGATGGAAGAGGGTGTGTGGTGCCAATGCCTTGAGATTGTGTCTGAGAGCCATTAGCAGAAGTAATGGTAGGTAAATAACCAGATGTAGAAAGAGAAGAAAAGAGGGAGCGGTTACCAGAGATATGGTCAGACGCACCAGAGTCAAGTACCCAAGGACCCAAGGAAGATGAATGAGAGATGCAAGCAATAGATTTACCAGTGTGTGCGACCGAAGCAGTAGTACCAGGGCTTTGGCGGCTCTCGAACCACTGGAGAAAATCCTCATAGGTAGCCAGAGTAGCACTGGGTTTATCAGTGGGCTGGACAGTAGTCTGAATGGAATCAGCAGAAGATGTCTGAGCGACATGGGCAGGCCGAGGTGGTTTACCATGTAGCTTCCAGCACCGATCAATAGTATGGCCAGTACGATGACAGTGATTGCACTTATAGCAGCTCTTGGAGTTGGATGACCCCATGCGAGAACGTCCAGAATTATTGCTTTGGGAGGCAAGGGCAGATGTATCTCCTATGGTAGAAGCAGGAATATCAGAAGTAGGCCTCGGTGGAATCCGAAGTAGTGCAGAGGAGGCGGTTGTCATTGTCGGTGTCACAGGTGACCCAAGTATTTGGTCCCGTGTAGCAGAATATTCTGAAGGTAAACCATAGAGGGCTAGAGTCATAAAGAAGGTGCTACGGTTCTCCAATTCCTTCTTAGCCTCAGCTGCAATAGACGCGGCAGGGGGTAGAAGCTCATTAAAATCATGAAGAGCCGCATGAACTCGCCCAAGATATGCAGACATAGGGCCGTCAAATCGCTGAGGAGCAAGGAGAGTCATCAAGTCTCTACACACACTATATAACCGCTGAGCATCATTTGTGTAGAGGGCACGGGCCTCAGTCCAAACCGATTCGCAAGTGTTGTGGGGCCTGAATATCGGTTTGAGAGAGGAGTGGAGAGTGGACTTGATAACACTGCATAGTTGACAATCGATCCTTTCCCATTGTGCACGTTCAGCCTCAGGGATGGACTCGGCGGATGTAGTGAGATGGGTTTTGTGGCCAAGCCCACTAATCCATAAAAGGATATCGGAGGCCCAAGTCGAATAGTTTGCACCGTCCAACTTCTCAATAGAGAGCGGAAAGTTGGAGAAAATCGGAGCATCTGCCTTAGGTGGAGGAGGTGTAGCACCAGAAGCCATGAGAAAATTCGAAATAGCACCTGCACAGAAACAAAAAAGGGAAAACAGAACCACAGAAATCCCGAAAAGGGTGCGTCGTCGAAGTTGCTCCGATTGGAGCGAAACTGCAGGGGTTGAGGCACGCTGGGTGGGCGACCTCAACGCCGGAGTCGCTGTCTGAAAAGATGCAGCACGCGCCGCCACGCGCCGGAGGTCGACGCTGTTTGGCGTGGCACAGAATGCGCGAGTGAGGGCGCGTGGTGCTGTATCTGGACACGTGGTGACCGAATCCGAATAGATCGGCCCACGGCGAGTGCTCGCAAGGCAAAAAGGTCGGCGGTGACGGCGGCGGCGACGGCGACGGCGGTGGCTGCCGGAAAAGTCGTCGGAGAGGAGCGAACTAAAGGCACAGAGGTTCGCAAAATTTTTTTTTATCTTCGGGGAACAGTGGGTCCACCGGGCGGCACGGTTCTTGAGGTATCTCTGTTAGGCTCTAGATACCATGTTAAATTAGATAAAAACAGAGACAGACATGTTTGATTGAAACCGTGTGTCTGAATACACCACGGAAGCTTGTTTATATAGTGATATTGCATTAATTACAAATAAATAGAGGATATTTGGTTTCCTCTAAATTAGAGATTGTGTTCCTATTTATCACTGTAAATGCAGAATATTTATTCTGATTCTCAACAGAGATAATAAGTGATTCCATTCTGGATTTCATTTTTTAATCATACATACTCAAATTTCCCAATATAAATCCCTTTTCACTTGGTAATTTCCTGGATTATCGATCCCTTAGCATTTAAATGTTTACTGATGCATGAAATTTACAGAGTTCAAATCCACCGTTCACTTCAGTCGAATTGGATCACAGTGACTCTGGAAGGGAAGGATGCACTGTGACGACTCTTACCATAACTGCAGAACCAAAGAATTGGCAAAATGCAATTAGAGTTGCTGTTCAAGAGGTTTGTTTCTTCTGCTGTGCTTTGATTGTTTGCAATAGAGCTATTTTTGTATTTTTCTTTCCATTGGTTGTTACAGTTAGTTATTTTAAGATCTGTTTTGTTTATATTTCTATTGCTGGTTTTTATTCCTTTGTTTAGCATAGAAAGATATAAAATGACTCAACTTTATGACAATTACTTAACATGAAGTTTATGATTTTTTTTCTTTTACTCTTACAAATGTTCCTAGGATCCTTTTGGGTCTTGGGTTGCATAGAGAAAACTATATAATTTACGGTTTCAAATAGCTTGAATGATAGCCTACCTTTACTTCATTCTTTCTATGACAAGACTCTAATGTAAATTTGTGTGATACAGGTTCGGAGACTTAAAGAGTTTGGGGTTACCCAGGGTGAATTAACTCGTTATTTAGATGCCCTTCTGAAAGATAGTGAACACCTAGCAGCCATGATTGATAATGTATCTTCTGTTGATAACTTGGATTTTATCATGGAAAGTGATGCTCTTGGACATAAAGTTATGGACCAGAGACAAGGGCATGAAAGTTTACTTGCTGTTGCTGGGACAGTTACCCTTGAGGAGGTAATTTCATTGATAGCCATTGGACCTTGTGCAGATTGTTAAATTACATATAAAACCCCCTCCCTTTTTGCTGTGGCTGACTCTCTTTTTAATTACGACAATTCAAAAGTAGAACTGTAGAAGTCTCTGTTAGAGGCATGAGCTGATGCAAAGTTTTTGTGCAGATATCTCTTTGCAACAATTTAATTTTTTAATGCAACCTTTTTGTTTATGCTGATAAGAGAGATTGATTTTTTTTCCCTTTGCATAATGATTTGTGCATTCCTTCCATGCTAAAGATGAGGTTTTGGTTTCTTTCATTCTATCTTAGATTGTTTTCTTGTAGCTCATTAGTGTCCTAGTTAAAGAAAATATTTAGGATACTATTACATCATTGTCAACTGTATTGATTTTACTTTAAGAAATTTAAGTTGTTTTTAAATGTTGTTCCTTTATCATGTTATATTTCTGGTATTTTGTTTGTTTTGTTCATTTGTTATGTCATTTTCTCAAATTTTATTGACAAGTTAAACAAAATGTACTAAATATTTTATTGCTATATATCTTATTATATTTTAAATTAAATTTAATATGTTTAAAAGTCATCTTAGAAAAAAAATTTGTTGTAAGTTATAAAAACATAACTGGTACCTTCTAGTCATTTACTCAAAATGTCTTCTGGTTCAGGTCAATTCTGTTGGTGCCAAGGTGTTAGAATTTATAGCTGATTTTGCAAAGCCTACTGCACCACTTCCTGCAGCAATTGTTGCTTGTGTTCCAAAAAAAGTTCACATAGAGGGAGCTGGTGAAACAGAATTCAAGATATCATCAACTGAAATTACAGATGCTATCAAAGCTGGATTGGATGAACCTATTCAGCCAGAGCCTGAGGTATTTCTTTCTTCAGCTTAATTCCTTGTTAGTTGATCCTCATTTGGCTTTAGAAGAATCGATTTTCACCTAGTGACTGATAACTTGTCTATTTATTTGATAATTGATTACATTCAAAAGTTGTTTTGTTCCCTATGAACGACATCTATATTCTTCATGTGCTATGATATGAGTTTACCACTGATTCAAATTTGATTCATAGACAGTGAATTCTAGTAATGAGAGCCAATTCGTCTGTCTAGTCTATATACATGATTGCTGTTCAGCTAATTAATTGCTTATGTATGTATATAGCTTGAGGTGCCAAAAGAGCTGATACAATCATCAAAGCTAGAAGAGTTGAAAAAGCTGCGCAAGCCAACCTTTGTTCCTGTAAATCCTGAAACAGATGCTACAAAGCTTCATGATGAGGAAACCGGGATCACCCGGCGCCGTCTTTCAAATGGAATTCCTGTTAATTATAAGGTATTCTATGTGAATTTATATTGAGATCTCACGATACTAGTACCTTACTTTCCTTTGCTATGTCATTGTGCTGCATTCAGCATTAAGGGTCTGTTTGGTTGCTTGGAAATAGAGGGGAGGGTGTGGAAATAGGGGTGATGGATAAAATTGGGTTTGTTTGGTATGATATAAATAGAAATGAGAGAATTAAAAAGTAAGTGGGTCTCACTAGTCACTACACATTTCCACTATTTCTACTCAGCTACTTATCTTTTCCCTATTTCTTCTTTACTTCTCTTCAACCAAACACCTTTAATTTCTACTTTATTTCTCACTTATTTCTATTAATCTTTTCTATTTCTATCTATCCTATTTCTTTCCTTCCTACCAAGCAGACCATAAGTGCTTAAAAGTAGTGACTCAGTCTCCATGGATTCCTAACTCTAGTACTCTACTACTGCTTCGTTTTGTTCTTTTATGCAATCATGGATTGTAAAGAGACAGAACTTGTCTAAAACTTAATTTTCAGTTTCCTATTATGTTCGTACTGCCATTCAATTTCTAGCTGATTTCACAAACGCAATCTTGAGTATGGCACAAAGAGTTCATGACTTGCACCACAAAAGAGATGCATCAGTTTTCTTGAACTTATTAATGCGTTTTATGGTTGACAGATATCAAAAACTGAAACACAAAGTGGTGTGATGCGGCTGATTGTTGGTGGTGGACGAGCAGCTGAGAGTTCCGAGTCGAGAGGATCTGTGATTGTGGGTGTTAGGACACTTAGTGAGGGAGGTCGCGTTGGCAACTTCTCAAGGGAGCAGGTAACTAACTTTTCTTACTAACAGATGTTTCCAAATTTTAATGTCTGGAATATGTTTCTATTTTCCATTGACTCACAATAGAGTTAAGTGCATTCTCTGTACTTGGCACTTTGAAGCTTATGGAATTATTTGTTAGTATTTTGTTAACTAATTGATTCTATTCTTCTTTTAAACTTTTTTCCCTCCAAACTAGCTGAGTTGTTAATATATTGGGGGAGCAATAGAGACCATGGTTAGCATCTTAGTAGACCTTGTCATGTTTGCATTTGTTGCTGAGATGGACTAGGAGAACATGATTATATAATACCTCTTTCAGTTCTTTCAAATTAAAGTACTAAAAGGCTTATTCATGGTTAAATAATATTGTAGAAATGCTTATTCCAAGATGCAAAGTAGAAACTTTTCATTCAAATACACACCAAATTTTAAGCACAATTGTATAATAGTGTGCATATATTAAACGGTTTTCTGAATGTTAATATGATATACAGATTGGTATAAGTGCATGGCAAATGTTAAAAAGGCCATTCTTATTGCAGTTCATAATTATGGGAGAAATGTCCTCCTCTCAACACAGAGTGTGCCTTTGTCTGATACTGAATGCACAGATTAGATCATTCTTTATATGTTGTGAAAATTTGGTGGCTAATGCACTTTAATGTCAGGAGAACTCTGCACATATGTTTTTTTTCACCCCTATAAATTCTATTATTTGAACTTCTTCTCTTGGATGTGAATATGTCATCTACACATATCTATACACATAAAGATAATTTCAGTATCTAAGAACTGATCTACACTTCCATTTAACGAATATCCTGTATTTCATGCATAATACCAGGTGGAACTTTTCTGTGTAAATCACCTGATAAATTGCTCCTTGGAATCTACGGAGGAATTCATATCTATGGAGTTCCGTTTTACTTTAAGAGACAATGGGATGCGTGCAGCCTTTCAATTGCTTCACATGGTGCTTGAGGTAAACATCTTTCCATTTATAACTATTAAGCCTTTTCTTATCCACATATGTTGCTTATGTATAATTCCTGGTCGTATTACTGCATTTATGTACTCAATTACATCTCTGCTCTGTTGCATTCCTTGTGATGTTTCTGTTATGCAGCATAGTGTCTGGGTTGATGATGCTTTTGATAGAGCAAGACAATTGTATCTGTCATATTACCGATCCATCCCCAAGAGCTTGGAACGCTCAACTGCTCACAAACTCATGGTTGCAATGTTGGATGGAGACGAGCGGTTTATTGAGCCTACACCAAAATCACTGGAATATTTAACCCTGCAATCTGTTAAGGATGCAGTAATGAATCAATTTTTTGGTGATAACATGGAGGTCTGTTATCATTAATTTGTTAAATTCATAGTTCTTTTACAATTACATTCAAACACTAAAATATTTTTTGTTCTTCAGGTATGCATTGTAGGTGACTTCACTGAGGAGGACATTGAATCTTGCATTCTTGATTACCTTGGCACAGCTCAGGCCACAAGAAATCACGAAAGAGAGCAAGAATTCAACCCACCCTTATTTCGACCATCTCCATCTGATTTGCAGTTTCAAGAAGTGAGAAGCTAAGCATAAATTACCTTTTATGCATATGTTGTTTTGTGAGAACTTAACAGTATAATTTTTAGTTGCATAGTCAAATTTGTTACATGGTCATCTACTTTTGCCTTATTTGCAGGTATTTTTAAAGGACACCGATGAGAGGGCATGTGCTTATATAGCCGGACCAGCGCCAAACCGTTGGGGTTTTACTGTTGATGGAGAAGACTTGTTAGAGTCAATTAATAATGCATCAACAATCGATGGTGGACTTTGTTGATTTTATTTTATTTTTCTTGTGGCATCATATCCTACTTTATATTTCAAAAATTATCTTTTGAGAATCACTGTTAATTGCTAAATGCTGGAAATGGCTTGTGCAGATAATCCGTCAAAATCTGATGCACAACAGACACAAGCTTTGCAGAAGAGCCTTCGTGGTCATCCTCTTTTCTTTGGTATAACAATGGGACTGCTTTCTGAGATTATAAATTCTAGGTACCTCTTTCTACTCAGCACTCACCTGTAGTTAGCTTGGTGAAGAAAGTTAGGAAGCATGGACACCTCCATGTGTAGGAGTGTCTGGCACTTGGCAGACACATGTTGGACACCCCTCTACCGTGTCATAATTAAAAATAATTTTTTCGGCTCGGACACCTCTTCGACATAGCTTGGACACCTCTTTGACATGGCTTGGACACGAGTCAAGATAGTGAGCTGACACCTACTCTTGGCTAAACACTTAGACACTTGTCATAAAACAATAATATAAAAAAAGTCAACTTATAAATATTGCGAGGCTCAACGAGAGCGTTTTTAGGAATTTTTCTTCAACTAGAGTGATTTTAGGGATTCTTCTTAACTTATATCTTTCATTTTATCATTTTCAATATCTTTAGTTCTAAATTGAATTTCAATATTTTTTAAAAGAAATTATCAATAATATTGTATCACAATATAAATTATTTATCATAAATCTAAAATATAATTTATATGTTAAAAATATTTATTTATTATAAATTATAATTATAATTATAATATAATTTATAGGGATTTGCTAACTTACATCCACTTGTTTTTTAGAATGAGTAAGTTAGCAAGTTATACCTTAGGTGTATTTTTAAAATTTTGTAGTTATAACTTGCTAACTTATTCCTTCTAAAAAATAAGTGGGTGTAAGTTAGTAAACCCTATACGCATTTGCTAACATACACCCACTTGTTTTTTTAAAGGAGTAAGTTAGCAAGTTACACCTGGGTGTATTTTAAGGAAATTTGTAGTTATAATTTGCTAACTTACTCCTTCTAAAAAACAAGTGGGTGTAAGTTAGTAAACCCCTAATTTATATATTCAAAAGTATTTATTTATTATAAATTTTAGTTATATAAATTAAACATTTATTCCATGCAATGTACAAATTGAAATACGTGTTTATGTACACACACACACTGTGTCCTGTGTCCTATATTTTGGACAAGCTTTGTCTTGGTGTTCGTGTTGGAGTTGGTGCTTTATAGGCAGAAGTTTTAGACACCATGCTTCACTTCTAGGCTTAGACCAGCCTGATCATCTTCATACTGAAAACATGCCACCCCGTTACTTTTGGGCTGAAATTTTAAAAATATCTAGGAGTATAGTAAATACATGACTGTTATTTTCAATTGTTTTTTAGTCTGAGATCTGATTACATGTTTTCTGTACAGGCTCTTCACAACTGTCAGAGATTCTCTGGGGTTGACATATGACGTGTCATTTGAATTGAACTTGTTTGATAGGCTTAAACTAGGATGGTATGTGATCTCTGTGACATCAACTCCAAGCAAGGTGTGAGCTCCATTCTTGTAACATTCACTCTTATTTTTGCTGCTAGTTTCCTTCTGTTCAAAAGTTTCAGGTCAAATTGATTTGCAGGTCCACAAAGCTGTTGATGCATGCAAGAATGTTCTTAGAGGTCTGCATAGCAACAAAATTACCGAGAGGGAATTGGACAGGGTTAGTTATTGAATTGCTCAACTTGTTTTTACATTACAATTTAGTGGGCAGCACTTTTAGACACATGTTTTTCTGCTAAACGTATACACTATCAGCGTTCAAATTTAATGCATTTTATTCTTTTGTTCTCTCTTCATATTAACTGATTCTTCAGCTTTGTATTGTGTTTCTCCGTGAGGGTTTCTTAAAAAAGAGTAAATACCTTTCTGGTTAAAATGCACACGGCACCCTTATTTTATTTCCAAATACGGATTAAATTTTCTTGCTATTTGCTATGCATTTTAAATTTGAGAATTCCTTTGGTGCTTTTCTCTAATGTAGGCTAAACGGACCCTTCTTATGAGACATGAAGCTGAAATTAAGTCGAATGCCTACTGGTTAGGATTATTAGCTCATTTACAAGCTTCTTCTGTTCCAAGGAAGGTGAGATAGAAATATCCGAATCTTGAAGTGTGAGATATTCAAGTTTTTATTTTGTTGCAAAAAAAATTAGGTTTAAGGTTTTTAGTCCTGCCAAACTTAGACTTATATAAATTTTTTTATTATGATTCTAGTCTGTCATTCTTGCTTCTAAACTATTCTTATTCTAATATTGATTGTGTGATCCAGGACATATCATGCATCAAGGACCTAACGTTTCTATACGAGGTTGCTACTATTGAGGATATATATCTTGCATATGAACAGTTGAAAGTGGATGAGAATTCTCTATATTCATGCATTGGAATTGCTGGTGCTCAGGCTGCACTAGATATAGCAGGTGTAGTAATATTCCCAATGGCTAATATTGGATCTTGCTTTGCTAATTTCTCCAAGGAATTTTGGAACTTAAATCCTGGATTTCATCTTTTCCAAATTTGTGCAGTAGCTTTGACAATTGTTTCAATTCCTAGGTTTGACTGAGTATTAAAATTTTATTCTCGAAAGAATATTTCAAACATTAGAAGTGAGAAAAGAATATTCCAAACATTAGAAGTGAAATGGGATCCCAATTCCAAATCTGGCTTTAAGCTCTGATATGTTACATACGGCATCAACACAACTTCTTCCTTTTAGAACTTGAAATTTTGAACTACAAGATGTATCTACATTAAACATGTTCAATAGGTAACACAAACAGATCTTCTCTTCGGAACTGATAACTGCAGTGATGTGTCTGAAGTAAACCAGTCAACTATGTCCAGGCTTCTGTGGATTTGGCTATATGTTGAGTGTCAATAAATAGTCGAAAACACTATTTTACCACATCATTTTGGAAGAAAGAAATCTGTCTCATTTTCAAGTACAAATTATGTAATGACTGTTACTTAAGAAGTAACTTTACAATCTTTTGCAGCTCCTTTAGAAGAGGAAGTAGCGGATGATGTTTATCCAGGTGTTATTCCGGTGGGACGAGGTTTATCTACAATGACACGGCCAACTACCTGATATTTTTGGACTATGTTTTGGCCTGCTTGCTTAAGATCGGGAGGTTAGCTTGTTATGGCTTTTCTTTCCCTGTCTTTTTTTTCTTCCAAAGTAGATGTCCTTTTTTTGACTTATGCAGATATCATCGATATTATAATCCTTCTGATTAATTTCTGACACTTTGTTGTTTCCTTTTGAATACATAGTTTGTTTCCTTTCTTGCAAGTTGTTTGGCAATGAGGGTCACACTAATTGTTGTGTATCTCAAACAGGAGCCATGTCTGGAAGATTGATTACAAGTTGTGGTTCAAAGGATTAGCGAGCGGCATGTGTGTCACAACACAAGAAGTTGCTGCATTCGTTTAACATCCAAACAACTCGGTAATACAAGCTGTTCGAAGAAGCGGTTCTTGACTTGCGTGTGATTGATTTCCTCAGTAATAAAATGCTGTTACTACCTATACTGTTGTAGGATTAGAATAAAGAAAAAATATAGAATCCATCACTAAGATGTATAGGTGCAATTTTTTGTCTGTCGGCCATAAATTTTTTTCGGGGGCAACGCCGACCATATCTTAGCGTAGGACATTAGTCGGTTTGTAAATCATTGTTTCCGCGCATGTAAACCAAGTCTTTTCGCCGTCCCATCTAAACGGGAACTTAAATGATAATTTTTCATGTTTTCCTAAACTGAAAGCTAGATTAAGGAGTGCTGAAGGCAGGGTGGTGGCTTCAATATGGTTTATCCATATGCCTTCCCTGCATTTCTTTGCTGGGTGCTTGATGACATATTTTCGTTATATATAAACATTTATTCTTGTCAATAATTATTTATATACATTAAATTAAAATTTCTTATTGAGTAAATCAAATTTATAAAGTAAACGTTAGTTATAAAATTATATAAAAAATATAAATAACAAATTTATCTAATTTTTATGTGTATTATTGTTGGGTTGAAATATATTAGTTGAATTAATAAAATTTAATAGAGTTATTAAAGAGAGTATTTTTTTATGAGTTGCGTTCAAAGTAATTTGATCTATTACAAGGTGTGGTGTATGTGGCTAGTATGTTAGTTTTTTGAGTATATGACAGATTTGACTTAACATAGAGCATCACTTATGGAGAGAGGAGTTCCTTAATTGGAACTAAGTTTATAAATTTTCTCCGAAGATTAATCACTTGGCTTTCAATTGTGAGAAGCATTAACTAAGTTTTTAGTTACTAAATTTTTTCAAACTTTTGTTCCATAACTAAAAATCAAATTTTAAAAAAGTTTAGAAACTAAAAACTTAGTTGATCCTTATAAGAATAACTTGCTTCCAGTTTAAAACAAAAAAAAAAAAAAAGCAACTTGACCTCTCTTCATACACATACATATAATTTATTAAGTGAGAATTTTTTTATTATAAAAAGAAAATAAAAAATAAAAATGTTCATGATTTTTTAAGTAGTACTAATTAACTTTTAGTTTTGGATAGTTTTATCTTTTTTTAAGTAGTACTAATTAACTTTTAGTTTTGGATAGTTTTATCTATATATATAATTATATGATTTAGATTTATAATTTTTATTTTTCATAATGATTAAGAATTTTTATTTAATATGTTGGTTTGACCCAAACCCAATCCTGACCCAAATTCATGTGAATTATTTTTTGCTTCGATAAACTTCCAGTAAAGATATCTCAGAAGTCGGGATTGAATACATAAACTCGGTTTGAAACGTTTACACAAACAGGCACTTGGGTTTTGCAGCAGCTAACTATAAAGTTGTCTGAGATTTTGTTAAAATCGAAAATTATTCTACAGACTCGACTTATTTTTAAATTTCATCTAGTATCTAGTATTAAAACAATCCTAAAGAAAATAGTGTTTATTGTTTTACAAGCACTAAATAATTTGTTTCAATGACTAAATTCACTTTAGTAGAAGTACAAGCTCGATCAATCTCTCAAGTTAATTTGCTTCTGCAAATATTCTGTTAAAAAAAAAAAAAAAGACTCTATGAAATTATTCGTAAATATTCTACTATATAGTGGTTCTTTGCACGTTAAGACATTATTAGAATATTTATGGACGCAAACATTCAAAGTCATCTTGCATCTTCTTCTCAACTAACCTTCTAACCTTTGGTAAATCTTCTTATTACGTGAATCTTTCCTTTTACCAACTCCTTTGATAATAATTAATGCTTTTGATGGTTTGGACATGTAAACCAAATTTCTTATTTTTGAGGTTGAACAACTTTTAGTTTCAGAACAACGACCAATCCATTTTACTTATCCAATTAATAAAAGTATTTTAGTTTAACGACATTAGTCTGTTTGTGGCAAACATGTACCAAGTGCGCAAGTAAACATGAAATCAAGTTTAATAAGCAACAGGGTAGATCTCGTTATTTTTCTTTACAAAATATTCCGTTTACACGAAATCTTTAGAAGAAAGAGCTGTCATTAGTTAATTAGATGAGATAATAAAATATAGTAAACATGAAAAAGCTATAGTGACTTGTAAATGTGGATAATGAGGTAATGTTCGTAGAAAACCCCTGCAACGGCAAGGTCTACTATCCCTTTAACCCCCCAAATTGACTATAGTGTCCAATGATGTGACTTTCGGTAATTGCAAATCAAAACATATATAAAACACTCCTTAATGTGTCTAGAAGGAAGCAGCTAAAGCAAAGCTCCCTTTCTCTCATACATTTGTCATATTAAAAAAAAAAAAATGTTTGTGGAATACTAAAAACTTAACGCATGACTTGATTACACAAACAGATTTTCCATGCACTCAGGTATAGGAATAGTTTTACTTTTACTTTTACGGGAAGACTGTCAAATCGATTCCCATTTTCTTTCGTATAATGTTCGATTCTGTTTGGCTGCTTATCTACAACTTCTTCCGCATGATTTGGTATACATTGACCGAGACTTTATTATTGTGGTGGTGTATGTATTCATGATACATGATGGTGAGCAATTAAATGTTTTGAGTGGAACACGTGAAAATGGAAGGACAAAATATCAAGTATGGAAAACATTAAATTATCTTCTTTTCTTTGTTTGGAACATTTTAAAAAGTGGAAGAAAATGCATTGGATGTATCATTATATTTGCTAGCATCACCTACGGGTGGCCATGGAAGAAATCGGGTTTGGGCGAATTTTGATGTTTAACTAACTTAATTAGACCAACTCAAATAAATTCAAATTAGTTTTGGTGTCGTCATCAAACCATAAAATAATAAAAAAATACCATCCCCTTATATAAGATCAACCAAACATTTAATTATATGGAGATGAAATTACATTGGTATAGCTCTTTCCAATTATTACACTATTAATAACTTCACATATAAGGTGAATTTTGTCGAACCAACTATTAAATTATAACTTTATATTATCTTGATTATTTATGTCAAATTTTGTCAAAACTCAACAACAATAAAAAGGTAATTATTAATTATACATAATTCATATTTTAGTATATTTTAAAAGGATCAAAATTGTGGATTGAGAAAAATAGGAGACCAAAATTGTATTTAAACCTGTAAAAAATAAAGAGGGTGCAAAAAATAAAACCCTTAATTTGTTTGGTAAAAGGAAAAAAAAAAAAAAACTGTTGCTATGGAAACACTCAAGATTAGTTGGAGATTCCCCTCCGCCTTCTGTGTGTTTAATATATTCTAAAAATTAAGGATAATGGTGCCAAAACTTTATGTCACAGCCATAAGGGTTTTGATATTATTGAGAAAGATTTTGGTAATTCAGATAGAGAATAGAGAATGCTACTTAGACCTATTGATAGTGTATGAGATTGGAAACTCAAATATTAAAAAGCAAATTAAAATCAACGGCGTTTTAACCTTTAGCATGACTCTATACCTTTAAGTTTGTGTTTGCAATTGAGGATGCTATACGACTTTCTTATTCTCACTCTCACCTAAAAGTAGAGGGGACTCTTCTATTAGAACTAATTAATAGATATAGAATTAATAGATATATATATTAGACTAGAGAAAATAGAGTAGTGTTTTCTAATTTGTGTACAATATATGCGTATATTTCTTTTTTCAATTAAAAGGGATTTGACTGTGTACTATATGTCATGATTAATTATTTGATTTTTAAATATGGTGGTGGGATGCAAATGCGTAATCATTTTTCACTTTTACTACCTAACAAGATTGAATAAATTAAAAGGCTGCTAGCTGCATCTACCATTTGGTATTCTTATATATATATATGTAGATGTAGATTTTATCAAACACATGCCAATTCTAGTCGTCGTTGATTTTGCAATCTATTATTTGACAGTGTTCCATGCATATGGAAACTTTTAGACAGCGCACGGCATATATTTAAAATATATTTATGATTATAAGATAAGATAATGAGGTTGTTAATTAAAGATATCAGTCCTAATTTATTCTTCTATTTCATCATTCATATATTGATTAACATCTACAAATTATGCTCAAGTGACTAGAATCTTTTTTATATGTACCAATTCATATGTTATTAATACATTATGCAGTTAAATATATGCAGTATCTATTCCATGTTTGTTCAGTATACATGAATAATAAGACATCGTGTATAAATATATGTTCATATATATATGGATTCGTTGTATCTGGGGTCCCACAAGTGGACCGTTTATGTTGTTTTGCGTTCATTGAGTTGCATGACACGAAACTCTCATATAAATAAATAAAATAGGCTCGATCAAAAGTTAAAGACATATTGGATGGTTTCAAGTTAGGAAGTTTCTTCTGGAAATGGGGTATGAAAAGCGAGTTTGAGACTGGCTAAATGATTGCCACGTGTAAACCAACTCTTGCTGGTAGTTCAAGTTCGTTGCCATATATGTTGCCCTAGCTATACGCATACATGTGAATGTGATGTGCCTTGTTCTTGTTGGACAAGTGAAGTGAAGGTCATACTCATACTCTACCTAGCCTCGGTTGAAAATTAATTAATTGCATCATCTTACCCTTCCTTCTGCGTATATATATATATATATATTCATCCATTCATTTATTAATCTTTTCACTTTTTAATTGATAATTTTCATGCTTTCTATATATATAAAACAATATGTATGTTTTCGAGTAGTTATGTTGACTATAATCTGGAGGCAGTCTTGCTACTTTGTACGTCTATGGAAAATTAATTAAATCAAGTCAAATTAGAAGAGGAAAAGGTTTATCGGAGAAGTTGTTCACTTCAGGGTGTTCAGGAAACTTCCGCGTCGACCGAGAGAAAATGAAACCGTATATTTATATCCTATCCTAAGCATGCATATTCTCCATGTTGTAAAATGAATAATAACTACCAACCCAAAAAAAAACCATTTTAAAGAAAAGGAAATATGATATTCAAATACCAACAAGTCGTTGGTCCAAGTGGTGTTGGACTCGATCCCCTTAAGCAAGGTCTCGGATTCGAGCCTTATGGATGGAAAAAACGTGGTTGGGAGGAGATAACTCTACTAAAGGTGATCAATCAGATTTTCCGACGGAGATTAGTCATCGACAAAATCAGTGGATACTTTAACATATGTGACATTCGAATAAAGAGAATAACATAACTCTCAATAGAGAGTGCTCAAAGATTAATATAAAGATGAAATATATATGGTCATGAAAACTAACATGCTTTCATATTTCAGTATACTACAATGCAATGCGTGTTGAAGATAATATCTATATTTTAGAATGACGAAAAAGAGCTGAAGAAATTATTTCCGTAACTAAAGGCTTTTCAACGAAAAATATTTCCGTAACTGCTCATTAAAGTTGAAGAAATTATCTGTATTTTTATAATGTCTTAAAGGAAAATATTTACGTAACTGTTGGTTGACATTGAGCGGGGGTTGATTATTTTTCTATTCGTATCCACTGAAAATTAGACATTATGAGTAAAAGTACATGTAATTTGAGGAGTGAGCGTGTGCTGATTCCCTTCAAGTCGTTATCTATTTGACTTTGTGTACGATATACACGACAAACTTGGAATATGCCACCACAACATATGATGCATAAGTCGCACTACCGCTATTTATATATAACAAATACTTCTCTGGTAAATGTTAGTTTTATCCTCCGCTCCTCTTCACAAAGGTTTGGATTCTTCTGCTGATCTCTTTCTTTTTAATTTAGTCATGGAAACTAGTACTCTTGAATCAAACTATATATTCTTATAATTAACTAATGTTGCATGCAGTGATGATGAGAACACCAACAAGCAGTGATGAAAGTGGTTTGAAGAAGGGGCCTTGGAGCCCAGAAGAGGACAAAATATTAGTGGATTTCATTCAGAAGCATGGCCATGGGAGTTGGAGAGCCCTTCCAAGGCTTGCAGGATTGAACAGGTGTGGAAAGAGTTGCAGACTAAGGTGGACTAATTACCTCAGGCCTGATATCAAACGAGGAAAATTCTCTGATGAAGAAGAGCAACTCATCATCAATTTACATTCGGTTCTTGGGAATAAGTAATTAATTAATAATCCCCAAATTAAGCTTACATTAATTATTATGCTAGCTATCTAGTTTATAATTGAAGATCATACTTAAAGCAATGCTAATTGTTTAATTAATTTCCATTGTTATTATAGGTGGGCGGCTATAGCATCTCATCTGCCAGGGAGGACTGATAATGAAATCAAGAATTTATGGAATACCCATTTAAAGAAAAAGCTTTTGCAAATGGGGTTAGACCCAGTCACTCACCGTCCAAGAACTGATCACCTAAACCTTCTTAGCCAGATATTGGCTGCTGCAAAGATTGTGAGCAGTTTGACTTTGACAATCCCAGCAGCTTGTGACATAAATAATGCTCCTCTAGATGCCACACAACTAGCCAAACTCCAATTATTGCAAAACACATTTCAAGCCTCATCAAACTCAGACCCAGTACTCAATCCTTTGAATGATCACTCTAATCTCCAAAACCTGTATGATCATGGTAATTCACTTTCTCAAATCCAACCCAATTTCCAAAACTTTGAGGCCCCTCAGCTGCCAACACAGCAATTGAATATTGGTGGTACTGGTTCCACAAATAATGATGACCCTTCACCATCAAATTCGCTTCCAAATCTGGTTTCAGCCTCACCTGAACGTTCCTTTGAGTTAACGTGGGGAGATTTCATGGATGAGGAAGCAACTGAGACTTACTGGAAAGGTTTCATAGAGTAAGTGTGCTTTCACTACCACCAATATGCTAATATTGCTTTCAAGTTAACGTACGTAAATTGTTTTATCTTCTAAAATATGTTCTTTAATTTGGAGGTCCATATATTTGATCGCAAATAATAAGTTAACGTCTTTATAATTCATATTTATTCGTATGTGATTTAGATTTTCTCGTAACAAAAAGCATTTTCCTTATTATATTTTGATTGATATTATATTTATAGTAGACTATCATTATTATTAGTAAAATAAATAAATAATAATAATATATGTATTGAAAATGTAAAATTTAATTATAAATTATTATTTAGAATAGTTTTGTTTATTTTTATAATAATTATTTTAAACATTATATTAAAAATGATTTTTAATTAGATAATAGTATTCAAATTTTATTATTGATAGTACATACAAACTTTTGTTGTTGTTATTATTATTTGTGGCATAGCACGGCACACTCATTTGTTTCTCTTTCTATCTGTTTATTTGTAGCCAACATTCTAACCAGCCATGGTCGACAGTCCCATGAAAGATCACAGCATTTAAGAGTTATCACAGCAATAACGGGATTTATTATTCGCTGATCTATGTATAATCAACATATATACTGTTCATTTAGTTATATATAATCGTTGGTTTGTATGTATTATTATTTGACAATGGGTTGATTGCAGATCATAGAAAGCTCTTGTCTTGTATATTAAATGTACAAGGTGGAGATTTGTAATTAAATCATAGACTAGATTCTTCTGTGTGCAAAATTTCCTTGGACCAGCAGCAGCCATTCACTGCGAGCGGAATTAGTCTCTAACCAGTGGTTTGGAGGACATCCGTGATCTCTGATCCAGGAAAAAAAAAAAAAAAGACTAGAAGCCTTACGATGGTTCTTCTTCTTCGTATAAACTATAAAATAAAATGCTGTTTGTCTTAAATGCAGTCTTTATATTTTTATAAACCTTAAATGTGCATATGAATGGTTGGAATTAAGCCATGCATGATGAAGAAAATGCTTGCAATCCACTTGTTGTTTGTCTCATCATTTTCCACACCAACTAACATCTTTGAATGAGAGAGACAAGGAAAATAAATTAACTGAATAAAATGGAGGAGACTTCAGTTGAAACTTGAAGAATGGGAAAAGGGGGTGAATATTATAAACGATTAGTTATATAGAGACTAAGACACGAGAGATACAATTGTGAAAATGACTCATTTATATATGCTCTGAAGTAAAAGGAGAAATATGACACTAACTCAAGTCCAACTTCTAAATGATTCTTAATGACATTGCCCTTATACCATTTGTCTATGCAATTATTTTCTCCTTGACACTAATCAGAAAGCAACCTACAAAATCGAACGGTATAATTTACTCAACAGGTGAAAGTCAGTATGATCTTCCTTCTATAACTTTATGGTTATATGTCTTTGGATAAAAAGTCAAGAGTTTTTGTTATCTGTTAGGTAAGACTATTCCTATTGATTTTGACCAATAAATAAGGGGAAAAAAAAGAGAAAAAAGTTATATTAATTCTTCAATTAATCCACTTTGGTCCAGTATGCAAGTAACCATTCATTAATAAATAATACTTCCTCCATTTCAGAATAAATGTCACATTTGAAATTTTTTTTTCCCAAAATGAGTGTCATGTTAGCTTTTCAATGAAATATTAATTATTTTTTTCCACTAATATTTCTAATAAGTATCACTTTAGCTTTTCAATATAATATTAATGTTAAGGTTAGTTTTATAAAATTATTATTTTTTCTCATTTATTTATTAACTTTTTTTGATTTGTGTAAAATAACCTAAGACGACACTCATTTTAGGATGGAGGGAGTATCAATCATTATTTTCCACATGATAATAACTTACTTTTGAAATTGAATTTTAACTAATCCATGAAATCTTATAGTATATTTTATTTTTTATTTCAATTACATGATATTATTATATGATTTAAAACTTTACGTTATTATAATTAAAGGCAATCTTCTTATCCCGTCTTTCCATGTTCCCACCCACTTTAATACTCTCAATAAAACCTTCTGTTCCTTTAATTTGGGTATAAATATGGTGGAGTCTAATATGAAGTTGTAAAATCCCTTCCTCACCGGTGAAGCACCGATTCTCACCATTGGATATATTTATAAAAAAATTAATGGCTGAGATTGAAGAAGGACAACTTAATTAATAGGTTTTTATTTCAATACATTTTGAATTATTTTTTGATAAAATAAATTTTCTTTTTTATTTTTTATTTCTTCAACTCATCTCTCCTACCACCACTCTTCTGGATCACCGATCAACCACTCTTTTTTAATACATTTGAGTTTTTTCTTATAATTTTTTTTCTGTACTTACAAGCAACCCTCTGAGCACATTTCTCATCCCTACCACCACTACCACCCTTCTGCTGTTTATTTCATCAAAATTTTATTTTAAAAACCAAATATGATTCCATTCAACATTTTAAACCGCAAAACCCCAAATTTAGGAATTAAGATTATTTCTTCAACAAATTTGTCATAGATAATAACCAATTAATTCCAAATTTCAAATCCTCCAACATCCAAACCAATTTATGCTTGAGAACAACAAAGACTCAGAAAAAAATAAAAAATAAAAAAACCAAACAAATTCCATGATTTTCATTATTTAAAATAAGATAAATACAACAAATAAAAGAAAATAAAAACTGGAACATCAATCAATCGACGGTGGTCGTTGGTGACCCAAACTGGTTAGAGTTGAAGAACCACTCGTCGTCGGAGGCGGTGAGGAGTCGGAGATGACGGGGTTGAGTCAGAGGCGGTGCCGGAGGAGAAATCAAAGATGAAGGGTTGAGTTCGCGGAGGTCCTTCTTCAGTGGTCTTGCTCCGCGGCGGCGAAGGAGCCAAAGTGGAGGGTTGAGTCAGAGCCCGAAGGCGGCAGCGGAGAAACTGAAGACGAGAGGAGACCGAGTTCGAGGAGGACCTTCTTGCGATTACTCTGGCGGAGGTGGGCTGGTCGTCGACGATGTCGATGCAATGAAGCTGAAACTCTGTTTGGGTCGGAGGAGGTTGGGAGGGTTCTAATGCGATGAGGTGGGAAGGGTTGTGGTGTTCTTAATCTGAAAAAGAAAGAAAAGAATAGAGAGAAAACAAAAGAAAGGGAAAGAGCATAAAAAAATAATATTTTTTTATAATTTATATATAATTTCTATTTTTCTTTTGTCAGTTATTGACTTCCTATCACTGGTAATTTTACTCCCTCACCAGTGAGGGAGGGATTTTGCAACTTCATATTAGACTCCACTTATAAATATGTGACATGGAACTGTAACTTTAATTTGAAGTTGAATGGATGGAATCATAAAGCTTTCAAGGTCAACCATAATCTTTAAAATAAAAGGACCTTTTCATATTTGTTAATTAATTTTAGTTCCAATCCAAAGAAAAATGTCAGATAAAAAAGAAAGTCAGAAATAAAGGTACGTAGAATACCCAATTGGTGGAAGCCAGGGTGAAGTAGTAAAATCCCTACCTCACTGGCAAGGAAGCAAATTTACTTGTAATAACATGTTGTTTACCGGGAGAAAAAATAATAAAAAATTAAAATAAATAATTTTTTATAAAATGAAAATAAAAAATATATTAAAATAATTAAAAGAAAAAGTAAAATGCTTTTTGACCAAACTCCTTAGGTGGCACAATGCTAAGCAAGTAATGTTGCTTTCTTGACTTTTTTCATTGCAGGAAGCATGCAGGAAGTTGCCAATAAACACTGGTTGCTTCACCAAGCACCGGTGCTTCAGTTTTTTAAAATAAAAAATAATAATTTTTAATATTTCCGTTACTTTTAGCCGTTGTGAAGAAAAAATTTGTAGCCGTTGCAATGAATTTTTTTTTACCATTGCAGGTTTTAAAACATTAAAATTTTGGGCAGTTGTAATTTTTTATTTTATTTTTACCATGTATATAAATAGGGATACTTCATCTTTTTTTTACACAACTAAACCTCTCAAATTTCTCTTATTCTTACTCTCATAAAATTCTCAACTACCTCTTTGATTTGTTTTGATTCAATGGAACCAAACCAAAATCAACCCAACATGAATCCCTATTTTAATTTCATGCCAAATTATCAACTTCCCATAAATCCAAAATTTCAAAATTCCTCACAATTACCAAACCCACAAAATAATCCAAATATGGCCAATTTTCAATTTCATACACTCTCATTTCCATATCAATTTCCTATGTTTCAATCACCACCAACTAACATTCCCACCATGGATCGAGTTGATTCAATGGGTACTAGTGGCCACCAATGTAATGAAAGAGAGCATGGTGTAACACACCGAAAATTACAACCCAATAAGTATGAACGTGAGAGATTTAATTAGAAAATTTTCTTGTTGGAGAAAATTGTAACGTTGTGATTTTCCTAATTGTATGATTAAGTGTTTGATTAATAATGAAAGAATAAATTAAATTTAAATTATGTTCATTGATATAATAATTAACTTAAATTCTATGTTTTGTTATGTGCCATAGTGTTATTGTGAATTTTTTAGACTTTTACGTGAGTTCCGTAAGTTGTAGAAAAAGAAAAAAAATAAGAGAAGAGGGGTGTCCTTAGAGGAATTGTGGGTGCAAATAGCAAAACTTCAAATTTTATCCAAATGAACAAGCTTCTTTCTTTCTCTTATTCTGTTCATTCTTGTTCCTTTCATCCAAAGCTATCTTCTCCCTTTTTTCTTCTCCTGGCCGAGAGCTACCAAGGGAGAAGGGAAGCCATTTTTGTTGCTTGGCTGGTTGCATACAAAGCTTGGTGGTTCACTCTCAATTACCAACAACTCATCTTCTCTTCCTCTCTCTCGGCTGAACCTCAACAAAGGTGAGGGGGACTCTTTGTGGATTCTATTTTTAGTCTAAGGGTGGTTGAGAGTTAGGGGACTCAATCACCTACAACATGCATGCCCCTCTTTGGCTGTTGTGTGTGTTTATTTGAATGGTTGAACATGAAAAATTGATGAAATGGGTTGGAAACCCTTGGCAGTGGCTGTGTGAGTGCATGTCGTGGTCTTTGTGTTGTTTTTGTTCTTTTGAAACTGAGTGGGAAGGCCCTTGGAACAAGGGAATCCATGTCCAATTTTCGTAAAATTAATTGATGAAGGTTGTATGTTGAAAACAAACCCCAAAACAATGTAACAGTGGCTGTTGGGTTCGAGTATCCCTGGACAGCTCCCACGATTTTGCAATTTTTGGGAGATCTAACCGTTGATTTTTCACGAAATTTGTTTTGAATAAAAATAGACACAAAAGGAACAACTTTTATTTTGACACTATGGAGAGAAAACCTAGTTTTGAAGTTCATCCACGGCTTTCAAAATGGATGTTCTGTTTTCAAGTTTCCCTGGAACATGTCTCGGTTTTTCTCAAATTACCACTTGTGTGCTTAATGTTTCTTTTTTGTTTTTGGACCATTCAAAACTAGACAAAACAATATTTTTAACCATATAAATTACAAAAATTATCATGCCCAATTTCTAAATTAACCTTTTAAAAAGAAACAGGGCAAAGGTTTTTGAGCTCTATTTTGAGTCTGAAACTTAGGCTGTTAGAAACAAATTTAATGGGAACAATAGGGAAAGAATTTGGAGGCAAAGGTTAACTTTTTAGAAAGATAAAGATGTTAACTTTCTACTGTAAAAATTTCAGCTCAAAAAAAGTTTGGAAAGTGGGAGAAATTTACATTTCTTTGAGCTATGTTCAGTGAGCACTCAAAATTCAGGGCTGCTGACTTAGAAAAATTTTATAAAATTTTCTAGATGTTGATTTTATAAGTGGGATACCTTTCTATAAAATATATTTCAAGAGCTTTGATTTGATATAAAAAATTTTAAATTCCGAGGTCATTTTCTTGTATCAGTGAGAGCTCACATTCAGTACTGCCAATGAAAATTTGACTAAATAGTCAAATGTGATTATTAACACTTGTATTTTTATAACTTTACCTTCAATTAATATTTTGATTCTGTGAGATAATGGATTGAATACAAACACTATTATGATTGATTCATTCAAGTCTCAGGGAGAAAAACCTTGAGTATTTGATATTTGAAAGTGTAATTTTCTCTGTTTTGGTGATACGGTCTGTTGACTGTAGTTTGAATCTTGTGGTGAATTGTTTGTTGGTGTTATGTGTTTACAAGACTTGATGCGAGTACTTGTAATAACTAGAATTAATTTCTAGTGTCAATAGCAGGATTGCTATTCAAAGATAAATATCTTTCTTTTATCAAATCATAAGACATTTGAGAGGGTAAGGCACTGAGTTGTGACGATAGATCACGTAGCTGACTCGGCCACCCTGACAAAAATACGAGACAGCATCGGTTGGTGAGAGCCCGCCATTGTACCATGGTGAAGGGTGCACTCCCAACAGTCATCCAACTCAAAAAATGTGTAAGACCATTGAGTTATAGGAGTTCCAGTGGCAGCTGGCCAGTGTGAAATAATTTACAAGAATAGTTGTGAAAACGATTAGGTTTCGGGTGTGACCGTTAGAGAACCACATCGTGGTGGCTAGTAGGATTGTGTATGTGACTGTCAAGTCGTTATGTGTGTACTGCTTGATGAAGCAGAGAGTTCACCCTCTGTTTATTTTTCTTTTAGGAACTTGTGGCAGTACCGTGGATGTCATAAAGATGTTATCTTCATCAGCTTCATCACTTTTCGTTTGGAGGTTGGTCTAACATGCAGGGTTGGGTTTAGATATGACTGCTCTGAGACTAGATTTTCCCTTTTTTATGTATTTGAATATGGATAAACTTAGGTTTCAGATTTGTGGTATGTACATTCAGCTTTCGTAATCTATTACCCTATGTATTTGGAATATCCTTTGGAAATGTACATATTACTATTACTCTGGAAAATATTTGGGTTATGAAATTCTCTATTTCATGTATATATGTATAGACAAAGTTATTTACTTTATTTATTATATTTTACTCATTTTAAAATGTATATTTATATTTAAGGTGACGATAAGCAACTTCCGAAATTAAGTTTTAAAATTTTAGTAAAATTACGATCTATGTTTTATTAACTTCACAGTTTTTTTGGAAAAATTAAAGTTAGAAAACATGCCTATTGAATTAAAATAAGTTTGTAAATGAGAATATATGCAAAACTGGATTTAGGGTGTTACACATGGCACACCATTCGACTTCGCGTCAGAATCTCAAGTTCCACCATTTTCCACCCAAGTTGGGTTGGATAATATTATGGTCAATGAAGGAGGAGATGACGAAGAACCATATGAAACACAACAAAGGTCATACTTCACTGCAAAGATAGATGAATGTCTCGTTGACTCATGGCTAAATGTTTCTAAGGATGCAATTGTGGGGATAGACAAAAAAGGTAGAACTTTTTGGTTAAGAATTGTAGACAATTACAATAATTGTCATGAGCATTTGAAAGCAAGAGAAGTTTCACAAATGAAATATCGGTGGCAAAAGTTAAATGCAAGTTGTCAAAAATTTTCAGGTTGCTACAAACAAGCCTGTCAAAGAAAGAAGAGTGGTAGCTCCGAGTCTGACATCATGACGGATGCACATGCGATTTATTTGCAAGATAAAAAGACAACTTTCAAATTAGAGAATGCATGGCAAGTATTGAAGAAGCAACCTAAATGGTTGGCACTATTTGAAGGATCTAGTAAGAGAACAAAGGTTTCTTCTTCTGGATCATATTCATCCTCTTCTAATCCGAACACGCCGTCAAGTTACGAGCCAACATCACCTACCATGGTTCATCCAATGGGGACAAAAACAGCAAAGAGAAAGGAAAAAGCAAAAGGAAAAGAAAAATCTGCTGATTTTGTTGATCTCGCAGCTATGGAAGAGATCATCAAGACAAAAGTTTCAGCAATAGAAGACATCGCACGTGCCAAGCATGAACGCAATAGGTTAAGGGACAAAGAGATCAGGTTGAGGGACAAAGAGATCAACATGCAGATCTTGTTCAAGGATATTGATGGTATGACGGATACCCAACTACAACTTCATCAAAGCTTGTGTAACAAAATTAAAGAAAAATATGGACTTGAGTAATTATGCGAGTTATTGCAATTTTTATTATGTAATTTTTATTGTTTATTAGGTTTTAATTATGTAATTTTTATTATGTATTTTTAATTATTTAGGTTTTAATTATGTAATTTTTATTAATTCTAATGACATTAAAATATGTTGTGATAATTGTGTGACTTTAATTATTTTCACCGTTTTAAATAAAATTAAATTTAGTTATTTTTGTTGGTCAAACTAGCTGTTATTCAAACTAGCCGTTGGAAAACTAGCCGTTAGTAAAACTAGCCGTTGGAAAACTAGCCATTAGTAAAACTAGCCGTTGGAAAAACTAGCCGTTAGTAAAACTAGTCATTATGTTGCAACTCTCTATATATTTTTACTTGTAGGAATATTTTCACACATGTCATTGTGCAAATAAGTATTAATTTTTCATAAAACTATAACTTTACAGTGTTGCTTAAGATGGACTCCAGCGATTCATCTCGTGAAGATGAACTCATCGAAGATTTGTTAAATGATGAGTATGAAGAACAATACATGAGGTTGATGATGGAAAGGCAACTACAACAACAAGCCGGTACGAGAAGTAGGCGTAGACGACAACACATTGAAAGGAGTCGTGAAGAAAGGCATGTTCGATTGTTCAATGACTACTTCTCCAACAATGCAGTATACACAGATGAACAATTTCGACGAAGATTTAGAATGCGAAGGGATGTCTTCCTTCGCATTGTAAAAGCTCTTGGAAATCACGATGAGTATTTCCATATGAGAGTTGATGCAACTGGAAGGATGGGTCTTTCTCCGTTGCAGAAATGCACTCCTGCTATTCGTATATTAGCATATGGATCACCTGCTGGTAGTGTCGATGACTATGTTCGAATTGGAGAAACCACGACATTACAATGCTTGGATAAGTTTATAAGGGGTGTCTACAATATATTTGGATCTGAATACTTAAGAAGGCCCAACAATAATGACATTCAATACCTATTGCAAATAGGTGAGAACCGTGGTTTTCCAGGTATGTTAGGTAGCAATTATTGTATGCATTGGGAATGGAAAAATTGTCCAATAGCATGGAAAGGTCAATTTTGTCATGGTGGTGGCAAGCCCACAATCATGCTTGAAGCCGTGGCGTCACAAGACTTATGGATTTGGCATGCATTTTTTGGGGTTCCGGGTTCAAACAACGACATCAATGTGCTAAACAAATCTCCTATGTTTAATGAAATTATGGAGGGAGAAGCTCCTACAGTACAATACACAGTGAATAGAACCCAATATCACATGGGGTACTATCTAGCATATGGTATTTATCCAGAATGGGCAACGCTTGTGAAGACCATCCCAAGGCCACAAGGCGATAAAAGAAAATTGTTTGCTCAGCATCAAGAAGCAGCAAGAAAGGATGTGGAGCGTGCATTTGGAGTGCTTCAATCTCGGTTTGCAATTGTACGTGGCCCTTGCGTGCTTGGCAAATGGACACAGTCAAGTATATATTATATGCATGCATCATACTGCATAATATGATTGTAGAAGATGAACGACAACATATAATGGTAATTTTGACCATTCTTATGAATGTTCCATCAATGATGTCTCGACAACTGACATACATATTGGTCCTCATCCGGCCCTTCAAGCATACCTACGAAGGAGAGAAGAAGTTCACGATAAGAGATGTCATCAACAACTTCAAGCGGACCTCGTGGAGCATATTTGGGAACGTTTTGGACGCGATAATCAGCAAAATTAGTTATTGCTTTAACTATGTAATTTCTATTATTTTTATTATTGTCATTTATGTCGTGCTATTTGTGTAATGCTAGATATTTTCATCATTTTAAATAAAATATAATTTAATTATATTTTTATTTTATTTTTATCTTATTAAAAAATATTTTAATTAATAATAATCTAAAAAAATTCTTAATTTTAAAATTTTAATTGATTTATAAATAAGATAATTATAACATAATAAATAAGTTATTAATAAAATGTAATGATGTAAGTTTTTTGGTGGGACCCATTGGAAGCACCCAAGAAGAGTTGCTCCATTAGAGAGAATAAATGCTTAGAGGTGCTTGTATTGAGAAGAGTAAAAATGAATGATGTGTACAAATGGATCCCATTGGAAGCACTTAAGGAGAGTTGCTCCATTAAAGATGTTCTTAATGGTTATTGGTTTTAATAACAAAACCAGTATCCAAAACAAAGATAAAGATTATTAATTTTTTTAATATGCAATCATCTTTCTCTTTTATTTTTTCTGGATTTTTTTTCAGATCTACTCCACGACCTCCTCTCCTCCAGTCCTCCGCCACCACTGCACCTTCCCTAACCTTTCCCGGGTTGGAACCCAAACGACAGAAGGAGGTTTTTAATCCACTCTGACAATTCCAAGGGGAACCCTCCAGCCTCCTCCGACGAGAGTCCCAGCCTCCTTGCACTGCCATCGATTCCCGACGGAAACGCACTTGTTAATGCCTCACCGCCGTTGATTCCCGACACTGTTGATGTCTCACCTTCGTCGATTCCCAACGCAAATGCTTTAGTTTTTTCTTTTTTGAGATTAAGGGAACCACGAGAGCTTCTAGATATGAGATTTGAGTTATTTCTTTTCTTTTGTGTTTCTGGGTGTTTGTTTTATGCTTGTGTTTGTTTGATTGTGTTTATGCTTTTGTTGTTGGTGAAGAAAGGGAAAAAAGGGGTGGGGGTGGCGGTGCGAGGGAGGAAACAGGGAAGAGAGGGGGAACAGAGAGACGACGAATAGAGATGAAACATCACCACCGCATACGGCAGCCAGAGTGAGAAGCTTCAAGAACCGTAAATGGGGATAAGTTCACGAAATAAAATAAAATAAAAACAAAAAAAATCAGAAAATTTGGTTATGTTCTTCAATTTGCTGGAATCATAATGTTCTTGTTTAAGATTAAAATTTGGTTATGTAATTTGTTCAATTCCCAAATTTATTAATTTTCATATGTTTTAAGAACGGGAAGGTGGTGCGGTGTGAAGAGGGTTTGACAGTGATGAATGATAAAATAAAAAAAGAAAATAATTTTTTATCAAAAAATAAATTAAAATATATTAAAAGCTTACCTGATAAGTCAGTTACCCTTCTCAAATCTTAGCCGTTTAATATTTTATAAATATATCTAAGGATCAAAATTGATGCTTCACCGGTGAGGTACCTATTTTGGTACTTCACCCTAGCATCCACCTACCCAATTTGAGATATTTGCCTTGTATTGTTATAAAGCTGAATTTTTTCACAGGCAAATCTATGATTAATAAAGAACTTTCGGCAAAGTTTTGTAAAGCCAATTCAATTGAAAAATATACTTGCAAGTTTTCCGATAGAGTTCATTAGCTCAACACTATGATGGATCAATAAAATTATGTGTATTGATGTTAGTACAAAGACGAAACGCTACGAATTTAAAAGTTATTTTATAGAAATTATACAACTTATACAACATTCTTTTTCTCTTTATCTCTCTACATCGCATTTTTCATCTTATTTCACACGTGCAGAGCATAATACGAGTACTGACTAACTTCAATTACAAGAGGTAACGCTCTTCGAGCAAGCATTGTTGTTGCTTGATTGAGTACTAGTAATTTGGTTAGCACTCAAAATCAATTTTACACATTATGACACGTTCTAATATAAAATTTATGACTACTGTAAATTTAAAAACACATTTCAATCACATTTATGGATTCAAAATCAATTCTACTAAATTCTAAAATTAAATAGACATTGGGAAGCTAAATTTCTCATTGCTATATAGTATATTGATCGGTGAATAGGATTAGAGTGGGCATTTCAATAACATGGGACATGCAATATTTCTTTGCAATTCACAGTAGGGGGAGAAAATAACAAGTGTTTAGTCACTATATGGGAGATCTAAAGCTAAACCTCACACGTAAATAAAACTGTTGATTATATTAAAATATACATAATACAAGCTCGCGAAAAAAAACTAGTAAGAAGAAAGTAGTAACTTCTATTTCGAGGAAACAGACATTTGACTGTATTGATATTTTCTAAGGCTAGTAATGTATATATCCATTTCTTGTAGCTTAACGAAGAATATACATGCTTGAAGAGGAGTATAAATAGACGAGCGATGGATGCCATCTGCAAAAATCAGCACTAAAATATCTTTCCTTAGTTTGGGCAACTTCAAGCGCTAAGAAGCATAGAGCTCACTGAAGAGAGCTTAAACTTTCGAACTTTTGAAGCATTTTCAGGCTGAAAGACTATCTCAGTACTTGATCTTACGGTTACTTCTTTCCACTCTGGTTCTGATGCCCCTTCAGTTCTATAGTCACGCAAGCTGTAAAGAACTTGAAGCCTAGAAGGAGCTGCAAATCATTCCAAGTTAATCAAAGAAACCACAACCTATAGACCAAATACAAGTATACAAAGCTTCCTTTCTTGAATGTTTTTCCCTCCATCAGAGACAGGTAATTATCAGTTGAAGATCATTCATGTAACAGGTAGTTATTTCAATATCATAATTTGATGAACCACAGGATTAATAATCAGCAATGAGCAGATCAAAAAACATATTTTCCTGATTTCCAAATATCAACTGAGATGCATTTGATGCACATTTAGGGAGAGAAGGGGGCTTGAGAAAGAGGATTATCAGAGAGGAAGAATTTTTTTTTTTTTTCTAACTTTTGGATGGTGTTGTTCATGAAACAAATTTGTCCCTTGGTTTATAGAGTAACATATTTTAAAACTTTTGTCTAGTGTTTCATCCTTTGTTTTGTTTTGTTTTGTACCACGTCCATTTTGAAATCAAACATAAAACCAGTAGTTTTGTACTGTCCGGTCCTTTATTTTTTTTTATCAAATCAAGGGTACTCTTACTGTATAAGAGCCAATATTAGAATGTTAACATTCTCTCTCCCTTCCCACAATGATTTTGTGCCCTGATTCTTCTTGATCTTCATATACTTTTAACTTTAAGGAGGATATCATAATAATTGATTTTTGTACTGTTTTGGGGATAGAGGATATCATAATTAAGCAGATTAATACAATTGAAAAGTAAAATCATGATTTATTCCCAAAAGATTACCTAGTCCAAACATGCTTGTCTTTTGGATTATCATACGACCAACTTTTGATCTTCTAATATGTCTTAAAGCCTCAACATCTTCTTGTTTGCCCTTAAATTCCAGGAACTCCCCCAATACATACTTGTTGCCTTTAAGCTCCACCCTACAAACCAAACAATCTCTTTTGTTAGTGAAAAACTATGATTTGGTAATATTAAATGATACCAACAAAGCTCCAAAAACACACTTTTATGAAGGTACATCTGATTTCTAAGCCCCTTTTTGATCAACAATTAACACACACACACATATATATATATATGATTTCTGATTCAGAAGAATTTCCTTGGCTGCACCAAAATCATTTGTTTATGTAGGGGCTAAAGCAACATATATTAGTGTTTTAAATCATCCAAAAAGCATGCATTGAAATAGTGATATCACCAAAAAGAAATACAAGTAAAATAGATGGAACCACACATTTAGTCATTTCACAACAGTGTCTATTAAATCCTTTAAAAAAGAAAAAAGAAAGAAAGAAACCCAGCTCAAGGTTAGAGTGGGCCTATGCTTTATGGCTTCAAGCTAGCTTTTGCATGATCATTTGTTATTCTGTGACGTCACAAACATAAATCAAAACCATCATTGAGCCTTCTCTTAATAGAGCTTCATGATTGAATTGGCTTGTGACACATATCAAGCAAAGACAAACCAGACTTTTAACGAGCCAACATCCCATAGCTCACAAATGGATTGACATGTTTACTTCCCTAAGCCAAAGCTTTGTCAAGGCACCATTAACAGCATCAAATTGTCAGAAATTTTATTAGAAAAATAAACAGTGATTCATCAAGTACAAATGGTAACTAACCTATCCCATATTGGAGCTGAGCTAAGAACAAAATCAAGATTCTGATTAACAGATTCTTGCATATCCTTCTTCCCACTGCGAAAGGCACTCTTTACCCAACTAGACAGCATGCTCTTTGGTTCTGGCTTCAGTTGCATCCATTGATCATGGGTAATAACTTCAGATGGAAAACTGCCTGCAGGAACGGTACTGCAAATACAAAGAAAGAGATTAATTATTTAATTTGAACATCTATAACCAAAGAAGGTTAAAATGACCAAAAAAAAAATGCTTTATGAAGGTAATAATTACTTCTCTACTTGAAATCATGAACATCACAAACCACATAGTATATTGGCTAACCACAAATCAAAAGAGAGTAGCATCTAAAAGACTAGAAGAAGAAATTGACACTAATAATAGCAAGTAAAGTGATAATAGGAGGAGGATCAAAATCATACCATAATTTAGGATTTGGAAGTATAACTTTGCAAGATATGTATCCTTCAGGCAGAGCAACCCCTCTCTGTTCAAGATATGATTCGAGGATAGCAGCTTGCTTCCTTGTTTCTTCCACCTGTAAAGAATTTGAGAAAACAATTAATGAAGAAACTTGTTAATTAAGCAATCAACCCATGTCTAATGCAGCCTCAATAACAAAACACGAACAAAAAGAAACCCAAACCACTCTTCACATTATTTAATAAGCATCCAAAACTAGTTTCTAATTCACGCATCTTATAAAACAACATTCTGTCAGGCAAATAAAGATGCTAGTGTTCTTCATTTATAAAAACAAAGACATTTCAGTGATTCCTTACAGGATCAGGGTGACGCTCCACTTTATGTTTGCCAAGCTTTTCACAGACCCAAGTACCATCGCCACCAATTGTCAAAATTCCCGAGAAGTTTTTCACAGATATCACCCATAGCTCTCTGCAATTGAAATTCAAAATAAAAACGAAATCATACTTCAATTATTTACAATCTAATCTATACATTGGGGCCCATTAGTAAAATTGAAAGGAAGAAAAGGGTCAGTACTGTTTAATGAGAAGAACCATATCAATGCTCTGTCGAGAAGCAGTATCGGCATCGGGAATTCGAAGACCCACATACACATTTGCTCCGTAAAGTTTCTTAAGCCTGTCAAAAATTGAAATTGATTTGTGCCCTAAACGGAAAAATAGGGGAAAGAAAGAAGTAAGAGAGAGAGAGAGAGACCTATCTGCGACGGAGAAAAGAACACAAGAATCGGATCCTTCGATGTCCAAAACGTCGTCGTCGTAGAAGAAGCGTCGGAACAATCTGTAGATAACCAAACCGAAGATAATCTCCAGCCACATCGTTGCAACCCTCAAATTTTCTTCTTCGTTCAGTCTTCAGTCTTCACCTAAAACCAGTGTAAAGCTATTTGACTGCTTAACTTTTCTACTACCGTATCTTCCTTGTTAAGGTGTCTGTCTGCTTCAAATTTCTAATTTTTAATTATAATATTTTTAAATTTTCATTTAATTGACTAGAAAATATTTTAATAGTAATAAAATAATAAAATAAAATACAGTACTCATTTATTTGTTTTCACTTTTATTCACTTCTATCCACTTTATTTATCTATTTCAAACCAAACGGACCCTAACAGTTTAAAAATCTGTCTACCAAGTTTATGTCTTGGGGCCATGACTGTTGAAGAGTACAGTTGTTTGTCAACCCATGTGGCTTGGCATGATGTTTTTGCCATCACTACGATAAAAGTTAATTGTAATTTTTAAGTGTTTTTTTGTGTTATTATTGGATTGAAATTGAAATTTTATTTCAATATTAATTAACGCTAACTTTAAATGTAGACCTTTATTGTGTAAGTTATTGAGGTGAAATTTAAAATTAGACAAATCTGAGTTTTTTAATTTGCATATTTGCCCTTGATGACAGCTTCCGGTTTAGTAATTATTCCCCAACGAAGCTTCTATCATTTAAAACCTCCCTCTCCAAGACCACCTTTATTTTTGGCAAGCAAAGAGTATTCCTTGCAGATCGAGGATGGAATTTTGGAGTGTTACATAGTGAAGGAAGCCAAAGATGCAAGTACAGTTTGAGTTAAAGTTACTTTGTCTGCCATATATGTTTCTATAATGTGCTTGAAGCTGTGTTGTTTCTGTTTACCATGATGAGCCAAAGATCCCAGAAAAAGGTCAAGGCAATGAAGAATGAATATTATTCTGCATTTGGTTGCTTCTGCATGCAAACAAGAGGAGATCATTGATGATATATATGTGAAAGTTTTTTCATACATATGGGGTCTCTTGATTAGTCTTTTCCCCATTCTTAAAATTTGAGGAGATGATGCATGCAAGCCATGATGATCTGAATTCTCAGGATGTCAAAAAGTGCTCTTTTAATTTCATCTGTGCAATGCAAGCTTTAGAGGAGAGAATCCGGATTCATGCAGTAACTCGGATGATAATCAGTCAATTCATATCTTTTTCTTATTTAGGTATATCAAACTTAAAAACACTCATCTCAGATCTCAAACAGTTGATCTTCATCCAACAGCTACAATATGTTAACCGCATGAATGCGTGTGGAAAAAGTGGACTGCACTGAATTCAATTTAACTGCCCTCGATCAAGGATACAGTATACTTCCTGTAAAGAAGTGTTTTTAAGGTTGTAATACAAAAATTAAGAAATACAATCAATTTTCTCCTTTCTAATAAAATACATGTGCCTATTTCACACTTTTTTACTCCACAATTTATGCATATTAGTTGTTTTTCATTTTCACTTTCATAATAAGAGTAAATTGGATGGAAAGTAAAGAGAATGTGCACGTCGCTGCTTAGTTTAGAAACCAATATGCTCAATCACTATTGTTGTAAACTCGTAATCATGCCAATACACGTCGTAAGCCTTGATATCACAATCTCAACCGTTTTTTTCGCATCAATTGAGATATATACTAGGAGAAGCACCCAGGATGACTGTAAAGAGTAAATTTAATTTAACTTAATTTACAATTACACGATGTAATAATAATCTGTTTTCTTTCAAACTACAACATGCAAAAACATTTTTTAACAAATAAACATAGAAAGTCAGATGTCAATTTAATCGTCAAATTATTATTATAAAAATTAAACATAAGTTCAAGAGGTAAAGAAAGACATTGTAATCTTGAGAGAAACAACAAGTGGGTCATTATATGTCAAACGGGTAGCAAACATCAGAACTTCTATCTAGACTTTCATTGGAATCAAGATGATATAAAAATACAATCCAACTTGCCACTTCTTTAGTCAGATCTATATAGAAGGGCAAGGGGGAAAAGCAGAATAAAGGGGGGCAAAAACAAAATAATTCCACCACATACAATTTACTGCCAACATGGAGAACCGCAACCCAAAATAAGTGACTAGAGTAAGACTCCTAAACAATATTACATTCCTCGTCATTCTTTTAAAGCTATTCAAGAAGCAAAAATCATAAAGCAAATACATGCAAACAATTTAATGTTCAATATACCTGCCAAGATAAAACATTGTTCTATTTGTGGTTGCTACCACCCTTTTTCTTGAGCAGGCTTCCGAACTTGCCAAGCAAAGGCTTCTTCTTCTTCTTCACTTCTTGCTTTGATGGTGGGTTCCCACTATCATCAACGTTCTCTTTTAAAGAGGTTCCATTCATCTGGTCAAAGCCCTCACCACCCTCTATCTTCGAGTCAACTTCCTCTTTAAAGGATTCAGGCTCTGGTTCTCTCTCTGGTGAGAACTCCTTTTTCTCTATCTTGCAGCTCTCCCACATTTTAAATTCGGCTTCTACCGAATCATTTTTTCCTTGGATTGCATCTCCATTCACATTCTCAGGATTGGGAGATTCAGTTTTTTCAGACTTGTCATCCAAGGGAATACTTTCTTCCTGTAAGTTTTGTTTTAGTCCCTCTTCATTGGCTGCTGAAAGCTCTACCTTCTTGGACAAGTCTTCTCCTCCATGTCCATTCTCTTCAGAGAACTCAACTACTTTAGGAAGCATGTCGTAGTCTTTCTCACTGTCAGTGAGATCCCCATTTTCCTCAGTCTGGTTTCTGTTTGTAACTTCTTCGAGCATCTTAGATAACTCCTCCACCTTCTTAATAGATGTGGATTCCCTAGATCGGAGTTCCTCGTTTTCTTGAAAAACGTTCTGAAACTCGTTTTCTTGATCCAATAGACTCTCCTTCAACTTCATGCTCTCGGCCTTTGCTTCTTTAAGTTCTTCCTGCAGGTGGATCACCTCAGCCTCAACTTCCTTCAGATTTTCCTTCAGTTGGGCTTCTTCCTCCCTCTTGGCATTAGCTTCTTCCTCAGTTTCCTTGAGTAAATGAATCAGCCTATTTATTTCGTTCCCCAGGGATGAGTTCTCTTCTTCAGTTAGCTTTAAGCAGTTGACAAGATGATGTTCTCTCTGCTCCCACTCTGCCCTGGAGTTTTCGATGTTGCTCTTAGAATTTTCAACACTGCATGTAAGAACGTCAATCTCATGCCGTGCATCATTAAGCATGGACTCGTATTTTTCATTAGTGGCCTTTAAGACCAACTTTAGATCTTCAATCTGGGTCTCATAGTTTTCATGTTCAACATGGTTGGCTAATAGCTTTTCTTGGGCATCTCTAGCTTCTGCAGATACTTCATGTAAAGCAGAAGCTAAGCTTTCCATTGCCTTTTTAGTCTTTTCTTCTTCATCTCTCAAGATCTCCAATTCATTAATTAGTTTGTCTTTCTCTTCTAATAGGGTCTGTACACTTGAAGCTGAATGTTTTTCATTGTTCAAAGCCTGAGCCTTCTCTTCCTTAACTGTCTCAAGTTCAGATTCAAGAGATTCAACCTTCTTTGACAATTCAAGACTCTCTTCCTTAGCCACATGAAGACAACGCTCTGAATCCTCAAGATCTCCTCTCTGTCTCCCAATTGTCATTTCCAACAATCCCACCTTCTCTTTAAGACTAGAAATTTCAGATTCTGCTTCATGCAACAAATCATTGTTTCCTTCTAACTGTTTCATTACGGATTCCAAAGACATTGATGCAGATCTCTCCAACTTATTTGCTTCTTCAAGCCCCACTTCTAGTTCCTCAACCTTTTTGGTCCACTCCTCTAGCAGACTGTGTGCATAAGATTCAGCCATCCTAGCAGCTTCAAGCTCCACATTAAGCTGTTCAATATAATTCTCTTTCTCTGCCAACTTTGCATCATAACCCTTTGCCTTTTCAAGTTCTTCCTTAAGAGCTTCTATCTCTGCTTGCAGCTCCAATACAATCTTGTTTTCATTAGCCTCAGTTTCCAGCTTTGAATCCAGTACGGCCTTCAAACGAATCAGTTCAGTTGAGAGAATCTCTGCTTTCTCCACATGAAGCTCAGCAATTTTAGTTGCATCATCAGCATGACTGAGTGCCTGGTTCTTTGCATCACAAGTCATGGCAAGTTCTTGCTTAATCCGCTGAAGCTCCTGAGTAGTGGAGAGAAGAGTAGACACATCCAAAGCATGTTGGTTTCTCACACTTTCAAGCTCTTTCTGCCATTCTTCTTCCTTCTTCTGAGCAGCCTCAATTCCGGCCTGTTCTAACTCAACGGCTCGGAACTTCTCAATCTCAGAACTCTCCTCAGCCCGCTTTTGAGCCACCATTGCCTCCCTGAGTTTCTCATTCGCTTCCTCAGCCACTCTCTGTGCTTCTTTCAGCTCATCAATTGCTTTTGCCTTCTCTTTCTCAGCCTGAATCAGCTGTTCCTTTGCTTTCTTTAGATCTTCTTGAGCAAGATTCAACTGGGCCTGCAATTCTGAACCCTTGGCAACTCTTGGAAGTTGTTTCTGAAAATTCAAGGAATATAATAAACATGTATGAGTACAGATAACCAAAGAAAAGCATGACTAAATAGATTTTTTTTTTTTTCTGTATCAATTATCACACAGCACATTGTGGAAATCTTGTAATAATGGATAAGAACTAAGAAGCTATGGATTATCTAAAATTTCAAATTCCAAGGAAAAAAAATGTCAAATAACTAACACTAACTAACACATGGTAAAATATTTCATATGTTTACTTATGTTTATTACACTTGTTAACAGACTCGATACATCTGGCAAATTCAAATGCTTCATCCAAAAAACAGAATTGGAAAAGAAAACAGTCCAACTGTCCAAACATGGCCACTTGGTAATCAAACACAAAGTGCATTTACTATAACTTACATCAGGTGTGGTGGAAGTGGGTCTTGGTGATTTCCGCTCAGTGGCAGGCTTTGAATTCAAAGCTCGTGGTGACGATTTTTCTGCAGACAGGCGCGAATTTTGCAGAGGTGATGGTGATTCTGATTCCGGTTTAGACACTCCTTTGCTGAGTCTACTAACTCTAGGAGTTGCAGGTGATGTTTTGTTGGGAGTTGATGGTCGTGCCTTGTTGGGAGTAGCCGGGGTTGCTTTGTTGGGAGTTTCAGATAAACTGGATCTATCAGATTCACAATGTCAATTTCTTATCAATAATGCATTTAATGAAAAACAAAAGACAAGACACTAAAAAGTAACAATGCAATATTTGCATCCAATCAGACCGATGGATCTAAGCCTAAAGAAACCAACTCAAACTCAGCATCTAAAAGCAATGTCAAGCCAAACACATCAAACAAGAAAAAATCACCAAGAGAAAGAAAAAGGAGATAGTAAGTTAGTAACTGCTACCCAAAAGTGAGAATTAGGGCCAGAAACACAGATAGAGATGCAATCACTAATGAAAAAACATAATCTAACAAAAACAGAAGAAGATCAAGACTTAACCATAACCAAAAATAGAAATGAATTGAAGCCCATGTTTAAATTTCACGCAGAAACCTTATAGAAAACAAGAAGGCACCGAAATTTAAACAAATGAAGCAAAGGGCCTTTCATATAACTTAAGAAATTCAATTAAAAATCTGTTCAAACAGCAGATCAAAACCATCAATTAAAAAACCACCCAGAACAACAAGGGAAATGTGAAGCGGTACACAGAAGAAGTCGAAGAACCCCACATCAGATCTTAAAGCAATAGAGACACTCACAAAACAAAGCACCGAGCTTGACATACCTGGATTTTGAAGCCATGTTGGTGGATAACAAACAAGTAACAACAAAACGTGAGAAGGTGTTGCCTTTGCTGAAAGTGTCAGTTGCAGAACCGAGAGTGCTGAAGTTCCAACATTGTCAGAAAGAAGAAACCGAACAAATTTAGGATCAGAGTAAAATCAAAAATTCAAAACTGTTCTTTTTCTTTTACTTTTTTTTCTTTTTTTGGTTTGTGGGAAATTATTGGAAGGAGAAGAAGATGAAGAAGAGTTTTCAGAACATAAACCAAAACCAAATAAATTGAGTTGGTTTTCCTGTCTCCACAGTGGCTACACCAACATACTATGCTCTTTACCTATTTCATTTTCATTTTCATTTTCCTCTCTTTCTTTCTCTCTCAGTGGAAGCAGTAGTTAAGTTAGTGTATATCTTGAGGTTGAGGGGTGTGAAAGGACAAAAGTAACCCTGAGTGTTCTTAAATCTGTCAAAGCCAAAGGCATGTGTAGCTTTTTCAGAGGCAAAGACCTGTCTGTGACTCTTCCAACCTTACCCTTCTTTTCAGGAAAAGAGATTGTTTGCCATGGGATTAGGACCTGCCCCTGCAACTCTCTTTTTTTTTTTTTTCTTCTTCAAATTATTTCTAAATTTAAATATCATGACAATTGAATTTGCAACATGTGCATGTGCCGAAAATTTCAAAAGAATATAGTTTGTTTTTATGAGCTAGAAATTAAATTGAAAGCATGTGAAATTAAATTGAAAGAGATAGCAATCCATGTTACGAATTGCTTTGCCAGGTTGGAGTATTTTAAAAAGAAAGCATGTGAAAGTTCAATCACCAAATAATATTCATGATTTTTGCTTTTGTTAACTTTTTTTTTTAATGCTTTAAGACTATTTTTTTTGTGTTGTATATTTTATTTTTTAAAACATGTTATCTCTCTCTTTCTAACATGCAGTTTCATTTTAATAAAATGTATTCAACTTTTTTTAGTAACAAAAACAAGGCAAGAATTAATTGACGTTTTATTTTGTAATTTGTCACTGATGAACGCGATAATTTATACTTGATCATCATTTTTTCTTGAAACTTATCATTAATGAAAACGGCAATAAACATGTCATTATCCTAATAAGATGACCAAATTTTGAACTTAAAAAAAAATAGTAGCTGTTAAAAATTTTAAAAAATCTCGTGGCTTGATAATCACACTGTTGTACCAACCTGAGGATAAATTCAAAGTACATAATGAAACACTTCACTCTTCGATGCAATGGATATCGTTAGAAAGTCATGATCATGTTTCTGAACATAATCCAAAGACAAAATCACATGAAGGAGTTGCAGTTAATTAACAAAAAAAAATGTAAATTTTGTAAATCTCTTTATATTATATTATATTATATTATATTATATATATATATATATATATATATATATAAAAGACTATATGTTTTTTAATGTTTTCATTCTCCTTCATATTCAATTCAATTTTATTTGAATACTTTCTTTTAAAGTAGTAGACTATACTATATTGTACTCTCCTAACATAAATCTAATATATCTTCTTATGAGAACGATTTAATAAGTTATAATTAAATATTCGAAACTAATTTCAAATATATATTTTATCTTTAAAACTCAAATACGTTTTTAATATACATATGATATACTATCATTTTATGTTTTTATTCTCCTAACTGTTTTTTTTTCCCTTAATTGCACTTTTAACTTCTTTATTTTTTCAACTTCATACATTTTGTCTCTTTATTTATTTATTTTGATTCTTTCATTGTTTTAATAATGTAATTTTGATTCATCTATTAAGTTAATATCTTATATTTAATCAAAATATTATAGTAAATTACACGGACACCCTCTAAGATTTATTCTTATTACATCTAGTATCCTTTCTTTTTTTTACATTACTTTGAGTATTCCTAAGAGGGGATCAGTGTAAGATCTTTCAAACCTAAGAGGAGGATCGGTGTAACAATTTACGCTTAAGAGGGAGGTTGGTGTAACGAGAACCTAAAAATTAGGGAGTTTTCTGTAAGATTCAAAAATGAGAAGGTATTGGATGTAACAAAAGCAAACATGAGGGAGTGCATGTAATTTACTCAAAATATTAACATAATAATAAAGTAATTTTGGTTCATTTATGCTGATGTGATAATATAACATAGTGTCTGCTAAAAAAAAAAAGAATATAATATAACATAGTGTTACATCACAATTGAATGTTAACGGATGAACCAAAATGTATAACTAAAATAATATATAATCAAATTCACAAAAGAAAATTGGGAGATGAAATTGTGAAATTGAAAAAATTAAAAGGAATAAAAGTGTAATTAATTTTTTAAAAAGTCTCGTAACACAGTAATAAGACTATTATACTAGCCCGACGATAAATCCAAACACAGGACACTTTACTCTTGGATGCAATGGGTATTGTTAGAAAGTCATGATCATGTTTTTGCACATAACGTTGAATTCGTATATATGTTTTACTAATCTCTATCTCTACGATATAAAAAAAAAAAAAAAAGGAAAATGTCCATATCTTGCATATGTTTTTTTTTTTTAACAATATCTTGCATATGTTAGTGTCAATGTCTTAGTTTATAATTTCTCGCTCATCCGTCTTTCTTATTATCCAGGATGGCTATTTTTTTTTTTTTTAACTTTCTTATCTTCTTTCACATATAGAAAACACTCATAAAATAAAATAAAATAGTGACAGAATTTATTAACACTAGTTGTCAATTTTCTATATTTATTCTGTTTAATAATTTTCTTTGAAATATAAAATTAACCGATCTAACTATTAAATCATTTGATATATTCTTAATAATATATTTCAAAATTCACATAAATTAGATATTTATTGGTAAGTTAGCTAGTAGTGGACACTTATTTATATTTTAAATAATATATAATCTATTAAAATAAAAGTAGTATGATGAAGTAGTAATAAATTTTAGCTTAATATCCAATTTGGTCCCTTAGTTTATTAAACATGTTCAATTAGATCCTTTTATTTTTTGAATATACAACTAGATCCTTTAATTTTGTATTTTTTATTTTTATCCAAATAGGTCCTTTAATTTTTTACTTTTTATTTTTACCCAAATAAATCATTTTCAACATAACCGTTAAGTATGTTAACGGAGCTGTCATACGAGGCAACTGTATGGCCCCTCCTCAATTTTGCCGTACACTGAGAAGTGCGCGAGAAGATTGTCCGCGAGGAGGTCCAGCGACACGTTGGCGTTCTACACGTAGTTTCCGGCCGCGACGAGCTGCGTGACGGTGATGCGGTCGTCGATGCGCTTGCTGGGCTGGCGGAGGGCGAGGAGCAGAGGCCGTTGGTGGTGGTGTCCCAGCCGAGGCCGCAGATGAAGAGCTTGCATTGGGACACGTCGAGGTCTGCAACGGCACGCATTGCGGCAAGGACGAGGGTGGCACCGGCAACAAATGAAGCTTAGCAAAGTGATGCTAGAGATCTTCTCCAAACTCAAGCAGCAATGGCTCTCGCACTACGAAGCATCAACCAAAATGCGCATTCTCAGCATTGATGGCGGAGGAACCATCGCCATTGTCGCCGACACCGCCCTCGTTCACCTCGAGGACCAGATCCGCGCCCAAACCTCCGATCCCCACGAGCAAATTGCTGATTACTTCGACATCATCGTCGGCATCGGCATTGGCGCCGTCCTTGCCCTTTCTCCATTTTTTTAATTTTAATAATAAGATAGTGACAGTTAAAAACCATCACTAGTTGTAAATTGAAATCGCCGGAAAATACAACCTAACGGCGTCAGTCCCAATCTAACGGAAAGGACCCAATTGAATCAATTTTGAAAATAGAATGACCTAATTGCATAATTGAAAAACAAAATGACCTAATTGAACATTTTTAAAAATTAAGGGATCAAATTATTAAACCATAAATTTTTAATTTGTATGAAATTCGATAGATTGTTCTATTTAGTAGGAAATTTCAATTCAGCAGTTGTAATTTTATATTTTACAAAAGCTTATCAAACGATGAAAATATAAAAAATTAACAGCTAGAAATGACCATGTTCCAATTATGCATTAGTGTTGGCTTGGCTTACACTAGTGCACAATTAATGCGCGAGACTACTTAAAAATGGTTTCAAAATAGCGTGGCTTTAGTCGACACTAAAACATGCTATTTTGTAGTTAGACACGGTCAAATCACCAAATCACATTAACTATCAGGTAGCGTCGGCTAGGTTGACACTACAAGAAATATAGTTTAGGGATGGCAAAATGTATCCGGATCCAACGGATACTAACAAAAATATCCGCAAGCGGATCGGGTAAAAATCCAGTTATTAGGGCTGGGGCCGGGTACTTATCCACATTTTTTCGCAGGTATGGGTGCGGATATGGGTACTATAGTACCTGCACCTACCACATATATATATATATATATATATATATATATATATATATATATATATATATATATATATATATATAACAATGTAATTAAAATAACTTAAATAAATTATTATGTTATATATATATACTTTTTTGTAAAAAATATATATTTTCCATAAACTAACACAAACAATAAAAGATTTATGTTATAACTTACAATAATTTTATATTTTTAATATTATGTATGGATGTTTTTAATGTTAATTTGAATTATTTAAGCATGAATTTTTAATTTACTTGTAGTAATTTTTTAATTAATATTTTTATGGCTTAAATGCAATTTTTGTCCCTCTATTTTGCACAGTTTGCAATTTTAGTCTTCCTATTTTAAAATAGAGACATTTAGTCCCCTATTTTACACAATCCGTAATTTTGGTCCCCCTATTTTAAAATAGAGACATTTAGTCTCCCAAATTTGTAAAATCTGTAATTTTGGTCCTTCCATCAAATTGAAAGCATTGACTATTAAGAAATTAACGTTAACCTTAACATGGTCCAAATATAATAACGTGACACGAGATTATTTATTTAATTTTTAATTAATTTAAATACATAGTAGAATAATTGATGAAAAATATAGTTTAAAAATGGTAATATCATTTATTTGATTACGACATGTTATGTGTTTCAACAACGTAGAACTAGTTTAAAATAAATTATTAAGACGTGTAATTTTTATATTAGGACTCACGACTACCCCAACCATTAAAATCGACATGACATGTACTATAGTGACGTAGATAAACAAATAATTATTACCCAGTATTTAAAATAATTAAAAAAATAAATAAATAATATCGTTTTCACGTCATTATATTTGAATCACGTCAAGGTCAACGTTAATCTCTTAACTGTCAATGCTTTCAATTTGATGGAAGACCAAAATTACAGATTTTACAAAATTGGGAGACTAAATATCTTTATTTTAAAATAGATGTCCCAAGATTGCGGATGATGTAAAATAGGGGATCAAAATTATATTTAAGTCTATGTTTTTTTTATTGATTTATTAACTTCATAAATAAGTAAAGTGCGGGTAGTGGGTGCGGGTATGGATATATAGGTATCCAGTGGATACGGGAATGAGGATTAAAGTTACTATTCACGTGAGTATGGGACCGGATACGGATATTTATTTTAAATACGGGTATGAAAACAGGTACTATAGGACCCTACCCATTATCATCCGTATTACAGTTGTTTGCATCTGCCAACCAATGCAAAAGTGTTGCTAGCATCAAATTATTGTCGGTTATTGTCAACGCTAACTTTTGGGTTTTAAAAAAATTATAAAAAAAATGTTTGCTTCAGCATTGTATCGGTTCAACTCACGCCATTAGCACTACTGTTGGGGTAAATGCTATGTTTTTCTTTTTTTATCGGTCAAATGTTAATTGTTAATATGTTAATTTTTGTTAGTGAAAAATTCAAATTCACGACCTATCTTTCTCTCCTTTCTTCCTAAACCACCAAACCATCCTTATAGCGGGGGTAAATGCTATGCTTTAGACACTATTTTCGCATTTTGTTATAGTGTTAATGCATTAAAACATATTCCAATAGTTCTATAAATTCACATAAGTTGTAGATTTATTAGCGATTTTTTGTTCAAAGCAGCTAATTTGCCTTCTGTTTTTATTAATAAAATTTTAAATATCTATTTTAAAAAATAATGATTTGTTAACGAAGTTGACTAAACTAAAGTATCAGATAAAATTAATAATATGGACAAAAAGCTGTTGAGTGGGTTGTGGCATGTGGACTAATTAAACGTAGGGATAGTTGAACTAATTCAGAAAATTTACATAAAATAAATAAAAACCTTAAAATCAGCTCAAACGAATTGCGATTGCTGGTTTATTATGAATTAATTAAAGATGGTTGGATAATTTACATGTACTGTTGAATAACGGGAACCACCTGCCGTAATGAACAAATTTAGGTTAGCTCGATTGTATCAACTTTTGTATGGTGAGAAACTGACTTGCAACCAACACACTTTCCTTATCTTGTGGCTGTGGCAATGGCAATGGCAAGCAAAATTCATTATGATTGTGCGATATTCAGATATTAGGTGCAACTTTACCCATCTTACGGAATATTTATTCAACGTGCTTTTCATTTCTAGATATATTAATTTCAATGCACTGTAAGCGTTTTTTTTTTTTTATAAGTCAATACATTTGACAGTATAAATCTTTTACACTATTAATTAATTAAAAATTATGACAGATATGAATTTTAAGGTGTGTGTGTGTCAATTTGTGATTAAAAGGCTGTGTAATGTATATAAAATATTTTCTCATATATATTAAGCTTTAAAAAGTAGTATGGGTCTTTCAATACAATGGCTGAAAAAAATACACACACACACGAATCATCATATGCATTTTGTCTTCTTCTTTTTTCTGTTGTTTTCTCCGTCTTTTGAGGATTTTAAAAGTGACGAGACGAGAGTATCGTGACGAGACGAGTTTAATTCCTCACAAACCTTTTTCTTGATCTCTCTATTTTTGTTTGATCCCTCCTCTTGATGAGGAGGATCAAATTACAATATAATTTAAATAATTATTATATTATTAAATAATTTTTAATTAGATGATATTTTTTTAAAATTTATTGTTTGATTGAAAGTTTCTTTTACATAAATCATGTATACAAAATTTTAAATTAATCCAAAATTATTTACTATTTCATTCATATAGATTAAAATCGACGTAATATAAAATTTTTAAAATATACTAAAATATGGATAATTTGATTACCTTCTTATTATTGTTCAGTTTTGACAAAATTTGATACAAACAATCTTGATAATATGTAGATATAATTCAACGGTTTGATCGATAAAATTTTCATTCTATCATTAAAATAGTGTAACTCTTTTAGAGTTATAGTGTAATTTGATCCCTCCTCATGATATTATGTTATATGATCAAAGTAATTAAACTTCGATATTTGCTTCTCTTATTTTTAATAAGTAATTAAAATTTTAAATAAACAAGTCTGTACATTATTCACATATCTCTCTAGCTGCGTTTTAATTTAACTTGAAATTGACTTGATGTTGAAAAATATTTTGAATTCGGTCATACTCCAATTGATGATCAAAAGTACACGACTAATATATGATGTTGTTAAATTTAAAAAACAGAAAAATAAAATTAAATAACGTTTCATTATAGTATATATTATGAAATAAGCACAAAAAAATTGAAATAAATTATATTAATATAAAATTCTTATTGAGTTTACGCAAAAATATCATTATATTATTAAAAATATAATTCAAGTTAAAAAAAATATATCATTTTATATTTTTGAGAGATGAAAATTAAAGAAATTTTTTTACAAAGACCAAAATCAAAACTTGCTCATCAATATATATAAAATTTACCAATCCAAAAACAGCTTCAGAGAACACGTGGCAAAACAAGGTTGTTTCTCAGGCAATTAGATGACACGTGTCATAATTTCATACTTCAGAATTGTTTGGTTCGGTTACGAACCAAATGCAAATTCAAATACATTTAATTCTCATTAATTTATTAGGAACAAAAATTAATTTAAATTTAATTTGAAAATTCTAATAAATTATTACCTTTTTGCTCTTGATTTTGCTCTTAATTAAGGTAATTGCTCTTGATTTTGGTGAAACTTTAAACTAGAGAGTTTGGTGTTGTCTATATATAGATGATGGATTAAATGCTTGTCCCAGACTCTCTTTAGTACGTGGCTTGCAGATGTTATAGGAACAATTTTTATTAGGCATTTGTAGTTTTTTTTCTTTTGCCTTTTGTTTTCTGCTGTATTAAAAAAAGAAGAAGAAGAAGAAGAAAGAATGATGGGTAGTTGGATGGAAGGCAAACAGATTTGTGTCTGGCACAAATGTTATTTATTCACTCTTGATCCACGGGTATTCTGCTAATATATAGTGATGTATATATGTCAGGGAATGATGGGTTAGTGTAGAAGTGGTACATATTGTAGTAAAATTAGTTGTTGAATTCCAACCATCAATGTATGTTCATACTTGAATCATTTTGTTTTCATTATTTGATTCTTTTTTCTTTTTTTTTTTAGGTTGATTGATACATAGTGGGTTTTGCCCTTAATCTCTCTTTTCATCAAATTTTAATTTCAACATAATTAAAAGTCATAAATTATAATTATAGACATAATTTTGAAGTGGTGATTTTTGTCTTTCGGTTGTTCAATGATGAAGGACTAAAACCAAAATGGCAATTCCAACAACACTATCAAGTTTTTGTTTCCTTCAACCTTTATTCCACTCTTTTACTCCTTAAAGAAAAAAAGCATCATAAAAAATCAGAAGGTATAATTTAAGGTAATCTTCAACAAAAAAAAATTAAAATAAAAGATTAAGGTAATGACATGTTATTATTACATATAATTTAGTAAATGTAATTATTGAATGATGCTTAAAAAAATTATATTTTTATTGATAAAAGATATATAAATATATTAATTATGGTAATTACAACTTTTATATATAAGTTTTAATCAATACATATTATTTTTTATGATTAATACATATTCTTAATTGAAATAACTAAAGTAATTATGATAAAAAATATTATAATTATTATTATATAAATAATTTAATTTGATAACAAATATTTCTTTAATGTATGTAATTAAAATAATAAGTATATTATACATAGAAATAAGCAACAAGTCTAACATTGTTTTAATATCAAATGTCATGAAGAATATATAAAATCTCACTTTATAAATAAAATTTAAAATATTTTTAGATTTCTTTGATATTGTTAGTCTGTTACACTTTTAAATGTTATTTTTGTTTAGTGAAGTTGATGCTATTCGATCCTATAATCGAGCCAATCCTTTATAAGTTTTTCTTGCTCAAAAGAATATTTAAAAGAAAGTGATAATAATTATTCAATATTAATCATGCTATAAAACTTATTTAACATTATGAGCTACTTTAATTTAAAATAATACTAATTAGTATTTTATTCTAATTTCTATGCATGTAAAAGATAAATATTTTTATATAATTACAATTTATAATAAAAAATACTTATAAATATTAATATTATAATTTAAATTTATAACAAATATTTTAAATTGTGCTATACGATTAATTGTTTTTAACTATTAAATTATTTATGTTAGGGATATAATTGTTTTTAACGGTTGAATTCCTTATCTGATATGTATGTTTATTCAAGTGCTCAAAATTACTGCAATATCATCATATCAAACTATCAAAGGATTATTGATTAAATCAAATTTTAATATTAAGAATCAATTTAATGTTTATATACTAAAATATTGACAACTAAATAATAGTCCATAAATAAATGTATGTTTTGTAAAAGATCTTTAAATAAGATTTTAACTTTTGGGGTGTTTTATGATTATGATTATATTTTCTAAAAAAATCTTTGAATCATATTTTAATTTAATAACTATTGTATTTTTAATTAGTATTGTTTATTTATCAATTTTCATATTAATTAAAATACATGTAACAGATAAGGATATGGACATTTAGGTACCCAATTGAAAATGACACGGGTATTAAAAGTTCTATCCACATGGATATGAATCTAGATATGATAATTTTTTTAAAGTGCGAATATAAACAACAATATTTATATGAATGTTATACTTTAATAGTAAATAATTCTTAATACAAATTTTAAAAAATATTTATATATTTAAAATATTTTATAAAAATATTCATAAAAAAATATTTAACCCGTGCTTGGCACGGGTCATACACTCTAGTTTTATAAAGACTAAAAACAGTTTGCTGCAATGGGAAAATTGCTCCAGTAGAGGCAGAAGCATTAGCTTTATATGATGCTGTTAAATTGGCCCTTCAATTGAATTTATCTCATGTTATATTTGAATCTGATTGTAAGGCAGTGGTGGATGCTGTTATTACAAAATCCTTTTCAAACAATGAAGCGGGCTCTATTTTGAAGAAATGTAACAAGGAATTATCTCAATCTCAACACTTCACTGTGAAGTTTGTTCGTAGGCAAGCCAATCGAGTTGCTCATGCATTAGCAAGAGTGTCTAGATTTCATGCTAGCTTACATGTTTTTTATTTCAGTCCATCATGTATTCACTCTTTAATTATGAATGAAATCATTTGAACTTTTGTTTGTCAAAAAAAAATGCTTAAGGATATTTTAAAAATAAGAATATTTTATTATTTTTATCTCATATATTTTCATAATTTTCCTTTTGAGCTTTGCATTCAATATTCATGATAATGATAATTATTAACATTCAAACTCGGCCCAAATCAAACACCTTTTGCTCAGGTCCGAAGAAGCAAGGGGTGTAATTACAGCGGTATTAGCAATAACCATTCGTTTCATGCACATTTTGTTTTGGTAAACAAAGAAAATCAATAAGTGACCCCATAATAAAAACGATACTATAAAACCACACAATTCGAACCATAATAAAAAAACGAAAGGAGATAATATTTGATGACACTCCAAATAAATTAGAGCATGACCATTCAAGACAAATTCACCTCACCCGTTCCCCTTGCACTTGCACTTGCACTTGCACTTGCACAGAGAAGATATCTCTATTTAACTCTTGGTTCATGTGATTCCATCTAAATCGAATCATTTGCAAATTTGAATTGAGTTCAATTAGTTAGAAAAAATGATATTAAACTTTTTAATCAATTTTTATCAAGTGAGTTGAATTAAATTAAGTTCAATTCGGCTTGATTAATTTTGGGGCCTACGTAACGTCTTACACTCTTATATATATAGCTGAGAAGCTGATTAGCTCGATCAGTTAAAATCTTTCCAAGAAATTAAACCCCCATCTGTCCTTGATGGTGGCTTTTGGATTTTTCTCTTTGACACCCCCGCGCGATTCCCTTTTCCCATCCCCCCAAACAAACACTTGCATTGTTGCATGGGAAAAGTCTTCATCAGAATTATAAACTATGGTAGAAAAGTTTCAAGCCTTCCCCTCACTTGTCTCCACCAACCTTTCTTTTCTTTTCTTTTCTTTATGTATTCCTCACTCTCTCTCACTGGTCCCAACTCCCAACTCGTGAGATATATAGATAGATATTTCTGCCACATTTTCTATCTATCCTAAACAAAAGTAAGAAAAAACTTCGCTTGCTTAACCCGAAATACTCATATATTTGTTTTTTTTCTTTTTTAACCGAAATATAAGATCAAGCTTTAATTTTGACGCAATTAATTCTCTTCTTAATTACAACTATATATTTAACATGTATGACTTTTACCTCCATTTTCCTTTTAACGTAAACATTCCAGCAATGGAATTCATGGTGATCAGTATGTGGGCATCATGCACGATGATACGAAGCTAATTAAAAGCTATCTACCATTAAAGAGTTAATGAGAAGATAAAAGATAAATATTAATATTTTTTATTGATACTTTAATATAGTGCAAGTCTTACATTAAATAACAAACTTAATAAATGACATCTTTACATGTGTCATCACCTAATATTTTAGGAAGTTAAAATAAAACTAAATAATATTAAAAGATAATATTTTGAGTTCATCTAATATAATCTTTCAACCATTTAATTTTCTTTCTTTTGGACCTGCAATCCCGTCTATCACAAGAGTTATATATTTATTTAGATAATCTTTTTAAAACACTAATTTTTAACTTTTTTTTTTTTTTTTTATATTACTCATCTTATTTCACCCATCTCTCTCTTATTTCTCTTATACTAATACAAGAAATAAGTCTAAGTAATATATATAGAATTAGTTCTGTAAGTTTGATCACGAAGACCCGAGCCAACAATTACATATATGATTCAAAGTTAATTTAATATATTAGTTAGAAACTATCAAGTGATCAAGCTATTGAGATTAATTACTATATATATGTTATACGGGTTTATTTGCATATCTGTTTAGACATCTCTGTAACAAGAATGATTGAGATACGTACTCGTACTGAAAGGAACATCCATGTAGCAGAGAAGTTAATCATAACAACTTTATGGTTTTACACCAATTCACTCAATTAACGGTCCATTGTGTTATACTGAAAAGAAGCGCGCTACAAAGTTGATAAAATACAGGCTTGCCTGGTTACTCTTTTAAATATGCCTCATCAATTTTCTGATAAAAGTGGGGTACGAAATTAATGATGTTTGTGTGGACTGTTGCCTTTATGGCCATATATATACATGCAAGAACTGCTAAAAAACTAAAGATGCATGTGAAGTGGTTTAAATAAAAGTTAAAACGTTAATATATGAGTACAAAAAAAAAAGATATATATATATATATATATCTCTGAAAACAACAACAGCCTATTATTTTGGATGAGTATTTTCTACCTGCATATGCATATCATTTATACACATCAAGTCATAGTTATGCAAATTAAATGTCATAAACATCAAGTACTATTCTTGATCAATAATCGATTGCCATTTATATAAAGAAACGAGTCCCGTATTTTATTCTAATTAGATACCTGTCTCACTTATTTCATAACTGTTAAACTGTAATATATTAAAAAAAATAACATGAGTATATATATTCACAAATAAATTTAATAAATGAAACTTTTTTAAACATTATTAGTGTTGTTTGATAAAAGATTTTTATGCGATCATATTTTAATTTCGAGACTTGTATATTTTGAGAAATTATTGAGAGTGGGGGGAGGGGGTAGATATATACAATGGAATCCACATGGCGAGTGGGATAAAAAAAAAAAAAAAAAACTCATCAATCGATCATCATATTATTTAGGCAGGCAACGACAACGCAAACGTATCTATCATTCTGAAGTGGGAAGCAAAATGAGAGCATGTTGTTTTTCATCAGCTTATTCCTCCTTAAATATTCTTTTCCCAGCATCTTTCTAGCTCTTCACTTTTCAGCGCTTATTTGGCTTCTGCAGTTCCATTAACAATCACACCAAAGACATTCACATATATAGACAATTTCCCCTTCGATCTTTTGATAATTCTTTTTTAATTAAGGTGTAACCAAATTAATGTATATATCATTGTTAATTCAATAGCACTTTTGTGAAGTAGCTCTGTATAAAGTTAAATGCATTTTATAATTGAATAAAAAAGGTTAGTACTTGAGAATTGATCATATGCATCTTATATTTGGTGACGCTAGCTAGCTTAATGTTGAATTAGGTCCAAGTCAATGAGAACTAAAGATTTTCTTAGTGGTCTAAGATTGTTCATATATACAATAATATTAGCACTTAGAACTTCCGATAGAAACAAACGCAATCAGTTTAGATTTTTGTTTATGATAAGAAAAGGGGGGGTCCTAACAAAGAGATAGATTACTGCATTGATTCGACCCCCACTCACTTTTCTTTTGGGTTGGGGTGCTCTTTTTTGAAATTTAAAGGTGGAGTGGAGGGGGACCAGTAATATCCATGAATAAAGCAATTAAATTAATTATGAACATCGCTTACTGACAAATATATGCAGCTGAAATAGTAAAGAAATAAAGAGAATAGGGATCATCAAACTTTCTGTTTGTGCGTAACAGGCCGTATATTGCTGAAGAATTTAAAAAACATAGATACGATGATGAAATGGAAGTGATCTATGCATGGAGAAAATCTGTATATGTACGTAAATTTTTATATGAATAACAAAAAGTGAAATAAGGAAAAAAATATGATAAAAACGATTGATGTAGTAAAAAAAAGAAGAAAATTATAAACATATATTGTATGAAACTAAATAACGAGTTAGACCGTGGAATGGAATGTCACGTAACGGGATTGTCGTAGGCCTGTTGTGGTCATAATAAAATAAAAGACGTGAAACTCGGTAGTATGCAGTGTGCAGGCAGAGGCAGAGGCAGAGACGTGGTTCCCACAGAGGACATAGAACTTGGCAGCATACGGCGAATCATTGGAATGGAACCCAACCAAACACCAATTCATGCTACCTTCATAAATAAGAAAAAGCCATCACATACAGGATAGGCTCCTATGCAAAAATTCAAGCAGATTAACCATCCAAAAAAGACCGATGGTATTTGAACACCTATAAATTAAAAACACTCCATTAATTCTTCTTATTTTTCTACTTGTCATATCATATCGTCAATCTTCTCTTCCTTTCTCTCTCAAGGTATACATACAAAGGGTGTTCAAGATTCATTTTCCTACAAAAAATCGGTCAATCTAGTTTTATTTTAATGAAAATAAAACTTATCATCTATTTATTTTCTCTTCCATTTCACTTCCGCTCCATTTTCTTTCTATCTTTTTCTCCTTTTTTCCCCCTTCATAATATCACTTATCACATCTATTGCTTTCTTTCCATTTCAATCCACCCAAAATAGAGTACACAAATATCAATAACCAATTTTAATAACTATACCAAAAATTCAACTTGAAAAGCTCATTTATTTTAATCTTTAGAATATGCAAAAAATGAGGTGAAAAAAAAACTAAAATAAATGTTTTTGTTTTTAACTAAAGAATAACTGAAGAATTAAAAATTAGAAAAATAAATTAAGTAACACTTGATATTAAAGAACCTCATGATCTACTAGAGTCGGTTTAGTAGTAGAGGTTTAGGTAATATCATTAAGATTATAGGTTCTAAAATAAAAAAAAGAACTCCAGTAAACATACATCTATTTTGGGATGTATGGGATGAAAGGAAGAGAGGGATAGATTGAAAAAAAAAAAAAAGGAGAAAAAATAACAAATGTGATAAATAATGTGATGAGAAGGAAAAGAAATGAAGGTAAAAGAAGTGGGTGTATGTTGAACAGTTTTCTTGTTAAATTGGAATTTACTTTTTTTTTTTTTTAAGAAACCGTACATATTATGCAATGACAAATAATTGCAAACAATTGGTACACATTACTTTTCTTTTCTCTTTAATTATATTATAAAAGAGAAAAGAAAATATTACGTACTTTGAAAATTATTGGGGGATGAAACTTCTTATCAATTACTTCACAAAAGAAGCCGGAGCCTCTGGATTACGATGTTATCGTACATAGCGCACATGGCTTTTCAGCAAGAGTTGGGCCACTAAAACTCAAAGGATCTATATATTGTGTGCAGTTATAACAACACTTTTGTGTATGCAACAACTCTGGTCATGTGAGATAAGGCATTAGAATATGGACATAATTTTGGATTCAATTTTCAGTGTCTCTAGCTTGCAAACAAGTTAGACGAGGTGGTTCTATATAATTATAATCACACAGTTTTTCACTTAATTTTGGGGATGGACTGATGACCACGAATTGAAAATTCACGTGTCAAAGTACATTTTCTGCAAACTTGTTTATTAGATATATAGAGATCCTGCACTATTTTTTTAAATGAGAAAACCAGTTTGAAGCTATATTCTTCAAATTTTTATTTTATTTTTAATCTTTTAATTTAAATTTAATCTAAAATATTTTTAAGATAAATGGAAATACAAATTATAAATTTAATTATTGCCCGTGCAATTACCGTTTTCTCTGCAGTTAAACTAATAAATCGTGAATAACTACTTTTACCAGTTCAATTTAAAACATTGATTCAGACACTGAACGGAAGATCATGTCTAGACAACCTGGCTTTGATATAACTGTGAGGAGGAATTTATCCTCTCTGAGTCTCCTGTGGTGGCATCAAATAAAAATACACCCTTGTTACTAGACAAAGCAAGGGATGAGGGTAAAGGTAGTATTACCATAACTTCTTTTAAATTAACAGTTAGTAAAACCACGTCATGACTTGCAATTCTATCTCTCATGATGACACATTTACACATTGCTAGTGAGAAAGCTCTTTTCCACAGAGAAATTTATCTAGGTATTTTTCTATTCTTCACGCCTATGCTTTGTGCTTGCGCAGTTAACTACTTCCAAATTCCTTCTCTAAGTACCTGTTAGCAATCAGGGAAAAAAAATAATGAAAACAAATTGCAATAAGCTATAGATTATGCATAACTCTTACTTAGTAGTTAGTACTAATTCCGCTCATCGTTCAAAGGCAACATTATATATGATAGTACGGAGATATCTTTCAATATAATGTAATATTTGTTTGTTTTATTTCTTCTTGAGAGCTAGGATCCAGTTTTAGGCTAATCTGACATGATTTAGCAAACTAATAAAGATGCAAAAAGCAAAATGAAGTTAACAGTAAAAATAACTGTAGAAAATTTACCAATTTATTGGGGGTCAAACCATGGCAGACCAGTAAATGACTCAAGAAAATACTTACCATAATTTTGGTGCACTTTCGTGAAGTTGTAAATGGCTTTCATTAAGGAACCATAACTCATGAAGTTCAATGATCCCATATGTCTGTAAAAAACACAAACATCAGTCAGAATCTATTCAAAGGGGGAAAAAACAGAAAAAAGGAGCTGTGTACAAAATGGAACTTCTTATACTCAGGGCTGTTTGGTTTGTGAGTTTTTCTAAGAAAATGTCTTTTTAATTAAAAATATATAATAATTATGTGAAAACTCTTGTTACTATGAGAAATAAGAACTATATATTTAAACCATTAAATCATATTTGAATGATTAAGATTAAAAGATAAATGTATATAGCTTTTTTTAAGTGATTATGTGACCACTCATAGGGGGCGTATATATATGGCCTATATATACACATAGAGGGCATATTAAGTGAAAATTATAAACAAGCATGCTCTCACATCACATACATAACCTATGCATTGCAAGGAAGTTCACTATTAACTTTTAAGTCTTAATGTCTCTGCAATAGAACTTTGGTGTAGCCACTACTCTACCACAAATTTACTGCTGGAGAAAGAAAATAAAACAGAGAGAGAAACATATAGCAAATAGAGAGAAGCTAAATCAGATCCAAAATTCCAAATATATTTACCGACCACTCAAGATTTAAACTAATTTTCATTTACAAGAACTTCTATTTCAGCTAAATCACCAACAGACTATTTCAAGTTGATAACCTAATACAAGACCATGTAACGGAGCTACTGCTTTTAGCTTCTATACATAAGCATAGTTTAACTTCATGTGAATAAACAAACATTTTATTACTGCACAGATCTAATCATAAATAATAGTTTCCTAGAAAGTACTTACATGATCTCTGTGTAACGAAGTCTCCATGCAGGAAAACCAAGATGGCTCCTCACAGGTCCATAAACCAGTAAAAGGTCAGGCTCAGGGCCTTTGCTACCTGATAATAATGATAAGTACTTCCTTGTACAAGACAATCAACTCTTAAACTATTAGTAGGTTTAGAAAACAAACATACCAACAATTTGCAATGCTTCATTCAATTGAGGTTCTAACAAGATTTGAACATCTAGTTCTCCACCCAACTTATGTCGTTTCAAGTTCTCCACAAAAATCAAGTTAGCTGCTTTGGCCACTGCCTCCTTCCCATCCACATAAGAAAGAAATTCTAAAGTCATGTGATCTGGAGCATGGTGTGTGACAACTTCACTAACTTCCTGCACTGAGCTAATGCTAGATCAGATCAAACAAGTGACATAACAGTAGAATTTACTATTTATGCTCGACAGCAATGGCATATGAATTAGCCATTTATGATCCATATTTTCTACTAATGCATTTTTTGGATGCGGAGAGAAAATACAAAGAAAACAAATGAGAAGAATGATCATGTTTCCCTCCTTTTGTTTAGACGAGTAAGAAAAGGAAGAAAATATAAACAGTTTTCTTATTATTGGGAGGAGAAAAAGAAAAATAAGTGTGGTTCCTGTACAAAGTCTGTTCTCTCCTTTTTCACCTCATCTTTAGACAAAAAAATCCTAGTGGGCTCAAAGATACTATTCTCATGACTCATGCCTATTTTCTGTCGCTCCTATTCTCAACCTACCATCCAAATAGCTAAAATATAAAATAACTTTCTAGTCTAGCCTCATTTTCTTCCTTTTGCTTCTCTCCATTAATTTTCACCATATCATAATTAGAGAGCCACATAGCTTATATAATGTATCAACAGAAGCATGTATTTCATCTTCTTACCAATAATTTCTTAGATAATGCATCCACAAATATTCAAATACTATAGGCAAGCCCCATCGTTTACGAACTTTTTAAGGCAAGAACAATTGGAAATGAGATAAGATGTATTCAACAAATTTCATGTGTAAAACCAATTTAATCTAGGACACTTCATCTTCCAGAATGTAAATAAAGTTTTTTTTTATATCCTTCCCCATCCCCTATATATGAACAGTAGAAAGAAATCAAAGAATCAGTCAAAATAAAATGAGGCAAAGGTGGAAATACCCAAACTGATTAATATAGCAAATATATTATATATAAGACACACCAGTCACAGGCAGATTTAAATCATAAACCAGGAGACAAATTTATTAATATATTAAGAAAGAAGCAATCCGCTGGGAAACAATTATATGGTACCTCTATGGATTTTGCATTCTTCAATTTTTGAAATATGGTTTCCTTAGACTTCTTCAATACTCCTAGAATGAAAAGTTCAAGGAAAATACTATTATATGGCCTGAGTAAAAGAAACTTTAACATCACTGATTCTCCAAACCTTTCATACCATTCATGTCATAGAGGCATACATTCTTTACACCAATAGAGTCCAGCCACTGCAAAAGTTTAACAACTTTTGAAATCTGATAAGCTTCTTGACTTTCTATGACAATGGCAAGGTACCGAACCTTTCCTGAATGAAGAGACTTGTATTTCTTTAATACTCCACAAGAGATGAAATAGCTTTCAAACAAATTACCCACGACTGATATGGAATACCATGCGTTGACAATTATTTGCAGAAAGTACCATAGCAGCTGAAGCCCGAGATTTCCAATCTGTACAAGCCTTAAAACCCACAATGAATGGACTTTTAAATTTTAGGTTGAATGGAAAAGTTATGCTCACTTGCATAGCCTAACCATTTATGTTAAATCTCATTGTGTTCAACAATATATAGATCAAACATGAGGCAACAATAACATGCACTTAGCGTGGACCCTGTGAATCAGGTTATATTGAAAAACGTCATATGCATAATTTATTTATCTTACAGAATAGGTAATTTTTTATTATACAAATTTGGGTTGTTTTTATTTATGCTTATCAATTAAGAAAAATTTAATACCTAAATTTGATTATACAAATTTAATAGCTGGTTTTGCATAAAAGAAAAATAATTTTTGAATAATTTATTGAAATATATATTTAATTTGATCAAAAGGCCCTAACATAGTTATTGCCTAAAGCTCTGTCTGCAAAGAATTACTAGTCATGAAGATTGGGCTGAATGAAGGATATGAAAAAGTGAAGACTTACAGTAACAATACAACGAGACAACTTGTGAGCTCCATCTCTAAAATCCATTGATCCTAAAAGGAGAAAAAAGAACCAAACATGAAACTATACACAACAGTAATGGTAATAATATAATTAGTAATTAACAATTGCTGTAATCAAACTGGGAAAACGGAAGAAGAGAGAAGCCAAAACGCCATGGCACCAATCAATACAAGAGAATAGGGAAAATCGCGTCATGATTTAAAGAGCAGAGTGAGTGAGAGAAGAGAATCAGAATCAGAATCAGAATCAGAATCGCACCTAAAAGAGAACCAAAAATACAAAATCATTTAATCTGTCACGCCAACCAAGAGATTAGAGAGAAGAAGAAAATGAGTAAGACTTTGTCACTCAGAGAGGCTGAGATGAAAGAGAGACTGCAATGTATTTGGCCGAATGCTGCACCTTAATTATAAAATTTTATTTTAAAAAGTAATTTCTAATATTTTTAGAAGGTACTATATTATTAAATAAAAGTTGAAACTTAAAAACTATTCAATGTTTTCTTTATTTAATAGAAAAAGTTATAGGAAAATTTAGAATTATTCATTTTAAATTGATCAGTTATTTTAGCTGGGGTTTTATTTCAAGTTCAACAGATTCATTTGGTTTTTTAATATTTGCACACCCTCACTTAGCATGATGTATTTATAATTCAATCGTATTATTTATTACAAAATCTCCATCACCATGGATATGCTTTTCCATACTTATTTGATGCGACATGTCATGCAAAACATGCTTAGTATCATTTCTCGGGTGAAATACATATTGATTAGTTAGGGATACGTTTAAAATCCTTGTATCAATGTTAAGTTCGATTTTATTAGGGAAAATTGTACCAACCTTTTCAAAATTATTATAGTTTCAACCAATCTGCATATGACAAATAATTAAATCTTATTAACTCTTTTGTAAATTAAAAACATCAGTTATATGTCACGTAACCCCTGAGCAAAACAGAAAAAAGAAAAGAAATTAATCTAGGAAGACAGACAAAAAGTAGAGCATGTGTTAAGTAGGATCCTCATGTGTATTTATACAGAATGGTAGTACATACACAAGATCAGCTCATGCTCAACTAATGATAAGATCACTTTCCATAGTAGTTTTAGAAGTACATCAACTTGCTCACTTTAAATGGTGAAGGATTCAGTGACTGCATCCCCCAAGTCTCGAGTAGAGGAAAAAAAAAAACCAGAAAACATATATCTGGGAGTGATAGGTACACTCCAGATTGGCTGAAGCTAGATCCCCATTCACAAACTTGTGATTATAAAGAAATCATGACGTGATTGTCTCTGCCTCAAGCTTTCAAGGAAACCTCTCTGCACTAGACATATTCCAAAGTGAAGAAGTATTGCCTTTGATCCTATTCTGAATTGTTTTCTTGACACTATTTTTATAACACCATTTGTTTAGAGAGGACCAAAATGGAGGTTAAGGAGTCCTCCTAAGACAGCCAAAAGGAAACGAAAGGGAAGAAAACAACTCTCGCAACAAAGATGAGAGAGATAACGGTAATTAAAAACCCTGCGCTGTAATCTATCTATATTCACCACCAAACGAAAGGGCAGTTTGGTGCATGAAAATCCCCCCATTGTGAGGTCCGGAAAGGTGGACACACTGAGTGGAGAGGCTGTTTTTTCCATGACCCAAACCCATGACAACCAAGTCAATCTGTAGACACCACGCCTTGCAGAAAGAGTGTTGACTCTAACCCATGCAAGTCCACCTGTAGACACCATACTCTGTAAAAAGTACACAATACCAGACCATTTTGCATTCCTTCTCATGGCCAGACTCTCAAATAATTAGAGAAAAAATTGAACCAAGGATACTTCCCCAACTCCTTGCTTCTCAAACATGCCCAAAAAGCTGATTCCTTAGCTGCCAAGGTACTTCATAATAATAAAAAAAAAAAAACAGATGATTATTTGTCTCTGAACTTCAAAAACAGACAAGAAATATAACACATGAACATGACTTTCACTTTAAATTACCAGTTTCACAACTAACCCAGAACATAACTAGTTTGACCAAAAAAAAGAAAAGGTAAGCATATTTGCTAATATAATTGCACACATGATTTGTTAGTGTAACAAAAGTCGTAAATGACTTGCTATTCTGTATTCATAAATTTCATAGAATTTCTAATTTACCAAATGGTAAAATAACAAAAACATAGAACAGTCTGTTCATGTATCAGAACCACAAATAGATCTTTGAAAATTGAAACCAACACTGAAGCTCTGTTTGCAAATGATAAGAGGAAAAACCTCCTGTTAGGTGAACATATCCATTCATTGCAAAAAAGGCCAAACAACTTATTATATAAAAATCTCAGTTTATTGGTTATATAATGCAAGTATGTCACACATAATATAATTTTTTTCTCTTTCTAGAATATTAGCAAATAACAAAAACATTATTGAGATGTAATTTGCTCCAAAAGATATAAAAGATAGAAGTTTAATTTTTATATACCTTGGCACCAATTAGTATGCTTGACCATAGACCATAAAATCATTACCCCTGGCAATGATGTAATGATAGGTGGACAAATACACATGATTTTGAAACTTGGAGATTAGTGGATTACGAAGAACATCTTTTTGAGATTTCTTCAAAATCCCATGTTTCTGCTTCCATTATCGCTATTGTTTTTACCTGAACTGCAAAAACCCACATCTGCAAATGAAGATCAATAATAAATGAAGGGCATCATAAGATATTAGAGATTACAAGACGAACCACTTCACTTACCAGCTTTTAACCATTTCTTCTATCCTACCTGTATTCATTTTCCTTCAGTTACATAACTCACATTCAATCTGCAGTTCTTTACATCAGAAATCTAATTCGCATTGGTTACCTCTTCATGAAGCCAGCAGATATCCTGCAATGTTGATAGAAAATGCAAAAGAAAAGGGGTCAGAATAAACATGCCGAAATAATAACTCAAGGATCTAGTACATTTACAGAGCAGTTTTCTAAGGAATGCCATGGCAAGTTTGACAAATTTTTTTACCACTAAATGCATAAAGGAAGTGCTTAATGTTAACATATTTACAATAATAACTCAGCAAATGTCATGGAAAAATTATCCTTGTGTTGTTTTGTACTTTACAAAGTTAGAGCAAGTTTGACAAACCATTTGGCATATGCTGTCTGATAATTGTAGTGCTTCTTCCCACTTACCAACCCTGGTAAGGCCTTTGATGAGGTGGACAAATGTGCTAAGCTCTGGAACCACATTCTTATTTATCATGCTTGCATAAAGCTCAAAGGCTTTATCAACCTTACTTGCATGTGACAGACTCTCAATTAAAGAAGTATATAGATATTTGTTGGCAACTGCAAGGCTTGGAGATGATGAAATCTCTTCAAGTAGATTCAATGCAACTTCCAGTCTTCCAGCCTTGATAAAATTATCAATCAAAATTCTGTATAAAGACTCAACTGGCACTGATTCATTCTCACTCAGCTCATCTAAAAGCCCAATCGAGGTTATAAACTCTCGGTTAAAGCCCTCAATAATTTTACGGTAACTTGATATATGCCTTGGCCAATACGTCTGTTTCATTTCATCTAGAAGTTTGTGTGCTTCATCAAGAAGGCCAGTGGAACAACAATGATTTATCAAGACCCTATAGGTTATAAAGTTTGGTGCACAACCCTTTGAGCACATATCTCTATATAGCTCAAGGCACTGTTCAATTTTTCCTAATTTTCCAAAGCCGTCAATCATTGCAGTATAAGTTATAACATTTGGATAACAACCCACTTCTTCCATTTTAAGCATGAGCTTGTAAGCTTCATCCGTCCTTCCAACTTTACAGAGGCCATCAATCATGTCTGTGTAAATAACAACATTGGGAGTGCAAGAATTCTCTAGCATCTTGGACAACACTTTCAAAACAAGATCCAATCGTTCTTCTTTAAACAGACTATTAATTAAAGAGCTGTAGGTATACAAATTTGGACAGTATCCACGCTCTGACATCTTTACAAACACCTCTTGTGCATTTTCAAGCTTTCCAGTCTTGCAAAACCCATCTATAAGAGCATCATACACTATTTGGTTAGGCTCACAACCATTAATTGACATGGTATCCAATAATTCACGGGCTTCTTTAACCCTGTTTGCTTTGCATAAACCATCAACCAAAGCCCCATAAGTAATAATATTTGGTGTTTCACAATCGTTGTCATCTAGCTTAAAATACATGTCAATGTCAGAGGATTCTATGTCACCTTGCATTCTGGCATAGATCTGACAAGCTTTATCAATCTGCCCAGCCTTACAATGACCATCAATTAAAGCTGTATATGTAACAACATTAGGCTTGCAACCTTCAAGCAACATCATCTCAAATAGTTTATTTGCATCAAACACCTTCCTTGCTTTCAGGTATGCATGAATAAGAGCAGTATAAGTCACCACATTTGGGGTGCAGCCATCTCTTAACATTTCATCAAACCATTTGCGAGCCTGTAGAATGAGACCAGATTTGCAAAAGCTATCAATTAAAATAGTGTAAGTGTAAACACTGGGAACAATGCCATTCTTTTTCATTTCTTCGAACAACCAAAAAGCCTTCTCTACCTTGGACACATCACAAAGGAAACCAATCACTTTAGAATACGTACTATCATCAGGAACAAAACCCTTGCTCATCATTTCACATATAATCTTAAAGGCTTTATCAAACTTTCCAGCTCCACAAAGACACCGTGCAAAGTTGCTGACATTGACCTTATTTAATACAACCCCCGAATCAAGCATCTCATTGTAAGCCTTTTCAGCCAATTCCAACACATCCGAGCCAGGCAGCTCCTCATTGCTACATATACTACCAATGAATATATTATAAAGCAGATAGCCGGGCTGGCACCCACATTTAACCATTTTCTTGAACAAGTTATAGGCATAAGAGTAATCCTTCGATTTGCAATAAGCATGTACAAGAGAATTAAACATCTCACGATTTGGATAACAGCCTTCAGTCATCATCATGCTAAGAATTCTCTTACACCTGCCCAGCTGCCCTTTCCCCAAACAACCAGAAAGCAAAATCCTATAAGTGACAACATTGGGAATGCAGGAATTAGACCGCATTTGATCCAAGATATCCATAGCTTCTTCAAAAAGCGAAGCTTCGCACAACCCAGAAACCATCCTATTATAAAAAACCGTATCAGGTACAAACTCGTCCTTCTCAATCAAACTGAACGCATCCCGGCACCTCCCCGCTTTGCAGAGGGAATAGGCAAAACAACTCAGAGTATACCCATCCATACCAAACCCAGAATTCGACATCTCTCTATGAACCAAATAAGCAGTGTCTAACTTATCGGCCCTAAGAAAAACCTGAATCAAAGCATTATAAGTGGTGGGAGAAGCCTTGTACCCAAAATCCTTGAGCCTCCCCAACTCTTCCAATGCCACATTCCACATCCCATTCCTGCAACACTTTTGAATGAGAACATTGAGCAACTTGCGAAGCAGTTCCCTGTCATCATCCCTGATTTGCATCAAAAACTTGTGAGACACACTATCATTATTGGCATTGCAACACAGTAACTCAATTAGCGCATTGTACACCACGGGAGTGTGGGTGTAACCGATTTGGCGACTCGCCCACAAGAAAAACTGGACACACAAGTCGGGGTGTTTAACGAGATTCATCACCTCAACCACCAAAGAGTCGCTTAACCTACCCCGGAAGTGCCTCAAGAAATTATGGGTTTGGGCGCCAAAGCCGGTTCTGATTGCGTTAGACATGGATACGGCGTCGTTAGAGGACTCAGCGGTGGAATTGAGCAAAGAGTCGCGGAGGAATGCGTAGTGTTGTGAGAAATCGGGGGAAGAATCTTCTTCGGGAGGAAGGAGTCCTGGGAGAGGGTGCTGTGAAGATGTGCAGAGGGGTTTTGGGTGTAAGAATTGGAGAGAACGTGAGAGAAGAGTGTTCAACTCTCTCTTCCTCATAATGAACACAACACAAACCCTTTGTTTTAGGGTTTAAGAGAGAAGAGAAGAGAAGAGAATCAAAGAGAACATAAAATTAAAACCCTCTCAGCGTCCGTCGGAGACACGGTTTTGCCGTCAGTGCACACGTACTACTGTGCCTCTCGTGCGTTTATCTGAATTAATGGAAAAATATATATTACAAATTAAAAAAAATCTAATATCAGATTATATATTTTTTTTAATCATAGGTGAGACTCATTTTTCATACACGATTTTCATCACGTGGATATTTTTTCTTTTCATTGCGATGAAAATCACATGAAAAATGAATTTTACGACTAATAAAAAATAATATGATATTAAATTTTTTAATTTTTCGATTACTAACGAAACATATTTTTCATGCAATTTTTATCTTATTTTATGTCCCTTTTTTGTTTGAACATTAGTTTGTTTCCATAATTTTTAAGTAAATCTCAAAATCAAAAATGATATAAAAAATCTTATTTAAGGGATCATTTTACAACTTTTCATAAACAAGATATCAAGATGCAACATAAAATAAAGTTAAGAAACCAAGTGATCAATTTAACCTTTTTGTTCCCTCAAAATGTTCTGAAATATTAGTTTTAATCCCTATAAAAATTTAATATGTTTTTAGTTCTTATATTTAAGAAGAAATGCATGCATGTGTTTTAGTCCTTTATGAAAGACTAAAATCACATTAAATGCAAGGACAAAAATATATTAAATTTTTTAAAATATTTTGAGGGAGCAACTATATACTTATATCCTTTAATTATTTATGACAAGACTTTCTAGATCAGTTGTAGAAATAATTGGTATAGAGAAATTTAGTATAAATTTTGTGAGTTCAGTAATGTATTCATATTTTCATTTTCATTCCAATTTTCAAATCCTTGTTACCTGCTTTTTTCTTTAATATAAATAATTAGATTTTTGGCTAAATTGTAATTTTGTTCCTTTATAATTCTTAATTTATAATTTTGGTCTCTTAATTTTTAAAATTACATAATTTTAGTCTTGCATCCATTAACAGATAGTTAACCATGATGTGGCTTTTCATGCTTATGTGGATAAATGACGTGACACATCAATGGTAACATGGCATTTATGTAGATTAGTGATGTGACAAAGTGGGTTTATAATATAGAAAATATTGTAAAAAGATTATATTAAGATTTTATTTACTCTAAAAGAGTAACTATTGTTTTACACTGTCGTCTAGTCATAAACTACTATGTATGATAAATTTTTGTCTTTTACAATAATTATTTTAAAAGTTAAACTAATGGTGATTTATGATTAGTAGATAATATAAAATTGTTCTACACTGTCAATGCATAATCATTAAACTTTTATATAACAAATTATTAATTTGTATAAATTGATAAAAATATAAAAATAAATAAATAATAAATAAATTATAGAAAAATGTAATGAAAGATATTATTATTCAATTATTTTATATAATTTTTCTTTATAAAACTATACAAATTAATGATGAATTACACCTTTATTACATTCTATTCATTGGTATTAGATGAAGGCTTCAGGATGTAATTCATATTCATATAAAGTTATTCACTTATGTTTATAATTTTTTTTCTTTTGTTACTTTTTCAAGGGAAACAAAAAAAAGTACACCTAAATGTTTTAGTACTTTACATAGGAAAAGTCCAAAAAATAAAGTAGGGGCTAACAATAGTGCAAGTTTTCTGAAAATTAACGCTTGGATTGCTAGTGTAAAAAATTAAAATTTTGAACATCTAAATAATACAAATATTTCATTAACATCTCTCATTTTCTTATGTTTCTCTTCTTGTCACATGACATCATTAATCATATCAATTATTTTTCTTTTTTCCTTTTCTATCTCTCTAGGTGTAAACACTTGGTGTGCAAACATCTTTCCAAACTAATATTACATGTCACTTTTAGTTTTGCTGCAGTTGCTTTTAACTAAAAAATAGGCCCCGGGCGGGGCCTTGGTATTTTTATTTATTTTTTCAATAAATTATTAGTGAGAGATAAGACTGAAGTGTTGCTACTAAGAATGGCCTTTGAAAGTAAATTCACCGTGATTTGCTATAAGCAATGTAATCCAAAGATTAGTTTGAACTTTGAAATTCTATTTTAATGTTGCAAGATAGAAATTTTCAAGGGACGAAACAACTGCTTAATGGTAACGTATAAAAGAGAAGTATATAAAGCAACTATATATATACCTTACAACCAAGGGAACAGAAGCTGAATGAATCAAGAAGGCTGCGCTCACAGACTTGGCAGGTGTTGGTGACTCCTTTGCCAGGCCTAGGTTGAGGCCTTTCATTCAAGAACACAATCTTGGCACTGTTTATAATGTAAGTTTGGACCCCTGTTATGTTCACAAATTTCTGTATCTCCGACACCCTTATCACATCATGGTATGAAGATCTCCTTATCTTTCAAAAAAAATAAAAAAAATAAAGAATTGAAAGAATACAACAACAACCACCCATCAGAGATTATATCAACATTATTTAGTTAAAATAATAAACAATCTATCTCATAGGATGAATTGGACAATAATCAATTCTTCAATGGTAGAAAATTCAAAGTGCAAAATTTTAACTGGCCACCCATAGTTGACTTTGGGATTGATAATTCAGCAATGAAAGGCACGTGTAACCGATAAAACCAATACAAGAGACAAATATTTTTAGGATCAATCAAAAAGGGTTGGATCGGATCCTAACAAAGTAATAATGTAGTAAGGGTACACAATCAGATTACAGGCATCCAAATCCTTGAGTTTTGGCCTTTTGGGGATTCAAATCCCCACATAATTGCGTCAAATTGAGTCATAGATCCCCCAAAGACAATTAATTATTAGTTACTAAGTTTTAACCCAAAGTTTTTACCTGAATAGCTCTGTGTTCCCTGTGAGAAGCAAGACAGGCAGAGCAAAGGGCTCCATTCATACAGTCCAAGCAATACATGTTGCATTCACTTTTGTGGGAATCTGCGTGGACTTTGCATTGAACAAAGAAGCTTGTTTGGAGAAGTGGCCTAAGCCATGGTGGCCACTTGTTTTCTTCTTCATTCTTTCCAATATCATCATCTTCATTGGGACCTCTCACCCCAATTGCACCTCTTCCACCCCCCTAATTCCATATAATAATACAATTAATAACAAAGAACAAAGAACAATTAGCAAAATACAAGAAAAAAAATGGAAAAATAGAAAAAGAAATGCACACGTGTGGCATATGTGAAGAGGGGTTACATTGATTGTTGGTACCAATAATACTAACCATGATTCTTGTTGATGTACTTTTGGGTTTAATTTCTCTTATTGATCTTCTATGATAACAGCCAAGTTATGCTTTGGAGGAGGCAGAAACCAAAAAGAGAAAAATGAAGTTTCTCTCAATATGATATGCTATGCTAGTCTCTTGGTAGAGAGGAGAGGAGAGGGAAGGGAAAAGTTTGCAAGTATAATAGGAATGGAGCTATAAGTTTGTAGTGGTGGGTGGCCGATGATGAAAGGAGAAAGTAAAACTAGTGTTTATTATTTTGGCTTTCTTCAAAGTCTACATCCAAACCTCACTCCGAACCCAAACCAAGGAGCATCACCACCATACCTTTTTCACAAGGAACAATTGATGGGGCTGTTTTTATTTATTATTCATTAAGTACTATGTGTTTAGTTAAGTTTATCTTATATTCAAAACTGTTTATGATTATGGATATGGATGCTTTTGATAATTTATTAAAATCATGTAATCAAAATATGCCCTATGTTTATGCAATTTTTTTTAATTTAGCTTTTAGTTTCGTTGTGAAATTCAAATAAATAGATTAATAAATTGTGCATAAATTCTAGATAGATATGCAGCGATGTACTATTGCTCTATTTTGGTTGGTTTACTGGCTGGTAAAAAAAAAGGGGGGTGATTGAGGTTGGACCCTGTAAATTAAGATTGGAAACAATATCTGTTTACATGATTGACAATTGGAAGGTTGAGATGTAGACATGTGGGGGCAATGGAAAGATTAGTCAGCATTTATTTAATGGAATTATATATGAAAAATGGATGGCCGTGTGTTGGGTTGTTAACAGGGTGCGTGGAGCCTCACTTTTCCATTCCAACTACTATTTTAGTAAAAGCCTCCATATGGTCTGGGAATACTTTTCCTTTTAAATTTAGAAAAATGACGATATTTTTTCCAAAAATTTTAAAATATTTCCAATTAAATTTCAGGTGAACCTAGGTTATCCTGCATTTGTTAATGGTCTGATTATATTAACAGCCATTTCATCATGTTTGTTATGGAACGTTTTAAATTGTGATAAAGAGCATAGGTTAGTCCGCTTTGGACTATAACTAGACTTGTGAAAATATAAAGAAAACAAGTCTTTTAATACAAGAAGATTTGAATTTATAGTTTTTATGTAAATTATTCAAAATTATAGTCACTAACCCTTTTTCAACATGACAATGTGGGTTGACACAAACTATTATAAATTTAGTATGAACTCTTATCCTTTTCATGAGTGAGTTTAAATTCCTTTGACGTTACTTCTAGAGAGATTCTTTAACGTTTATGAACTAGTTGAGTAGTTACAATTAGGTGAAACTGCTTATAGATGGACAGTAAAAATTTTCCAAAATATAACATCTTCATCCCTACTCCAATTTGAGGTAGCATAATAACAAAAAAAAAAAAAGTGGAACCTAGAAGGAGAAGAAGAAAAAATGCAGAATTAAACTAGAAGAAAAAGTAATGATGTCTAATATTATATGCTCAAGGGGGCAAATCAATGGACATGAGTCCAATCCTCTTACTAGCTTATTTGCAAACTCTTACAGAATTAATTTATAAATATTTTAAAAGTTCAAATGTCATAGAACGTGAAATTTAAACTTTTGAAATAGTTAAAATATCACAACACTTATATGGTGCATACAATACAAATGATGCAAAAATGAGTACTTAACTTTTAGAAGTATGTGAATTAATTTTTGTAATTAAGAACAAAATGAAAGCCATCACAAAAGTTAGATTCAATTAGAACAGACAATGTATATAAATAAGGAGAATAAATAGTAAGAATTCTAAAGCTTTGCAATGTTGGTATGCTGGCGAAGAAAGGCAGAAAGCTAGCTACTAAATGAAAAAAATTCCTTGCTTTTTATTATTAAAGTGTGTTCAAATCAATGTTATCAAAATCAGACCGGACCGGTTAGTTTGGCCGGTTCAATCGGAAACCTGTTTGATGATCAATCCAAATACTTTATAAAACTGGAGGATTTCAGAACTGGTGAGAACCGGTCAAACCGGTATAAAACCGGCCAAAATCGGTCAAGAACCGGTGCTAAAACTGGTTTGAACCGGTATTTTTTTAATTTTTTTATTTTCTTTGAAAATTTTCAATTTAATATAAAATATTTTAAAGATAAATAAAAACACATATTTAATAAATATTTCAAATAGATACAAATTATTTTATCAATTATTATTAATTTTTTCTTGTAAAACATATAATTTGCTCATTTATATTTATTTAAAAAAAAATTATATCTTGATTTTTGATAATTTTATATTTTATTAATTTGTCATTTTTTTTGTTTATTCTAAATATAAACTTGTTATTGTTAATGAAACATTATTGTATTTTATTAAAATTTGAACTTAAGTATTATGGTATATTTGATTAGACTTTTATATATTTTTTGAATGTTAAAAACTTGTAAAATGATTTTTTAGGTTTTAATCTAGTTTTTAATGTTTTAAAGTTGTGTGATATTATATTTATTTAATATTATTATATAAATTATTTAATTATTATTATTTTATTAATACCGGTTCGACCACGGTTGAACCACAATTGAATCATTGAACCTTGAACTAGTGCCTTGATCGGTCCGATTTTAAAAATATTGGTTCAAATTCAAAAGGAAAAGGAAATACACGGCGCATTCTACTCTTGTACAAGCTTAGTTGCTTTCACCTCTTGGGGTTGGAGGAGTCCTATTCCTATATGAAATCAAAGGGTGTGAATAAATTGTTTGAGGAGGTCCACTAGTATGAGGATCGTGACTTAGTTCCACAGGCGGGGAACACTTAGCTTGGCTATGACATAATTGATATTGACCAAACTTCTCATACATCATTGCCCTTCTCAAAACCATTGCCTCTAAAATCTTATCTATGGCCATCACAGCTTAGTTTAGAATTACTCTAAGCACTGTTTCTTTTCTAGCAGGTATAAAGTCACACTTGTCTTGCACGAATATATACGGATATTATCGGTATTTAATATGAACACAAGTATCATGATTTTTAATACGTTTTTACTTCATCAAGTCAGAAGGTGTGTTTTTTAAGTCTTCAAATTCGAAAAATGTAAATTTTTATTTGAGGACTAAAAAAAATAGATCCTTAATTTATGGGACTAAAAATATAATTAAACATTTTTAAAAATTGAAAGAATGTGTACATTAATATAATTTTTAAATAGTGAAAAATATGAATGTATATTAATTATAATAAAAAGAAATTAATAAATTCACTTATCACATTTCACAAATAAAGATAATATATTTAATTAAATATGAAAATTTTAAGAAAAAAAAAAGTGTTTAAATTTAACATCCTTATGGTACAAATAAAAAAGGCCGAGACAGGGCCCAAAAGAGTAGAGCTCCAAAGTCCAAACTGAAAACAAAAGCCGGCGATGCTGAATGGAATGAATCCTAACTCCTCAAACTCAAAGGGTGCGTGCAGAATCAGGAGCAAGCCTCTGCCGAATCTCTTCAACAGGTACTTTTAAGACACTCTATTGCGTGTTGTTGGTATACAATTGTCTCTGCATTCTGAGATTATTGAACCTTTTCCTTTTCAATTCTCTTCTCCATTGACCAATAAGTGAATTAATTCATTTTGGATACTTTGGCTGCTCACATACATATATATATGTGTGTCTTTGGTAAACTCTAAGAAGGCAAAATAAATTAAGTTTCTCCTCTAAGTTAAAATCAACTTATCACCTCAACTTTTGGAGAAGTTAGTTATGAGAACTTCTATAAAAGTTGTACTGCACAAGTTTATTTTAACTTAGGGAAGAAGCTCAATTTATTTTACATTTTTACCTTCTTATTTTTTTCTCAATGAAGTGACTTGAACTTCTGGCATGCTTTCAGATCAGAGCAATCTTCATAACACAGGGAAACAGATAGAATACTCAGATTGCCTGTGTATAATTGTTGCTGGGGTGTGTGGAATCTGCCTTGGATGCCATCCTTATCATTGACTGGACTGGGTTCTCTTGTTGTATCTGACCAAAGCATTCTTCCAATCCCAGACAAACTAAATGTCTTCAATAACTTGCCGGTGCTCTTGGCTGCTTTCCAATTCTTCACCAGTAGTGGTAGCTAATGATAAAAATAATGATGCCAGACATGCCAATTTTGCTCAAATCCCTTCATGGGTCTCTTTGAAAAGCAGTCATTCTTCATTGAGAATCCATCAAAATCAACAAGGCCAAGTTGAGAACTTGCATTTGATTTCTTTAGCCAAACAAAGGAAGCTTAGAGAAGTGCTTGAATTCATTAGAAGCATGGACAGAGCTGGTATTTCCATTAATCCCCGATCGTATGAATACCTCTTTAAAATGTGTGGAACACTGGGAGCACTGTCTGATGGAATATTATTTCATAATAGACTGCAGAGAATGACCAATAGCAATAAGTTCATTGACAATTGCATCCTTCAAATGTATTGCAACTGTAAGAGTTTCACAGCTGCAGAGAGATTCTTTGATAAAATGGTTAATCGGGATTTGTCCTCTTGGGCCACCATTATATCTGCTTACACTGAGGAAGGGTGTATAGATGAAGCTGTTAGATTGCTCTTGCGTATGCTGGATTTGGGGATTATACCAAACTCCTCTATCTTCAGTACTCTTATAATGTCTTTTGCAGATCCTTCAATGTTAGATCTTGGCAAACAGTTACATTCTCAGCTGATAAGGATTGGGTTTGCTGCTGATATTTCTATTGAGACGTTAATCTCCAATATGTATGTAAAGTGTGGGTGGTTGGATGGTGCTGAAGTTGCCACCAATAAGATGACAAGGAAAAATGCTGTAGCTTGCACTGGGTTGATGGTGGGCTATACTCAAGCTGCAAGGAACAGGGATGCTCTGTTGTTATTTGCCAAGATGATAAGTGAAGGTGTAGAGTTGGATGATTTTGTTTTCTCAATAGTGCTCAAGGCTTGTGCTGCTTTACGAGACTTGTACATTGGAAGGCAAATTCATAGTTACTGTGTAAAACTTGGCTTGGAATCTGAGGTCTCAGTTGGTACTCCACTAGTGGACTTTTATGTTAAGTGTGCAAGGTTTGAAGCTGCACGTCAAGCTTTTGAGAGCATACGTGAACCAAATGATTTCTCATGGAGTGCTTTAATTGTTGGATATTGCCAAAGTGGTAGATTTGACAGGGCTCTTGAGGTTTTTAAGACAATAAGAAGTAAAGGAGTGTTATTGAATTCATTCATCTATACCAACATTTTCCAAGCATGCTCTGCTGTCTCAGATTTGATTTGCGGTGCTCAAACCCATGCAGATGCAATAAAAAAGGGGCTAGTTGCTTACCTCTCTGGGGAGAGTGCTATGATCACTATGTACTCAAAATGTGGCAAATTGGACTATGCACATCAAGCATTTTTGACAATAAATAAACCTGATACTGTTGCGTGGACTGCAGTAATATGTGCTCATGCTTACCATGGCAAAGCTTCTGAAGCTTTAAGGCTTTTTAAAGAAATGCAGGGATCAGGTGTAAGGCCAAATGCAGTCACATTCATAGGTTTGTTAAATGCTTGTAGTCATTCAGGTTTCGTTAAAGAGGGAAAGCAATTTTTGGATTCAATGAGTGACAAATATGGTGTGAACCCAACAATTGATCATTACAATTGTATGATTGATATATACTCTCGTGCTGGACTGCTACAGGAGGCTCTTGAGGTGATAAGGAGTCTGCCATTTGAACCTGATGTAATGAGTTGGAAAAGTTTATTAGGAGGATGTTGGAGCCGTCGGAATCTTGAGATTGGGATGATTGCAGCTGACAACATCTTTCGCATGGACCCACTAGACTCTGCTACTTATGTGATCATGTTCAACTTGTATGCTTTGGCTGGGAAGTGGGATGAAGCAGCCCAATTTAGAAAGATGATGGCTGAAAGGAACTTGAGGAAGGAAGTAAGTTGCAGCTGGATTATTGTGAAGGGTAAAGTCCACCGTTTTGTGGTAGGTGATAGACACCACCCTCAAACAGAACAAATATACTCAAAACTAAAAGAACTCAGTTTTTCTTTCAAAAAGGGTAAGGAGCGCCTTCTCGATGAAGAAGATGCTCTATGTGACTTTGTTGAACGGAAAGAGCAGCTTCTTGATCATAGTGAGAGACTAGCTATAGCCTATGGTCTCATATGCACCTCAGCTGAGACCCCCATTATGGTATTCAAAAATACACGATCATGCAAAGACTGCCATGATTTTGCAAAAAGAGTCTCAATAGTAACTGGTCGTGAATTAGTTGTGAGAGATGCCAACAGGTTTCATCATATTACTTCAGGGGAATGTTCTTGCTGTGATTATTGGTGATTTCAGCTTAGTTCTTTTCAAGGTCTCAGCAGCTTAATTTTTCTTCATGCTGCAATGCATCAGTTACAGTGTTTATATACAATTAGATATGCAGAGCTTTTGCTGGGTTGCTGTAGATAAGCCGTCATCTTGTAATCAATTAGTCATGTACCGTCAATATTATAATCTTGTCGCCTAATTGTTATCATGGAAGCAGCTTCTTCTGCCCCAAAAGCTACAAGGACTTCACCCATTCATTCTAGTTGCATGAATGAATGGTGATCAAGCACCTTCCACTGCACCAAAACCTATATGTTACTATGTCTAGGGTGCTACATTTTTATAGCTTCTTGGAACAGCATTAAACATTGAAGGCACTAGGAGAGGGATGCTAAGCCCGATAATTCTTAAAGGTAGAGATTGACCAAACAAAATCCTTTTCCAATTGTCCTTGTTTTTTTTTATTAAGAATAAGAAAATAAATGAAAAGGGTTAAAAAAGATATAGAACAACCGTCATATTTATATAATTATGTCATTTGATTAGTCATTTATTTTTTTACAAATAATTTTGTGATGTCTACCACTGTGTTGCTCTTGCATCTTGGCCGACTATCAGACTATTACAATTGCCATTATTTGTTTAGTTAATTATCATACTTATACGTAGTTGTAGCTAAATTTACAGATGACATTCTGGAAAGCCAGATGAGCCAATAATACCACTATCACTATCAACCTCCACATTGGATTTCTTATTTTACACTCCACAGTTTGAGAATGGTTTTTGTTTTGCAGTTAAAAGAAACTATCTGCATGTTTGATACTAAATGCTTGCAAAAATATTTTATTATTAACCTGATCTTTCCTTTTCTTTTTTTGAGAAGGATATCCAGAGTTTACTTGCTCGTGAGTGTGTAATTCGGAAGACAAAAGATAGGTGTACCTATGAAAAAACCGAGGTGTTTGCGCATAGAGTCAAAACTAAATTAGATGATGCAATGAAGCTCAAGTCAATAAAATCAGAATATTTAAATTAAAAGGTGTAATGACATGTCAAAGTCGATAAACACTCGATTCCAGCGAGGAGAATATGCTGATTACATTGGGCTAATACGTTACCTTTTACATAGTAAAGATTAAAGAATATAAAGATGCTGAAGCATAAAAAATGCAATATGCCTCTGAGATTCTTACCAAAACAATGTTTTTAATTAAATTATTGATTTATTTATTTGTCTATATTGTAAATAAAAAGGTCTTTCAATTTTTTATTTTTTAATTTGCTACATGTATCTTCTGTTATCAAAACGTCATTTCTCACATTTATGTTGGCCAGGCTTTGAATAATTCTGGAAATAGTCACAAATCAAATTATACTGAATGTGTGGGACAATTTTAGTCCCCAATCTAAATGCTTCTTTCATTTTCTAATATTTTTTTTCTGGTACTTCTTTCATTTCCTAACATGCTGCATCCATAATGTTCTTCAAGGAAATTAATTTTCATCATCGTTTTTTCTCATTTTGTACACATTGTAAATGTATAGAGAAAAATGTACGCCATGTGACAGTGTTCGCCTGATTAACCATGGAAACATTTAATATTGCATAGCAAAATTTTTAGGCGTTCCTCCTTTAGCACGTTTCATAATTAGTTATTTTTTCTTGGTTGATATCATTTCTTAAAAAAAAAAAAAAAAAAAAAACATTTTGGGTGGAAGATTCGATTATTGCTTGGGCAGCAACAATTTTTTTTTTTGTTAGTTTAGTATTTTTAAGTTTGGTTGGTTTCTGAATTTGTTAATTTTATCATGTCTTCGACTATTATCCATGCAACGTAGTTATCAAAATAAGAAACAAGTTACGCCGAGTATGATTACATAATGCCCCACAATCCAAACTGCATCATGCACAGAAACAAAAATCATCCATTATTAAAGGGGGGAAAAAGTAAAAATTTGACAGCTTTAACTATTTTAGTCCAGTCTTCATAAAAAACTATATAGTCCCAGCAAGATTTTTATCCTTCAAACCGTCAAAAAAACATAAATTCCATTTTCACCAATTTGAAACATCATCGACCACAGTATCAACCTGCATGCGTCTCACATAGTAGCTTCCACCTCAGGATCACTTTCTATCTTTGCAGCAGGCACGTTGTTGCCACCTCTCAAACGGGAAGATACATTATCAATGGCAGAATTTAGTTGGCTTATCTTCTCGTTCAAGGTCTGCCTGGTCCTCTGTTTTCAGAAATAGCATAACATAATCGTAAGAAGCTCAGCATATTCCAATAACTCAGAAAAGTTGAATCTAAAGGCAAATGAAGCCTAATTACCTCTAACCCTTCATCATAATATATTGGTCTTTTGGCCTTGCGAAACCCATACTCATCTTCATTTAGCAGAGATCTTCTGATCTGCATCACAAAATAAAGTCAACATCCAAACTTACAAGCATATTAAGAGCCATCAAAATGGCAACAATAATACCATGTGTAAATAGTAACAGAAGTAACAGTAGTACAACAATAAGATGGATAGTGAAAATATGACTCTTTTTGCTAAGACTTTTAAGCCATTCAACTCCTCAAAAAAAAGGCATTCAAAATTTTGCCAATAGAATGCTTACAGTACATAAGATATAATTATAAGACTAGATTCAAAGATGGGAAGTTAGAGATAAACTATATAGACATTTTTCAAATTTGTCAATAAAAATAATCATTCATGGACTCTAACTCATCATCACAGGCACAGCACATTGATATCATCATCAATATAGCATATAAAAGAGAAAATTCACTAATTCTTTTTCTCTCCTTAGAAAAGCAAATTTAGCCATTGGAGCATGAAAAAAATGTCCCACTTAGTAATGAAACAGCAGTGATATCGTTAACAATGACAAGTCCATTGTTGACTCAGTCTTGTCATGACTGCATTTCCTTGTCTAGCGGGAAATTTTTTTTTTCAAAAGTTATCTACCACAGTCAATGTATCTTACTTCCACTTTCTTTCTTTTTGAATTGTATAACCAAGCTCCAAGCTTGTTCACCATACATTGTTTCCAGTTAAATTTGCTAGTCAGTCTTGAATAAATTTAAAATTAAATAAGAAGGAATCACCTGGGGAGCAAAGATATAAGCTAGAGTTCCAAAAACTGCACCACCCAGAAGAAAGCCAGCAACAAAATCCCCACCTCCACCTCCACCTCCTCTATTATCACTATACAATGGAGACAATAAATGGAAAGAACAATAAATCTTTGCATAATCTTCCAAAACAAACAACCAATAAGACCAAGTGACGTGCAAATTCCAACCATTTCTCCAAGGACACAGAATTTAAAAGACAATTAACACCAATATAATCTTAAAAATCATGAAATGAATTAGTGGCTACCATTTTTGCTTCTAATTCATTACAGAGAAAGCAGTTTCAAATGCCCATTCACCATTTGTTCTAAAATTCATGAAAAACTGTGAAATCAGAACATAAAAGTATAATGGACAGTGGAAAGAAACATTAAACATCACCATTCTTCACTTTTCGTCTTTCATTGACAAAATTTACCATACCAACTGGTCTGGAAGATTCTTCTATGATTTATTTAGCATCAACAATAAGCAAAGACTAGACATGGTTTAAAAGAAACACCAACTTGTGCACATACCACAAATAAAATAGAGATTCCTGAAATTCTATATTTAAAGATTTACAAAATTTATGTGAGATATAAACCGTGTTACTACCATAAACCAAATACGAAGTCTAAAAATTTGAATCTTTTAATGTGTAGACAAAAAGAAAAATCTGGTATAATACGGAGTCTGGCTACTGGCTAGGGTTATAATGGTTATTATTTATTTTAAAGCATAAAATCAGACCTAAAAATAAAGTGAGGTGAAAATGTCATACCGGTATTCTGCACAAATTGATGAAGTGCGGTTCTTCTTGATGACAAGGTTTGATCTCCTTTGAACAGTGAGCTTAGGTCCAACCCCACATGAGTTACGCTTTGTTAACCACAGCTCAGCTGACTTCACATGAGATCCACCTACTCCCAAATTAAATCCAATCCAAAGACATTCCAAGATTCATTCAAAACATTGAATTAAAGAAAAAACAAATCTTAAGTATTACATTCCACAGATATGCTCAATTCGTTGCTGGGAATTAATCATCGGTAAGCACAAGAATATAAAAAGAAAACAAAAATGTAAATTAACAAAACCAGAATAAACCCTAAAATAAAATTGTTGATTCTAAGGAGGCAAACGGCACCTGAAATGGAGAACGGAGCGAAAGAAGTTGCCATGAGATGAGAGAGTGAGTGTGTGTCTGAAGAAACAGAGAAACAAAGGCTATTGTTATTGATGATTACGAGTACACAAGTTGGTTTTATTTGTTGTCTTTCTCTCTTTAAAATAATCACTGTTCATCACCACAATTTTATGTTTATTTATCTATCTGCTTCAAATAAATAAACCATTTTTCATATCAAGACAGATATCTAAAACTAAAACTTAAAATTTACTCTTCTACTGTTGTAATAAATTTGTCCATTTTATATGTTTTGGGAAGATTATGAGTAATAAATATATTTAATTTCATCTTATTAAAAGAGTCACAACCATAGAAAAGTTAAGATCCTAAAGTTATATATACCTCATTTTTTATTGATCTCAAACTTTACGCTTATAAATACAAGATGAATAATTTTAAACTATCTTAATCTCTTATTGAATATTTCTATCGATGCTTCTATTTATTAGATAAAAAAAGAGTTTTTTTGGTACAGAGATAAAAAAAAATATTAAATGTTTTTTTATCATTCTAAAATATTAAATATATTTACTTTTTTAATTAATATTTTCTTTCACAAAGTATTAGAAAGATTTATAAGAAAATATAGTGTTACTCATACAAAATTATAAATAATAAATATAGGTTTAAATACCTTTTTAGTCCTTGTAATTTAGTATTTTTTTTATTTTTTCGTCCTTGTAAAATTATTTTTTTGATTTTAGTCCTTGCAAATTATGTTTGTTTTGTTTTTTGTCCTTAAAGTGTTTAGATAGCGCTTTGAACAGTGAAAAAACGCTATCTAAACTGCTATAAGGACGAAAAATAAAACAAACATAATTTGCAATGATTAAAATAATTTTTTTTTGCAAGGACGAAAAGCAAAAAAATACTAAATTACATGGACTAAAAATGTATTTAAACCATAAATATATTTATTTTCGTCATATTATGGAAAAAATAAATACAAACTTACTTATAAAGAAATAATCATTTTGATTATTAAAAGGTGTATTTTAATTTTTATATAAAGGGCATCTTCCATCAATTATGAAATATTAATCTCTTTTAAAATATAAAAAATATTAAAGTGAATTTTGTCGTAAGTATTCAATCTTCCAAAATATTGCAAGCAATTCAATGACTTGTTTCTATTTTTCAGTCAGGACTCAGGACCATAGAAAAGTTAAGATCTCATGATCACATACCTCGTTTATTATTGATCTCACTGCAACCAACTTTACGCCTATAAATACAGGATGTGCATATTAGGTAAAGACAATTCAAATTTTGCATACTCACTTGGAGTCAGAGTGTTACTAGCTCCCTCATCCATTCCACACCACTGCAAAGGAAGATTGGACCCTACTAACACCATAATGCCATCTCAAAAGCAGGTACTAAGCAAAATATAATAGAAAATAGTGCTGTTAAGTAAAATTAATCACTTGTTTATCTCCTCGTTTGAGTTTTCTCTTGAAACAAAATAAGTGTAAATTCTAAGTTTGTTTATCACTCGATTCATTATGATGCATCTCAACTTACATCATAATTTCTTCCTATCATATTTTTAATATATTTAGGCATATTTTTTTTAGTGTTTTGCATAATCATGTCTTCTTACTTCTTGTCACTACTCCTTTGTTTATATCTATGTAGGAAAGTGACATCTTAACTTTTGAAAAAAAAAAATGAAAATCAGGTAGGAAGAAATGAAGAATAGGTACTAGATGAAGAAACCTATAGGCCAGAAGCCATTCCTGTGATGCACAAAAAATATTTAGGGAAATTTTATCTTTCTCTTTTATTATAATTTGGGTCTCTTTTAGAAATCCTAACTATGTAAAGAGGTTTTAGGGATTCTTAAAACATTTTTGTTTTCCTTTTTTAACATTGTTCTTGGAGATCAAGATTATTCTCTTGTATTTTCTTGGAAGTCATGAACAACTATATCCCTTTTCCACTTCAAGATTAATTTAAGTTTGGTTCTTAAAAAATTATGAGAACTAATTATTTTCTTCTATTTTATTCATTGATTGCTATCTTATTGATTGAACGTAAATTTTTGTTAGTCAGAATTAAGTCTCTCTAAATATTAAAGTAATATAATGTATTTTTTACCTTGATAAAATGAGAAAAATCAAGTGAACCTCGTACCAAATGAAAGATAAATAATTGAGTAAAATTAAAAAAAAAAAAAGTGATTATTTCCTTAAAATTTAAGTTTTCCCTTCTTTTGAGGAGAGAAAACTTATTAACTACTTGTTTATCACTTGAGTTTGCTCTTAAAGCAAACTAAGTGTAAATTTTTATCACTAGATTCATCACGAAGATATACATAATTATTTAGCTGCATAAAATGAATTACTTTTAGTTCTATTTATATATGCAAAATTTAGTTGATGTTTATCAATTATCTGTTTTTCTAAGTTATATTAAAGGATGCACATGCAGAAAAATGATAATTGATCTTTCTTACCACGTAAATAACCCCTTTTGTCGCAATGGTGATTTTCAAATTTCAACTCAACTAGTACGATACACATGCGTTTGCACAGATCACATTAATTTTCACGCATATTTTAAAATGACTTATGTATATACTAATAAGTTATACATACATGTGTGTGTATTAAATTTATCAATACAATGCACAACCCTAAATTAATATATATTAATCCATAATCAAAAGCTTAGTAATAATTATTGTCTCTCGTCCCTTTCCAAAAATGTGATTGGCAAAAAATTTCTATTTATTCTATAATTATTGTAATTACTTGTTCAAATACAAAAATTTGAGTGCTTAATTATCTGTATTTGTTCTCATTTGTTTAAAATTTATAATTTATAATTATAATTTTAATACTATTATAATATATTTTTTTATTATAAATCATCTTGTTTGATAATTATTCGTTCAGCTCATCCCTTCTTATTTGTTACATATTGTTTATTACTATGTAATATACACTTATATAAAAAAAAATTAATTAATGTTAAAATATTTTTTCTATAAAATTACTTTTACTAAAAGAGTTAAATAGTCATTATAATTTTATTTAAATATTTAGTTGAGATATTAACGCTACCCATGTATGTATTGATAGAAGTAGTTAGACAAAATAAATTTCTTAGAAGAAATAGACACGTGTAACCTATTAGAAAGACTATATAATAAAAGTATAAAAAACACATATTGAGTTTTAAAAAATATATGAATAAAATCATAATAATAAATATTTTATACATTAATAATGTAAAGTTATTCTCAAATAAAAAAAACTATTCAAACAATCATGTGTCCTAAATTTAATTAAAGTTTCATAAAACTTTAGCTTCAAACACAAAATTAAATTGACATTATTTATAATAAAATTATTCAAAAATATTAATATACATTTTACTTAAATTATTTTAGAGAAATAATTATTTTTGTAAATTTAAAAAAAAAAGTTTTAAGAATAAATAATATTTTTAAAATTTATGTTCAATTAAGCATGCTAATAATTATTAATTATTATTTCTATTTTTTATTAAGTAGAGAATATAAAATTCTTTAAAAATTTAATTAGAGTATACTGATAATATAATTTTTTCCAATGATACATATAAATAATTATATTTTCATATAAAACTTAATCTCTAAAGATTTAAGTATGAAAATTATTGTCAAGGTGTATTTATTAATGCATAAAGAATTTAAAAAATATTGTTGGGTCCTAAAAGTATTATAGAATTAAGTAATTATTTTAGTTTAAAAAAGTTATTAATTAATAACCTTTAGCCTAATCAAATATCCTAATTAATTAATTATTTTTTAATAAAATTATATTTTAAATCTAAAATTGTATTAGTAATATTAAATAATTGTTGATATTATAATCTTCAATTTTTTTGTTAAGTAAACTTTAAGTTCAAAATTATTAAAGTAATAATTAGTGTGAATTAATCGATAATAGATGACTATATATAATAGCTAAAATAAAATTTTTAGATAACAAATAATTATACTGTAATTTTTTGGTTTATGAAACTTTAAGTATAAAAGTATTATAGAATAAAATTTTATTTTAGTTTAGTTTTAAAAAATTGTTAATTACTAACCTTTAGCCTAATCAAATATCCTTATAGAATTGTTATATATAGAATAATCTATAAAAATGTTGCCCGTGCGTGTTTATAGAAGTAGATGGGCAGCAAAAAAAATTAGAGCAAATAAACACATGTAACTTATACAAAAGACTATATAATTAAGAATAGAATAATATAAATATAAAAAAAATACATATAAATTTTATAATCTATAAAAATGTTGCTCTTGTGTGTATTTGTAGAAGTAGACAGATGGAAATTTTTTCTTAGAGCATATAGACATGTATAACTTATAGGAAAGACTATAATAAGAATAGGATAATAAAAATATAAAAAAAAAACACATAAATTTTAAAATCTATAAAAATGTTGCCCATGTGTGTATTTGTAGAAGTAGACAGACGGAAAAATTTTCTTAGAGTAGATAGACACATTTAACTTATAGGAAATACTATATAAGAATAGAATAATAAAAATATATAAAAAATATATAAATTTTATAATCTATAAAAAAGTTGTCCGTGTGTATTTGTAAAAGTAGATAAACGGAAAATTTTTCTTAGAGTAGATAAACACATGTAACTTTTAGGAAAGACTATATAAGAATAGAATAATAGAAATATAAAAAAATACATATAATATATTTTTTTATCTAACACTTAATAAATATCTTATTTTATATTTGAAGTAATCTGAATATATTTTTTATTTAAGTTATTTTAGAGAAAATATAAGTAATAAGTTCTTTATATTTTAAAGAAAAAAAATCAAAAACATACGAGCCATTAGATTGGTTATTTAGAAAAGGCAATCAATGGTTAGGATGCAAAAGAAAAAAAGGCAGGAAAATTTTTAATAAGAACTTGACATGTGTCCTGTGAATAGTGATGGGGGAAGAGTTTTAATAGATATAATAATAATAATAATAATAATAGAGTAATAGAATAATAGAGTAATAGATAGATAGTAATAGACAAGGTTGTTTAATGCATATGCCACAAATCACATTGCAGGAAAACAAAGCAGCATTAAAACACTGCCATTCAGATTTGTCCTTCGTAATCATATAATCATCGAGAGGAACAACCACTCACCGAAATCATGAAGTTCACTTTCCGCAACAAGAGTTTAATTTCAACATAGAACTTATTCAATAATTATGCGCTTACCAAGTATAACGATGAAAAAAGACAGAGACTAGAGTCAGGAACAGAGGAAACCCTGCCATAAAAATAGTCATCTGCAAGTTCCTAGTAACATATCTGAAATTATGCCGGCTTCAATTCTCTCTTATATACAAACAGCCGTTAACTATGCATTCTGAAAACAAAAAGCTAACATAACATGTATGTGACAAAGGATTTAAAAAGAAAAAGAAAACTTATTGACTCTTGTTGAGGACAATGGCTCCTTCTTTGTGTAGGGAGGGGCTGGAAGATTATATCTATGTATCATACAGGCTGGGCCATCCGGAACAAGATAAGATAATTTACATGATAGGAAACATATTAAGCAGCCAGCAGATTTATTTTCTCCCAAAAAGGAAAAACGAGTTGTTCACACGCTGCCCATCAGGCAAAATCTCCGCAGCTTTTGTGTGTTCCTTGTTTGGAGATGGAAAGGACAGAGAGAGGGAAAGAGATGCAGCAACACCATCATCCTCCTGCCCATCTCCCAAGTTATCTGGCCGGTTATTTTGCCTGTCTACTGCCCCAACTAAGAAAGGCAACATACCCTTTGGCGCAGCCGGTGGTGGTTTCGTTTTGCCCCCTAAGGCAAGCTCTAGATTGGGAATCCCTTCATCGTACTCACCAAACCCTTTGGATGACATGCTATTCATTACTGATAGTGAGTTGCTAATATTCTGTGTGCCAACTGGAAAGAAGGTTCTTTCCATCGTTCCCAAGTCCTCACGGATGATTTTCTCATCACAAGCTTCCTCACATCCTTTGTCCTCAACTGAAGAACAGGAGCCAAGATCATTTCCAAGAGATGTAAAACTGTCATTAAAAGAGTCTCTACCTCCGGACCCATAAATCCCACCAAAACCTGTCTTTAGCTTCTTGCCAGAACTTTCTCTGTCTTCTAACTTGGCGTTTCCCTCACCCCAAGGCATTTTCTGACAACTGACAGCAGAACCCTGCATAATTGTGTCAGAAAGATCTACATGCTGAACTTTATCATTAGGTAGCTGACAGTTGATCCCTTCTACACTTGGGTCTCCCTCAAAAGTTGCCTCCAAGTCAATATAGTGATCATCTTTCTGTTTCCTCTTAAGCCATCGCCAATCTTCCTCAACATTCATTTTTTCTGAAATTTTATCCTCACATATATTGCTTACAGCACCTGTTTCTTGATCTTCAAGTGTTACCTCCAAGTCAATATAATGATCATCTTTCTGTTTCCTCTCGGGCCTTTGCTGATCTTCATCAACAATAACTGTTACTGAATTTTTATCCTTACTAAAATTGCTTGCAGCAACTGTTTCTTGATTTTCAATTTCAATATTTGCCTCCAAATCAATATAGGGACAATCCTCTTTTTGTTTCTTCGTAGGCCTCTGCTGGTCTTCTTCAGTGTTCATTTTCTCCAAAATTTTATCGTTACCATTATTGCTTGCAGCACCTTTTTCAGAAGGAATCAAAGACAAGGTGTTCTCTTGCTTGACAGAAATATCAGAATCAGTTTTTGCTTCCACAATCCTACTACTAGCACTATTCCCCATTGCTTCAGGAGGTTTAGACTCTCTGCACTGTTCTTGTTCAAGTACACTAGCTTTCTGCATAAAGCAAGAACATATTTCAACAAACTGAGATGATTGGCATCAAAGATAACAACTACTCTTCACAAAATGGGTTTTTAAATAATGATAGATAGAGTTCACAGCATAGCTTACAAGCAACAAGATGTTAGACACATACAAGGGAATTCACTCAAGGGATTTCATCCTGACACATACATAAAGAAATATATTTTTATCACTGCTGCCATGCTTTTGCCACAAGACACAACACCAGCCGCTATATTTTTATGGCGTTTTTTTGGCTTGCTGCCATACACCATTAACAGCATTGCTTAAAACTTACATAGTATGAGGGATGAGGGACCATGACTAGATCATAATGTTGACATCACATATGCATACTAGATTTTATCAATTGAAAAACAAACTTTCAGTCCATCAAATTTTATGTATTTAAGGATAAAAACATTACCAGGGATGAACTAGTGGAGTTCATTTCTTGACATAACAGAGTACTGCTTGTTGGAACCCTTGATGTAGATTTTGAGTCGATCCTACTATCTAGCTTCTCTAAGTTTACTTGTGAACCAAAATGTGTCTGGTCATTGACATCGATATTCCTACTTCCAGTAGTCTGATGCTGGTTTATGGAAGTGGATGGGAGAAGTGCATTGCATGCTTTATCACAATCAATTGATTCTTCATCCTTGCACTTGGGCGAACAATGTGTTTCAGGCATAGTCCAAACAGCAGTTGAGGATTTCTCCTCAACTGGCATTACATTCAAACTGGGAATACAAATCTTTTTTGCAGAATCTGAATGATTGATCCTCCTCCCCCTAAATACGCCCCATAAGAAAAACAACATATTCCAGCCTGTCAAAAAGTAGGACCATTAGCAGTCTAAACGTGTTAAAACGTGAATTTAAAAAATTCTTTTCTTTTTAAAAACAGTTACATAGAAATGCATTTAAATCAGCCATCTAAACTGCATGCCAAGCAATTAGTGAATGGTTTTATTTCTAACATGCCTCCTTATAGCAAAGACAATGCACTGGCATGCCTATCTTGTGCTAATATTCAATTTTTTATTATAAGAATGACAAGCAAGAATGAATTCACCACTTCATTATAAAGGATTTGATTCCCCAATTGATACAAACATTGTGAGAACCACATCACAAAAGCTGGCCACTGTGGGGTGCAAACCCAAATCCCTATCATTCCACCATGCTGCCCCCTGCACCTACACAAGCTGACTGTACACTAGTCCTTTGAGAAGTCATTGGCAAAAACAACAATGCTAGAGTCACCACCTCTGCTTCCTATTTGCAACTAAGAGACAAGATGGAAGGATCTAATACCAATTGAGGACCAACTCTCCCAAAAACTTAAGTTATTAGGTTACAGCTTGAGAATGGTTTATATCTAACACCCACTATGATCAAAAGGGGAACCAAAGATTGACCGAAATTTAGCACTAGTGACACACTAATGCCTACAGAAAGCACGGTCAAATTATTGCTTTTGATTTAGTCCAAATTCTATATAGAACATTCTTATTTTTTGCAACCTTAATGCATTTTATCGATACTAGTCTTATTCAGAATTCTGACATCATATAAAGCAATATAGAATCCTGAATCAAACTAAAAGGGATCACCACTCAGGCAAATGAAAAGCAACCATTTACCAAAAAAGAAAAAAAAACACATAAAGTGCACTCTAGAACAGAAGAATGCTCCTCTTTCAAAATTGCACATGAAATAATTTCAGCAGTACGTGAACACTAATCAAGGCATAAATTTCAACACAAGCCCCAAACCCACAAGTATCTTTTCATAAGTTGCTTACAATGTTAGATTTTTTGACAGAAGTATGGAATAATTCCTTACGCTGTGAATTTTCAGGAAGCTGGTTGGAAGGGAATATCAGCAGTTCGACACCATCAAAGTTTCCTTTAAGAGTTAAATCATTTCTAATCATGTGATCCAATAGACCCTTGTAGTGTCTCTCATAACTGTGTCAGAACATAACTAAAGTTAATTATTACAATAAAGAAAACAAAGAAATATTTGCATTTCATGGTCTACTGTCAATATAAGAATAATATCCATATGCTTGCCTTTCAACATCCCTGGCAAAGAAGTAAAGAGCAATATTATCTTCACTAACACCACCATGATGAAATTGTGAAGGCCACATGCTCAGGCGAGAAACTTCATTGAGGGAAACTTTGGGTAGAAACTGGTTCACTACCTCAACAACCTTAGGAGAAGCACAAGAGGATAAATGTGCCTGAAGTCCAGTATATAAATCAGGAGGCTTTCCATTTCTATGCACTTCAAAGACACCCCTGCAAGCAAACAACAAAGCTTATGTACAATGCACTTTATTGCAAAACGTAACATTTAAAACAGCAAGAGCAATCCAGAACTAGAGACAAGCTAGTTCATCAAAAGATGTTTCATACTGCCAGGTGTATTCATATTCAGGAAAGGCCAACATCTTCGAAGGAACACTTGACATTGTCACAGCTTTATTAGACAAGTCTCTCACTACAGGCTTTCCAGCTGCAAGACCAATGGAATCTGACTTTCCTGATTGGGACCGAAAGTCAGCTGGACAAGAGTTAAGTTGCTTCAAATCATTGGCAGATGAACATTTGGAAGAATCTGAGGTAGAATTCTCAAGGATTTCCCATTGTTCTTGGGTTTCATCTGCAGATATGCTATTCTTCAGTGTGCTGGAAACCAAAACTTGGTCTTTCGAAGTCACTTCGGAATTCAACTCTGTGCCTGAGGTAGAAACCTCGTCAGTTTGATTAGATACTTCTTTCTTCTTGTAAATTTCAGGCCTTCTAAGTAAAGCAGCCTGGATTGCAGCTTTCAATATATTGTCTTTATGCATCTCCTCTTTTGAACTACTCGAGGCAGTGACAGATATTTCAGCACCAGATTCCTGTGTAGTACCAGCTGTACAACATTCCAAAGCATGGCCGAATTCCTTACATTTTTGACAGAATGGGTTTTTTGAAGTAGGAACAGCTGGCCTTCCACGATCACTGGAACTATCTTTGCTTTTCTCAACCTGACTTGCTGTCTCCCATGATCGAGGCAGCACATCCTGTTGAGCTTCATCAACACGGGTTGATGTTCTCTCTGTAAATTTCAAAGAAAAATGAAATAAGAAATAAGATAGCATAGTTTGAATCACAAAATCTACTACTGAAAGAATGATGCCCAAGCTGAAACAAAAACAACGGCAAATAACATAGTTGATGGCTTTATGAAACCGAAACTAAAGTATCAAGTGCAAAGAAGGTAAGCAATAATAATATGTTTCTAATTGAGATCACACCTGAACTAACTTGAGGCTCCAAACTTTTACGGCTTATATTACTCATTGACCTTGATAATGCGCTTGATTTTCCATCCTGGTTAACCTTCAACTCTCGATTGTTGTTCATTGCTGAAGGTTTACTGGTTTCAGCACGAGGTGTAAGCTTTTGATCACCCTTAGGAGTTGAAACAACAGAACTAGCCACAGGCCGATCATTCCTAGACGGAAATTTCCTGTCAAATGCACCTGATTCTTTTAAATGTCTAGACCCTTTCAAATCCTGAGTAGTTGCAGACTTGGGCGAAAGCATTTTAACTTTTGATTCAGTTGGATTCGAACGCCCCAAACTTGAGGATTTGAATAATGTTGATTTGCCAGTCATCCGAGAAGGCATCTCCATGTTCTTTGAAGTATGTTCATTACCCCCTTTTGGTTTTTGGGGAACAACTTCATCAACAAGTTTGACTCTTGGCTTGGAATTTACGTTGTTGAATGAATTAGACTTCAACAGTATACCTATCCATAAGAACAAAAATTGAATTTGGAATAAATGAAACCCTAGGACAAATGATACAAAATCATTAAGGAACCCAGTTGCTCGAAAGACCTTAAGACCCACAGAAATATAGAAAGTTGCAGTGAAGCACAACAAATGAAAAATAAATCCATACCTTTTGGATTTTGACCCCGGGAACCAATGGAAGGAGAGCGAGCAATCTCTGTGTCATTACCACCAGAGTGGTTTCGAATAGGAATCACAAGACCAGGCTTCACTTTTGATTTATCTAAGCTCTTAAATGAAGATTCTCGGGACAGTGGAACTAATCTCTTGGGACTTGATGTCTTTGGTGATCCTGTACTTGATTCAAGAGCTTGTCTTTTTGCTGCTGGAGCTACTTCAATGTTATCAGAGAGTCTTTTGCCAGAAACTTGTGAGGTTGAAGTAACTTCAACCATTTTTTTGTCTTCAACATCTGAACCACAAAATTTAATTCCACAAATGTCAGCATACAGCCATAGATATAGATATGGGTGCTTGAATGTTTATGTACTCAACATCAGAGCATGCAAATTCAGTTCGCAGAAGCACAAAGGGTGTAAAATGTCAGAACCCAGAATGCCTTTTTTTGTAATATGATATACAACTTCACTCTTACCCAGTCTTTTACTTTCATTCTCCTCTGCATCTTTGCATTCTTCACATAACCAATCCCCTTCAGGGACTTTCTCAAGCATTTCTCGCATGCAGTAGCTGATTCAAAGACATGGTAATGGTAAAATTCATTTTAAACTTTAGAGAAAGGAATTTGCAACAATATAATAAAAACTAAAAAATAAGGTGAAAGTTTCTTATGCATACGTGTGCTCTGCACCATCACTGCACCTACTACATATGGCAAGTAGATCCTCACGACCAGCATCTCCACAGATGTCACACACCTTTACCTATTTTCCAGTCAACGAAATCAGAAACGGAACTCCCCTCTCATTTTCATCCTAATCAAATTTAGTTTCAGTAAAAAAACAAACTAACGGAGAGAAAAGGAAAGATACTCACATCATGTTCCACAACATCTGATTCATCACTCTCGTCTTCAGATTGAGGTTCCTGCTTGCCAGGCGATTTAACCAGCTCTTCAGCTTTCTCACACTGTCCATCTTGAACTGAACATTTAGGATCTTCATTGTTAGGATCACAGACATCAGTATCTGCTTCTGTCTTGGGACATACTTTTAGTGAAACCTTGGAAGTACTCTCAATAAGGCCATCCTTAACAGCAATATATTTCTCGCCAGAAACAACAGGTTCCCTCTCTTTGGTCAATGATGAACTATAATTCTCAATGGAGCAATCTGACAACTTTTCTGGGACATGAGAACATGAATCCCTTTCCACATGCATTATTATTCTCTCTTCATTCCTTTGATGGCTACCATTCACTAAATTAGCATCACTGGCTCTACTAATACAAGAAGTGTTGTCATCATGACCTTCTAAATGCTTGGAATCCTGATACTTATTTGGTATCTGTCTACTCTCGGTACTCTCGGCATTTTCAGACAGAGCATCATGACTTGAATTAACACTCTGCATATTACTTGCTTCACTGACAGTGTGCTGTGAGCTTTCACAAGCTCTGCTCCTAAGAGAATATGCATTATCCTCGTCCATAGAATTAGCCTCTCCTATGCGACAGTTTTCATCAGAAAACTCTTCAGCCTTTGACCCCATGAGAGCATGGTTAAGATGCATGCAAGATGAACAAGGAGCCGAGCACACATTGCAAGTTCCCGATTCAAGTCTCATATCAGTGTTCTGAATCATAGATTGTTTGACAAACTTTTTTCAGATTCAGCTGATACATAATCAAAACAAAGCACAAGTTAAAAGAAAGATGAAAATTTTGACCAGACTCTCACTAATGCTTATTACAGGGTTGAGGACACGTTCCAAAAACAAAGTTTCACTATGTTACTGCATTGGATTAACACGAATTATTTATCATAATTCACAAGCACAGAAGCTGCATCAGAATTTATCTTATCATATTTGTGAAACATATTTTGAAGTTCAGTGACTAGTGTTCATCTTTTTCTCTAATGTGAGGACATTGTGCCAGTCATGGATTTACTCAGATATGTTGTAAAGTCACGACATTTTCTCTGAGAATGTATGATGTTCTGGGTCCATAAAAAGAGCGTATTTAAATATACTGTGATGACAATCATCCCATAACTTATAGCCAGAGTTTCTTACTCTTACATCTACTACTCTTATAAAAAGGGATTCTTTTTTAGGCTTGTGGATCTTATAGCTAATAAATTCTTTAGGAGACTTCCTTGTCATACATGCAGAGAATGGAACACTCTCTCAAGCTAATGACTTTCATTTATTTTATTTATTTTTGTCAAAATGCCTGCTTAAGGGGGAATCCTAATTCTCAATAGCTATACTTACCTATTAATGAATTCTTCTTTAAACATGAAAGAATCCAGAAATATAGTTTTGCCACCATAGAATTTCGCATCGCAACAATCAGCCGCTTTAGAATAATAGGAAATACGAAAACAATAAACCAAAAATATATACTAAGACCAATGCACACACATGATACATTCACATTATGTATGCATACAATTCTGTTCAAACATGACAGCACCTCCAATCTCCCACTCCTACAGTTTTTGCAGAGTAAAATGCTTAGAAAAATTATCTTATGGCAACTTGCCAGGCATAATGTTGTTAATCATATTTGATCTCCCAACTATTCTAGTTTAATAGATAATAATGTTACTCAAATGTGGCAGCTTTTTAACAGTGACAATAATAAACGGATTGCAATAAAAGAAGAAAAGGAACAGCCTGTGAATTACCCTGTTATCTCAGCACGTTCTCGTGAATATTATGATGATTGATGACTCATACCTGATGTTCTAGAATCTGGAAACTCCTCAATGTCATGCAGAATTTACATCCAAACCACATTAACAAACATTGCCCCAACTTTTTCAGAAAAAGGTACTAAGCAGGTACCACTCCATGAAATACTTCTCTCAACCAGGAATCTAACAGAGATTACAATTTTGCAAATGCTAATTGAAGTGTGCTAAAAGGTCCTCCCACCCCCCAAAAAAAAAATATTCCTTTAAGTCCCAAAACCCTTTCCAGAGACAAAATCAAACCCTAACCCAACCACACACTGAATTATAGCTTCCCCTGTCAGAACCAACAAGTACCCAACTGTTCAACTGTTCCAATAAATTCATCTCAACACAACCAGAACAGTTTCAAACAAAGAAAAAATTAAAAAGAGCGAAAATCGATTTTAAGGGGGAAAAAAAGGAAATTAGAAAAATCAAACAAATAAAAACCCTAACTGGTAAAAAAATCAGATGAAAATCATCATGGTTGCATTGCACAGGCTTACCTTGCGTACGGAAAATTCCGATGACAAAGAAGAAAGAGCGAAGTGTCCGGTACGACGTCGTTTGGAGTCGCAGAAATCAATCTGCGTCTTAGAAATTGTGGGTTACAGGAGTTTAGAGAATCTATCTGTGACGATCCACAAAATGGAGATTCAAAATGAAGGGTTCAGAGATGAGATGAAGAGCATGCAAATTTCACACGCACACATAGAGAGAGAGACACACAGAATTTCATACAACAAACTCTCCCTATCTATTATTTATACTAAATAAAATTTATTGCAGCGTCAATTATATAATAAATTTTCTTCCGTTTTTTCTTCTTCTCTCCTCACTTTCTCTGTCTGTGATCTGAACAAAAAAAAAAAATCTTGCAAATGGGCTTTTTTATTTTTTCATCAGAATCCAAATCCATCTATCTAACCCAGCTGGCTTAAACTGCCCTCCTTTCTCTCTCTCATCTCTCTCTTTCTCTCTCTAAATGTAGCTTCCTCAAAAAATTTCTCTACCTCTCTAGATTTTCTAAATCAAATTCATGATTCATTAATTAAGTCAAATTTCAAAATCTCTTAAAACAGACTTCTGCCTCATTTCCATTTCAGATTTTTTTCCCCTTTTTTATTTATTTATATTTATTTAGTTGTTTAATGTTTATGTTTACTGGTAGTAGTTTGTAGTATTTATTTGCTTTTTTATTATTTTTTCCCCCATTAGCTATTTATTATTTATTCAGTCATTTATTATTATTTATTTACGTTTTATTATTGTAAACGAAGCTGGGGCCACGAAGATAAACAAGTCAAGGTGGATGAAGTGAGCACCCCGCACGTGTGAGTTCGGTGAGGCATGTTAGTTCAAGAAAAGCGCGTGGGAAAGGTGCGCGTGGTGATGGTGTGGGCCAGTAGTAACGCCTCATTGGCAGGCGTTTGTGCCCCACGTTTTGCCCGTATATCTTCACGTTTTATCGAACATGAATTACGAAAAAAAATCGACGGTTTACGGATCGATTTAGTTCGGATTTAGAAAAAAAAAAAAAAAATCAAACCAATTAATTTTCATTAGTTTAAGGGTCCCTTCAGTTCAGATGGTTGCGAGTTTTTCATTTTTAAAACAAAATGTGTTAGACAAAAATGAAGTTAAAATAATTTTTAACTTATTTTTAATACACTTTTATATTCATTAAAAAAATATGTTTGTCAAGGTACTGCCACTACCATCACTGTCACCATTCCACTATCATTATCATCGTCACCACCAAAATTTATTTTTTTTACACAACCTAAATCAAACCAGCCTCAAACCTCCAATAACACATTTGTTAGTATAAGTGCAGTTGGGTCAAGTTCGAGTGGTTTAAAAGTTTAATATTGAGTTGATTTCTTTTTTTTTTTTGTTGGATAAGCAACCCAAATCAAACAAACTTGTTTTTTTTATCAGATTGGTTTGGATTAGCTGACCAGGTCTTGTAATATAAATTATAATTTCAGAAAATGAGTAAAATTTGAAATCAAAATGACAATGTCAATTCCTCATCATTGTATCTTCTTCATCTTCATTCTTTCGAAATAAAAAATAGTTATTTGAGTTTGTCTCTTTCGTTGGTTCTCTCAATCTGCATCATCCTCATCACTAAATCTCCCACACTCTTTCTCATTGATTTATCATCCTCTTTCACCCGTTCTCTCTAAAACCGTTCTTCATATTTGCCTCTTTCCAGGGACGGATGCGCTCACAGTCTTATGTTGCCCCCACAAGTAGTATTTTTTTACTTAAAAGATCTTTAATAATAATAAAAAATTGCCCCCATAAAAAAATGGATATTGTCCCTACAAGATTTTTTTTTTTAAATGAAGGTAAAAAGTTATAAGAGATAAAAGAAATAATAAATTAATATGTGTAGAAGGTAGTTGTAATTTTTTGAATTTTTTTGTCAAGAAATTATGTATTTTGTAAAAATTTATAATATTTTTTTCTATGAAAATATTATGAACTATTTTCTTGTTCCCATTAAACAAATTTTCTGGATCCATCTCTGTCTCTTTCAAAATGGTCACCCATTGTGCCCTAGTGAAGATCTGAATTTTGCATGAAGTGAAGATCCACGAACTCCATTGTATCGTCACTTTGTCTATTTCATTGATTCTCTCAAAGTGAAGATTTGCAAGCGCAAAATGAAGAAATGATTCCATCTCTTTCTCTATCATATGGATCTCCTTAGTTAGTTTGGTTTGAGTTTTGAAAATCATTAAGTCGAAAACCGTATTGAAGATGCTTGGATTAAACAAATTGAAAACGAACCCAACCAATTATTCAATCAAACACATGAAAACCTGTTCTTTATTTTTCATTCATTTTGATATTCTTATGGTTTTATTTAATGTCTCCAAGGGTCCTAATTTAATTATATTTATGATGTAAATTTTATTATATTTTAGGTAAAAGAAATAATGAGATGTATACAAGTGATAATTATAAAAAATTAAATATTAAATAATATAAAGAATTGGGCATTCAAGAATAAAAAACATTTGTATCTTGTTCTTACCAAATTTTGGTAAGTCTTCCGGTGCGGTGGCTCCGCCGGGATCGCCTCCGTGACTGGTGGGGGTGTACCTGCAAAGGCACTCCGACGCTCAAGTTAGAGGCGCAGAGGAAGAGACAGGTATCACAATTGGAATTAGAATTTCGTACCTCGATTGGAATGGATTGCTCTGTTTTTATAGAGTGTAAAGAGATAGATTTAATAGGATTATTTTCCTATTAAATCTCCTCAAATCTCGTGATGAAGATTGAGATAACTCTATTTTCTATCCTTATCTTATGACCTGATCTTTCTCTATCTTATCGTATAGTAAAAACTGTTCTTTCCGTTATTATTATCCGAGTGGAGTGTCGAGTCCGAGTAGTACATATCTTAAGTTAATATAATATTAAAAAATTATATAAAATAGATAATTTGACCATTTTTTAAAACCAAAACTAAATTAAATATAATCTGTTCGTATTTAATTTTATCCTAAACCAAACCATTCAATGAACCAAATCAACCAACAAATACTCCCTAAAAAATGTGGTGCAAGAATATAAATATGAAAAATAACGGGTTGTATTGTGACTGTGGATTGTGGCACAAATTTCTGTTCCTGCTTCATTTCAGTGGTGGGGAGCAACACATACATTTACGAATTCACTGGTATACAACCATGAAAAAATTTAAAATAATAAGAGCAAAGTCAGCACAGAACATACCTTTTCTCTTTTTTGCTTCTATTTCTCGGATGCTCCGTAGAGATAGAAAACACTTTTTTTTCAACAACTGGAACATTCTATTTGGGAGAATATGATTCCTTTTTCTGTATTTATGTTTTATTTATTGTTTTAGATATTAACCACATACCTGGCTTAATGACCCGTGTCTGATTGTAGTTATATAGTTTTTTAAAGAGAAAAAAGACTACAATGTAAACTTATTTTACATTGTCATCCAATTACAACTCATTATGTTTGGTAAGTTTATTGACTCTTAAAATATTATCTTAAAAGTCATATCAACAATTATTTGTAATTGGATGACCGTGTAAAATTATTTTACACTGTCAGTGTATCACTATTAACCTCTTTTTTAAAACGTTTATTCTGCTGAGAATTTATGTAACTAGCCAGCCTCCTTGACATCGTTTAATGCAAATTGCAAAGAGTGTTGCTAACAAGGGTTTTAAAGATACCAGTTTGAAAATATTATACCCATCATATTAAATATTTTTAATTACTTAAAAAGGCACGTGTTAAATAATTTTATATTTTTAGATAATAAATATTTTATTTTAAAAATCATTTTTATTTTTTAACGAATATTTTTTAATATCTGGCATCTGCTCCCAATCGACTCTGGAAAAAGAGAAAAATAATTATACACAGGACGAAAAAAAGAAACAAGAGATACTGTATTTCAGTATTTATTCTTTGTGTGTGTTTTGATTTGCAGTAAGATTTGTGAGTATTTTGGCAGGAAAAGTCCTACAGTATTGTAGGCACAATTTTGGTTTGCTATAAATGTCCTCGTTAATGTCGAAGCTCACTTATAAATTATAATACCAATGTCCAATAATGCTTAACCTTGGGACTGCTTTGATCTTAGGATTGAATTACACCAAGGCCATTTTGCCTCAACTTTAACCTTCCCAACCCTCCCCTTCCACAACACTGACATTTTACATCTTTTTTTGTAACCACATTTCTTAGCAATTTTCGGAGGAAATTGCAAACTGATATATTTTATAATGTCCAATCTATGATACTAAAACACCTCAATTGAAAATATTAGCAAGCAAAGTTGCAAGAATACCTTCATTAAAATTCTTAAGAATCTATGCACTGATTTCACAATTAACATTTCGATGATTGCAAAGGAAAAGTATTGTATATAAATAACAAATTTGATAAAAACAAAACATGAAACCACAATAAGTCAATGACAGAGAAATTAAAAAATCTCTACAATCCTGAGAAGCAAGAACACACTTCTTGATATTGTTGACTCCAAATAGCAAAATAGACAGGTCAACCGCAAGAGGATAAATAAAGATAAGAATGAGTGATTGTCCAATTATCAAATTGCGTCCCAAGAAATGATGGTAAGAAACTAAGAATAAATTTTGGAGTCCCAAATAACAATTTGTACTAACTCAGTTTACACAAGCTCGAAATTTAAGATTTAATAATCTTAACGTGGGATGTAAATCCCAAATCCCATTAAAAAAAAGAATGATAACAAATGCTCTTAAGATACTCGTACTAGGTAAGGCAGAAGAAAAAGTGCTCATAGAAGAAAAGCAGCAAAACAAAATGCTTTACACATTATTGTCCTTTTTTGAAATTTAATCGACGAAATCTAGAACTTGTAAAAAACGAGGTTGGAATTAGAAGTGTCCCATCACCCCCATGGTCCATGGGACTTTTGACAGGTTTGGATTAAGAAATTTGATCCAGTGTATTTTTAGGACAAATTTAGATTATACTCCTTATCATCCAATCCGTCTTAATTGTTATATGTATTATTTTAACAAGTACTTCCTCCGTTCCAAATTATATGACGTTTAAGGTTTTGACACAGATATTAAGGAATGCAATTAATTGGTTGAATTTCCTAGAAAATATTAGGTAACTTCCGAATATATCCTTTATCTCTCTAATTAATTACTCATAGTACACTACTCCCACTAAGTATTAATTAAGGGTAGTCCTGGAAAAAGACATTTAAGGCAGCATTGGTTTTGTAAAACGACATCTATTTTGGAACAAATTTTTTTCTCTAAAACGTCATATAATTTGGAACGGAGGGAGTATAATTTTTTAAATAATTATATATTAATATTATAATTTTTTGAATTAATAAATAATATTTTGCTTAAAATGATATTATTTTTATATTGATACTATTTATTTTAAAATATATATTGTAAAATATACCTTAATCTAATTATATTTTTTTAATTCTATAATTTAATTATATAAAAATGTTAAGATTAATATATTATGTTAAAAAGTCAAATTAATTCAATCTTGTCCAAATATTGTCAAGTCTTGATCGAGTCTAATTCAGAATCACAAAATTAACCTTATCAAAATTTTGAATCGAATAGAGACAAACATTAACCCGATCTAATCCCACAAACAGTCCTAGTTGGAATGGGGGGAAGTGTTCGAGAGGCCAAGAGAACACGAGAAACATGCATGCTTTGCTTAATTTTCACAACTACGTATACGACGATATAACTTAGTATTAATGAGATTAATTAGCCCTTAGGGCAAGTTAATTGATTAATAGGGCCCATATGCTTTGCCATCATTAATGTTCTAGCTGAATTTTTTAAGCTTGTAAAAAAAAAATGACATACATGAGAAGAATGAGCAGCACTTTCCCTTCGCTGCTGCAACTGTTTTTACAGTGATCATATAGTATTATAGTAGTATCTGGTTCCAGTAGCCTGTTGCAGCTATATATATCTGTTGAGAAAACACATATTCCCACATGCGCTGCAATTAATGCATAACTCTTCAATATAGCTAGGTCAGACTGATTGCCTGCAATACATAGCAAGACTATTCTAACTAAAAGTGGAGTTAAATAATTTTATGAAAGATGATTGGTGTAATTTATTTATGTACTTTAAAATTATTGTTATAGGTATTAATTGTATCAATACTTTTAAGGATAAAATTAGATACAGTATTTTATGTGTTATTTTTGCTATTTTTCAATCAGAATTTAAGTTTTATCTTGATAATCTATACAAATCTTTAATACAAGACTTTATTATATGAATTATCGAGGTAAAACTTTAATTCTGATTGAAAAACATAAAAACAACACCTAAAGTATTGCATCTAAGTTTTTTTTCTTAATTTTAGATGGAGTTGTTTAATTTCATCTTTTTTTTCTTTTTGATGTTTAATTTTATCTTTATTTGAGATAAGTAAGACGATCTCATATAATAGTCAAAAGAAATATTAGCAATCTTTAATATACTTTTTCTAAATTTTAACATAACCTTTATTATTTATTAAAAAATTATTAAAAACCAATATAAAATTATGAGAGTTTTATTAAATAAGAAGTAAGATTTCATAAAATTTTTGTAATATTAAATAAATTTTAATCAATAAAAAAAATATTGAAAAATATGTTGTTAGCATTTATGTAGCAATCAATAACATCACGTGAGTAAGATAAAGAGGGTCTGACCTATTGACTTCTATTATTTTTTTTTTTTAATGACCCATTGACTTCTATTGTAAATTTGTAATGCTCAAGAGATTGAAGTTGAGAGGACATCTCTTCTGATTCTAAACTTGTCTCTCGGTCATGCAGATGAGAATGACGAAAATGACCATATAAAATATACTATGTGACAACATAAGACTCTTCACTAATATAAGATTATAAGCATTCAAATCGATAATTAAAAGTTTAAAACGTATTGTACAAGCATTTTAAAAGGTTGATGCATTTTTATTTTTTAATTTGACCTGCATTACTTTACATACACACACATCAATCATTGATTTATATTGATTAATAGTGTATCAAATTAACAATTAATTTTAACACCGACTAATAATATTATATGGAACTGATGAAAAATTGTTACTGATAACAGAATATTAATTCTATACACGTAAGTTATTCATCGTTAATGTAATAATGTGTATGAAATCAATGCAATTTTCAGTGTTAAACTCCAGATAGCAGAACGGCTAGCAGTGACTGTGTGGCAGCAGGCAACACAAAAACAGTGATAGACAGACAGCTGACAGCAAAGGAAACGAGACAACAAAGTAACTGTGTGTGTGTGTGTGTCTCTATGGTTTCTCAATCTTCTCTTCCTATTTCTCAAACTTAGTTAGGAGGAAGCTGCCTCTGTTTTACTGCATAAGCATAAAGAAATGATTATGTAATGAATACGGTTATTTTCATTCATTTTTTTCACAACACTTTTTTATAATTCGTTTTTTTGTCTCTTTCCTTCACATTACTTATTACATACTTTTCTTTCTTTTCTTCTAATCTCTCTTCATATTGTAAGAATTGTTGTGAAAAAAAATGAATCTGAATTAGATTACTTTTAATTCTGGTCCCAGACAAACAAACCTGTTCATCTCTTAAACTTGTCAGCATGTTAGTGGCAATGGAATTCAGCATGTTTATTACCCATTTCCTTAGGACAGATCTTTAGACAAAAAGAAACACTTAAGGAACAAATTAAAACAAGCCAGGGTTAACAAAAACGACAAAAAAGAGTAAACACTGCATAAAAATTAAACTCATTCTTTAAATGGTTTTATGATAAAACTTTAATTTCAATTGAAATATAATTCCAAAAGTAATTAAGATACTCTACCTTAGTTTGTCTTAAAAAAGTCCAAAGCGCGTAATGCAAAATAGTCAGTTAGTCACCATAAATTATGCAAAATTTTTTTTTTTTTTTTTTGGTGCAAGACAACTCAAAATTTCAAATAAAAAGAATATATTCAAGGAAAAAAGATTCATTTCGTATTCCACCTTGCTATAATTCTCAGCAATCCAGTAATCAATATTAGCTGGCATGGGCAAGTAAAATGTAGAAATGTGATCTATTTGGAGGCTGCTTACAGTATAGGACTCAGTTTGGTTCTTAAAAGCTGATTGTGGACTATTTTAGCTACCTTCCAAATTGCTTGCGGTGCTGAATTCAGAAGAATTCAAATAGACAATAATGAGTGCACAGTACACTATTATTAAAAAATCCATGAGATGCCAAACTAAATTGGCTCCCCATGCTCAACGGCATCCTAGTTTGGTTTGGACTTCGAAAAAAAAAAAAAAAAAGATTAGGATATCTTTCTGCTACACAGACAGAAACAAGTGTGATGATTAATTTGCCAATTATAGTCCTAAACCCTTGCTTCTGTTCTTCATGAATTTCAAGCTGTTTCGCCTGTGCCTTTTCCTGTTAGTGTTAATGTTTATTTCTTTCGACAAAATTTTCTTGAGCTTTTGGCACTGCACTGTTGTCAAATCATGAAACATCAAAATCAAAAGGCATGAGCTACATGCATGTATAAACACGTATATTACTTTCTCCTCCTTCCTCCGTTTGATCCCACTAAATGTATAGGCAATAAAGGAAGAAATATTTTTCCTTTTAGGCTTAATACCTAATTTGGTCCCTTAGTTTTTTAAATATACTCAATTAGGTCCTCTTATTTTTCGACTATGCAATTAGGTCATTTTATTTTCAAAATTGATTCAATTGAGTCATTTCCGTCCAATTAAGGTGACATCCGTTACATGATGAAATCTTCTGGTTATTAATTATGAATAGTGACGGTTATAAACCGTCACTATATTTATTATAATTTAAAATAAAAAAATAAAATAAGAGACGGAGTTGTTGGAAAGGATCTAATTGGATAAAATTAGAAAACTAAGAGATCCAATTGCATAGTCAAAAAATTAAGGGACTTAATTGGGTAAAATTAGAAATCTAAGGAATCCAATTGCATAGTCAAAAAACTAAAGGACTTAATTGAGCATTTTTAATAAATTAAAGGACCAAATAGGTAATTAAGCCTTCCTTTTAAGGTTAACGACAGCCATGTGATTTGAATTTTGAATCTCATACATGTTATATAAGCCTCTCATTACTTTTACCTATATGACTCATAGTGGACTAATATTTTTCTTTAAAACCCACTTTGAATCCCTATATTTTAAAAGGAATTCATTTTTGACTGTTGACTTCAAATATTTTTATATAAAAAATACGTACGGTATCCTAAATTTATTTGCATGTATATACATTCCAATTCATTTCTCCACCTTCTGTCAATTGATCCATCTTTTTTTTTAAAAAAAAAAGTAAATAGGTGAGTTGAATTTTGAAAATTCATCAAAATCAAGAGACCTCAAAATTTAAAGAGCAATTACAGATTTATTTATAGATTATCTATAAAAAAGGTCCCACATCTTATAAAAGACCTGCACCAATTTAATGGTGTAAGATTGTTGGAGGAAGAAAATTTCACCTTCTTGGGTGCGAGAATTTCTTAAAAAACAAAAGAAAAATCAAATCAAAAGTAATTATAATTTTTTTTTTGCCACGATAAGCCAACTGAAACACGGATTGAACTAGAAGATATAACTTAGGTCCATTTGATTTTACTCCAAAATCAATTTCACTCACTGTTGTAGTTAAGATTAATTTGAACATATATTTCAATCACATTTAATAATTTAAAATTAATTTTATCAAAACCAATTCTATCAAAAGTTGAAATAAACGGTCACTTAATCAAGAAACCGAATTCTCATTTTCTATAGCATTCAATGGAGTAGAAGATATAACTTTCTTTTTGGTCGGTGAATTGTGAATAGAAGATATAACTAAAATTCGCCGTTGTAATGCTAGCTGCGCTTGGTTACGCCAATGGGCAGCTGAAAGTCATCTAAACCCATTCATTCACTTTTTTTTGGCCCAAAAACTCAACGGGAATTATTATTCTCACCCCTGAAAATTGCTATTCTCACCCCTAAATATTTGAAAAGACCCCCTTACCCATCAGCATCCTCCCACCCCACCTCTCCCTCTTCCCCCCACCCCCTCACCTTCCCCACCCCCATACCCACCCCTTCTTCTCACCCCCTTCCCCATTCTATCCCTCTCGTTGTCTCTCCCTAACCTCTCTCCCTCACAACTCTTTCCCTCACCGGTCACCTGTGTCCCCATCGTCCTCACATCTCTCTCTCACCTCTCTCCCCATTCTCCTCGCAACAGGTTTGTCCCCAATTTTTTTCAATTTACCGCAGTACAACGGAATCGCGATTCCGTTGTGCTGTTTGAATTTTTTTTTAAATTTTGAATTTTGATTTTGTAAAGTAATTTTTTTTAAAATAAAAATATTTAATTATATTTGTATTATATATTTACAGTATTATTTTAATATTTAATTTTTATATTAAAATATTTATTTATTGAATAATTTTTTTTAATTATTTTTTTAAATTATAAATTTATATTTTTAAATGTGTTATATTTACATTGTAAGTTTGTTTATTTATTTATTTATTTATTTATTTAGTTATATAGTATTTGACTTTATTTATTGTTTATCGAGTTCTAAGGAATTTACTATATTTTTTGTAGATTTACTATGGCTTGTACGAAATATGTTTCGTACGATCAACGAGAGGATCCCTCCACTTTGGAGGAAGATGCTAGTCAGCCCGCCCAGCCATCCAGGGAAGACCAGCGCTGTGTGACAGCATCTGCTCGCTGTCGTCGGGTAGAGGATACTCGTGCTGTTGGAGCAGTACAACACGACGAGCCACAGCCAGAGGCAGACGTGCCACCACAGCCTGAGGCAGACGTGCCGCCACAGCCTGAGGCAGACGTGCCGCAGCCAGCAGCCGCGGTGATCCCGTTTGCTGACCGGATCATTGGACCGCCATTTCCTGGTAGTCCTGCAGTTGATACACTGTTGGGGTCCTACAAGGACCACGTGGCTGGACATATTTGGATTCATCAGCCTCGAGAGGAGCTGAAGGTGGTCTGCCACACTGGGAAGTTGATTCCCTACCCTACCCAGTCACAGGTCCGAGCATACGTGGATCAGACTGGCTTGACGGGCCTTTATCATGCGCGATATATCACGAATAAAGGCTTCATCGATGCCTTTATTGAGAGGTTGCATCAGGAGACGTGTACCTTCCACCTGCCCGTTGGAGAGATGACCATCACTTTGGATGATGTGTCATGTTTGCTGCAGTTGCCTATTACAGGCTTGCAGATTGCCGGCCAAGCAACCGCCTTTTCGAAGGCTGAGATTAGGATGCTGCTGAGGACCGAGCTAGGCCTGTTGTCTGACGAGGAGGCTGATGCTACTACCACGGCAGGAGCTAGGGTCCGTCTCACATGGCTGAGGGAGCTATATGAGAGGTATGTGGAGTCTGGTTCATATGTGTGGGCCGCACGGGCGTACTTGTTGCACTTGCTCGGCTGTACCATCTTCGCCGACAAGAGCTCCACACATGCGAATATTTTCTACCTCTGCTACCTCAGCGATCTGTACACCTGCTCGTAGTACGCTTGGGGAGTATCTGCTTGGCATATCTATACGACCATCTCTCCTATGCGAGCTTGCAGGAGAGCAAGCAGTGTGGCAGTTGTATGACATTACTGATGGTAAGAAATTATTTATTTGTTGTTAACATATTTGTTTGTGTAATTTTTAATACAAATGTTAACATAAATTGTTTTCTTTATTTTACAGGCATGGGCGTTTGCACATCTGCCATCAATTGGCGGATAGGAGCCTGTCACTTGTGACCCCGCGCTTCCCTTTGCTGCCAGATGAAAGGCGACCAGGGGTACCAGAAATGCTTGGGGGACCAGGCGGTTGCTAGATATGTTGCAGATGGAGGACGTCGTCTGGTCCCCATATGATGATGCATACAGGGCTACCGCTCAGAGGCCCTTCTTGGAGCAGACATATTATTCTGGCCACATAAGGTGTGGCATAGACATGTGACCCTATCTGCCAGAGAGGGTTTTGAGGTAGTTCGGGTATGTATAGGGGATCCCTCCACCACCACCTCCTCGTCCTCCATTTGAGACATCCATTCAGACGTGGGCCAAGTGGTAGCAGCATATAGTGCAGCTGGGCGAGCATGTGCCAGAGGATGCTTCATGGGCCTGCACCTCCGACTACCTGGCATGGTATTATGAGCATTCACATCCATATGTGATTCCGCCAGAGAAAGGAAAGGCAGCACGGAGCCCAGTACGTATGTCCAACCCCATTCCTCAGCCTCAGCCTCAGCCTGGTGACCCTTTGCCGAGTGGGAGCAGCATATAGTGCAGCTGGGCGAGCATGTGCCAGAGGATGCTTCATAAGCCTGCACCTCCGACTACCTGGCGTGGTATTATGAGCATTCACATCCATATGTGATTCCGCCAGAGGAAGGAAAGGCAGCACAGAGCCCAGTACGTATGCCCGACCCCATTCCTCAGCCTCAACCTCAGCCTCAACCTGGTGACCCTTTGCCAGAGTTTCTAGATGGTGTAGATTACTCGTGCGAGGTAATGTAATGCAAACACTTTTTCCATAATTGTTTACATTTATTTCGATTTGAAATTATTAATTTTAATTTTCGTTTATGTAGGATCGGTACCGGATGATGTCTGCGATTGCAGAAAGGTTGTTGCATACCAGAGTCATTCCTGAGGGCACACATGACCATGAGTTGGTGCAGCGACTATTGCGCATTGCACAGGGTGGCTTAGGTGCTGGGTGCAGCAACCAAAGACGCAGACAGAGGAGGAGGACCGAGGGCGGTGGCCGCAGAGGTGGTTGATTTTCTATGTATTTTTTTATGTTTGTATAAACTTTTATTTTGTATATATATTTTATTATATAAATGATGTTGATTTTTCAATTTATTACATTTTTTTTGTAAACTCTATAAACAACACGTGTGCGCCTGCTAATATAATGAAAGAACGAACGAACGATTTATCTATTAAAATTATAGAACAAATAACAATAACAACAACAACAACAACAATGTGCAACATCATAGCACTAACAAAATATAGGATTTTTGCCAAGTATTGTTTTTGCCAACTATTTAAAACCAACTATCTATATGAATCCTATAAGATACATCAACCAATGTGCATTAAATTGGTATATTTATTTTGGTCAAGTCTTTAAAACCTAAATTTATACATTTCAAAAAACATTACTCAATATAAAAAATAAAAAAAAAGAATAAATTAAAAAAATTGTGCAACGGAATCGTGATTCCGTTATACAACGATGTACCCTTGTACAACGGAATCACGATTCCGCTGTACACTGTACAACGGAAATCACGATTCCATTTTGCAAAGGAGGTGAAACAAATTTGTACAACGGAATCGCAAATTTGTACAACGGAATCGCGATTCCGTTGTACAAGGGTATTTTGGAAAATCAACAAAAACCCACCCACGTGGGTGATGAGAATAGAAAATTGGAGAGTGAGAATAGCAAAGCCCAAACTCAACCCCCTTTTTTCTTTGAGAAAGCCTCATGTTCAATGGTCTATAATCTATAATATTATATAAATTTTGTTCATGGCACATATTTAGCTTCCATAACACTTTGTTATGTTTAAATGAATTGATACATATCATGGTAAATTTTTCTTATTTGTGACCCCAACTAATAGAGTACCAAATTTAAAGTTTTTTCTCCATCTCAAACCCACAAAAGAAGAGCCCTTGCACCTTAGAGCTCTAAGGGATGCGTTAATTCGGGAACAAAACCAGCAACTTCATTCAACATCCATTAAATCAGGACAAAATAGTGTTGTTTGTTCATTAGATGCAAAACAAGAACGTTGATGGATTCTATTAAAATCCACCCACTAGACGAGGTTCCACAGTTGTAGTAGACAACTTGCTCAATAGAAAGTGCACAATACCCGGGAGCTAGAGTGTAGAGAAAATACAAGAAAGCAGGGACTCTTTGGTCCTTTCAGAACATTGCACTGAAAAACCCAAAGGGTCGGTTCTTAGTTGTCTGCAACAATATAATTACAGGATTCAGCTGATTGGTGGGTACATGCTTCAACATGGCCTAATTTAAAGGGGATTGAGAGCTAGTTGTAGAGAAATTTGATGATGACATAGGAATGGATATTGAGAGTTGAGTGGTGGAGAAAGTTGTGTGGTTGGATCTCTCATCTTCCAGACCAGACCATGAGTCCCTGCTTTTAGGCCATTCATCAAAGAAAGGTCGAAGGGACCGACCCTCTTGCTTCACAGCTTCTCCTGAGGCATATTCACTAGATAAAAAAGAAGGCTGCAGATAATCACCCTGCAACATGGAATTATTATTTGATCTCAATGTAGAGAATGAGGCAACTCCACCGGTTGGCATCAAAGTGTTATCCATCTGTGACTCCATGTGAAGAACCTTGTTGCTTCCTAAAGTTTTGGACAAGAAACTATGTTCACCTCCCTCAGATTTAGGTCCTTGAAAATACCTGTTTGTTTCAAATAAGATTACCCACAATTCAATGGGAGAAAAATAAGGATCTTACTAAAATATTCTGCAATCATGTTTATTTAAATATCAAAACTTATCATGTTAGTGGAACAAGGTGCCTAATTGACCAAATTGAATGGTGGAAGCAAATAATCACAATGATGATAATGGCAACAACACAACAATAACAAATCAATAGAAAGAAAACAGCAATGGACTAGACAAGGTCACCAATGCAGAGCCACCAACAAAGTTAGTATTATTCAGTAAAATTGAAGCATTTCAGACTTCATTATTTTGAACAGATTTGTATCAGTCAAATATGTAACCAAGAAGAAATGAGCATATATTCAAATTTCTAACATATACGGTGGAAGCAGTGGTGCTGAAACCAACAGAAGCTCAAACTTCTAAGAGTGCAATGACATCTTAAATTCAAAGTCTTTCTATAACAAACTCCACTAGAGTTAAAAACTTAAGCATAAATTCCAACTTTCCTTTTTTTTTTTCCCTGAGAACCCTCAATCATGTGCATCATCAACATGGTATTAATTGTGACGTCATACTTCTATAAGATCAATTCCATTAAAGTTCAATTCAGAAGACTAGATGTGATCTGCTTTGGGTGTTATATACATTGTCCCTAAAGAGTTTCCATTATTATTAATCAACAAATCAACTGTTTGGATTTTTATAAAGTATAAGCAATATGATAGCAAAGTATGAATTAGGAAAAATCAAATACCTAGATTTTCTTAGCAAAGGTGGTGCATCCTATACTTTAGAGGAGCCATATTCTTTATCTTTATCTTTTATAAAAAAATATATATATAAATGCACCATTATTTGATTTTGCGATTATACAGACAGCAATCACATGAAGCACAATCAAAAGTGATTGCAAATGAATAAAGGAAAACGTAACATTTCCTTTCTTACAAAAAGAAAATTGTATGGCATTAAATCAGTGCACCTACCTTTCCCATTATCCCCACATGACAGATATTGCAGAAAGCAATATATTAGGCTAGTAGCATCCTAGGATGTTTCACAGTGCACTTCATAATTCAGGAACATATATTAATGGAAGGAAAAAAAGGCAATTAAATGACCATCTTTCTCCCTCATAATTTAGTCAAGAAACCCAGTAAGAAGTTTGTAGGCAATTTCAATTCATGAGGCTTTCCATATTCTGCCTACTCCATACTTAGAGCATCACCAAGACAAGAAAATAAAACAAAATATAAATTGTACCGAAAAACCAAAAATAGTTTAGGATTTAGGGAACGAACTATAACTCCTGTCTTCAACATGACAAAACAATTTTTGACAGAAGACGAAGCAAATTCAGGTAGTCAACAGTTTTGTCTGCCCTCTAACAAAATTTGAAAGAAAAAAATGTAAGGGATACATCTGCAGTAATAGCATTCTAACAACAAAATCAAGTGAGTTGTATGCAACAATATAACCAAAGTCAAACACAACCCCACCATTCTCATAAATCGCTACAGAACTCGAAAGCTGCACAAAGACATGAGGGCCCAGAACAGTGATTAGAATGAAGTAAACAGAAAAAAGCTGCCATTCTGACATCCAATGCTTACCTGGAATTTTCAAGTGTAGCAGGTAAACATATTTCTTACTGGAAACAAAGTGACAATAATATGGGCCCAAATTACAAAAACTATGCATATCATGATCTATATAACATAAATTCATCTACATGGAATAGAAATCAAAGAACTGCATTAAAATCAGATAACAATATTGAAACTCAATAACAAGCACAGGCAGTTTGTTAAAATATGCCAAGCAAAATGATTCTAGTGATATATTTTCCATTGAAGTAATTTTCCTTTCTCCAAACAAAGAAATAGTGTGAAATGTAATAAAAATGTCCATACCTGTATTCTTTACTTGGGATCCCATAGGGAATGGAATCCATATGATAGTGGGTTTGGTCTGTTCCAGAACCAGTCCCTTGGGGATTACCATATGCATTTGTGGCGGTGGTAAGGTTCTGGAAATTTCCAGTTGCACTGCTGCTGCTGCCAGCAGTTACAGTCAATGATGTCACAGTGGATGATGACTGTGTCATAGTTTGTGATTCCACAGGCTTTCTTGAACGGTTGCGGCCACGGTGCATGTGTCGCTCGCAGTACTTGGAGTCTGGGTAGGCTTCCTTGGAGCACCTCCACTTTTTCCCATCAGTCCTCCTGCATCGTCCTGGCTCTGGGTCCACCTTCTTCCCATAGAAGGAACAATAACTCACTGCAAATTTACATGCACAGTTAGTTTCCCACCTCTACTTTATCACCAATATCTAGACAGGCCCTAGGTTACAAACAAGACATTATCAAAATGTGCAGTACATACATATCCATAGCATAGGTGAAAAACTACAGAACTGCATAGTTAATTGAGTATTGCACTATAATATTTAGTCAGAAAGAAAGAAAGCTGAAGGGAAGGGGACCAAATAACCAATCAACAATCACAAATCTGTGTTTCTCTTAACAATTTCCTAAATAAAATCCTCATGAAAGATGAGGAATATAATTGCAAAGTGAAAAGGTATGTTTAATTGCAACCACATTACCAAATATGGTATGGTGAGTTGTCATCCTACCCATATATGAGAGTTGAGGTACCCCTACCCTACCCCAAATTCAGTGCAGGTGTTTTAGGTACAAAGGGGGTCAATATGCAATATGCACAATGCAAATGCAATATTTGGGTTACATAAAATGACATCACAGTCCCAGTCTTTATCTATAGTCTACATCTACAACAAAGGTAAAAGAAAGGGAATAATAGATAGAATGAAATGAATGTGGAATGGCTGAGTTTGAATAAAGAAACTCACTGGTGGTAGAGGGATGGTGCAGGAAGGTTTGGGAAATGGAGTGGAAGCTGTTCTGAATGGGAATGACTAGATCAGGAGGCACAGGAAGACCAGCCACCATGTATTTGTAAATCAAAGCTTGATGTTCCAGTTCCTGCCACTGAGACATTGTGAACGGCCACTTACTCATCTCTCCTCCCCCACTCTTATTCATCCTCTTCTCTTCTCTTTACTTCTCAACCCAATTCTAAATCATCTTCTCCTTTTTATTTTTGTTTAGTTTAGGTGAGTGAGTAGGTTTGGTTTCTTCTCCCTTTATTGCAACCCCAACCCTCATCTACTCCTCTCTGTAATTATTATCATCACTCTTCACCTAATTACTTCTTTCCTTTTTTTTTCCCCCTTTTCCACTCTACTTTCTCTCTTCAAATTTCACGCTGTAACAAATTGCATCAAGTATTTGTTCAAGAGAAAGGCATCAAAGAAAAAAATTGGGGAAATTAAATTATGCGTGAAGATAATTTTTTGTGTTAGGTTACAGTTCTATTTAGAAAATTAGTTTAAACCCAAGATATGAAAAATGAAGACTACAATTATGCATGATTCAATTAATTAGGCTAGCAATTAACTATGAATGTATTTAAAATACTATGAAATCACCTTGTAAATTGATATTGGTCAAACTGTTGAAGATCCAAGTGTCATGATGATGTTGATGATTACCATCATTCGCCAAACCACTCCTGTCTATCTCCATTCTCCAACATAATTATGCTTACTTAATCAATGTACTAAAAAATATAGTATATCAAGTAAAATCAATATGCCGTTAATACACTTTTTTTTTTTTTTAAGAAAAAAGGATATAAAATGTTACAGAATGTGTAGTAGTAGTTATAGTTAGTTGTATTCACGGTGAAAAGTGAAAGCATCACTTTGAGAAAAAACAGTATAGTACAGAGAAAACACAATTTTGGGGAACAAGGAAAGTTGAGTGAAGTGGTATATATTCTGTGACACCAAATTATTTTCAACCTGATATATCATATGCACCTAATAATGATAATTTCATTTTTCAAACAAACAGTCTACCATGGTTGTATATTTATTTTTATTTCCTTTGAATTTCAAAGGTTCCTTCCATTCCATGAGACCCAAAAAGCAAAAGAAGGGTATCTAATGGTATGTGTGTATGTAATGTATCACATGTATGTCCCCTCCTGGTGCCACCCCTTTAGCTGACAGCAACCACACGTGATGGGGCTGAAGAGGGCCGGGCCCATGGGCCCAAAGCACCAAGTGAAAATGAAATTTGGAATGGCCACCGCTGGAGGAAACCATCTTTTGGTTGCTGGAATGCGGGTAACATTCGACGTGGGGCCACACCCTCTCCTCCAAATGAAATAGAAATGACCAAAGTGTGGTCCAAATCTAAATGTGCCAGATTCTAGTTTTGGGGTTCTGTATCAATATCACTGCCTATGTACCATGTACCACCCTCTAACTGTAGGGACTCTATCTCTTATTATTATATTATATACATGGTCATCGATCCTTTAATTTATTTCATTCATGGACCACATTGATCCCTCCCTATCTCGATTTTAGCACCATTTTCTCTCTTTCTTTCCATTCTCATTCTCTCTTTGTGCTTTGCTTGATTGAATTGTCTCTTGGTTGGGAGTTAGGACATGGCTCAGCTTCTAGTGAGCATTGGGGGAAACATGTCAACTACTTGCAGTCATCAAGAAACGAATATTACTCATGTTTTCTTTAAGGAGGCCAAAGACAAGACACACACACACACAACAATAGGTTTGGCAAGTACGAATTTTTTTTTTTCTTTTCCAACTTCAATCCAAACTTTTCTTTTTTCTTTTTGCAGTTCTCTTGACGCCTGCTTCTGTCAAGTGTCAATGATTTTTTTGACGAGGGTCTGAGAAAACGCACAATATTAATAATACTAAATAATAATTTGACGAGTAGGTTTATGTTGACACTAAAGATACGATTTATTGGTATCTATCTTATAAAGTTCTCACTTCTAAAAATGATTTTAGAATAACTTATAGGTTGGAATAATATTAAAAAAAAATTATATATTCTCATATTATTTTATAAAAAAAAATATTGAGATAACAGCTAGCTGGAGGGGAGAAATTATTCAATCAAGTAAAGTATTATTCCTTGCAAGCCACACCTTTATAATATTAAAAGCATTATTAAAATATATATAAAAAAAATTATAGCTTACACAACTGAAGAGGGAATAATATAATTTTTTTCTTTTCACCTGAGATTTACATTGAACTGGATTCAGATAACCATCATATATGGATGCTACTGTATAATATCATGTCGGCTATGTGACACTCTTAAATTTAAATGGACTCTGTCCGAGTTTATCACTGCTGAGATGTATTGGGCTTCCTTTGTCCAAGTTATCCTTTTGTAAGGTAGTTTTTTCTTCTTCATATTTCTTGGGCTCGGGCCCTGTTTTTCTGAACAGAAAAAAGTAGGGTTGTTCAAAAAATTCAATTATATAAAACCAATCCATAACCAACTTAATCCAAACTACTTTAAATCCATTTTAACGGATTGGTTTAATATCCAAATCCAATTTTTTGGATTTTAAATCCAATCCAATTAATTTGGATATGGATTGGATATTTGTTTGGATTTTTAAGTCCAAAACCCATGTCCACCACAAACGTTTTTTGAATGATCTAGCATTTTTCCGAAAACAGTACTGGCTGAGATCATCCAAAAAACACCTCGGCCGATGTCGCCAAGATCAGTCAAAAAAGCCCTAGCCGACGTCTGTGGAAAATACACCTTGGCCGAAGTCAGCAGAAAACGGCCTTGGCCGACATCGGCCGAAAACTTCCCTAATTGATGCCGCCCAAAAATATTCTAATCGAGACTGGCCGAAAATTGTCCCGGTCGACATCGGTCGAAAGTAACCCTAGCCGACGTCGGCCAAAAACTTCCATGGCTGAGGTTGGCCGAAAATACCGTAACTGAGATCGACCATAAATAGCCTTAATCGAGTCGATCGAAAATTGTCTCAGCCGAAGTCAGCCAAAAATAACCCTAGCTGACATCGATCAAAAATAATCCTAGCCGACGCTGGCCAAAAACTTCACTGGTCGAGGTTGGCTGAAAATACCGTAGCTGAGATCGATCATAAATAGCCTTGATCGAGGTCGACCGAAAACTGTCTCGGTCGACGTCGGCCAAAAATAACCCTAGCCAACATCGGTCAAAAATAACCCTAGCTGACGTCGGCTGAAAACTATCTCGGCCGACGTCGCCAAAAAATAACCCTAGCCGACATCAGTCAAAAATAAATCTAGCTGATGTCGACCAAAAACTTCCCCGGCCAAGGTTGGTCGAAAATATCATAGTCGAGATTGGCCATAAATAGCCTTGATCAAAGACGACCGAAAACTATGTCGGCCGACGTCGGCCAAAAATAACCCTAGCCGACATCGGCCGAAAATAATCCTAGCCGAGGTCGACTGAAAACAGCCTTGACCGAGGTCGGCCAAAAACTTCCTTGGCCGACGTTGGCTGAAAACTTCCCTGACTGAGGTTGGCTGAAAATACCCTAGCTGACATCGGACGTAAATAGCCTTGATCGAGGTCTGCCGAAAACTGCCTCGGTCGAAAATAACCCTATGCAAGGTCGATCAAAAACAACCCTGATTGAAGTCAGCCAAAAATAGCCCCAACCAAGGTCAGACGAAAATCGATTTATGGTTTAAAACTAGATTTAGAACCAAATTGGTTTTGAACTATAAACTGATTTTAAAACCGCTTTCAACCGATTTCAAAAAAATCCAATCCAATTTTTATCCAACTAAATGGATATGGATTTAAATCCAATCCATTTAATTGGATTTGGATTGGATATTCAAAAATCCAATCCACAAACACCCCTAGAAAAAAGAAGTCTCTACATTAGGTTCGACTGATACTTCTTACACCCTCACAAATTTTTCCCTGCCCCCCCTCCTTTAATTTTATAATTTTCAAAATTCCCGAATTGCCTTCCTTCGTTTATAATTTCTTTATCTAACCCCAACTCTCCCAAACTCTAATGTGGCTTTGTCCCTCACTCCCTATGTGACTCCATTTTTTACTGTGAATTGTAACACCCTAGATCCGGTTTTACATATATTCTCATTTACAAACTTATTTTAATTCAATAGGCATGTTAAATAACTTTAATTTTTCCAAAAACTATGAAGTTAATAAAACATAGATCGAAATTTTACTAAATTTTTAAACTTTTTCATTAATTAATTTCGGAAGTTGATTATCGTCACCTTAAATATAAATATACATTTTAAAATGAGTAAGACATAATAAATAAAGTAAATAACTCTGTCTATACATATATACATGAACTAGAGAATTTCATAACCCAAATATTTTTCGGAGTAATAGTAATATATATACATTTCCAAAGTGTATACCAAATACATAGGATAATAGAGTACGAAAACTGAATATACATGCAAGTAATCTGAAACCTAGGTCTACTCATGCCAAGATACATGAAAAGGAAAAAGGGTCCGAGGACTCAGAGCAGACATCACTAATACCCAACCCTGCATGTTAGACCAACCTCCAAACGAAAAGTGACGAAGCTGATGAAGATAACGTCTTTATGACATCTACAGGTACTGCCATCGGTTCCTAAAAAAAATAAACAGAGGGTGAAATCTCTGCTTCATCAAGCAGTACACACAGAACGACTTGACAGTCACATACACAATCCTACTAGCAACCACGATGTGGTTCTCTAACGGTCACACTCGAAACCTATTCGTTTCCACAGCTATTCTTGTAAATTATTTCACACTGGCCAGCTGCCACTGGAACTCCCAAAACTCAGTGGTCTTACACATTTTTGAGTTGGATGACTGTTGGGAGTACACCTCTCACCATGGTACTATGGCGGGGTCTCACCAACCGACGATGTCTCGTATTTTTGTCAGGGTGACCGAGTCAACTACGTGATCTATCATCACAACTCAGTGCCTTACCCTCCAAGAACAACCTGCCTTACGATCATCTCCCAGGTACCAACTGTGGTCATCCATTACTCCGAGAACTGACTCCTCAACACTCTCCTCACAGAGTTTATTTTCTTTCTTCGTCGCCTGTGGGTTTCCCGTTGCACATGGTACAGGTGCGGACGAATTGACGCCGAGCTAAAGGTACCACCTCTACGCTTACATATGCATATATAAATAAGGACTTTGCCTTTATCGCTACATCGTAACGATCTCATCACCCCAGGTGACGCGTCATTCGCAATCCGACCTTGGTTCACAGATAACTCGCAGCTGAAATATCCCATGCGACCTTCTTGCCATCTTGCAATCTGCCGTACACTCGTATCATCCTTGTACGACTCTCAACTCAACATGATTCACCACGCGTAGACAATTTTATTATGTTTTATGTATTTTCTTCTAAATCGACGTGTAACATTTATCCACTACATCAGTCACACTTGACCCTCAACGGAAAGGTTTCCCTTCTTATTCGATCCTCACCAACACAAAACAAGGATCACAAAGTTACTTATGTCAACCATCAATTACTAAGTTCACACTCTTTTTACGGATTAATTCATTACTTTCCGTTATTTTTATCACAAAATCATCGTTTTCCACAAATGTGCTCCGCATGGAGTTCATTTGTTCCCACGAAGATTATAAATCCTCATCCCCACATTCAACATCTACAACACATCAAAATCATGCGCACACAACTTTTTCACAATGCCCAGGGTTCACACCCCCCAGGTCTCAGTCCACAATATACATAGTACAGTTAATTTGTATAATGAATCAAATCATAGATAATTAGTCAACACATAGCATATTGATAAATATTCACCTTTAGAGGTAGAATATCATCTCTCAAGCTTAAATACATCATATCACATCAATAACACAAATATCAACAAAATTGACTAAAAAGACAGATTTCTCTTTGACAGTATTGAATGTGAGTTCTCACTGATACAAGCAAATGACCTCAGAATTTAAAATTTTTTATACCAAATTGAAGCTCTTGAAATCTATTTTATAGAAAAGTATCCCACTTATAAAATCAACATCTAGAAAATTTTATAAAAATTTTCGAAGTCAGCAGCCCTGAATTTTGAGTGCTCATTGAACATAGCTCAAAGAAATGTAAATTTCTCCCACTTTTCAAATTCGTTTTGAGCTGAATTTTTTACAATAGAAAGGTAACATATTTATCTTTCTAAAAAGGTAACCTTGCCTCCAAATTCTTTCCCTATTATTCCCAGTAAATTTGTTTCTAACAGCCTAAGTTTCAGACTCAAAACAGAGCTCAAAAACCCTTGCCCTGTTTCTTTTTAAAAGGTTAATTTAGAAATTGGGCATGATAATTTTTTTAATTTCTATGGTTAAAAATATTGTTTTTTCTAGTTTTTAATGGTTCAAAAATGAAAAATAAACATTAAGCACACAAGTGGGAATTTGAGAAAAACCGAGACATGTTCCAGGGAAACATGAAAACAGAACATCCATTTTGAAAGCTACATATAAACTTCAAGACGAGGTTTTCTCTCCATGATGTCAAAATAAAAGTTGTTCCTTTTTGTGTCTATTTTCATCCAAAACAAATTTCGTGAAAAACCAACGGTTAGATCTTCTAAAAATTGCAAAACTGTGGGATCTGTCCAGGGACACTCGAACCTGACAGTCACTGTTCCATTGTTTTGGAGTTTGTTTTCAACATGCAACCTTCATCAATTAATTCTACGAAAATTGGGCATGGATTCCCTTGTTCCAGGGGCCTTCCCACTCAGTTTCAAAAGAACAAAAACAACACTAAGGCCAGGACATGCACTCACACAGCCACTGTCAAGGGTTTCAAACCCATTTTATCAACTTTTCACATTCAAGCATTCAAACAAACACACAAAACAGTCAAAGAGGGACAAAGAGTCCCCCTCACCTAGAATAGAATCCACAAAGAGCCCCCTAACTCTCAACCACCCTTAGACTAAAAATAGAATCCACAAAGAGTCCCCCTCACCTTGGGTTTTTGGTTCAGCTGAGAGAGAGGAAGAGAAGACAAGTTGTTGGTGATGAAGAGGGGACCTCCCAGCTTGCATGCAACCCACCAGCTTCACAAAAATGGCTTCCTCCTTGTAGCTTCTCACGGTCAAGAAGGAAGCAAGGGAGAGAACAAAGCCTCGGGGAGAGAAAAAAAAACATGAAGAGAATGAGGGAGAAAGAAGCTCGTACACGTTAATATCTTGGATAATTTTAAAATTTTGCTATTTGTAGCCATCCTTCCTCTAAGGACACCTCCTTCTCTTATTATTTTTTTTTTCTACAACTTACGGAACTCACGTAAAACTTTCAAAAATCTCACAATAACACTATGGCACCTAACAAACATAGAACTTAAGTTAATTATTATATCAATCAACATAATTTAAATTTAGTTTGTTCTTTCATTATTAATCAAACACTTAATCATACAATTAGAAAAATCACAACGTTACAATTCTCCCCAACAAGAAAATTTTCTAATTAAATCTCTTATCTTCATACTTATTGGGTTGTAATTTTCGGGATGTTACATGAATCTCTCCAATCAATTATATTATATAAAATAAAGTTTTGTCACGTTGGTTGATATCACGTGACAATACCATATTGATTTTTTTCCACCGAAATGAAGACGATTTTATTTTTATGGTAATTTTAAATTTTAAATTTTTTAATTCATATTAATTGATAACACTAATTTAAATTCATATTAAAATTTGAACGTGATCAATATTTTAAGATATTTATGATTTGAATTTTTAAATTGTTTAATTCATATGAATTGATAAGGCTAATTTAAATTCAAATTTTCATTTTAAAATATAAACTATTATTATAAATATTAAGCACACACGTTTATTTTTTCTATTTTTAATTCATAAAAATACATCAATTATAGTAATTAAGGTGATTATTTAATTAATCATTCACAATTTAAACATTTTAATTGATAATACAATTATATATTCTAATTCAAATTAATTAATATCACTAGTATATATTTTGATTCAAATTTAAATTTAAATTTAAAAATCTCGCGAGATTTATTTTAGGCAGATGCATCTCGGAAAATTTTTCTACTTGAAATAAAAATAGTTTTTTTTTCATTTCTAATTCATAAAAAATACATAATTATATTAATTAAGATAATTCTAATCAATATAATTTTTATAATTTAAAATTTGAAATTGATAACACAATTATATTCTTATTCAAATCTTGCAATTAGATTTATTTTAATTTCATAATTTTGTAATGCAAATATATATTTTGGTTCAAATTAATAAATAACATTATTGTATATTTTGTTTCAAATTTAAAAATATTGGGAGATTTATTTTAGTAGATCAATCTTTACCATTATTTTGTTAAAATATTATAATCATGTCTTTAAAATGAAATTAAATTTAAGTAGATCAATCTTTACCATTAATCAATCAATCAATTATATTATATAAAAGAAGGTTTTGCCACGTAGGTTGATGTCACGTGGCAACACCATATTGATTCTTTTCCAGCCAAAATGAAGATGATTTTATTTTTATGATAATTTTAAATTTTAATTTGTTTAATTCATATTAATTGATAACACTCATTTAAATTCATATTCAAATTTGAACATGATCAATATTTTAAGATATTTATGATTTAAAATTTTAAATTTTTTAATTCATATTAATTGATAACACTAATTTAAATTCAAATTCATATTCAAATTCAAAATTATAACAAATTAAAATAAAGAAATTGTGCAATTAGATTTTTTATCTCATAATTTTATAATGCAAATATATAAATGGTAATTTAAACAATATCTATATATACATGTGTGGATGATAATAAAATTTGAACATTATCAATATTTTAAGATATTTATGATTTAAAATTTTAAATATTTTAATTAATATATTCACCTGATTATATTAAATATAGTAATTAAAATCATTACAATGAGTATATATATAATTTGATATTCTGATTAAATTAATCAATTAAATCATTAAATCTTAAATAGATTTTGATTCTATATAATTTGGTAATTAATTATTAAGTTTTATGAATTTTATTTAATAATTATGAAATATTTTTTATTATCGTGATTTTATGATTTGGTCCTGGGTTAGAGATCATGGGTGTCCTCCAACCCACTGAGTCAGAGACTAATCCCGCTCGTGGTACGTGGCTGCAGCCGGCCCAAGGAAATTTTGCACACAGAGGGAATTGAACATGGATTATCCCGCTAAATAGATTGTTCCTCCTAATGTGAACGCAGCGGGCCTTACACCACTGCGCCAATCCTTTGGGTTATCGTGATTTTATGATTTACCGTTAATAATAATAATAATAATAATAATAATAATAATAATAATAATAATAATAATAATAATAATAATATTATTATTATTATTATTATTATTATTATTATTATTATTATTATTATTATAAAAGAATGTTTTATCATGTAGGTAGATGCTACATGATAACATCACATTCATTTATCCCCTCCAAAATGCTATTAAATAATTTATTCTATTTTTAATTCAAAATATATATTTATGGTAATTAAGATGATTATTTAATTATGAAATACTTAATTACATTAATCAATCATGACTAGAATATTCTAATTAATTAATAATACAATTATATAATCTGATTCAAATTAATTAATAACACTAATACATATTTTGTTTCAAATTTAAAGCAAATTTAAATTTAAAAATATTGCGAGATTTATTTTAGTAGAGCAATCTTTACCATTATTTTGTTACAATATTATAACCATGTCATTAAAATGAATAATTTAAATTAAATTTAAGTAGATCAATCTTTATCATTAATTAATTTGTTACAATATTTATGAATATGAATTCTTCTCTCATATTTTTTTTTATTAGATACACGTGGATGTGAGACAGATGTTGATAATGTTCATGTTTTTATGAATATGAACTCTTCTCCCATATTTCAGAATGTATTGAGGAATATTCAAAATTCAAAATTAAAAATAGGTTTATTTTTACCTTTTATCCTTATAGTCTATTTTATGTCTCTAGGTACAATTTTAATCTTTCAATTTTTTCAAGTTAATTGAGTCATTTTATTTGTGAGAATTAAGTAAATTTTATTTGTCTCCATCAATTTTCTTTTATTTAAACTTCTCATTTTTATCTAATGTTTACATAATTGAGTTGATTAAATTATAGTTAAATGTATATATATGTTGTGACAAAAAAATTGTAAAAAAAAAATATAACGATGACGGGTACGGGTATGGGGATAGTTAGATATCCATCCTCATCTCCATTAAAAAAATTTGGATAATACCTGTACCCGTATCTATACCTGGTCAAAGTGGGTATTTCCGTCAAAGTCGGGTCGGATTCAGGTAGGTATCCACAAATTTGGGGCTCTTTGTCATGCCTACTTGAAATTACTAAAGAAAATTTTATAGTCTCTCAGTTATTAGCCTAAATAAAATATGATTAAAATATCATTATATGCATTACGTTATTTTTGTATTCATCATTAATATTTTTATTGTAATCTACTGATTTATAAGTTCAATTGCCCACAAATATTTTTTTTTAATAATTAACATTAGACATTTATCTTCTTTATGATGAAAATATATTTTTTTAAAGAAAAAATAATAATTACAAAATATATTATAAATTTTGTTATCATTAATATTTTTTATTATAATTATGTGTATATTTAAATTTTATATAAATGCAAATATCTTTATAAAGATAATAATGTTCTAAAACAAATGTTTATATAAATTAAAATGATATAAGACATGTGTAAATATAAAATTATTTAAATATATATAAATATTCATAATCATTTATATATATCTTTTACATATACATACTAACACATACATATATAAAAAAATTTAAAATTTAAAATATATTAAAAATTAAAAATTATAAACTCAACCTTGCACGGGTTATTAAGCTAGTATCTACAAAACGCAACACTTGAAACCAAGTCAGTGCACATATTATTATTAATAAAGCGCAACTTTCAAATATTTATACATTTATATCAAACTATACCAGTTCATGGTCATTCAGCGTAACTCAAGTGTAAGAAGGACATTAAATTGTCCAAGAATTTCACTTGTTTCAGCCTAGGATGTAATTTCCACCATTTTTCAACTGTGGATATGTTGGCCCCATAAAAAAAGGACAAAAATTAACACCAGCTTCGAACCCTCGTGGATAAAAAAATTGTAAATTAAAAGGGGGTGAGCTGGTTTTGGGAAAGAAAGGGGAACGGGAGGTATATCAGAAGGACATTTAAGGAAATAGCTTGGAAAAAAACGAAGAAGGTAGGTATATCTATTAATGTGGGGAGGTATAATTAACATGACCCAAAAGAGAGAATGAATTGGTAAAGAGAAAAAAAAAAAATCACAATGGGCCCAAACATGTGGAAGTGGCACATAGTAATGGTGGGACGGTTTTTATACAAGATAAAAAATGAAACATTTAAATATTACAATAATCATAGATAAAAAAATTGTACAATAATTATAAGTGAAAATTAGTATATTTGCAGGAAAAAATATTTAAATTTATATTTTATTATTATACTAATTTAATGTGAATTTAATTAAGTAAGAAATATATGTTAAAAATTATTATTTTTAATTATATTATAAGTATGAAGTATTCATTGATTTTGTCGATAATTAATCTTTATTGAAAATCCGACTAATCATTTTTTAATAAGATATTTTCTTTCAACTACATTTTTCCATCAAAGAGACTTAAATTTAAGACTTTAATTGAGAAATTTAAACCTATTTTTACTTGGACTAACAAAATAATGTTGGTAAGATTTGCTTCTCTTCAATTTAACAATGTAAAATATTAGAATAAGTAAAAAGAGAAATGCTAGTGACACTCTCTCTAAGTGATTAGTTGAAATTTATAGATAATCACCAATTTTGGTGGGTCTCACATATTATTTAATCATTCTCTCTCCTAATTTAATCATGGACTTGCAAAAATTGATGATTTTCAATAAATTTCAATTAATCACATAATAAGTGTCTAAAAGAGAATAGCTAGCACTCCTCTAAGTAAAAAAGATATTCGTGTAGTCATAAAAGGAGCGAATAATTTGTTTTTTATTCCATAAAATGAAAACTTTTTCTTCAATTAAGTCTTTATTTCACGATAAATTGGGTAGCGGCAAGAGTAAAACGATGGGTTGGGCTAGCTGATTTGTGAAAGAGATTGGATTGGATTGGATTGTTTTCAAGAAAACGTGTAATCCAGCCAGCTATTCTATTTCCAATGTACGCGTGAGTGAATCAATGCTTTGGTTCGCAGTGCTATGCCTATGCCTATATATATATGAGTCCAACACTGTCGGTGTTTTTGCATGTGCGTCACCGCTGAATCCTAGCTTTCTCTTCATCTCCGCTTCAAAATAATATCCTCGCTATCTCTGTTCCAGACAAGTCCAACACCACACTGCTTCAATTTCAATCGGGTACCCTTCTCCTTTTTATGTTTTTGTTTCCGATTTTTTCACAAACAAAATTAACTAGGTTCTTTTAGATTGCATTGGGTGATCTTGGGTATGGAAAAAGATTAGATTTTTGCCCTTGCTTTTCTATGGTTTTGTCCACATCCAAATGGGGTTTGTGATTTTATTTTCATTGTCATATTTATGTTTGATTTGTTGCATGACAGGCACATTGAGAAATGAGTTTGAGTAATGGGAAAATCGAGGCACCATTGCCAAGTAGTAATGAGGGAGGTGCTGAGATTGAGAACAATGAGAAGAAACCCTTCAAGATCTTCGTGGGGTATGACCCTCGTGAAGATCTTGCCTATGAGGTATGTCGCCACTCCATCTTGAAAAGGTCTTCAATCCCTGTTGAGATCATACCGATTAAGCAGTCAGATCTGAGAAAAAGTGGCTTGTATTGGCGTGAGAGGGGCCAGTTTGAGAGCACTGAGTTCTCCTTTTCAAGATTCTTGACACCTTGCCTTGCCAATTACCAAGGTTGGGCAATGTTTGTGGACTGTGATTTCCTCTACTTGGCTGATATCAAGGAATTGAAAGACTTGATTGAGGACAAGTATGCCATCTTGTGTGTTCAGCATGACTATGCTCCAAAGGAGACCACTAAGATGGATGGGGCAGTGCAAACTGTGTACCCAAGAAAGAATTGGTCTTCTATGGTTCTCTATAACTGTGCTCATCCAAAGAACCGTGTTCTCACTCCTGACACTGTGAACACACAGACTGGTGCTTTCCTTCACAGGTTTCAATGGCTTGAGGATGATGAAATTGGATCCATCCCTTTTGTTTGGAACTTTCTTGAGGGGCATAACAGGGTTGTTGAAAATGATCCCACTACTTTGCCCAAGGCCATCCATTATACTCGTGGAGGGCCATGGTTTGAAGCTTGGAAAAACTGTGAATTTGCTGATCTGTGGCTCAACGAAATGGAAGATTACATGAAGCAAGCCAAAAAAGAATCTGATAATTAGATTCAATCAGCTTAGGCTTGTCATTTGTTGAGAGTCAAGTATGGCCATGTGTTATTCTTTATGTCAAATTCGTTGTGAAAAATCCGCATCTGATGATGCATGTTATGTGAGTAGGAGTATAATCACTGCTGGTCTATAACTTATCTTTAGAGTTTTTGTAGTATTCTTTACCTTATTACATTACATTTACATTGGCATTTCAGAGAAAATGCTCTTCATGATGTATTTCATTTTTTATTTGTTTAATGACCTCCCTAGGACCTTAAGGGAGGTACAAGTAGCACTCTGTATTGAATATTTTAATGAAGCCTTCATTGTTACGATTATATGTTGCTCACTTTTTTTAATTTATGGCCGATCATGAGATGAGTTCTAATATAGGTTCCAGCTTCTGCTTATAGGTTGTCCTGAGATTGAGAATGTGGAAAATGGAATGTACATTTATCTTTTTCCTTTATAGAATAACTCGTTCCCAATCAGCCAATCTCTCCATCAGTCCATTTTATTCACATGGGGGAAGAAACATACATTAAATGATGTAAGATATGGACATTATAAAAAAATTAAGATGAGACTAAGATTTTATTTAATACTACCTCTGGTCCTAATTATAAGCAACATATGACAAATCATCAAAATCAAGATAAGTAGTTAAAGTAGTTATTTTTAATTTATTTTATAATGAATTCAAATTTTATTCCAAAAGTACCCTTTACTTTATTGATGTGAATGCATAGAAAATAGAGTTAACAATAAAGTAAAAGAAATTTTACCCTGAGTAACTTTACAAAAAGGTGATTGTTGCTTATATTTAGGACCAAATGAAAATTTAATTTGTTGCTTATAATTAGGACCAGAGGTAGTAGCTTGTATTGAAATGAGTAGTACACGGTTATAACTTTATAAAAATACCATTACCTATTTAAAAATGGCTAAAATATGTTTTTCGTTCTCACAAAATTGAAAATGTACACTTTTCGTCCATGCAAAATGAAATGCGTCAAATTTTGTACCGGAGTTAGGTTCGGACCTACATGAGGATTTTTGGTGGTTAAAAACCGCCACAAATTGCATAAAAAATCGTCACAAATTACAAAAATAAATAAATAAATAATGCAATTTGTGGCGGTTTTTCTATAATTTGTGACGATTTTTTTAATGGGTGATTTTTAACTACCAAAAAATCTAATTGTCACAAATTGCATAATGTAGGTTCGGATATATTCGTACTTAGTTCCGAACCAAAATTTGACACATTTTAATTTTGCAGGGACGAAAAACGTACATTTCCAATTTTATGAGGATGAAAAATATATTTTAGCCTTTAAAAATATATTGCAAAACTTGCTTGGCATCAACTGTGTGACCGTCATTGCGTGTATGGTAACTAGAAAACAGTACAAGGGAGGTTTATATTAACAGGAAAGGTATACGGTGTTATGTTAGAGATTTGTAGAGTAAAAAAAGATAAAGATATCAAGTGAAATTTTATTAAACTTATGGAGATATAAGTATAATTTATCCTAATTAAAAAGAAAGGTACTAGACTAATTCCTTGTTCACCTCCTTTACAACTGCTATCACGTGGATTAAGTAAAGCAAAGGTATGGTGCTCCAGAATGATATTACAGTACTTGAATTTCAATTTTAGCCTGGTTGGCCAAGCAATTTTTTTTTTTTTTAATTTCAAGCAGAGCAGAAAGTTTACAGGCACATGACCTTACCTTCACCAAGTTCATTATATGAACTCTTCATGTGTAAATAAAAAAATAATAATTCAAGGTTTAGCATTGCACCTTTTCAATATATTTTCCACATGTGAAACTAGGAGTGTAATTGAATCCAGTTTGGTTTATTTTAAGACCCAACATCCCTACCTGATGAAACATGAACTGGTTAGGTTCAAATTGGGTAGCCGGGGTCAAGTGATTAAAATATTATTATACTATGAAAATTAAAAAACAAAAAAAAATCAGAAAAAATAGTCCAAACAAATACAATACAAATATTCAATAAAAGATGACATTCCATAGCTATAATTAAAAAGAAAATAAAAATCCTACTTATCAAAATGAGACTATTAATCATAGTAAACTCATCATCTCTATTTAGAACCCAACAGACTGGCATTTGATCACAATCAAAAAGTTAAAAATGAAGTACCTACTTAAATAAGGTGAGGAGTCTGCTGCAGCGTATTATCTTGAGATCGGAACCTAAGCTCCCTTAATTATCGAAACCTTCAACTGTGCAAAAAACTAAGGGAATTTTCAGTAACATCGGAGAATAATATGAACAAACTACTCCTTCCGTTTCTTTTTAAGTGTCGGATTTTTGAAAAAAATTTGTTTCTTTTTATCTATCATTTGTAAAGTTCAAGATCACATTAATTACTCTTTTATCAATTATACCCTTACTTCTCTCCTAATCTTTAATGAATTGACACATGTATTTATTGTAAAGTAAAAATGAAAAGAGTGTAAAATAGGAAATCTCATAATTACTTTATTAGAATCAAGAAAATTTAATGCATTCATTAGTTTCTACAAATAAATCTTAAACGACAGATAAAAAGAAACGGGAGAAGTATATTTTACCATTCACATTACCCTAATCTTTTTGGATGTCAAAGCAAGCTCGAAATCCTATGGCTAACAAATAGTGCCATCGAGAGCTTGCTTTCAAGCTTCAAGAATCTTACAAGACTGCGATATTTAAAATAGGGTAAAATATATTTTTAGTCCCTTATTTTATCTTGATTTCTAGTTTTAGTCCCTCATAAATTTTTTATCTGTTTTTAGTCCCTCGTAAATTGTTCTGTTATGTATTTAGTCCCTCAAAAATTGTTTTATTCTATTTTTAGTCCCTATTGTTAATATCAGTTGTTAAGTGATAACATGGAGGACATAAACTGTGTGTGTGAAAATTTTCTGATTAAGTTTCTAGTGACTTTTAAACGTTACAAATTTTTTGGCGCTAAAAAATGCTTACTTTGGTAACATTTCTTGTGATTTTAGAAAATCTGGTGTACGAAATTTTGATTTTTTTAATTATTTTTTTAACATTTCTGATGATTTTAGTCTGCCAAAAAATTTGCAACAGTTAAAAATTGCTAAAAACTTAAACAGAATTTTTTCAATCGTAAATTTTGCTCGCTACGACATTACTTAATAGTTGAAATTAATGTCATGGACTAAAAATAAAATGAAACAATTTTTGAGGGACTAAAAACAGAGAAAAAATTTATGAGAGACTAAAAACAGAAATCAAGATAAAATGTGGGACAAAAAACATATTTTACCCTTTAAAATAATATAGAACGGTCCAAGGAGCAAAGTCACGTGCAAGGCACAGATGCAATTTGCAGTGGAAGATAGAACTACTGAGTAATGAATTACTCTAATTTTCATTGCATAAGATGAAGCAATTCTTTGTATAGGAATGTTGGTACGACATTCACAAAATCATGATGATGAGTTGGCACCATCTTCAATTTTAAACTTCCTTTGATATACAATCAATTGGATGAGAAAAATGAAACACAACTTTTATCTAAAAGAGTGAGAGAATAAACTCGCTTATGATAATAAATATATATGCCTAGAGACCTAACATTTGTTTCCTTTCAAATTTTTCTATTAGATCTTCTTCAGATGGAATCTCAGCACCAGATTCTGAGGTGTTGGACCACCATTCCATGATTTCTTCCTGCTCAATTAGAGAGAAAAGAGCATCAGGTGAAGTTGAAGCAGATATCCGAAAAATAATAATTAGATAACCATTCCATGAGTTGATGCTATTTTTTGTAAATCACTGAACTAAATCTAAGTATATTTCTACAATAACCCAGTAGTGGCAACATCGGGAAGAAAATAATTGGAACTAGATTCATGATAAACTTTTATAACTTGCTGATTCTTTTCCATTCCCATTATTTGAGTAGGGAAGTTAGGAAGACAATCATTCACAGGTGTTATAATTGTAAAAAGGCAAAGACAGATGTCTTTCTGACATATATTGTTGTGATGCATACATATCGACAAAACACACTGTGAAGTAATTTCTGACTTGGACACTTTTTGTCTGGAAAGATCACGCCTTCGCAAATCCTTGGGGTGAGATTAACTGTGTGTTTGGTTTTGTGTCATGTACGCTCATTGTCTAATTAAATTGCGTCAAATAGAGATAAACCACGCAGAAGCTACAAATTCTAGCTTTTGGTTGACATGCTTTAGAGAGCCTTAAACGTGCAACCAAACATGTACTAATTCCCACAAGGTGTTTCTAGGGAATTTCGAATCTAGATGACTAGATCTACTAGATATCCCTCTTAGAATTATTGAATGTTTTAGAACCTCTTCTTCAGCTGATAACCATTGCACTACTAACTTAGTAACTTCACAATTGGTATGCATGATCAAATAAAGCAGTCATGCAAAGTCAGTAGTTTAAATTTCTTTTGAAACCTTAGACACTTAGTATGTAGATTCACGTAAAATTTCCCAAATAACGTAGAAGCAAGTCCACAACTCTTGGACACCCAACCAAACACGTGGTCAGAAATGTCTAGTCATTCACTATTAATTGGCTAAAAAAATGAAAAAGAGATATTTATATGTACGAGAAAGGTTAGCAATACATTCTAACATACTCTTTCAAATACACTCTATTATTGGTTTAAATTTATTAAAATTCAAAAAATTGTGTAGGTTTCATATTTGATTTAATGAGTCTTCGCTCATGATTTTATAGTTTCTAATAAATTTTAACTAATATTCAAGAGCGTGTTGCTAACACTTCTCGTACATGTACGCATGCATGTTAATTGTTATATGAAAATGAAGCAAAAAGTTAGTTCACTTGGTTCAACTTGAGTTAGGACCTAAAGTTTCACTTTCACACTACGCACGTGTCATACCAAAAATATCTGTAGAGCAAAAAAAAGAAACTAAAATGCACAAAATTAGAACCCCGAAAATTTATATTTTGTTCATTACTCAATAAGAAGCAAACCACCATTTCAAATATCTAGAACGTTGTCTGGATAAAGATAAGGATATTATTCTTATCATTTAGATTTAGTTTGATTTTAAAATTAAGATGCAAGGTGTATAAAAGGGGTCCTTGTGAAGAGAGAAAACACCACCCAAGTGAGAGGGGGTCATCTAATGGTGAAGTTTTTTCTCAAATTTTTGCAGAAAATTTGTAATCTTATTTGAGATAATGAATATTTGCTAAGATGTTCTCGTGAACATAGGCAAGAGGAGTTGAACCATGTTACAGTTGTGTTCCTTCGCTACTTACATTTTATGGTGTTGTTGTTAGTTAGTGTTTTCTATCCTTTGATGTGTTATTCCACTATTTCCGCTATTTCTATCCTGTAGTGTATTGGAGATAAAGCATAACAGTTTCTGTTACAGATTCAAATGCTCAAATTCAATCATACTATTATCTATTGTTTATTGTTATCTTTCTGTTTCTTATCCATTGTTTTCTGTTATCTTCTTGTTCTGATCTATTGCTTACTGTTATCATAATTTGGTTCTTATCTATTGTAACAAACTCGTCTATATATGGAGAGTTTGCATCTCAGTTGATGAACAATAATAAACACTTAGTTTATTCCCTTATATGGTATCAGCAGCTTTTGCTTAACAGCAAACTTCGATCCTTAACACCATGAATTCCCCTACTAGATCTGATGAAAACACTACAATCCAGATCTCTGACTCTCAATCTGTAGTGGCCCTCCACAATCACTCTTCCATTAAACTCAATGGCATCAACTATCCAGCATGGAAAGTCCAACTCAATGCTCTCCTTGTTAGGTACGATCTGATCGGATTTGTAGATGGCACCAACACTTGTCCAGCTCCCAGCCATAGAGATTATCACTACTGGAAGTGTCAGGATCAACTCATTCTTCACGCTATCATATCCTCGGTGGACCAAAATGTCATCACCATGTTGGGCAATGTCAACACGTCCAAGAATGCATGGGACGTCCTCAACAAAATGTATGCAAGCAAAACACGTGCACGCATCATGCACCTGAAGGAGCGTCTAATTCGATACACAAAGGGATCTCGCACAATTGCATAATACCTTCATGGTATTAAATCTCTGACAGATGAATTGGCAATTATCAAATTCCCATTGGATGATGTGGATCTAGTTATTCACACACTCAATGGACTCAGACCTGATTATAAGGAGGTCTCTGCTGCCCTCCATACTCGTAAGGCCCCAATCAGCTTTGAAGATCTGCATGATCTCATAACTGATTATGAAAATTACCTGAAGCGTGAAGACACCACTCAAGATCTCACTCCAATTGCCACTGCGCATGTTGCACATAAAGGGAAATATTCCCACCACAAAAAGAGCTACCCATCAGGCATAAGCTCTAACTCATCTTCTGGAAGGGCCACTTCTCCAAATTCATCTCGCAGAGTCATTTGTCAATACTGTGAGAAACCTGGGCACACAGCTAAGACTTGTTACAAGCTACATGGATATCCATCCAAACGCAATGTGGACCCATCAGCTCATCATGCTCGCACTGCTTCTTCAACTATGGCCTTGGATTGGATCATGGACTCTGGTGCTACGCACCATATCACCAATGATCTTGACAACTTGCATCTCACCACACCATATCGTGGTAGTGATCAACTTATTGTAGGTGATGGCTCTAACTTACCTATCACTCACACAGGTAAAACCATGCTATACACACTAAACCTACCAAAAGTTCTTCATGTTCCTTCCATAACTCAAAATTTATTATCTGTCTCATCTTTATGCAACACTAACACTATCTCTGTTGAATTCTTTTCTGATTATTTTTTGGTGAAGGATTTGAAGACAAAGGTGCCTCTTCTCAAAGGAATCCATAGAGATGGCCTCTACCACCTCCCAACACCACGTGTCAACCCAACAACACTCACCCAAATCCCCACCTCAACCACCATGGCATCATATCCTTGGACATCCCTCAGCTAGGACCTTGAGACATCTCATTAAACAACACAAAATAAAGTTGAGTTGTAGCACCCCTTGCATTTCTTGTAGCAGTACCAAGAGTCACAAGTTACCATTCTCCTTATCGAGTCTTAGTAGCAGAAAGCCTCTTGATCTTATCTACACTGATGTATGGGGCCCAGCTCCTGTTAGGTCTATAGATGGTTTTTGTTTTTATCTTATTCTTGTGGATCATTTTTCCAAGTACATTTGGTTGTACCCATTGAAAAATAAATCAGATGTCTCTATCATATTTCCTCAGTTCAAAAATATTGTTGAAAAATATTTTAATACACCTATTGTTTCCATATACTCTGATAATGGTGGCGAATTCGTTAAATTAAAAACATTCTTAACCCAAACTGGCATTTCACATTTCACCAACCCACCACACACACCAGAACTAAATGCCACCGCTGAACGCCGTCACCGCCACATAGTTGAAACAGGGCGTGCGTTATTACATCATGCCAACCTCCCACCAAACTTTTGGTCTCATGCATTCACCACTACTGCCTACCTCATCAATAGATTACCCACACCCAACTTACAGATGAAATCTCCCTGTGAAGTCCTTCATGAGACCACCCCTAACCCACTGCACTTACACTCCTTTGGATGCCTATGCTTCCCTTGGCTACGCCCTTACACATCAAATAAACTCCAACCTAGATCAAAACCATGCATCCTTATTGGATACTCATCCTCTCAATATGCATACTATTGTCTTGACCCCACCACAAACCGAACCTATACATCTCGCCATGTCACTTTTCATGACAACATATTCCCCTATATCCAACTCACTTCCACCAAATCACCTGACCCACCAAGTAACCAACACGTGGTCACCCTCCCTCTACATACACTACCATTGACCACCCCACCAGTCACACAAAACCAATCCACAACCTCTAACCCATCATTGACCTCACCTCCTCAAATCTCTAGTGAACCGCAAGAAGAGGCACCGATGACTTCTGAACCTTTACCAGGTAATCATTCTCAACCCACTCATAATACTAGAATAGTCACTAATAGTCAATCTGAAAGTATAACCATGCAGCGCAACCACCCAATGACCACCCGTTCTAAAAACAACATTTTCAAACCCAAAAAGGCCTTCACTGCCACAAAACACCCACTGCCTGAGAACCTTGAGCCATCCACGGTGAGAGAGGCTATGCAACATGCGCATTGGAGACAAGCAATAGCAGATGAATTTGAGGCATTGATTCATAATGGAACCTGGTCCTTGGTCCCACCGTCCAAAAATCAAAATATTGTTGGTTGCAAATGGCTTTTCCGTATAAAAGGCACCCCGATGGCTCCATTGCTCGCTATAAGGCCCGTCTTGTAGCAAAAGGATTCACACAATGTCCTGGAGTTGACTTCAAAGAAACCTTTGCACCGGTGGTTCGACCTCAAACAATTAAGGTAATTCTATCCCTTGCCATGGGCTATCATTGGCCAATGCATCAGCTTGATGTAAACAATGCCTTCCTCCAAGGCAATCTCACTGAAGAAGTGTTTATGACCCAACCACCGGGCCTCAAAGATGACCAACATCCGAACTATGTGTGCAAACTACACAAAGCCATCTATGGCCTTCGCCAAGCACCACGAGCCTGGCATGATGCCTTGAAGACTTTCATCACAACATATGGCTTTGTTACAAGCAAGAGTGATCCGTCATTGTTCATCCTTCGCTACTTACATTTTATGGTGTTGTTGTTAGTGTTTTCTATCCTTTGATGTGTTATTCCACTATTCTCGCTATTTCTATCCTGTAGTGTATTGGAGATAAAGCATAACAGTTTCTGTTACAGATTCAAATGCTCAAATTCAATCATACTGTTATCTATTGTTTATTGTTATCTTTCTGTTTCTTATCCATTGTTTTCTGTTATCTTCTTGTTCTGATCTATTGCTTACTGTTATCATAATTTGGTTCTTATCTATTGTAACAAACTCGTCTATATATGGAGAGTTTGCATCTCAGTTGATGAACAATAATAAACACTCAGTTTATTCCCTTATATAGTGTTGTTGTCAATGTGTTCTATCCTTTGATCTTCATTGTGTGTAAAGGGGTTTGTTTCCCCAACAATCCCATCCATCTATAGTATAATTTATCATAGCCTAAATCTCACAGTAGTTTATGGAGTCAAAATGATATGGAAACCAATAGTTTCAAATTTTCAATACCAATAGGTACACAATGAAAACGAGTGGAAAAGCTAAAAATAGTGATTGATTATTACCTCAAGAAAATCATGATTGGATATATACTGAATTTCGACCCTACACTTGATACTCCCCACTTTCACCGAGAGAGATTTTCTTGTATTCTGCTCTGAACAGTGTCTTTGGGACTGGGTCTCTGTAGATAAACCAGAACAAGGAAGAAGAAAAAAAACAAAAACAAAAGGAATAAAAACAGCAGTCTTGTATTCAATAAAGAAAAGAAGACAAGCAGTCATGATGTCTCATCAAACTAAAGAACTCCAGGGAAATTTATAATGTGGTAAAGTAACATAAGTCATGTATGCTTTACATGCAGAGAACAAGGTGTGATTTTAATTATACCATGTATGTATGCCACATGGTATCCAGTTCCCCCTAGCCCTTCTTCCCACTTCCCAAGCCGCAAGCGCAAGAAAAAACCATCAAGTTGTGAGATTGACCCATGAGTATTTATCCATCTGATGTAAAGGACATTCTGTTAAGTAAAAGTCACAAAGATCCATTTGTTTTATAAGTGACAAAAGTATACTCTATGATAACTTAGCACAAATATACATCTCTATCTCTACCTATGATATTTTATACACTCTGGTTGGTTTTATTTCTCCTTTCCATTTTCAGTTAATACTTTACCTGCTAGAAAAATTAGCAATACAGAGGCTCCTTCCCAATCAATACCAAGAGGCATAAGCAGTGTATTTGTAAATAAATATTTTACAGGTAGCTTTGGGTGGCATATATGTAATCTCATTTAATGTTCTTCTTCCCTAATTTTTTTTTTGTTTCTAATACCATTATTGTACTTAGTGATTGTATGCCTGGTTTTTGTTTATACATGGTTCGTCTTTAACTCAATTTATTTGTTTGCCAACTTATCTTCTGTTTCAGTCAACTTGCACGTTGCTTTAGTTAGATTATTTATATTTTCGCTGGTGTAAGACCAATTCTGAATATCTTTGAAGAATTATATTTTTTCACAAAGTGCTCCTATCGGGACATTGTGAAAATATTTCTAAAAGTCCATTCTTTCACATAAAAATGGAAAGGTTATAACACAATTCACCTACTTTTTTTGCGTACATTATTTTTTGTGGAGTCCCCATTATCATATATATGAAAGGCGTAAAGGGTGACCTAATGATAAGAGAAATTCAACTCATGGAGCTGAACTCTACTTCAGTTTACTTAAATGTTTGTTTAATTAATCAGATTGTGCAAGGCACAATGGTATAATGGCTCTTTTCATGAGAAACAGTGAAAATGCAGGAAAAGAAAATTGTCAACAGCTGAAAAAGAAGGTTCTCTATGAAAACTTCTTGCCATATGAAGGATGTGCAAACTACTGATTTATATATCTGAAATCTACCCTTATACCAACGCATTATGATTTAAGCATGAATACTGGGATTAAGAAGAATTAATTTTCATCGTTGATGTAATTTGGCAATTACCATGGGCTATTTATAGTATATGCATTACGCATGAACCATAAAACCACGTGATAACTAGCTTCATTTACATGAAATGACAAAGTATAAGTTAGTTGGCTAGTATTACTTACTTCAGGATGTCAGTGCGGGACAATCGTAGCTTTTTTACTGCATCAAATATTTCCTTTGGCACGTGTGAAATCTGCCTTTCAGCCAATTTGGATGGAGATATTATAGGATTTTCTCTGAATTTGTTTTCCTCTGAACTTGAACCACAGTATTTCTTGAATGATGCATTGCACCCTACCTTAAGGGTTATAATTTCATTTGATTTCCGCTTCAAATTAATATTTTGACCTGCTTGGTGATCAGTTTCATCATTAACAGAACCGCCAGATAAAACTCGGTCATCCTCGTCAGTCGGCAGCCTGGCACTCTCTTCATTGCTTGGGATGAAATGTTTTCCACAATCATTCACCAAGGCATTAGCTTTCAGTTCATGTTTCCTAGTTGAGATTGAAGTGGGACATGAAATTGCCCAGTGGTTGGGCTGAAAACATTTGATGCATAGACAAGGATGTTCTCCCAATCCTCCGTATGAATCTATATTCTTCAGGAGATCTTCTAGCTTGTTTTCTGCAATAGCCGAGCAATCAGAGAGTTGATGGCCCCTTTTTCCACAAAACAAACACAACATATTTATCTGCGTGGTACTGTCTGTTGCGTTTGTTGGTATGATATGTTTGATGGCACCAAATCTCCTTGCAAACATTGAAGCCATTGGCTCTAAATTCCTGAATCCTGGGGAAGATGAAGGGGGTCTGAACATATACTTTGATTTATGATCATTATTTCCCTTATCTTCCTTAAGATCAGTAGAGGCCTCTGTGTCATTGGCAGGTTGTTCTCTCAAGGGAGCAGTGAATTTTGGAGAAAAACGAGTTATCCACAGACTTCCCAGATTATCTCTTCTGTGACAGGTATTCTCTTCTTCCTTTCTGTCAGAGAGCGCATTGGAATCGATGTTATCAATATTATCTGTATTTTGTTTGGTTGAAGATGAATGTGATGCCACTTCTTCCTTGTCCGTACTATGGCCCAAGATGGAATGATTTTTAGTCTCCACTGGGTTATTTTTGCTGCTTTCCTGACAGTTAAAAAAATTTAGAGGTTTAATCTTAGGCTGCAAAGATGGACCGGCATCATATCCCCCAGTAGATACTTCAAACTTATCTGATTGCAAACACAGTTTGGAAAGGCTATTTTTCTCTGCACAACAGGTTATTGGAGTAGCATCTATTCCATGTTCCATGTTACCTGGCTCTAAATCCTCACTATTCTTTCCTTCTTGATGAGACATTCTTGTTCCTACATTCTTCAAGCTTGGACAATATATGGACTGAAAAATGGATTTGAATCCTGTATTTCTTGGCTCAGGATCTTGATTCATATTGCATGTGATAAGTTTCTCGTCAGGCTGTAGATTATGATGATCTGTATTTGCAAGGGTAAGAGCCAAAGTGTTTGAATCATTTTGAATTGATTGTGAGAGTCCTTTCACCATGTTTGAAATCCAGTTCATGAATGAGCTGTCCTGTTTAACATAGGATTTGGAACCAGAAGTTTCTTCAATTTGCTTTTTGACTCTTTTACTCCCAATTATCAATTGTTGTTGAAAGTTACGTCTCTTCTTTCCTGTTGAAAAAAAGCCAGCACTGTTACAGCTCTCAACACTTGAATGGCTGTCATTCTCCTCCCTTGATAATATTACATTTGCATCCCCATCTGATAAGGATTTTTCCTTGCCTTTGTTTATTGCCATATGAATTCTGCTATGACATGGAGAATGCAAAACTGGAAGAATCTTATCACATGGTAGCATCATTTCATTGTCCTGAATTTTGTTTTCAGTCTCATGAACATTAACTCCGCTTGTTCCAGCACAAGCGGCTTCACAGTTGAAAGTTCGTAAATCATTCTCTGCACTATGTTCCAGTTTTTCTAAAGTACTCCTGCTGGAGGATGCTAAATTAGTCCCTGGAGCACCAGAGCCTTTGTGTTCAATTATAGGCTCAACTGCGGTATGTAAATCATCATCGGTTACTGCAGCCTTTTTTTCAAGACCAATATCTATGCCTCCATCAGAATGTCTCCTCAGAGAAGGATTTTGGTCCATGCTAGGATTATTTTCATCTGATTGGAGTAATAAATTATCAAATGGCCCTTGGTCAGCCTGGCCTGCAGGAAAATCGACACATACATTTCAGGTATGCACAAAAAGGAAGAACTTGAAATTTTCAATAAATTTCCTTCCTTAAACAGAAAGATGCACCTATCAGGTATTCTTTCCTATCAGCTATAAACCAGTAACAAATATTAAACAAATTAGAATGTGCTACAAACATGAGTGAAAATATACTGAAATGTCTGGATACTTATCCTCACAGTACTTAAAAGGCACCAAAAAGACGCACCTACGGCAGGAAGCTAGAAGGGGTTAGTGCCTCTTATAGAAGTGCCTTTCTGGATAACAACTAAAAATCTCTAAAACCAGCCATGTAACTTGCCAACTGTGATACTAAGGAGTAAGACTTTGGGGCTCTTATCAGCAAGCATCTTAAGGACTTGTAAATTGAATATCATAACCTTCTATTTTTACTGTGAATTTTATGCTTGAACAGTAAATTTATATGGAAAGCTAATGCAAAATAGTCAAATATTTAACTGTTTTAATTTTTTTAATGTTTAACACCTTTTTTTGTATGTCTTGTGCTTTTTGGTGGATATCTTTTCAAATCATTAAAGTCTGCCTTAAGGGCACCTTTCACCTTTACCTACTTTGATGACAGCACATACCTGAAATAGCAGAAAATTTGTTTCCCTCTATCTCAGATATTTTATCAGTTCCAATGTTGGCTTGATCACCGGTAATCTTTTCCCAATTGTTCATTAGATTCCCATTTTGATCATTAGGCAAATTAGGTGCTGTTGCTGTGGTGTTCACTTTCTCCTTATTACCAACCGATCCTGTCAGATGAGAGTTCTGAAGGATTGAGAAAATGATTCGAGGAAAAAGTGACCAGAAAGACACTAATTCAAACTCACAAGTCCCAATTAAGTATTTAACTAATTAGGATAACAAATGTATTTCTTTGTCCTTCAGTAAGGTTTATTTGAACCCAAAAATCTACTGTAAAGCCTCCTTTCCTTGCATCTATTCACTTACCTATATCATCTTCTTCATAGGCTTTACACTCTGCCCTGACACTTGAATCACATGTAGGATGCATAGTTGGAGCATCTGCTTCAGCAATATCACTCTTGGCACATACAACTGGTATAGGTTTCACAAAGTCATCATCTAAAGGTTTATCAGTGGTAGAACTGCCGCCAGTAAAATTTTGTGGCGGAGCAAAAACCATACAGCTCGTTCCAACATCCCGAAAAAGAGAACTATTTTTATCCGCAAAGCTTGAATCGGCACATTTAAGACTCAAACCTTTATCTGGAGACCAAACTATTTCAGATAGGGGGTCAGTGGCAGCAAGTGTCATGTCCACCCTGGAGGCTGCATTTGCACCTGCACCTGAGTCATTATTCAATTTTTTCCAAACGCACTGGTTAGCATTATTGAGAAAGAGTTCAATATCAGTCTTTGGTTTTATTTTCTCGTTTTCGGCACTCATCTTCAGAAGGATAAAGTCTTGACAAAAAGGTCCTGAAATATTATTACAATTAATATTAACCTTCTGCGTAGTGCTTAAAATGAAAATTCTGAATGCTGGGTAAATGTTGAGGCAACTAATTGTATAACACTAAGCCTAGCACTAAATTACTTGACTGGATTATGGGTTACTCGTTAATCAGTTTTCTAAGATGCATCATATTTTAGAAAGCATGTTGGATAGATACATTTGTTTCACCTTTTCCTCATGCAAATTGAAGTGTTTCAACGGACCATTATTCTAACTTGTTTCTGCAACATTCTTAATCCAAGTGTTTCACAGATGCAAAAAATAATTACGTTTAGAACATTAGGCGAATCTAGTAAAATTTGTTACAAGACTAGGAGGAGAAACAAGCAGCATTAAGCATTATCAAATATGCAGAATATCATGAAGGTTGCGATGAGGTTGAAAATAATTTCTTGCCACGGATAATGTCAAGAATCAGACATACCAAAAGCTCAAGCTGCTAGGTACAGGCTTATGATGAATGGTTTTTATCTCATTTCAAACTTCCTCATGGCACAACCTATGAGCGTTTAAGTGTGGACAAAGAACAAGGTCATCATCATCACCTTGTGTTGAACTTGAAATTGAACTTAATTGGATTAGAAGCAGCAAGGATTCAGCCCGATCATTTGGCTACATATCTGTAAACATTTAACTATAAATAACCATTGGTACAAAAACATATCAAACTCAAGTACTGGAAATAAGATATTGTTGTTTGCATATCCTAACAGAAGCGAATAGATTCTATGCTAGTGTTGGTAAGAACATAGTAAACCATGTTAGAAGTAGAGTAGACATTAGGGCGTGGAATTAGGAAACATGTGTTGTGTAGCTGCTGCTGCCTAGACTCCAAACTTACCTCATAATAATAATAATAGATTACAAGAGTTGGTTTCCAAGCTTTAAGGAAAATAATTGAGAAGTGAAGGAGAGAAGCGTACCAGTTTGGTGTGATCCACAAAACACTTTATTGAGAGAGAGAGAGAGAATGGAGTTGGGGTGCAGTTGCAGAGCCAGACGTCCTGGTATAACAGTTACATGAAGCTGTCTACCTTTTTTCTGCTCTGTGAGGTGAAGGATCTGCCACGTGGACACACTCTCTTCCACTGACCACCCACGTACGTTGGATCATTGCAATTTGCAACATTTCATCGTCATTGCTTTCATGTAATCTGTATCATTATATCGAGGGAATAACACTCTTACTAACCGTTTTTTGTCTCCACTTTTTTTTAAGATTATTTTATCCATATTAATACTATTTTTATTTTTATTTATAAGACGTTGTTGACTAAATTACGTTTTTTAAGAAAATTAGTTAATTTAGATATTCATAATAAATTTGTCTGTAACTATAATATTTTTCTAATTTTACCCTTGATATTATTGGAATTAATAATGAAAGTCTATTCATCTTCTCCAATTTTCATAAGAGAGAGAAAGAGACATTCATAGTAACATTCAATTAATGTATTATAATAAATAAGGATATTTTAGATAAAAAATAATTAATACATAAGATAGTTAAAATGAAATCTTATAAAAATGGACAATTTTTTTTCAAAATAACGTCTTATAAATAGGGATGGAGGTAGTATTACATATTACGTAATAATTAATCTTTTATTTTTATTTTATTTATTTTAGAATCTTTTGCTCCTTTAACTGACGGTAACCGTCCATAAATCACTCACATATATAATATTATAACTTCCTCATCCATGAATCCATGAATCATTATTTTGTTTTATTAACTTCCTTTATTTTTTTTAAATAAAAGAAAATATAGAGAAACAATGAGAAAGGAAGTGCCTATTTTTTCCTAATAATAATAATAATAATAAATTAACCACTCACCGTAAATCTCGCTTCATTTAAACTACTAAACTAGTTATTTTAACTTGGACAAATTAATTTAAATTCAATATCTATAGCTATAAGTATTTAATGTAGTATATATGTTTAAATTAATTTATAGTAAAAGAGAAATTTGAATCAAATTTTCTCAAATAAAATTTTTAATTTAAAAGCCGACAATAGAAAAGTTCATTAATTTGTTTTTTTACTACGTTTTTAGGAGAGAGAAGAAAAAAGTTATCTCAACTTATTTTGGCATATTAATGACACGAAATTTGAGAGTTTTTACTTTCTTATTGTTATTTATTTTAATTATTATTAATTTCGAATCATTATTAGTCAATTTAAAATTTAACTTATTAAAGAAACTCAATTTTTTTTATTTTTTTTTATTTTATAGATAAAATTATTGGAACATAACTTAAAATTATTATATTATCAATATTTTTCTATTCAATACCATGGACTACCAGTCATAAACAACGCTTAGGACATAGACATGCCTAATTGCATGATTTTTTTTATATGTAAGAATCGAAGACAAATATCAGAAGTTTATAATAATTCACGCACCTACTCAACCAAATCTAGAACCGCTTGGTTGATTGCATGATTTGTGCTTCCTTATCTTTTTATTTTGGTTTAATGACTTTTTTTTCCTCTAATTTATTTTTTATGTTTAATTTGATTCTCTTATTATTTAAAAGTTTAATTAGGTCCTATGTTTTTTTAAAAATGGTTCAATTAGATTATTTATTTTTAAATGATTCAATTAGGTCATTTATTTTTTAAAATTGGTTCAATTTATTCTCATTTTTCTTCCATTTGCTTAATTTTTTTTTAAAAATAGATACAAAATTGGTTTTAAATGAGACCAAATTAAACTCATTTTAAAAAACACATGACCTAATTAAACCTTTTATTTATAAACTTTTTATTTTCCCCTTTGTCGATGATTATTTATTTATAAACTTCAAAATGTTTTTTCTGTTTTGGAGAGGATTTGCTAATTTATCAATTTCATAATTCCCGTTTTAAAATGCAAACCATTTTTTATCGGTATTATTTTAAAATTAGTGTACTGTAGCAAATTAAAAATGGAGAACATCATGTTTCCCGAATCGAACGTCCCGACGAAATGTTCGGGACATCCTTATCATATCTATCCACTATTCAAAGTGCAGCTATAGAATTATTGAGCTCAACAGCTCTAGTTTATCATTTGATAAGACACTAGTTTTTATCTTGTGTTAGAACCTAGAATCACTTTAATCCGACAGGATCTTAAACATCAATAACCAACTTACATTCTATTATTATATAGTTTATGCTTATTCTGTTTTTACTTCTTTTGGTTACCGTGCTAAAAGCATTTTAGGACGTGCAAGTGTGGTCCATAATTTGATAATAACGAAGGACTCCATTCCTTATGATAAAAGAAAAAAGAAAAAAAAACAATGGCAAGTAATTGCAGCTTTGTATTCTAAAGCGCAAGAGCGAGATGAATTTATCAATTTAACCAGGCTGGAACTAATACAAAAAAAATATTATAATAATAATAACCGCAAAATTAGCATTCGATACTGATAAATGATAGTCTAAATATATTTATGATGAATATTCTGAATGGTGATAAGTGGACCTTCCTTCCCATTGAGCAGATCCTAGATCACTCACCTCCGTGCAATTCTGTGCCCTGCTCCCAATAACAACGCTCTCCCTACAGCACCAGTATGAAGACCCAAAACCAGAGCAACAGTGCCACCTACAGCCACCCACTTCCAGTCGATGCCATGACCCTTTTGTGCAGTATTACTCATGGCTTGCACCCTATCTTCCATGCAAGACGCAGGCTCTGAGGAGTGCATGTTTGTGTCAGAAGAAATCTTGGTTGTTTTACTTGCCATCAATGCACATCTTGACAAAGAAGCCTCTGTTTTCCTAGCATTCTGGTAAGCTCTCATTCCAGAGTGCAATTTCTTGACAGCTCCCCACATTCCATGGCGGACTCCCAACTTGGCAACATCTTTGGGAATCCCCATGTCTTCATAGTGTAACAGGGTAACCTCGCATGCAGACAGCTGACCATCGCCTTTGCGAGATTCCACTGCATCAATTTCCCAGAATCAGCAGTTGAAACACCACCATTGAATTATTTTGAGGTTAAGAAGCAAATAATAAATAATTGTTCCGACAGTTCTTACCAGGTTTGATTACCCAACTAGAAAAATAGAGCTCCACACGTCTGGGCTTATCCCGTTTTGGGAAACTTGGATAGGGAACTCCCTACAACATTGAAGATTGAATAGGAATGAATAAACCTTGGGGTTACCCTGAATAATCGTTGTGCACTGTCTTTTTTTTAATCAATTAACAGCAAATTTACTAAAAGAAACATGGAAAGCAATAAATCATCTTAACAAATTCTCTGAAATAACTTGGAAATATTTTGCAATTAATGAAGAACATGATTAAAAGATTTAGGGTATGTTTGGCAGTAGGGTGTTGGAAGAAAAGGGAAGAGGGGACAATTTTTTTATTTTTAAATTAAGAGTTATATAAGTTTATAAAAAAATGAAAGATTAAGACATTATGCAACGATAAAATAACAAATTAAGAGAGGGAATCCCCAAGTTTATGTTAATTTGTTATTTTATTTTTTGCATTTTAAAATGATCAAATTAGAGAATATTAATTAGAAATAAAAAATTTGTACTCCGTTCCCTCTCTCTCCAAAGTCCAACTCTCAAACATATCCTTGGGAAACCGTTAAGTGAAGGCAATGAATGGCATTGGACTAATTTCTTTCCTGTCATGTTCTCCTAGAGTCCCAAGGCAATCCTTGATGTAGCACTTATCGAGGAAAAGACGATAGAAAATTGGTTAAGATGGTTTAGACATATACAAAAAAGGTTACTGAAGATACTGGTGAGGTCCATGAGGAGAGTAGACAGCATTATTTTTACTCCTGTAGATGGATACCAAAAGGAACATTGGAAGGCATTATTGAAAGAGATCCCATGGTGAATAATAATATCCCTAAAAATTTAATTTTTAACTAAGTCTAATGGCGTTGTGTGATTCATGTAACCAATCTCAAATAGCTATAAAACTATTGTTGTTGTATGTATAAACTTCAGTACAGTGGCCCTCGTGCTACCTGCTGACTACTATATAGCAAATTTGGGGTTGGCCACTCCACTGCTATCCAGGGTGAATAACTACATTAATAACTAGTTCAAATTATATTATCAACTCAATGTGTGAAACTTGGTTTTAAAAAAAAGAGATTTTTTAGGGGGGGCGGACCATTTTGAAACATTCACTTTTATTGTAATCACATCAATGGGACTTTCTTTTCTAGCGATAGAAGAGGGGGGGAGGGGGCTAGTCGTTGGGAAAGGAGCATAAACAAGAGGAAATGCCATAAAATTATAATGAATCATGTTAGAACCATACCTTTGTCACACAATAGTATGTGTTTCCAGCCTGCCATATTCTTCGAGCAATAATATATTCTCTATCACTACAGAAAAAGGGGAACTACAAACAAAAGAAGTAAATGAAAAATCAGTGAACCATACCTTTGCACACTTAAAAATACAACAGTCTTTAAGATCTTTGGTGCAAATACCTTTTTAATCCAGTGAGAAATCATCGTCCCATTGTGAGGGCATTCCTCCAATACTTTGCAGTATGCAAGCATAGGATCCCATTTAGGACGAAAGTCATCATCCCAGAAGAAATCCCTCACCAACTCTGGAGTTGCATCATCAAAGACAGTTCTACTACGGTAAACTGTAGGACCTGACTGTTAACAGATACAGGTACAACATGAGATGGTGATATATTTCTAATCTAAGATAGAAATACAAAAAGAAATAATCATCAACATAGATGGTGAGGATGTATTGATTATTTTGGGTGGGATATATGGAATGGAAAAAACTTGATGACATAAATCTACTTTAAACTAAGAGGTAAAAGTGCCTCTGATAGAAAAAAAATCCAAATTTATAATTAGATTATGGTGTATAGACAGTTGAAATGAGATGAAAATTGAACCTCAGGATCATGACGCCAAGCTTTGTATTGCATGTTTGGTGTTGACCTCTCCATAAAACTCTGCCAGTCTATCACTCCATCCTTCCCTTCAAGAAGATGAAGAAAATGTTCCAAATCAGCCTGTGTAACAGTGTCCTGCTCCCTCTCCTCAGCCGTATCACCGGACCTAATGCATGTGCAGTAACCAAGTTGCCAAGTGAATAAAACAATTCATTCTTCCTCTAGCAACACAGCACAATATATCATAAAATATGATAGCTAGAAGTAAGCAATTATAAAGACAAGAATTAAACATCAATATAACAAGATTATCAATGCAACAAAGAGCTGATGAAATTCATGGAAACAGTAACAAGAAGCTGATTGATGGTTATATTGAAGGAGATTAGACACACAGAAGAAATCGCATGCAGGTCAGCTGTTTAGGTTTAACTGCAATGATTAATGGTAATCATTAAAATATCGCTATACCAAATTGGATTGTCTAGATCACTTCATAAGTGTTTAAAACTAGTTTTTTAAAAACCTGAAAAACTAAATGCAAAGACAAATTATTACAAAACAAATACTACACGCCTAATACATAATACAACTCAATATTTTCATTTATCCAATCCTCAATAATGTGCGTCCTGGTTTCTTTTTGAAGGATTTCTTATCCTAAACTATAAAACTAGCATACTAAATGGATGTAATCAGAGATCAACTTGTTGCGACAAACATTTCAAATTGAGGAGGTACCTCGCAGTGCGTGCGATGGCGTTGGTGTCGGCAATATCGGATTGCGAAGGCGAGGGATCTTGAGCATTGGCCTTGGCCTTGGCCTTGCCTTTGAAATTGAACCAATAGGTGAAGGCGGAGAGGGCGGTGAAGGCGAGCCAGAGGCGGCGGGCGCCAAAGCCCGGCGGCGCCGTCCAGAGGAATCGGAACTTGCTGCGGAGGCCGAGGAAGACGAGCCCCGTCCAGCGCGGCCGCCACGACCACCCGATCAACAAGCCGATCATCACCGCCAACCAAATCGGAACCGCGCATAGCAAAATGTCGACGAATGTTTCTGTTATCGAGGGTTTCTTCAAAAACTCCACCACGTCGAAGAAAGAATCCTCCATTTTCCCGAGAAAATGAAAGATCCCTCTCTCACACTCTCTCTTTATCAATTTCTATTTCTCTCTCCTCGGTTTTCTTGCTGTTTTAGTAACGAAAATCGAATTAGATGACGGAAACCCTGTTGCACAGAACACACCCAACGAGTTCGCCCTCTTCCATCTTCAACAAACAAAACGCAAACAGGATAGGATAGCCTTCTTCTTTTTCGGTGATAGAAGATGGACACGTGGCAGCGTACCTGCCGTCTATTTGTTTGCATTAATTATATTGGAAAGGATTTGTTAGGTTCGGCAGTTCAAGTCCCCATCCCCAACCTTGTCTGATTAAATCCAAACCAAAAGCCGCGTAAATTTGTTCAATTCTTTTCTGTAAATCCCCGTGTTTACATTATTAGCTGTATTTCCTTCTAAATACATTCATTGATTTCGTAAATTAGTTTATTTGCTTGTTTTATTCAGGAATAATTCTAAGATAATAAATGTTATTTTTCTTTTACAAATACATTATCCAATGGAATTTAAATAATTATATATAAGTTAAAGGATAAAAGGTATATTTTCTTATAATGACAGAGTGTTATATCATTAATTTTATTTTTAATATACTAAGAAAGGCCCGAATCAAGCATGAGACGAGACTTGACTTGACTGAGGCCGCATGTTCGTTTTGAAGGAGAAGCCCAAATCAATACAAACCCAATATAACTCATTACATGAGTGGAACTAGCATGTAAATAAGAAATTAATAAAAAAAAAATCAATATTACTCCCATGTATCACATAGTATAATAAAAAAAAGTTTAATTATTATACACTATAAATGTAAAAAAAAAATAAAAAATACATTGATAAAAAAAATCATAGTAAAAAAATTATTATAAAAATCAATAAATTTATTATATGTATTAACAATGTATTTTTTAGTCGATCACTACATAGACCATTTTTTCAATTAAAAAAGCAATGGAAATTTAATTAAGGGTGAACGTATGTATAAAGAAGATTGAGAATTGAAAGGAACAAGTGAGGAGGGATTACACAGGATTAACTAACGAGATATCATATCAGGGAACAAAAGGGGACACGTGTTCTCTTTTGATTGGTTAAGCGCTCCTATAAAGGCGCTCCCGTCAACAGAAATTGCATTCATTTCATTTCTTGTTGAAGAAGCTTCTTGAAGTAAGAGTAGCGTACTGCACAGAGAGAAGGCAATGGAGATGACGACGGTGAATGCTAAGAGCAAGAACGCCAAGACTAATGGCGTTAAAGAGAAAGGGAAGAAGATCATCCGAATTCAGGTTTCCAAAACCAAGAAACCTTTCTTCTTCTACCTCAATCTCGCTAAGGTATCACTCTCTTTCTTTCTTCCTTCGCACTTTCTATCATCATTTCTCATTCTCGCTCTCCTTAACTTTGCATGGTGACGGTTGCTTGTTCTCTAATCTTTTACTCTGTTTCTCGCTTATCATTTAATCAATCTGCTTTGGAATTGGTTTATTGGTACTTTTGTGCATTCTTTATTTTGTTTTTCATTTCTCATTTCCCTTTCCTTGGAAAATTGGATTTACGGTGCTTGCTTAGCATCTTTTTCCCCTACTTATCAATCTTGTGTTTCCTTCTAATGCAGAAGTACATAAAGCAGGGCAATGACGTCGAGCTCTGTGCATTGGGCATGGGTATAATTTTCTTGAAACCTTTTTATGCTTTTATTTCCCCCCAACCCTCAATTTAGATACATTCTGCTCATTACTTATGGGATTAGGGTTCCGATAAAGAAATTGTGTTATAGCAAGTTAAACTTTGAACATTAAGGGTGTGAAAAGTGACTAGTAGAAAATTTAGATTAAAGATTAATTTAAATTGAACGAAAATTATTTTCAACCTGTTCTTTATTATCCACTTAATTGAAACTAATCACACCCTAAATGTCAAAACTGTTTGTATCGTGCATTCTTTTTTATGTAATTGAGTTTCTCAGATGTCGTGAAGGGTTATAACACACACACTGAAACTAATTACACCCTAAATGTCAAAACTGTTTTTATTGTGCATTATTTTTATGTGAATTTTATCAGATTGTAGTGACTGAACTTCTCAGTGAGGCACACACACTTGCGTTTTTGTTTTTCTAACTTTTCTTTTTAAATTGAATCCCAGCTATTCCAACTGTTGTAATCATCTCTGAGATTTTGAAAAGCAATGGGTGGGCATTTGAGAAAAGTAAGATCAGTCTTCTCCTTACAAAGTTTGCCAAAAACTAAACGTTTTATTCTGAGTTTCAATTAAATTGGTTTTCACGTGGGTATGTGACACAGATATCACGACATCCACTGTTGCTGCCAAGGAAGACAAGGAAGGTCGGGGGATTCCAAAGCCTAAGGTAGGTTTTTCCTTATTTGGATTATCACTCAATTGTTCAGTTTGTTACGTTATTTTATTTATGGATGACCATAATGACACGTCATTTATTTATGCACAGCTTGGGATTTTGCTTGGAAAGGCTGGGGATATGGATCAAAGTACTGTTGATGCATCATGTGGGAAGAATGCTGCTGATTGTAAGGCATGACAGTTACAGACTAGTGCCAAATAAATGGATTCTATAATCGCATTACATGTGTCTTTAGTTCCTTTTTCTTTTACTGTATGTCTAGGGAGGTAATATACAGCGCTGATAGTCCTTCTAAATGTGGCTTTGGCACAAGGTTATTACGATTTTACTCCTGTAAAAAGTGTTCCTTTGTATAGATGTACTTTCTCATAATTCGTATTACTGAAGCATAATGGATTGGAATGTGTTGCAAGTTAGATGGTTCGACCCCTCTTTTTCTCTCTACGTGACTGACAAAGAAAGTCGTTTCTCAAATTTTACATTTTTTAATTGCTAATGACTACATGAGTCCCTAATAAAATCAGTACATATGTTAGACAAGGGACTATTTGTTAATTGGCTACGGTGAGCGCCACTACTCACAATTAATACTTGTTGGATGCTGGCTTATGGCCATATTGATAAAACTTTCTATCTTTGTAAAGATCTTAGGGAGCAAAGAAATTTTAATAACTTTTTCAGCTAGTTCAAACTTGGAAACTGGGAAGCATATCCACACACATAATGATGCTATTTAAAATGTCGAATAGATAAAATTTTAATATTCTTTGCTTCGTACTCAACCTAGTAGAAAAGTTAAAAGAAATAAAGGTGAAGAGAGGAAAAAAAAACCATTTATAACCTCATTATTTATATAAAAAAAAGTTTTTTTTTTCACAAAACATGTTTACTTTTTTATAAAAGACAATTTTCTTCAAATTTATTAAGATTATTATTATAAGCGAGAAATTTCTATCTCTGAATATTTAATAAAAATTGATAAAATTCAAACCTGAAACTAATACTAAAGTTAAGGTACAACTTTTCTTTCTCATAAATACTTATATCTTATTAATATGTATAGAGTAAAAAAGTTTTTTTTGACAGAAGTAAAAAGGTTTTCTTTTTCATTAAACACGGTATTTTTTTTTATCAAAGACAATTTTATTTGAATTTGCCAATATCATTATTATTATTATTATTATTATTATTATTATTATTATTATAAGAGAAAAAAGACTATATATTGACAGTGTAAAATAATTTTACATTATCATTCAATTACAACCCACCATGTATGGTAAATTTGTTGACTTTTACAAAATTATCTTAAAAGTCATACCAACGGTGATTTGTGATTAGATGATAGTATAAAACTATTTTACACTGTCAATGTATCACCATTAAATTCTTATTATAAATGATAAAGTTATATCTCTAAAATTTGATAGGAGAGAAGTTTTTTCATATCCGGGAATCATGATTCCCAAGAATCATGAATCCTAGAATGCAGTGTTTCACATATTAGAAGCTTATTCCTGAGAATATAAACATGGGAATGTAATATTCCTATGTATGTTACAAGTTTTGAAAATTTATTCCCGGGTATTGTTGATTATGGGAATGTTGTAGTTTCTTTTTTTTAAAATATCTTCCCATACTTTTATTCCCATGAAGAGGGATTAGAATGTGATATTCCCGGGAATATGGAAATTTATTCTCTAAATATACATGTAACTTCCATTTTTACTTTTTTTATTTAAATTATTTTGAATTTAAAAAAATAATCCTAGGAATATTAAAATATAATCAAATATGTTTTTGAATATATCCTGGAATAATATTCCCAGGAATCATATTCCGGGAATACAATATCATTCCGTGAAACAAACGCCTCATAGAATCATGATTCCTAGGAATGAATAAAATTTGTTTGGTTGGTTGTTCATAAATATTCTTGAGAATATTTTTATAAGTTACATGGAATCAAAGAGTTATGTGACATTTTTACCAGTTACTTTAATTATTTAATACATTAAATAATCTAATAAGAGTAACGAGATAATTTTACTGTCATAAAAAAATTAACTCGGAAAAGTTAGATTCCCAGCTTCCCTCAAGGAAAAGTTTTTGCGGGAATCCTAGCTAAAAACATTCTCGTTAAACATTCTTTCCCAATAATGTTATTTTTTAAAATCGATACCAAACATGGGAAACCAAGATTCCTAGGAAACCAAAAAATTTCTCCCTTACGCCCCCTAAGGGGACGTTTGGTACATGAGAGTTTTTTCATGCCCGGAATCATCATTCCTGGGAATCATGATTCCTTGGAATGACTAAATTTGTTTGGTTGGTCATATTGGTGTATTCAATTAAGATTTGGAAGGATTTTAAAAGACTTTTTTTTATAAAAAAGTTTTGTGGTATTCAATAAGGATTTTTAAATAAGATAAAAAAAGTCTTATGGTATTCAATCAAGACTTTCAAGATTTTTTTTTATGACAACAAAATTCGATGGTATTCAATCAAGATTTTTTACAACTTAAAAAAAGTCAAATGGTATTCAAAATCCTATAGATTTCGATGGATTGTTTTGTAAATTGGATTTTGATGGATTTTGTGTGACTTTTTAGTTATATGTATAAATACCTCACACATCAAACAATCCTACCCAAACCCTTGGGATTTTTCTACTCTTCCATTCCAAACTTTTTTTTTCTTTTTTTCCATCATCACGAATACTTTTCTCTCTGATGGTCATAATATTGCTAGAGTAATTGGTCATCTCTTTCTTCTAATCCTACACACGCTCTTCATATGATCCTAACAGTGATGCGTTCATATCGTCAAATCACTACGAACCATCCTACCAGCTTACATCATCTAACCAAGTCCACCATCCCATTCCCTTAGGTTCAAAGGTTTCCGCTAAAAAATTAAGCTATCATAAGAGGAGTAGATCTGAGCATGGAGGGAGTTCTAGCTCATCATGACCAACAATCAAATCAAAGTATTATAAGATCTTTCTACTGGCAATGAGACTATTGCTTTCGATTTTAAAAAAAGAGAAAGAGATAGAGAAAGATTGAAAAAAATTGTATTGATTTTATTTTTTTTATCCAAATCTTATCATTTATTTGTTATCTTTTTTATCGACTCTGGTAATTTTGAATGTTTTCTAAAAATTCATGGAATCCTTTAAAATCTTGTAAATCCATAAAGTCCTTCTTAATTCATATTTTATAAATCCATTAAAATCCAAACTACAAAATCCTAATCATAAAAGTTTTTTAAAAAAATCTTAAAAGTCATTACATTCCTACAAAATCTTTTAAAATCCACATGATTTTTTTATGCAAAAAAAGTCTGTTAAAATCCTAATTAAATACACCCCTAAGTTTCCTGGGAATAAAAGAGTAACATAGTATTTTTACCACAAATTTTAATTATTTACCACATTAAATGGATTAATAAGAGTAACGTATTATTTTTACCAAAGTAAAACTTATTTTTTAACTTGGAAAAGTTAGGTTCTCACCTCCTTCCATGGGAATCTTTTCGTGGAAAACTTTGCCAAAAATATATTGTTTCCTGCGAATGTATTTTTTAAAAAACAAACCAAACATGAGAAACAAACATTCCCAGAAAATTAAAAATTTTCCTTGTACCAAACGCCCCCTAAATGTTTTTAAAATAAAAATAACTAAGATTCTAACCAAAACAAGTAATAATTAAATTATAATAAAGAGCGTGACAATTGAATTTGATAGAGGCATTTGTTGGTATCTTAATTATTTTCAAGATACGGTATCTTAATTAATAGAATTCGTAATTGGGCCTAACATGTCTTCTACACTACTGAATTAAAAAATATATATACAAGACACATTAAGTTTTTTTCATGCAAAACAAATTTTGTACAAGAATATGTAAAAAATATTAAAAATTTCTATGGATATTTTGATGAATTCAAAGATTTGATGAAGTATTATGCGAAGATCGATGACAAGGTAGCTGGAATCAGGGTTGTGGAACAAAGACCCACTTTGATTCGTTTCATTGTTGAAGCAGTTGAGGACAAGAGAAAAACACCCATTGTACTGTAACAACATCATTATAAAGAACGACCAAGAACGGAGAGCTTAGAAGATTGAGATAAAACATTAGAGGCAAGAAACATAAGATACAGAGTCTTAAGGCTGCTATCAAGTCTCTTAAATGAAAATGCTAATTAGTACGAAACTATTTTCGTACAAAAAAACACGAACCTTCGTTTTCCGTAAAAAAAACCAATCTATGTTTTTTTTTTTTCCATTTTAATTTAAAATTATTAAATAAAAAAAAGTTAACACTATGTCCTATGCTTGTTCATTCGTGCGTTTTGTGACAGTACTCAACCCTTAAAATGCTTTAGTGTTGTTCTTTGCAATATAGAAGATGTGGTTCTTTTATTAATTCTTTATGATTTTTGCCAAAAAAAACCATATGTTTTATTATGAGTTTCAACCAAGGAAGAAGAGGTTAGAAATTGTTCAAAAAATTAAGATTATGTACATATATAAATATAGTGAAGTAAAACCGAAAATATAACAACAACTACCAATGAATTGTTTGTCAGGCGCAATCAAGAGCGTGGAGCTTGTAAGGCACAGAAGAACAAGTGCATCGAAGAATGCATTTACAAAGCTTTTGGCTACTTGGAAGATAAGAAAGACGAGTTTAACAAATTGATGAAGTATTATGCAAAGATTGATTGATAGGTAATTTTAAGATTTAATGATATTATTCTTTTGTTAATTGTTTCCTTAATTAATTCTTTTATGATTTTAAACTGTATTTTTTCTACTTTATTAATAACACTCTTTAGTTTTTTTTTACGACTTTTGTGCTCTCATATGCTACTGAATTAAAAAAAAAATATATACAAGACACATTAAGGTTTTTTTATGTGAAGCAAAATTTGTACGAGAATATGTAAAAAATATTAAAATTTTCTATGGATATTTTGACAAATGTAAGGAAATAGTCATACTTTTATCAAAATCATAGCAAATTCTGCAAAAAAATAAAATAAAATAAAATAAAAAAAATCATAAAAGAAATTTGCATGAAAAACACAAGAAAAATTCATATGCAATAAAAATCTACATATTTAAGTTATGTTATATAAACTTTCTTATAGAAAAGTCATAGAAAAAATGGGTTTGATGGATGTAAAAAAATTAATGTAGCTGGAATCGTGGAAAAAAATATAAAACTTTCTTATTGAAGGAGTCAAGGACAAGAGAAAAACATCCACTGTACTGTAGCAACATCATTATAAGAAGAAGATTGCATCTTCGATTAATGGCCAAGAACAAGGAGCTCAGAACATTGAGACAAAACATTAGAGGCAAGAAACAGAAGATACAGAGTCTTGAGACTGCTATCAAGTCTCTTGAAGATTCGAGTGAACGTAAATAAACCCTTAAAATGCTTTAGTGTTGTTCTTTACATTATAGAGGGTGTGTTTCTTTTATTAATTCCTTACAATTCTTGCCAAAAAATCATAGTTTTATTCTAGGTTTCAGCGAAGGAAGAGGAGATTAGAAGATTATCCAAAAAACTAAGATCAAAGAACAAGAAAAGCATGACATTTTTTAATAAAAAGTTTTTACTTATTGAATCCTTAAGATTATTATAGGTGAAAAAGTTTTATTTTTGAGTGTTTAAAATAAAAATAATTAGGATTTAGATATGAAATTATCAATTAATATATATATAATAAACTAAAGTGATAAAATTTTGTCTTGAAGTGGAAACTAGCAGTAGTAATGGTAATAGTAATTAAACAAGCGCGTGAGAATTGAAATTGATAGAGGCGTTTATAAAAGGAAAGGAAAGGAAAGGCAGTGTGGGATGAGAGAATGGATCCGCTGTCGGGTCTTCGAGAGTTTACGATGAGAGGCGAGGTGGAGAAGATAGTGCGTGTGAACGGTGAGTTCCGATTCGGGGAGGAGTACACCTTCCCATGCTGGGTGGAGACCGCTTACCGTTCAACCAAGGGCAACCGTTACACCCTGGAAACCCTAGTCCACTACATAAAAAACCACCACCTCAAGCACACCGAGTACATCCAGAACACCTTCGCCGTCGGCATCCCGTCCGTCACCCTCCCCGACCGGAAGCCCCTCCTCCAATACCTCCAGGGCACCCTCTCCTCCACCGATTCCATCGAGTACCGCCCCGAGGACCCTTCCTTTGCCCCCAAATCAAACCCCGACAAATTGGAGGACGAGGACGACAAATTGGACTTTATGTCCGTCGAGCGTCCCTTGAAGGACCGCCAGTCCCTCCTCGAGTGCAAGAATCGCGACTTCTACAGCGTCCTCGTGTCCGCCACCAAGCGCGAGGAGGAGCGCCAGAGGATGGACTCCCACCAGAGGAAGGACGGCCTTGTTGCCAAGAGTCGCCTCATGGGTTCCGATGACAGAGGTTTAGGATTTTCCGACGACATGGGGGGCTACGACCCCACTCCGAAGCCCAAGATGCGCACCAAAATTGGGGAAGGTGTCCCCATTATCTTGGTCCCCAGTGCCTTCCAGACCCTCATTACTATCTATAATGTTAAGGAGTTTTTGGAGGATGGTCTTTATATACCCACTGATGTCAAGGTGAAGCAGATGAAAGGTGCCAGGCCCGATTGCGTCACTGTCCAGAAGAAGCTCAGTAGGGATAGGGTTGTAACCGCTTATGAAGTCAGGGATAAGCCTTCTTCTCTTAAACCCGACGACTGGGATCGGGTCGTTGCTGTTTTTGTATTAGGCAAGGAGTGGCAGTTTAAGGATTGGCCTTTCAAGGACCATGTTGAAATTTTCAACAAAAGTCTGTCCTACTACTACATTTTACTCCACTCCATTCCATTCCTCCTTTTTTAGATTATTGATTTGTTATTTATTCTTGCAGTTATTGGGTTTTTCATGCGTTTTGAAGATGATAGTTTGGAGTCATGCAAGACTGTCAAGCAGTGGAATGTCAAGATTATCTCGGTGGCTTATACTACTACCTTACCTTTTTATATATTATATCAATCTGAAACCTTGTTTGTTTGTTCAAACTATTATTGCTCTGCTATCTTCCTATGTTTTCACCTTTTTAACTTCTACTGTTTCTAACTTGATGATGGCATTGGCAGATTAGTAAGAACAAGCGACATCAAGACAGGGCTGCAGCATTGGACGTCTGGGAGAGACTAGAAGAATTTGTACGCGCACGATCACATTCTTGATTTGTATCATATTTTCATAATTTTGATTTCGAGCGCAACTTTTTGCTGTCTTCATGTTTTATCGGATGATATGAGATAAATGTTTATAATAATATGATGCCCGTATAATGGATGGAAATGTTTACACCTGCAATGAACTAACTTTTAAAGCTACACATGTCAAATTTATACGCAAGTTCTTTTCTGTGCAACCTTTGGAACATTTAGCTTTACTAGTACTTTTATTTTTCATCAGGAAATGCTGGATGTAGGGATTGAGTTGACTCAGAGTTCTAGCTCGTTCTTTATTTGTTTAATTGAAAAGTTGGTTTGCCTTTCATATTGCCGCAAAGTGGTACACTCGAATTTTGTTTGATTTCTGAGGTTAGAATCCAGTGAAGTGTTTCGTTTGAACAAGATTATAATAGCAAACCATAAGTTACAACCCATTTTTATTGATAAAGGAGAGATAACAAATATCTCTCATTATACAAAACTATGTAACCCAGTAGAGGTCACAAATGAATAGATTGAACCCTTCAGCCTAAGGAAAACTCAATTCAATAATAGCAAATGATTAAACAATAGCCAAACAAGCAAAAAATAGCAAATGGGAAATTAACTGATTATAGAATCAGTATGTTGTGAAAGTTGAAACGTATGTTGCTGCCAAAATAAGTATCAGAGGAATCGATAACTTGATGGAATTCCCGCTGGATGAGCCATTATCAGTTGTGGGTAGGTTTTTGGATCCTCCGGTTCCTGCAAGTGAATGTCAACTTGAATGGTTAACACGGACAAGGGACAAATTGGATAATCAAACCATGAAAGCATCAAGCAAAATACTTGCTCAAAATGTGGTGAATCAACATTCAATACCTGATGGAACTGAATTTGGAGATTCTGCTTCTGTTCCTGTTGGTGGTGAAGCAGCAGCTGTTGACGAACACAAAATGTTAAGATAGCAGAAGGATATTGACTAGAATAGGTTACGCTTATCATATCATATCATATTGATTATATAGTTTTTTTTTTTTTTTTTTGGTTCTATTCATTGCCTCCATACACCATAGTGTGTCATACTCGAGGTTGGATACGCATGCTTAAAGGGAGAATGTTCTTTTTGTATTCACTGTAATGTAATGAAATAGAAAGTTTTGTTGTCTTACTTACCATTGTTACACTGACTGGTGGGTGGGGTCTGCACCTTGCAAGCACCAGGCAAGGCCAGAGCCTGAGTTTGGTTGATGTTGATCCCCAATGATGATCCACCGCTGCTAAGAACCTGACATAGGCATTGTGGTTGTGAGCGCACCACACTGGCAAGCTGTGAGCAGCATCCTGAAGATGGGGTTGAAGAATTCCCTGTGATATAGTTAAGGCACGGTGACAGGCTCACTAACACATTTGTGCAACTTGATTGAGCCGCAGCTCCTGCGCACAGCATGGCCATTACCACCAAAACCAAACCAATCTCCATTTTTGTGTGTGCCATTTGAATTGTATAATGCAAATATGTTGGAATCCTTTTTTTATTTTTTTCTTTGGGAGGGGTAAAGCAAAGGTAAGAGGGATATTTTGGATGAGGATGGTTTTGGAAGAAGGAGGGATGGGTTTTTGTAGGGAAAGGGGGGGAAGAAAATGACAATGGTAAGGTGATGTGGGTGAACAACTCCTCCTACTCTCCAACGGGATCTATTTGGTATTTGGTGGCGGCCTTATATATTGTTAGGTATTCAAACTTGGATTTATATGCTTAAGTGGATAATTCAAAAGGCAGTTCGGTTAAACAGATGACCCACTAAAGCATATGAGGCTAGCCTCTATAATCTCTTTATGTGTACAAAGCTGTACACTTTAGAAACACCACCAATCAAGAAAGAACCACGTGTCTTACGTTTGATTGAAAACGTATGTATTTTTTTTTTTACAGATTACTGAAAATTTCTTTTAAGAAGTTATTTCTTGTAAATAAAAAAACTCTCCGGAACATACACTTAAGTTCAGATAAAATGACCATAAAAAAAGTTCAGATAAGATGTATGTATAATTAGCGTCCTCTTGTAAGCTATTGATTTCCCAAAAGAATTTAACTAGCCAAATTTTGCAGAATTTTAATAATTTTTAAAAATATGTTTCACCTAAATAATTACCAAAAAATAATTTAAAGGAAATTTTGTACCTTCTATATCAAGTAAATTTTCATTTGCGTAGTCAGAAACTTTTATTATTGAGCGGGGAGGACGGAGAGGCAAAATATTGATTGTCAATATTTTCACCGAAACATTGGTTGTCATAAGTCAAGTCGCGATCAAGTTTGATACTTCTTTCGTTTCTTTTTAAGTGTTAGATTTTTGAAAAAAAATTGTTTCTATTTATCGTTCAAGATTACATTAATTACTTTTTTTATTAATTATATCCTTATTTCTCTCCTAATCTTTAATGAATTTACACATGTATTTATTGTAGAGTAGAAATGAAAAGAGGATAAAATAGAAAATTTCATAATTACTTTATTAGAATAAAAAAAATTTAATGCATTTCTTGATTTCTACATATAAATCTTAAACGACAGATAAAAAGAAACGGAGAAAGTATATAAATTGGGTCTTTGAAAAAAAAGTCTGGCTTGGGCTTGACCCCAAAACATGTAGACACACTGACACATAATTTTAGTTTGCCTTTGCCATGTATGTTGCACGAAAAGGTAGGCCTTGGTCCTATACCCAGTTAAATGAGTCGAGTAAGTCTAATAGAAGTTGTATGTGTTAGCTTAGTATTACATCGGTATGATCTAAAGAATATACTACTATATTATAAAAGCAGAGAAAGGCCAGGAAGTAAGTAAAGAGGGAACCACTACTACTACTGCTAGGATTCGGTTATCCACCTAAGCAGCTGACCTAATAATTAATAAAGAATGATTTGATTTGACATTTGTGAGCTAACTAAAGATAAAAAACATCCAATTTTGTGTGAGAACAGATTAAGGTAGTTTGTTTCAGATGCCACTTGCAGAGCTTAAAATGTCTAGTTCTACAGAGGTCACAACACTCACAAAATACCAATGCTACCTACTCCAATTCTTTTCATTTCCCATTGATTGGTTATGGTAGTTGAGCTTTTAAACCAACTTCAACACCTCTATTTTTATTTTTCCTCCACTTCCCTTCTCTCTTTATAAATTTCCTTATCCTGCACTTTTCCACTATCAAACTTCCAAACTGTATTTTTGAACACAACAAGCTAAAATCCAAAACATGGAGCATTTTGTGCGCCTAACTGTGGTATTAGCCATGGCTATGGTGATAGCTGCACCGGCCTACGCTCAGATAACCACGCCATGCAATGCATCAATGATAAACAGTTTGTTCAACCCTTGTATGAATTTCCTCACCAATAGCAGTGCCAATGGCACTTCACCTACTGCTGAGTGCTGCAATTCCATCAAGTCCCTCACAAGTGGTGGCATGGATTGTTTGTGTCTCATTGTCACCGGCAATGTTCCTTTTAGAATTCCAATCAACCGAACCTTGGCCATCTCTCTTCCTCGTGCTTGCAATTTGCCTCGCCTTCCACTTCAATGCAAAAGTATATATATTTATTTTCAATCTTTACTCTCTTAATTTGTTTTTAAGCAATTATTTTTATTCTATCTATCAATGAGGCTAAGATCAAGATGAATTATTTTCTGCTTTGCTTTTTTTCAGCCTCAGGTTCACCAATTCCAGCTCCAGGTAATGCCAATATGCCTAAAACTTACTATATTAACTATAAATCATTAAATCCTTTCCATTTTAACTAATGTTTTGACTGATTTATATTGGCAGGACCAGCAGCTTTTGGGCCATCTCTTTCTCCATCTGCTCCATCTCTTAGTCCTGAAGGTACTTATATTATAGTCAACAAAAATACCATGCAGTTATTTATGGCATGCATTGTGACAGTTTATTGAGTACTAATAGCTTCTAATGTTTGATACTAATATCAGCATCTTCTTTTCTTTGAACAGCTTCCTCTGTACTTCCCTCACCTTCTTTGGCACCAGTGTCTGACACAACCCCTCCTCTTTTGACTCCGTCATCTGCAACCACAGGAAGTGGCCGTTCTGATCTGACTCCATCATCTGCCATGTCATCTTACCGTTTTCTACCTTCAGTTGTGTTGATTGCGTTAGGATTTGCTGTTCTTAAACACTACTAGGTTGCTGTTCCTTCCATAATTCCACATCCTTTGTGGATGTAAATGTACCTAATAGGTTTCCATTATGTGTGGTTGTTGCGTTAGGTTTTTGCTCAGATTGTTTCAGACCCACATTGGGGGAGTATTTATCAAATCAAAAGGCGTGTGTTGTAATGTATATGAGTGCATGGAAAACAAATTACTGTTATTTTATAGATTCAAGAAGTTTATTGAGTTTGCTGAATTTCATTACTCTGTCTAAAGAATTCTTTGAAGACTAAACAAAGTGTTTGGTATGGTGTCTGATCAACCTACCTACAGTTATATTCGTTAGGTTGGTTCATTAGGAGTCCTAGTTTGAAGTTGAGAATAAAGTGACATCAACTATTCCTTAATGCAACAACAGAACTTCATCAATTAATCAGACAGACAAAATCTTAAAATCCTTGCATTTGGTGGCGTGTTGATTTTGTTTCTCTGATAAAATATGTCAGAACCTCCTATAAAGACTTGCTTGCTGATTTCTTCGCCATTATTTAATATCCAATTGCACATTCACAAGCCATTCATCTTTTTGTTTCATTTCAGGCTAACTCGTTTACGAGGTACAAATGGTAAATGATGGTTCTATACTTTCCAATTAATCATGCCATATTCATGGTTCATTATTTCAATAAAAGTAGCAACTATTAAATTCCAACGGGGTTGTCAGCTTAAGGTCTAGTTGGTTATTGACATTTATATTACGTTTCCCAACTCCAATTATTAAGAGGCAGATAGATGGCTGTTCAGTGGAGGGTGTAGACATTCCTCTGTGCAGTGCTTGGCCCAAAGCAACAGTTCTAACAACTAATCCTATCCCCCAAGCCAATTTGAGACCATGCATACAGAATGCGGTTAGAATAGAACATGTACCTAATTAAATTAGCTGCAAAACCGCAAAGAAACACAGCATATTTATCTCCACAAGAGGATCAGGGGGTTCCACTTCCACTTAATAACCTGTTCAGCATAGTGAATGGATCGATGCCTTGCAAGTTGCAATGAATGAACAAGTGTAACAAATCTTCCAAATGATTACCACGACCAATACATAAATCAGTTCGTGAAAAACCCAACCTATGCCTCTTTGAATGAATTGGTAAGCAACTACCATGACTTGTTCATTGAACAAAGGGCAGACAGTACGGGAATCATAGTAAAGATACCATCATTAGACTTGCTCCAAGCTATATAGTATCATGTCCCGCACTTTGTTGAGTTGAGGGGGTAACAAAGCACCAATTGTATTCGTTACAGCAACTGGTAAATAACCACTCAACTGATAAATGGATTTTTGTTGTTGATGATATTTAACACGAAATTCAAATAAATAAAAATAAAAAAAAACACCTTATTTTTTGCCTGTTTTTGAGATTTAAACAAAAATATATATGTTAATGATGAGGATATCATTGTATATATGAAAATCATTAATGTGCCTATGTGTTTGTAATTAATACTCTTTTTTTTTTAAAAAAAATATTTGAGTCACACACGAGTAATGTTTGTGTTGATCTTTCTTTATTTGTAAAAACCATTTTAATATCACGATTTAGATGGTGCTGATATTAATATAAAGGGCACACACACACACAGATACATAATTGAGTAAGGTTTTTGGAGTATAGTAAGACTCTTTCTTCATTTGTCAAAACCATTTTAATATCGTGATTTAGATGGTGTTGATATATTAATATAAAGGACGGAGAGAATAAATAGTAATTTAAGATAAATAAATAGAGATTCTTTAAAAATAAAGACATATAGATTATCTTAGAAAATAATGGTTAATTATAAATATATTTTAAATTTAATACTTGTAAATTTTGATAAGTATTATAGAGAAAATAGGTTATACATTTACAATGTAAAATAATTTTACACCGTCATTTAATCACAACTCACCATATATAGTAAATTTGTTGACTTTTACAATATCTATAGCAACAATGATTTATAATTGGATAATTGTGTAAAATTATTTTACTATTAATATTAGCAACCAATAGTATATGATTTTTAAAATAATTATTATAAAATTGAATAATATCATATAAGATAAAAAATAAAAATACACTCATAATATAATTTTGGTTTAAATATCTTTTTAGTCCTTGCAATTTAGCATTTTTTTATTTTTCGTCATTGCAATTTTTTTTTTGATTTAGTCCTTGCAAATTATGTTTGTTTTATTTTTCGTCCTTAAAACGGATTAGATAACATTTTTTTCACTATTCAAAGCGTCATCTAAACCGCTTTAAGGATGAAAAATAAAATAAACAGAATTTGCAAAGACTAAATAAAAAAAAACTACAAAGATGAAAGATAAAAAAATACTAAATTGTAAGGACTAAAAAAATATTTAAGTCTATAATTTTTTTTATATTATTATTCAATCACATGACTGAGATAAGATTGTTAATTTATTTATAATATATAATTTATGAAGTGCGAAATGTGATGTTGCCATCTCATATTTCTAGAAATCACAAATTCTTCCGCATCAGCTTTTTTGCCTATGTGGCATACTCTCCTTATTTCACAGTTTACCGTACAGTTTATTTTAGCCTCCTAATCACATCAACCCTGTTTTCACACTCACACGCGGGACGGGACACACACATGAAAGCATTGTTGTTGGTACGTTACACAGGAAGAATACGTTTGGGAAATTATGGAGACAGCAATGTGTGTAACTGTCATGAAATGAAAGGCTATAAATAAACGTTTGGGAAATCCGTTTGGGAAGTACTAAACTCTCATTAAAAAATTTCCATATCTTTATCTGAAGCATCTCTTTCTCCTTCTTCATCTTCCCAAGGAGGGTCTTATACTCCGTGTTCTACCAGACTTCCGGTGGAGGTTGTGCCCATAAGTGTCACACTTATTCCTTATTGGTTCTGTAAGAGACGAATTCATCAAACACCTTCCAAGTTATCGACTTGGTCACTGCGCCTGTAAGTTGTTTTTAGAGAATGCAAATTTTAAATAATGTAAATTGACATATGAGAGTGAAATTTTTTTCAATCTTTACAAATTTTCTCCAATATTTATGTATTGTTTTTCTTTGTTTAGTAGTGCTTTAGAAGTTTTTTTTTCCTGCCTCTTTTCTTTATATAATTTGAACTGATCAACAAAACAAAAACATTTTGAATCTCATTGCGCCATTTCTGTTGTGATTGTTAACTTCATAAATTCAATGTAAATTATTAGAGCACACTGCAAGTTTTGATTTGAGTGGGAACAAGATGACATTTACAGCATGATTTTGTCTATGGTGTAGTCGTAAGAAATGCATAAGAATTTGGTTCCAGATGATCCTTTAATGAAAGCAATGAATGCCAGCTTAATAAAAAAAAGACAATTTGAAATGATAAGTATAAAAGTGCTCCCAAATCATCCTGTATACTACAAAAAAAAAATGTATATGTCTATAGTCGGCTTCTACCGTGCGTAACTTTCATGGGTCTCGCACGGTGGAAAGATAATTTTGTGCCGTTTGATTAAAATGAAGGGCTGGATGGGTGAGGGTGCACCAGATGAAGAAAATATCATATAATTTTTTTTAAAAAAATTACAATCAGTTTCCACTCTCACTTCACCTCATCACTCAAAATCCTGATTCTTTCTTCCAAGTTCCAACGCCTCTCTTTTTCTAACCATTCAATTTCTCCCAACCATCTAACATTATAGAGAAAAAATGACCTTATTTTTTGGGGGTTTGGATTCGAAACTCTTGACTTTGAAGCGGTTTCACGGTGGGGTTCGTGGCGGTGTGGGTTTCGCTTCACGGTGATGTTTGCAGTTTGCACCGAGGTTTGCAGTGGAGATCACGGTGCGTTTCGCGATGGGGTTCACGCCAAGGTTCGTAATGTTTTTCATAGTGGAATTTGAATGGGATTCAGTGGTATTAGTGGGTTTCATGGTGGAATTTGAACATTGTACAACCTCAGTTCCGATGGAAGAATTTGAAGCTTCTTTCACTTTATGTTTTGGTTTTTGATTCAGATCTGCGTCTTCAAGGCTTATTTTGTGCCTTTTCATTTTTTATTTTTGTATCAGTTTCTCAGATATAAGGAAATTTTTGTATAAATGTTTGATTTGATGATGTTTTCGTTTGATGGTGGCTGTATTTTTTTTTATCAATGGGAAAAGAAAACAAAGGAAACTAATGTCTTAAATTACAAAATGCCCATGGCATCCGAAAACAACAACAGAGTCTATATCTGCAAGATGATATGCACAGCTAGTGGTGGCTGTATTTTGAAGCTTATAATTGTAATTTTATTTAAAACAAAAAATTATAATTGCACCGTACGAGACCTATACCTATGAAGGTTACGCACGGTAAAATCGTCTATGTCTATATCATAAAAAGTTGATTCAGGATGACATGGAAGGTTGTTATGATGGAGTCATTTACAAAAGCACAAACCTTTTTCCTCCTAGGAAATCGTTTTCTTTCACCTTCTCGATTTGATTTGTAATTGTGTGTTCGCCTCTATATTTTTTTAATTTCAATTTCAACCTTTGGAACCGCACTCAACGAACATGAGTAAAGGATTCGTTTTCACTAACCTGTAGATAATTAAGTTCCAGAGTTTCATTTTTTGTTTCAATCAATCTCCAATAATCATGTTACGAAAATAAAATAAAAATAAGAATTGGTAAGTGTGAATAGAGATATTAGAGTATTAATAGCCTCACCTTTTAAGTTCCTCTCTGTTATGTTAAAATAATTATTAATGGCATTAATTATATTAAAATAGAGTTAAATAGAGTTAATTACAAAAGATAAAATATTAAAGAAACTTTTATATTATTGTAGAATAGTATTTTAGAATATAAAAAATAATTTATTTAAACAAAATTCAATAATGTCAATATATATTAAATAATATTTAATAAATAGTCCAAAAAGTATTTAACAAATATATTATTGCAATTAAAAAAATCTTAACTACAAATTAAAAAATTATGAAATTTAAATTAAATTTAAAAATAAACATTATAAATATGAAAAATAAATAGACAACTAAATTAGTCTACCTTCCGTTGTAGTGAACCTTGAATTCTTTACCAAAAAAGTAAACCTTGAATTACTTTCTGGATGTCAACATCAATTAAGCTGATATTCTCTCTCCAAGATTGTTGTTTGTCTACTTTTCATTCTTCGTTCATCTTATGCCACTGATAATAAGGCCAAACTCAATGTTTTTTCGAGTGATTACAAAGATGCAACTTATTATTTGTGGTTTGTTTACTGTCAGCATGAGCAATGATAAAAAAGAACCCATGGAAAAGATCATTGAAATGGGATATATTTACTAAAAATGTTTGACATAAAAAGAACCCATGGAATAAATATTGTTCATTTTCTCTCTCTTCTCATTTTTTTTCGTTTCTTATTTTTTCTTTTCTATTCTTCTCTCACCACTCATATTTTTTTTTATTTCTTTTTCTTTTCAAGGGTTAACAAATGTATTTTTTATTATTTGAATTTTTACAGTCGATTAACTAAAGGTAACTACCAACTTAATTATTTTATTCTTTTATATAAAACATATACAATATGTAAAATATAATTGTAGTTTACTTTCTAACCAAATAAATTTGAATTTTAGTAATAAAATTCTAATAAAAAAATGTCATAATGGAAGGTGATAATTTAATATTTTGCTTGCTGTTACAATTGTTATTGAGTAATTGATAATTTAAAATTGTATTTAATTAGTACTTATGTATATTAAAGACTATATTAATTGGTAATTAATAGATTGAATTTGATTAAAATGTTAAAAAAAATCAGTATGTAAATAATAATTTAAATATTCAACTTTTATTTTACATTCTAAACATAATATCTATTATTTTTTTTTACTCTTTTCTTCTCGCATCACTCATATTTCTAAATAATTTTTTTTCTTCTTTTCTTTATATTATATTACTCATATACAACACATTCTATAATATTATTTTTTATGCCTCTCTATATCACATCATTCATTATTTCATCATTTCATGAATCTTTCTTCCCTTCTTTTTTATTTCTTATTTTTTCTTTTCTTCTCTTCTCACATCACTCATATTTTTTTGTTTCCTTTTCCTTTTCAAGGGTTAAAATATGTATTTTTTATTATTTAAATTTTTATAATTAATTTACTAAAGATAACTAAATATACTAACTTAATTAATTTAAAAAATATATATATAGTACCAATTGTATAATATTTTTAAAATTATTATTGAGTAATTGAATAAATTTAAATTGTATATAAAATGAATATTAGTGTAGCAAATTATGTTTAGTAAATTGGTAATTAAATATTATTTTGAATTGAATAATCGTCATCATATAAAACAAATATTAATTTATAATCCACTAATTTTCAAGTATAGGCTATAGAACTCCACGTCAATTTCTTTCAATACTTCTTCTAGGATACGTAAGTAGTTTTAATAATTGCATGTTCTTCAACTTTTAACTTTGTAATTCCTTCGAATCATATTTAGTTTGCTCCAATATAAAGTGTTTTGCTAAACCCTTTGTAACCCAGTAAAATAGACCCTATTAAAAATATGTAATAATAATTCAATGTTCATTTTAAACCTTTTGTTCAAAATCTCAGTAATGAAAAATAATTTTTTTCTTTTAAATTCTAAAGCTATTCACTTTAGTTGGGAAAGTAGCATGATCAGAGGCGGACCTATATATGTTTGAGGGTGGACAAATGCGTCCCCTCATTTTAGTAAAGTCATATGTATTTATCTTTAAACTTTATATTTTGCACCCTTAATATTATATGTTTAAACCCCCTGACCTATTTTCATGTGAGGATAAATAAATACACCCCTTTATTTTAATAAAATTATAAGTATTTATCTTAAAATTTTATATTTACACATCTTATTTTTATGTATTTGAACTCATTATCTCATTTTCTCACTCTTCTTTTCTGATATTTATTATTAGATTTATTTTTCTAAATAGATTATCCCTGCTGACTTTGGGTCCTAGATCTGCCATTGAGCATGATGATAAAAATATGAGAGTGACACATAATTTTGTTTCATTTATTGTTATGCCTCCACCTTTACAATCATGATATCTTTTATCAAACACAACCATCGTTGATTTGAACATATATATGTAACTTTTCATTTTTTGTTAAATTATTTACATCATTCTTCAAGGGCTATTGATAGATATGCCAAAATTTATTCAAAGATCTTTTCATCTTCTCTCGAGAATCAGTTTCCTTTTTGTTGTGTTTAATTTTAAATGTATTTTCTCCAAAGGAGGTTTACAACACGAAGAAGAACTTCAATCTAACTTGTGATTCAGCTTATGCAAAGCTTCAAGTCCTACTATAAAGGCTAGACAATTTAAACAAGTTTTAAATATCTTGATTCACATTCCAATTTATTTATTCTTTTAATGGTGCATTTAAAATTTTAATTCCAACAGTTGTTTACATTAATATATATGAGACACTAATATATGAGTTTCTAAGGTGTAGATATTGAAACAAATAATATTGTGCTAGATTTGAGAATATAGTTTATTCATACATCGTGAATATATTGTTCATTATGTGTTCAAACATCTAATAAGAAAGATATGCATAACCAAGACTTTACCAAAATATATAAAATTTTTACAAAGAAGATATGTACAATGTTGGATTATGGTAGAAATATTAAATGTTAGATTATTGTTGTAAATATTGTATCAGTGTGAAGACTAGGAAATTTGTTGTAATAGACTTACATTTTATGGTTCAAAGAAATCACATATAAAACTAACACACCAACTTTAATCACCACAAGTTTAAATAGTTTACTTATTTATTTGTGCATCGCACGGGTTTATATCTAGTTTTAATAATAATCACCCATAAACTTATTTTTAATTGGTTGTTACACTGTATATCAGAACTGATTTTTGATTGGTTGTTAGGGTTTTGAAAGAAAGAAAAAAAAGGCGAGTGATTATGTGGTGTTAGTTTAAATTGGATTGAAAAGAAGGGAGTGGTCCTTGAATATTGATTGGTACATGAGCGAGCGTGCGTGGTAAAGTAGTAATCGATCGTGGTAACGCAATGATGAGAGTTCTTGAGTGGGCTAATGCTAAGGGTATTATGGCCACCAGGAATGCAGCAGCGTTGCTCTTTCTCTTTCTCTTTCCCATTCTCAGTGCGGCGGAGGGGTGCACAGAAGAGCTAATATCGTTTTCAGAGTGTCTGCCATACGTGTCGTATCCGCCAAACAACCTTACAGAAAGTGCTTCCGATAAGTGCTGCGATGCGTTCTCTAGCGCCGTAGAATCGGTTTGCCTCTGCTATCTGGTCCGTGACCCTCTCATTCTGGGGTTTCCTCTCAACAACACCAGACTCCTTTCCCTCTCTTCCCTTTGCTCATCAACCTCAACGTCCTTCCCTTTTCTTTGCTCATCATCAGGTTCTTTCTTTCTTTCTTTCAAAATCTTATCTTACACGTCAAGTTGTTATAAGTTAGTTAATTGCATTGTTTTTGTTTGACGTACAGAATCTTCTTCGGCTCTGCCCCCTCTCAACAGCGCACCAACTCAAACTCTAGGATCTTCCGCCGCTAATTGTGAGTCATTTTTCAATTAATTCATTTCTTCTCTTGTTTATTATATATATTTTAACAAGAAAGAATCAGAATCAATATTAATATACATGTATGTATACGTGGCAACAGTGTTAGGGGCAGGAGGAGGAGGAAGGGCAGGAGGTGCAAGAGGAGGAGGAGGGTCTCGCGGTAAAGGAACAGGAACAGGAACTGGGAGTACAGTACCCATATTCAGTGGAACAGGTTTTCACCATCACTCCTCCAATGCTTCTTCAACCCTCACTTGCCTCTTCTCTCAATTCCTACCCATCCTTGTTACATTCTTCACAACACCTCGCCTTTACAACTATTGCTAAAATCTCTTGTTATATACTCATTTTCATTCTTTTCAACTTCATCGGATAATTTGCTTTTTTTTTTTTTCTTCTTGGGGAACTTAGGGAAGTATTGCTATTACTGTTACGTCCCAGTTGGTCTTTATTTCAATATTACAGAATTAATGCATGCCCGCGCGTGTTTCATTTCTCCCCCTTGACTTGAGAAATCTTGTACATTTCTAATCCGAATTGCGTTTGCATGCTAAAGGCTATATGTTTGTTTCTTTACATACATGTACTCTGCAGACAACTTACATGATTAACTACTCGTAATTAATCAATTCATCCAGGGCTAGATCGACTCTAAAAAAAATCCCCCCATTTTAATTTTCTTTTTCTTCTCTCGTGCACTCATGATAAACTTCACGGCATAAAGAAAATCAACAAGTTTAAGTCCACAGAAACCTTTTTTTAATTATAAACGGAGGCTAAAGCCAGAACAACTCCCCGAGAATATCTCGTATCTAACTAAACTGCACTAAATTATTTATCATAAGGGTAAAATATTTTTTACCAACACTCTTACAATTCCAAGTTAAAATATTCATTGATCATTAACATAAGATTGGGCTAGCTAGCCATAATATTTTAGATTGCCTTGTGATTATTTTCTTGAGGCGTCTCCCACTGAGTCAATAGCTAGCTAGAAATAAGGTCCCAGCTATTTCTGCAGGCATAGTAGTACCTATCCAGTCGATATCCGTAAACAAAAGGCCTTGGTTTTTGAATAACATTCATTTAGAGGAGCAAATAACCTTCATAGTAGTATTTTTTACGTGTTAAATCTTTCTGCCTTCGCACCTCAGGACTTTTATACACCAAATTCTCCGCTTTCTTTTATGGCTAGCTGCACCACCTCATCCCTCTTTTTTGTTGAAAGCATGCATATATCTACCCGCCAACCCCTGTAGGTGTATTTGAGCGCGTGCTGTTATTAGGAGTTACGTATACTGACACGTTTGGATTTAATATTAGACTCTCCGCAAAAATGCCTTCCACCTGTTAACAAGACCTTACTATTATTATATTCATTATTTAATTTCATTAAATGAATGTATCAAAAATAAAGTATCTTTATCTTGGCCCACATTCCCGTTATAGGTTAGTTTCCCCTTCATTTATTTCATGTGAAAGTTATATATATGTCCATCCAATGGCTTAAATTTGGTATCACATATTGATAGATGGAATCGTGATTGGTGAATGTTGATGGCATCCAGTTGTCTCCCAAGAGACAGAATCCATTTCATCTTGTGCTACCATGAGGTCCAATTGATGTGTAACCTCATCCAGCCACTAAATTTCACTGAAAATGAAAGACAAGGAAACCAACTCATGTGCTACCCTATTGCCCTCCCTTCTAGTAAAAGTGAACACTATATATAGAGTGCACCCTTGTACTCAAGCACTTACACTCTTTCTTTCCTTTCTAACACAATGAAGTTTAAAAAAAATCTAGTATATCTACTTTAAGTTAGAATTTGTTACGTAGTGTAAATTAAATCTTAGAATTGAAAATAAAGAAGAGAAAATAGAAATAAAAAAAACTTTAAAAACAATTTTTTTTGGCATTTTCTTCATTAAAAAAATTGTCTTTTAAATTTTTTTTTTGAAATAAAATAATATATTCTATTACTTCTTTTTAAATCAAACCATGAAAGGAATTGTATAAAAGAAAATAGACTATGTACTAACAACATAAAATAGTTTTACATCATCTTTTAATTATAACTCATCATGTATAGTAAGTTTTGTTGACTTTTATGATAAATACTTTAAAAGTCATATCAACAATGATTTGTTATTAGATGATAGTGTAAAACTATCAGCCATTAAACTCATTGTAAGTGCATGGCATTAAACTCATTGTATAACGTCTATCATGGCAGTAGCAATACAAATCAATTAAAACCAAATAACACTTATGAATAGTGATTTCCCTCTCGTTTTGCCAAACAGACAATCTGGTTAATTACATCATGTATGTGGTGAATTAGAATTCAGTTCATGCCAATTGAGCATATTATTGCCACCCCCACGACGGTGTTGCTCATCAGGTTCATTGATTACTTCTTTCTTTCACCGTTAAGTAGTAAGTTAGTTAACGTCTTGCACTGCATTGTATTCTTGTTGGATCTTTTTCTTTCACAGAATCATCTTCTGTTCAACAGCGCATCAACTCAAACTCTAGGAACTTCTGCTAGTGAGATCGAGTCAATATTAGATTTCTCTTGTTTAATATTATACTTTTATATATAATAAATATTAACATATATACATGTACATATATGTGCCAACAGGGTCAGGGGGAGGGTCATGAAAACTGACTTCTGGATATTGACTTTAAGCCCTGAAGCACGACAGAAGATTGTAATATCTCCTTCACACCAGCTTCACACATGATTACACTTAGCTTTGACAAATAAGAGAGACAATCATATGAAAAGAACAAATTAGAAATGGGGGGGCCTGACCTTGTAATTAATTTGCACTGGTTGCCAATTATCCAATTCCACTTTTTCTTGAATTAATAATGCCAGTTTTTCCTTTAAAATAATAATAATAATGATGCCAGTTTTTCCATGCATAAAAGGAACAAGTAAGGTGACATAGGATTCCCTTAAGGTAACCCTCTTTGTGGAACAAAACTATCTAAAATAGTATTATTCCATTTTAGAGAGTAAGATGTTGAGGAGATGCAACTCATAATCAAATGAACAATTTTATCAGGAAAACCATAAAACTGCAATAATATTATTGTTCTAAATAAAATCCGTTGTAAATTCTATTAAGATTATATAGATTATATTAAATTAAATTAGATCCAAAAACAAATTTAATATTATGTTTTTAAATTTTGGATAATTATTTATAAATAATTATAAAGTATACCACAATTTGTTGTATTATTCAACTAAAATATACGCCATGTAGAATTTATATAAAATAAATAAAATAGAAATTAAATTCATAAAAATTTATGTGTAAAAATTTAAGTACAAAGTATTAATTTTATGACATAATTAGCTTCTTACTTGAAAAAAGTAGATTATTTTAATATATAGATATTTATTATTAGCGCATCAACATCTTAAGAAAGAGACATTATATAACCTTATTATATTATTATAACATTATAATCATATTTAATTCTATTTATATAATAAAATAAAAAGAGACTTTTTACTATTTTAATTTTTATATATATCTTCTTCTCACTATATGTATAAAAAAATTGTCAAGAGGGTGAGATTTTATATATTCTTCATGGCATTTGATATTAAAGTAATGTTATAGTTGTTATTTATTTATTTTTAGCTTATTGCTATTAGTAATTAAGATAGAAGAGTAAAGTGATAAAAGTTATCCAAATATATTGTTGACTTCCTTATTAATTCTGACTATTAAAAATATTAAAATGAATATCATTTTTACGCTCATAACATAAATATCACATATTCAGATTCATCTCTTATTACTTTGACTAATTAGAATTTTGGTCCATGAAACAACAATAATTAAGGGAATTATCCTACGTAATCTTTTACGTAGGAATTAACGTTTATAACTTATCAGACTTTTTTATAAAAAAAATTATAATTAAAATTTTATAGTTTGAATTTTAATAGATTTATATCTTAGGAATTTAAAAGAACTTTAGATTGATAAGATTTGAAAAGACTGTATCAAATTTTAGAAAGCATTCAATAGTACAAGAGTTAATGAAAAAAAGATAATAACAAAATGATAAGGTTTATAAAAAGAAAAGTAAACTTTTTATTTAGTAGTTATCTTCTTGTTCCTACTAATAGTAGTTATCGTGCTGCATGCAACTTGTTTGCAGAATGAGAATGGAAGAAATTTTGTCATGTCTACCGCCGCTGGTGAAGTCTTGTTCTTCCTCTCTGTCTTTGTCTTGGCCGCCGAAAGCAATGAAAATACTGGAAGAACTTGAACAAGTCTTTTTCGACGTCATGTGTTACCTCAGGAACGCCCTTCATGGATATTCTCCTGAGCCTTTATATCCTCTCTTGTTTTGGGTGGATTTCCATTCTTCTTTATGCAGGTAAGGTAACGTAACGTAACTTACTTCTCCCTCAGTTCAGTTGAGTACATGCATGCATGCATCACATGTTGTCTAGTGAGGAATCCAGTAAATGGTTTCAAGTGGTGGTTCCCAAATTAGCAGAATTGCTCTTGAAATTGCCCTCTTTGTTGGAAGCACACTATCATGAAGAGCTCACAACTGCTCTTCGCATATTGGAATCGCAGCAACCAGGGGTAGTCTGCCTTAGCCAGGTTAGTTAGTTTCTCTTTTATTTTATTTTTTTGCTTAAAGTCTTATAATGATTGTGATTTCTGAAGACAGAAAGATATAGTTAACATTTTCAATTTTGTCTTTTCAGGAGTTGATTGCTGCTCTTCTTGCCTGCTCATTACTTTGTCTATTCCCTGACAGACCTGCCAACCATCATCTTCCAATGATCAATGTTGGTAACGTGCCTTAGATGCTGTCAAGGTAGTCACTACTACAAAAAAGACCTTTAACATCGGTTAAAAAAGGCTTTTAACATAGGTTTAGAACCGATGTTGAAACGAGCGATGTTGAAAGTGAGATACTTTCAACATCGGTTTTTCAACCGATGCCAAAAACCACTTTCTACATCGGTTATGGATTTAACTGATGTAGAAAGTGAGTCAAAAGTGTAAATCTGCCAAACTTTCTACATCGGTTCTGGCTGCAACTGATGTAGAAAGTGCCTATACAACATCGGTTTTCTGAAGAACCGATGTTGTATAGGCACTTTCTACATCGGTTGTAACCATAATCGATGTAGAAAGTCATTTTATATATAGGTAAGACTAAGAATGTGATTAACAGGGAGAAGGTTGAAGTGGCTTCTAAAAAGGAAAAATTATGGAAAACCCACAATCTCAGCTCAGTTGCTTGATGCATCTTTGGATGATGAAGGTTTACAATAAACCACACACTCCCATAACATTCTGTATTGAAACCTCTCAAACAAACCATGAGAAACTACTCCAAGGTATACTAGCAAAAGTAATACCCATTAAGCATAGAAAAACCATGAAGACTCTAATGTAATTAATTAATTATATCAGAATCAATCAACATAATTGGAGAGAGAAAATAAATAAATTGTTAAAAATTAAGATCAGAAGCATAAATATTAAGTCCAGGAATCGGCTGCTTAGTTTCTAGTAACTACCTTGCTGAGCTTGCAATTTATCAATAATAGAACCCTTGGTGGTGATGTTCAATTCCACGAAGAAACAATAAAGACACCACCAACATGACCATCACAATCACATCATAGTAAAAAGAACAAGGAAAGGGTGAAGGTTTGGATAAGGAATTACTTGGTTTTTAGTTAAACCTGTCTGAGATGCCAGCATTAACTTTTCAGAATCATTAGGATAACTGCATGAATCAGGTATCAAATCAAATCAACATTTTTTAAGGCAGGTAGGTAGTGACATAAGATTAAGAAAACAAGAACCTAATTTAAGTAGCTTACTGGCAGAGAAAGTGCTCAAAGAGCCAAGAATAAAGAATTGCTACGGTGGTTTCACCCTTTGACGGGTCTCCAAACTTGGCGTTGGCATTGGATAACCCCAAGTTGTTGGAGAGACATTCTACTCTGTCTATTATCTCTATCAAACAAGCTTAGTTGAGACAACCCAGTACTGATCTTAGGTAAATCCTGAAAGAGTTTTCTTTTCTCAGCATTTATTTGTGACAATATGGCATCTCTTAAACTGAATTACATTATCAAAGTTCCTAGTTTATCATTTTTATTTCCAATTTCCATGATCTATGGGTAGAAAGTTCAATAAGATCAGCAAAACAATCTATATGGAAAGGGGTGCCAATTGGCTTAATAAAAAGAATCATTTATAGTTCTCTAAATATCATGGTATAAAATGAAAGCAATTCAATTTTTATATTTTAAAGCAATTACCTTGTTCCTTAACCGACTCGTCCTTGCAACATCCCGATTTTGAGCCAGCCTACAATGGGTCTAGAAAAAGGGCATCCAAATAAATAGAACATTAATAATGACTAATGAAACACAAATCAGTAGCTACAAGTTGTAACCAAACACAACGTTTTGATCTTCAGCTTTGACTTTTGTCTGATCCTTGGAGTGCAGAACCATACGTGCCCCATTCTTAACAGCACAAGGTTAAGAAACACTATCAGAGGTCATCAAGATTCACTTATTCATCCTATTCATATTCTGCTGGACTAAACATTAAAAAGATAATTTTTTTTATAATTAAAAGTATATATAAAGCCACAAAGCTTCCAACCAATTCACCAAAACCACCAAGCTTCTAGCAGTTCCCTTCACATGCATGGGAAAGATTTGAAATATGAAAAGTAGTATTAGATTACATAGAAAAAACATTGAGTATTACCTGCTAAAAAAATAGAAAATTTTCATTATGTAAATAAAGCTGATAGAAAGATAAGCTTTCACTCTTACTCATTTTCTCAATATGAGGAAAGTGGTGCCTGATAGCAGCTTTTTCTCTGTGAAAGACAGTCTTTTCAACTGCTACCACTGACTGTACAGAGGAACAACTAGTGTAGTTAATAAATTCATATCAATATGCATTAGCCTTAACATGAATTATTGCCAATAATAATTCATGTACAGCTAGTCATTAACAAATCCTAAAATTTTCCAATAATTTCCAGTGTCCAGAGCTTGAGGCTTGAGGCTTGAGGCTTAAGGATACTCTGATACAGACAATAACAAATGAATGTCATTATTCTTACATTAACACTAGACAATATCAAAGAACCAATTTTCTCTAATATCTAGGAGCAGTTTTGATTTTAATGTCCCTTAAAGATAATAATGTCCCTCATAAATAAAACCAGTTTTAAATGCAAAGTGAAATCACATGAGCATTAAACTATCACAGAAAAGTAATAGCAAGAAACATTATGCATGCACAAAGCAAACTAAAACTTAATTTCCTGAATCAACTTGTGTACAATGGGATTATCATACAAGCATATAGCAACTAACTTTTACCAATTGGTTAGCTGTCAGCATTGAAGGTCAGATTTTTCATACCCTGCAGCTCAAAAGTTCAATAATCACCATATTAATAATAAAGTGAAAGTTTAAGGTCTACAAATTTGACCTTGTGGTGGACCTGAGAATGGTTCCCACTGAAGTCACATATAGTCAACATCATGAATGCTTATTTGCTCTCTGCATTTTTGGGGATAGGGAAAGTATGACTTGGGAAACCAAATTATTAAGAGACAAAAAAAGATATTGTTAGATTGTGGCAGGATGATCCAAATTAGAGCACCGTACAATGATCACATGATATGTAAAATCTAATGTGACATATGTCTTAAAGTGAAATGAATCTTTGAAACATTGATTACTAGTGAGATGAAAACAATAATTGAACATTCATTTTAAGTATCGTGTTTCTATAAAAGAACTTACCTTCCTGCAATTTCTTGGCATGTACTAGTGATTATAAAATCTGCATTGTTCTAAAAGTTCTAAAAGTTTCATAAAACAAAAGAAAATGATAAAGTATAAGCAAGTATGATGATAGAAAATGCAATGCCAATAATATACAAGAAATGTATTAAACTTTTTTATATTATATATAAAAGTTAATTGTAATAAAACTGTACATATTCTTTAGCTTTGATAGCTAATAAGATAAGCTAATAACCATATGGAAATTCACGTGCTAATAACCATAAGATAAGCTACTATAGGGAATTGAAATATCAATGTGAGGGTGCACACACATAGAGACAGAATAATTTGAATAAGATGAACTAGAGGTAGGATAACTGAGCCAGTATTTTCAAATAAAGAGTGACCTTTTAAAATGTTCAAGAAGCTCAATCTTCTTTGCCATGCTTGCAGAGTCTAACTTCAGCTGCTGCATGTAAAAGATGACAAAAAGCTAGTAATATATATCACTTACTATCACAAAAGAATAAAAGAATTAAGAAATACACAAACAACTTCTCACAAGACAATGATATTGGATCGGGGGGTTATGGAAAAGTCTTGAATGTTTCTTGTTAACTTTAATGTGCTGTTGTGATTTGGTATAAGCTAGCATATCAAAATGGTAACTTGGAAAATTTATCAAACACTTGAAGTGCAAAAAATGAGAAGCTATAAGAATAAATCAAGAAAGCAGTTTGAGTTGTAACTTACGCATTAAGCGGAGCCTCTTTCTTTCTCAATTTACACAACAAGCATCTAAAAGCATGATAAGATCCTATTAAACCACCAAAAAGTAAACCAACATGGCTTGCTTCTTCCCTTACTATTAGATCTTCCACATGAATAATTAGTTATTTGGATTCAATGTGAAAATTTCTATAAATTCCAACAATGCATTCAACTAAAACGTTAGGAATTGAGAACAAGTTGCGCACGCACATAGGAACAGAGAGAATGAAAAATGGATACCATACCTAGCTTGCATTTTCTCCAAATCCAAAGGGCCACCACATGAAACCAAAACATAATTAAATAATGTAACACATAGTTACTAGTAAGAATTAATTAAGAATGAAAATTCATACTTACAGATATGTTGCCACTCTTGACTTGAGCCTGAGGTACCTTATTAACATCCACGAAATAAAATTTGATTCTCAAACAGTGCCAAAATAATAAAACAAATGAATTAGAAACATTAGTTTGCTTTGGATTAACAGGGACATTGTATTTCATACTTGTACAGAACTGGTTAATCTTATGGTTGAAGGCTTGAAGCACATCTTTAAATATGTAGCAAGACAGAATTGACTTTAGTTTAAATTAGTTTTGAAAGAATATCTGTTTAAATAAAGTAAAATCTTAATAGCCATCTAATTGAAGAAGACACAATGACTAGTTTACTTGTGATATTCGACGGCTAATTTTTCCAACTTGGGTTTCAAATAGATGCATTTCCGGCACCAAGTAGCCATCCTACATTCACAAAAAATAAGTAATCAAATGCCGCAGCTAAGCACAAGTAATGCCATATTGTGGCCAAATGAAATTACATACCCGACAGGAGTATTTCAACGCAGGGTGAGTGCTGACAGCCATGAGACATATGTATGGCCACGGGTGTGGGGGGTTATAGTTAACGTTACTATATTTGTGACCAAGTAAAAACTATATTTCATATTTCAAGATTGAGATTTGTCATCAAATATTAAAATATTACTTCCTAAACATAGACAATTTTTTTTAACCTCAAATTTTCCAAAATAAATCCTTCTAACAAAATTTGATACTTGCAGCCAAAAATAATTCGAGAGAAAGGTAAATAAATTAAAAAAACAGCGTTCACCTGTTCGTAGGAGGACATAACCGGTGCCTTGACTTCGTAATGAGGACATAACCCATGCCAAATCCGAGTCTCACATCAGATATGCCGCCTCCGTAGGCGTTAATGTCACAACCTACGACTCCAAAGACGAGGTTGAAAAAATCCGCAAATGCCACCCCACGTGCGAGTTGCTCCTCCGCATTAAACCCCCACAAGACAAGACGCACACAAAAATGTTGGAAGAGGAATGAGAAGAGGAGGAAGAAGGTCCCTCTCTCTTGCGGTGTTTGGGGAGGAAACGGCGGAAGATAGCGATAAGAACGAGCGAGAGAGAGCTGGAGTGAAAATTAGGGATTCAGATATTTTTTATAAGTTCAATTATTTACAAGTTTGCCACCGCATTTTTTTTAACGTCGGTCACGAAAGGAATGATGTTGAAAGCGCTAGTAACTACATCAGTTCACCTAATAAACGATGTAGTATGTTACATTTTACATCAGTTTTATTCGAACCGATGTAGTATATTAGTTGTTAATTTCAAAAATGCCACCGGTTATTTTACAACATTGGTTTTTTGAGAACCGATGTTGTTACGACGATGTAAAAAGCATATTTTGTAGTAGTGAGTTTTAATTTTTAGTTTGAATAAGTCAATTAGGGTGCTGTTAGTGGATTAATTAGTTTCAGATGTTATAGGATTGGTTAGTTTCAGATTTTATTGTTCAGTTAACAGTAAAAGCTCCTAAAATCATGGAGCATGATTTCTATTCAGTTATTTCAGTGTATTTAAATATGAGTAATATTCAATAAAATTTAGTACGCTTCTGCAGTAGAAAAACAGTTTTAGTCCCTCAGTCACGTTGCCTTTTCTCTTCTACGTTTTCTTTATCTCAAATTAAAACAACAATTGGTATCTAGAGCTCTCTTCTTGAGGGACCTGTGAAATGGATGTTGAATCAAGTTTCTCGCAAGTTGCTCCTCCTATTTTTGATGGGGAGAACTATGACCTTTGGGCAGTGAAGATGGAGTCCTACCTGGAGGCTTTGGATTTGTGGGATGCTGTGGAAGAGGATTATGAAGTGCATCCGCTGCCTGAAAATCCCATCATGGCCCAAATAAAGCATCACAAGGAGAGAAAAACCAAGAAGGTGAAGGCAAAGTCTTGCCTATTTGCTGGTGTTTCCCATACTATATTTACTAGAATCATGTCCCTCAAAACACCAAAATCAATCTGGGATTATTTGAAGGAAGAGTATGAAGGGGAAGAGCGAATTTGAAGCATGCAAGTGCTGAACCTGATGAAGGAATTTGAGCTGCAAAAAATGAAGGAGTCTGAGACAATTAAAGGTTACTCGGACAGATTGCTTGGCATCGCTAACAAGGTTAGATTGTTGGGCACTAAATTTGTAGATTCCAGAATTATTGAAAAAATTCTGGTAACAGTGCCTGAGAGATATGAAGCATCAATAACCACTTTGGAGAATACAAAGGATCTGTCCAAGATCTCTTTGGCGGAGGTGATGCATGCCTTGCAAGCCCAGGAGCAACGAAGGCTTATGAGGCAAGATCATACTGTTGAAGGAGCTTTACCAGCCAAGCAGCAGAATGTGACCAAATACAAGAAAAACAAGGATTTTGATGGAACGGGAGCAAGTTCAACATCAGCCAATGCAAAAGGAAATTGGAAGAAATCCTATCCGCCTTGCCAACACTACGGAAAGAAAGGACATCCTCCATTTAGATGCTGGAGAAGACCTGATGCTAAGTGCAGTGAGTGTAATCAAATGGGGCATGAAGCTGTTATTTGCAAAAAATAGGAATCAACCACATGGTGAAGCAGCAAAGGTTACTGATCAAGAGGAGGAGGAGTACCTATTTGCTGCTACATGCTTCTCTAACATTGAATCAAGTCAGAATTGGCTTATTGACAGTGGCTGTACGAACCATATGACAAACAACAAGGATCTATTCAAGGAACTAAGTAATGCAAGCATGTCGAAGGTTCGAGTTGGAAATGGCCAGTACATTGCTGTGGATGGAAAAGGAACAGTAGCAATCTCAACCTACTCAGGTACAAAGTTCATTTCTGATGTGTTGTATGTTCCTGAAATTGATCAGAATTTGTTGAGTGTTGGACAACTAGTTGAGAAAGGTTATAAAGTGTTGTTTGAAAACAAAAGCTGCTTAATTAAAGATGCAGATGACAAAGATATTCTCAAAGGAAGAATGAGAGGAAAAAGCTTTGCTTTAAATCCATTGGAGGAGGAGCAAATTGCTTTTCCAGTAAAAGAGAATATCACTAAATTGTGGCAGAAGAGGCAAAAAGCTAAAGAAGATCAAGATAATTTTGAAATAGCAGCCCCCAAGTCCCGAAGTGGTGCTACTGAAGAAAAATCTGAAGCTATTGTGCAAGAGCACAGAAACAAGCTGATACAATTAAGTGAAGATGCTTTAAGAGAAAAAATTTCTGGAAGACAAAATAAAGGAGAAAGCTGCAAAAATGGAGCATGGTGAGAAGTGTTTAAAATCCCTAACTAAGAACTTGAAAGTTGAAAATGACAAGGCCCAATCACATGAGAAGAAAGCAACAGTATTTCAGCAGGAAAATTCTCATATAGAACAGAAGATCAGGTTGTTGATGTCTTCTCCAAGACACTGTAATTCAACAGGTTGAATTTCTGAGGAAGAAGATAGGAGTTTGCAGCCTCCAAGGCAAGGAGGAGTGTTGGTAACGTGCCTTAGATGCTGTCAAGGCAATTTTAATTTTTAGTTTGAATAAGTCAATTAGGGTGTTGTTAGTGGATTAGTTAGTTTCAGATGTTATAGGATTGGTTAGTTTCAGATTTTATTGTTCAGTTAATAGTAACAGCTCCTAAAATCATGGAGCATGATTTCTATTCAGTTATTTCAGTGTATTTAAATATGAGTAATATTCAATAAAATTTAGTACGCTTCTGCAGTAGAAAAACAGTTTCAGTTCCTCAGTCACGTTGCCTTTTCTCTTCTACGTTTTCTTTATCTCAAATTAAAACAACAACTTCGGTAAATTGTTTGAGTAAGGAATCTTTTGCTATATATTTTTGGAGCTCCCAAGTATTAATCTTATTCACCTGCTTCAGTTGCTCATATATCTTATATTAGATACGTGTGTGGAGTGAGAAAGATAGAATTTATATTTCATATGTCATTTTTCTTCTTCTTGAAATCTAAGTGTTTTTTTTTTTTATCATTTTCAGGAATCTTCGTTTTCACACACGAAATAATATAAATAAGATTTGGTGTATCATTCGCTATTTTGAAAAGATAAGTTCTGATATGCCTAAGGGCATTGTCTCATTCAAGCGAATAGTACTGCCTTTTCAAGATCGAGATCTTGATCTTGATCTTTTTTGAGATGCTAACTTTTGGAGAATTTCTAATATACCTCTATGCGAATTTAAGGTAATTGAAGGAAATTTCTTTTAAATTGTCAGCAAAAATAATTTCTTTCGGGTTTTTTTTTATGATTCATTTTGTTTGTAATAATTATTAATTATTAATACTTTGCCATTTTAATAGGTTCGCACTTCAAGGCTCAGAGAAGATCAATCAAGTGAAGCTGTTGAAGTGTATTTTGCAGGTAAAAAGCTTGGGGGAGATTCTCTTGGCAAGGGGACTTCATAGGTTCAACTTTTTTTTTCACATATAACCTAGTGGGATAAAGCTTTGTTATTGTTGTTGTTGTTGTTGTTGTTGTTGTTGTATAACCTTTACTTAGTTTTTGGCAATTATGATAGCTTTTATACCGTAGTTTTTTATCATCAATAAATTTGCTTGTTAACATCTTATATAGGAGGAAATCTGCTTCATGCTCAGTCCATAATTGATTGCTGGCATGCTTTTCTTGCGAGACATGGCAGATAATGAGGCTATAGAAATTGTCGGTGCAGAATGGTTCTCGACTTATAGAGGGTTAGTGTTACTCTATGAAAATAAACTTGAATAAGAAATGAATTTTGTTGATGCCTAATTGCCTACTACTATCTTCATTTACTAAAATGTGATGAGAGATTCTTTTTCCATTTCTCTACGGAGGAAAGAAAACATGTTTATTGATTGAATATGCTTAGCATAGTGAATTTTCTCTATCGTGTACTTTGACCAATAGTTTGTTGTTGCTTGAACTATTTAAGTTCTGTTTGTTCACCTGGTTACAACACTTATTTAATACTAAAGTTTATGTCCTCCCAAGTATATAATATAATATTGAACATTTTACCGTTATTCGTGATGATGATATACAATATGCATATGATAGGGTGAACTAAATTGAAAATTACTTATTTTGATGTGATGTCACTTTATATGTTTTCCAGTTGTTTACTCACTGTTACTGTAATTGCACGATTCTTATTAACTTAATGGTGATAATATTTCTTGATTTCTTTGGGTTCGCATCATCATTTCGATATTCTAGTGTTCATGTGGATGCAAGGGACGTCGACACTCTTGGAAGACGGAAAACCAGGATTATTGCAGTTAATGAATTATGTATGACAGAGATGAGAGATGTTAAAATAGTGTTAAAATAATGTTTTCTATCTGCTGTATAGCTTTGTAAAAGCTGTTTTTGTATGTACTAGCTGTCATAGGCTGTAGCCTATTTTTTTTCTTTATATCATACATCAGCTGAGGATCTCAGTTAGATTTTGTGCCATATTGTTGTTTAATCTTTTCAAGTTGGTATCAGAACGGGAACGATCCCGCTCTGCTTTCTCTCGTCGATCCGCCGCCTTTCGTCACCGGCGCTGTCGTCTGCCGCCGTCGTTCTCACCGGCGAACCTAGGGTTCAGTTCACCCTGTTGAGTGAGACCCAAACCAAGTAGTCGCGTGACCTGAAACTCAGGCACGCTCCCTCACGCGTCAATCGTGAAGCCCACGCGCCGCCTTCTACTGGTCAGATCTTCGCCGCGTCAGTCCAGAAGGGTTCGTCGGCGCTTCCTTGTCCCAGATCTGGTCCTGAATCTCAGTTATCTCTCACTTTAAGTCGTGGGTCATAAAGCTTGAACCTTTTCCGTGGTGTTCAAACTTCTGTTTGTGCAGTTTCTATCTTAAAAATGGCCTCTACAATCTCTCCTACTAGCTCATCTTCTGTTGGTCCCACTCTTCCTTTCTCTGGAGCACCCACCATCACAACTGAGAAACTCAACTGGAAAAACTATCTGTCCTGGTCTGCCTCAGTTGATTTATGGTTCCTTGGTCAAGGATTTTATGATCACTTGGAGAAGGAAGCCACTCAAGTTCCAGATGAAAATAGAGCTCAATGGCAGAAACTTGACTTCCAGCTCTGTGCAGTTTTATGGCAATCTGTAGATCCTGATGTGTTAGAGATACTTAGATCATTCAAGACCTGCTGCTCCTTTTGGAACAACACTCAGGATAGATTTGCTAATGACATTCAATGTCTGTTTGATTCAACCCAAAGAGTAGTTTCTCTCAAACAGACTAACCATGATATGACCTCACATATAGCTAAGGCTAAAGCTGTTGTTGAAGAATTAAGAAAGTTTTTGATACATGACTCTTCGGAGGAAATGAAGAAAAGACTTGATAAGTTATTTATGGTTATGATTTTATGAAGTCTGCACCCTGATTTTGATCATGTGCGTGACCAAATTCTGGCTGGTGATCAGATTCCTTCAATGAACAACTTAATAACTAGACTTCTTCGTGTTCCTACTTTGGTGAAAAGTGAAAATTTAGCTGTAGCTGCAAAAGGACTGGTCATACCCAGGAAACTTGCTACTCCTTGCATGGTTTTCCTGATAAGGTAGCACATGTAGCAAAATCTGAAAAATCAGAACCCAAGTTTTCTGAAGAGGAATATCAGGAATATTTGAGGATGAAATCCAATAGTCAAGCTCAGTCTTCTTCAATGCCAAGTGTCTCAACATTATGTATTTCCCAATCTGTGGAAGGTCACGGTCCATGGATAATTAACACAGGTGCCTCTGATCATATTTCTGGTAATAACTCCTTGTTCTCATCTATTTCTCCACCTAAATTTCCCTACCTCATTACTTTAGCCAATGGATCCAAAGTTGCCTCTCAAGGAGTTGGTCAAGTTTCCCTTTCTTCTTCCTTAAATCTGAATTCTGTTTTGTACATTCCTGATTGTCCTTATAACTTAATCTCTCTAAGCCAATTGACTCGTTCACTAAACTGTTCAGTAACATTTGATGCTGATTCCTTTGACATACAGGATCGTGGTATGGGCCATCTGATTGGCGTAGGACATGAATCACGAGGCCTCTACTATCTTGAAGCCAGCTTGTCTGTGTCCTATTTTGCAGCCCCATCTCCAAAACTTTTGCATGACCGTTTAGGTCACCCAAGTTTGTCAAAATTAAAGATAATGGTTCCTAGTCTCAAACAACTTAAGATGTTAGAATGTGAATCATGTCAATTAGGAAAACATGCTAGATCTTCATTTCCTAAACAAACTGAAAAAAGATGTAACTCAGTTTTCTCTACCATTCATTCAGATATTTGGGGACCAAGTCATGTAACATCTTTTGGTTTCAGATATTTTGTAACCTTTATTGATGAATACTCTCGATGTACTTGGGTTTGTTTAATGAAAGATAGATCTGAACTTTTATTCATCTTCATGTCTTTCTTTAATGAGATCAAGAATCAATTTGGGAAAATAATTAAAATTTTCAGAAGTGATAATGCCAAAGAATATTTCTTTGCTGAACTTTTTTCTTTTTTATCCTCACAAGGTATTTTACATCAATCCACATGTCCTCACACACCACAACAAAATGGAATAGCAGAGAGGAAGAATCGACATTTAGTTGAAACTGCATACTCCCTGATGCTTAACACAAATGTTCCTGTACATCATTAGGGAGATGTAGTTCTTACTACCTGTTTTTTGATAAACAGAATACCATCTTCCTCCCTTGAAAATCAGATTCCTTATTCTCTTATTTTTCCACATGACCCATTGTATCATGTCACTCCTCGGGTCTTTGGCTGTACATGTTTTGTTCATAATGTCTCACCAGGACTAGACAAACTTTCTGCAAAGGCTATTAAATGTGTTTTTCTAGGATATTCTCGCCTTCAGAAAGGTTATAAATGTTACTCCCCACAAACTAAAAGGTATTACATGTCTGCTGATGTTACATTCTTTGAGGAAACCCTTTTTTTTTCATCCTCTATGTCTGACTCTGGTTCCATACAGCAAGTTCTACCTGTCCCACCATCATTTGGTCCTATTATACTTCCTACCCATGACACTCATGAACAAGAAGAACATCAGCCTCAGTCTCCAACTGATAGTCCAGCTGACATTGCTTCTCCTCTCCTTTCAAACAGGACACAGGGAGCTAGTTCTCCATTGCCTGCAGGTTCTTTTGATTCATCTCCTTCACCATCAACGTCCCATACAACGGATCCTTCCTCCATATCACCTCCTCATTAACAAGATTCAGGTTGGCCATTGCTATTAGGAAAGGTATTCGGTCTACTCGAAATCCTCATCCTATTTATTTGAGTTATCATCGCTTGTCCCCATCCTATTTCTCCTTTGTTTCCTCTTTGTCTTCTCTTACTATTCCTAAAAATGTCAATGAGGCACTTGATCATCCTGGTTGGCGACAAGCCATGATTGTTGAAATGCAAGCTCTTGAAACCAATGGCACGTGGGAGCTAGTACCTCTTCCCCCGGGTAAGAAGACAGTTGGCTGCAGATGGGTTTATGCCATTAAAGTTGGGCCTAATGGTGAAGTTGACCGTCTTAAGGCTCGCTTGGTTTCCAAAAGGTACACTCAAATATATGGTCTTGATTATTGTGACACTTTCTCTCCTGTAGCAAATATCACCACAGTTCGCCTCTTCCTTGCTATGGCGGCTATTTGTCATTGGACTCTTCATCAACTAGACATCAAAAATGCCTTTCTTCATGGTGATCTAGAGGAGGAGATCCATATGGAGCAACCTCCTGGGTTTGTTGCTTAGGGGGAGTATGGTCTAGTTTGTTAATTGTGTCGATCTCTCTACGGGCTCAAACAATCACCACGAGCTTGGTTTTGAAAATTTAGTCACATTGTGCAGGATTTTGGATTAAAGAGAAGTGAAGCAGATCATTCTGTCTTTTATTGTCATACTTCTCCGGGGAAGTGTGTTTACTTGGTTGTCTATGTTGATGACATTGTTATCACAGGGAATGATGCTGCCAAAATTTCCCAACTAAAACAACACTTATTCAGCCATTTTCAGACTAAAGACCTTGGCTGTCTAAATTCTTTGGTATTGAGGTGGCTCAATCAAAGGAAGGTGTTGCTATTTCACAAAGGAAATATGCTCTGGATATTTTGGAGGAGACAGGTATGACAAATTGTAGGCCTATTGATAGTCCTATGGATCCAAATCAAAAGTTAATGGCGAAATAAGGCAAATCTTTTTCAGATCCAGAAAGGTATAGAAGACTAGTTGGGAAGCTTATTTATCTCACAATTACAAGACCTGATCTCTCTTTTGCAGTTGGAGTTGTTAGTCAATTCATGCAAGATCCTTACATTGATCATTGGAATGCTATGATTCGTATTCTTAGATACATTAAAAAGGCTCCAGGACAGGGATTGTTGTATAAAGGAAACACCCAAATTTCTGGGTATTGTGATGCTGATTGGGCAGGTTGCCCCATTGACAGGAGATCCACCACTGGATACTGTGTATCCATTGGAGGAAATATTGTCTCTTGGAAGAGCAAGAAACAAAACGTTGTTGCCCGGTCAAGTGCAGAAGCAGAATATAGAGCTATGGCTCTAGTTACTTGTGAACTGGTGCGGATTAAACAACTTCTTCAAGAATTAAAATTCTGTGATGCTCAACGAATGAAGTTGTATTGTGATAATCAAGCAGCCCTTCACATTGCCTCCAATCCTATATTTCATGAAAGAACCAAACATATAGAGATTGACTGCCATTTTGTTCGGGAAAAGCTGCTGTCCAAGGAAATCAGTGCTGAATTTATTAACTCCAATAACTAGCTGGCAGACATTCTGACTAAATCCCTAAGAGGACCTAGAATTCAGTTTATATGTTCCAAGCTTGGTGCATACAATTTATATGCTCCAGCTTGAGGGGGAGTGTTAAAATAGTGTTTTCTATCTGCTGTATAGCTTTGTAAAAGTTGTTTTTGTATGTACTAGTTGTCATAGGCTGTAGCCTATTTTTCTTCTTTCTATACCTCTGATTGTACTGGGTTCATAAACCCTTTATATATATATATATCAGCTGAGGATCTCAGTTAGATTTTGTGCCATATTGCTGTTTAATCTTTTCAAGTAGAGAATACACGGAAGATATTTTACTCCGGTATTTTAATCTTGGTTTATGTGGCTGCTTTTTAGAATACAGAGTCACTGCACTTTATACATAAGGATGGAATATGGTATAATCTAAAATTCATAAAAAAAACAAAGCTTTCCATATGATTAACAATTTACCCTTTTAGGTATTTAACGATGTTCAAGGGCATTTTCTGAACCTAGCTTGTTTACTCCTGCAGTGAGATCAATAAGGCATTCTGTTTTTTCCTGTATCAATGTAAACATTTTGGGATTGAAGAGTGCGATAATATCGTGGTTGCAACTGGAGACTGTGAATTTGATGCCTTTGGAAAAGATCCTGAAATAAAAGCCATTATTAAGTGGCTTGCAGCTTCTCAGGTAATTTTATATTTAGCTATCATCAACCCATGAGTATTTGTATATGAAAGTTATCATTGTGTAGTTATCTGAATAAATTAGAAATGCTTATGTTTACCCGTACACTAAGAATTCTTTTTTTGACACTTTTATTCTTTAAAAACCAGTTTTTGAAAATATTTTATATAATATATTTTTAAAGCGTTTGTCTTGGTTCATGCCTTGCAGGCTAAAAGATCTTCCATAGCATACTGCACATTTGGCTTGGAGGCATTGCAGAACCTAGGCAAGGTAATTTGATCTTTCCTTCTTAGTCATGATAGATGGCATTCCGGATAGGAAAGTGATAAATGTCATTTGATTTTCTTATTTAATGATCATTCAATATGATATTTACATTCATACAATATTACATATCTTACTTACCAGGTAGAGTTGGACAGTTGGGCTCCTATGGAACGAGCTAATTGTGTACTCAACATATAGATCATCAAAAGGAGGAGACAGCTTCTTCCAATGGCTGCTCCAGCGTGTTGGTTATGTTCCCACAACTTGGAGGAGAGCACGGCGGATTTTTACTTCGGAACCAGAGAGAGAATCATCAAGGTAGAATAAATTTCTCTTCCTTCTCTGCTTGCATTTGCTAACTTGTTTGTTTCCTTTTGCAGAATGGAAGACCGCTGGTGAAGTTTTCGTCCTCTCTGTCTTTGTCTTGGCCGCTGGAAGCAGAGCGAATACTCAAAAATGTCCAACATGGGTCAATTGTTTGCGTAAGGAATCTTTTGCTATATTTTTGGATCTCCCAAGTTTCTCATTCAGTTGCTCGTTTTAGTCTTAATTTGATCTCGTTTTGTACTAGTAGTGTCAACATGCTGCAGCACTTCATATATAGATATGTGTTTGTGTGTGAGAGTGACTGAATTGGAGAGAGAGATAGAATTGATATTGGCATAGTCCATATTGAATACTTTCTGTTATATTTCATGTCATTTTTTTCTTCTTGAAATCAAAGATTTTACTGCATGTTCAGGAACCTGTATGATCGTTACTATATAACACAGGAAGATAAGATTTGGTGCATCCTTCGCTATTTTGAAAGGATAAGTACTGATATGCCTAAGGGCATGGTCTCATTTGAGCGAAGAGTATGCTCAAATGATGCAAACTTTTGGAGCAATTCTGCTATTCCTTTATGCAAATTTGAGGCAATTGAAGGAAATTTATATTTCAACTGTCAGCAAAACTTTGATTAAATGATCCATTTTGGTTTGTAATAGGCAATACTTTGGCATTTTAATAGGTTCACACTTCAGGGCGAATAGAAGATCAATCAAGTAAAGCTGTTGAAGTATATTTTGCAGGTAAAATTTTTGGGGGAAATGCTCTTGGCAGTGGGACTTTTGAGGTATGATATGTTTTCATTTCCACCTATAACCTTTTATACTTAGTTTTTAACAATTATTATAGCTTTTATTCTGAGTTCTTGGTATAAGCATGTAGTCTTGTGTACATGTTGTATTTAGCACCTTTCATCATTTTGTAAATTTTGTAAGATGAGATATTTTTTTGTCACTTGAACATTTGGTTTTAGCCTATTGATGTTCAATAAATTTGCTTGTAAACATCTTATATAGGAGGAAATCCGCTTCATGCTCAGTCCAGAATTGATTGCTGGCATGCTTTTCTTGCCAGCCATGGCAGATAATGAGGCTATAGAAATTGTTGGTGCGGAATGGTTCTCGACTTATAGAAGGTTAGTGTTACTCTATGGAAATAAATTTGAATGAGAAATGAATATTGTTGATCCCTACTACTGTCTTTATTTACTTTAAAAATGTGATGGAGGATTCTATTTCCATTTCTATTTGAATATGGAGGAAGAAAAACATGTTTATTGATTGTTATCCTTAGCATAGTAAATCTTCTCCATTTTCTCTTCTGTTCTGTGTCTATTTTTCTTACTTCTTTGCACACCTGGTTATGACAGTTTTTTAATACTAAAGTATATAAAGATTGAACATTTACTTTTACTTGTGATGATGATATACAGCATGCATAGGGTGAACTAAATTGAAAAATACTCCCTCCGGTCCCATCTTAAAATGTGTCTATGTTTCTTATAATTAGGACAAAAAAAAGAATATCCTTTTGTTTCTTATATAAAGAACCGGAGGGAGTACTTATTTTTGATGTTACGTCACTTGATACGTTTTTCAGCAGCTGTTTACTCACTATTACTATAATTGCTCGGTGCTTCCTTTGTAACTTAATGGCGATAATATTTCCTGATTTCTTTAGGTACAATTCATCATTTCGACATTCTGATGCTCATGTGGATGAAACGGACACAGACACTCTTGGAAGAAGACGGAAAACCAGGATTGTTGCAGTTAATGAATTATGTATCCCAGAGATGAGAGAATACACGGCAGATATTTTCCTCCGGTATTTTAATCTTGGTTTATGTGGCTACTTCTTTTTATATGGGAGTAGGATAATACACTTGGATAAAATTTATAATCTAAAATTCATTGATGTCTGCACTTTGAAATTTGTAATTGTTTATAAAAGGTGTGTTTTTACATGCATGGATTCCCTTTAGTTTCTTATTCTCAATCCTTTGGAGTAATGCGTCTGCTTTACTGCACAGAATAACTATAATAATCGTCATACATTTTTGTTTTTGCTTAGTGATATTTCTTCTTTCTTAAAAAACGAAGCTTTCCTTATGTTTAACAATTTAAATATGTTAAAATTAATGGGCTGTAAAACTTTTCCAAATACTGTTGTACTGCTGTAATTATGGTTGCTTATTTTCAGTATGTTTGCTTGTGTCAGTAAGTAATGTTTTGATTAGTGGATTTAAGATTGCTTTTATTTTGGGCAAAACTGCACTCTTAATGTGAGTGGATGCATGCTTTATGTTGACAGCACATATAGGTATCATGATGGACGGTCATTTCTTATGTATTTTGCACTTAAATATGAACTAGAGAATGGAAAACAGAATGGTTATGCAGCAAAAACGAAAATAACTCTGCTCTCCCCTTCCACTCTTTTCTTCTATGGTTTTATGGTTCTGTTTTATGTTTTCATGTTCATAGCTGTCTTAATTTAACAAAATATGTTCAAGGAGATTATATAAAACAAATTCTTAACTTAGCTTGTTCACTCCTGCAGTGAGATCAATAAGTCATTCTGTGGTTTCCTGTATCATGGGATGGACCTGGACAATAACATTGGGGTTGCAACTGGAGACATGGTTTCTAAGGAAGATCCTGCAACAAAGGCCATAATTCACTGGCTTGCAGCTTCTCAGGTAATTTTATATTTTTTGCTATCAACATATGTGTATGTGGCAGGTATCATTGTGTAGTTATATGAATAAATTAGAAAGGCTTATGTTTACCTGTACACTAAGAAAAACCGACTTATTTTCAATGAGTGGAAAAGAACAATTTTTTTCAATTTTTAAAACCAAGAAAACAAAACATCAAGTTTTGGTTTTCTACTAATGTTCTTTTTTTACACTTTTACATCTTTCCTCACTTCTATTCTCTAAAAATCTGTTTTTTGAAAATTACTTTTTTGAAACCTAAAAAACAAAAACACAATTTCAAACACACGCTTATTCTTTTCAAAAACTGTTTTAAGAAGTCAATCTTGTGAAATTTATTGTGCTTTTATTTTTAAAAAACAGAAAACTGTTTTATGTAACAACACATGTCCCCGAAGTATTTACTTGTTTCGATTTTGTCATTTTAGAAAAAGGCGTCTTGTAGTAGGGAATTTTGAACGAGACAAACTGTGGTACTAGACTTTGTAATACTGCTTACTTTTTGACTTGTTCTTGATTGGTTCATGCCTTACAGGCTCAAAGACCTTTCATAGCATACTTCACATATGGCTATTACAGATTGCAGAACCTAGACAAGGTAATTTGATTTTTTCCTTCGTAGTCACCGAATCTAATTAGTTGTTATCTTCATTTTGCCAAGTGCCAAGAGAATTCCCATTCAACTTGGATTTATCTTTGTCTTAAGATTTCTTACCAGGGACTTATCTTATGTTGTGGGCAGGTTGTTGATTGGATTTCTTCACACACATCTACAGTTGGGGACCTATGGAACATGCTAATTGAGTACTCAAAAGGAGAAACTAATGTCGGCTTTTTCCAATGGCTCCAGCTGTCAAAGGAGAAACCAATTATTTAGTGAATATATTCATTGTTTTTCATCGGATAATTTGCTTATTATTATAAAAAAAAAATTCATTTTAGCTTAGGGAACTATTGCTATTGCTATTGCTGTTACGCCCCAATTGGTCTTTATTATTTCAATACAGAATTCCCGTGTTTTTCATAAGCACCTTAAAAAAAAAAAAATAAAAAAAATCTGTAAGCTAAAATTAACTTAAGCGTAAATTAGAAACATGTTTTTGAAAAAAGCTAATACTCTCTCCGATCTCGACTATAAGAAAAAGAAAAAAACTAACTTCAAACTAATTAAAAAAATTAGTTAACCCACTTAGAAAATAAATTTTCTTTCCAAATTACCTTTCATTGGAACTTAATATCAAGAATAGAAAGGGATCATTAAAAATAAAATCTCAATTAAATAAAAGGTATTTTTGATATGGTGTCATTAAATATAGCAAAATTAGTTAAAATTTGTTTATATTTAAAATCAAAAATATATAAATTTTTTGTTGTTTATATTCAAAACCGTATAAAAAAATTTCTTCAAATTAAAATTAAATTTAACTTATGAAAAAACTTATTTAACATTTTTCCTCCTATTTTATTCTCTTTTATAGAGAAATTTATCCGAACAACGATTTGTAATTAATAAACTTATCCCGATGTCATATCGTGGGTTAAAATGGATCGACTGTAAAAAAAAAAAAATGATCGCATTTTAATTTTCTTTAATGTCGTACACTCGTGATAAACTTTTCGGCATGAAGAAAATCAACTAGGTCTCGTTAAAAACACAAGTCCACAGAAACCTTTGTTTGGTGATAAGCGGCGGGTAAAAAGCCAGAACAAAACGCAGAACAACTAATCGAGAATACAAAGTTCCCGCCCGAAGCATCACCTAAAAGCTGAACATGCACAAAATCAGGGGGGGCCTCAAAATCACTGCATGGAAAGAGTATAAATAGACACAAAAAAGAATATAAACATGAATATATCAAGTCCAAGTCCGAGGTGCTGGATTAATTACTTCTCCAGCCATCAGACCATTCAGCTTCATTGGTAACAGGTTTAGGGAACTCTAGCTGGGATGAATCTTGACCACATTCTACATTATTTGATGAACCTTGACCCCATTCTCCATTGTTTGATGAATCTTGACCCCATTCTCCATATTTTAATGAATCTTGACCCCATTCTCCATTATTTGAGGAATCTTGACCCCATTCTCCATTGTTTGAGGGCAACGCATTATCTTCAGTAAAGCAAGGGTTCTCTCCAGTGTCCTCATCTTCATAAAGTTCCACCCTTTCAGGAAGAGAACAACCCTGATAAGATGAATTGTCCACACAGTGCCACAACATTTGGCTCCAATGGTCGTCCTGCCAAATGACAAGTGAAGAATGATTTCATAAACAACCATAATTATCAGGATAAGGATCTAGCTACCAATCAGGGTTTGAACCTGTTTTCATATTATCGGCATCTTTCTTTGAATATTTTCTAACCATAATTATCCAGCTAGAAAGACAAACTGACTAATTAATGTAGAAAATAGTAATGCTATTATCTGTAAGCATTCCCATTTCTCAGTACAACCATAAAAATCTAACGGTACCATCTTGAAAGTAGAACACTTCTGCTTACATGCGATACAGTCAATCAGAGGATATATGAAAATATTCATTTTATAGCACAAAAGGTGATCAGGTTGATAACTGATTTAACATATAGTCACAGCTTGTTGGATAAAAAAAGGCAATACCTTGCAGATAATATGCGGGTTCCCAATTATAACCAGCAATGATATAGCACGGGTTATAGCCACATTAAACCTTCTATAATTGCTCAAAAAGCCAAGACAGTGGACTCTGTCAAACTCGTTGTGTTTGATAGTTGATCGAACTGTTGATATGATAATAACCTCCTTCTCTTGTCCTTGAAATTGTTCGACACTACCCACTTTGATTTCAGGCATATCTAGATTTTCAAGTGTCTGTTTTATTTTCAGCACTTGTTGCCTATATGGAGTTATTATGCCAATGTTTTCCTCCTTTATATTCCCACCGGCTATCAGTCTCCTGACAACTTCTATAACCTTACTTGCTTCAATTCGGTTGAACCACGATGGGTTATTCCCTTCTCTTTCATCGCATCCTTGGATGCCATAGAAAAGAATAGGGAACTCCTTATTAGGTAGCAACTCCCCAATCACCATGAAAGATGTGGAATCTCTACAGGCAATCAGTTCCCCACAATAGAACAGCTTTGAAGGGAGATGTAAAATCGCTGGGTGACATCGATAGTTCCTAATCAATCTTGTTACATAATTTGCATCTCCACTGGCATATAACTCACATTCAGACAATCGTTCCATGTATGAAACCCCCATCCCATACTCATCTGCTTTCTTGGAATATATTACTGGACCTAACTGCAATTGGTCTCCAGCCAGAACAACAACAGTATCCCTCGTGCAGAGGTGGGATACAGGGATCATGGTTTCAGGTTCGGAAGCTTGGCCAGCCTCATCCAAAAAAATGTGAGAGAAGTGGCCACGGGCAACATCTTCAGCATAAAGAAGAGAGGCACTCATATATGTGGATATTATGATCCTATAATGAATGAGGGCATTGACTGGGGGACACTTAAATACCATTTCATCAAAGAAGCAGAAGCGGATAAGTTCAGGTTTGATTTCCTCATATGGCCTGGTAGATGCATTGAGCCTGAATATTTCATGTTCTCGAAATTCAACATCCTGTTGAGCAAGGAGTTTCTCTAGTATGTAGTCTGCTGCACTATTTGAGGGTGCACAGACAAGAATACGAGCATTCTTGTGATATTTGTAGAGCTGGAGAATTGCTTCTACTATTGTCCTTGTCTTTCCCGTACCAGGGGGGCCATGAATCACATAAGGTGGTGCACCTTTGCAACCAAGAATCATTTTGATTGAACAAATTTGCTCCTCGTTAAAAGTACCAGATATGGGAAGCAGAGAAGTGGTTTTGATGTGTCTCTTTCTCGATGACGTAGATGGAAAAAGGAAGTCAGTTCCCAAGTTTTCTGCTGCCTCAGCTGCTTGATATAACCTTCTCACATTGATCCTGTTATATGTGAAGTGAACATCATAGCGATTTTCATCCCTGTGGTAAAAGTGAAATCCAGGATCAAACTTCAAATAGATCTCATCAGCTTCAACTCGGTGGATATATCCCTGCAGAAATTCACATACAATTTTAGAAAGGGAAGAATCCTAACCATAAATGATAAATACATTTGTAGACTAATGGTAAGTAAATTTGATAATCATATATTTATGAACAATAAAAGATACCCAAAATTAATGAATAACAGAATGCACTTCATAGTTCATACAGATTACAGACATAGTGCTTGTATGTAAATGATTAAATTTTGGGAAATAACTGCTTATTTTTCAAAAATTCTCTCATGAAGCAGCCAAAATGAGCAATTATTTCCTCAAAATAAGTATCAAACACACACATAGTAGATTTGGCTACTCTAAAGATCATACACATGGCTATAGAAATCGTTTGATTCACAATTCGAATCGTGCAAATCAATACAACTCACTCACCCATTAACACAAACCAGAGAGCGAATCAGAGCATGCGCAGAATCATACTCTGCTTCCGCTAAGTTTTTCTTCAATCCCAAGCAATAAAAAAATGTGCTTCTAGCTCTGGAGTTCCAGTGTAAAACAGAATTCGAGTTTGACCACAAAATAAAACCAGTTTCGTTTATTTATTTATTTATTATATATTATATTCACATCGACATCAGGTGGTTCTGTTAGTGAATTACAATTTGATTTTGACAAGAAAACAAATGGGTTCTTTATTCATTTTAGCTTATATCTGTGTTGATAGCAAGACTCAATTATGCACTTATGACTTATTTTTAATTCCTACTATGAACACTGTATACTTGATAATTGATATATCATTTATATGATATATTTCTGGCTACTTTTCATTATGTTTCTAAATCTAAATGAATATATACAATGTTATATCTGGATGAGTTTTAGTTAATTTGGAACACTAAAAAAAGATAGTGTAAGAGCTAGTTAAGAAGTTGAACTAAGAGCCATATATCAAAAGCAAAAATCATTACTTGTTGGTAATGCCTTGTTGTAAAAGTGATTCTAATAAGAACCTTAGGAAAACCACACCACAAAAGCTAGCCGATGTAGTTGGAAAGCACAAGGCTTTATAAACCCCACATTTGAATCCCTTACTTCCAATGTGGGACTTAAGCCTCATACTTCCAATGTGGGACCCAAGTTCCATACTTCCAATGTGGGACTCAAGTCCCACAGCTTGCAATTGGATCCTAACAGATTGGGAGGGAGTCAAATAGAAAAAAGGATAGACACGTCAAATCTATTACACAAAGTAATCATTTTTTTTTATTCTACAATTCTGTAATAATCTCTGGCTTTAATTTTATTTGAGGTTTAGAACCTACACTCAAAGTGGAAAGTGCACTACAAAGGTGTTCAATCCATCGTAGCTGCCCCTAGATGATGTTTGTCAATACAGAGATGAAATGCAAGAGCCATGCAGTAAAATAGGGAAGACAACTGACACATAACAAATGTTGCCAACATAAATACATCAACACAAACAAATGAGATGGCATTCTGTGGTCCAAGATAACACTATCACAAAGACATGTACTTTTATGATCTATCAGTTCGGCAGATCAGACTCTATATCACATCAGAAGAAAATATAGAAATATGTAAATAATTACAGTATGCATCTGCTTGTAGTATAATGACCGGATTCTGGTGCAACAATTTCTAGCTAAGGATTTGATTTATCCAAGTGAGGACTACCAAGTGAAAATGTGACATGCAGCCAAATAAGGACCAAACCTGATAAACGGGTGCGGTGCTATTATCACGGTCAGATATGAGCTTGACAAAGATAGAATCCCCATGAACCAGCGAGGGCCTTCTCTCAGCAAGCCCAGGAACCTCCAAAGTCAAGAATTGATTGGCCCTCTTTCTCATAGATATGCTTTCCATGTCATAAGTCCTCATGTCTTCCTGAAAGTAGAAGTCAGTGGCAAGGAATTAATAGAAAACAAAGATCAGTCTTGAGGTTTTTGATGACTCATACGCTGCGATAAAGTATAACAAATAAGATTACCTCCAATTGTATCTCTTCCATTATTATTAATGTTTTGAAATAAGAAGAATACGTCCTTTTTGTAAGACCTTCTTCAACAACTGGAGGGACCTGATTGCTCTCAAGCAACTGTCTCATGTCCCTGGGAATGTCATATTTTGGAAGCCTATTTATGTATCTTCGAGTTGGCTTCCCTGCAGGACGTGAACCTGCAACAAAAGTATCTACAACAAATTTGTCTTTTTTCCTTCTTCTTGAATAAGGCCTGTTAGGAGCCAAAGACTTGGAGATTTTGTCTTCAACTAAGAGGAAAACCACCCTTTCGATTTTTTCATCTCCAACATCAAAATACACAACTGATGAATACATGCCCATTTCTTTTGTCTTGCAAGACAACCATATTTTCAAGTTCTCGCGAGGCTGAAGCACCCTGTCCTCCAAAGAGAAAGATTCTAAGAAGCTCTGATCTCCGTCTGCATTTGACTTTGCTGATGGAGGTTCTGTGAGAGAAAGAGTGAAAGTGTCCTGAGGATTTGAGGCGAAAATATGAACACTCCACAGGTCCACAGGTTCATCAGTAGTATTCCGAATGGTTATTAAATCCACAGCAGTATCTCCTACAGATACAGATTGAGGCTTGCCATCCACAAATGCAAATGGGACAGATACAATAATTGGAGCCTCTTCATTATCAATGTAACTGCAAACAGATTTCTCTTCCTCAAAATCTAGAAACCCGATTTCTGCCTTTTCTCCGATGACAGAGCATTCCTCATCTGACCATCCAGCAGTACTCATCGAAAACTGTTGTATACTGCCTCCAAGTTTTGGCTCTATCACCCAAAAATAAATAAATAAATAAATAGGATGATATTTTAGCAAAAGCAAAGATATAGATGAGATTATGAGAAAGGGAAGCTGCAAAACGACAAGGTTTTGTTCCCCTCGGACTCATAAGTATACCTAAATGGACCTGAATTCTCTCCTTTTACTAACAACGAGAGAAACAGACACAATTAAAGTGCATTCGTATCACATCACAGTTGTTGAGTAAAAGGAGATCCAAATTCGTTCCTAAAATTACACGATTTTCTTTCCTTTCAGTAGAACCTAAATTACATTATTATACTAGTTGAGATATAATATTATGCTCGAACATGAAAGTTAACGTTTCGTTCATGTTTCTCAAATATCCAACCATACGAAGAGAAAGAGAAAAAGAAGCAATGCCTTGAATTGAAGTAAGAACCTAAAAGACAAAAGGAAAACTAGATTGAATGATCGAAGAAGTAAATCATCGGTTTTTAAGCGAAGAGAGCATCAATATCATATAATGGTTAGTGTGCAAATCGTATTGTGAAAAAGGGGGAAGGAACACAACACTCCTCCTGAGTCCTTCCTTACCTTACCAACGAAGTTTGGAAAAGTTAGCGAAAGTGCTTTGTTTTGTTGTTTTCTCTGCGCACTGTGGACTGAGTCAATTCTCAATTGTATACTATTCCTATTCCTATTGCCATGCCATCAAATGATATACTATAGGCACTCGCAACTTTTCATCCTTCAATTTTTATTTTACCCTAATTTTTAATTACTGCAAAAATTATTTTCATTTTCATTTGTATAAACATTGAAACAATTATTTTTACTCCTTTTTGTTTGCACAATAATAACATCATTATAAATTTTGTTTATATTTACAAAAATTAAAAATAAATAAATAAACAAATGTAACTAGTAGAAAAATTAGAGTTAATAATTAATAGTAGATTGTGTTTAGCAGTCGAAATAAACTAAAAGCAAGTGTTGAATTCGTTAAATATCTCACCTTAAATCATTAATGACTTAATATTCATATATTTGTTTGTGTCACTGTGTGCGTCAGTGCGTGTACACAGATAAGTGACTTCATATGCGTATCTTTTGCACACAAATGACTTCATATACATATGTTATGTGTGAACATACAACTTCATATGCACACACATAAATGACTTTTTTTTCTTCGACTGCAACACATAATAAATGACTTAGTAAGCTAATATGCATGTTTTGTATGAACTAACACCTAGTGTAAGTTATTGAAAGTATGAGAAATACAAAAAAGCAAACGGAAAAACTACAGCCTAGTATGAGAAACTCTTATAGCATCAGCCATAATAAGATTTCTCAAACCAGAGCTCTTACTAAAAAAGACAATATTATATAATTTAATGGTTGAATTTGCAAATTTTGCATTTATAAAAAGTTATTAAAGAGTTTCGTCAAAAAAAAAGTTATTAAAGAGTATAAGTGTGCAAAATTTTCTCTTAGCTATTTATCATTATTTGTGATAAATTGTTATTGTAGTATATAGTATTTTAGTCTATGTATTGCACATAATAAATGTTTATTTTATACAATAATTTATAATAAATAAATATTTTTAAATATACAAATTATATTATAATTAAAATCTGCAATAAATAATTTTTTAACATATAAATTATATTTTAGATTTATGATAAATTATTTATATTGTGATATGTTGTTATTTTTAATTATTAATAATTTTTTTAAAAAAAAATATTCAAATTCAAGTTAGAACTAAAAATATTGAAAATAATAAATCGAAAGAGATAAGAAGTTAAGTTAAATCCTTCAATTGATATTAAAAACTAATATTTTAGTATGTGCATTGCAAAGAATAAATGTTTATCTTATACAACTATAATTTATAATAAATAAATATTTCTAAATATTAAATTATATTATAATTAAAATATGTAATAACCAAATTTTTAATATATAAATTATATTTTAGATTTATGATAAATGATTTATGTTATGATATATTCTTATTTTTAATTATTGATAACTTCATTTTAAAAAAATCAAATTCAAGTTTGAACTAAAAATGTTAAAAATGATAGATTGAAAGAGATAAGAAGTTATAGATTGTTAGGATCATGTTTAAATTTTTAAGATAAAATATATATTAACAAATTGATTTCTAATATTCAATTACATATTGTTAAACAATTCAATTGGTATTAAAATTTAAAAGCCAAAGAGCATACACTAGATACATATTAGGAGGAGAATGAAGTACACCACTTCATTAGAGGAGGAAAGTACAAATGAAAGTGAACGTGAGGGGGAATGAGAAAAATAGAGACATGAGAAAGCAAATAGACTTAAACCTTTATATATAAAGGGATATGGGATTATTAAATAGGATTATAAATGAAAAATAAATTTATAAAACATCAATATTTAATATATATATATATATATATATATATATATATATATATATATATATAACATCATATCAAATATGGAATGAAAGTAATAAATCGTTAAAACTTTCATTTTTCATTTATATAAAATAAAAGTAATAAGCGTGTAAACTTTCATTTTTAATTTATATAAAATAAAAGTAACGAATAAAAAAATATAAAATAAAAGTAAATCATCTTCTCTCTTTGATGTGTTATGTGTGGAGTGTGAAGTCAATCTAATCATATTATATATACACACCGAATTATGTTGTAAATCCATTAGACTCAATCTAATGCTGGGAGTTTGTGATAGATACACGAGAATATAGATTCGATTCTTATAGGAGTTACTGTATATATATATATATATATTGCACTTGCATTCGCTACTATGCAGAGCTTGAATAAAAAATTTAGGGAAATAAAATATTATTAAAAGTATAAATTAAATATTTAATATCATATTATATATCTATAATTTAAGTTGCATTGTGAATCCAAAGTGCATTTTGTTATGTTATTTATGATGGTTCTAAATTAAGCAAAATTGTCTCTCATAAAAAGATACTCGTAATTTTCTAAAAGAAAATATAAGTGTGTGGCTAACTCTAGTGTTGAGACGAATCAGGACACTCAATTATTTTAATTTAATGCAAAACAAATATTAAGTAAAAACATTGCGTCTTATAAATGCCAACAGACAAAAACGTTGTATCTGCGTCTGTAAGATGCAGACGATACACAGACAGACGCTTAAGTCTAAAGAAGCATTTAAAGGCATAGTAAATACACTATCATCTTGTAATCTGTTTTGCAGGGAATGTTCATAAAACATCCTCATAGGATCTGTGGAAGTGCATAAAGGGAAACAGAAAGAAGAGTCAAAATATCAGAAGTTTTTCTCGCCTCAAAAGATGCGCTACAACTAGCAACGAGTACTTATCTGAGCAAGCGATGTGACCACTGCAGCAGAAGGATATAGAATATATCTCAAGAAGATAAGCAGAATGCTTTATCAGCTCATAATGACTAGTTGGTGACAAACATTTAATGCTTGTATTAAATGCCCCTCAACCACCCTCTTTCAGACGCAAGAAAGAAGACCATTTAGAGACAACGTTTAGAGACAACGCAAGAAAGAGTCTATATATAGAAGAAGATTTGAAGTGCTGCACAGGGAACACACGAACTGAATTCAAAATTCAAGCATTCTTTCAAGCCTTCATTCTTTCTCTTGTAAAAATTCTCTTTGTAAAAGCTCTCAACTCACTTTGCGTATCGTGAGAGAAAAAGACTTAGTTCTTAATCTTGTATATTCATCTGTAAGACGATAGCTAAAAAGTCTGTGCGCTCTTATAAAAACAAATCTTGTATGTTTTAGAGCCATAAGTGGCTTGGTAGTAAAGAGTACTTGGGTTTTTAGCTCGGAGAGACTAAGTGTGAAAAACTACTTAGGTGAGCCAGAAGTGGCAGTAAATAATACTTGTAACTTGAAAAAGTTAGTGGAACTTGGTGGTTTGCCAAGAACTGGACGTAGTCTCGGGGTGAGACGAATCAGTATAAAATTCTGTGTTGTCTTTCTTGCTCTTTCTTTGTTTATAACTGCTTGAACTGACTTTGTTTTGTGATTTAAATATGTTTTCTTAAAAAAGGCTTTCATCTGTACAACATCGTCTGTAAAAAGGCTTTCTTAAAAAATGATCTCTTTTGTTCAACAGACGTTACAAGCTGTTTATAAAAAGTTTGTGAAAAATTTTATAAATCACAATTCAACTCCCCCTTCTTGTGATTTTTACCTTTACATCTAGATTATCATCCTATAAGCATGGACAGACTTACCTTAAAGCTTGGGGGGCAAGGCCTCCTGACTTTTTATCTTTTTAGCTTAAACTCACTTTTGGTTCCTATAGTTTTATGATTGTGCAATTTTGGTTCCTAAAATTTTTTTTATTACAGATTTAGTCTCACGTTTTTTAAAATTTAACAATTTTTATCTATCGTTAGTTTGCTATCAATTTTTTAACAAAAAATGCTTATATAATATATAAGTGATGACATGACACTGATGTGACAGATGACCTAACATTCTAACATATATGTCAATGGGATATTGATAGTGTGTTAATATGAAAGTAGGAACTAAAATTTGGACTCTCAATATTATCTTAGCATATTTTTTATATTGCCACGGCATCTTATCATTCAAACTTTGAGTTGGATCATCTTAGATGTAACTAATGAGAAATTCTATCAATTCCATTAACAAATAAAATACACGAATAATTAAAGTACAACAAATTGAAAGAAATGGACTTTTGCTCTAAATTCATAAACTACTTTTCTTTTACTAAATCCACTAATATCATAATGTTATAAACTTGTTTTCCTCTGAATTCATAAATAGTTACTATTGTGTAATGGATAAAAATAAGACTCAAACACACACACACACACACAAACTAAATTCTGCTCACTTGTTATTCATTTTGGTTTTTTTGGCTATTACTCTCACTTGTTAGTTGTTACACAGAGAAACAGGATACAAAGCAGGGGGCATGAAGAACAAAGAGTCTTCATCATAGCCACCAAAAGCAACATAGCTGAAGCTAGATAATTTGGTTTATGCAAATGCCGATTCCCTCGCTCGTCTCCGTTCCTTTATGCTCACTGTTGAAACTCTCCCCTCTATGTGTTGTATTATAACCGGTGTGTGTTTTATTTTTTCTGAAGCATTAAAGAAAATTGGCAACCTCTTCTCTGCTCTGTGGCGAAGTCTTTTCTGCCCCTCTTTGTCTTGGTTTTTCTTTAGGATTAATTATGTTTTTAGTCCATGAATTTTTTCGAATTTTCACTTTTAGTTTCTGAACAAAAAATTGATCAGTTTTAGTTCCTATGTTTTTTTTCGTTAATGTTTTTATTTCCTACCATTAAATATTACCGTTAAATGGTGACATGACGTTAATTATATTATTATGAGTAAATTACAAGGATCCCCCGAGTTTTACATATATTATACTGACACTCCCTGTCTTTTTAAACATTACTTTTGACTCCCTATAGTTCAAAAAAGCAGGAGTGTCGGTGTAATATAAGTAAAACTCAGGAATGTCTGTATAATATAAATAAAACTCAGGGGAGGTCCGTGTAATTTAAAACCAACAAATAGGGTTTTTTTTGTATGGTTTAAAAAGGTAGGGGATGTCGGTGTAATATATGTAAAACTCAGGAGAGATTCGTGTAATTTACTTTATTATTATTTAATTACACTTTACGGCTGAAGGTTAAAAATCATCAAAAAATGCGTCACAATAATATTTGATGAATAAAAACCATTTTCAGAAATTATTATACTAGATCCAAATGAGTGAATCTTTTCGGAAGCTCTTCAACACCATTTATAACCAAGTTTAATTATTTATTTAAATATTCTTAGTACCATTTATAATCATTTAATAATTAATCAAATTTGTAATTTTCAAATATGATTTAACATGTTCCAATAAAATAATATTTTCCTACCAGTGCCTTTCAAGAAGCCACGGATTCGATAATGTTATTGGTAGCTTAATCAAAGCAATCTCGAAGGACTCCCTCCTTGTTCTTCGACTAGATGTGCTCCTTGAGAGGGCATCAATGGCACCGCATCAATTGCTGTTTAGAGCTAGAGCTAGTACCCGACGGCGGAGATCAATTGATGGAAGTACCTCCGATTGAGATCCTCTGCGAAGCGACCTTTTCGCAAAGAGCCCTCTTCCAAGGAGGAACGCAAATCGCCCTCGTCTTCGAACAGTCCAGCGACAACGAACTTGAGTTCCTCTGGTTGCAGTTGCGGCAACGTTTCTTCCTCGTTTTTTCCGTCGACCATTTGTTGTGTTGACCGTTTCTTTTTCAGCTCTAGGTTTTTGCAATGTTGTGCGTTAATTCAGATCTGGGTTTTGAATATTGTTTTGTAGCAATTTCTGGTGGTTTAAAACCGTCACAAATCGTTTAAGAGCTTCAAAATAAGTTGGCCAAGCACTTTCTGGCGGTTTTAATGAACTGCTGCAATAATTTTAAAAAATTAACAGGTGTCGTCCACCGTGACTGTATGTCATCATTTAACGAGATACTTTATGGTAGGGATTAAAAACATAAACGGATGGAAACATTAGAAACTAAAACTAGTCAAAATTTTGTTCAGGAATTAAAATTAAAAACTAAAAAAAACATAATTAACACATTCAAATATTCAATTGTAATTTATTTTGTCAGCACAGCCAGCAAGTCCTTTGTCCCTTGAGCAAGTCACTTCAGCTAGCCTCGCTCGCACCTGACCTGAGTTTACGTTAATTTTCTTAATTTTAACTATTTGCATTTAATTTTTTATTTATTTAAATTAATTCTTTCATCTCAAAATTCTAACAATTAACAAATTGTATAAATTTTGTATAAAATATTTGAACAAAATTATATTTATATATATATAATAATGTAATGAAAGTATTTTTTTATTTAATCATTTTACATGTTTCATTTTTAAGTTTATATAAATCAATAATATGTCACATTTCTATTAATCATTAGATAAATTTTGAAATAAAAAATTTAATTTAAACAAGTGAGAAGTTAGCCGAATTAAATATAAACTATTTGAAACTAGGACATCACATCTTTGACTATTGCTTCCTGCAATTCAAAAATTGCTTTCTGCACTAAATATATTTTGGATTAGTCTTTTCAAGATATAAAAGGTGTTGTTAATTCAAAATGTAATTTTACGTTTCGAATCAGTCGATGTGAAAGGCAAAGAAGCTGCAGGAAACAAATTTGTAAGTACAGGAAGCAACTGGCCACATCTTTATTACATTTCATAGATGGGTTTTGCATGACAGCCCACTAGCCAAAGGTAATCCACTCTCTGAGGATTGTTATTCTCACCCGAAATTACTATTCTCACCACTCAGGTGGTGATAATTTTTTAAAATTTCAAAAATACCCTTTCGACATTGTTTAAGAAAAAGGTGAAAAAAAATAATTGAAACAACGGAAATACGATTCTGTTGTATAATAAAACAACGGAATCGTATTTCCGTTGTTTACGAAAAAGGTGGAAAAAAAATTGAAAAAAGGAAATACTGTTGTATAATAAAACAATGGAATCGTATTTCCATTGTTTTAATTTTTTTCACCCATATTTAGTAAAACGGAAATATGATTCCGTGGAGAAGGATACACAACAACGGACACCATATTCAGTTGCACATTCCCAAAATTCAAAATTGAATCAGATATACCATTGATAAAAAATATGAAACCAAAACTTCATCAAATGCATAATGTGATAAATATACAAGACACACTTCAGCCATACACACAATAAACTTCAGCATCTTCTTATAACAAAAAAGAAAAAAAATTCAACATCTTCTCGTTAGATCTCAACAGGGTGGGTTGCGCGATGGTGCTGTTTGGATTTGGGTGGCACGGGGGTGGCGCAGGGACGACATGGGGTGGCAGGGACGGCGCGAGGTGGCGCGGTGCTGCTTGGATCCAGAGGCTTGGTGGAGCGCGGTGGCCCGCAGTGGTGCGGTGCTGCACAGGGGTGGCGTGTGGTGGCTCACAATTGCGCGGTGCTGTGCGGGGGTGGCGCGCAATGTCCCGCAGTTGCGCGGTGCTGCGCAGGGGTGGCGCGGTGCTGCGCGATGGCCCAGGGTGGTGCGACGCTGCGCAGGGTGGTGGGGTGGCGCCCGGTGCGCAGAGAGAGGTGAGAAGTCGTGGGGGAAGGGTAGGTGGTGTAGGGATTTGGTGAGTGGGCAAAAGAAAGATTTCATATTTTTTTGGGTGAGAATAGCAAAGTGTGGAGGTGAGAATAGCAACTCCCTCCACTCTTATGATACGGTGCACAATATAGGCCCCTAAGTTTGAAATATTTGTGCATCAAAAGAGTGGATGAAGGCATCAGGATCATTACCAAGAGTTTTCCCTCCCCAAGAATGGTGTAACAATCTTATCCAAGCACTGTCTTTGCAGAGTAAGAAATTGTGCTCTTGAATTAGGCCGGGAGTGTCTATCATGGTCCATGGAAAGTTGTAGTCGTTGTCCTTTGTTTATTTCTTTTTGTCTTGACACTTTTGCCCATTTTAGTAGAGAGAAAATAAATAGAATGGATAGAAATAAAAACTTAAAAAAGGTAAACAAAAATAGGTGGGAAATAAAATAAAAATTAAATGTATTTGGCTGAAAAGAAATATAGAAGAAATGAAGAGAGAGAGAGATAAATGAATAAAATTAGTTAAAAAGTAGTACAATGAGCATCATTATTTTTAAAATTATTTTTCCTCTTTCTTCTTCCTATCAAAAAATTTCGATCCTCCCTCCCCTCCAATTTCTATGCAACCAAATCAAAATAATAGCGTCGACAAAATTGATGTCTTTCACGCATACTTAAAAAAAAAAATTAAAGTTTTCTTAAAAAATCAAAATAAAAATTGAATAGCATCAAATAAGATGACGCCTTTTATATACCTGATTGAATCCAACATATCCAAAACAACCTACTTTAGTAAATATTTTTTTTCCTATATTATTTTGGTAATTAGTTTTTTTTTATTATTATTTTGAAAGAAAAAAAAAAAGCCGATGTTATCCTGTGAAAGGAAAAAAAAAAAAAGGAAATTTTTACTCTCTTTCCCATGATAAAACACTACAGCAGATTTTTATCCCTCGTTGTTGCACTCTTAACACTATACTAACAGCTTCTATTTTTTTTTTAGAGTTAATTACACGGATCTCTTTGAAGTTTGTTCTTATTACACTCGATATTTCTCCATTTTTGAACCCTACAGAAAACTCTCTAATTTTTTGGATTTTTGTTACACTGACCCCCCTCTTAGGCGTAAATTGTTACATCGACCCCCTCTTAAACCGACCCCCCTTATGGACTCAAAATAATGTAAAAAAATAGAAGAGTATTAGGTATACTAAGAGCCATGTCCGCAAACCGCATCGGCCCACAATTGCGGTGTGATTTTCAATCACATGAAATGCCGCAACGTAGCCGCAACGGAACCGCATTGAAGTCGCAACGGAACCTTGTCACCGTTCTATTCCTCTTTTTTTGTCAAAATTAAATTAAAATTAGATTTCAATCTTCTATTTTGAACTTCTAAGTGTTAATGGTTGAATGGGTTTGGTTATATGGAATGTTAGAGGATACCAAATCTTGAAATAAATGAAAAGTTATGTTATGTTATAAATAAAAGATATGTCAATAAATGAATGCAAACATATAATAATTTCACGCCGCAACAGTCGCAATCCACATCGTAACAGCCGCAATGGCCGCAACCGCGTCCGCAATTTAAAACCATGATAAGAGCAAACTTCAGGGAGATCCGTGTAATTTACTCTTTTTTATGATAATGATAATAAGGGGTGTACACTAATAATAAGAGGCTGCATGATGGAAGAAAGAGTTTCTTCTTGCACGCCGGCCCACTAGCTAAAACCCATTTACGTATCTCTAATTGTATATATGATGATGATAGGCTTATGATACGGTATAAATATAATACAGCCCCCAAGTTTGAATTATCTGTCCATCAGAAGAAGTGTGGACGAAGGCATCGGGTCATTACAAGAGTTATCCCCAAGAATGGTGCAACAATTCTGTCCAAACACTGTCTTTGTAGAGTACAGAAATTGTGCTCTTCAATTAGGTTGGGTGTGTCTATCACTTTCGGTTTATTTCTCTTTCTATCTTGACTAATAGTTATCTTTGAACTCTCCAATAAAATTCATCTCATTGCTGATAAAGAAAAAAAAAAAAAAAAAGGCCTCAGCCCATTGGTGCTTTTGCATTGTGGTGTATTACGAGCCCGGGGAAAGTGGCACGGTTCTAGGCATATACCTTTATGTGGCTATCACAAGGAATTAGTTCAGCTTAAATATCGAACACCACTTACAAGAAGTACATCACATACAACTTTGATCTCCAATAATTCAATTGAGCTTCACTTAAATACTTACTTTATTACATGCCTTCGTTGTTTGATTAGTAATTTTAATCAGATAAGGGTTGGCATAGCTCTGAATACAGCTGATTGGGTATTAATTTGTGTTCTGAAAATATAGGTCCTGACATTTGAATGTATTTTTTTTTAATATTTTTGGTACTCCGTTTCAGTAAATTGATGTTTTTTTTTCCTATTAAAAAAGGAATTGATATGCTTGCAGTGGTATATCAGGTATATATCCTTATAAAAAAAACTGTCTGATTATCATATTACTGATAGCTATTTCATATTACAGTTATTAGTTAGTAGTCTGTTACATCTTGGCCATGATGATTCCAAATCCACTTTTCTTTTTATAGTTGATGATTTCAAAAGTTTTTCAAATATATTGGGAGGAGCGTAAGGTCTTAATGGAGAATGAATAGTTTAACAAATAAGTAACAATCAAACTTGACTTAACTACCAACATGGTGTGGCATGGTTGGTAGTTGTCCCTTAAGCATATGGTCAAGTTGGATTCCTGGTTCGAATGGAAAAAAGTAAAAAATCTATTAAGAGAGATCAATCCTTTAAATGAATTTTAGTACCTCAAAGGATTAGTCTTTGGCTTCTGGCTAAGGGATACCCTGGGTTCACAAAAAAAAAAACTTAACTATTAAAAAATGTTGTTTGAATTGAATCCTCCAAACATACATGAGGTTTTCCAATAATGGCTCAAAAGCCCTTTTTAATTTTGAGACAAACCAATGTTGTGACCAGTTGATCAACCAGTAGATTCGCAAATTACAAAGGGATTCAGCAGCTAGCATTTTTTTTTTCCGGCTAAATGCTACTTTAATTATTTCTTTTTTCGTTGCTTCAAATGACAATGACAAAGAGTATACCAAGGGAACACATGCTGGCCCAGATTAGGCTTCAACTCAATTCTTTGTGACATTTTGTCCATGGTCAGATTTTTACCAAGTCTTGGAAAATTGTTAGAATTTTGGAAAAGCTGTGTGGTCCTGAACAAGTTAGATGAATCATAAAACAGATGAAAAGAGAGTAAGCATAAAGGACTGGATCAGAAATACAAAGCAGCAGAAGTCTAAGAAAATAGCGCTGGGTGGCTGAAGAACTACAGCAGCAGCAGCAGCACTAGGAAAAGTCGTATGACAAATGGACCCTTTTCCAGTTCATATGCTCCATGTCACGTCTCTATCAAAACTCTAAGGATGACTTTCTTTGAAGTAGTTCCCCACTCGCAACAACAAAATCAGGGTCACAAGGAACACTCTCATAACACATGCAAGCTCCGCTCATTATTTTGATTGCTTCTTCAACAACAAATTTCAGGAAAAGTAGAACAACCATCATTAAACCTTTCTTTCTCTCCTTTAATTTTCGGCTACCAAAATCTCATTAAATTTAATGCTAATAATTTCTTTAGTTTTCTTTTCTTTTTTAAAACTTTAATCAATGTTCTTTGTTTGTTACTACCACTCTAACAACTCCTACAAATTAATTATATGACTAGATAAGCTATTTATGAAATCCACTATGAGATTTTATGTTCAAACCTTGTTATACACCAAAAGAAGATATCATTGGTGATGAAGAGTTGAGAAACTGTTGTTTGAGTTTTTGACATTCAATTATTTCGGACTAATGGACTATTAGTTAGTTACTCCTCGTCCTAGCTACTTCATGTTGCAAAGCCTCTCCTTGGACACAATTGTAGCTGCTACTCCAAACTTTTCTAGGCATATCCTCATTTATGTTTAGCCACGTGAAGTAGCTACTATTCCAAAGCATACCCTCGTTCAATGACGGCCACACCGAGAAAAGGTTGAACCGTTTAAATAATATATTTTACTAGTACGAATCTGAGACCAAAATTTTCACGGCGATACATGTCTAATGGTTAATGCTTTCATTAATTTTTCCTTGGCAATCCTTATTCCTTGAATACACACAGGCATGTAAGTAGCATTTCAGACAAGAATGGATAATGTCATTCATACATTACTTTTGGACAACAAAATTTAATTTAGGAGAGAGATAGGGGGAGGGGGGGAGTGTTACATAAAATAAATATGAGATAGAGAGATAAAATGAAAAATAAATTATAGAAAATATTATAAAAACTCTTTATCCTTGTAAGTTGTAAGGCATGTATCATTACTCAATCGGAATCTCCATATACCTTTGAAATCTGTGAACCAGTTTAAGCCTTTCTAGTTTGTTAATGAGCTCAAGAATAAAAAGAAGAGCACGCAGCAGGAAAGGAGTGTTATTTGATATCAAAGACACCTTTATCAGTAAAATCATTAATCATGCAGACAGAGTCAGAAACTAAGGAGTGGAGGCTCTCGAATTCTATCATTAATTAACTAGAACTAGAATTTTTCTCTTTGTACAATTTCTTTTTCATCACTGTAGCAATCAATAAGTGGAGTATACATCAAAATTCTCATTTTCTCTGCACTTAAAACAAAAAAAGTTAGTACCCTAATGATTATTTTGACAATCTTTTCAGCTTCATTCAGTCATCATGAATATTCTCCAAAAACAATTAAAGAATCATTAATTAAATAAAAAATGGTCTCCTTCCGCCTCCTCCTGCACAAAAAAAAAAAAAAGAAAAGAAAAAAGCTTTGATCATGAGTATGCGTGCGGCGTGCGTATCACTAGTAATTTATAGAAACAGAAGGCAACATTAATAAGAAAAGAATAATGTAGTACCTAATGATTGTGCAAGACTGCCAATGAAGTACGGAGTTTTGAGACATTGTAAAGTTGAGTGTTTGTTAATTGGCTATCAAATAATGCACACTTGCACAGTACTTAAGCTGGCGTGAGTTGCTAACGAGATGATGATGAGGGACTGTGTACTGATCATGTGTTAGGCATGGCATGGCATGGCTGTATAGCAAAATTACATGTTAGCACCTCACAATGAAAAAGTAAAGTTAAAATTAGACAAAAGAGGTTGAGACCAAAAGCAGGACCAAGAAAAAGCATGAAAGAGAAAAATAAAAACTAAACTAACCTTTTTCGGTATGTGGGAAATGGGTTGTCTCTATCAATCTCCATGGATAAAATTCTTCAAAGTGAGGTGACTCCCGCTTGTTGACCAGGTGCTGAACGGTTATAGGTGCATGCATATAAGATTTCGTATTCAGAGGGGGGGAAATAATTGTGATGACATTAAAGCAGAAAAGATTGAGAAATAGACTAATCAGACTATGCAGTGAACATATTCTGATTATTTTGGCTAACGGATTGTTGAAACCAGTTTGTGTATCTAGAAAAGAAAGGTACAACTAGAGGAATAGAACATATCAGTATCCAGTCTATTATGCTCAGAAAAAATATAACTCAGCTACAGCTTCTGAATCTTGTACTTGTGGTCTAGCCAATAATAAAATAAGAAAAAGGCCCCATGAGTCCTATATGAGGAGAGGGGGAGGGGGCATTGCTTTCCATTTGTATTTTATACCCATGTGCATGAACTTTAAAAAAATAATAATAATTTCAGGTACCTAAGTTTGCCATACAAGCAAGAATCTTGTATTTTTGGAATTGTGAGTATATATGCGTAAGGGATAGAGAATGTACCTGAAATCCCATATCTAGTCCTCCTTCCATTAGAAAAAACTTAGTTCAGTATATCCGTGGGAATATGGCAAGAGTTCCTCCACCTCGATTCTGTTCCGAGAACAGCTCATACTCTTCTTCAGTCTTCCATGACTTGACTCAACCTCAGCCCAAAATATGCCATAAACCGGCCTGTGGTCTGAAAACCTTGATTCTCCACGGACATAAGATAATTGATGGAGACCTTCTCCATACCACAAAATACGGTCACACCTATACAAAGAAAATATTTACATTGGCATAAGTTGCAACAATTCAGAAAAATCATATCATAATTGCCTCATTTTAGCATTTATGGGGTTGGGGTGTTTCTGCTAAATTCCTATTGCTTTGGTTAGGTGACTGAAGATGATCTTACCAAGCAGGTGTTCGCCTTTTCTCCTTTGGGTGCATATCATCTCCTGCATACCTATCTGAATTAGTTGAATACTTGTATGTTGGAGGGAAATAAATCTTCCCTTCATTCCATCCCACAAATGATCGACCTCTCTTCTGCTCTATTCTCAACTGCCAGGAATGCCAATATAGACGGATATTAGCATTAATTGTTTCTGTTTGACAGCAATGCAGTTGAAGGTAAAAGATAGAAAATTAGAAATTAAACGAAAAGAGTTATACAGGCATACCTGGTCATTCTCCAACAATGCTCTCCAGTTTTGCATCTCAACAAGTGCCTTAGCAGAACGGTAGGAGAGGGCAATCCGATAATTCAAGTCTCCAAGCCATATAATTCGACTAAATAAATGAAACCAAAATTAGAACATGTAATGCAAAGAGAGCCTTAAATTAGAACATGTTAAAAATATTAGTCATACTAAGCTGTATGCAAGTAAATTCTTACTCATGCTCGAGGATTGTCTCTGGAGACTTCTCATTGTCAGCACCATTGACATGTGGAAACCTTGTCTTCTTAAGAATCTCCATCACATCAGAATTTCTTCTTAGTTCATCACCCTCTTTTTGTCCTGAGGTTAAGTGGCTACAAATGAAGCAAAAGCTTGTTTCATGTAGAGACATGCTAATTGAGATGGATCCCTGAAAATACAAGCAGAGTAACTCTCTCATGTAAACTAACTTCAAGTAATCAGCAATTTTGCCATGAATATATCAAAGCAAAAGTAAGGCCAACGATGAGTGATTTAAAATTTACCTTATTTCCAAGATAACCCATCAATCCTCTGCCAACACAAGATACTTTCATGTTTCGTACATGATCTTTCAATTCACTTCTCACCCATATGGTAAGAAATATTCCTACCATTTGCTTACTTGCAACAAGGCAGTACCTGGAACGCCCTGGCATGCCATATCCGTCTTCAGCAGAGGCAGGTCCACCATAAGACAGTGGTGAGACTGTGCTTGGTGAATCTCCAAGGCCATTGTCATCATCAGATGAACCCCATCTTGAATAGTCACTGGGTCTGGAGTAGTCACTTGCCCTGGAATAGTCACTAGGCCTATAACCCCATCTAAAGCTGGGATCAAAGTCACTTTTCCTGTGACCAAAAATCACACGATCACAGACACTGAATCTTCGATCTAGTCGTGGCTGCATAGTTGAAGGATCATTGTCCATTCCCCAGCCACTAGAAGTTGTCTGGAACGATCGGCGATGGAAGAATGATGAATTCTTTTGCCTAGCTGATCCCTCAAAATCTGCATTTATTTCTACCACTGGCTGAGGGATTGGAGATGGTGTATAATACCCACCACCTCCACTAGTACCCGGAAGGTTGTTTAAGGTCTTTCCAATGAGAGCTAGCCATTTTTTGGCAGGTCCATTGTCTTCTGCGCCTAAGATATTACCAGCATTCAAGGGAACTATCTCTTGAAATCTGTAACACAAATTTGTCATTAGTAACCACTACTAGTACTAAGTTTGCTTGGAAAAGAAAAGATGTTAAGAAGTACCAAAGCCTACCCAAGAACATAAATATCTGCAGGTGGTGAGGCATGAAGCCAATCATCTATACTCAAATTACTTGGTGGGGATCTTCCAGCCACATTCCATGTAGCAACAAAAATGCTGCTCATAAAGTAAGAGAAGCACTCATGAGAAATTGAACTCATCAAAGCAAGATTTTTCTTTTCCTGGTGAAAAAGTCAAGTCACAGAAGTAGCATACCTATAGTTATGGACATCAATAATTCGAGGATGGTCAAGACTCACTCTTCCTCGCCTGACCTGCTCTGTGTTCCTGCTAAACTTCTCTGCACATTACAATGAGGGGTTGTAAACATTTTGTATAAATGTTAGGCTAAAAGGCAAAAAAATAAAATAAATAAATAATTCAGATGGGTAATGATTCAAGAAAGGATTTGGTAATTGTGTACCTGTTTTGCTCTTTTTGATTGTGCAAGGCTCTCTCTCAGAGAAGCTGTTCCTGCTTCTGTATTCTACGTCACCTCCTGGAGAAGAAAACAGGTTCAGTGCATCAAATTATAATTCACAAGAGAACATTGGTAAAGAAAAATGGGAATGTCTCGCGTGTATTGGTGAAAGCAGCCAAAAACGGATTTAACTAACAAGAGTTTCAAATAAGCTTGCACTTTTTTTTTTTGGCTGCCTAAGAAACAGAATCGGTGAATTATAAATATTCAATCAATGCTTTGCAAAACTTGGTTGCTGATGTACAAAAACAAAATCAGCCAGAACTTAACGAATGATGCGCTAGGCTTCAATTTTGTTTTCTAAATAGTGTTATTTTTTTTTTTACTTCCCTCAATTTTTCCACCACAATGCTTTTGCATCTCATTGGATTGAAGCATGTGCATGTTGGTGCCCATTTTTGTTGAAAAAGATCACTCTTAGAAAGTGAAATTTTTGAAGAGAACTAAACAAAGACACCCACCTCCATAAGCGACACCATTTGACTGGTAGGAGTCCTCAGCTTTGCTTTTGATATTGAAGAACTTTCTGACCATTCTCTTCGACCATGAGAGCTTCACAAGGACCAAACAAACAAATCAACCAACAAATTACCAAAAATTGGAACACGTAAATACAACAAAATAAAAAATGTTGAATTTTATTTCCCAGGAGAACATATCAAAAAATGAAAGAAAAAAAAATCATCTTTCAGCAGCAGAGTTGAGTCAAGAGTGTGAAAAACCTTGCTTTTCTTTGAATTCCCATCTCTCATTGTTAATCTTCTACCTCATACAGCTCCTCAAGTATGCTATGTTGTACTCCAAGAGCTACCCAAAATTCTCAACAATTCAAGGAAGAAAAATCTCTTGTTGTGAAACCCCTTTCTCCGATTTCCAGCCTCTCTCTCATCCGGTGCTCAGCTTTTCAACTTGAGAGCAACAAAGAATGAAAGTAGGAAAGGAGATGCAGCAAAATAGGTGAATGAATGTGTTGTTCTGTTTCCCTTCCCTCTTGTGATGGCACAACCACACTCTTAAAAATGTAAGAACAAGGAAACAAAGTCCCCGTAAATATGCAACCAACTAGAAAGAGAGGCAACGCCTTTAAGTCTTTAATACGTGGAAGTGAGATGAGATTCTGAAGTGGAACAAGACAATGCGACAAGCAGAGAGAGAGAGCGCTTCAAGCTGTGTTTCTCTCTCTTGGAAACATAGTGCCTCGTTCTCTGCAACAACAGCAAAGTATCGAATTTGAACAGAATAAAGCGCAGTGAGTGTGTACTGTGTAGAGAGAAGAGCTTTATTATTCAATTAAAAAAATAATTGTTTTCTTTATTTAAAAAATAAAAATGGTAACCTCAGTTGAAGACAAGGCAAACATGAAGGGGGCAACGGGCAGGTCGTTTAGCTTTAACGTTTCTGAACATAAAACGTTCCGGTCAGATGAACAAAGCCTGCCCCTGGTCAGCAAAGTGAGTGAGATCTAGCAGTATCTTATAGCTGTAATCTTTCTTCCCGTTTTTGGTCTTCCAACCAAAGCAAAAGCAGTTGAACGAGGAAAAAGATAAAAAGGGTGGTTGTGAATATATATGTATTTATTTGGACTACATATATCTATCTATCATCTATGTTTGTATATTTATTTTGTTGGACAAAGAATGTTTGTAACACAAGTATACTTGTGTTGTATGTTTGCTTATGAGTGATATCACGACCCCCACCTTATACAGCTCTAAAACAAAAGAAAAATAAAATTGCAGGGTCCCATTTTGGGTATGTGAATGAATCCCTCCAAAAATTGTTTTTTGTCTTTCTCATATTTCCCATCTTATGGCTTTATATATAATTTATGGAGCAATGTGATGTTTTTATTTTTACTTCCATAGATTGGTGATAGAATATAGATAGGTATAGTGCATGCCACGGACTGTCTTTGGAAACAAGGGCAACTGACCCAAATTTGTGGTCTTGGGACTTAACCCTTAGAACCTACCGCCAACTTTGTGGAGTTGCTGTATTCGCTCGAGTATATTTGTACGGCGTTAGTCTTCTTTTATTGGTAAAAAAACTCGTATAGGATTACAAATGAGGATCGAGTCTAAGAAAAAAACTAATAATATCTTGCAATATGACAAATCACAATTCTAATTTCCGTTAAGACAATTGTCTATATAGATAAAAATCTCGAGAGAACCATATCACAAAAGTGAATTGTTGTAGTTGGAGAATCCAAAATTTTATAAACTTAATATTAAAAACTCAATTAATATAGTGTAACATGGTTGGTATATGGGTTCGATTCTTGATCCATGTGTATGGAAAATTATCTGTTAGGTCTCAGTATCTCTTAAATGAATTTTAATATCTTGGGAGACACAAGTTTCATGTCTTGTAACTGGATCCAAATTCCCAATGAGGATGGCAGTAAAAAATAAAAAACTTGTATGGGATTAGTCTTGAGTAATTTATGCATTAGGAGGGAGGCTCCATTCAATCAATTGAGGAAAAAAATAGAATAATTTGGTGAGTTTTTTTCTTTACAGACTCGGGCGCCGCCCAAGCAGCTGCTTTTGAATTCCTCGAGCGTTCAACAGTCCATGCATCTCAAATAATGAACTATGCCAAAACAAAATGAACTTTTGGCCTCGGCTCACAAGTTTGAACACCCTCCATTGACCACATCGATCTGCCTAACCCTTCGAGATTTTTTTTTTGTCAATTAAACTTGGGTTTTGTCTAATCCTCATTCATGATTGTTGGGCCTCAAGTACCTGATTATCAAAACTATTTTTAATATGAATGACTAAATATATTTAGCTGACGGCGCAATACTGCTATTTGGAGCATATTATCATTATTAATATTATTATAAAAATAAATGAAAAGGAAAGAAAGGGATTCCCTTTCCATCTTACAATCCCACCGTCCAAAAGAAATTCTTAAAACAACTCCATAAGCCTCCACTAAGCACTGTCTGCTTGTATTAATTGTCTTCATCTATGAAGCACAAATTCGGACATGGACACCGGACACGAATATCGGGACATAGTTAAAATCTAAAACATAGGACACAGGGACACGGCATATATATATATATATATATATATAATAAAATAAAAAAATATGATCAACATGAGGAAAATTTAAATTGGTAATTAAAATTTATATGTTCATGATAAAACAAGTTAAGCTTTATAATTTTCATATTATAAGTATCACAAAAAAGATACTCAGAGACATCATATTCCACAATGCAAATAATCAAAGAGAAACCATTATAATAAAGAGTCTCAAAAAAAATCTATGAGAAATCCTCATTGAAGGCAGAACGTACGTGAACGTGAGAGAGGTTACAAAATAGGTTTATTTTAAAAAAAGAATTTTGATTATCTATTATCTAATCTTTTAGGTTGATTTTTAAAAAAATTTATAAAAGAAAAATCATAGGAGTGTCCGCGCGGGTGTCCGCATGTTTGGACCGTGTCTGGGCCGTGTCCAAGCTCGAAAAAAAAAGAAGCTGGACACAACAAAAAAGTGTCCGACACCGTGTCCCGGCGGAAGTGCGTCGGACACCTCGACACGGTCTTCCTCTGCGGTGTCCGTGCTTCTTAGGTCTTGATTGCTATGCAGGTCACACCATAGAGAATATCGGGGCTTTTTTGACACCTTAAACCGAAAAAACATTAGCTGCGCCCTCAATAATATATATGACAAAATTAATACGAGTCAAAGGTTTAACTAGTTTAACAACCATTTAGTTTCAATTTCCAAAATTCAGAATTTCAGGAACTGGTGCAAGAACAGTGATAGTCTGGTGGGATAAGTACAAATAAAATGGGTCCAATCAAATCCGAGCGAAAAAAATCGTGGAGAATGAAATAAATGCAAATAAAAGCTACTTCGTTGAAGCAAGTAGGATCAAAGCATAAAATGGGGAGGCCAATTGGAACCCCTTTTTCGCATTGTGAATTTTTCAAAGACATGAGTAATGAGTGGACTTCCATAGTGATCAAATCAAGTTATCTTATCAGCAAACATAATCTTCTTCTCTTTATGTTAAAATGTTGCATAAACTATTAAATTGTATAAACTTGTATAAAATGATTTATTTTAGTCATTAAAAAATTCAAAATAAATTAATGGGTGAAGAATATAATATGTGTATTTATGAATGGATGGAGTCACTAACATAACTCTATTCTTACCTTCACGGAATAGTGTAGGTGATGATGTGATCTACTTTTCCTTTTTGCGGGAATTTAAGAGTATGGTTGCGTTTATGCGTCGTTAATGTGGCTCTTTGGAATGATTTGAGGCAGCAAGGAAGAAAAAGGTGGGCATTTGAATAGTCCAAATTAACTTGTAAAGGGAAGAGTTGGGTAGCAAAGACTAAAGAGATTTGGTCCACATATGGTAATTGCATATATCTAAAGCAAAAAAAGAAGTGGTCCCACAATTTCGGATGTGCAAAGTCTTCATCTATTTGTCTTCCATCTTTGAGTATTGACAACCTACAAGATACAGCATCTTCTTCAGTGGTATCTAACCTTGAATCAACGTTTTTAGATTCAATAAGGATATGATGAAAAAGGGTGATATTTGGATGCGCAATTCATTGATGCATCATTCTCAGGAAGAGAGACATAGTTTGAAATTTTTTCTATCCCATTAGTTTGATGTGATTTTAGTTTTTTATTTTTTATTTTTTTTGGTGTGACATTTAAATGAAATTTGTTAAAGTATTTAATATTCAACCATCAAAATGGCATGGGTTAAAAATATAGATTAAAATTAAGATTGACGTATTTTAAACAGAAAATATATATCAAGTGTTCAAGTCATATACATAGGAGTGGGAGAATGGTATTCCTTTCGTGTGAATTATTAGAATTTGTGTGTAGTCTTTTGTCCAAAAGTGGGGGAAAATATGTGTTAATGGAGTTAGCATATGTTTACAGTGAAGCAACTTCTTATCACTTTCATCTTTCCACTCTTTTTTATGTGTTTTTTGTCTTTATACTGCACAACCAAACATACACTTAGTTTAAGTGACTTTTGTTTAAAAATGTTTTGACTCTTATTCATAATCTTCTTGCATGTATATCTTTTAACTTGTAAGTTGTCATTTCTCTTCGCCTCATGCCTATATATATGTTTTTAATCTTGTTCTTTTGTTTTGTTTAACCTGACTCTTTTTTGTCAAATTTTTATTTATGTCTTCTCTTAGATATATATGCATGATTTCTAATATCATATGTGGGTCCTTGTTCAAATGTGAAAACTGGATACAGCATCTTCTTCAGTGGTATCTAACCTTGAATCAACGTTTTTAGATTCAATAAGGATATGATGAAAAAGGGTGATATTTGGATGCGCAATTCATTGATGCATCATTCTCAGGAAGAGAGACATAGTTTGAAATTTTTTCTATCCCATTAGTTTGATGTGATTTTAGTTTTTTATTTTTTATTTTTTTTGGTGTGACATTTAAATGAAATTTGTTAAAGTATTTAATATTCAACCATCAAAATGGCATGGGTTAAAAATATAGATTAAAATTAAGATTGACGTATTTTAAACAGAAAATATATATCAAGTGTTCAAGTCATATACATAGGAGTGGGAGAATGGTATTCCTTTCGTGTGAATTATTAGAATTTGTGTGTAGTCTTTTGTCCAAAAGTGGGGGAAAATATGTGTTAATGGAGTTAGCATATGTTTACAGTGAAGCAACTTCTTATCACTTTCATCTTTCCACTCTTTTTTATGTGTTTTTTGTCTTTATACTGCACAACCAAACATACACTTAGTTTAAGTGACTTTTGTTTAAAAATGTTTTGACTCTTATTCATAATCTTCTTGCATGTATATCTTTTAACTTGTAAGTTGTCATTTCTCTTCGCCTCATGCCTATATATATGTTTTTAATCTTGTTCTTTTGTTTTGTTTAACCTGACTCTTTTTTGTCAAATTTTTATTTATGTCTTCTCTTAGATATATATGCATGATTTCTAATATCATATGTGGGTCCTTGTTCAAATGTGAAAACTGGATATGCTAGTGAACTTAATTTGACTAATTTATTTGTTCAAAAATATGTTGACATTTTGAATTTATGACCCTTTTATTTATATATATCATTTAATTTGTTTTGTACTCATAATGTGAAACTTATAACATGACAAATATTTAACAAAAAAAGAATAAATGAGTGATTTTGTATGAATTTTCAGGAGTATAACCTGTAATGCGTAACTAAATGTTTAAAGAGAGTTCCAACTATTATAGGATCTTAAAAGAGAATTCTACATGGAAATATGTATATGGGAAATGACTATGATAACGATATAAAAAAGAGCAGCACTAAGCACATCTTAAAAGAAACTATGATACTTTTTTTCAGAACAGAAAGCAATAGAAATATTCGTACTGTCATCAAGTGGTATCAAGGGGAACACTGTTAGTTAATTTGAATCAACCACACGGTATTGCACCAAACCTTTTCTTATATATATTTGTGGTAGATTTTTTTTGAAAATACTCATTTTTCAACAAGTAGAAATAAAGGGGCAAAATGGGAGTTTTACTGTTAATGTAAGATAGATATCTTGATGACGAAAAGGATTGAGGTTTTATGCTCGGAAAGCATTAATTGGTCACAATTAAACAAATAATTGTACAACATTGACTGGTTGGAACATGGGACCATAGTACCATACGTATTCATTGCTGTACTCTCATGCAGATATTCATCATAACGGACTAACAGAAGTTGGTGTTTTATAATTGTAATCACAATGCTAATATTTCTGTCTTTCAGCTGTTCTAATTCAGCAAAAGATCAAAATTAAAGATATTTTTAGTATTATTTTCTAATTAAAATCAAATTTCCACATCCGTAACTCAAACCAACCTTGAATGTACCGATTATCTTAATAAAACTACAATTTTAATTAAAAAAAAACCCCAAAAATACTGCAACAAAATTAAAGTTTTGCTGAATTCCAACCCTCCCTCCCCAAAAGGGTATTATTAGATGAGGAGTGCTAGTTCCCTATCATACTTCTTTTAATACACTCTTTTTTATAAGTTAAAATTTATTAAAAATTATAAAATTATAAGTAGAGTCATTAAATAAGAAACAATACTTACAATTATGTGATTTCTAACAAGTTTCAACTAATAATAAAAAGTATATTCGGAATTGATTCAGGATACAGTTGATAAAAAAAATGTGGAAACTAGAACTAATAACTTCAAGATATGAAAAATCATGTCAAATGTAATTCTAAAAGAGTTTTCAAATTCATTGAGAGAATGTTTTTGAAAGAGTGCGATAAAGAGTATGTTACTAGTATTTTTCTTATTAGATTAACATTGTATAATAAAAAATACAGTATTTGTGTACTAATCCACACAATCTTAGAGCGTGCTCAACATATTCCATGTTCGTAACCAAATTACATAGTAACATGGAGTGTTAGTCACACAAAATTTAGTTATCTTCCCCGAAAATAATTGATGTTTAGACTTAAAAATTAAAAGGTCACAAAAAACCAAAAAGAACTGCAAGAAGATCTGCTTCTTGCTTTTGCTTTTTGTCTTCTTAAATCACCCACCTTGTAAAATCGGTGGTAAAATTATCGAGGCAGTCAAAGGCGGCAGCAATGAATTTTTCTTCTCTCTCTTTTTTACTGTCTTCTAGTTTGATTCTTTCTTGCTTTACCTGCTTTGAGAAGGAGACCCCATTGGACTGTTTTTCTTCTTTCCTAGCCTTACCATAGAATGGATTTTGGGTTTGGGGTGCACTTTAGTAATTCAAAATGTGACAAAGCTATCCTCATCGGTCACTATCTTTTGCATTAAAGAGGAAGACATACACAAGCAAATTGTACAATGGTATACCTCTGATGTAGACCTCTCACTTGTATAAACACATTTTTTATATTTTGTTTTTCGATACAAGGTTAAAGGAAGAATCTACCTCTCGTCTTTTTTCCCTTTTTAGATTTTTTTTAACGTGTGACCAATTAAAAAAAAAATTCTACATGGCTCGCTGTAGAAAGTAGAAACGGCCAATAACTTATATTTCAATCAGAAAAAGTATAAGTGCTAGAGACTAGAGTGATGAAAATGTATTTAGTTCCTAGGCTGCCATAGAATTTTGATTACAAGTGAAGTAGTATACAAGGTGAAAAAGGTTGTCATAATTAGGAAAACATGGCTGGGCCAAGTGGTGTAGTTTTTGGTAACAATTTTATTAGAGTAGTTCAACCGCACTTCCCATTGTGCCAACTGCAAACGCAGGTAAATCATTTATCATAATTGTATAATGATTTTGCTTGTCCAATTTGCGCTGCCTTTTAAGTTTCTTGTTCCCAATCCCAGCTCAAGTAAGTATATGTATATGTATTCTTCTGGCTCCATATATTTGTTCACTTATATATCCACTCGTGGCTAAAGTTCTTCTCTTCCAAAATGAGGTAAAAATTTATTGCTGGTGGGTAAAATCTTAAATGCATTATTGGACCACGGAACAAATTATAGCTACAAGTTCAACAATACAGTAATTCACTGGAGGCGCCAGTGGCCCCAACGATACATAGTTACCTGAAATTTAGCTATAAGTACAAAGTACAAACTACAAAATGTAGGTGACTCGCTAATCTTAGATTCAAAACATTAATTAGTGACAAGAAGTTATTAAAAAACTACTACTAGTATTAAATTATCAAGAATGATACAGATTTTTTTTTTCTTTTGTCTTTTACCAAGAATCTTCACTAGCAAAAGCTGTGAAATTAACTATCAGGACGTGGATAATATAGTTTGGTACTAATCTTTCCCAAAATCCAGAGATGCAAATCCAGAATATTATAAGTTGATATGGATCACAACCTACTTTTAATATGACCTGCAATTATTGAACTAGGGTGTCAAAACTGGACTCACTTTGATGGGTCGATCTTATTAGTTCCATGACTAAGTTGGATTCGGCTGTAAAAATATAAGTTTGAGTATATTTTGACTCAGTTCAACTTTGTTTTTTTTTTCTGGCTCGAACTGGACTGGTGTGGGAAGGGTTGAACTAATCTATTAGTCTAATTTTTTGTTTTTATAATTAGTAAAATCACAAATAGTAAATTTAATAGTACATGTATTATTATTATTATTATTATTATTATTATCCATTCTAAGGTCAATATTATATGCACATTGACTTTTGTTCTTAATTTATAGCACTTTTTTATTATTACAATTTAGACACTTTATTTATTTTTACTTTTGATATTTATAGTACAAATGACAACTTATATTTTTTATTATAGTTTATATGATTAAGAAATATTTTTATTAACTTGTTATATAAAATATAATTTGTTTTGATATATATATATATATATATATATTTTGTCAAATATCATAGATTGAAAATGCTAACGACACTTACACAACAATTAAATCATAGCAACTCAAGGAAATGAAACGTGATAAAATGTTTTATATAACTTCAAATTTATTTAAGAAAACTGTTTTTAATGTTAAGATGCTCTTGGTTCAGCACATGCCTGTGTTTCATCCGCATGCTGTCATCATCAACAAGATTCGTCTTCTTCTGGACAAACCTTGGCAGGTCCATATCCAACATACCTTAAGAGAAGCTAATTCTTGTGCTGAAGAGGATTGGTTTGCCAAAGAGGAATCATCATCTCATTAATCCCTTGTTGTTTGGGAGTCTTGCCCACACTCCATTAGTTTAGCTATTTTAGCTGATGCTGTGGGCACTGTGTCTGTTAGATTTTAGTTCTGTTTTGTTTCTGTTCTGACGCATTAAAATAAAAAAAAGATGAATCATTCGTCTCTTTGTCTAAAAGTTGTTTTTAAGAAAAGATTTGCAAAAAAAATTATAAACACAATTCAACCTCCTTTGTGTTCTTGTATTTTCCAAGTTGAATTAATAAAATTTAATACAAATAAGTTTGATAAGTAAGTGAATACCTGTTCATTCTAAGTATATTTCAAAATAAACATGTTCATTTTTATTTTTAAAATCTTATCTGCACTTAATTAACTCCAAGAACAAGAAACATTGGCAAAGGGTTTTGGTTACACTTGTGGTTGTGTTGTGGCGAACATTCATGTTGCGTCCTCAAAATTGTGGGGTATCTCGCTCGTCCACGGTTTCCTCTATCAAATTAGCGTCAAGTATTCTTCTTCAACCACCTGTGATCAAATAATAAATAACACGGCCCACATTCAGATATTAATTATTTTTGGGCCAGGGACTGGTCAATTTTTTTTCTAATCATGATATAAGTATAAATACTAATTTTGTTGATGATTAGTTTTTTTGGTTGACCACTTTTAATGAGATCTATTTTTTCAATGATGTTTTTTCTATCCACTTTAGAGGAGCCAAACAAATCCAATTAAACAAGTCATTTTTCTTTTACTTTTGTCCACAGAATAGGACAACCCCTCTTCGGTGAAGTTTTGAAAATGGGTTTGAATAAGACATGTAATATATAAATATATTTTTATTTTATTAAAATTCAAAATTAAGAAGAAAGAAAACGAAGTAAAGAAAATTATTTTATTTCATTCTATTTATATGTCAAGCGTTACCTTTGTTACAAAAATCCAACATGATCTTGCCGTTTCACAAGATGTGGATTTGCATGAAAATTTCATTTATTTTAAGAAAATACTTTTTATCTATTGTTTTACAGAATTTAGAAAAAAAACATTTTTTACAATTTAATCAGCTATTAAATAAGTTAATAGCTACTTTTTTTTAAGGAAATAATTATTTTTTTTCAGAAATTCTCTTAGAAAGTTAAAAATAACCGGACTAAATGGAGTCGGTCAAACATCAAAGGCTGTTTCTTTTTGCATCTACTTTTTTTTTTCTCTTCACACTTTTTTCTGTTTTTTTTTTATATTTCAAAAATACCCCTTCCTTCTCACCTATCCCTGCAAGGCTGCAACCCGCTTCCACCGCACCCATTCTCGATGGGCCACTGCTCCCCTCCTTTCGACTTTTACTTCTTGCACCCTTTTTGTTTCCTACACCCAAGAAATCCAAACAGACAAAAATACCCTTGTCCCCCACCTCCATCCAACCACCCAAAACTACCGCACCACCACTGCAACCACCATGAAACCATCCAACACCAGAAATCCACGCAAACAAACACCACCACCATAACATAATTCTGGAAAGGGGGTTCTGGAATGAATTTTGTTTTCCAGAACCCCTGGAAAAAAAAATTCATTCCAGAACCTCATTTCCAAAAAATAATCATTATGAAACTCTCTTTCTGAAAAAAGAATTCTTGAATTCCCTTTCCGGAAAAAAAAGGGGTGCAAAAATCCAAAAGGGGATGCAGGAAGTAAAAGATAGATATTAATTATATGTTGGTTTCCAGAAACTTGTTTCTAGAATGAGTTTTTTTTTTTTTTTTCAGAAAGGGTTATGGAATGAGGTTTTTTTTTTCTAGAAAGAAGGTTCTGTAATTTTTTTTTTCAAAAAGAAAGTTCTGAAATGATTTTTTTTTCTAAAAAGGGGTTCCAGAAAAACAAAATTAATTTCAGAACCCCCTTTTTAAGAATTATGTTACAATGGTGGTGTTTGCATGGATTTATGGTGTTGGACGATTGCGAGGTGGTGCTAGAATTTTGCGATGGTGATTGCAGTGGTGGTGTTCGGCGGTGGTATGGTAGTATTCGGTGGAGGTGGGAGGCAAGGGTATTTTTGTCTGTTTGGGGTTTTTGGAGTGTGCAGGAAGTAAAAAGGGGGTGCAGGAAGTAAAAGCCCCTCCTTTCTCTCATTACTTATGTTTTTTGGTTTTGTACTTCTCTGTCATCGTGGGCCTCCCTCACGTCTTGTGAATGCTTTTTTTTTTTTTTTCTTTACATTTTATGGAAATTGAATTTCATAATGTAATTAGTTTTTATGTATTACTAAAATTAGTTTTTTGTATTATATAAAAAGTAACGACATTATGAAATCTAATTTTCATCATATATCACAATTTTTCAGAATTACTTTTCGAAAATAGAATATTTGAAAAAAAAAAGGACTTAAGGTGCAAAGAGGAAAAAAAAAATTGGATGCAAATAGAATCCCCTAAATCAAAAGCCTGAAAAACAACAAATATTTTATTTTGACCAAGAAGTCTTGAATAGGATAAGCATATATTTGGGCTAAAACTAGACAACGCCCACTATGAGCTTACGTAATTAAAAGAAGTCCAGTAGATGTTAGCAATAGCAGTTTTGCGTCTTAATTCCATCTTACAATTATTAATTAAAATTTAATTTTGATAATTAAAATTAGCCTTAGTAATTATTATAAAAATCAAAAATATTAATTGCATAACAATCTATATTTAATTTCATAACAATTATTTAAATCAAAATTTTGTAAGTCTAAATATATAGTTATATACCCCCTCCAAAAAAATAAATAAATAAATAAAATTCTTTTAACCACACGGACCTGCTCGCCTTAAAATGTTGATTCGTCAATATTTTTATCAGCAAAGAAACTATGTATTTATATATGTTAAAAAACAAGTATAGACATAGTACTAAACAAGTAACAGGAAGCAAAACAATACTAGTACTTCACCACATTGATTGTCAAATGCTACCCTGCCATTCCAAAGTTGCTTGACAGCTTTTGTTCAAATATACCACCATAAAAAAGAAGCACCCAACTAGACCACCGCATGACATGTAGTTATCTCAAATTTCATTACCCCACCTCAACTTTAGAGATTAACATTTATGATACTCACGTCTCCCCCCACAACATTGCTTACATCTGCCAACATCAGTGACACTAACTTTTCAAGCATCCATATTAAATTCTTGACAGCAACTGTTCAGTCCCGTCCAAAAGAAAAACACCGAGTCATGTTGAGCAAACGTCATCACTAGTCCATAACCAAAAGCATCTTCCTCACAAATCAAGACTCCAAGCCCGGATATCATTCTCACAACAACTCCCTTGTCTGCAACCTCACATCAGTTCATCCAACTAACATCCTTCCTGCTAAAATTCCTCCATAGAAACCACTACATATAGAACTGCATTGGTTGATGCATCTCTAGAGCTGCGCACAGGCTAAACAGTCAACTTTGCTAAACAACTAATAGGCTCCCAAGAACAACCTCACATCTATTCTTTAACATACTCTACCCATCCCACCCCATAGGATCATTAGCTCCTTTACATCATAAGCACCCCCTTAGAGAATACAGCCTGTCTGATTCTGATAAAAGCTTATCTTCCTATAGCAACCAAGGGACTCCAAACCAATATCTTCCTACCCAAAATAAACCTCGTCAGGACTTCTTTAAAAGCTTTGATTCAACACCACTCTGATATTTGAGTTGTCTCAAATAATGCAAAAGGGTAGCTGGTAAATGAACAGTGCAATGAGGTCCCTTGTGCTAAAGAAGTAAAATGACCATTCGAAAACAACTCATGATAATTTTAACATGCAGAGTTCAATTTTTCTGCTTGATCTGGCAACTGTAGCAAGTTTCTGCTTTTTAGGCCGCAACCAAGGGATTGTAATAACTACAATAGACACCTATAAATAAAATCTATTTTAACTTCTATCAGTATACATTCCCTTACGATATTCATCTCCTCAAAATCTTCCTCCGATATGTGAAACAAACTCTTCACTACGTACATAACCAGCATCTTTCATTAGCTCATTCAATCCATCCATCAAAGGGTAAATCTCAGACGCATGAGGGCTGGAAGTGTCCCCTACCAAAAAGGGAGAAACATCAACCCAAGCACAACCAAAAAGGGAGCCTTTCTCACCCCCAAATTCCTCATATAAGTCCTCACCTCTGCTAGTTTGCTCCAACAACCAGCAGCTGTAGCAAGTTGCTGCTTGGTCAAATTATTATGCTCCAATTTTAATGCCAATCACACCCAAAATTGTACTAATTTGTAATTTTTCTACTAGGTTGAGTACGGAGCAAAGAATATTAGTAAAATTTTATCTATTCCACATTGAAATAGCAACATTATGCGTGTGGATATGCTTCCTTCCCGTTCCCGGTTTCCAAATTTGAACTAAACTAGCTGAAGAAAAGTTACTACAGTAATCAAATTTCTTTGCTCCCTAAAACCTTTACAAATATAGATTAAGCCAACATCTAACAAGTAGTAGTATTATTAAATTAAATGATACGAGAAGTAGTGGCGCTCACCGTGCCCAAAAATTAATTAACATATGTACTGATTTTATTACGTTACGGACTCAGATGTATATATATGTAGTCAGTCATTAGCGATTAAAAAAATGTAAAATTTGAGAAACACCTTTAGAGAGAGAGAGAGAGAGAAATAGGGGTCGAACCATCTAACCATAGTTATCAGACCCGGCTCGGACCGGCCGGGTTGACCCATTGACCTGGGAACCGGTCACCTAACCGGGTCGAGTCACCAATCGGATCGGTTATGCAATCGACTCGGTGTGACCCGGGTTGACTCGGCCGGTTTGAGGTTGACCCGGTGACCCGTTGACTCGGTTGACTCGGCGGGTCATGAATTTTGGTTTTTTTTTTTTTTTTTACAGGAGAACAATAACACTCATATAAGAAAATTTAATTTATATCTTACACTTATGTTATTTATAGATTTGCTTACTTTTTTTTACCAAGCATAACCGCATGTTAGGATTTGAGATGATAAAGCTATTGTCACTTCCAATTTGGCCTTTTCTCCTTGGCTTATATTGTTATCTACGAGTAAAACTTGTATTTATCTTATCTCATCCAATATACTTGCTGGTTTGAAAAAAGATTATTTTTTATCAGAGCAATAATGGGATGAATGAAAAAATTGTATTATCTAAATAAAATATGTTTATATATATATATAGTGGATTATGTCTGTCAGTGTACAACAATGATAGTTTTAACTTTTAATAAATAGATGATAATGATATATTTTAAATTATAACTTAAGGTTGTGTATGTTGAATTTTAGAAAAAAATATGCTGCTCAAGATTCTTAAACAAGTTCATAACTATGCTTCTAAATGTGTTGAATTTTGTTAAACTTTAAATATTTAAGGGTATAAGTTTATAAGCTATCTTTTCTGCACACAAAAAAAAAGTGTACAAGTTTACAAGTTATGAAATTATTAAAAAAATTTATTAAAAAGTTTACAGGTTATAAATTTTTTATTATTTTTTAATACAAGCCGAGTCATGCGGGTCAACTATTGACTCACCGAGTTGACCCCTGACCCAGTGACCCAGTACCCCGGCCGAGTCGATGACCGGGCCGGGTCTGATAACACTGCATCTAACTTCCAAGACATTCCAAATCCATTATGCCTCAGCAATACAAATTAAAACTATACAAAGAAACACTTATTAGGAGTAAAATCGTAATTTCCAAGGACTAACAGCATCGTGTATTAGTACCTCCCTAGCTATATAGACAGTAAAACAAAAAGAAAGTAACTAAAAAGAACATATAATGCGATTGCTGAATCCATTTACACATATAGTACGAGCACAATATTCATGCCTTACAATGAGCGCACGATGACGCATCAACCATATCCCCAGCCTTTCCCATCAAACTGTGAAAAACAGTGTAAATTAATAAACGACGTGTCACTCTAAGTGATAATCAAGCGGAAAATGCGGAAAAACCTACCTTAGCCTTTGGAAACCCCCGACTTTCCTTGTCTTCCGGCAGCAACGGTGGATGTGATAGTTTGGATTTTTAGGGAGGAATCCGGTAAAAATCCTGATCTCAAAGCAGGAGCTCCAATGTAGGAATAGAGCTCGGTGCAAAGAGAGACAAAAATAAATTGCAGAGAATAGTTAGAAGAGAGAGAGAAATATTTTCTGAATGATTGTATTTTCTTTCCTTAGCCACTTGGCCCATAAGTATGCAAGGTAGTTACAAGAGAATATTCTAACAAACTAGCACTACCTATGCCACCTCAGCTTTTAAGAAGCAACACTCAATGAAAATTAATATTTAACCAAGAAATTGGTAATTCTAGAATAAAAACTGGTAATTATAGAATAAAAACATAAATGGAATATAACATAAAAAGCTAGACAAAGTATAACAGTAAGTAATTACTGTAACAATACCCTTCCCTTCAAAACACCATTGACCTCAAGGGTGAAAATCAGGAAATTTTTGCAGGAGGTCATAATAAAACTCCCATGTTGCTTGATCTTGTGGTAAATTTTGCCATTTGACAAGCACCTTGGTAGCAGCAATGCGGCCTCTTTTAACCATTTTTCTATCTAAAATAGCTTCAGGCTCTCCTTTGGCAAACAACTGATCATGAGATTTAGGCAAAGGATGGACAGAACTGGTGGTAGGGTGCCTGCACAGTTTCAACTGAGAGACATGGAAAACATTGTGTATTTCAGTTGTAGGAGGCAAGTCCAGCTGATAAGCAGTGGCCCCAATACGATCAATCACCTTAAAGGGCCCATAGAACTTTGGGAGAAGCTTATGGAAGGTCTGATTCCTCAATGAAAATTGCCTATAGCGCTGCAGTTTGAGAAAAACAAAGTCTCCAATATTCTAACAATTGTGATAGTTTGGATTTTTAGGGAGGAATCCGGTAAAAATCCTGATCTCAAAGCAGGAGCTCCAATGGAGGAATAGAGCTCGGTGCAGAGAGAGACAAAAACAAATTGCAGAGAATAGTTAGAAGAGAGAGAGAAATATTTTCTGAATGATTGTATTTTCTTTCCTTAGCCACTTGGCCCATAAGTATGCAAGGTAGTTACAAGAGAATATTCTAACAAACTAGCACTACCTATGCCACCTCAGCTTTTAAGAAGCAACACTCAATGAAAATTAATATTTAACCAAGAAATTGGTAATTCTAGAATAAAAACTGGTAATTATAGAATAAAAACATAAATGGAATATAGCATAAAAAGCTAGACAAAGTATAACAGTAAGTAATTACTGTAACAATACCCTTCCCTTCAAAACACCCTTGACCTCAAGGGTGAAAATCAGGAAATTTTTGCAGGAGGTCATAATAAAACTCCCATGTTGCTTGATCTTGTGGTAAATTCTGCCATTTGACAAGCACCTTGGTAACAGCAATGCGGCCTCTTTTAACCATTTTTCTATCTAAAATAGCTTCAGGCTCTCCTTTGGCAAACAACTGATCATGAGATTTAGGCAAAGGATGGACATAACTGGTGGTAGGGTGCCTGCACAGTTTCAACTGAGAGACATGGAAAACATTGTGTATTTCAGTTGTAGGAGGCAAGTCCAGCTGATAAGCAGTGGCCCCAATGCGATCAATCACCTTAAATGGCCCATAGAACTTTGGGAGAAGCTTATGGAAGGTCTGATTCCTCAATGAAAATTGCCTATAGGGCTGCAGTTTGAGAAAAACAAAGTCTCCAATATTCTAACAATTGTGATAGTTTGGATTTTTAGGGAGGAATCCGGTAAAAATCATGATCTCAAAGCAGGAGCTCCAATGGAGGAATAGAGCTCGGTGCAGAGAGAGACAAAAACAAATTGTAGAGAATAGTTAGAAGAGAGAGAGAAATATTTTCTGAACGATTGTATTTTCTTTCCTTAGCCACTTGGCCCATAAGTATGCAAGGTAGTTACAAGAGAATATTCTAACAAACTAGCACTACCTATGCCACCTCAGCTTTTAAGAAGCAACACTCAATGAAAATTAATATTTAACCAACAAATTGGTAATTCTAAAATAAAAACTGGTAATTCTAGAATAAAAACATAAATGAAATATAGCATAAAAAGCTAGACAAAGTATAACAGTAAGTAATTACTGTAACAGTGGATGTCGTCGTGATATCTGCCACATAAAATTTATAAGTCATAACCAATTTAATCAAAACTCATAAGAATAATAATAATAAAATAAAAAGAACACCACCAAAAGTTACCTGGACCCAAATCTTGACGAGTCTTCATGGCAGCCTGGAGACTCTTTATCTTCAGTTTCTTTCTTCTAATATTCATTCTGAATGCCATAAGCTTCTCATTCATAGCTATCAATCGAAGGTGTAGTCTCCTTATGACAATACAGCTTGTTCTTCTTTCTTCTCCTTACCTCATTCAGCAATGAAACCATGAGAGTTATTTCAGCCACCTTTTCGTTGATCTTTGCATAGTACCTCGATAATTCTTTAAATTCCTCTTCCTTTTCTTCGGGGTAACCAAACGCCTTTTATATGCACCCTGGGCGGCACTTGCCTTGCATGCTCCGCATCATTCTGGAGCAACTCGCGGTGCCATTCTTGAAAAACCTCTCACTTAACCGTCAATTCTCGTTGGTAGTTATGAATTTGTTGGTAGTTAGTGATGTGTTTTAGTTTTACTTCCCTGTAATTTATAGTAGTAATGACAACTGAGTTCAGTTAAGTATTAACTGTCGATTTTGCCCTATGGGCCACTGTTAGGCCCAACTAGTAACTCCTTCAAGTAATTAAAGTGTACACGTGTAATTGGGTCAAATCAATTTTGTTTATAGCAAATTGAAAGATACACTTTAATAAGTTGTACTTTAATTTATTTGACCAACAATTTGATTAATATTAAATAATGCCTTTTATAGTAGTTTTGTTATGCTATTTTTATTTTATGGAAAAATTCCCACTAAATTGGACGTGTTAGGCCCAATTACAAATTCCTTCAAGTAATTAAACTTGTAGATTCACCTCCATTAGACATTGTAATTACAACTTACTAGCGTAATAACCCGTACGGCTGAAGTTGATAATTATGAATTTTTCATAATGTAAAAAATATGAAAATAATTATGAATACTAATATGTATATAATTAATTTTATACTTATATATATCTTATATCCTCTTAATTTATTTACATAAGGATAAAAATCTTAATTTATACATATTATAAAATTAATTTATATAAACGGCTGATGAGGGGTTTTAGAGAAGCCATTATGGATTGTGAATTGACGAATATTGAGTTGGATGGCTACCCGTTTACTTGGAATCGGGGGAAGGGGTTTGCTAATGCAGTGGAAGAGATGTTAGATAGAGCTATGGCCGCACAGTCTTGGTTCCATTTATTTCCAAATTGTCATTTGGAAAATTTAGTGGTGCCTGTGTCAGATCATATCCCTATTAACCCGAGGTTGCTTGATAAATTTCCATCCTATGGAGAAAGAAAGTTTAAGTTCGAAAATGCTTGGTTAAAAGAGCCTGATATTAACCATGTAGTGCTTCTAGCTGGGACAATAGCAGTGATGTTGATCTTAATACTAAGATAGCTCGATGTACAAACCAGCTTGGCAAGTGGAGTAGGAATATACGAGCAAAATTTTGGGGTGAGATAAGTGAATGTAGAACAAAGCTAGAAGAGCTTCGTGATTGTCATGATCAAGCATCTGTAGAAGCATTTAACACTTATAAGGAGAAGATGGGCACGTTGTTAGCTTGAGAAGAAAGTTTTTGGAGGCAAAGGGCAAAAACTTATTGGCTGAAAGATGGAGATCTTAATGCACGTTTCTTCCATGCAATGGCTTCCTCTAGGAAATGCCATAATAAGGTAAAATCCCTGATGAACATGAATGGTGATCTTGTGTCCAATAAGGATGATATGTGCAATATTGCCAAGGATTATTTTCAGAATTTGTTTGAGGCAAGTAATGGGGATTATGGGCCTGTCCTGGATGCGTTACACCCTTGTATTAATGATAGTCAAAATGAAGCTTTACTTGCACCATTCAGTGATGATGAGTTTTGTGTTGCACTTTTCCAGATGCATCAAGACAAAGCCCTAGGCCCCAATGGTTTAAATCCCAGTTTTTACCAAAGATTCTGGGATATTTGCAACAAAGATGTTATAAAGGCCTGCAAGGATTGGCTTGAAAGGGATGAGTTACCTACAAAAATGCATGGTACAAATATTGTGTTGCTACCTAAGTGTGATAACCCAATGTCAATGAAGGACCTTAGACCCATCTCTTTGTGCAATGTAGCATACAAAATTCTATCTAAGGTACTTGCAAATATATTGAAACCAGTACTCCCACATTGTATTTCGAAAGAACAATTTGCTTTTATTGCTAATAGATCCATCTCCGACAATGTGCTGGTGGCCATGGAGATCATTCATTACATGCGTTGTAAGACAAAGGGGAAGGTCAATGATGTCGGGTTAAAGGTTGATATTAGCAAGGCATATGACAGGATGGATTGGGGTTATTTGAAGGTTATTATGTTGAAATTGGGTTTTGCGGAGCAATGGGTTCAGTGGGTGTTAGTGTGTATGTCCTTAGTTGAATATACGGTTTTGCTTAATAATGATAATGTGGGTCCTATTTTGCCTGGGAGGGGCCTTAGACAAGGCGATCCTCTTTCGCCTTACTTGTATATTCTGTGTGCAGAAGGACTTACCTCATTGATACGAAAAGCTGAGGCCAAAGGTGATTTACATGGAGTTAGGATCTACAAAGGGGCTCCCACTGTTAGTCACTTGTTGTTCGCAGATGACTGTTTCCTGTTCTTTAAGGCCACAAAAAAATAGAGTAATGTGATGCACCATATTCTTCAAACCTATGAAGGAGCTTCTGGCCAAGCAATCAACCTTGCTAAGTCAGAAATATTCTTTACCAGGAATGTGGATCCTGCCCATAAGCAATTGTTGATTTCTCGACTTGGTGTGGTAAAGTGTATGGGAACAGGTAGGTATCTTGGAATGCCTTCTATGATTGGCAGAAAAAAAAAGGGTAGTCTTTGGTTACTTGAAAGATAGGATGTGGTGGAAGATGCAATCTTGGAGTGGAAAATTTCTGTCCAAAGCAGGCAAAGAGGTGCTTATTAAATCAATTTTATAGGCAATACCATCATATTGTATGAGTGTTTGCTTGCTACCTGTGACTGTAGCTGATGAGATTCAAAGAATGTTGAACTCTTTTTTGGTGGAGTTTTAGAGGGAATGGAGGCAGAGGAATTAGATGGACGAGCTGGGATAAATTGACTACAAGGAAAGTTGATGGGGGAATGGGTTTTAGAGACATCTATGGCTTTAACATTGCCATGCTGGGGAAGCAAGGCTAGAAATTACTTACCAACCCAGATACTATCATATACTGCATTCTCAAAGCTAAATACTTTCCCACGGGGGATTTTCTAAATGCTAAGGTTGGCAATAACCCTAGCTATACATGGCGAAGTATCTGTGCTTCTCAAGTTCTAGTGCCCCAAGGTTGTAGATGGAGAATGGGCAATGGTCTTAAGGTGAGAATTTGGGATGATCCTTGGCTCATAGAGGACAATACTCATGTTAGTTTAGCAGCGTCCATAGCATGTAGATATTGGATGGTCAGTGCTCTCGTAGATCAGGATGGTATGCGTTGGAATAAAGAGTTGATCATGTCAATGTTTAATGAAAGAGATGTTGCAGCTATATTGAGTATTCCCCTATGTAGTTTGAACCAAGAGGATGCTCTAGTATGGAATTGGACTAAAGATGGGATTTATTCTATAAAAACTGGCTATAGATGTTTATTGGAGCAGGTGATAGAAATGACCTACTTCAAAGTTCCAGGACAATGGAATAAGTTATGGAGTCTGAGTGTTCCACCAAAAGTTAAGGTGTTTATATGGCAAGCTTGCAGAGGTTGTTTACCTAATCGGGCTCAACTTCAATCAAGAGGTATTGCTTGTGGTTTAACATGCATTTTCTGTGACATTGATGTGGAGAATTGTTGGCATACTTTCTTAGATTGCATTCATACTCAAAATAAATGGATATATGCAGGAAGTGGAATTTGCTATATCCTATTATGCAGCGAGTTGAAGGCTTTTCTAAATTTATGGTTGAGTTATGTAATAAGGCGAGTCAGCGTGAGCTAGAGGAGATTGCCATGATAATGTGGAGCATATGGAAGAGTAGAAATGCAAAACTATAGGAAGAGAAGGTTCTTCAAACTAAACACGTAGTTAACATGGCACTTGAGTCACTGAAGAATTGGTTGGATGCTCGGAAGCCCAAATCTGAGGAGCTAAATAACACTTCAACCATCAGATTACAACCAAGATGGTTACCGCTTCCCAAAGACTATTTCAAGTGTAATGTTGACGCTGCGTTCTTCAGAGAAATTCCTGGTTTTGGTGTTGGAATGTGTTTGAGGGATGACAAAGGCACATTCATCAAAGCTTACACTCTGAATAGTGATTTTATGCCAAGAGTCAATGAAGGTGGAACTATGGGGCTACTAGAAGCTATCAAATGGCTGAGGAATATAGGTGTGGAGAATGTTGTTATTGAACTTGATTGTTAGCGAGTAGTCCATGATGTAAACACCGTGAAACATGATGAATCAGAGCTAGGAGTTATTATAAATCATTGCAGGGACCTCCTCAGGTGCGTGCCAAACTTTAAAGTTGGCTTTGTAAAGAGGCAAGCTAATTTAGTAGCTCATACTCTAGCTAGGGTTTCTAAATTGTATGCTAGCCCCTGTTGCTTTGATAATACACCACAATGTATTGTTGAACAGATTTTTAAAGAAATAATATGAATATCTTCCCTTAAAAAACATTATTATCTTTATAAAAATATTTACATTCATAAATAACTTAAATATATACATAACTTTAATAAAAAAATATTAATAATACAAATATTTTGGATTACATTTTGTAATTATTAGCTTTTCTTTTAAAAAATATATTTTTTTTCATAAAGGAAAAAAATGACTAACAACAATTATATAAAAAAAATAGATTTTTCAGTATTTAAACTTATAGATTACAGTAAAAAAAAATTAATGATGATTACAAAAATAAGATAGTGCTTATATAATAATATTGTAAATCATATTTTGTTTAAGCTAATAACTAATAGACTTGTAAATTTTTCTTTAGTGATTTCAAGTTGGTTTAGGTTCATTTTTAGTTTTATTTGATATAACATTTTTTATCCTTATGCATATAAAATAATAAGGTCTTTTAAGCACCGCAGATATTCATGGATAAAATTCAAAACGGATACAAAATGAATATCTCTAACGGATACCCGCAGATAATGGGTACGGGTATTTTCTTTATCCAAATTAGGGGTGTAAGTGGCCTGGATTGGGTTGAATTTAACCAATTTTTCAACCCAACCCAATTAAAATTATTTGGGTTGGGTTGGGTTGGGTTAATCTTTTTTTTTTTTTGCAACCCAACCCAACTTTAATTGGGTTTGGTCATTGGGTTGAGTCATAAAAAAATGTTACTTCTTTAACTCTTGAAAAAAATTAAAAAATACATCAAACTAAAAATTAAAAAACAGTAAGAGATATTTTCAAAATTAACATTGATTAAGTAAATCATACACTTGTAACTTATTTAAGTAACTCATTCATAATGATAAAACATACACATGTAATTTGTTTAACAACTCACAATATTTATAAATCATAATATTATTTTACAACTCATAATACTTAAGTCAATAGTAAGCATAAAAACATAAATCATTAAAACAATAATCATAAAAACATGGTCTCAAATAGCATAATACTTAATACATGTTCAATTTCTATGAGTGTGAGGCTTACTGAGGTATGAGAGTTTACTTTAGACCTTTAGAGTTTTCTATATTAATAGACACTAGACAAATAATTAGTATTTTTGTTATATGTTACTGTATATTCGGGTTGAGTTGGGTTGGATTTGGTCGGGTCCAAAACTGGCAAACCCATTGCCCAACCCAATTTTAATTGAGTTCACTAAAATAAACTCAACACAATCCAATGGCCCAACCTAATCCATAAAAATCTAATTGAGTTAGGTTGGATTGGGCGGGTTCGCGACTTGAGTGCGACTTACTTACACCCCTAATCCGAATGTTAAAAGGATGGGGACGGGTATCATGGTACCCGTACCCGCAAATATCCATTACCCGTTAGAGAGATTAATTTTATTTGGATTTGTGCTCTAGAGAAATGATTAGAATAAATAAAAATATAATTAAACTAAATTTTAAAATATTTTAAAACAATTTTTTAATAAATTATTTTTTAATAATTTTAAAATATTTTTAAACTATTTTTTTATGATAAAATTCAAAGGAAATAAACGAAGAAGAAAGAAATAGAGAGGAAGGAAATTAAAAGGAAATAGATGAAGAAGAAAGAAATAGAGAGGAAGGAAACTAAAAGGAATTTAAGTGAAAAATAAATTATTTGGATTGACGGGGTTAAAAAACAATATGAATTTATTTATTTTTTTATTTTTTTTAGGTAGATTTATTTTCTATTGTTTAACATTAAAAAGTGAAAAGAAAGAAATAAGAGATAAAATAAAAAAAATATTATTTTACCCTTTTTAAAAAGTCCTCTAACTGTGAAAAAAAACTACAATATTCCTTGAATAAAAAAAAATACTGTATCTTCCTCTCCATAATATTTAGCAATAAACACTTCTAAAACATGAGTTAGACATCAATTCTTGAATACATTAGCACAATTTCTGAAAATTGAGAATATCTAAAAAAAAAAAAGTCATGTGACAATGAAACAAATATATTAGCGTAATTCCTAATACTCACGTTGAAGCATGAGAGAATAAAAGTATGTGTAATGATATGAAGCTGTTGGAAACTATGGTCTTGGAATAATTAATAGTCACCAATAACAACAAAGGGGGGAGAGGAAAAAAAAAAAACACTGTGCATAAATTAATTTTACAATTACAATGTTGTCTCGACAATAATCGAGAAGGGTAAAGATGAAACAAAGATCTTGTTGGTTGAATTTCGTTTCAAATCGCTTCTAACAAGATGGAAAATTGTTTCAAGTAGGGTCCATAAATTGTAACAATTCTTCCTCTCATTCGATATATTTATTATAATAACCTTAATTACTATAATTAAATTTAATAATATATTTTAATAAATTAAAAATAAAATAAAAGGTCGATAAAATTTAGGCAGAATACGAATAGATATAGTAATGCCACATAGCATATGCTTACGTGACAAAACTTTTTTTTATAATAATAATAAGGGTTAAATATGTTTTTGTCCCTCATTTTATCTTATTTTTGTTTTTAGTTCCTCATAAATTTTTTCTCTGTTTTTAGTCCCTCAAAAATTGTTTTATTTATTTTTAGTCCATGACATTAATTTCAACTGTTAAGTAATGTCGGGTAAACAAAATTTGCGCTTGAAAAATTTCGTTCAAGTTTCTAGCAATTTTTAACTGCTGCAAATTTTTTGACATACTAAAATCATAAAAAAAATGTTAAAAAAAAAAATCAAAATCTCGAACACCAGATTTTCTGAAATCACAAGAAATGTTACAAAAGTAAACATTTCTGACTGCCAAAAAATTTGTAGCAGTTAAAAGTCACTAGAAACTTAATCAGAAAATTTTTATACACACAATTTATGTTCGTTACATCATCACTTAACAGTTTAAATTAATGTCAAGAACTAAAAACAGAAGAAAACAATTTATTAGGGACAAAAAATAGAACATAACAATTTATGAGAGACTAAAAACAGTAAAAAAATTATGAGGGACTAAAAACAGAAATCAAGATAAAATGAGAGACCAAAAATATTTTTTACCCTAATAATAACTAGTGTATTGACCCGTGCATCGTATGGGACGATATTTACATGGGACGATGTTTACATGTCTCTCTTGTGAATACATAAGAAGTATTTTTAAATATTGTTGTATTTTTTTTTAGGAATTAAATTGTTAAAACTATAAAAAGGTTTACAATTTTCTGAAAAATAAATTTAAAAATTCAGTTTTTCATTACATGAAAAATATATTAAATTAATACTTCTTAAATGTAAAAACAACTTAAATACTTAATAGAAAAGCTTTCTATTCAAAATTTTAAGAAACTACCACATCCTATTAAAAATCATGCATCAGGTGCGTGTTTTTCATAAATTTCTCTACTTGATTTCATTAAAAAAAAAATTAAAGTTTATGAATTTTATTTTATATATAATACAATTCATATATTAATATATTTTCACTTATAATATCAATATATAAGAGAAAGTTAAATTAATCTACATAAAAGAAAATTTACATATAGATATTAATGTATAAAAGAAAAATAAAATTTATATAGATAAAGAAAACTGATATTTATGTAGGTAAAGAAAATTTTTCAATAGTTTATGTTTATATAAGTGAGGAAATAATAAATAAGGAATAAATATTAATTTGCCTATAAATTGATTTTAGTTAGTCTATTAAATGAAATCTTATAAATATGTTAGTGGTTCACTTAGTTGAACAGAATAGGGATGCTATTGATGAGTTGCAAATTTTTAGATTAAAAAAAACATTTTTTCAAATTAAATAGTTGTTAGTCTATGAAATGAATTCTTATAGTGCCTTCCTTAGATGAACGTGAATAGGGATGCTATTGATGAGTTGCAAATTAAATCAATTCCACCACATAGGATGTAACTTAAAGTTAGGCTTAATTATTATTTTAGTCCTCTAATTTATTTATTAAATTCAATTTGGTCCTCTTAACATTAAAAGATTCAATTAAGTTCTGTAATTTTAAAAAATTACTCAATTAGGTCCCTTTACTTTTAAAAGGTTCAATTAGGTCCTTTATTTTTTAAGACGGATTCAATTTGGTCCCATTTTTCTTCCATCTTCTTCGAAATTTTTTTAAAAATAAGACCAAAATTGATTTTAAGAGGGACCAAATTGAATCTATTTTAATAATTTAAGGACCTAATTGAACATTTTAAAAGTAAAGGGACCTAATTGAACCATTTTTAAAAATTATATGACTTAATTGAACCTTTTAATATTAAAAGGACTAAATTGAACCTAATAAATAAATTAAATGACCAAAATGATAATTAAGCCTTAAAGTTATGTAAAATATAAGGCTCTTAATTATATGGAACAGTGCATTTTAGATTCTCAAGACCATGAGGAAGATCACTAGGCAACATCTCGTTATTTGACAGAATAGGTACTTACATCTTAGACAAAGAGAAACGAACGGAATGAAACGGAATTGGTTTGTAAGTTTGGTTTTACAAATAATGAATAAAGAGTAAAGATGATTTTGCTGGGGTTTCCTTTCTCCCGTGTAACCAGAAAATAAATTTTACAAAACATCATACTATAAATTAAGGAAATCTAAGGTGAGGATCAGTAGAAAGAACGCTGAACATGACCATATCTCTGCTTTTTCCCTTGAGGAACACATACTTCCTGAGAACTCCCTCCCTTTGGAAACCAACCTTCTCCAGCACTCTCTGAGACCCAACATTTAACACATCAACAAGAGCTTCATGCCTCTCCAAGTGTGGTAACTCAGTGAAAGCAGCCTTAACCACTTGTTTCACAGCTAGAATTGTCAATTTGGCCCTAAGTCCCAGGATCAGTCCACTATAATGGTCCTAAGTTTTCTAGCCCATTTAATGAAAGGGCCCAAAAAAGTCCTAACCCACAAAGCCCCACTTTGTAAAAGGTCATGGCTAGGGCCTTGAAGGGCCAACCTACAAATTATAACAATTTCAAAAATATTTTTTCAGTTGGCCAATCCTAGGTATTTTTTGGCCTACTTCAATCGAGGCATCTTTCGGCCAGCCTTGGCAAAGACATTTTTCAGCCAACCTTAGCTAGGACGGTTTTTGGCTGACCTTTTTGGACTGACATTGGCCAAGGCAATTTTGGCCGACCTCAACTAAGGCATTCAGCCGACCATGACCAAAGTTGTCTTTCGACCAACATCAGTTGGGGGAGTTTTAGGGCGACGTCGGCCAGGGCTATTTTTAGCCGACCTCGATCAGGGTTGTTTTTCGCCCGACATCAATTACGACAATTTTTTGTCGACCTCGACTAGGGCAGTTTTTGGCGACCTCAGCCATGACTGTTTTTCGGCCGAAGTCGGCTGGGGGAGTTTTTGGTTGGCGTCGGTCGAGGCAGTTTTCGACCGACCTCAACTAGGGCAGTTTTCAACTGACCTCAACCAGGGAAGTTTTCGGCCGACCTTGACTAGGGTTATTTTTCAACCGACATCGGTTAGGGGAGTTTTTGGGCGATGTCAGTCGGGGCAGTTTGGTTTTTTTTCAGCCGACATTGATCGCGACAGTTTTTGGTCGACCTCAACTAGGGCAGTTTTCGGCCAACCTTGGCCTGGGGAGTTTTCGACTAACATCGATCGGGATAGTTTTAAGCCTACATCGACCAAAATTGTTTTTCTATCAACGTTAGCAGCTGCAATTTTTTGCTGACATTGGCCGTGGCAATTTTTGGCCGACCTCGACCAAGCCAATTGTCGGCTGACCTCGGCCGCTGCTAGCTCACAAGAAAAATTCTCTTAACTTTTGAAATTTTAATTTCTAAAAGTTGGTTGGCCAATGGGTTGACCCTAGCCCTAAGAGCTTTTTGGCCCTATGGGCCATTTATTTTGTGGCTCATTTGGCCCTATGGACCAGTTTGGCTCTAACCTATATGGGCTAGGGCCAAATAGATTAGGGCCGGCCCATTTGACAGCTCTATTCACAGCCAGCGTGGCAACCCCTTTACCCCAGTATTTGGAACCCACAACATACCCAAGTTCTACCGATCTGTTCCTTGTTTTATCGTGCTCTGAATTGGAGGATAGAGAAATACACCCAATTGCACGATCCTTGAGGCATATTGCTGTTAGACGGATTGGCAAGCGCACCAGTCGCACAAGTAGTAAATGGATAAGTCCAAGTATCGTTTTCCCAAGGGATTTGCTTGATATAGGCAATGTTCACATAAATACTAGCTAGGCTGAACTGGTTTTCACAAGAAAGCGATAAAAACGTAAACTTTGGTTGGTTTTGTGAAAGATTATAACAGAACTAATGCAGAACAGAAATTAAAAAGATGTTTTTGTGATTTTAAAGTAAAACACAGCAGTAGACAGAGGTTAAAACAGATAGATGAAGATGTTGCAGGGGTTAGATCTCACCATTCTCTACTCTCTTCTTGCATGCACACAATATACATTCTATTTGCATTTAAATGTTAAAATCAGTCAGTAAAAACATTCTTAGCCCTAATTCCTTAGGTGCAGAGAGTCTTAGATTACTCCCCCAAGCCTTGATTCCTCAACAACTTAACGAAGCAACTAGCTTTAAGTCTAGAGACCACAAGATAACCTACGAACTAAGCTCCATTCCTAGACACGAAGTTCATGAGGTATATTGCTTCAGTTCTAGACAACGAAAGTGTTTCCCAACAACATTCATGTCCAAGGATCATGCCATGGGTGATCAAGCCACAACAAGCTTTAAGAAAAGAAGCAAAATACTAACTTTAAACACAAATATGCAGAATATATATATATAATATCAAAAGATACAAGAGAGTTTTGAGAATGGTTATATCTAACCCCTAACAACTAAAGAAATCAGCCACTCATGGGAATGAGCAGCTGGAAAATACACATGGAGGGGAAGGAGATGAAGAGAAAACTAAGAACTAAAGAGAGAGCTTTTCTCTCTTACTAAACAGTACAAAACGAGCTACAGAGACTGCTGCTAAAAAAATGTCCAAAACTCTCTGAACTTCTGAGGGTCAGTCCTTTATATACATGTGCAGAATTTCTTCAAAGTGACATTTGGCTCAGCCTGGAATTTTGGCTTGGCTGAATTGAAATTTCTGCACTTCAACAGATTTCACTTGCAAAGGACCTTCCACTGCTTCCAAAGCTCAGAATGCAGCTCCAAAACGTGTTCTTCAACTTCAATCTCCAATTCCTACAAAAAGTGGGGCAAAACACTAAGATGTAACCATAAAACTAGAAGAACTAAAGAAATTCTAACTAAATTGCAATATTAACAGAAATTGAGTAAAACAACACTCCAAATGAGAGAAAAAGATAGATAATTGCCTTAAAAACTACTTGAAAAGTAAGTAATTATAGCAACTAACAATTGCTCTACACCATAGAAACTTGGTTGTTATATTTTGGATGAAGTTAATGCCACCATCTTTGCTGGTGTAAGGATCCCAAGAGCAAAAGTTGGCCACCTTTTCATGAGTGGTCCACACCATGAGATCATCCAGGTCAGAGAGTTGAAGAGGTCCAACACATATTTAAGCAAAATCAACCATTTCTTCTTTGCTATCTACTTTCTCCATTTGGTTGTGAGTTTTAGCTTATTTATGAAAAAAAGAAAAGGAATTTGAATGAAAGAAGAAGAAGAAGAAGGGTAGTATAATATATAGTTGGGAGATTGGGAATAAGAATGAAGCAGGAAAGGGGATTATATTAAGGGATTAGAAGGAAGGCTACAGTATGCCATCGTTGACTTTTCTGGCAGCCCAAAGCAGATGAATAGTAGACCATGCTTTCTTGTGAATCAAGAAGATTGAAGAGATAAGAAATTAAAAGATTATTATTCTTGTGACAAAAGTAGTCAAGTCTATAAAATAGCAAGTTTAATAATTTAGCAAAATTAACAGATTTCTTTTATTTTATTTTTGGCTTAAATACTTTTTTAGTCCTTGCAATTTAGTGTTTTTTTGCTTTTCGTCCTTGCAAAATTAATTTTTTGGTTTTAGTCATTGCAAATTATATTTGCTTTATTTTTCGTCCTTAAAGTGGTTTAGATAGCGCTTTGAGTAGTGAAAAAAACGTTATCTAAACCGATATAAGGACGAAAAACAAAACAAACATAATTTGCAAGGACTAAAACCAAAAAATAATTTTGCAAGGACGAAAAACAAAAAAAACACTAAATTGCAAGGACTAAAAAAGTATTTAAACCTTTGTTTTTTAATGAAAAAAGTTGGGAAATGTAACATCCCGAAAATTAAAACCCAATAAGTATGAAAGTGAGAGATTTAATTAGAAATTTTCTTGTTGGAGAGAATTGTAACACTGTGATTTTTTGTAACGTATATTAAGTGTTTGATAAATACCGTAAAAGGAAATTAAATTAATTCATAGTGTTATTGTGAGATTTTTGGGACTTTTACGTAAGTTCCGTAAGTTGTAGAAAAAAAAAAAAGAGAAGGGGGGTGTATTTATAGGAAGTGAGGTGCAAATAGCAATATTGTAAAACAATCACCCCAACGTTAAAAACGTTCACGACGCTTCTGAATTTTTTTTTCATTTTTATTCCTCCACTGTGCCGAGACTGTCTTCTCCCTGCTCCTTCTTTATGCATCTTCTCTATAATATTTGAGCCTCCAAATCAAAGTTTCTACCGATTAATCTTGGATATATCATAGAGGGGGACTAGAGCTTCAATACCCACCGATTGGATTTCGATTTCGTCGAGGTATGGAGGGGTTTCTTTTTTTTTCCCTAAGCTATTTTTTTATTTTATTGTTAAATATGGATTGTGGCTGTTGTTAATGGTCTGTAAATAATTTTGAAAACCCGAAATAAGCTACTTGATATTTGGGTCCTGTGACTGTGCGGATTTTTCGTCTCGGTTTTCGTGCATGTTTTTGATGATGTAAATATATTTTCCTATGTTTTGATGCCTCTGGATGTCGTGGTATTTTTCTCAGATTTTTTTGAGCACTGTAACTATTTTTACCGGAATTATTTTCGAAAACGGTTAATTCCGAGAATGGGACTGTTTTGATTTTTACAAGAATTTTGGGACACGATTTTGGAAAACTGGAATCATGTGTTCATTTTATGTATCATGAGGGTCATCTCTGAATTTTTTCAAGGTTAGGAAAAGTCAGAAAGTAATTTTAGAAAATTATTGTTGTGAAAAACGAAAACTGGACAGTGGAGAATTTAAATGGGGAAAATATCCTTTTTGAGCGAATTTGGCTATAAGAAAACTTTTTAAACTTATTTGAATTATGTAGAATATCTGTGAATTTTATCGGAACTTTATAGGAAATTTTGGTAATTATTTCTGTTTTTATATGGGAGACTCTGTTCTGAGACAGAAATGCTTTAAAAATTCAAAAAGGGTATTTTTGGTGGATTTTTGATACTGAGAAATTATATGTGATGGTCCACATGTTGGAGATATTCTCTGTAAAATTTCACATAAAAAAAATTTTGATATGCTATTTTCTAAAAATATGGAATTGTGTTTTACAGAGCATGTACAGTCACTGTTTTTAATTCAAAAATAATATTTGTGGGTTGAATTTTCATGAGATAAATTTATATGATGAAATATGTATGATTTATAGTTTCTCTGTAAAATCTCATGAAATTTAAAGTTGATATGATGTATCAAATAATTTTTGGTATGTGTGCACAACTATAGGTATATGCATGAAATTTAATTGAGTGATTGTGTAATTGTGCCTAATATCATTCGTTGGATTTGCTAATAGACATTTTACCTCAAAAGGGAAATTTCTATTGAAAACGTGTGTGTAATGTTGTTTAATGGATTATGTTGAATTATGGTTTGTTAATGATTATTCTATTATTAACTGTGAATTGGAGACCGGGAGGAATGTGATCCTCGGGCAAAGAGTGCTGAAATTTGTTTGTGCATGTGAACTGCTTGTGATGGTTTGTTGATTGTGGGAACGAGAATTTTTCATTCTTGTATGGGAACAAATGAACTCCAAATGGAGTACATTTGTGAATACTAGAAGGTCATTCTAGTAATCAATAATATTCACTATGAGCAATAGTGAATCAACTATAATTAAGAGTGTGAACTTAATAACATTATGGATTAAGTAATTAGGAATTACCTATGCACATGGAGGACGCCGGATGTTTGGACTTAGAAAGGAATTTAGGACCTTTGCATGGATTTGGACAAAATGACTGAAATAAGCATAAAATGTGAGAGTGGGTGAGGATTTCCATAAAACAAAGTAAGACAGTTAAGAATCATGATGTGGGTCATGATTGGGTAAAGTGCGATACGCACATGTGTTTGAAAGTTTGTGAATTGTGATTGTCCAAATCGTGGTGAGAACCGAAAGGAGGAAAGAACCTCCAATGCTAAGTCGTGTGAGACGATTGAACGGATTTGTTCGTGGACAAAGCTTGAACGGATAATTGCGAGACAGGTCGTGTGGAGGCTTTATCTACGGTGAGCATTGTGCTTGTGAGATGACGGGGTCGTGATGTTTAACCACTGTGATAGTGGGAGAGTTTGATCTCCGTGTTGTATGTCTGGGACATATGTTGATTGAGGACCGCCGTCGAGTACCTTTGGTAGAAAAGCTCACACAAACCTGTAAAAGGTCGCGTGGGATATTTCAGCTGCGAGTTATCTGTGAACCAAGGTCGGATTGCGAATGACGCGTCACTTGAGGTGATGAGATCGTTACGATGTAGCGATAAAGGCAAAGTCCTTATTTATATATGCATATGTGAGCGTAGAGGTGGTACCTTTAGCTCGGCGTCAATTCGTCCGCACCTGTACCATGTGCAGCGGGAAACCCACATGCGATGAAGAAAGAAAATAAACTCTGTGAGAGAGTGTTGAGGAGTCAGTCCTCGGAGTAATGGATGACCACAGTTGGTACCTGGGAGATGATCGTAAGGCAGGTTGTTCTTGGAGGGTAAGGCACTGAGTTGTGACGATAGATCACGTAGCTGACTCGGCCACCCTGACAAAAATACGAGCCATCATCAGTTGGTGAGAGCCCGCCATTGTACCATGGTGAAGGGTGTACTCCCAACAGTCATCCAACTCAAAAATGTGTAAGACCACTGAGTTCTGGAAGTTCCAGTGGCAGCTGGCCAGTGTGAAATAATTTCCAAAGAATAGTTGTGGAAACGAATAGGTTTCGAGTGAGACTCGTGAGAGCACCACTGTGAAGTGGTTGATATGGTATGTTTGTTTGAGACCGGAAGGTCGTTTGGTTGTTGGTTTAGAGGAGGAGAGAGACTCACTCCATACGCCTTTATTTTTCAGATTTAGACAAATGATCTTATGCAGACAACAAAGATGGAACGAAAGGCTACAACAAGCACTGTGAACACGAGTGGATGTTTTAAGAGAAAGAAGAGGATCCTTCTAGGATGTTACTTGGGTTAATTGGGTATTTTTAAAATTTTCATTGAGTCACTGCTCTGAGTCTTAGTACTTTCTTGTATAAAAAGGGCTAGACTTGGTTTTAATATTATGATGTATAACTCTTTATACGTGGCTCAAATGAATAATGTGTTAAATTTCAAGAAGGCAAATGCATGAATATATTCGGTGTAATAGAATAATATAATGCTGGATCTGAGGATTTTTTTTAAAGAAGATTTTGTTATGTTTCATGGTTTGCATCGAAGTTAATGTCTTATAAAATGAGTCTGATTTATTAAGACTGATATTTCATTAAAAAGAATTTTTATATATTAATAAGTTATTGGGGATGATTTTGTTTGGAGTTTTAAGTAACAACCTTTTTAAAGGAAAAACAAATCTTCCCGAATTATAAAGGCTATTTTCAATAATTGGATATTGAATTACTTCACAAATTTCTTAATTAATAAGAAAATCTTTAATAGTAAAAAGGGGTGTTACAGGAAATGCTCACGTTGATCTTTTTGAAATGAGCAAATTACATTAACATCTCATGAGCTTTTATCAAATTACAAATAACTCTACTCTTTTTTATTTTCCTACATTAAACCTCCTTTAAGTTTAACATTACACTAACACCCCCTTATATTGAAAATATTACACTGATATCCATAACTTTACACTAACATCTCCTATAAGGGGTTTACTGTAATTTGTTCTTTTGAAATACACATTCGGCATTTGTTTAATTTTTTAATAAAATAAACAATTTATTATTTTTTTATGTGTTTATCAAAATTATTATTATTATTATTATTATTATTATTATTATTATTATTATTATTATTATTTTCTTTTGTTACTAGTATTATTACTGATCCATCCTTATATTACAGATTCTATTTTCCTTATTATTTTGGATTAAACATCTATAAGTATTTTATCCAGGTGTTTAATTAGAAATATGATTCAATTTAGGCCTTGTTACTCAACTAAAGTGTTTATCAAGGTGTCATAGTCCATCACATTAGGCTCAATTTGTCTCTACTTGAGGAATAAAAATAAATAAATAGATATTGAGCTCCACTGTTATAGGATTCTTCAAAATGCTCACCACACGTAATTGGGTAACCACGGTACATTCAAAATAACATGGAACAAATAGTAATTCAGCCCAAGCAAAACTAAAGAAAATTATAGAAATCAAGAGTTTCAAACAGCAATTAAACAAGAGTTACCACAAGCAAACTCCCCACCTGAAATTTATCTTCTATTGTTGTCGAGTTACGCTTCCTTGAGTCAACGTTTGCTTCCACTGGAGTTTTTGCTTCCTTAAGCCAATTTTTTCTTCCCACTGAAGTTTCTTCTATATTCAAGATGAATGGTTACTTATCTGGCTTCACCTATGTATTTTCCTTACAGTAAAACAAACCATTTTTTCTTCCTTATGGAAGACAAGAAGATAGATGGTGGTAGAATTGAGATGTGGTTACAGGAAAACGAAAAGCACTACAAGGCCCCACTATGAGACATAGTTTTAAGGCTTGAAAGAGTTTAGGTGTTAACTGGGAGACGTTTGTTTTAAGGTATCGAACAAGATTTCTAAAAATATTGATTTGGAAATATCATATTCTCATGTTTGATGTAAGTTTTGTAAAATCATTTTCAAGAATAGTTGATTCCCAAGAATGCAAAATACTTATAATTGTCTTTCTTCTTATTCTCATGAAGAAAGGTGGATATACTGGATTCTCATAGAAATTGAAATTATTTTCTATAATAACTATCTATCCTCACTTCATTCTTCTACATTTCTTTTTTTACTTTTATTTTTAATTAAATAAATTTTAATTTTTTTCCTATAATTACTATTGTCAAACAAACATTTTTATGCGAATAATATTTTCAGGCATAATTATCGCCTTATAAGGTAGTAACCATGTAAAAAAAAAAAAGATGGGTTCCACTAATTTAAAAAAAAAAATCGCACGTCATGGTTACAGCCAAAATATGTCTTAACGTGGATTAAATTGACCAAATAAACGTGGATGAAATGGCTCAACGTGGATTAAATAAATTTAGTAATTTTTTCTTTTATAAATTTGTGTTATTTTAATTTCTTATTTAAACAGGATGCATATACAATCTAATTTCCTCGATAACCTATCGATTGAAACTCACTTAAGGGTAGACATTGTTAAATTTCTGCTCTTCCAGAATCAGAATTGATATTGCCACTCTGATTAGTACAAATTCTTCAGCTCAAATTTTCATTAAGAATTCATCAGGGAAAACACAGGACCAGAACAATCTAGCACAACTTTGATCAAAACCTAGTAATTTGAACTAATCATTATGTAAACACGCAAAAACGTGTTCAAGTCTTTCCTATATGCATAAATCAAAATATTACTACTGACAAAGGTTTTCATTTTAAGATTGCATGCAGTTTGCAGCAATATATCATTATATTGCAATCATAAATATTGTGTTTCTAAAACTACAACTAATTAACTTTGTAAATATTGCCACACCACAATCCCACAGTTCCAAATAATTAATAGACTGCGGCTTCTGATAATTCAAATTAAGGTCACTAAGTCACTAATTAACTAACCAATTACCAAAACTTACACCTACGAAAACTCATTACTATGAACAGAAAATTGCATTCATGTTACTTTTTTTTCTGTTATCCAAGGTTTACATGAAAAGAAGAAAGAAATCTAACTGAAGCACAAAATTTGAATCCAAGATATCCCTTCACAAACATTGGGGATCTATTGAATAGATTAGTCAATGAAAAAAATAGATTAGCCAGTGAATAAAATAGTTTTAAAGAGAATGTTTCTCTACATGATAATCAGAACATCAACCTATCAATTGGAAACATAACCGGAACTACTTGCAACCAGCGACTCAATTAAACGAAAGTTGACAAGTTGAAGAGAACCTTGTACACAATGATAATTGTTTTATCATGTGAAGCTTTTCCCAATCTTCATCTTCTGTTGTGGTGCAAAAGCTGATTGCCATGTTATGTAACACTCTTGCATTTTGCATGATATATTTTGCAAATTCCAACTCTGTTTCAGTGCCACCATACTTATTAATACGACATGTTTTAAGGTGCGATGAGATGCATTTAGGAACACATAGTGGATTTTGCCAATCTCTTGTCCTTCCATCGTAAAAGGTGAATTCGGCTAAGGAAAATTCGGCTGTATATTGCTGTTAACAATGTACATGAAATATAATTAGTAAACATTTAAAAGGAAACATCCTTGAACGCTTTATAGTCAGCAAACCAACCTGATCGATAACAAGATTTTGAAGTTTGGGACAATGCTCGAGCACTCTCAACACCTCCAGTATGTCCTTATCAGTAAAGTCCACATAGTCCAATTCAATGCGGGATAAATTGTGAAATTCAGGAAACCAATCTTCAATGTCTTCTCCATTATCATCCATCTGCAACAGGTACTTCCCAACAACAAAATATCATAAATAGCTATTTTCTTTATAAAAAAACACAAAGAAACAACAACTATTAAGTACCGAATTTATGCGCAGGAACTGAACATTGTTGACAAATTCCAATGGAAATTCATGTTTATCTGCAACGGCTCTGACCAACTTGGGCAATTGTTTAAACTCTGATTTAATTTTATAACTAAAAAAATGTGTACACATGACTGTCAAATCCTCAAGCTTTGGACATCCAGAAAGAAGCTCCGCAAGAAGACTATACTCTGAGAAATGAATGTTGGGTAACAGAGTAACAAAATAATAACTCACAACTAAAATAAGAGATGAGAAAAAATAGGAATTGACACACAATATTTTAACGTGGAAAACCCTCAACGGATAAAGGAAAAACCTCGGGCAAGACCAGCGAAATATTTTTACTAAGTGGAAAAAAATTACAACCTCTCTCTAACTATAAGGAGAGAACAATTACACTCTCTCTTACAATAGGAGAACACACAATACTAGTGTTGCTAACTCTCTCTCTAAGATTACTACAATTGTAGTGGGATGCTAAGATGAGCAAAATGGCTTGCTATTTATAGGCAAAGATGGGAGCTCAAGCATTTAATGCATTGCAATATTTTCCTCCATCCAACCAATTTTGCGTGCCTACCATAGTAGAGTTAGAATTTTTTTACTCCAAGCCTTTCTTTTTGACTTATGCCACAAAAGTGGCTTACGGCTTCACAATCTCCCACTTAAAGCTACTTTTGTGAGTTTTCAAATATCTCTCTCTTGCCATTTCCTTGCTGCTTACGTTTTCGATAGGCCAAAGGAGGATCGGCACCATGTAAACTTGTTTGTATTGATTGGCTTCGTCAAAACATCTGCTAGGTTATCTTTAGTGTGAATCTTCTGCATGTCCACGCTTCCTTCCTCTACTACTTCTCTGACAAAGTGATATTGAACACCTATGTGCTTTGTCCTAGAATGAAAGGCTGGATTCCTTGCAATGTGCAAGGCACTTTGACTGTCACAATACACAGTAGTCTTCTGCTGCTTGTGCCCAATTTCTTCCAATAGCCTTTGAATCCAAATAGCTTCCTTGCATGCCTGGGTAGCTGCCATGTACTCAGCTTCTGTAGTAGACAAAGCTACAACAGTTTGTAATTTGGATAACCAGCTCACTGCCCCTCCTGCAAGTGTAAACACATACCCAGTAGTAGACTTTCTTTTATCAAGATCACCTGCAAAATCTGAATCAACATAGCCCCTGACAATAAATTCCGATCCTTCAAAACATAATGCAACATCCGAGGATCCTTTGATGTATCTAAGGGTCCTCTTAACAGCATTTCAGTGCTCTCTACCAGGATCTGCCATGAACCTACTAACCGCTCCCACTGCTTGTGCAATGTCTGGTCTTGTACAAATCATGGCGTACATAAGGCTTCCCACCGCTGATGCATACGGTACTCGAGACATTTCTATCCTCTCTGCTTCATTACTAGGACTCATACTTGAGGATAACTTATAATTGATAGGAAATGGGGTAGAAATTGGCTTACAGTCTTGCATGTTGAAGCGCCGCAAGACCTTCTGTAAGTAATTCTTTTGAGAAAGCCAAAGCTTCCTATCTTTTCTGTCTCGGTGAATTTGCATCCCTAAAATCTTGTTTGCGGGTCCCAAGTCCTTCATATCAAACTCCCTAGCCAACTCTGCCTTCAATTCTTGGATTCGATCTTTGTTGGGGCCTACCACCAACATGTCATCCACATACAACAGCAAAATGATGAAATCATTATCATCAAACCTATTGTAGTATGTACAATGGTCTGAACTCAGTCTGTTGTAACCAAGGCTAATAATGAAGGAATCAAATCTCTTGTACCAACATCTTGGCGCCTGCTTTAGACCGTACAGAGATTTGGTCAACCTACAAACCAAGTTTTCTTTTTCTTGTTCTTTAAAGCCTTCCGGTTGGAGCATATATATCTCCTCTTCAAGTTCTCCATGGAGAAAAGCAGTCTTTACATCAAGTTGCTCAAGATGTAAATCAAATGCAGCACACATAGCCAGAACAACTCTAATTGTTGTCAATCGAACAACTGGCGAGAATATCTCATTGAAATCAATACCTTCTTTCTGAGCATATCCTTTGACCACCAGTCTTGCACGATATCGTTCCACTTGATCATTGCCATCTCGTTTGATCTTGTATACCCATTTGTTTCCGATGGCTTTTCGACCCTTTGGAAGTTCAACAAGTTCCCATGTTTTGTTTCTATGCAAGGCTTCCATTTCTTCATGCATTGCTGCCATCCATTGAGAAGCATCCGAACTACTCACGGCCTCTTGAAAGGTTGATGGTTCTCCTTCCTCAGTTAGAAGACAGTACGCATCATGGCTTGCCATGACAAACTGTGAGTGCCAACTTGGTTTAGATTTTTGTCTTGTTGATCGTCGAAGACCTCCTCCATCATTAACCTCATTTGGCTCTTGTTCTTCATGCTCCTGTTCTGCTTCAGAAAAGTCATCTTCTCCAGACATCTTCTCTATCTGCACTATAGTAGTGTCTTTGGTAGTGCTGTCATTTTTCTGCTCACTCTGCAATTCATTTTCTCCAAAAACTACATCTCTGCTAACAACAACCTTGCGGGCAGTGGGATCCCACAAGCGATACCCCTTAACATTGTCAGCATAACCCAAGAATATACATTTCCTGGATTTTGGATCCAACTTTGTTCTTTCTTGGGAGTTGTACATCACGTACACAGGACATCCAAACACATGTAAGGAAGAATAATCAGTTGGTTTGCCTTTCCACATCTCCATCGGCGTCTTTAAACCAATCGCTGTTGATGGTGATCGATTTATCACAAAACAGGCGGTTTTAACTGCTTCTGCCCAGAAAGATTTGGCTACTTCTGTTGTTCTCAGCATAGCTCTTGTTCTATCTAGGAGAGTTCTGTTCATCCGTTCTGCCACACCGTTCTGCTGAGGTGTATGTGGAACTGTGAATTGTCTTAAAATACCCTCTTGTTTGCAGAATGCTAAAAAGTCACCATCTACATATTCTCCTCCATTGTCTGTCCTCAAGCACTTAATTCTTTTTCCAGTTTCAAGCTCCATTTGTGCTTTGAATTCCTTGAATACTGGAAACACATCTGACTTCTTCTTAATTGGGTACACCCACAATCTCCTGGAATAATCATCAATGAATGATACAAAATACTTTGCTCCTCCCAGGGATACTTCTGGTGATTCCCACACATCCGAATGGACCAAGTCTAGTATGTGTTTGCTTCTAGTAGTTACTTTAGCAAACTTCAACCTATGTTGCTTACTTATCACACAATGCTCACAAAACGGTAAATTGACCATTTTGAGCCCAGGCAGGAGATTACGTTCCGCAAGGACTTTCAGGCCTCGTTCTGACATATGTCCAAGTCTACGATGCCACATCATCGTTGCTTCTTCTTGACTTGCTGTTGCAACTGATGCATTTGCTTCTTGCAACGCATCTCCCAAAAGCATGTATAGATTAGCTGTGATCTTCTCAGCTTTCATTACTACAAGATTGCCTTTCACTACCTTTAAGATCCCACCTTCAGTATGGATCTTGCACCCGAGATCATCCAATTGTCCAACGGACAATAAGTTCTTCTTCAAGCCCTTCACATGGCGTACCCCTTGAAGTGTGCGAACAGTACCATCATACATTTTTAATTTGACAGTACCGACTCCAGCAATTTCCAAGGCATGATCATTTCCCATGAACACGGATCCTTCCGAGATAGGTTTATAAATGCAAAACCAATCTCGACGTGGAGTCATGTGCCAGGTTGCACCCGAATCCAATATCCAACAATCATGAAGTTGTCTTCCGCCTTTAGAACTAATTGCTGCTTCACTATACAAGACTTCTCCATTATCTGAGGTACTTGCAACGCAACCTTGAGAGGTTGATGCTTCAGAATTCTTTCCTCCATTCTTCTTGTGCCAACAATCTTTCTTCAAGTGCCCTCTCATGCCACAATTGTAGCATTTGATGTTCTTCCTTCTTCGAGACTTTGATCTACCATGATTTTGACTCCCACTAGAGCCACGTTCCGTTGATCTGCCTCTCATCATCGTTAAAGCTTCTGCTTGCTTGGAATTTTCCAGCCTATCTTCCTTATTCTTTCGCCTGGATTCTTCTTCAAGAATAGCTCCGGCAACATCATCAAAGGTTAGACGGCCAACAATATTATTGTTTGTTATGTTGATGATGAGTTGATCATACGAATCTGGTAAACTTTGAAGTAGAAGCTCTGCCTGCTCATTTTCTTCTACATTGAAATCTGACGTAGAAAGTTGAGCGAATAGAGTATTCAGATTGTTGATGTGGTCCATCACTGAAGTGGACTCACTCATTCTAAGAGTGTAGAGTTTCCTCTTTAAGAATATTCTGGTGTGAAGTGACTTGATCTCGTACAATTTGTGGAGAGTATCCCAAATCTCCTTCGCGGTCTTCTTCTCCGCAACACTGGACAAAACCGAATCCGCCATTGCTAAGTGCAAATTGGCAACAGCATTGTCATCCATCTCTTTCCACCTTTCATTAGTGATCTCCGCGGGTCTGCCTTCAATTGCATCTTGACAATTGTCCTTCATCAAAATTGCTTTTATCCTCAATTTCCATAGGGAGAAATTATTCCCGTTGAGCTTCTCAATCTCGTATTTTGCTGCCATGGTTTCACACTAAAGAACTGACTTACACAACTTCCACCGTATAGTATATAGTACCGCCTACTGGAACAATGACTGTAGACCGTGAACCAGTGCACCAGGTAAGTTCCCAGGAAAGAGAGGTGGGTCACCAACGGACACGCTTAAATACCAAGTCTTTCCTTAGCCAGAACTTTCCTAGACATGCACTTTCACACTACCTCACTCTATATCCAGTAACAAGAATAATTCTTTTCTGATGTGGTAGATCAGACTATACCGCAACCACAGAGCATACTAAGAATTTTCTCCGGCACTATACCAGCGTACCAGCGTGTATCGTAGCGGAACAATATCAGAACCTATTGGCTCTGATACCACTGTTGGGTAACAGAGTAACAAAATAATAACTCACAACTAAAATAAGAGATGAGAAAAAATAGGAATTGACACACAATATTTTAACGTGGAAAACCCTCAACGGATAAGGGAAAAACCACGAGCAAGACCAGCGAAATATTTTTACTAAGTGGAAAAAAATTACAACCTCTCTCTAACTATAAGGAGAGAATAATTACACTCTCTCTTACAATAGGAGAACACACAATACTAGTGTTGCTAACTCTCTCTCTAAGATTACTACAATTGTAGTGGGATGCTAAGATGAGCAAAATGGCTTGCTATTTATAGGCAAAGATGGGAGCTCAAGCATTTAATGCATTGCAATATTTTCCTCCATCCAACCAATTTTGCATGTCTACCATAGTAGAGTTAGAATTTTTTTACTCCAAGCCTTTCTTTTTGACTTATGCCACAAAAGTGGCTTACGGCTTCACAATGAACACGTTCCAAACGCAGGATTTTAAGCGAGGGAAGATCAACGGAGGAAAAAGATTTGACATGTAAGCCCTTCAATTTCAACTCCACAAGAATTTTGCTTAGTAAGGCAGAGGGTAAGGGCATGGTGTAGCGTAAACGATCAGTCTCGTAGGGTTGAGAGATATCAAGGTGTTGCCCTGCAGCAGCAGCGGTAACCAATTTGTAGACATCGGTACGACAACAAGAAGAAGAGCAACATCTGATGCGGAATCTTTGGAGAGATTGGTCGAGATCACGCTTTTGGACAAAATCATTCACCGAGTGAGCAAAGCGATTTTTGACGTTGTTGTCACGTTTACGTTTATGGCTACCGTTACCGCCACAGTCAAAGTCGAAAGCTGGAACTGATAGCCAGATAGGTTCCCACCGCTTAGAGAGAACACATGTTGCAACAGCTTCTCTGGTCGGGAGAAAAGAAAGAATGTAACAGAGAATAGAATCCGGTAAGACGCTGATCCTATCAACCATGATTCTAATCATTTCTCTCTTAACTACGGATAGCTTTTTAAAACCAACAACTGTAGCTCATCAACCAACCAAAACAGGGTATTTATATTATATTACTACTGATAAAGAAAATCTCTTTCTTATCTTTAATTTTGTTATTTTAAATTAAAATCAAACTAAGGGAAGAAAATATTTTGGACTTTTTTTTTGTTTCCTAATCTTTAAATTCATGATGAAACAGTAATAAAAAATTTATCTAAGCAGGAAGAAATCAAATTCAAGATAAATGGAAAGAAATATTTTTGACCTTTTTTTTATCTAATATTAAGAAATCGGATTTAAATTAAAAAGAAACACCTTTTGACCGAATTAAAGAAATCCTTTTTGAGATGACAATTCTAGCTATACTCTGAGTATCCAAAAAATAAATAAAAATACTCCAATGGATAGGATAAATACCTGCTCAATAGAATAAGCCCGAAAGCGGGTATTTACTCACAGAATTTAACGGGTATATTGAAAGGATAAATTCTAGTGATTATTATAATATTAAGAATTTTAATTTACTTGTAAAAATAAAGATATTGCAAGAAGTACAAATAAAAAACAAGAGTTTATTTTATATATATTGTTAGTGTAATTTTTTTTTTACATATATATATTCAATAAGAATTCACCGTATCGCAACAGGAATGATGTGATTTTATATATAAATTTTATTAGACATTTGTGTAAAATGGGTTTGCATTAATATTATATACAAATCAAATTTCAAACATAATTCATACTCTACAAAAAATATTAATTTATATAAAAAAGTTTATATTCGTTTCCAGATATATGAATTGCTTCTAAAATATTATTGATAATGCCTTAAATTATTATTATTATTATTATGGAATATAGTTTTTTAAAAATTAAAAATATTAAAAAAATTGATATAAACTATGTTAAAGAATAGATTTGGATATGTTTTTCTATATATTGATAGTGAAACGTAAGAAATATGCAATTCTATTTTTGATAAATAATTTTGTAGTTGAAAAAAAATAAAACGAGATTTGATAAATTATATTAACTTAAATATTGAGTTTCTTTTTAATCAATATGAAAGATAAAAAGAGAACAACCAAATAAAAGAAACTCTTGAAGCATCCGCCAACATTGCGGATCTAATTTGAAACATTCCAATTTAAAACACTCATGAGATTTTTTTTTATTCTATAAAACACTCATGAGATGAAGGTGGGGGTTTGGGTACAAGTACGGGTATATGTGTACCTAATGGGTATAGAGATGAGAACAAAGTTGTTATCCACTCAAGTATGACATCAGTATTTTTTTTTTAAATACGGGTATGAAAATAGATACTATAGTACTTTATCCATTTCATCCCTATTTGTAATCTAATCTTAATAAATCAAATTCAAAACAATAGAAAACTTTTTTTTTTTAATTTTATTTGTTACCAAATCAAATTATCTTTTACTTTTGAATTTAAATTTTGGTCTAATCCTAAAGCAAATTCAAATTTATCAGAGGGAATTATGTATTTTAATTAAAACTCAAACTTGGCCGGGAAAAAAATAATAATCTGAGCAAATATATTGTTAGGGATTGTTCTTTTGCCTTAGAGGTCTGGAAGAACATGAAAATTAGCTTATTTTATGAAAGAACATGAAAATTAGATTATTAACAAATTTGGGTTATTACAACATGCATAGCGCTTTTGCACAACACTTGTTGTTGCCATCCAGTGACATATTATTAAAACAATAATAGTTCTCCATACATGCCATCACAATTTAGAAGATGTGTCAACTGGATCCAAAACCTTAGCAAAGAAGTGTGTAAATTAAGAATATGTACCAACCAAATTACAAATAGAAATTTGCAGGGGAAGAAAAGGTTATTAAAAATGGAGGCTCTAGCTCTACCCTAGGATGCTACAGCATTGAATTCTTCATCAAGAAAGGGGTAGTCAGTATAACCAAGAACTGGATCATGAGTGTAGAATGTCTCCCGGTGATACTTGTTGAGAGGAGCATTGAGTGCAAATCTCTTTGGCAAATCTGGATTAGCCAAGAAAGAACGACCATAAGCAACAAGATCAGCCCTGTCTTGAGCTATGGCATCGATCCCCTCTTGCCTGTCATAACCTCCTGCGGCTATAAAAGTTCCATTGAAGGCCTTTCTCATAGGCACCAGGCTTTGAGGGCATTCAACTCTTTCTACAACAGTTTTCATTCTTGGTTCCACCATGTGACAGAAGAGAATACTATACTTATTGAGGGCATTAACCATGTAAAGCCCCAAATGTTCGGGATTTGAGTCTCCACACTCACAATATTCTGCAAAAGGTGATAATCTAATTCCAACTCTTTCTGCCCCTATCTCATCTACAAGAGCTTCGACAATTTCCAAAGCAAATCGGCAACGGTTCTCAAGGGATCCACCATATTTGTCTGTTCGGTCATTCACCTTATCTTTCAGAAATTGATCAATAAGGTAGCCATGAGCCCCATGGATCTCAACTCCATCAAAACCTATAATTTGCACAACCACGGGTATGCTAGTCTAGTTTCTAAAACAATTTGAAAGATTTGTAGGAGCAAAAGGCAAAGGAAATTACCAGCTTGGATAGCATTCCTTGCAGCAAGTCTGAAGTCATTGACAATTTGAGGAATTTCATCTGTCCTTAGCCGCCTTGGTGGAGTGTAATGTACTTCATCAATGCCATCACCTCGACCTTGTGGTGTGAGTGGCTTGTCCGTAGAAGATATCGGTGCTTGCCCATTTGGTTGATAAACTGTACAAAAATCAGAATGTAGTTACTCAATAACCAAAATCTTGAATCATCTCCTTTTGAATTCAACAACCGGACATGTTATTGTCTGCCCAAACCTGTTATAATTGAAGTTTGGCTATATGCAAAGCAAACTCAGCAAGTCTATTAATTAATTATAAGAGAAAATACTAAACTTATTGACAGTATAAAGAATTTTTACAGTACTTATGATATTGTCTTGTATGATTATCTTGCTAAATTTTATAATAACTAACTTAAAAGTTATTCTTAATATAGCTTGTAATTGATTGATAGTGTAAAAATACTATACACTGTTTGTGTATAAATTTTAAACTCTAACTGTAATACGGGACTGCTAATTAGTTAGAATATGTAACAAAAAATAAGTATTAACATTTTGTTGGATAAACTTAAATAAAAAGAGATTTGACAAAAATCTAAGAGTTGTTGATACCTCATATAATTCAATTTTCATCAAATTATCCGTAGAATATATAATCGTACCATCTGGTTTAGATATAGTACGAAACAGTACGAATCCACTTGTTTAAATATCATTGAACTGGTATTAAATTAAAAGAAAGAAGAAACTAAAGCTTTGAGAAAAATCAAGAAGAATTGTCTTTGTATAACTGTTTCATGCAGCATTTCCCTATAATAAAGCAAGTTGAGGAGGAAAAAAACCTGAATTTGAAACCCTTCCACCATGCCAAATCTGACAAAAGAAGATACCACCTTGGGCATGAACGGCATCCACAATGGGTTTCCACGCTTGGACTTGCTCTTTTGTCCATATGCCAGGTGTGTGTGGATACCTTCACAATCACATGTAGTATATATTATAGTGATAGTGGAGTGAAGATGAAGGAATTGGTGCAAAGTAGAAATGAGAAAAGTACCCTTGAGCGGTTTCAGAAATGCCATTAGCTTCAGAAATGAGAAGGCCTCCCTTGGAAGTTCTCTGAGAATAGTAGAGGATGACATGTGGCTGAGGAACGTTGTTGTAAGACCTCTGTCTGGTGAGCGGTGCCAAAACAACTCTGAAAATTGAAACAATTGAATTTAATTCCTTCAAATATGAAAAGAGAATAGGAGGGTAGCTAGGTGTATATAT